>OX101755.1:87992743-90392743 GCA_944452675.1 Tachina lurida
TTTCATAAAAAATTGAAAAAAAGACGATGTATAGTCCATTAAATTTTTTTCATAAAAAATTTTTTTCATGAAAAATGGATGATGTATAGTTTATTAAATTCTTTGCACGAAAAGAAGTCGACGTATATAGTCCACTTAAGTTTTTACATACGAAATGGACGAATTATAGTCAATTTAATTTTTTATAAAAATTTTAAAAATGGACGATGTATAGTCCATTAAATTTTGTATATATAGCCAGTCCATTTAATTTTTTGCATGCAAAATAGACGATGTATTGTCTATATAATTGTTTGCATACGAATCGGACGATTTATAGTCGATTAAATTTTTTCATAAAAAATTGAAAAAAAGACGATGTATAGTCCATTAAATTTTTTTCATAAAAAATTTTTTTCATGAAAAATGGATGATGTATAGTTTATTAAATTCTTTGCACGAAAAGAAGTCGACGTATATAGTCCACTTAAGTTTTTACATACGAAATGGACGAATTATAGTCAATTTAATTTTTTATAAAAATTTTAAAAATGGACGATGTATAGTCCATTAAATTTTGTATATATAGCCAGTCCATTTAATTTTTTGCATGCAAAATAGACGATGTATTGTCTATATAATTGTTTGCATACGAATCGGACGATTTATAGTCGATTAAATTTTTTCATAAAAAATTGAAAAAAAGACGATGTATATATAGTCCATTAAATTTTTTTCATAAAAATTTTTTTTTCATGAAAAATGGAGATGTATAGTTTATTAAATTCTTTGCACGAAAAGAAGTCGACGTATATAGTCCACTTAAGTTTTTACATACGAAATGGACGAATTATAGTCAATTTAATTTTTTATAAAAATTTTAAAAATGGACGATGTATAGTCCATTAAATTTTGTATATATAGCCAGTCCATTTAATTTTTTGCATGAAAAATAGACGATGTATTGTCTATATAATTGTTTGCATACGAATCGGACGATTTATAGTCGATTAAATTTTTTCATAAAAAATTTAAAAAAAGACGATGTATAGTCCATTAAATTTTTTTCATAAAAATTTTTTTTCATGAAAAATGGATGATGTATAGTTTATTAAATTCTTTGCACGAAAAGAAGTCGACGTATATAGTCCACTTAAGTTTTTACATACGAAATGGACGAATTATAGTCAATTTAATTTTTTATAAAAATTTTAAAAATGGACGATGTATAGTCCATTAAATTTTGTATATATAGCCAGTCCATTTAATTTTTTGCATGCAAAATAGACGATGTATTGTCTATATAATTGTTTGCATACGAATCGGACGATTTATAGTCGATTAAATTTTTTCATAAAAAATTGAAAAAAAGACGATGTATAGTCCATTAAATTTTTTTCATAAAAAATTTTTTATCATGAAAAATGGATGATGTATAGTTTATTAAATTCTTTGCACGAAAAGAAGTCGACGTATATAGTCCACTTAAGTTTTTACATACGAAATGGACGAATTATAGTCAATTTAATTTTTTATAAAAATTTTAAAAATGGACGATGTATAGTCCATTAAATTTTGTATATATAGCCAGTCCATTTAATTTTTTGCATGAAAAATAGACGATGTATTGTCTATATAATTGTTTGCATACGAATCGACGATTTATAGTCGATTAAATTTTTTCATAAAAAATTGAAAAAAAGACGATGTATAGTCCATTAAATTTTTTTCATAAAAAATTTTTTTCATGAAAAATGGATGATGTATAGTTTATTAAATTCTTTGCACGAAAAGAAGTCGACGTATATAGTCCACTTAAGTTTTTACATACGAAATGGACGAATTATAGTCAATTTAATTTTTTATAAAAATTTTAAAAATGGACGATGTATAGTCCATTAAATTTTGTATATATAGCCAGTCCATTTAATTTTTTGCATGCAAAATAGACGATGTATTGTCTATATAATTGTTTGCATACGAATCGGACGATTTATAGTCGATTAAATTTTTTCATAAAAAATTGAAAAAAAGACGATGTATAGTCCATTAAATTTTTTTCATAAAAAATTTTTTTCATGAAAAATGGATGATGTATAGTTTATTAAATTCTTTGCACGAAAAGAAGTCGACGTATATAGTCCACTTAAGTTTTTACATACGAAATGGACGAATTATAGTCAATTTAATTTTTTATAAAAATTTAAAAATGGACGATGTATAGTCCATTAAATTTTGTATATATAGCCAGTCCATTTAATTTTTTGCATGCAAAATAGACGATGTATTGTCTATATAATTGTTTGCATACGAATCGGACGATTTATAGTCGATTAAATTTTTTCATAAAAAATTGAAAAAAAGACGATGTATATATAGTCCATTAAATTTTTTTCATAAAAATTTTTTTTTCATGAAAAATGGAGATGTATAGTTTATTAAATTCTTTGCACGAAAAGAAGTCGACGTATATAGTCCACTTAAGTTTTTACATACGAAATGGACGAATTATAGTCAATTTAATTTTTTATAAAAATTTTAAAAATGGACGATGTATAGTCCATTAAATTTTGTATATATAGCCAGTCCATTTAATTTTTTGCATGAAAAATAGACGATGTATTGTCTATATAATTGTTTGCATACGAATCGGACGATTTATAGTCGATTAAATTTTTTCATAAAAAATTTAAAAAAAGACGATGTATAGTCCATTAAATTTTTTTCATAAAAATTTTTTTTCATGAAAAATGGATGATGTATAGTTTATTAAATTCTTTGCACGAAAAGAAGTCGACGTATATAGTCCACTTAAGTTTTTACATACGAAATGGACGAATTATAGTCAATTTAATTTTTTATAAAAATTTTAAAAATGGACGATGTATAGTCCATTAAATTTTGTATATATAGCCAGTCCATTTAATTTTTTGCATGCAAAATAGACGATGTATTGTCTATATAATTGTTTGCATACGAATCGGACGATTTATAGTCGATTAAATTTTTTCATAAAAAATTTAAAAAAAGACGATGTATAGTCCATTAAATTTTTTTCATAAAAAATTTTTTTTCATGAAAAATGGATGATGTATAGTTTATTAAATTCTTTGCACGAAAAGAAGTCGACGTATATAGTCCACTTAAGTTTCTACATACGAAATGGACGAATTATAGTCAATTTAATTTTTTATAAAAATTTTAAAAATGGACGATGTATAGTCCATTAAATTTTGTATATATAGCCAGTCCATTTAATTTTTTGCATGCAAAATAGACGATGTATTGTCTATATAATTGTTTGCATACGAATCGGACGATTTATAGTCGATTAAATTTTTTCATAAAAAATTGAAAAAAAGACGATGTATAGTCCATTAAATTTTTTTCATAAAAAATTTTTTTCATGAAAAATGGATGATGTATAGTTTATTAAATTCTTTGCACGAAAAGAAGTCGACGTATATAGTCCACTTAAGTTTTTACATACGAAATGGACGAATTATAGTCAATTTAATTTTTTATAAAAATTTTAAAAATGGACTATGTATAGTCCATTAAATTTTGTATACATAGCCAGTCCATTTAATTTTTTGCATGAAAAATAGACGATGTATTGTCTATATAATTGTTTGCATACGAATCGGACGATTTATAGTCGATTAAATTTTTTCATAAAAAATTGAAAAAAGACGATGTATAGTCCATTAAATTTTTTTCATAAAAAATTTTTTTTCATGAAAAATGGATGATGTATAGTTTATTAAATTCTTTGCACGAAAAGAAGTCAACGTATATAGTCCACTTAAGTTTTTACATACGAAATGGACGAATTATAGTCAATTTAATTTTTTATAAAAATTTTAAAAATGGACGATGTATAGTCCATTAAATTTTGTATATATAGCCAGTCCATTTAATTTTTTGCATGCAAAATAGACGATGTATTGTCTATATAATTGTTTGCATACGAATCGGACGATTTATAGTCGATTAAATTTTTTCATAAAAAATTGAAAAAAAGACGATGTATAGTCCATTAAATTTTTTTCATAAAAAATTTTTTTTCATGAAAAATGGATGATGTATAGTTTATTAAATTCTTTGCACGAAAAGAAGTCGACGTATATAGTCCACTTAAGTTTTTACATACGAAATGGACGAATTATAGTCAATTTAATTTTTTATAAAAATTTTAAAAATGGACGATGTATAGTCCATTAAATTTTGTATATATAGCCAGTCCATTTAATTTTTTGCATGCAAAATAGACGATGTATTGTCTATATAATTGTTTGCATACGAATCGGACGATTTATAGTCGATTAAATTTTTTCATAAAAAATTGAAAAAAAGACGATGTATAGTCCATTAAATTTTTTTCATAAAAAATTTTTTTTCATGAAAAATTTATGATGTATAGTTTATTAAATTCTTTGCACGAAAAGAAGTCGACGTATATAGTCCACTTAAGTTTTTACATACGAAATGGACGAATTATAGTCAATTTAATTTTTTATAAAAATTTTAAAAATGGACGATGTATAGTCCATTAAATTTTGTATACATAGCCAGTCCATTTAATTTTTTGCATGAAAAATAGACGATGTATTGTCTATATAATTGTTTGCATACGAATCGGACGATTTATAGTCGATTAAATTTTTTCATAAAAAATTTAAAAAAAGACGATGTATAGTCCATTAAATTTTTTTCATAAAAAATTTTTTTTCATGAAAAATGGATGATGTATAGTTTATTAAATTCTTTGCACGAAAAGAAGTCGACGTATATAGTCCACTTAAGTTTTTACATACGAAATGGACGAATTATAGTCAATTTAATTTTTTATAAAAATTTTAAAAATGGACGATGTATAGTCCATTAAATTTTGTATATATAGCCAGTCCATTTAATTTTTTGCATGAAAAATAGACGATGTATTGTCTATATAATTGTTTGCATACGAATCGGACGATTTATAGTCGATTAAATTTTTTCATAAAAAATTGAAAAAAGGCGATTATAGTCCATTAAATTTTTTTCATAAAAAATTTTTTTCAAGAAAAATGGATGATGTATAGTTTATTAAATTCTTTGCACGAAAAGAAGTCGACGTATATAGTCCACTTAAGTTTTTACATACGAAATGGACGAATTATAGTCAATTTAATTTTTTATAAAAATTTTAAAAATGGACGATGTATAGTCCATTAAATTTTGTATATATAGCCAGTCCATTTAATTTTTTGCATGCAAAATAGACGATGTATTGTCTGTATAATTGTTTGCATACGAATCGGACGATTTATAGTCGATTAAATTTTTTCATAAAAAATTGAAAAAAAGACGATGTATAGTCCATTAAATTTTTTTCATAAAAATTTTTTTTTCATGAAAAATGGATGATGTATAGTTTATTAAATTCTTTGCACGAAAAGAAGTCGACGTATATAGTCCACTTAAGTTTTTACATACGAAATGGACGAATTATAGTCAATTTAATTTTTTATAAAAATTTTAAAAATGGACGATGTATAGTCCATTAAATTTTGTATATATAGCCAGTCCATTTAATTTTTTGCATGCAAAATAGACGATGTATTGTCTATATAATTGTTTGCATACGAATCGGACGATTTATAGTCGATTAAATTTTTTCATAAAAAATTGAAAAAAAGACGATGTATAGTCCATTAAATTTTTTTCATAAAAATTTTTTTTTCATGAAAAATGGATGATGTATAGTTTATTAAATTCTTTGCACGAAAAGAAGTCGACGTATATAGTCCACTTAAGTTTTTACATACGAAATGGACGAATTATAGTCAATTTAATTTTTTATAAAAATTTTAAAAATGGACGATGTATAGTCCACTAAATTTTGTATATATAGCCAGTCCATTTAATTTTTTGCATGAAAAATAGACGATGTATTGTCTATATAATTGTTTGCATACGAATCGGACGATTTATAGTCGCTTAAATTTTTTCATAAAAAATTGAAAAAAAGACGATGTATAGTCCATTAAATTTTTTTCATAAAAAATTTTTTTCATGAAAAATGGATGATGTATAGTTTATTAAATTCTTTGCACGAAAAGAAGTCGACGTATATAGTCCACTTAAGTTTTTACATACGAAATGGACGAATTATAGTCAATTTAATTTTTTATAAAAATTTTAAAAATGGACGATGTATAGTCCATTAAATTTTGTATATATAGCCAGTCCATTTAATTTTTTGCATGAAAAATAGACGATGTATTGTCTATATAATTGTTTGCATACGAATCGGACGATTTATAGTCGATTAAATTTTTTCATAAAAAATTGAAAAAAAGACGATGTATAGTCCATTAAATTTTTTTCATAAAAAATTTTTTTTCATGAAAAATGGATGATGTATAGTTTATTAAATTCTTTGCACGAAAAGAAGTCGACGTATATAGTCCACTTAAGTTTTTACATACGAAATGGACGAATTATAGTCAATTTAATTTTTTATAAAAATTTTAAAAATGGACGATGTATAGTCCATTAAATTTTGTATATATAGCCAGTCCATTTAATTTTTTGCATGAAAAATAGACGATGTATTGTCTATATAATTGTTTGCATACGAATCGGACGATTTATAGTCGATTAAATTTTTTCATAAAAAATTTAAAAAAAGACGTCCATTAAATTTTTTTCATAAAAATTTTTTTTCATGAAAAATGGATGATGTATAGTTTATTAAATTCTTTGCACGAAAAGAAGTCGACGTATATAGTCCACTTAAGTTTTTACATACGAAAAGGACGAATTATAGTCAATTTAATTTTTTATAAAAATTTTAAAAATGGACGATGTATAGTCCATTAAATTTTGTATATATAGCCAGTCCATTTAATTTTTTGCATGAAAAATAGACGATGTATTGTCTATATAATTGTTTGCATACGAATCGGACGATTTATAGTCGATTAAATTTTTTCATAAAAAATTGAAAAAAAGACGATGTATAGTCCATTAAATTTTTTTCATAAAAAATTTTTTTTCATGAAAAATGGATGATGTATAGTTTATTAAATTCTTTGCACGAAAAAAAGTCGACGTATATAGTCCACTTAAGTTTTTACATACGAAATGGACGAATTATAGTCAATTTAATTTTTTATAAAAATTTTAAAAATGGACGATGTATAGTCCATTAAATTTTGTATATATAGCCAGTCCATTTAATTTTTTGCATGAAAAATAGACGATGTATTGTCTATATAATTGTTTGCATACGAATCGGACGATTTATAGTCGATTAAATTTTTTCATAAAAAATTGAAAAAAAGACGATGTATAGTCCATTAAATTTTTTTCATAAAAAATTTTTTTTCATGAAAAATGGATGATGTATAGTTTATTAAATTCTTTGCACGAAAAGAAGTCGACGTATATAGTCCACTTAAGTTTTTACATACGAAATGGACGAATTATAGTCAATTTAATTTTTTATAAAAATTTTAAAAATGGACGATGTATAGTCCATTAAATTTTGTATACATAGCCAGTCCATTTAATTTTTTGCATGAAAAATAGACGATGTTTTGTCTATATAATTGTTTGCATACGAATCGGACGATTTATAGTCGATTAAATTTTTTCATAAAAAATTGAAAAAAAGACGATGTATAGTCCATTAAATTTTTTTCATAAAAAATTTTTTTTCATGAAAAATGGATGATGTATAGTTTATTAAATTCTTTGCACGAAAAGAAGTCGACGTATATAGTCCACTTAAGTTTTTACATACGAAATGGACGAATTATAGTCAATTTAATTTTTTATAAAAATTTTAAAAATGGACGATGTATAGTCCATTAAATTTTGTATACATAGCCAGTCCATTTAATTTTTTGCATGAAAAATAGACGATGTATTGTCTATATAATTGTTTGCATACGAATCGGACGATTTATAGTCGATTAAATTTTTTCATAAAAAATTGAAAAAAAGACGATGTATAGTCCATTAAATTTTTTTCATAAAAAATTTTTTTTCATGAAAAATGGATGATGTATAGTTTATTAAATTCTTTGCACGAAAAGAAGTCGACGTATATAGTCCACTTAAGTTTTTACATACGAAATGGACGAATTATAGTCAATTTAATTTTTTATAAAAATTTTAAAAATGGACGATGTATAGTCCATTAAATTTTGTATATATAGCCAGTCCATTTAATTTTTTGCATGAAAAATAGACGATGTATTGTCTATATAATTGTTTGCATACGAATCGGACGATTTATAGTCGATTAAATTTTTTCATAAAAAATTGAAAAAAAGACGATGTATAGTCCATTAAATTTTTTTCATAAAAAATTTTTTTCATGAAAAATGGATGATGTATAGTTTATTAAATTCTTTGCACGAAAAGAAGTCGACGTATATAGTCCACTTAAGTTTTTACATACGAAATGGACGAATTATAGTCAATTTAATTTTTTATAAAAATTTTAAAAATGGACGATGTATAGTCCATTAAATTTTGTATATATAGCCAGTCCATTTAATTTTTTGCATGCAAAATAGACGATGTATTGTCTATATAATTGTTTGCATACGAATCGGACGATTTATAGTCGATTAAATTTTTTCATAAAAAATTGAAAAAAAGACGATGTAAGTCCATTTAATTTTTTTTCATAAAAAATTTTTTTTCATGAAAAATGGATGATGTATAGTTTATTAAATTCTTTGCACGAAAAGAAGTCGACGTATATAGTCCACTTAAGTTTTTACATACGAAATGGACGAATTATAGTCAATTTAATTTTTTATAAAAATTTTAAAAATGGACGATGTATAGTCCATTAAATTTTGTATATATAGCCAGTCCATTTAATTTTTTGCATGCAAAATAGACGATGTATTGTCTATATAATTGTTTGCATACGAATCGGACGATTTATAGTCGATTAAATTTTTTCATAAAAAACTGAAAAAAACGATGTATAGTCCATTAAATTTTTTTCATAAAAAATTTTTTTTCATGAAAAATGGATGATGTATAGTTTATTAAATTCTTTGCACGAAAAGAAGTCGACGTATATAGTCCACTTAAGTTTTTACATACGAAATGGACGAATTATAGTCAATTTAATTTTTTATAAAAATTTTAAAAATGGACGATGTATAGTCCATTAAATTTTGTATACATAGCCAGTCCATTTAATTTTTTGCATGAAAAATAGACGATGTATTGTCTATATAATTGTTTGCATACGAATCGGACGATTTATAGTCGATTAAATTTTTTCATAAAAAATTGAAAAAAAGACGATGTATAGTCCATTAAATTTTTTTCATAAAATTTTTTTTTCATGAAAAATGGATGATGTATAGTTTATTAAATTCTTTGCACGAATAGAAGTCGACGTATATAGTCCACTTAAGTTTTTACATACGAAATGGACGAATTATAGTCAATTTAATTTTTTATAAAAATTTTAAAAATGGACGATGTATAGTCCATTAAATTTTGTATATATAGCCAGTCCATTTAATTTTTTGCATGAAAAATAGACGATGTATTGTCTATATAATTGTTTGCATACGAATCGGACGATTTATAGTCGATTAAATTTTTTCATAAAAAATTGAAAAAAAGACGATGTATTATAGTCCATTAAATTTTTTTCATAAAAAATTTTTTTCATGAAAAATGGATGATGTATAGTTTATTAAATTCTTTGCACGAAAAGAAGTCGACGTATATAGTCCACTTAAGTTTTTACATACGAAATGGACGAATTATAGTCAATTTAATTTTTTATAAAAATTTTAAAAATGGACGATGTATAGTCCATTAAATTTTGTATATATAGCCAGTCCATTTAATTTTTTGCATGCAAAATAGACGATGTATTGTCTATATAATTGTTTGCATACGAATCGGACGATTTATAGTCGATTAAATTATTTCATAAAAAATTGAAAAAAAGACGATGTATAGTCCATTAAATTTTTTTCATAAAAAATTTTTTTTCATGAAAAATGGATGATGTATAGTTTATTAAATTCTTTGCACGAAAAGAAGTCGACGTATATAGTCCACTTAAGTTTTTACATACGAAATGGACGAATTATAGTCAATTTAATTTTTTATAAAAATTTTAAAAATGGACGATGTATAGTCCATTAAATTTTGTATACATAGCCAGTCCTTTTAAATTTTTGCATGAAAAATAGACGATGTATTGTCTATATAATTGTTTGCATACGAATCGGACGATTTATAGTCGATTAAATTTTTTCATAAAAAATTTAAAAAAAGACGATGTATAGTCCATTAAATTTTTTTCATAAAAAATTTTTTTTCATGAAAAATGGATGATGTATAGTTTATTAAATTCTTTGCACGAAAAGAAGTCGACGTATATAGTCCACTTAAGTTTTTACATACGAAATGGACGAATTATAGTCAATTTAATTTTTTATAAAAATTTTAAAAATGGACGATGTATAGTCCATTAAATTTTGTATATATAGCCAGTCCATTTAATTTTTTGCATGAAAAATAGACGATGTATTGTCTATATAATTGTTTGCATACGAATCGGACGATTTATAGTCGATTAAATTTTTTCATAAAAAATTGAAAAAAAGACGATGTAAGTCCATTTAATTTTTTTTCATAAAAAATTTTTTTTCATGAAAAATGGATGATGTATAGTTTATTAAATTCTTTGCACGAAAAGAAGTCGACGTATATAGTCCACTTAAGTTTTTACATACGAAATGGACGAATTATAGTCAATTTAATTTTTTATAAAAATTTTAAAAATGGACGATGTATAGTCCATTAAATTTTGTATATATAGCCAGTCCATTTAATTTTTTGCATGCAAAATAGACGATGTATTGTCTATATAATTGTTTGCATACGAATCGGACGATTTATAGTCGATTAAATTTTTTCATAAAAAACTGAAAAAAACGATGTATAGTCCATTAAATTTTTTTCATAAAAAATTTTTTTTCATGAAAAATGGATGATGTATAGTTTATTAAATTCTTTGCACGAAAAGAAGTCGACGTATATAGTCCACTTAAGTTTTTACATACGAAATGGACGAATTATAGTCAATTTAATTTTTTATAAAAATTTTAAAAATGGACGATGTATAGTCCATTAAATTTTGTATACATAGCCAGTCCATTTAATTTTTTGCATGAAAAATAGACGATGTATTGTCTATATAATTGTTTGCATACGAATCGGACGATTTATAGTCGATTAAATTTTTTCATAAAAAATTGAAAAAAAGACGATGTATAGTCCATTAAATTTTTTTCATAAAAATTTTTTTTTCATGAAAAATGGATGATGTATAGTTTATTAAATTCTTTGCACGAATAGAAGTCGACGTATATAGTCCACTTAAGTTTTTACATACGAAATGGACGAATTATAGTCAATTTAATTTTTTATAAAAATTTTAAAAATGGACGATGTATAGTCCATTAAATTTTGTATATATAGCCAGTCCATTTAATTTTTTGCATGAAAAATAGACGATGTATTGTCTATATAATTGTTTGCATACGAATCGGACGATTTATAGTCGATTAAATTTTTTCATAAAAAATTGAAAAAAAGACGATGTATAGTCCATTAAATTTTTTTCATAAAAAATTTTTTTCATGAAAAATGGATGATGTATAGTTTATTAAATTCTTTGCACGAAAAGAAGTCGACGTATATAGTCCACTTAAGTTTTTACATACGAAATGGACGAATTATAGTCAATTTAATTTTTTATAAAAATTTTAAAAATGGACGATGTATAGTCCATTAAATTTTGTATATATAGCCAGTCCATTTAATTTTTTGCATGAAAAATAGACGATGTATTGTCTATATAATTGTTTGCATACGAATCGGACGATTTATAGTCGATTAAATTTTTTCATAAAAAATTGAAAAAAAGACGATGTATAGTCCATTAAATTTTTTTCATAAAAAATTTTTTTCATGAAAAATGGATGATGTATAGTTTATTAAATTCTTTGCACGAAAAGAAGTCGACGTATATAGTCCACTTAAGTTTTTACATACGAAATGGACGAATTATAGTCAATTTAATTTTTTATAAAAATTTTAAAAATGGACGATGTATAGTCCATTAAATTTTGTATATATAGCCAGTCCATTTAATTTTTTGCATGAAAAATAGACGATGTATTGTCTATATAATTGTTTGCATACGAATCGGACGATTTATAGTCGATTAAATTTTTTCATAAAAAATTGAAAAAAAGACGATGTATAGTCCATTAAATTTTTTTCATAAAAAATTTTTTTTCATGAAAAATGGATGATGTATAGTTTATTAAATTCTTTGCACGAAAAGAAGTCGACGTATATAGTCCACTTAAGTTTTTACATACGAAATGGACGAATTATAGTCAATTTAATTTTTTATAAAAATTTTAAAAATGGACGATGTATAGTCCATTAAATTTTGTATATATAGCCAGTCCATTTAATTTTTTGCATGAAAAATAGACGATGTATTGTCTATATAATTGTTTGCATACGAATCGGACGATTTATAGTCGATTAAATTTTTTCATAAAAAATTTAAAAAAAGACGTCCATTAAATTTTTTTCATAAAAATTTTTTTTCATGAAAAATGGATGATGTATAGTTTATTAAATTCTTTGCACGAAAAGAAGTCGACGTATATAGTCCACTTAAGTTTTTACATACGAAAAGGACGAATTATAGTCAATTTAATTTTTTATAAAAATTTTAAAAATGGACGATGTATAGTCCATTAAATTTTGTATATATAGCCAGTCCATTTAATTTTTTGCATGAAAAATAGACGATGTATTGTCTATATAATTGTTTGCATACGAATCGGACGATTTATAGTCGATTAAATTTTTTCATAAAAAATTGAAAAAAAGACGATGTATAGTCCATTAAATTTTTTTCATAAAAAATTTTTTTTCATGAAAAATGGATGATGTATAGTTTATTAAATTCTTTGCACGAAAAAAAGTCGACGTATATAGTCCACTTAAGTTTTTACATACGAAATGGACGAATTATAGTCAATTTAATTTTTTATAAAAATTTTAAAAATGGACGATGTATAGTCCATTAAATTTTGTATATATAGCCAGTCCATTTAATTTTTTGCATGAAAAATAGACGATGTATTGTCTATATAATTGTTTGCATACGAATCGGACGATTTATAGTCGATTAAATTTTTTCATAAAAAATTGAAAAAAAGACGATGTATAGTCCATTAAATTTTTTTCATAAAAAATTTTTTTTCATGAAAAATGGATGATGTATAGTTTATTAAATTCTTTGCACGAAAAGAAGTCGACGTATATAGTCCACTTAAGTTTTTACATACGAAATGGACGAATTATAGTCAATTTAATTTTTTATAAAAATTTTAAAAATGGACGATGTATAGTCCATTAAATTTTGTATACATAGCCAGTCCATTTAATTTTTTGCATGAAAAATAGACGATGTTTTGTCTATATAATTGTTTGCATACGAATCGGACGATTTATAGTCGATTAAATTTTTTCATAAAAAATTGAAAAAAAGACGATGTATAGTCCATTAAATTTTTTTCATAAAAAATTTTTTTTCATGAAAAATGGATGATGTATAGTTTATTAAATTCTTTGCACGAAAAGAAGTCGACGTATATAGTCCACTTAAGTTTTTACATACGAAATGGACGAATTATAGTCAATTTAATTTTTTATAAAAATTTTAAAAATGGACGATGTATAGTCCATTAAATTTTGTATACATAGCCAGTCCATTTAATTTTTTGCATGAAAAATAGACGATGTATTGTCTATATAATTGTTTGCATACGAATCGGACGATTTATAGTCGATTAAATTTTTTCATAAAAAATTGAAAAAAAGACGATGTATAGTCCATTAAATTTTTTTCATAAAAAATTTTTTTTCATGAAAAATGGATGATGTATAGTTTATTAAATTCTTTGCACGAAAAGAAGTCGACGTATATAGTCCACTTAAGTTTTTACATACGAAATGGACGAATTATAGTCAATTTAATTTTTTATAAAAATTTTAAAAATGGACGATGTATAGTCCATTAAATTTTGTATATATAGCCAGTCCATTTAATTTTTTGCATGAAAAATAGACGATGTATTGTCTATATAATTGTTTGCATACGAATCGGACGATTTATAGTCGATTAAATTTTTTCATAAAAAATTGAAAAAAAGACGATGTATAGTCCATTAAATTTTTTTCATAAAAAATTTTTTTCATGAAAAATGGATGATGTATAGTTTATTAAATTCTTTGCACGAAAAGAAGTCGACGTATATAGTCCACTTAAGTTTTTACATACGAAATGGACGAATTATAGTCAATTTAATTTTTTATAAAAATTTTAAAAATGGACGATGTATAGTCCATTAAATTTTGTATATATAGCCAGTCCATTTAATTTTTTGCATGCAAAATAGACGATGTATTGTCTATATAATTGTTTGCATACGAATCGGACGATTTATAGTCGATTAAATTTTTTCATAAAAAATTGAAAAAAAGACGATGTAAGTCCATTTAATTTTTTTTCATAAAAAATTTTTTTTCATGAAAAATGGATGATGTATAGTTTATTAAATTCTTTGCACGAAAAGAAGTCGACGTATATAGTCCACTTAAGTTTTTACATACGAAATGGACGAATTATAGTCAATTTAATTTTTTATAAAAATTTTAAAAATGGACGATGTATAGTCCATTAAATTTTGTATATATAGCCAGTCCATTTAATTTTTTGCATGCAAAATAGACGATGTATTGTCTATATAATTGTTTGCATACGAATCGGACGATTTATAGTCGATTAAATTTTTTCATAAAAAACTGAAAAAAACGATGTATAGTCCATTAAATTTTTTTCATAAAAAATTTTTTTTCATGAAAAATGGATGATGTATAGTTTATTAAATTCTTTGCACGAAAAGAAGTCGACGTATATAGTCCACTTAAGTTTTTACATACGAAATGGACGAATTATAGTCAATTTAATTTTTTATAAAAATTTTAAAAATGGACGATGTATAGTCCATTAAATTTTGTATACATAGCCAGTCCATTTAATTTTTTGCATGAAAAATAGACGATGTATTGTCTATATAATTGTTTGCATACGAATCGGACGATTTATAGTCGATTAAATTTTTTCATAAAAAATTGAAAAAAAGACGATGTATAGTCCATTAAATTTTTTTCATAAAAATTTTTTTTTCATGAAAAATGGATGATGTATAGTTTATTAAATTCTTTGCACGAATAGAAGTCGACGTATATAGTCCACTTAAGTTTTTACATACGAAATGGACGAATTATAGTCAATTTAATTTTTTATAAAAATTTTAAAAATGGACGATGTATAGTCCATTAAATTTTGTATATATAGCCAGTCCATTTAATTTTTTGCATGAAAAATAGACGATGTATTGTCTATATAATTGTTTGCATACGAATCGGACGATTTATAGTCGATTAAATTTTTTCATAAAAAATTGAAAAAAAGACGATGTATAGTCCATTAAATTTTTTTCATAAAAAATTTTTTTCATGAAAAATGGATGATGTATAGTTTATTAAATTCTTTGCACGAAAAGAAGTCGACGTATATAGTCCACTTAAGTTTTTACATACGAAATGGACGAATTATAGTCAATTTAATTTTTTATAAAAATTTTAAAAATGGACGATGTATAGTCCATTAAATTTTGTATATATAGCCAGTCCATTTAATTTTTTGCATGCAAAATAGACGATGTATTGTCTATATAATTGTTTGCATACGAATCGGACGATTTATAGTCGATTAAATTATTTCATAAAAAATTGAAAAAAAGACGATGTATAGTCCATTAAATTTTTTTCATAAAAAATTTTTTTTCATGAAAAATGGATGATGTATAGTTTATTAAATTCTTTGCACGAAAAGAAGTCGACGTATATAGTCCACTTAAGTTTTTACATACGAAATGGACGAATTATAGTCAATTTAATTTTTTATAAAAATTTTAAAAATGGACGATGTATAGTCCATTAAATTTTGTATATATAGCCAGTCCATTTAATTTTTTGCATGCAAAATAGACGATGTATTGTCTATATAATTGTTTGCATACGAATCGGACGATTTATAGTCGATTAAATTTTTTCATAAAAAATTGAAAAAAAGACGATGTATAGTCCATTAAATTTTTTTCATAAAAAATTTTTTTTCATGAAAAATGGATGATGTATAGTTTATTAAATTCTTTGCACGAAAAGAAGTCGACGTATATAGTCCACTTAAGTTTTTACATACGAAATGGACGAATTATAGTCAATTTAATTTTTTATAAAAATTTTAAAAATGGACGATGTATAGTCCATTAAATTTTGTATATATAGCCAGTCCATTTAATTTTTTGCATGAAAAATAGACGATGTATTGTCTATATAATTGTTTGCATACGAATCGGACGATTTATAGTCGATTAAATTTTTTCATAAAAAATTGAAAAAAAGACGATGTATAGTCCATTAAATTTTTTTCATAAAAAATTTTTTTCATGAAAAATGGATGATGTATAGTTTATTAAATTCTTTGCACGAAAAGAAGTCGACGTATATAGTCCACTTAAGTTTTTACATACGAAATGGACGAATTATAGTCAATTTAATTTTTTATAAAAATTTTAAAAATGGACGATGTATAGTCCATTAAATTTTGTATATATAGCCAGTCCATTTAATTTTTTGCATGCAAAATAGACGATGTATTGTCTATATAATTGTTTGCATACGAATCGGACGATTTATAGTCGATTAAATTTTTTCATAAAAAATTGAAAAAAAGACGATGTATAGTCCATTAAATTTTTTTCATAAAAAATTTTTTTTCATGAAAAATGGATGATGTATAGTTTATTAAATTCTTTGCACGAAAAGAAGTCGACGTATATAGTCCACTTAAGTTTTTACATACGAAATGGACGAATTATAGTCAATTTAATTTTTTATAAAAATTTTAAAAATGGACGATGTATAGTCCATTAAATTTTGTATACATAGCCAGTCCATTTAATTTTTTGCATGAAAAATAGACGATGTTTTGTCTATATAATTGTTTGCATACGAATCGGACGATTTATAGTCGATTAAATTTTTTCATAAAAAATTGAAAAAAAGACGATGTATAGTCCATTAAATTTTTTTCATAAAAAATTTTTTTTCATGAAAAATGGATGATGTATAGTTTATTAAATTCTTTGCACGAAAAGAAGTCGACGTATATAGTCCACTTAAGTTTTTACATACGAAATGGACGAATTATAGTCAATTTAATTTTTTATAAAAATTTTAAAAATGGACGATGTATAGTCCATTAAATTTTGTATACATAGCCAGTCCATTTAATTTTTTGCATGAAAAATAGACGATGTATTGTCTATATAATTGTTTGCATACGAATCGGACGATTTATAGTCGATTAAATTTTTTCATAAAAAATTGAAAAAAAGACGATGTATAGTCCATTAAATTTTTTTCATAAAAAATTTTTTTTCATGAAAAATGGATGATGTATAGTTTATTAAATTCTTTGCACGAAAAGAAGTCGACGTATATAGTCCACTTAAGTTTTTACATACGAAATGGACGAATTATAGTCAATTTAATTTTTTATAAAAATTTTAAAAATGGACGATGTATAGTCCATTAAATTTTGTATATATAGCCAGTCCATTTAATTTTTTGCATGAAAAATAGACGATGTATTGTCTATATAATTGTTTGCATACGAATCGGACGATTTATAGTCGATTAAATTTTTTCATAAAAAATTGAAAAAAAGACGATGTATAGTCCATTAAATTTTTTTCATAAAAAATTTTTTTCATGAAAAATGGATGATGTATAGTTTATTAAATTCTTTGCACGAAAAGAAGTCGACGTATATAGTCCACTTAAGTTTTTACATACGAAATGGACGAATTATAGTCAATTTAATTTTTTATAAAAATTTTAAAAATGGACGATGTATAGTCCATTAAATTTTGTATATATAGCCAGTCCATTTAATTTTTTGCATGCAAAATAGACGATGTATTGTCTATATAATTGTTTGCATACGAATCGGACGATTTATAGTCGATTAAATTTTTTCATAAAAAATTGAAAAAAAGACGATGTAAGTCCATTTAATTTTTTTTCATAAAAAATTTTTTTTCATGAAAAATGGATGATGTATAGTTTATTAAATTCTTTGCACGAAAAGAAGTCGACGTATATAGTCCACTTAAGTTTTTACATACGAAATGGACGAATTATAGTCAATTTAATTTTTTATAAAAATTTTAAAAATGGACGATGTATAGTCCATTAAATTTTGTATATATAGCCAGTCCATTTAATTTTTTGCATGCAAAATAGACGATGTATTGTCTATATAATTGTTTGCATACGAATCGGACGATTTATAGTCGATTAAATTTTTTCATAAAAAACTGAAAAAAACGATGTATAGTCCATTAAATTTTTTTCATAAAAAATTTTTTTTCATGAAAAATGGATGATGTATAGTTTATTAAATTCTTTGCACGAAAAGAAGTCGACGTATATAGTCCACTTAAGTTTTTACATACGAAATGGACGAATTATAGTCAATTTAATTTTTTATAAAAATTTTAAAAATGGACGATGTATAGTCCATTAAATTTTGTATACATAGCCAGTCCATTTAATTTTTTGCATGAAAAATAGACGATGTATTGTCTATATAATTGTTTGCATACGAATCGGACGATTTATAGTCGATTAAATTTTTTCATAAAAAATTGAAAAAAAGACGATGTATAGTCCATTAAATTTTTTTCATAAAAATTTTTTTTTCATGAAAAATGGATGATGTATAGTTTATTAAATTCTTTGCACGAATAGAAGTCGACGTATATAGTCCACTTAAGTTTTTACATACGAAATGGACGAATTATAGTCAATTTAATTTTTTATAAAAATTTTAAAAATGGACGATGTATAGTCCATTAAATTTTGTATATATAGCCAGTCCATTTAATTTTTTGCATGAAAAATAGACGATGTATTGTCTATATAATTGTTTGCATACGAATCGGACGATTTATAGTCGATTAAATTTTTTCATAAAAAATTGAAAAAAAGACGATGTATAGTCCATTAAATTTTTTTCATAAAAAATTTTTTTCATGAAAAATGGATGATGTATAGTTTATTAAATTCTTTGCACGAAAAGAAGTCGACGTATATAGTCCACTTAAGTTTTTACATACGAAATGGACGAATTATAGTCAATTTAATTTTTTATAAAAATTTTAAAAATGGACGATGTATAGTCCATTAAATTTTGTATATATAGCCAGTCCATTTAATTTTTTGCATGCAAAATAGACGATGTATTGTCTATATAATTGTTTGCATACGAATCGGACGATTTATAGTCGATTAAATTATTTCATAAAAAATTGAAAAAAAGACGATGTATAGTCCATTAAATTTTTTTCATAAAAAATTTTTTTTCATGAAAAATGGATGATGTATAGTTTATTAAATTCTTTGCACGAAAAGAAGTCGACGTATATAGTCCACTTAAGTTTTTACATACGAAATGGACGAATTATAGTCAATTTAATTTTTTATAAAAATTTTAAAAATGGACGATGTATAGTCCATTAAATTTTGTATATATAGCCAGTCCATTTAATTTTTTGCATGCAAAATAGACGATGTATTGTCTATATAATTGTTTGCATACGAATCGGACGATTTATAGTCGATTAAATTTTTTCATAAAAAATTGAAAAAAAGACGATGTATAGTCCATTAAATTTTTTTCATAAAAAATTTTTTTTCATGAAAAATGGATGATGTATAGTTTATTAAATTCTTTGCACGAAAAGAAGTCGACGTATATAGTCCACTTAAGTTTTTACATACGAAATGGACGAATTATAGTCAATTTAATTTTTTATAAAAATTTTAAAAATGGACGATGTATAGTCCATTAAATTTTGTATATATAGCCAGTCCATTTAATTTTTTAAATTTTTTCATAAAAAATTGAAAAAAAGACGATGTATAGTCCATTAAATTTTTTTCATAAAAATTTTTTTTCATGAAAAATGGATGATGTATAGTTTATTAAATTCTTTGCACGAAAAGAAGTCGACGTATATAGTCCACTTAAGTTTTTACATACCAAATGGACGAATTATAGTCAATTTAATTTTTTATAAAAATTTTAAAAATGGACGATGTATAGTCCATTAAATTTTGTATATATAGCCAGTCCATTTAATTTTTTGCATGCAAAATAGACGATGTATTGTCTATATAATTGTTTGCATACGAATCGGACGATTTATAGTCGATTAAATTTTTTCATAAAAAATTGAAAAAAAGACGATGTATAGTCCATTAAATTTTTTTCATAAAAAATTTTTTTTCATGAAAAATGGATGATGTATAGTTTATTAAATTCTTTGCACGAAAAGAAGTCGACGTATATAGTCCACTTAAGTTTTTACATACGAAATGGACGAATTATAGTCAATTTCATTTTTTATAAAAATTTTAAAAATGGACGATGTATAGTCCATTAAATTTTGTATATATAGCCAGTCCATTTAATTTTTTGCATGCAAAATAGACGATGTATTGTCTATATAATTGTTTGCATACGAATCGGACGATTTATAGTCGATTAAATTTTTTCATAAAAAATTGAAAAAAAGACGATGTATAGTCCATTAAATTTTTTTCATAAAAAATTTTTTTTCATGAAAAATGGATGATGTATAGTTTATTAAATTCTTTGCACGAAAAGAAGTCGACGTATATAGTCCACTTAAGTTTTTACATACGAAATGGACGAATTATAGTCAATTTAATTTTTTATAAAAATTTTAAAAATGGACGATGTATAGTCCATTAAATTTTGTATATATAGCCAGTCCATTTAATTTTTTGCATGAAAAATAGACGATGTATTGTCTATATAATTGTTTGCATACGAATCGGACGATTTATAGTCGATTAAATTTTTTCATAAAAAATTGAAAAAAAGACGATGTATAGTCCATTAAATTTTTTTCATAAAAATTTTTTTCATGAAAAATGGATGATGTATAGTTTATTAAATTCTTTGCACGAAAAGAAGTCGACGTATATAGTCCACTTAAGTTTTTACATACGAAATGGACGAATTATAGTCAATTTCATTTTTTATAAAAATTTTAAAAATGGACGATGTATAGTCCATTAAATTTTGTATATATAGCCAGTCCATTTAATTTTTTGCATGCAAAATAGACGATGTATTGTCTATATAATTGTTTGCATACGAATCGGACGATTTATAGTCGATTAAATTTTTTCATAAAAAATTGAAAAAAAGACGATGTATAGTCCATTAAATTTTTTTCATAAAAAATTTTTTTTCATGAAAAATGGATGATGTATAGTTTATTAAATTCTTTGCACGAAAAGAAGTCGACGTATATAGTCCACTTAAGTTTTTACATACGAAATGGACGAATTATAGTCAATTTAATTTTTTATAAAAATTTTAAAAATGGACGATGTATAGTCCATTAAATTTTGTATATATAGCCAGTCCATTTAATTTTTTGCATGAAAAATAGACGATGTATTGTCTATATAATTGTTTGCATACGAATCGGACGATTTATAGTCGATTAAATTTTTTCATAAAAAATTGAAAAAAAGACGATGTATAGTCCATTAAATTTTTTTCATAAAAAATTTTTTTTCATGAAAAATGGATGATGTATAGTTTATTAAATTCTTTGCACGAAAAGAAGTCGACGTATATAGTCCACTTAAGTTTTTACATACGAAATGGACGAATTATAGTCAATTTAATTTTTTATAAAAATTTTAAAAATGGACGATGTATAGTCCATTAAATTTTGTATATATAGCCAGTCCATTTAATTTTTTGCATGAAAAATAGACGATGTATTGTCTATATAATTGTTTGCATACGAATCGGACGATTTATAGTCGATTAAATTTTTTCATAAAAAATTTAAAAAAAGACGATGTATAGTCCATTAAATTTTTTTCATAAAAATTTTTTTTCATGAAAAATGGATGATGTATAGTTTATTAAATTCTTTGCACGATAAGAAGTCGACGTATATAGTCCACTTAAGTTTTTACATACGAAATGGACGAATTATAGTCAATTTAATTTTTTATAAAAATTTTAAAAATGGACGATGTATAGTCCATTAAATTTTGTATATATAGCCAGTCCATTTAATTTTTTGCATGCAAAATAGACGATGTATTGTCTATATAATTGTTTGCATACGAATCGGACGATTTATAGTCGATTAAATTTTTTCATAAAAAATTGAAAAAAAAGACGATGTATAGTCCATTAAATTTTTTTCATAAAAAATTTTTTTTCATGAAAAATGGATGATGTATAGTTTATTAAATTCTTTGCACGAAAAGAAGTCGACGTATATAGTCCACTTAAGTTTTTACATACGAAATGGACGAATTATAGTCAATTTAATTTTTTATAAAAATTTTAAAAATGGACGATGTATAGTCCATTAAATTTTGTATATATAGCCAGTCCATTTAATTTTTTGCATGAAAAATAGACGATGTATTGTCTATATAATTGTTTGCATACGAATCGGACGATTTATAGTCGATTAAATTTTTTCATAAAAAATTGAAAAAAAGACGATGTATAGTCCATTAAATTTTTTTCATAAAAATTTTTTTTCATGAAAAATGGATGATGTATAGTTTATTAAATTCTTTGCACGAAAAGAAGTCGACGTATATAGTCCACTTAAGTTTTTACATACGAAATGGACGAATTATAGTCAATTTAATTTTTTATAAAAATTTTAAAAATGGACGATGTATAGTCCATTAAATTTTGTATATATAGCCAGTCCATTTAATTTTTTGCATGCAAAATAGACGATGTATTGTCTATATAATTGTTTGCATACGAATCGGACGATTTATAGTCGATTAAATTTTTTCATAAAAAATTGAAAAAAAGACGATGTATAGTCCATTAAATTTTTTTCATAAAAAATTTTTTTCATGAAAAATGGATGATGTATAGTTTATTAAATTCTTTGCACGAAAAGAAGTCGACGTATATAGTCCACTTAAGTTTTTACATACGAAATGGACGAATTATA
This sequence comes from Tachina lurida, assembly GCA_944452675.1. Lineage (NCBI taxonomy): Eukaryota > Metazoa > Arthropoda > Insecta > Diptera > Tachinidae > Tachina > Tachina lurida. The sequence goes on from OX101755.1 coordinate 88,016,038, forward strand.
GTCAATTTAATTTTTTATAAAAATTTTAAAAATGGACGATGTATAGTCCATTAAATTTTGTATATATAGCCAGTCCATTTAATTTTTTGCATGCAAAATAGACGATGTATTGTCTATATAATTGTTTGCATACGAATCGGACGATTTATAGTCGATTAAATTTTTTCATAAAAAATTGAAAAAAAGACGATGTATAGTCCATTAAATTTTTTTCATAAAAAATTTTTTTTCATGAAAAATGGATGATGTATAGTTTATTAAATTCTTTGCACGAAAAGAAGTCGACGTATATAGTCCACTTAAGTTTTTACATACGAAATGGACGAATTATAGTCAATTTAATTTTTTATAAAAATTTTAAAAATGGACGATGTATAGTCCATTAAATTTTGTATACATAGCCAGTCCATTTAATTTTTTGCATGAAAAATAGACGATGTATTGTCTATATAATTGTTTGCATACGAATCGGACGATTTATAGTCGATTAAATTTTTTCATAAAAAATTGAAAAAAAGACGATGTATAGTCCATTAAATTTTTTTCATAAAAAATTTTTTTTCATGAAAAATGGATGATGTATAGTTTATTAAATTCTTTGCACGAAAAGAAGTCGACGTATATAGTCCACTTAAGTTTTTACATACGAAATGGACGAATTATAGTCAATTTAATTTTTTATAAAAATTTTAAAAATGGACGATGTATAGTCCATTAAATTTTGTATATATAGCCAGTCCATTTAATTTTTTGCATGAAAAATAGACGATGTATTGTCTATATAATTGTTTGCATACGAATCGGACGATTTATAGTCGATTAAATTTTTTCATAAAAAATTGAAAAAAAGACGATGTATAGTCCATTAAATTTTTTTCATAAAAAATTTTTTTTCATGAAAAATGGATGATGTATAGTTTATTAAATTCTTTGCACGAAAAGAAGTCGACGTATATAGTCCACTTAAGTTTTTACATACGAAATGGACGAATTATAGTCAATTTAATTTTTTATAAAAATTTTAAAAATGGACGATGTATAGTCCATTCAATTTTGTATATATAGCCAGTCCATTTAATTTTTTGCATGAAAAATAGACGATGTATAGTCTATATAATTGTTTGCATAAGAATCGGACGGTTTATAGTCGATTAAATTTTTTCATAAAAAATTGAAAAAAAGACGATGTATAGTCCATTAAATTTTTTTCACAAAAAAAAATTTTTTTCATGAAAAATTGATGATGTATAGTTTATTAAATTCTTTGCACGAAAAGAAGTCGACGTATATAGTCCACTTAAGTTTTTACATACGAAATGGACGAATTATAGTCAATTTAATTTTTTATAAAAATTTAAAAAATGGACGATGTATAGTCCATTAAATTTTGTATATATAGCCAGTCCATTTAATTTTTTGCATGAAAAATAGACGATGTATTGTCTATATAATTGTTTGCATACGAATCGGACGATTTATAGTCGATTAAATTTTTTCATAAAAAATTGGAAAAAGACAATGTATAGTCCATTAATTTTTTTCATAAAAATTTTTTTTCATGGAAAATGGATGATGTATAGTTTATTAAATTCTTTGCACGAAAAGAAGTCGACGTATATAGTACACTTAAGTTTTTACATACGAAATGGACGAATTATAGTCAATTTATTTTTTTTTTTTAATTTTAAAAATGGACGATGTATAGTCCATTAAATTTTGTATATATAGCCAGTCCATTTAATTTTTGGCATGAAAAATAGACTATGTATAGTCTATATAATTGTTTGCATACGAATCCGACGATTTATAGTCGATTAAATTTTTTCATAAAAAATTTAAAAAAAGACATGTATAGTCCATTAAATTTTTTTCATAAAAAATTTTTTTTCTTGAAAAATGGATGATGTATGGTTTATTAAATTCTTTGCACGAAAAGAAGTCGACGTATATAGTCCACTTAAGTTTTTACATACGAAATGGACGAATTATAGTCAATTTAATTTTTTATAAAAATTTTAAAAATGGACGATGTATAGTCCATTAAATTTTGTATATATAGCGATGTATTGTCTATATAATTGTTTGCATACGAATCGGACGATTTATAGTCGATTAAATTTTTTCATAAAAAATTTAAAAAAAGACGATGTATAGTCCATTAAATTTTTTTCATAAAACATTTTTTTCATGAAAAATGGATGATGTATAGTTTATTAAATTCTTTGCACGAAAAGAAGTCGACGTATATAGTCCACTTAAGTTTTTACATACGAAATGGACGAATTATAGTCAATTTAATTTTTTATAAAAATTTAAAAAATGGACGATGTATAGTCCATTAAATTTTGTATATATAGCCAGTCCATTTAATTTTTTGCATGAAAAATAGACGATGTATTGTCTATATAATTGTTTGCATACGAATCGGACGATTTATAGTCGATTAAATTTTTTCATAAAAAATTGGAAAAAAGACAATGTATAGTCCATTAAATTTTTTTCATAAAAATTTTTTTTCATGGAAAATGGATGATGTATAGTTTATTAAATTCTTTGCACGAAAAGAAGTCGACGTATATAGTACACTTAAGTTTTTACATACGAAATGGACGAATTATAGTCAATTTATTTTTTTTTTTAATTTTAAAAATGGACGATGTATAGTCCATTAAATTTTGTATATATAGCCAGTCCATTTAATTTTTGGCATGAAAAATAGACTATGTATAGTCTATATAATTGTTTGCATACGAATCCGACGATTTATAGTCGATTAAATTTTTTCATAAAAAATTTAAAAAAAGACATGTATAGTCCATTAAATTTTTTTCATAAAAAATTTTTTTTCTTGAAAAATGGATGATGTATGGTTTATTAAATTCTTTGCACGAAAAGAAGTCGACGTATATAGTCCACTTAAGTTTTTACATACGAAATGGACGAATTATAGTCAATTTAATTTTTTATAAAATTTTTAAAAATGGATGATGTATAGTCCATCAAATTTTGTATATATAGCCAGTCCATTTAATTTTTTGCATGAAAAATAGACGATGTATAGTCTATATAATTGTTTGCATACGAATCGGACGATTTATAGTCGATTAAATTTTTTCATAAAAAATTAAAAAAAAGACGATGTATAGGATGATGTATGGTTTATTAAATTCTTTGCACGAAAAGAAGACGACGTATATAGTCCACTTAAGTTTTTACATACGAAATGGACGAATTATAGTCAATTTAATTTTTTATAAAAATTTTAAAAATGGACGATGTATAGTCCATTAAATTTTGTATATATAGCCAGTCCATTTAATTTTTTGCATGAAAAATAGACGATGTATAGTCTATTTAATTGTTTGCATACGAATCGGACGATTTATAGTCGATAAAATTTTTTTTATAAAAAATTGAAAAAAAGACGATTAAATTTTTTTCATAAAAAAATTTTTTTCTTAAAAAATGGATGATGTATGGTTTATTAAATTCTTTGCACGAAAAGAAGTCGACGTATATAGTCCACTTAAGTTTTTACATACGAAATGGACGAATTATAATCAATTTAATTTTTTACAAAAATTTTAAAAATGGACGATGTATAGTCCATTAAATTTTGTATATATAGCCAGTCCATTTAATTTTTTGCATGAAAAATAGACTATGTATAGTCTATATAATTGTTTGCATACGAATCCGACGATTTATAGTCGATTAAATTTTTTTATAAAAAATTAAAAAAAAGACGATGTATAGTCCATTAAATTTTTTTCATAAAAAAATTTTTTTCTTGAAAAATGGATGATGTATGGTTTATTAAATTCTTTGCACGAAAAGAAGACGACGTATATAGTCCACTTAAGCTTTTACATACGAAATGGACGAATTATAGTCAATTTAATTTTTTATAAAATTTTTAAAAATGGATGATGTATAGTCCATCAAATTTTGTATATATAGCCAGTCCATTTAATTTTTCGCATGAAAAATAGACGATGTATAGTCTATATAATTGTTTGCATACGAATCGGACGATTTATAGTCGATTAAATTTTTTCATAAAAAATTGAAAAAAAGACGATGTATAGTCCATTAAATTTTTTTCATAAAAAAATTTTTTTCTTGAAAAATGGATGATGTATGGTTTATTAAATTCTTTGCACGAAAAGAAGTCGACGTATATAGTCCACTTAAGGTTTTACATATGAAATGGACGAATTATAGTCAATTTAATTTTTTATAAAAATTTAAAAAATGGACGATGTATAGTCCATTAAATTTTGTATATATAGCCAGTCCATTTAATTTTTTGCATGAAAAATAGACGATGTATAGTCTATTTAATTGTTTGCATACGAATCGGACGATTTATAGTCGATAAAATTTTTTTATAAAAAATTGAAAAAGGACGATGTATAGTCCATTAAATTTTTTTCATAAAAAAATTTTTTTCTTAAAAAATGGATGATGTATGGTTTATTAAATTCTTTGCACGAAAAGAAGTCGACGTATATAGTCCTCTTAAGTTTTTACATACGAAATGGACGAATTATAGTCAATTTAATTTTTTATAAAAATTTAAAAAATGGACGATGTATAGTCCATTAAATTTTGTATATATAGCCAGTCCATTTAATTTTTTGCATGAAAAATAGACGATGTATAGTCTATATAATTGTTTGCATACGAATCGGACGATTTATAGTCGATAAAATTTTTTTATAAAAAATTGAAAAAAGACGATGTATAGTCCATTAAATTTTTTTCATAGAAAAATTTTTTTCTTGAAAAATGGATGATGTATGGTTTATTAAATTCTTTGCACGAAAAGAAGTCGACGTATATAGTCCACTTAAGTTTTTACATATGAAATGGACGAATTATAGTCAATTTAATTTTTTATAAAAATTTTAAAAATGGATGATGTATAGTCCATCAAATTTTGTATATATAGCCAGTCCATTTAATTTTTTGCATGAAAAATAGACGATGTATAGTCTATATAATTGTTTGCATACGAATCGGACGATTTGTAGTCGATTAAATTTTTTCATAAAAAATTTAAAAAAAGACGATGTATAGTCCATTAAATTTTTTTCATAAAAATTTTTTTTTCTTGAAAAATGGATGATGTATGGTTTATTAAATTCTTTGCACGAAAAAAAGTCGACGTATATAGTCCACTTAAGCTTTTACATACGAAATGGACGAATTATAGTCAATTTAATTTTTTATAAAATTTTTAAAAATGGATGATGTATAGTCCATCAAATTTTGTATATATAGCCAGTCCATTTAATTTTTCGCATGAAAAATAGACGATGTATAGTCTATATAATTGTTTGCATACGAATCGGACGATTTATAGTCGATTAAATTTTTTCATAAAAAATTGAAAAAAAGACGATGTATAGTCCATTAAATTTTTTTCATAAAAAAATTTTTTTCTTGAAAAATGGATGATGTATGGTTTATTAAATTCTTTGCACGAAAAGAAGTCGACGTATATAGTCCACTTAAGGTTTTACATATGAAATGGACGAATTATAGTCAATTTAATTTTTTATAAAAATTTAAAAAATGGACGATGTATAGTCCATTAAATTTTGTATATATAGCCAGTCCATTTAATTTTTTGCATGAAAAATAGACGATGTATAGTCTATTTAATTGTTTGCATACGAATCGGACGATTTATAGTCGATAAAATTTTTTTATAAAAAATTGAAAAAAGACGATGTATAGTCCATTAAATTTTTTTCATAAAAAAATTTTTTTCTTAAAAAATGGATGATGTATGGTTTATTAAATTCTTTGCACGAAAAGAAGTCGACGTATATAGTCCTCTTAAGTTTTTACATACGAAATGGACGAATTATAGTCAATTTAATTTTTTATAAAAATTTAAAAAATGGACGATGTATAGTCCATTAAATTTTGTATATATAGCCAGTCCATTTAATTTTTTGCATGAAAAATAGACGATGTATAGTCTATATAATTGTTTGCATACGAATCGGACGATTTATAGTCGATAAAATTTTTTTATAAAAAATTGAAAAAAGACGATGTATAGTCCATTAAATTTTTTTCATAAAAAAATTTTTTTCTTGAAAAATGGATGATGTATGGATTATTAAATTCTTTGCACGAAAAGAAGTCGACGTATATAGTACACTTAAGTTTTTACATACGAAATGGACGAATTATAGTCAATTTAATTTTTTATAAAAATTTTAAAAATGGACGATGTATAGTCCATTAAATTTTGTATATATAGCCAGTCCATTTAATTTTTTGCATGAAAAATAGACGATGTATAGTCTATATAATTGTTTGCATACGAATCGGACGATTTGTAGTCGATTAAATTTTTTCATAAAAAATTTAAAAAAAGACGATGTATAGTCCATTAAATTTTTTTCATAAAAAAATTTTTTTCTTGAAAAATGGATGATGTATGGTTTATTAAATTCTTTGAACGAAAAGAAGACGACGTATATAGTCCACTTAAGTTTTTACATACGAAATGGACGAATTATAGTCAATTTAATTTTTTATAAAAATTTTAAAAATGGATGATGTATAGTCCATCAAATTTTGTATATATAGCCAGTCCATTTAATTTTTTGCATGAAAAATAGACGATTTATAGTCTATATAATTGTTTGCACACGAATCGGACGATTTATAGTCGATTAAATTTTTTCATAAAAAATTGAAAAAAAGACGATGTATAGTCCATTAAATTTTTTTCATAGAAAAATTTTTTTCTTGAAAAATGGATGATGTATGGTTTATTAAATTCTTTGCACGAAAAGAAGTCGACGTATATAGTCCACTTAAGTTTTTACATATGAAATGGACGAATTATAGTCAATTTAATTTTTTATAAAAATTTTAAAAATGGATGATGTATAGTCCATCAAATTTTGTATATATAGCCAGTCCATTTAATTTTTTGCATGAAAAATAGACGATGTATAGTCTATATAATTGTTTGCATACGAATCGGACGATTTGTAGTCGATTAAATTTTTTCATAAAAAATTTAAAAAAGACGATGTATAGTCCATTAAATTTTTTTCATAAAAATTTTTTTTTCTTGAAAAATGGATGATGTATGGTTTATTAAATTCTTTGCACGAAAAGAAGTCGACGTATATAGTCCACTTAAGCTTTTACATACGAAATGGACGAATTATAGTCAATTTAATTTTTTATAAAATTTTTAAAAATGGATGATGTATAGTCCATCAAATTTTGTATATATAGCCAGTCCATTTAATTTTTTGCATGAAAAATAGACGATGTATAGTCTATATAATTGTTTGCATACGAATCGGACGATTTATAGTCGATTAAATTTTTTCATAAAAAATTGAAAAAAATACGATGTATAGGATGATGTATGGTTTATTAAATTCTTTGCACGAAAAGAAGTCGACGTATATAGTCCACTTAAGTTTTTACATACGAAATGGACGAATTATAGTCAATTTAATTTTTTATAAAAATTTTAAAAATGGACGATGTATAGTCCATTAAATTTTGTATATATAGCCAGTCCATTTAATTTTTTGCATGAAAAATAGACTATGTATAGTCTATATAATTGTTTGCATACGAATCCGACGATTTATAGTCGATTAAATTTTTTTATAAAAAATTTAAAAAAGACGATGTATAGTCCATTAAATTTTTTTCATAAAAAAATTTTTTTCTTAAAAAATGGATGATGTATGGTTTATTAAATTCTTTGCATGGAAAGAAGTCGACGTATATAGTCCACTTAAGTTTTTACATACGAAATTTAACGAATTATAGTCAATTTAATTTTTTATAAAAATTTTAAAAATGGACGATGTATAGTCCATTAAATTTTGTATATATAGCCAGTCCATTTAATTTTTTGCATGAAAAATAGACTATGTATAGTCTATATAATTGTTTGCATACGAATCGGACGATTTATAGTCGATTACATTTTTTTATAAAAAATTTAAAAAAGACGATGTATAGTCCATTAAATTTTTTTCATAAAAAAATTGTTTTCTTGAAAAATGGATGATGTATGGTTTATTAAATTCTTTGCACGAAAAGAAGACGACGTATATAGTCCACTTAAGCTTTTACATACGAAATGGACGAATTATAGTCAATTTAGTTTTTTATAAAATTTTTAAAAATGGATGATGTATAGTCCATCAAATTTTGTATATATAGCCAGTCCATTTAATTTTTTGCATGAAAAATAGACGATGTATAGTCTATATAATTGTTTGCATACGAATCGGACGATTTATAGTCGATTAAATTTTTTCATAAAAAATTGAAAAAAAGACGATGTATAGTCCATTAAATTTTTTTCATAGCAAAATTTTTTTCTTGAAAAATGGATGATGTATGGTTTATTAAATTCTTTGCACGAAAAGAAGTCGACGTATATAGTCCACTTAAGTTTTTACATATGAAATGGACGAATTATAGTCAATTTAATTTTTTATAAAAATTTTAAAAATGGACGATGTATAGTCCATTAAATTTTGTATATATAGCCAGTCCATTTAATTTTTCGCATGAAAAATAGACGATGTATAGTCTATATAATTGTTTGCATACGAATCGGACGATTTATAGTCGATTAAATTTTTTCATAAAAAATTTAAAAAAGACGATGTATAGTCCATTAAATTTGTTTCATAAAAAAATTTTTTTCTCGAAAAATGGATGATGTATGGTTTATTAAATTCTTTGCACGAAAAGAAGACGACGTATATAGTCCACTTAAGTTTTTACATACGAAATGGACGAATTATAGTCAATTTAATTTTTTATAAAAATTTTGTTTTTATAGCCAGTCCATTTAATTTTTTGCATGAAAAATAGACGATGTATAGTCTATATAATTGTTTGCATACGAATCGGACGATTTATAGTCGATTAAATTTTTTCATAAAAAATTATGAAAAAAGACGATGTATAGTCCATTAAATTTTTTTCATAAAAAAATTTTTTTCTTGAAAAATGGATGATGTATGGTTTATTAAATTCTTTGCACGAAAAGAAGACGACGTATATAGTCCACTTAAGTTTTTACATACGAAATGGACGAATTATAGTCAATTTAATTTTTTATAAAAATTTTAAAAATGGACGATGTATAGTCCATTAAATTTTGTATATATAGCCAGTCCATTTAATTTTTGGCATGAAAAATAGACTATGTATAGTCTATATAATTGTTTGCATACGAATCCGACGATTTATAGTCGATTAAATTTTTTCATAAAAAATTGAAAAAAAGACGATGTATAAATTAAAATTTTTTTCATAAAAAAATTTTTTTCTTAAAAAATGGATGATGTATGGTTTATTAAATTCTTTGCACGAAAAGAAGACGACGTATATAGTCCACTTAAGCTTTTACATACGAAATGGACGAATTATAGTCAATTTAATTTTTTATAAAATTTTTAAAAATGGAAGATGTATAGTCCATCAAATTTTGTATATATAGCCAGTCCATTTAATTTTTTGCATGAAAAATAGACGATTTATAGTCTATATAATTGTTTGCATACGAATCGGACGATTTATAGTCGATTAAATTTTTTCATAAAAAATTGAAAAAAAGACGATGTATAGTCCATTAAATTTTTTTCATAAAAAAATTTTTTTCTTGAAAAATGGATGATGTATGGTTTATTAAATTCTTTGTACGAAAAGAAGTCGACGTATATAGTCCATATGAATTTATAAAAATTTTAAAAATGGATGATGTATAGTCCATCAAATTTTGTATATATAGCCAGTCCATTTAGTTTTTGCATGAAAAATAGACGATTTATAGTCTATATAATTGTTTGCATACGAATCGGACGATTTATAGTCGATTAAATTTTTTCATAAAAAATTGAAAAAAAGACGATGTATAGCCCATTAAATTTTTTTCATAAAAAAATTTTTTTCTCGAAAAATGGATGATGTATGGTTTATTAAATTCTTTGCACGAAAAGAAGACGACGTATATAGTCCACTTAAGTTTTTACATACGAAATGGACGAATTATAGTCAATTTAATTTTTTATAAAAATTTTAAAAATGGATGATGTATAGTCCATCAAATTTTGTATATATAGCCAGTCCATTTAATTTTTTGCATGAAAAATAGACGATGTATAGTCTATATAACTGTTTGCATACGAATCGGACGATTTATAGTCGATTAAATTTTTTCATAAAAAATTTAAAAAAAGACGATGTATAAATTAAATTTTTTTCATAAAAAATTTTTTTCTTGAAAAATGGATGATGTATGGTTTATTAAATTCTTTGCACGAAAAGAAGTCGACGTATATAGTCCACTTAAGTTTTTACATACGAAATGGACGAATTATAGTCAATTTAATTTTTTATAAAAATTTTAAAAATGGACGATGTATAGTCCATTAAATTTTGTATATATAGCCAGTCCATTTAATTTTTTGCATGAAAAATAGACGATGTATAGTCTATATAATTGTTTGCATACGAATCGGACGATTTATAGTCGATTAAATTTTTTCATAAAATATTTAAAAAAAGACGATGTATAAATTAAATTTTTTTCATAATAAATTTTTTTTCTTGAAAAATGGATGATGTATGGTTTATTAAATTATTTGCACGAAAAGAAGTCGACGTATATAGTCCACTTAAGTTTTTACATACGAAATGGACGAATTATAGTCAATTTAATTTTTTATAAAAATTTTAAAAATGGACGATGTATAGTCCATTAAATTTTGTATATATAGCCAGTCCATTTAATTTTTTGCATGAAAAATATACGATGTATAGTCTATATAATTGTTTGCATACGAATCGGACGATTTATAGTCGATTAAATTTTTTTCATAAAAAATTTTTTTCTTGAAAAATGGATGATGTATGGTTTATTAAATTCTTTGCACGAAAAGAAGTCGACGTATATAGTCCACTTAAGGTTTTACATATGAAATGGACGAATTATAGTCAATTTAATTTTTTATAAAAATTTAAAAAATGGACGATGTATAGTCCATTAAATTTTGTATATATAGCCAGTCCATTTAATTTTTTGCATGAAAAATAGACGATGTATAGTCTATTTAATTGTTTGCATACGAATCGGACGATTTATAGTCGATAAAATTTTTTTATAAAAAATTGAAAAAAGACGATGTATAGTCCATTAAATTTTTTTCATAAAAAAATTTTTTTCTTAAAAAATGGATGATGTATGGTTTATTAAATTCTTTGCACGAAAAGAAGTCGACGTATATAGTCCACTTAAGTTTTTACATACGAAATGGACGAATTATAGTCAATTTAATTTTTTATAAAAATTTTAAAAATGGACGATGTATAGTCCATTAAATTTTGTATATATAGCCAGTCCATTTAATTTTTTGCATGAAAAATAGACGATGTATAGTCTATATAATTGTTTGCATACGAATCGGACGATTTATAGTCGATAAAATTTTTTTATAAAAAATTGAAAAAAGACGATGTATAGCCATTAAATTTTTTTCATAAAAAAATTTTTTTCTTGAAAAATGGATGATGTATGGATTATTAAATTCTTTGCACGAAAAGAAGTCGACGTATATAGTACACTTAAGTTTTTACATACGAAATGGACGAATTATAGTCAATTTAATTTTTTATAAAAATTTTAAAAATGGACGATGTATAGTCCATTAAATTTTGTATATATAGCCAGTCCATTTAATTTTTTGCATGAAAAATAGACGATGTATAGTCTATATAATTGTTTGCATACGAATCGGACGATTTGTAGTCGATTAAATTTTTTCATAAAAAATTTAAAAAAAGACGATGTATAGTCCATTAAATTTTTTTCATAAAAAAATTTTTTCTTGAAAAATGGATGATGTATGGTTTATTAAATTCTTTGAACGAAAAGAAGACGACGTATATAGTCCACTTAAGTTTTTACATACGAAATGGACGAATTATAGTCAATTTAATTTTTTATAAAAATTTTAAAAATGGATGATGTATAGTCCATCAAATTTTGTATATATAGCCAGTCCATTTAATTTTTTGCATGAAAAATAGACGATTTATAGTCTATATAATTGTTTGCACACGAATCGGACGATTTATAGTCGATTAAATTTTTTCATAAAAAATTGAAAAAAAGACGATGTATAGTCCATTAAATTTTTTTCATAGAAAAATTTTTTTCTTGAAAAATGGATGATGTATGGTTTATTAAATTCTTTGCACGAAAAGAAGTCGACGTATATAGTCCACTTAAGTTTTTACATATGAAATGGACGAATTATAGTCAATTTAATTTTTTATAAAAATTTTAAAAATGGATGATGTATAGTCCATCAAATTTTGTATATATAGCCAGTCCATTTAATATTTTGCATGAAAAATAGACGATGTATAGTCTATATAATTGTTTGCATACGAATCGGACGATTTGTAGTCGATTAAATTTTTTCATAAAAAATTTAAAAAAAGACGATGTATAGTCCATTAAATTTTTTTCATAAAAATTTTTTTTCTTGAAAAATGGATGATGTATGGTTTATTAAATTCTTTGCACGAAAAGAAGTCGACGTATATAGTCAATTTAATTTTTTAGATACGAAATGGACGAATTATAGTCAATTTAATTTTTTTTTTAAATTTAAAAATGGATGATGTATAGTCCATCAAATTTTGTATATATAGCCAGTCCATTTAATTTTTTGCATGAAAAATAGACGATGTATAGTCTATATAATTGTTTGCATACGAATCGGACGATTTATAGTCGATTAAATTTTTTCATAAAAAATTGAAAAAAATACGATGTATAGGATGATGTATGGTTTATTAAATTCTTTGCACGAAAAGAAGTCGACGTATATAGTCCACTTAAGTTTTTACATACGAAATGGACGAATTATAGTCAATTTAATTTTTTATAAAAATTTTAAAAATGGACGATGTATAGTCCATTAAATTTTGTATATATAGCCAGTCCATTTAATTTTTTGCATGAAAAATAGACTATGTATAGTCTATATAATTGTTTGCATACGAATCCGACGATTTATAGTCGATTAAATTTTTTTATAAAAAATTTAAAAAAGACGATGTATAGTCCATTAAATTTTTTTCATAAAAAAATTTTTTTCTTAAAAAATGGATGATGTATGGTTTATTAAATTCTTTGCATGAAAAGAAGTCGACGTATATAATCCACTTAAGTTTTTACATACGAAATTTAACGAATTATAGTCAATTTAATTTTTTATAAAAATTTTAAAAATGGACGATGTATAGTCCATTAAATTTTGTATATATAGCCAGTCCATTTAATTTTTTGCATGAAAAATAGACTATGTATAGTCTATATAATTGTTTGCATACGAATCCGACGATTTATAGTCGATTACATTTTTTTATAAAAAATTTAAAAAAGACGATGTATAGTCCATTAAATTTTTTTCATAAAAAAATTGTTTTCTTGAAAAATGGATGATGTATGGTTTATTAAATTCTTTGCACGAAAAGAAGACGACGTATATAGTCCACTTAAGCTTTTACATACGTAATGGACGAATTATAGTCAATTTAGTTTTTTATAAAATTTTTAAAAATGGATGATGTATAGTCCATTAAATTTTGTATATATAGCCAGTCCATTTAATTTTTTGCATGAAAAATAGACTATGTATAGTCTATATAATTGTTTGCATACGAATCCGACGATTTATAGTCGATTAAATTTTTTCATAAAAAATTGAAAAAAAGACGATGTATAAATTAAAATTTTTTTCATAAAAAAATTGTTTTCTTAAAAAATGGATGATGTATGGTTTATTAAATTCTTTGCACGAAAAGAAGACGACGTATATAGTCCACTTAAGCTTTTACATACGAAATGGATGAATTATAGTCAATTTAATTTTTTATAAAATTTTTAAAAATGGATGATGTATAGTCCATCAAATTTTGTATATATAGCCAGTCCATTTAATTTTTTGCATGAAAAATAGACGATTTATAGTCTATATAATTGTTTGCATACGAATCGGACGATTTATAGTCGATTAAATTTTTTCATAAAAAATTGAAAAAAAGACGATGTATAGTCCATTAAATTTTTTTCATAAAAAAATTTTTTTCTTGAAAAATGGATGATGTATGGTTTATTAAATTCTTTGTACGAAAAGAAGTCGACGTATATAGTCCATATGAATTTATAAAAATTTTAAAAATGGATGATGTATAGTCCATCAAATTTTGTATATATAGCCAGTCCATTTAGTTTTTGCATGAAAAATAGACGATTTATAGTCTATATAATTGTTTGCATACGAATCGGACGATTTATAGTCGATTAAATTTTTTCATAAAAAATTGAAAAAAAGACGATGTATAGCCCATTAAATTTTTTTCATAAAAAAATTTTTTTCTCGAAAAATGGATGATGTATGGTTTATTAAATTCTTTGCACGAAAAGAAGACGACGTATATAGTCCACTTAAGTTTTTACATACGAAATGGACGAATTATAGTCAATTTAATTTTTTATAAAAATTTTAAAAATGGATGATGTATAGTCCATCAAATTTTGTATATATAGCCAGTCCATTTAATTTTTTGCATGAAAAATAGACGATGCATAGTCTATATAACTGTTTGCATACGAATCGGACGATTTATAGTCGATTAAATTTTTTCATAAAAAATTTAAAAAAAGACGATGTATAAATTAAATTTTTTTCATAAAAAATTTTTTTCTTGAAAAATGGATGATGTATGGTTTATTAAATTCTTTGCACGAAAAGAAGTCGACGTATATAGTCCACTTAAGTTTTTACATACGAAATGGACGAATTATAGTCAATTTAATTTTTTATAAAAATTTTAAAAATGGATGATGTATAGTCCATCAAATTTTGTATATATAGCCAGTCCATTTAATTTTTTGCATGAAAAATAGACGATGCATAGTCTATATAACTGTTTGCATACGAATCGGACGATTTATAGTCGATTAAATTTTTTCATAAAAAATTTAAAAAAAGACGATGTATAAATTAAATTTTTTTCATAAAAAATTTTTTTCTTGAAAAATGGATGATGTATGGTTTATTAAATTCTTTGCACGAAAAGAAGTCGACGTATATAGTCCACTTAAGTTTTTACATACGAAATGGACGAATTATAGTCAATTTAATTTTTTATAAAAATTTTAAAAATGGACGATGTATAGTCCATTAAATTTTGTATATATAGCCAGTCCATTTAATTTTTTGCATGAAAAATAGACGATGTATAGTCTATATAATTGTTTGCATACGAATCGGACGATTTATAGTCGATTAAATTTTTTCATAAAATATTTAAAAAAAGACGATGTATAAATTAAATTTTTTTCATAATAAATTTTTTTCTTGAAAAATGGATGATGTATGGTTTATTAAATTATTTGCACGAAAAGAAGTCGACGTATATAGTCCACTTAAGTTTTTACATACGAAATGGAGAAATTATAGTCAATTTAATTTTTTATAAAAATTTTAAAAATGGACGATGTATAGTCCATTAAATTTTGTATATATAGCCAGTCCATTTAATTTTTGGCATGAAAAATAGACTATGTATAGTCTATATAATTGTTTGCATACGAATCGGACGATTTATAGTCGATTAAATTTTTTCATAAAAAATTGAAAAAAAGACGATGTATAGTCCATTAAATTTTTTTCATAAAAAATTTTTTTCTTGAAAAATGGATGATGTATGGTTTATTAAATTCTTTGCACGAAAAGAAGTCGACGTATATAGTCCACTTAAGTTTTTACATACGAAATGGAGAAATTATAGTCAATTTAATTTTTTATAAAAATTTTAAAAATGGACGATGTATAGTCCATTAAATTTTGTATATATAGCCAGTCCATTTAATTTTTGGCATGAAAAATAGACTATGTATAGTCTATATAATTGTTTGCATACGAATCCGACGATTTATAGTCGATTAAATTTTTTCATAAAAAATTGAAAAAAAGACGATGTATAGTCCATTAAATTTTTTTCATAAAAAAATGTTTTTCTTGAAAAATAGATGATGTATGGTTTATTAAATTCTTTGCACGAAAAGAAGACGACGTATATAGTCCACTTAAGTTTTTACATACGAAATGGACGAATTATAGTCAATTTAATTTTTTATAAAAATTTTAAAAATGGACGATGTATAGTCCATTAAATTTTGTATATATAGCCAGTCCATTTAATTTTTGGCATGAAAAATAGACTATGTATAGTCTATATAATTGTTTGCATACGAATCGGACGATTTATAGTCGATTAAATTTTTTCATAAAAAATTGAAAAAAAGACGATGTATAGTCCATTAAATTTTTTTCATAAAAAAATTTTTTTCTTGAAAAATGGATGATGTATGGTTTATTAAATTCTTTGCACGAAAAGAAGACGGCGTATATAGTCCACTTAAGTTTTTACATACAAAATGGACGAATTATAGTCAATTTAATTTTTTATAAAAATTTTAAAAATTAACGATGTATAGTCCATTAAATTTTGTATATATAGCCAGTCCATTTAATTTTTTGCATGAAAAATAGACGATGTATAGTCTATTTAATTGTTTGCATACGAATCGGACGATTTATAGTGGATAAAATTTTTTTATAAAAAATTGAAAAAAGACGATGTATAGTCCATTAAATTTTTTTCATAAAAAAATTTTTTTCTTGAAAAATGGATGATGTATGGTTTATTAAATTCTTTGCACGAAAAGAAGACGACGTATATAGTCCACTTAAGTTTTTACATACGAAATGGACGAATTATAGTCAATTTAATTTTTTATAAAAATTTTAAAAATGGACGATGTATAGTCCATTAAATTTTGTATTATAGCCAGTCCATTTAATTTTTTGCATGAAAAATAGACGATGTATAGTCTATATAATTGTTTGCATACGAATCGGACGATTTATAGTCGATAAAATTTTTTTATAAAAAATTGAAAAAAAGACGATGTATAGTCCATTAAATTTTTTTCATAAAAAAATTTTTTTCTTGAAAAATGGATGATGTATGGTTTATTAAATTCTTTGCACGAAAAGAAGACGACGTATATAGTCCACTTAAGTTTTTACATACGAAATGGACGAATTATAGTCAATTTAATTTTTTATAAAATTTTTAAAAATGGATGATGTATAGTCCATCAAATTTTGTATATATAGCCAGTCCATTTAATTTTTGGCATGAAAAATAGACGATGTATAGTCTATTTAATTGTTTGCATACGAATCGGACGATTTATAGTCGATAAAATTTTTTTATATAAAATTGAAAAAAAAGACGATGTATAGTCCATTAAATTTTTTTCATAAAAAAATTTTTTTCTTGAAAAATGGATGATGTATGGTTTATTAAACTCTTTGCACGAAAAGAAGTCGACGTATATAGTCCACTTAAGTTTTTACATATGAAATGGACGAATTATAGTCAATTTAATTTTTTATAAAAATTTTAAAAATGGACGATGTATAGTCCATTAAATTTTGTATATATAGCAAGACCATTTAATTTTTTGCATGAAAAATAGACGATATATAGTCTATTTAATTGTTTGCATACGAATCGGACGATTTATAGTCGATAAAATTTTTATATAAAAAATTTAAAAAAAGACGATGTATAGTCCATTAAATTTATTTCATAAAAAAATGTTTTTCTTGAAAAATGGATGATGTATGGTTTATTAAATTCTTTGCACGAAAAGAAGTCGATGTATATAGTCCACTTAAGTTTTTACATATGAAATGGACGAATTATAGTCAATTTAATTTTTTATAAAAATTTAAAAAATGGACGATGTATAGTCCATTAAATTTTGTATATGTAGCCAGTCCATTTAATTTTTTGCATGAAAAATAGACGATGTATATATAGTCTATATAATTGTTTGCATACGAATCGGACGATTTATAGTCGATCAAATTTTTTTATAAAAAATTTAAAAAAGACGATGTATAGTCCATTAAATTTTTTTCATAAAAAAATTTTTTTCTTGAAAAATGGATGATGTATGGTTTATTAAATTCTTTGCACGAAAAGAAGTCGACGTATATAGTCCACTTAAGTTTTTACATACGAAATGGACGAATTATAGTCAATTTAATTTTTTATAAAAATTTTAAAAATGGACGATGTATAGTCCATTAAATTTTGTATATATAGCCAGTCCATTTAATTTTTTGCATGAAAAATAGACGATGTATAGTCTATATAATTGTTTGCATACGAATCGGACGATTTGTAGTCGATTAAATTTTTTCATAAAAAATTGAAAAAAAGACGATGTATAGTCCATTAAATTTTTTTCATAAAAAAATTTTTTTCTTGAAAAATGGATGATGTATGGCTTATTAAATTCTTTGCACGAAAAGAAGTCGACGTATATAGTTCACTTAAGTTTTTAAATACGAAATGGAGAAATTATAGTCAATTTAATTTTTTATAAAATTTTTAAAAATGGATGATGTATAGTCCATCAAATTTTGTATATATAGCCAGTCCATTTAATTTTTTGCATGAAAAATAGACGATGTATAGTCTATATAATTGTTTGCATACGAATCGGACGATTTATAGTCGATTAAATTTTTTCATAAAAAATTGAAAAAAAAGACGATGTATAGTCCATTAAATTTTTTTCATAAAAAAATTTTTTCTTGAAAAATGGATGATGTATGGTTTATTAAATTCTTTGCACGAAAAGAAGACGACGTATATAGTACACTTAAGTTTTTACATACGAAATGGACGAATTATAGTCAATTTAATTTTTTATAAAAATTTTAAAAATGGACGATGTATAGTCCATTAAATTTTGTATATATAGCCAGTCCATTTAATTTTTTGCATGAAAAATAGACTATGTATAGTCTATATAATTGTTTGCATACGAATCGGAGGATTTATAGTCGATAAAATTTTTTTATAAAAAATTGAAAAAAGACGATTTCATAAAAAAATTTTTTTTCTTGAAAAATGGATGATGTATGGTTTATTAAATTCTTTGCACGAAAAGAAGTCGACGTATATAGTACACTTAAGTTTTTACATGCGAAATGGACGAATTATAGTCAATTTAATTTTTTATAAAATTTTTAAAAATGGATGATGTATAGTCCATCAAATTTTGTATATATAGCCAGTCCATTTAATTTTTGGCATGAAAAATAGACGATGTATAGTCTATTTAATTGTTTGCATACGAATCGGACGATTTATAGTCGATAAAATTTTTTTATAAAAAATTGAAAAAAAGACGATGTATAGTCCATTAAATTTTTTTCATAAAAAAATTTTTTTCTTGAAAAATGGATGATGTATGGTTTATTAAATTCTTTGCACGAAAAGAAGACGACGTATATAGTACACTTAAGTTTTTACATACGAAATGGACGAATTATAGTCAATTTAATTTTTTATAAAATTTTTAAAAATGGATGATGTATAGTCCATCAAATTTTGTATATATAGCCAGTCCATTTAATTTTTGGCATGAAAAATAGACGATGTATAGTCTATTTAATTGTTTGCATACGAATCGGACGATTTATAGTCGATAAAATTTTTTTATAAAAAATTGAAAAAAAGACGATGTATAGTCCATTAAATTTTTTTCATAAAAAAATTTTTTTCTTGAAAAATGGATGATGTATGGTTTATTAAATTCTTTGCACGAAAAGAAGTCGACGTATATAGTCCACTTAAGTTTTTACATATGAAATGGACGAATTATAGTCAATTTAATTTTTTATAAAAATTTTAAAAATGGACGATGTATAGTCCATTAAATTTTGTATATATAGCAAGACCATTTAATTTTTTGCATGAAAAATAGACGATATATAGTCTATTTAATTGTTTGCATACGAATCGGACGATTTATAGTCGATAAACTTTTTATATAAAAAATTGAAAAAAAAGACGATGTATAGTCCATTAAATTTTTTTCATAAAAAAATTTTTTTCTTGAAAAATGGATGATGTATGGTTTATTAAATTCTTTGCACGAAAAGAAGACGACGTATATAGTACACTTAAGTTTTTACATACGAAATGGACGAATTATAGTCAATTTAATTTTTTATAAAATTTTTAAAAATGGATGATGTATAGTCCATCAAATTTTGTATATATAGCCAGTCCATTTAATTTTTTGCATGAAAAATAGACGATGTATAGTCTATATAATTGTTTGCATACGAATCGGACGATTTATAGTCGATTAAATTTTTTCATAAAAATTTGAAAAAAAGACGATGTATAGTCCATTAAATTTTTTTCATAAAAAAATTTTTTTCTTGAAAAATGGATGATGTATGGTTTATTAAATTCTTTGCACGAAAAGAAGTCGACGTATATAGTCCACTTAAGTTTTTACATATGAAATGGACGAATTATAGTCAATTTAATTTTTTATAAAAATTTTAAAAATGGACGATGTATAGTCCATTAAATTTTGTATATATAGCCAGTCCATTTAATTTTTTGCATGAAAAATAGACGATGTATAGTCTATTTAATTGTTTGCATACGAATCGGACGATTTATAGTCGATAAAATTTTTTTATAAAAAATTGAAAAAAGACGATGTATAGTCCATTAAATTTTTTTCATAAAAAAATTTTTTTCTTGAAAAATGGATGATATATGGTTTATTAAATTCTTTGCACGAAAAGAAGACGACGTATATAGTCCACTTAAGTTTTTACATACGAAATGGACGAATTATAGTCAATTTAATTTTTTATAAAAATTTTAAAAATGGACGATGTATAGTCCATTAAATTTTGTATATATAGCCAGTCCATTTAATTTTTTGCATGAAAAATAGACGATGTATAGTCTATATAATTGTTTGCATACGAATCGGACGATTTATAGTCGATTAAATTTTTTCATAAAAAATTGAAAAAAGACGATGTATAGTCCATTAAATTTTTTTCATAAAAAAATTTTTTTCTTGAAAAATGGATGATGTATGGTTTATTAAATTCTTTGCACGAAAAGAAGTCGACGTATATAGTCCACTTAAGTTTTTACAAACGAAATGGAGAAATTATAGTCAATTTAATTTTTTATAAAAATTTTAAAAATGGACGATGTATAGTCCATTAAATTGTGTATATATAGCCAGTCCATTTAATTTTTTGCATGAAAAATAGACGATGTATAGTCTATATAATTGTTTGCATACGAATCCGACGATTTATAGTCGATTAAATTTTTTTATAAAAATTTAAAAAAAGACGATGTATATATAGTCCATTAAATTTTTTTCATAAAAAAATTTTTTTCTCGAAAAATGGATGATGTATGGTTTATTAAATTCTTTGCACGAAAAGAAGTCGACGTATATAGTCCACTTAAGCTTTTACATACGAAATGGACGAATTATAGTCAATTTAATTTTTTATAAAATTTTTAAAAATGGATGATGTATAGTCCATCAAATTTTGTATATATAGCCAGTCCATTTAATTTTTTGCATGAAAAATAGACGATGTATAGTCTATATAATTGTTTGCATACGAATCGGACGATTTATAGTCGATTAAATTTTTTCATAAAAAATTGAAAAAAAGACGATGTATAGTCCATTAAATTTTTTTCATAAAAAAATTTTTTTCTTGAAAAATGGATGATGTATGGTTTATTAAATTCTTTGCACGAAAAGAAGTCGACGTATATAGTCCACTTAAGTTTTTACATATGAAATGGACGAATTATAGTCAATTTAATTTTTTATAAAAATTTAAAAAATGGACGATGTATAGTCCATTAAATTTTGTATATATAGCCAGTCCATTTAATTTTTTGCATGAAAAATAGACGATGTATAGTCTATATAATTGTTTGCATACGAATCGGACGATTTGTAGTCGATAAAATTTTTTTATAAAAAATTTAAAAATTTTAAAAATGGACGATGTATAGTCCATTAAATTTTGTATATATAGCCAGTCCATTTAATTTTTTGCATGAAAAATAGACGATGTATAGTCTATATAATTGTTTGCATACGAATCGGACGATTTATAGTCGATAAAATTTTTTCATAAAAAATTTAAAAAAAGACGATGTATATATAGTCCATTAAATTTTTTTCATAAAAAAATTTTTTTCTCGAAAAATGGATGATGTATGGTTTATTAAATTCTTTGCACGAAAAGAAGTCGACGTATATAGTACACTTAAGTTTTTACATACGAAATGGACGAATTATAGTCAATTTAATTTTTTTTTTTTAATTTTAAAAATGGACGATGTATAGTCCATTAAATTTTGTATATATAGCCAGTCCATTTAATTTTTTGCATGAAAAATAGACGATGTATAGTGTATATAATTGTTTGCATACGAATCGGACGATTTATGGTCGATTAAATTTTTTCATAAAAAATTGAAAAAAAGACAATGTATATATAGTCCATTAAATTTTTTTCATAAAAAAATTTTTTTCTTGAAAAATGGATGATGTATGGTTTATTAAATTCTTTGCACGAAAAGAAGACGACGTATATAGTCCACTTAAGCTTTTACATACGAAATGGACGAATTATAGTCAATTTAATTTTTTATAAAATTTTTAAAAATGGATGATGTATAGTCCATCAAATTTTGTATATATAGCCAGTCCATTTAATTTTTCGCATGAAAAATAGACGATGTATAGTCTATATAATTGTTTGCATACGAATCGGACGATTTATAGTCGATTAAATTTTTTCATAAAAAATTGAAAAAAAGACGATGTATATAGTCCATTAAATTTTGTATATATAGCCAGTCCATTTAATTTTTTGCATGAAAAATAGACGATGTATAGTCTATATAATTGTTTGCATACGAATCGGACGATTTATAGTCGATTAAATTTTTTCATAAAAAATTGAAAAAAGACAATGTATAGTCCATTCAATTTTTTTCATAAAAAAAATTTTTTCTTGAAAAATGGATGATGTATAGTTTATTAAATTCTTTGCACGAAAAGAAGACGACGTATATAGTCCACTTAAGTTTTTACATACGAAATGGACGAATTATAGTCAATTTAATTTTTTATAAAAATTTTAAAAATGGACGATGTATAGTCCATTAAATTAAATATATAGCCAGTCCATTTAATTTTTTGCATGAAAAATAGACGATGTATAGTCTATATAATTGTTTGCATACGAATCCGACGATTTATAGTCGATTAAATTTTTTTATAAAAAATTTAAAAAAGACGATGTATAGTCCATTAAATTTTTTTCATAAAAAAATTTTTTTCTTGAAAAATGGATGATGTATGGTTTATTAAATTCTTTGCACGAAAAGAAGTCGACGTATATAGTCCACTTAAGTTTTTACATATGAAATGGACGAATTATAGTCAATTTAATTTTTTATAAAAATTTTAAAAATGGACGATGTATAGTCCATTAAATTTTGTATATATAGCCAGTCCATTTAATTTTTTGCATGAAAAATAGACGATGTATAGTCTATATAATTGTTTGCATACGAATCCGACGATTTATAGTCGATTAAATTTTTTTATAAAAAATTAAAAAAAGACGATGTATAATAGTCCATTAAATTTTTTTCATAAAAAAATTTTTTTCTTGAAAAATGGATGATGTATGGTTTATTAAATTCTTTGCAGGAAAAGAAGTCGACGTATATAGTCCACTTAAGTTTTTACATACGAAATGGAGAAATTATAGTCAATTTAATTTTTTATAAAAATTTTAAAAATGGACGATGTATAGTCCATTAAATTGTGTATATATAGCCAGTCCATTTAATTTTTTGCATGAAAAATAGACGATGTATAGTCTATATAATTGTTTGCATACGAATCCGACGATTTATAGTCGATTAAATTTTTTTATAAAAATTTAAAAAAAGACGATGTATATATAGTCCATTAAATTTTTTTCATAAAAAAATTTTTTTCTCGAAAAATGGATGATGTATGGTTTATTAAATTCTTTGCACGAAAAGAAGACGACGTATATAGTCCACTTAAGCTTTTACATACGAAATGGACGAATTATAGTCAATTTAATTTTTTATAAAAATTTAAAAAATGGACGATGTATAGTCCATCAAATTTTGTATATATAGCCAGTCCATTTAATTTTTTGCATGAAAAATAGACGATGTATAGTCTATATAATTGTTTGCATACGAATCGGACGATTTATAGTCGATTAAATTTTTTCATAAAAAATTGAAAAAAAGACGATGTATAGTCCATTAAATTTTTTTCATAAAAAAATTTTTTTCTTGAAAAATGGATGATGTATGGTTTATTAAATTCTTTGCACGAAAAGAAGTCGACGTATATAGTCCACTTAAGTTTTTACATATGAAATGGACGAATTATAGTCAATTTAATTTTTTATAAAAATTTAAAAAATGGACGATGTATAGTCCATTAAATTTTGTATATATAGCCAGTCCATTTAATTTTTTGCATGAAAAATAGACGATGTATAGTCTATATAATTGTTTGCATACGAATCGGACGATTTATAGTCGATAAAATTTTTTTATAAAAAATCTAAAAATTTTAAAAATGGACGATGTATAGTCCATTAAATTTTGTATATATAGCCAGTCCATTTAATTTTTTGCATGAAAAATAGACGATGTATAGTCTATATAATTGTTTGCATACGAATCGGACGATTTATAGTCGATAAAATTTTTTCATAAAAAATTTAAAAAAAGACGATGTATATATAGTACATTAAATTTTTTTCATAAAAAAATTTTTTTCTTGAAAAATGGATGATGTATGGTTTATTAAATTCTTTGCACGAAAAGAAGACGACGTATATAGTCCACTTAAGCTTTTACATACGAAATGGACGAATTATAGTCAATTTAATTTTTTATAATATTTTTAAAAATGGATGATGTATAGTCCATCAAATTTTGTATATATAGCCAGTCCATTTAATTTTTCGCATGAAAAATAGACGATGTATAGTCTATATAATTGTTTGCATACGAATCGGACGATTTATAGTCGATTAAATTTTTTCATAAAAAATTGAAAAAAGACAATGTATAGTCCATTCAATTTTTTTCATAAAAAAAATTTTTTCTTGAAAAATGGATGATGTATAGTTTATTAAATTCTTTGCACGAAAAGAAGACGACGTATATAGTCCACTTAAGTTTTTACATACGAAATGGACGAATTATAGTCAATTTAATTTTTTATAAAAATTTTAAAAATGGACGATGTATAGTCCATTAAATTAAATATATAGCCAGTCCATTTAATTTTTTGCATGAAAAATAGACGATGTATAGTCTATATAATTGTTTGCATACGAATCCGACGATTTATAGTCGATTAAATTTTTTTATAAAAAATTTAAAAAAGACGATGTATAGTCCATTAAATTTTTTTCATAAAAAAATTTTTTTCTTGAAAAATGGATGATGTATGGTTTATTAAATTCTTTGCACGAAAAGAAGTCGACGTATATAGTCCACTTAAGTTTTTACATATGAAATGGACGAATTATAGTCAATTTAATTTTTTATAAAAATTTTAAAAATGGACGATGTATAGTCCATTAAATTTTGTATATATAGCCAGTCCATTTAATTTTTTGCATGAAAAATAGACGATGTATAGTCTATATAATTGTTTGCATACGAATCCGACGATTTATAGTCGATTAAATTTTTTTATAAAAAATTAAAAAAAGACGATGTATAGTCCATTAAATTTTTTTCATAAAAAAATTTTTTTCTTGAAAAATGGATGATGTATGGTTTATTAAATTCTTTGCACGAAAAGAAGTCGACGTATATAGTCCACTTAAGTTTTTACATACGAAATGGAGAAATTATAGTCAATTTAATTTTTTATAAAAATTTTAAAAATGGACGATGTATAGTCCATTAAATTGTGTATATATAGCCAGTCCATTTAATTTTTTGCATGAAAAATAGACGATGTATAGTCTATATAATTGTTTGCATACGAATCCGACGATTTATAGTCGATTAAATTTTTTTATAAAAATTTAAAAAAAGACGATGTATATATAGTCCATTAAATTTTTTTCATAAAAAAATTTTTTTCTCGAAAAATGGATGATGTATGGTTTATTAAATTCTTTGCACGAAAAGAAGACGACGTATATAGTCCACTTAAGCTTTTACATACGAAATGGACGAATTATAGTCAATTTAATTTTTTATAAAATTTTTAAAAATGGATGATGTATAGTCCATCAAATTTTGTATATATAGCCAGTCCATTTAATTTTTTGCATGAAAAATAGACGATGTATAGTCTATATAATTGTTTGCATACGAATCGGACGATTTATAGTCGATTAAATTTTTTCATAAAAAATTGAAAAAAAGACGATGTATAGTCCATTAAATTTTTTTCATAAAAAAATTTTTTTCTTGAAAAATGGATGATGTATGGTTTATTAAATTCTTTGCACGAAAAGAAGTCGACGTATATAGTCCACTTAAGTTTTTACATATGAAATGGACGAATTATAGTCAATTTAATTTTTTATAAAAATTTAAAAAATGGACGATGTATAGTCCATTAAATTTTGTATATATAGCCAGTCCATTTAATTTTTTGCATGAAAAATAGACGATGTATAGTCTATATAATTGTTTGCATACGAATCGGACGATTTATAGTCGATAAAATTTTTTTATAAAAAATCTAAAAATTTTAAAAATGGACGATGTATAGTCCATTAAATTTTGTATATATAGCCAGTCCATTTAATTTTTTGCATGAAAAATAGACGATGTATAGTCTATATAATTGTTTGCATACGAATCCGACGATTTATAGTCGATAAAATTTTTTCATAAAAAATTTAAAAAAAGACGATGTATATATAGTCCATTAAATTTTTTTCATAAAAAAATTTTTTTCTCGAAAAATGGATGATGTATGGTTTATTAAATTCTTTGCACGAAAAGAAGTCGACGTATATAGTACACTTAAGTTTTTACATACGAAATGGACGAATTATAGTCAATTTAATTTTTTATAAAAATTTTAAAAATGGATGATGTATAGTCCATCAAATTTTGTATATATAGCCAGTCCATTTAATTTTTTGCATGAAAAATAGACGATGTATAGTCTATATAATTGTTTGCATACGAATCGGACGATTTATAGTCGATTAAATTTTTTCATAAAAAATTGAAAAAAAGACGATGTATAGTCCATTAAATTTTTTTCATAAAAAAATTTTTTTCTTAAAAAATGGATGATGTATGGTTTATTAAATTCTTTGCACGAAAAGAAGTCGACGTATATAGTCCACTTAAGTTTTTACATACGAAATGGACGAATTATAGTCAATTTAATTTTTTTTTTTAATTTTAAAAATGGACGATGTATAGTCCATTAAATTTTGTATATATAGCCAGTCCATTTAATTTTTTGCATGAAAAATAGACGATGTATAGTCTATATAATTGTTTGCATACGAATCGGACGATTTATAGTCGATTAAATTTTTTCATAAAAAATTGAAAAAAAGACAATGTATAGTCCATTAAATTTTTTTCATAAAAAAATTTTTTTCTTGAAAAATGGATGATGTATGGTTTATTAAATTCTTTGCACGAAAAGAAGACGACGTATATAGTCCACTTAAGCTTTTACATACGAAATGGACGAATTATAGTCAATTTAATTTTTTATAAAATTTTTAAAAATGGATGATGTATAGTCCATCAAATTTTGTATATATAGCCAGTCCATTTAATTTTTCGCATGAAAAATAGACGATGTATAGTCTATATAATTGTTTGCATACGAATCGGACGATTTATAGTCGATTAAATTTTTTCATAAAAAATTGAAAAAAGACGATGTATAGTCCATTAAATTTTTTTCATAAAAAAATTTTTTTCTTGAAAAATGGATGATGTATGGTTTATTAAATTCTTTGCACGAAAAGAAGTCGACGTATATAGTCCACTTAAGTTTTTACATATGAAATGGACGAATTATAGTCAATTTAATTTTTTATAAAAATTTAAAAAATGGACGATGTATAGTCCATTAAATTTTGTATATATAGCCAGTCCATTTAATTTTTTGCATGAAAAATAGACGATGTATAGTCTATTTAATTGTTTGCATACGAATCGGACGATTTATAGTCGATAAAATTTTTTTATAAAAAATTGAAAAAAAGACGATGTATAGTCCATTAAATTTTTTTCATAAAAAAATTTTTTTCTTAAAAAATGGATGATGTATGGTTTATTAAATTCTTTGCACGAAAAGAAGTCGACGTATATAGTCCACTTAAGTTTTTACATACGAAATGGACGAATTATAGTCAATTTAATTTTTTATAAAAATTTTAAAAATGGACGATGTATAGTCCATTAAATTTTGTATATATAATCAGTCCATTTAATTTTTTGCATGAAAAATAGACGATGTATAGTCTATATACATAACTGTTTGCATACGAATCCGACGATTTATAGTCGATTAAATTTTTTTATAAAAAATTTAAAAAAGACGATGTATAGTCCATTAAATTTTTTTCATAAAAAAATTTTTTTCTCGAAAAATGGACGATGTATGGTTTATTAAATTCTTTGCACGAAAAGAAGACGACGTATATAGTCTACTTAAGTTTTTACATATGAAATGGACGAATTATAGTCAATTTAATTTTTTATAAAAATTTTAAAAATGGATGATGTATAGTCCATCAAATTTTGTATATATAGCCAGTCCATTTAATTTTTTGCATGAAAAATAGACGATGTATAGTCTATATAATTGTTTGCATACGAATCGGACGATTTGTAGTCGATTAAATTTTTTCATAAAAAATTTAAAAAAAGACGATGTATAGTCCATTAAATTTTTTTCATAAAAAAATTTTTTTCTTGAAAAATTGATGATGTATGGTTTATTAAATTCTTTGCACGAAAAGAAGTCGACGTATATAGTCCACTTAAGTTTTTACATATGAAATGGACGAATTATAGTCAATTTAATTTTTTATAAAAATTTAAAAAATGGACGATGTATAGTCCATTAAATTTTGTATATGTAGCCAGTCCATTTAATTTTTTGCATGAAAAATAGACGATGTATAGTCTATATAATTGTTTGCATACGAATCGGACGATTTATAGTCGATAAAATTTTTTTATAAAAAATTGAAAAAAGACGATGTATAGTCCATTAAATTTTTTTCATAAAAAAATTTTTTCTTGAAAAATGGATGATGTATGGTTTATTAAATTCATTGCACGAAAAGAAGACGACGTATATAGTACACTTAAGTTTTTACATACGAAATGGACGAATTATAGTCAATTTAATTTTTTATAAAAATTTTAAAAATGGACGATGTATAGTCCATTAAATTTTGTATATATAGCCAGTCCATTTAATTTTTTGCATGAAAAATAGACGATGTATAGTCTATATAATTGTTTGCATACGAATCCGACGATTTATAGTCGATTAAATTTTTTTATAAAAAATTTAAAAAAGACGATGTATAGTCCATTAAATTTTTTTCATAAAAAAATATTTTTCTCGAAAAATGGATGATGTATGGTTTATTAAATTCTTTGCACGAAAAGAAGACGACGTATATAGTCTACTTAAGTTTTTACATATGAAATGGACGAATTATAGTCAATTTAATTTTTTATAAAAATTTTAAAAATGGATGATGTATAGTCCATCAAATTTTGTATATATAGCCAGTCCATTTAATTTTTTCCATGAAAAATAGACGATGTATAGTCTATATAATTGTTTGCATACGAATCGGACGATTTGTAGTCGATTAAATTTTTTCATAAAAAATTGAAAAAAAGACGATGTATAGTCCATTAAATTTTTTTCATAAAAAAATTTTTTTCTTGAAAAATGGATGATGTATGGTTTATTAAATTCTTTGCACGAAAAGAAGTCGACGTATATAGTCCACTTAAGTTTTTACATATGAAATGGACGAATTATAGTCAATTTAATTTTTTATAAAAATTTAAAAAATGGACGATGTATAGTCCATTAAATTTTGTATATGTAGCCAGTCCATTTAATTTTTTGCATGAAAAATAGACGATGTATAGTCAGTCTATATAATTGTTTGCATACGAATCCGAAGATTTATAGTCGATTAAATTTTTTTATAAAAAATTTAAAAAAGACGATGTATAGTCCATTAAATTTTTTTCATAAAAAAATTTTTTTCTTAAAAAATGGATGATGTATGGTTTATTAAATTCTTTGCACGAAAAGAAGTCGACGTATATAGTCCACTTAAGTTTTTACATACGAAATGGACGAATTATAGTTAATTTAATTTTTTATAAAAATTTTAAAAATGGATGATGTATAGTCCATCAAAATTTCTATATATAGCCAGTCCATTTAATTTTTTGCATGAAAAATAGACGATGTATAGTCTATATAATTGTTTGCATACGAATCGGACGATTTATAGTCGATTAAATTTTTTCATAAAAAATTGAAAAAAGACGATGTATAGTCCATTAAATTTTTTTCATAAAAAAATTTTTTTCTTGAAAAATGGATGATGTATGGTTTATTAAATTCTTTGCACGAAAAGAAGTCGACGTATATAGTCCACTTAAGTTTTTACATATGAAATGGACGAATTATAGTCAATTTAATTTTTTATAAAAATTTAAAAAATGGACGATGTATAGTCCATTAAATTTTGTATATATAGCCAGTCCATTTAATTTTTTTCATGAAAAATAGACGATGTATAGTCTATTTAATTGTTTGCATACGAATCGGACGATTTATAGTCGATAAAATTTTTTTATAAAAAATTGAAAAAAAGACGATGTATAGTCCATTAAATTTTTTTCATAAAAAAATTTTTTTCTTAAAAAATGGATGATGTATGGTTTATTAAATTCTTTGCACGAAAAGAAGTCGACGTATATAGTCCACTTAAGTTTTTACATACGAAATGGACGAATTATAGTCAATTTAATTTTTTATAAAAATTTTAAAAATGGACGATGTATAGTCCATTAAATTTTGTATATATAATCAGTCCATTTAATTTTTTGCATGAAAAATAGACGATGTATAGTCTATATACATAACTGTTTGCATACGAATCCGACGATTTATAGTCGATTAAATTTTTTTATAAAAAATTAAAAAAAGACGATGTATAGTCCATTAAATTTTTTTCATAAAAAAATTTTTTTCTTGAAAAATTGATGATGTATGGTTTATTAAATTCTTTGCACGAAAAGAAGTCGACGTATATAGTCCACTTAAGTTTTTACATATGAAATGGACGAATTATAGTCAATTTAATTTTTTATAAAAATTTAAAAAATGGACGATGTATAGTCCATTAAATTTTGTATATGTAGCCAGTCCATTTAATTTTTTGCATGAAAAATAGACGATGTATAGTCTATATAATTGTTTGCATACGAATCGGACGATTTATAGTCGATAAAATTTTTTTATAAAAAATTGAAAAAAGACGATGTATAGTCCATTAATTTTTTTTCATAAAAAAATTTTTTTCTTGAAAAATGGATGATGTATGGATTATTAAATTCTTTGCACGAAAAGAAGTCGACGTATATAGTACACTTAAGTTTTTACATACGAAATGGACGAATTATAGTCAATTTAATTTTTTATAAAAATTTTAAAAATGGACGATGTATAGTCCATTAAATTTTGTATATATAGCCAGTCCATTTAATTTTTTGCATGAAAAATAGACGATGTATAGTCTATATAATTGTTTGCATACGAATCGGACGATTTGTAGTCGATTAAATTTTTTCATAAAAAATTTAAAAAAAGACGATGTATAGTCCATTAAATTTTTTTCATAAAAAAATTTTTTTCTTGAAAAATGGATGATGTATGGTTTATTAAATTCTTTGCACGAAAAGAAGACGACGTATATAGTCCACTTAAGTTTTTACATACGAAATGGACGAATTATAGTCAATTTAATTTTTTATAAAAATTTTAAAAATGGACGATGTATAGTCCATTAAATTAAATATATAGCCAGTCCATTTAATTTTTTGCATGAAAAATAGACGATGTATAGTCTATATAATTGTTTGCATACGAATCGGACGATTTATAGTCGATTAAATTTTTTCATAAAAAATTGAAAAAAAGACAATGTATAGTCCATTAAATTTTTTTCATAAAAAAATTTTTTTCTTGAAAAATGGATGATGTATGGTTTATTAAATTCTTTGCACGAAAAGAAGACGACGTATATAGTCCACTTAAGTTTTTACATACGAAATGGACGAATTATAGTCAATTTAATTTTTTATAAAAATTTTAAAAATGGACGATGTATAGTCCATTAAATTTTGTATATATAGCCAGTCCATTTAATTTTTTGCATGAAAAATAGACGATGTATAGTCTATATAATTGTTTGCATACGAATCCGACGATTTATAGTCGATAAAATTTTTTTATAAAAAATTGAAAAAAAGACGATGTATAGTCCATTAAATTTTTTTCATAAAAAAATTTTTTTCTTGAAAAATGGATGATGTATGGTTTATTAAATTCTTTGCACGAAAAGAAGTCGACGTATATAGTCCACTTAAGTTTTTACATATGAAATGGACGAATTATAGTCAATTTAATTTTTTATAAAAATTTAAAAAATGGACGACGTATAGTCCATTAAATTTTGTATATATAGCAAGACCATTTAATTTTTTGCATGAAAAATAGACGATATATAGTCTATTTAATTGTTTGCATACGAATCGGACGATTTATAGTCGATAAAATTTTTGTATAAAAAATTGAAAAAAAGACGATGTATAGTCCATTAAATTTTTTTCATAAAAAAATTTTTTCTTGAAAAATGGATGATGTATGGTTTATTAAATTCATTGCACGAAAAGAAGACGACGTATATAGTACACTTAAGTTTTTACATACGAAATGGACGAATTATAGTCAATTTAATTTTTTATAAAAATTTTAAAAATGGACGATGTATAGTCCATTAAATTTTGTATATATAGCCAGTCCATTTAATTTTTTGCATGAAAAATAGACGATGTATAGTCTATATAATTGTTTGCATACGAATCCGACGATTTATAGTCGATTAAATTTTTTTATAAAAAATTTAAAAAAGACGATGTATAGTCCATTAAATTTTTTTCATAAAAAAATATTTTTCTCGAAAAATGGATGATGTATGGTTTATTAAATTCTTTGCACGAAAAGAAGACGACGTATATAGTCTACTTAAGTTTTTACATATGAAATGGACGAATTATAGTCAATTTAATTTTTTATAAAAATTTTAAAAATGGATGATGTATAGTCCATCAAATTTTGTATATATAGCCAGTCCATTTAATTTTTTCCATGAAAAATAGACGATGTATAGTCTATATAATTGTTTGCATACGAATCGGACGATTTGTAGTCGATTAAATTTTTTCATAAAAAATTGAAAAAAAGACGATGTATAGTCCATTAAATTTTTTTCATAAAAAAATTTTTTTCTTGAAAAATGGATGATGTATGGTTTATTAAATTCTTTGCACGAAAAGAAGTCGACGTATATAGTCCACTTAAGTTTTTACATATGAAATGGACGAATTATAGTCAATTTAATTTTTTATAAAAATTTAAAAAATGGACGATGTATAGTCCATTAAATTTTGTATATGTAGCCAGTCCATTTAATTTTTTGCATGAAAAATAGACGATGTATAGTCAGTCTATATAATTGTTTGCATACGAATCCGAAGATTTATAGTCGATTAAATTTTTTTATAAAAAATTTAAAAAAGACGATGTATAGTCCATTAAATTTTTTTCATAAAAAAATTTTTTTCTTAAAAAATGGATGATGTATGGTTTATTAAATTCTTTGCACGAAAAGAAGTCGACGTATATAGTCCACTTAAGTTTTTACATACGAAATGGACGAATTATAGTCAATTTAATTTTTTATAAAAATTTAAAAAATGGACGATGTATAGTCCATTAAATTTTGTATATATAGCCAGTCCATTTAATTTTTTGCATGAAAAATAGACGATGTATAGTCTATATAATTGTTTGCATACGAATCCGAAGATTTATAGTCGATTAAATTTTTTCATAAAAAATTGAAAAAAGACGATGTATAGTCCATTAAATTTTTTTCATAAAAAAATTTTTTTCTTGAAAAATGGATGATGTATGGTTTATTAAATTCTTTGCACGAAAAGAAGTCGACGTATATAGTCCACTTAAGTTTTTACATACGAAATGGACGAATTATAGTCAATTTAATTTTTTATAAAAATTTTAAAAATGGACGATGTATAGTCCATTAAATTAAATATATAGCCAGTCCATTTAATTTTTTGAATGAAAAATAGACGATGTATAGTCTATATAATTGTTTGCATACGAATCCGACGATTTATAGTCGATTAAATTTTTTTATAAAAAATTTAAAAAAGACGATGTATAGTCCATTAAATTTTTTTCATAAAAAAATTTTTTTCTTAAAAAATGGATGATGTATGGTTTATTAAATTCTTTGCACGAAAAGAAGTCGACGTATATAGTCCACTTAAGTTTTTACATACGAAATGGACGAATTATAGTCAATTTAATTTTTTATAAAAATTTTAAAAATGAACGATGTATAGTCCATTAAATTTTGTATATATAGCCAGTCCATTTAATTTTTTGCATGAAAAATAGACGATGTATAGTCTATATAATTGTTTGCATACGAATCGGACGATTTATAGTCGATTAAATTTTTTCATAAAAAATTTAAAAAAAGACGATGTATATATAGTCCATTAAATTTTTTTCATAAAAAAATTTTTTTCTCGAAAAATGGATGATGTATGGTTTATTAAATTCTTTGCACGAAAAGAAGTCGACGTATATAGTCCACTTAAGTTTTTACATACGAAATGGAGAAATTATAGTCAATTTAATTTTTTATAAAAATTTTAAAAATGGACGATGTATAGTCCATTAAATTGTGTATATATAGCCAGTCCATTTAATTTTTTGCATGAAAAATAGACGATGTATAGTCTATATAATTGTTTGCATACGAATCGGACGATTTATAGTCGATAAAATTTTTTCATAAAAAATTGAAAAAAGACGATGTATCATTAAATTTTTTTCATAAAACAATTTTTTTCTTGAAAAATGGATGATGTATGGTTTATTAAATTCTTTGCACGAAAAGAAGTCGACGTATATAGTACACTTAAGTTTTTACATACGAAATGGACGAATTATAGTCAATTTAATTTTTTTTTTAATTTTAAAAATGGACGATGTATAGTCCATTAAATTTTGTATATATAGCCAGTCCATTTAATTTTTTGCATGAAAAATAGACGATGTATAGTCTATATAATTGTTTGCATACGAATCCGAAGATTTATAGTCGATAAAATTTTTTTATAAAAAATTTAAAAAAGACGATGTATAGTCCATTAAATTTTTTTCATAAAAAAATTTTTTTCTTGAAAAATGGATGATGTATGGTTTATTAAATTCTTTGCACGAAAAGAAGTCGACGTATATAGTCCACTTAAGTTTTTACATACGAAATGGACGAATTATAGTCAATTTAATTTTTTATAAAAATTTTAAAAATGGACGATGTATAGTCCATTAAATTTTGTATATATAGCCAGTCCATTTAATTTTTTGCATGAAAAATAGACGATGTATAGTCTATATAATTGTTTGTATACGAATCGGACGATTTATAGTCGATTAAATTTTTTCATAAAAAATTGAAAAAAAGACAATGTATAGTCCATTCAATTTTTTTCATAAAAAAATTTTTTTCTTGAAAAATGGATGATGTATAGTTTATTAAATTCTTTGCACGAAAAGAAGACGACGTATATAGTCCACTTAAGTTTTTACATACGAAATGGACGAATTATAGTCAATTTAATTTTTTATAAAAATTTTAAAAATGGACGATGTATAGTCCATTAAATTAAATATATAACCAGTCCATTTAATTTTTTGCATGAAAAATAGACGATGTATAGTCTATATAATTGTTTGCATACGAATCCGACGATTTATAGTCGATTAAATTTTTTCATAAAAATTTAAAAAAATGACGATGTATAGTCCATTAAATTTTTTTCATAAAAAAATTTTTTTCTTGAAAAATGGATGATGTATGGTTTATTAAATTCTTTGCACGAAAAGAAGACGACGTATATAGTCCACTTAAGTTTTTACATACGAAATGGACGAATTATAGTCAATTTAATTTTTTATAAAAATTTTAAAAATGGACGATGTATAGTCCATTAAATTTTGTATATATAGCCAGTCCATTTAATTTTTTGCATGAAAAATAGACGATGTATAGTCTATATAATTGTTTGCATACGAATCCGACGATTTATAGTCGATAAAATTTTTTTATAAAAAATTGAAAAAAAGACGATGTATAGTCCATTAAATTTTTTTCATAAAAAAATTTTTTTCTTGAAAAATGGATGATGTATGGTTTATTAAATTCTTTGCACGAAAAGAAGTCGACGTATATAGTCCACTTAAGTTTTTACATATGAAATGGACGAATTATAGTCAATTTAATTTTTTATAAAAATTTTAAAAATGGACGATGTATAGTCCATTAAATTTTGTATATATAGCAAGACCATTTAATTTTTTGCATGAAAAATAGACGATATATAGTCTATTTAATTGTTTGCATACGAATCGGACGATTTATAGTCGATAAAATTTTTGTATAAAAAATTGAAAAAAAGACGATGTATAGTCCATTAAATTTTTTTCATAAAAAAATTTTTTCTTGAAAAATGGATGATGTATGGTTTATTAAATTCATTGCACGAAAAGAAGACGACGTATATAGTACACTTAAGTTTTTACATACGAAATGGACGAATTATAGTCAATTTAATTTTTTATAAAAATTTAAAAAATGGACGATGTATAGTCCATTAAATTTTGTATATATAGCCAGTCCATTTAATTTTTTGCATGAAAAATAGACGATGTATAGTCTATATAATTGTTTGCATACGAATCCGACGATTTATAGTCGATTAAATTTTTTTATAAAAAATTTAAAAAAAGACGATGTATAGTCCATTAAATTTTTTTAATAAAAAAATTTTTTTCTTGAAAAATGGATGATGTATGGTTTATTAAATTCTTTGCACGAAAAGAAGTCGACGTATATAGTCCACTTAAGTTTTTACATACGAAATGGACGAATTATAGTCAATTTAATTTTTTATAAAAATTTAAAAAATGGACGATGTATAGTCCATTAAATTTTGTATATGTAGCCAGTCCATTTAATTTTTTGCATGAAAAATAGACGATGTATAGTCTATATAATTGTTTGCATACGAATCGGACGATTTATAGTCGATAAAATTTTTTTATAAAAAATTGAAAAAAGACGATGTATAGTCCATTAAATTTTTTTCATAAAAAAATTTTTTTCTTGAAAAATGGATGATGTATGGTTTATTAAATTCTTTGCACGAAAAGAAGTCGACGTATATAGTCCACTTAAGTTTTTACATATGAAATGGACGAATTATAGTCAATTTAATTTTTTATAAAAATTTAAAAAATGGACGATGTATAGTCCATTAAATTTTGTATATGTAGCCAGTCCATTTAATTTTTTGCATGAAAAATAGACGATGTATAGTCTATATAATTGTTTGCATACGAATCCGAAGATTTATAGTCGATTAAATTTTTTTATAAAAAATTTAAAAAAGACGATGTATAGTCCATTAAATTTTTTTCATAAAAAAATTTTTTTCTTAAAAAATGGATGATGTATGGTTTATTAAATTCTTTGCACGAAAAGAAGTCGACGTATATAGTCCACTTAAGTTTTTACATACGAAATGGACGAATTATAGTCAATTTAATTTTTTATAAAAATTTTAAAAATGAACGATGTATAGTCCATTAAATTTTGTATATATAGCCAGTCCATTTAATTTTTTGCATGAAAAATAGACGATGTATAGTCTATATAATTGTTTGCATACGAATCGGACGATTTGTAGTCGATTAAATTTTTTCATAAAAAATTTAAAAAAAGACGATAAATTTTTTTCATAAAAAAATTTTTTTCTTGAAAAATGGATGATGTATGGTTTATTAAATTCTTTGCACGAAAAGAAGACGACGTATATAGTACACTTAAGCTTTTACATACGAAATGGACGAATTATAGTCAATTTAATTTTTTATAAAATTTTTAAAAATGGATGATGTATAGTCCATCAAATTTTGTATATATAGCCAGTCCATTTAATTTTTTGCATGAAAAATAGACGATGTATAGTCTATATAATTGTTTGCATACGAATCGGGCGATTTATAGTCGATTAAATTTTTTCATAAAAAATTGAAAAAAAGACGATGTATAGTCCATTAAATTTTTTTCATAAAAAAATTTTTTTCTTGAAAAATGGATGATGTATGGTTTATTAAATTCTTTGCACGAAAAGAAGTCGACGTATATAGTCCACTTAAGTTTTTACATATGAAATGGACGAATTATAGTCAATTTAATTTTTTATAAAAATTTTAAAAATGGACGATGTATAGTCCATTAAATTTTGTATATATACCCAGTCCATTTAATTTTTTGCATAAAAAATAGACGATGTATAGTCTATATAATTGTTTGCATACGAATCGGACGATTTATAGTCGATTAAATTTTTTCATAAAAAATTGAAAAAAAGACAATGTATAGTCCATTAAATTTTTTTCATAAAAAAATTTTTTTCTTGAAAAATGGATGATGTATGGTTTATTAAATTCTTTGCACGAAAAGAAGTCGACGTATATAGTACAGTTAAGTTTTTACATACGAAATGGACGAATTATAGTCAATTTAATTTTTTATAAAAATTTTAAAAATGGACGATGTATAGTCCATTAAATTTTGTATATATACCCAGTCCATTTAATTTTTTACATGAAAAATAGACGATGTATAGTCTATATAATTGTTTGCATACGAATCGGACGATTTATAGTCGATAAAATTTTTTTATAAAAAATTGAAAAAAGACGATGTATAGTCCATTAAATTTTTTTCATAAAAAAATTTTTTTCTCGAAAAATGGATGATGTATGGTTTATTAAATTCTTTGCACGAAAAGAAGACGACGTATATAGTACACTTAAGCTTTTACATACGAAATGGACGAATTATAGTCAATTTAATTTTTTATAAAATTTTTAAAAATGGATGATGTATAGTCCATCAAATTTTGTATATATAGCCAGTCCATTTAATTTTTTGCATGAAAAATAGACGATGTATAGTCTATATAATTGTTTGCATACGAATCGGACGATTTATAGTCGATAAAATTTTTTTATAAAAAATTGAAAAAAGACGATGTATAGTCCATTAAATTTTTTTCATAAAAAAATTTTTTTCTCGAAAAATGGATGATGTATGGTTTATTAAATTCTTTGCACGAAAAGAAGACGACGTATATAGTCCACTTAAGTTTTTACATACGAAATGGACGAATTATAGTTAATTTAATTTTTTATAAAAATTTTAAAAATGGATGATGTATAGTCCATCAAAATTTCTATATATAGCCAGTCCATTTAATTTTTTGCATGAAAAATAGACGATGTATAGTCTATATAATTGTTTGCATACGAATCGGACGATTTGTAGTCGATTAAATTTTTTCATAAAAAATTGAAAAAAAGACGATGTATAGTCCATTAAATTTTTTTCATAAAAAATTTTTTTCTTGAAAAATGGATGATGTATGGTTTATTAAATTCTTTGCACGAAAAGAAGTCGAAATATATAGTCCACTTAAGTTTTTACATACGAAATGGACGAATTATAGTCAATTTAATTTTTTATAAAAATTTTAAAAATGGACGATGTATAGTCCATTAAATTTTGTATATATAGCCAGTCCATTTAATTTTTTGCATGAAAAATAGACGATGTATAGTCTATATAATTGTTTGCATACGAATCGGACGATTTATAGTCGATTAAATTTTTTCATAAAAAATTGAAAAAAAGACAATGTATAGTCCATTCAATTTTTTTCATAAAAAAATTTTTTTCTTGAAAAATGGATGATGTATAGTTTATTAAATTCTTTGCACGAAAAGAAGACGACGTATATAGTCCACTTAAGTTTTTACATACGAAATGGACGAATTATAGTCAATTTAATTTTTTATAAAAATTTTAAAAATGGACGATGTATAGTCCATTAAATTAAATATATAGCCAGTCCATTTAATTTTTTGCATGAAAAATAGACGATGTATAGTCTATATAATTGTTTGCATACGAATCGGACGATTTGTAGTCGATTAAATTTTTTCATAAAAAATTGAAAAAAAGACGATGTATAGTCCATTAAATTTTTTTCATAAAAAAATTTTTTTCTTGAAAAATGGATGATGTATGGCTTATTAAATTCTTTGCACGAAAAGAAGTCGACGTATATAGTTCACTTAAGTTTTTAAATACGAAATGGAGAAATTATAGTCAATTTAATTTTTTATAAAAATTTTAAAAATGGATGATGTATAGTCCATCAAATTTTGTATATATAGCCAGTCCATTTAATTTTTTGCATGAAAAATAGACGATGTATAGTCTATATAATTGTTTGCATACGAATCGGACGATTTGTAGTCGATTAAATTTTTTCATAAAAAATTTAAAAAAAGACGATGTATAGTCCATTAAATTTTTTTCATAAAAAAATTTTTTTCTTGAAAAATGGATGATGTATGGTTTATTAAATTCTTTGCACGAAAAGAAGTCGACGTATATAGTCCACTTAAGTTTTTACATATGAAATGGACGAATTATAGTCAATTTAATTTTTTATAAAAATTTTAAAAATGGACGATGTATAGTCCATTAAATTTTGTATATATAGCCAGTCCATTTAATTTTTTGCATGAAAAATAGACGATGTATAGTCTATATAATTGTTTGCATACGAATCGGACGATTTATAGTCGATTAAATTTTTTCATAAAAAATTGAAAAAAAGACAATGTATAGTCCATTCAATTTTTTTCATAAAAAAATTTTTTTCTTGAAAAATGGATGATGTATGGTTTATTAAATTCTTTGCACGAAAAGAAGACGACGTATATAGTCCACTTAAGTTTTTACATACGAAATGGACGAATTATAGTCAATTTAATTTTTTATAAAAATTTTAAAAATGGACGATGTATAGTCTATTAAATTTTGTATATATAGCCAGTCCATTTAATTTTTTGCATGAAAAATAGACGATGTATAGTCTATATAATTGTTTGCATACGAATCCGAAGATTTATAGTCGATTAAATTTTTTTATAAAAAATTTAAAAAAGACGATGTATAGTCCATTAAATTTTTTTCATAAAAAAATTTTTTTCTTAAAAAATGGATGATGTATGGTTTATTAAATTCTTTGCACGAAAAGAAGTCGACGTATATAGTCCACTTAAGTTTTTACATACGAAATGGACGAATTATAGTCAATTTAATTTTTTATAAAAATTTAAAAAATGGACGATGTATAGTCCATTAAATTTTGTATATATAGCCAGTCCATTTAATTTTTTGCATGAAAAATAGACGATGTATAGTCTATATAATTGTTTGCATACGAATCGGACGATTTATAGTCGATAAAATTTTTTTATAAAAAATTGAAAAAAGACGATGTATAGTCCATTAAATTTTTTTCATAAAACAATTTTTTTCTTGAAAAATGGATGATGTATGGTTTATTAAATTCTTTGCACGAAAAGAAGTCGACGTATATAGTACACTTAAGTTTTTACATACGAAATGGACGAATTATAGTCAATTTAATTTTTTATAAAAATTTTAAAAATGGACGATGTATAGTCCATTAAATTTTGTATATATAGCCAGTCCATTTAATTTTTTGCATGAAAAATATACGATGTATAGTCTATATAATTGTTTGCATACGAATCCGACGATTTATAGTCGATTAAATTTTTTTATAAAAAATTTAAAAAAGACGATGTATAGTCCATTAAATTTTTTTCATAAAAAAATTTTTTTCTTGAAAAATGGATGATGTATGGTTTATTAAATTCTTTGCACGAAAAGAAGTCGACGTATATAGTCCACTTAAGTTTTTACATATGAAATGGACGAATTATAGTCAATTTAATTTTTTATAAAAATTTTAAAAATGGATGATGTATAGTCCATCAAATTTTGTATATATAGCCAGTCCATTTAATTTTTTGCATGAAAAATAGACGATGTATAGTCTATATAATTGTTTGCATACGAATCGGACGATTTGTAGTCGATTAAATTTTTTCATAAAAAATTTAAAAAAAGACGATAAATTTTTTTCATAAAAAAATTTTTTTCTTGAAAAATGGATGATGTATGGTTTATTAAATTCTTTGTACGAAAAGAAGTCGACGTATATAGTCCACTTAAGTTTTTACATATGAAATGGACGAATTATAGTCAATTTAATTTTTTATAAAAATTTAAAAAATGGACGATGTATAGTCCATTAAATTTTGTATATGTAGCCAGTCCATTTAATTTTTTGCATGAAAAATAGACGATGTATAGTCTATATAATTGTTTGCATAAGAATCGGACGATTTATAGTCGATAAAATTTTTTTATAAAAAATTGAAAAAAGACGATGTATAGTCCATTAAATTTTTTTCATAAAAAAATTTTTTTCTTGAAAAATGGATGATGTATGGTTTATTAAATTCTTTGCACGAAAAGAAGTCGACGTATATAGTACACTTAAGTTTTTACATACGAAATGGACGAATTATAGTCAATTTAATTTTTTATAAAAATTTTAAAAATGGACGATGTATAGTCCATTAAATTTTGTATATATAGCCAGTCCATTTAATTTTTTGCATGAAAAGTAGACGATGTATAGTCTATATAATTGTTTGCATACGAATCGGACGATTTATAGTCGATAAAATTTTTTTATAAAAAATTGAAAAAAGACGATGCATAGTCCATTAAATTTTTTTCATAAAAAAATTTTTTTCTTGAAAAATGGATGATGTATGGTTTATTAAATTCTTTGCACGAAAAGAAGTCGACGTATATAGTCCACTTAAGTTTTTACATATGAAATGGACGAATTATAGTCAATTTAATTTTTTATAAAAATTTTAAAAATGGATGATGTATAGTCCATCAAATTTTGTATATATAGCCAGTCCATTTAATTTTTTGCATGAAAAATAGACGATGTATAGTCTATATAATTGTTTGCATACGAATCCGACGATTTATAGTCGATTAAATTTTTTTATAAAAAATTTAAAAAAGACGATGTATAGTCCATTAAATTTTTTTCATAAAAAAATTTTTTTCTCGAAAAATGGATGATGTATGGTTTATTAAATTCTTTGCACGAAAAGAAGACGACGTATATAGTCTACTTAAGTTTTTACATATAAAATGGACGAATTATAGTCAATTTAATTTTTTATAAAAATTTTAAAAATGGATGATGTATAGTCCATCAAATTTTGTATATATAGCCAGTCCATTTAATTTTTTGCATGAAAAATAGACGATGTATAGTCTATATAATTGTTTGCATACGAATCGGACGATTTATAGTCGATAAAATTTTTTTATAAAAAATTTAAAAAAGACGATGTATATATAGTCCATTAAATTTTTTTCATAAAAAAATTTTTTTCTTGAAAAATGGATGATGTATGGTTTATTAAATTCTTTGCACGAAAAGAAGTCGACGTATATAGTACACTTAAGTTTTTACATACGAAATGGACGAATTATAGTCAATTTAATTTTTTATAAAAATTTTAAAAATGGACGATGTATAGTCCATTAAATTTTGTATATATAGCCAGTCCATTTAATTTTTTGCATGAAAAATAGACGATGTATAGTCTATATAATTGTTTGCATACGAATCGGACGATTTATAGTCGATAAAATTTTTTTATAAAAAATTGAAAAAAGACGATGTATAGTCCATTAAATTTTTTTCATAAAAAAATTTTTTTCTTGAAAAATGGATGATGTATGGTTTATTAAATTCTTTGCACGAAAAGAAGTCGACGTATATAGTCCACTTAAGTATTTACATATGAAATGGACGAATTATAGTCAATTTAATTTTTTATAAAAATTTTAAAAATGGATGATGTATAGTCCATTAAATTTTGTATATATAGCCAGTCC
Source organism: Tachina lurida (assembly GCA_944452675.1). Taxonomy (NCBI): domain Eukaryota; kingdom Metazoa; phylum Arthropoda; class Insecta; order Diptera; family Tachinidae; genus Tachina; species Tachina lurida. The sequence continues at coordinate 88,060,479 of OX101755.1, forward strand.
ATTTAATTTTTTGCATGAAAAATAGACGATGTATAGTCTATATAATTGTTTGCATACGAATCCGACGATTTATAGTCGATTAAATTTTTTCATAAAAAATTGAAAAAAGACAATGTATAGTCCATTCAATTTTTTTCATAAAAAAAATTTTTTCTTGAAAAATGGATGATGTATAGTTTATTAAATTCTTTGCACGAAAAGAAGACGACGTATATAGTCCACTTAAGTTTTTACATACGAAATGGACGAATTATAGTCAATTTAATTTTTTATAAAAATTTTAAAAATGGACGATGTATAGTCCATTAAATTAAATATATAGCCAGTCCATTTAATTTTTTGCATGAAAAATAGACGATGTATAGTCTATATAATTGTTTGCATACGAATCGGACGATTTATAGTCGATTAAATTTTTTCATAAAAAATTGAAAAAAGACGATGTATAGTCCATTAAATTTTTTTCATAAAAAATATTTTTGTTTTATAAGAGGTTTATTAAACAAATTTTCTATGGAAATTTGATTCATAAGCCTTTTATAAAACCAAAATATTTATATTTAAATCGTAGTTTTTAGGGAAAAACCCAAAAAATTACAAACAAAACACCGGCAGTTTGAAATTTTAGTGGATTGCATGTGAGCAAATGGCAAATAAGCCGCAAATCATTTGTGGACAAAATTGACAGACGACCTAAATTCTAATGGACCTCCTGTAAGGGATATAGCTGGTTGCTTATAATGAAATGTGACACTAATAGTACTTATAAGATTACACACGTATGTTTGTATGTATGTATTCATATTTGATTTTAAAAATCACACCAAGTGAAAATGCGTAAAAATCAATTAAGCATTTCCAGCACAGTTTTGTATTTTCTCAATCGCTACGTAGAGCTCTTTTAAGCGACGGGTCATTGACTGCTGCTATATTCCTAAGGTATGGTCCTGGCCAATTTAATGTTGGTATCCAGCTTGGCCAAGTAATTTTAAGGCAGCGGCTAGTTTTATAAACTTTTAGCTAGTGTTGAACAGTGTTTAGAACATACAGAAACGCAAATTTTTTACAAAGTTAAAATAAAGCAATATGTATTTAATAACATATTCCGCTACAGATTTTTTTTACCTGCGGTCATTTGAGGAAAGTATACCGGAACTATCTCTTAAGCTTAAATTAGAAGTGACATACCCATAATGCCATAGCCATAACCAAACCAAAATTTAATTTGTTTCTATGGTGACAGTTATGGCTTTAAGGTTGTTTTCTATGGCTATGGTTATGTCACGTCTAATTGAACCTTTAAGACTCGTCTTGCAACTCGTTATACATGGACGTTTTCTTCATAAAACCAAACGCTAAAAATCCATGACTTTATTTTCAATTAAAGGCTGTTACACTTCACTTTTTCTTCAATTTTGATTTTAAATATCGTTTTTTATACATATTTTGACATTTCAGTACTGCCAACTTTTGCCATATTTTCTTTTGCAATGTCCGTGTTGCCACTTTTTCAAACAACTTTGCGAAAGGTTTTGCGAAAGTAATAGAGAGTACCAAATTTGCATATCAACGCATTTAGCTTTCGCATCGTAATGGCTTTCGCATCGCAATAGAGAGTAACCCCCAGGAGATTTCAAAGGCTCTAGTACATAATAGCCCTGCTGAAAAACTCCACATTGTGTTCGAGTCCTTCGGTCGTATTCTCGATCTCTGGTATTCGTTTTAGTTTTCGCTTCAGAATTCCGCTGAACTTATTCCAATCCGTTCTCTTCGGGTTTCTAAAGCAATATTTTTGTTTGTTCTGTAGTCTAACTTCGAAAAGTATCCAATTATGATCCGAAAAGGATATCTTATTGGTAACCCCCCACTTGTCGATCAGAAATCTAAATTTGTCGTTCGTGAGAGTAATGTCCAAAACCTCTTCCCACCCACTAAATCTGTCCGAGCTCGGAAAAATAAAGGTTGATGAGTTGCCCGAGTTACAAATAGTTAAATTGTTAGAGTTAATGAAATCTAGGATGTACTCACCTCTGTCATTGATTTTACTGCTACCCCATATTGTGTGCCTAGCATTGGCATCGCAGCACAGAATGATGTCTTCATTGGCACCTAAGGATGACATAACCGCTTTCAGTTCGTCTGGCGGTGCTGGCTTGTCATTTCCCATGTAGCATGAGGCTAAAAGAAAGCTCCTTTCTTCAGGTAACTCGACCTTAGCGACTGTTAGGTCCGCTGAGCTGAACTGTGTGCAGAGAAATATGTTGATGTTTTTTGGCTATTATGCATGATCTTGGCTTACCATATCCTTTAGCATAGAGTACAGTGTACGTGGACAGCGGAAACCCCTTCCAGGTTCTCCTCAGCTAGGAGAACTTTTAGATTATCTGTTACACACCTAGAGCGCTTCATATTCATCTGAGCGATACGTATCGCCATTTTGGTGCTATTGTTTCGATGCTGGTTCTGCAAGCTACATGCGAACTAGAAGGTTGCTGGCCGCTTCGACGACGTCTTCTTCTATTCCTGCAGAGCCGGTTGGGCGGGTCACCTCAACCTTGGCGTCCCTTAAACCGAAAAATAGCTTAGAGCCTGCCCCCTCAATAGCCGCTGCACCAGGCTCCGTGATGGAGAGGATGAGGCAGGTACCACTGCTGCCATGGTCCTCTGTGCGTATGACCGACCAGTCATCTGTCGGAACGCTAGGGTTCTGTAGCTTCAGGCACTTCAGCATTTTTTCGCTATCCTTGTCCATTTTTGGTAACCAAACCCTTACCGGCGGTCTCAATGGGATTTCTCCCGCAGGGATAAGTTTAGGACTTAACCCATCCCAAGCTTCACTAATCTTAGCGATGATATTGCTGAGGAATTCCTTTGAGAACACGTCCAAGCATTTAATTATCATGTACCCCCGGTGTATCTCACCGGAGTCGAAACGTGGTGCCGGCTTGTCCTTATTGGCGATTACGTAATCCATTACGAGCACCGCCAATTTAGAATCGATGGCACCCCATTCCGTTGTTACAGGAGCAATTTTGTATTCCTTTTTGTTCACCAGAGCCACCAGCAGTTGGTCTTTAACTACCTTATTAAAGGGCCTTCTCGTGGATGATGATGTAAGTGGAGTTGGATTGGTCATCTTCGATGAGACCTTCCTTGGCCAATTTTCTCCCTCAGCCTGACAGCGGTTGCGCTTTGTATTGGTGGCTTTGTATGTGCTGCGAACCGAATCCTTAATATTGCAATATTGCATTCTTGGTAATATTGTCCAGAATGAAGACGGTTTTGTAGTACTGTGATTTTAAGAGGACGATTTATAGTCCATTAAATTAATTTTATAACAAATTTTTTGCATGAAAAATGGCTGATGTATAGTCCATTAATTTTTTTGCACGAAAAATACGAAATCCATACGAAATGGACGAATTTTAGTCCATTAAATTTTTTCACAAAAAAAATATATTGCATGAAAAATGGACGATGTATAGTCAATTAGGGCGTGTCGGTTTTTTTTTAATTGTCTGGCATGTTCTGCTGACACTCGCATATTGCATAACATTTGCGATTGTGATTGGATGTCGCAAGAGAGGTGTTCTGCAAATCGCAATCGCAAAACTCTTGGCGAGTTCAAATCGCAAAGTGAACTAATGAATCAAGCTTTAAAGAAACACTAAAATGGTTAATAAATGAAATTAAATGTGTTTTCTTTTGATTTTAATCATTCTTCTTTTTAATTAATTCCTTTCGTAAAATTTTTTTTATAAAATTGAAAGTTATAAAATGTATTTTTGTTTTGTTAATTTTGTCTTTGCATTGTTTATTACTTATACACTGACGATTTCAACAAACAGCTGACCTAAATCAATATGGCAATATTCGCAAGCAAAACGCACGAGTTACAGAATATGCTTGGCGATTTGAAAACCATGCGAGTGTCAGAACATACCTGTGAGTGTAGGGCTTTATTACCCTTTGGTGTATTTTTCCAAAAAAATTTCATTTGTCACATAGTGTAATTAAATATTCACCCTTATTCCAGTTGTCAACATCGACGTCACGTCAATACAACATCAAAAAATTTAAATATACATATACATATGTATAAATTCCAGTGTGAGAAATCCTGTAGCGCCTGAAGTGATATTTTCATTTTCTATACAGAATTTTAGTACAAAAATAAAATTTGTTTTATTTTAAATTAATCGTTGCCATTAAATATGCCTGCTTTTTATATTGTTGTTGTTTTCGGCATGTAATAAATTAAATAACTCATATTTCAGTACAAAAACTAAAATACATGCATAATAATCGTAATGCAGAATACATACAAACATACAATCAGCGTTGTCAAACATTGGCGATTTATTGGCCAAATGTGCCAATAAATTTTTTTTTCGGCGATGAAAATTTTGAAATGGTGATTTGAACTCCTTGGTAATGCTTTTTATGATTTCGATAATATATAATAATGTTAAATACATAAGAGAGTACAGTACAACCTCTCTAATACGGACACTCGCTAATTCGGACTATCCAGTAATCCGGACATTTGAATTTTTCGGACAGTTTAGTAATTTTTCCTCTATAGTCCGGACAAGTATTTTTTTCACAGTAAAATTTGTTCGTTATTTTACCGCTGGACAAAATAATTACTTGATAGTTCTTTGGAGGAGCCTGAGAATGCTCAAAACACAATCTCCAATAAAGAAGCAAGCGAACTATTTTCAAAAGGAAAAGCAAATTTTATTTTTAAAAGAATTTAAAAATAGAGCACATAAATTACATAATGATATGTGTATTCAAACAAAAATAAATTCTTATTTTTCAAAAGGAATATTTTTGACCACTTTAAGTATTTTTCTTTATGTCTTCTGTAAATTAATTAAACACAAATGAATTCTTATGTGTAGTTTTTTTTTCGGTAATAAAAGCAAATTATATAGATGTACATAAACGTATTACGATTAAATTTTTATTTTAACTGTAGTCCGGATGATCCAGTAGCTGAAACTATGTATATCTGTCCGGATTAGAGAGATTATACTGTAGTTGTATTCTATATATATATTTTAAGAAGTTGTTGGAACCAACACTTTGATAATGAAGCACCAAACGGCGTGATTTCAAATCGGTACATGTTTCGAAACCTGATAGTCTTGAGAGACTAATACCGATTTTTTTCTTACGTTTTTCTGCTGTCTCACTTTTACTCAGTAGTAGAGAGTTGGTTTCACAAATTTTTTTTTTTACAAATATTTATTTTAAATTTTTTGTTTTGTTTTAATATTAATATTTAGTTAATATACACATTTAAACATACATTAATACATTATTATTGTTTATCATAATTTATTTGCATTCAATTACATTGGATGTAACTTAAATACATATACATACATATTTTATTACACTTTAAATAATTTTTTTTTTATTCAATTACTTGTTTTAGTAATTATAAACTAATTTTTATAATTAAGTTTAGATTTAAATTTTATACAAATTGCATTTATTTTTAAAGATATATACATATATGTACATATATATATATATATATATATTTATTTATATATGTATATCTATATACATATATATATATATTTATATATATATATATATATATATATATATATATATATATATATAAATATATATGTATATATATGTATATATACTTTTATATATATTTTTTTATTTATTGTATACTTTATATAACTTGACTATATTTCCACTTTTTTTGTATTTGCTTTTTTTTAGAATGATTTTTTGTATATATTTGATTTTTTTTATTTTTAAAAACTTTTTTAGTTAAACTTAAATTTTTCTTAATTATTACACACAGATTTGTTTGTTTACTTGCTGAAAAAGGTTTGAGTTAATTTAGGGAATAAAAATAGTAGAGAGGGTTTTCAGATTGGTCACTTCCGTGTAAAGGTAAAAGGATTTCTTGGAAGTTGGGGTTTCAACTTGAAATTGTTTATGTTTTATTTTCTTATTGCGATTTTAATCTTTTTATAGAAGTAGGTATGTACCTTAATATAGTTTCTTTTGATTATTTTTATATTTCTTCCTTTTTGAGTTCATAATTTTATGTAAGAATATTTTTTTTTTGGGGGGGAGGAGGGGCAGAGATAGGCATGTGATGAAAATCAATTTCAAAAATAAAACAGAAAATAGATTAATTCTTTAAATTAATAACAGTATACAGGTATGTTCTGACACTCGCATCTGACACTTCAAATCGCATGTGAGTTGCAAATCGCCAAGCATGTTGTTGCCATATTGATTTAGGTCAGCTGTTTGTTGAAATCGTCAGTGTATAAGTAAACAATGCAAAGACAAAATTAACAAAACAAAAAGACAGTTTATAACTTTTCAATTTTATAATAAAAATTTTACGAAAATATTACTAAAGAAAACATACTAAAGAAACATATTTAATTTCATTTATTAACAATTTTAGTGTTTCTTTAAAGTTTGGTTTAGCCTAAATTCATTAGTTCACTTCAGTATACTCTTACGATTTGAACTCGCCAAGAGTCTTGCGATTGCGAGTTCAAGTCACAATCGCAAATGTTACGCGATATTCGAGTGTCAGAACATGCATGATAGTAAACTACAGTTATACTAATTTTGCCACGGAATTCGAACAAAAGTAAAAAAAGTTCCCATGAAATCAAGCGAAATATTTAAACTTTGCATTAGCAAACAAAAGGTTTGTTGAATTTATATTGCTGTGGAACTCTTTGCCGTTTGCGATATGAAATTTCACAATTTCTTTTTCGCTTGAAACACACAAAAATTAAACAGACCTCAAGACAAAAGGCAGTTTCACTAAGATAAAGCTGACAAAAATAAATCCTCATTGGATTCTCTTAACAGGCAAACTATTTCGTTCTCGTTTTTGAATTAAAAATTTATTGTTTTATATAGTTTTCCATTAATTTATGATAAAACTTCTCTTTCGAAATCTGTTTAGGAAAACCAATTGGCCTTATCGTTGTTGGAGTATTTCGACTTTAACTAAAATGATTTTGTCCTGGATTAAAGAAAAAATGTTGTTGGTGTTCTTTACTCCAGTATAAAAATTTTGAGGTCGACAAACATGATAAGGGGGAATAATTTGAGTATACAAAACTGTTTGATTTATTTTTCTTGAAATTTTCTTTTATTTTTCTATCAATTTTCATCACATAGCTGATAGGGTTACGCTTTAAGTTTATTTTTAAACTATTTTTTAGTATTTCATATATTTTTCTTTAATAAAGCGTTGCCTTTTTGGTGGTTTCTGTTACAGAAAAGTGTTAAAAAACAACATTTTGATTTTCGAAATTAAAAATTTATTTAAAAGAAATCAAAATTAAATAAATTACGCGGTATAACCATATTGATTTGCATATGTCCAAAAGGATGAAAAATATGTTCTGTTAAAAGTTATTCACAAGCTTATACATAACAAAAACTTCAACGTAGAAAGGGCTGCTAATTAGCATATCGATTTGCTTTAGCATCTCATTAGCATAGAGTTTATGTCGGCTGAAATTCTATAATTTAACTCTCTCATTTATTTGTAACATATTTTACTTTAAAAAAATTCTTAATTTTCACATTTTTATGTGTGTTTCTCCACGAACAGTTAAACATTTTTCACAAATAATATTAAACAGATAAACAACAACAATGCTTTATGCTAAGGAGTTAAAAATAATTAATCAAAGATAACAAATACTTATCAAACTTGTTGGCAAGAGTTTAAGAAGTTATTATTCAAAGTGCCGAAAGTGTGCTATTTTATTGAATACGATTTATTTTGCTAACTTCAAATAAACTTGTTATGCATAAAATACTAATTCGAAATTTTGTTGGTTTTGAACTCAGCTAAAACATTTCTGATTTTAACACGACAACTGGTTAGAAATTACTTGATTTAGTCAATCATGACAACTTTTTATAAAACCAACATTCAATGTCATTACGACAACCCCAATTGGGGAAATAAAGAAAATAAATTCTTTATTTTTGCAGGCGAACTGAATTATTGCATGGAATAATTTCGATATTTTCCTTTGAATTATATATTAAATTTCACGACAAGATTAGTAAGTAAAGTTCATGAGTCCCTGCAACTCCTTTTTTCATGGGGTATGAATCTCTTTGGTTCACACACAGTAAATTGCATGGTGGTGCACCGCGGCGATATACTCAAGAATTTTTTTCCACTCCACTTAGAATATTTAGAAATACAACTTTAAAGTTAAAAAAAATTCATTTGGAACATAAAATTTGTGTATTTCTTATTGCTTAACTCAAAATTGTCTGATTTTCAATTGATTTTTAAGCTTTACAAATATTCTTCCCTCTTTTACATTCACTGAGACTGATAGCGGGAAAAAAATTCCACGGGAAATTCACGATAACATTTTTCAATTCGAGGGGAATAAAAATTTCACGTGAACAAAAATTCCACTTATTATTCACTATAGGGGTGAGTTATAAAAAAAATTAAATTAACTGAGTTCAAATTCCAATACCATTTGAATTAATTTTCAACTTCAATAAATTAGCGAGAGGCTATACATACTTGTATGTATGTATGTATGTGCATATTGCCAATTTACTAAAACATCGTCATAACTCAAAAAATTTAATTTTCGAGTTAATAATGCGGAATTATTTATTATTATTTATATTGTCGCTCAGCGGAGTTTGTCGGATGCGTGGAGAGGTGGATTTAGCTCGGAAATAGGGAGTATCATATCGTCCTGCCACGATGTGGCGGACGCAGGTATTAGGTTTGTTGGGCTTATTGATAAGCATAGAGAATTAGTACGCAAAGGTGATGCTGTTAGTGTTATTCCAGTGCAACACCGGCAGAGACTAAGGCAAATAACCGTTAATACTAGAGTTATTAAATCTGAGAATGCATTTGATGCTTCCCATTACTTTAATATGAATGAAAAAACTTGAAGTGGGATTTTTATTTTGGTACCTATCGTTCGTAACGTACCTACGATTGAGATCGATACTTGTACTGGGGTAGGGAGGAAGCGTGTGAAATTGTATGAAGCCGGGGATATCGTTTCGGCGGATGTATTCCTCAGCGTAAATGCTGAGGATGCATGTATGCCACATTTGTTGGCTAGTCGAATGTTTAGGCTAACAGCGCGCACAATTCTTTCTTATACGAGACATAACTTTTTATCTTCCAGGGCTTTTGGAATGTCGGTTTCTGTGAATTACATCAACAGCGCTCTAAATAAGCCGCTGTTGTGTTGTTCAAACGATGAGTTTTGTAATTTTTCTGATACCACATCGTATTTGGGATTGGATAGTTTGCAGTCCTCAATTGCGGGTTCGTCGCAAGAGGTATATAATTCTAAGGATTCAGGTCTGGCTAGCGTTACTACACATCAGTTTTTCGTTTCGTCATACCCACTAATGTCAAATCCTAATATTTCGGTTCCATTTGGGGCGTACCAAGGGTACCCGACACAAATGTTGTATGGTGGTTACCCACCACAAATGGTATATTCCAGTATGGCATATTCTATCTTCCCTCGACAAAATTTAAATCCTGCTACCAGTACGGCGAAGAGTGCTGATTTTGTAGTAAGATCCACGGTCAAAATGGTTCAATCGTTTACTTTCGATAAATGTGACTCCTCCATATAATATATGGAGTTAATTAGACACTCTTGAGAATAAATTTGACCAAATGTTTCGTCATCGAACTAGTGAAGCGCACCTACACCTCTTCGTGGTTCTCGCCAGTAACGTTAGTCAAAGACTAACGGCTAAGTTAAGAAGGATTAATGGAATTTTGGGTTGGCAGCCCAACTTTCTTTAAAAATGTTGGCCCAAATGAAACAACAAATAATGAAAATCCTCCGTACACGGACGGAGGAAACCAACAAATTACCACTTTAACTTCCTCTAACTGTCCCGAAATAATGTTCCAGTGTAGTATATGTTAATGATCGTTCAGCACAAAAACAGGACTAGTTGTCCATATAAAACGTGCCCATCCCTCATTGAGGTGAAAAGTAGATGGTCGGAAGAATTGATGCTAATGGTAAAGAATCTGAACTTCAAGGAGTCAGATTTCTAAATAAAGATTTAAATAAAATCTTCCCAAAAAGATCTGTGGAAGCAATAAAGAAAGCCAGGCAGAAAGATTCTTATAAGGAATATGTAGAGAATTACTTATCATGATCAAACATCGATCCCAAAACATCATTAGTAATATCTACATCACATTCTACAATAAATGACGAGAATGACGACCAATATATAATAAATTCTTTGGATGGGTTACGAGCAAATAGAAACCAATATCAATATCAGCTTAACGTTTTAATGGACATTATCGAAAATGCGAGAGTTGTAGGAAAAACAAGCACTCTAACCTGTCTCACAACATACATAGAAAGTATTCTGCCGACGACCGTTTCAAGAGAAATAAGAGAAATTAGAAATACGAATAGATATATTGAAACAAGTCGAAGAAAACAAAGGCGAATAGACTATGCAAAAACGCAAAAGCAATGGGAAAAACACCAAACTCGTTGCATAAAATCGACAATTGAAGGTCCGAATAGCTCTGAAATACCATCAAAACGAGTTATGGAGCCTTTCTGGAGAACTGTTATGGAAACGAGCAGTACAACAAAGCCGAATATTTATTTATAACAATAACCAACCGAGCCCATAGGGCCATATACCATCTAAACAGCAACAATTGGATAGAGTATGATCTTTAATAACACCAGAAGAAATAGATAATATAGATTAGGAACTAAAACACATCACCAGGCCCAGATGGAATTACAAGTACACAATTGAAAAACATACCATCTGGGATATTGTCTAAAATATTTAATGCAATCCTGTGGTGTGGAAAGTTTAAGACAGGAATAGCAAGATCTAAAATAATATTTATCCCAAAGAAAGAATTCTCTAAAGAACCGGGTGATTTCAATCGTTTACTTTCGATAAATATGACTCCTCCATATAATATATGGAGTTAATTGGACACTCTTGAAAATAAATGGACTATGACTCTCTGCCTTTATGATGCATTTTCGATAAATATCAATTATTACGTAAAAAAAAATATTGTGTAATAATTTCACAAAAATAATTTGCATACTCAACTCTTGAGAGGAAAATAAAGTTTTTGACTCTATTACGGTTCTCACCTCAACTAATTTTAGTCGTCTGAGAGTGAACATAACCACACAACTAATTTTTTTTAGTATTATGAATCACAACTAATTTTTACTTGAAAATGTTATGGCACAAGGCAACTAAAAACTCAACCGTTATTTAAGTTTTGAATGGCAATGCCCATGTGGAAGTTGGGTTGACCCTGAGTTGAGTTGATTTGAGTTGAGAACGATAATAGGGGGCTTACTTGTTCCATTAAGTTGTGGGTAAAATGAAAATTTTAAACTCGTTTTCTGGCAAACAAGTATTTTTGGATTATGACGTGGTTTTAGTAAATGTGCGCGATATGCATGGCTGTAAACTAAATTAAATAATGGTATAGGGAGAGCTTGGTGGCTAGGGATGATTATTTTTTCCATGTGTTGTGTGTGTGTGTATTGTAAATAAATCTATGACAAAATTAGTTTACTTTAAAATGATTTCTTTAATATTACTATTTTTATAGTTCTGCTCTTTGATTTTTGTTTTTTTTTTTTTGTTTGTTTGTTTTGCTTTTCTTTATTGTATGTTGCAAACTCGTTGATGCTAATGATGGGCGGATCTGTTTATTTAATTTCTTTTACTCATTTCAATAATTGTCTTTCTCTATCAAAAAAAATTCTCTTTCAATAATTGTGGCGCTTCTTTATGAAATTTTATTTGCAATTGTTGCAAAATATATTGAAATATTAATCAACTGATTGATAATGGGTACTTACTGACTGACTGACTGACTGACTGACTCACTGACTGTGTTGTTATCTAATGAAGTTTTGATTTTAAATTTTAATCTTAAACTAAATACATATGTATAAGAATTAAATCGTTGCAGTTTGTTCTCTTTTTTGTTTGTTTGTAAGTTAATTTGTGTGATTTGTGTCATGTTTGTTTGACAAAGGTGGGAGCATTTTCATTTTTGTTTTATTAATTTGTTGTTTTTAAACATTTTATCAATCTTGTATTTATGTTGCTGTTGTTATTTGTTTGTTTAAAATAGTGTTGTAGTATCTTCGAGTCATAGTCTTTGATTTCTGTTGTTAGTTGTTTTTTTTTTCTTACACTACATCTCCAATTGTCTTTTTTTATACATATATGCACACAAACGAGTATAGTTTTTTTTTCTTTCGAGGCTGTTGTTGATCATTTTATTGTTTTGTCTTCTGTGTAAAGCAAAACCTTAAAAAATCCTACATTTTCCTTTTTTCTTTTTGTTACAACCATTTTCCGTATTTAATTGCAATGTTTTGAGTTGATTTTAATTGGCAGCAGCACCAGAACGCCAAGTAACAATCGGTGACTAAAAACAAAAACAAAAGAAAATATGTTAAAGTTTAGTGTTTTTAGAAATCATATTATTACAAAGTAGTTTTTAAAAGACATATCGGCCAAAAAGAAAATTTTATAATAGTACACAATTTTGATTGGTTAATTTTGCAGTAAAATTACTTTGGATGTGAACATGATACAATAATACAGATAGCCGCGAATCTACAACAAATGAAACAACAGTGATTATTATTGCTGTTTTGTGATGAAAACTGTCAAAAAACCAAGAGAAAACAATGTACATGTACTTGCGTTTACATGTACTTGTTTGTATTAGTACAGTTTTAAGAGGCACTGTGTGCGTGTGTTGGTAAAACATAAACAACATTTGGCAGATCACATCACGAAACAAGCAAAACAGCTGGAGCTTCGCGGTTACCTGTATAATTGTATCATGGATGTGAATTTGTAACCAGATATTTCACAGCTTTAAGGGTGGCGTTGGCTGAAGTAGTTAGCACGTTGACTACAAAAACCTGTAGCCTGTTATGGGAAAAGTTCTAGTGATGCAGGCATAAGGCACTGGTCACTAAAAACTATACCGACTCCATCAGATAATAATCCTAATGAACATCATAGCGACCTCCTTCGTTGTGTAGCAGAATAATTGGCTAAGTAAAATAATCAATAAAATGGCTACAAAGCACAGCTTAAAAATTTAATACGCCTCATTTGACACCAGATGGCGCTGCAACACTACATTATCAAAAAATGTGCAAAGAGCAGAGTTGTAAAAGAATGAAGCCTTTCTCTATCCTCTATCTCTTCCTTCATTACCTGTCTTCTCTATCACTATCATTTTCCTATCACCCTCTCTCACTATCTTCTCTTCAATTAACAGGTAACACAAAGGGATCATTGTATTGGACCCAAGTGAGCTGAACTATAAATTTCACTCTTCCTTACCAGCAGCCTGCTAACCTAACCTAACCTAACCTTTCACAGCTTTGGAAATTTTGAATGTAATTGTGCGACAAGTCGAACGTTGTCGTCATCGTGGGTTTGTCTCTTAAAATAAAAGTTTATTTCCGTCCGTTACCAATCACTGTTCACATCACAACATGAACCACTTGGTTCGCTCTGTGCACGAAGCATACATTCGTGGTTCGTTTTGATGTATACACATCAGAGAGCTGTATAAGTTGATTCACTTTCGCTCTCCACTCACTATTGCAATGCTTTGGTTTTGTTTTTAACATCAGTATGTGCTAATGATATTGCTTGCAGTGTTGCCACTCTAACAACTGACTGTCATTAACTCACTCTATTTTTTAAGTGTTGTTAGTAAAAATCAATAAAAATTCTTACTGTTGTTTGATTGTTTTGTATAGCAATCAAATAACTCACAAAAGCATGTTGACTAGATGAAGTCTTAAGTTAATAAAACATGGCGTATTAATTAGTAGTTTTTCTCGTATTAAAACAATTTATAAAATAAAATGGGGCTAGCTTATTTTATAATATTACATAAAACCATATTTGTCAGAAGGGCTACTGATTCATTGATTTAGTGAATCATATGAATGAATAGAGATTGCAAGCAGTGGTATGCATTTATTAACAACAGTCTCATTGATATGAATCATGCAATAGCATCATTCATTATTTTAATGTTAAGTGCTAGCTCAATATTCATTTTAGAAAAAGCAAAATCATGCCGTTTGATTCGTAATCATGCAGATTACTGACTACAAACATACATACAGACTAGTGAAGTGCGAATATTCGTATTCGAATTCCCGAATATTCGGCCATTTTTTAATATTCGATTCGTCATATTCAGGCAAAATACGAATATTTTTTTCAAAAAATAAATAGCCTTATTTATAAAAATTATCAAGGCTTTATAAAGTATTTTTAAAACAAATTTTCATACAAAATTGTCCTTATTAAGCCTTTATAAAGCAGGGCAGAGAAAAATTCGGCTCGCGAGCACAATTTTTATTAACTCGCTCGTTTTAAAATTTGTGCTCGCGAGCTCTAATTTTGAAGACTCTAATTTATAAGACTCGTACTCCATTTGTGCTCGACTCGTAAGCATTAAATGAGTCGCCTTAAAATTTGTACTCGCGAGTTTTATTTTAAAACTCGTAAGCACAAATTTTAAAAGAGTGCAAAACGAGCATAAACGAATTCAAAACGAGTAGTTATTACAAAAAAAAATTTTTTGTTTATTCGAAAAAGTATATGTATTTATATGCGAATTTGAAAAGCATAGTACTTACAAATGCATATACATACTATATAAAAATATTTGTTCTTACTTTCATGTCATGAGGTATTTTTCAAATGTTTTAAGGCTTCTGCTTCATGAAAAGTTATGCAAATGCTTACCTGTCAGTAATAAAATATAATTTCAACATTTCGACCTATAGCGAACAGAATTTGAGCAAACAAAATTAATAAAACTCGCGAATAATTCTTTTTAACTCGACTCGCGAGTCGAGTTTTATTTTTGACTCTTAAAATTTGAATTCTTCTCGCGAGTCCTATTTTCGATTCTCAAAAATTAAATGCGCTCGCGAGTTTTATTTTTTTAACTCGTGAGCAGACAAGAGTAGCTCGTTTCAATACAAAAAATAAAACTCGCTCGAATTGAATTCGTTTGCGAGCGAGTTTAATTCGAGCACTCTCCGCACCCTGTTATAAAGCCTTAATAATTTTTATAAATAAGGCTAAAAATAAATAAATGCATAAATCCAAGATGAAACTGAAATAAATGGCAGAAAAATATTAGTTTGTACTACATACTTCTTGTACAATTAACATTAAATAATTCTGCCAAAAAAAACTGACTTCAATGCAAAGATCTGATAGAACATTTTCGAAACAAATTTATGGGATATAAAATTAAATTTTAATGGCTATACCTCCGCCCTTTTTTTTAATTCAAGATTTTGTGTTTTTCAGAGCTCAGGGTGTGTGTTAAGTTTTGTGAAAATCGGTACACTATTAAATTTGTGTGTGACTCAGCCCATTTTTTCAAATGGAAGATTTTGTCAATTTTTGAGCTCAAGGTGTGTGGTAAGTTTCGTAAAAATCGGTTAGGTAGAACCACGTGAAATATAAGAATAAATTTTAATCGAAGTAGCCCCGCCCATTTTTTTTACTCTAAAATTGTGCAATTACAAGAACCAAAGGTATTTGGTAAGTTTCGCAGCAAACAAATAAGTAGAATATCGTGAAATCAAATTAAAAAAAATTTGTGAGCGTGTCCCCGCCCATTAGTTTAAAATGGGAAGCTATACCCTCTCAGACAATAAAAGAATGTTTAAAATCGGTCTAATATGAACCGAGTTATGAAGTAACACCCCAAAAATAAATAGAGACGAATTGATAACCTCCTCCTTTGGAAGTCGGTTAAAAAGTTAAAGTATCTTTCTTCACCTCAAGAGAATAACATTTCACTTAAAAAATAAAAGTTTAGAAGCTTTTCTTCCCTCAAGCCTATTACGATCAGGTGTGTGAACAAAACTAACACCAACACTGATCTTTTGCGAATTTATTTTGAACCATGTTACGATGATTGACGTCATTTGCTATCTGATTTTTTGCCAAATAGTCTCCTCCTATAGTTTTTCGTATTGAGGACTTGGCACAATTTTAAAAACTAAGATGAGAATTGTCATTAGCTTCACCGTCACTTTCACTAGTGTCCATAAGTGAAGTAAGTCATCGTGTCTTTCAAATAATTTTTAATTTTGTTTTGTAATGACTACGTTGGGCCATCTTTAAGTAAATCTAAAATGGGCCGTGAAGTATTTAAAACAAGAAAATCATTTTATACATACATATGTATCTTGAATCAATAAAGGATAGTAAGGTGAAATATATTTCATTATCTGAAAGTTAAATTTTGTTTGTCCTTTTTAAAAGATAGTATTTGTTCGAAAAAAAATTCATTAATAAAATGAGAGGGGCACGCAATCTAATTCCTACGCGCATTTCACTGTTGTTTTATACAAATATGTACATATATGTATTCTTAAGCGCGAAAAAATTAATATAATATGCTTTAAAAATACGCATATGTATGAAAGTTTCCATTAATAAATCATTTTAAAATTTTATTTAATGACAACCATTAAAATTTTTGATAGTTTTTATGAAGTTCTTTTCCGTAAAAAATTGTTATATTTAATTTTGCAGGCGTGAGTAGAACCCCAATTTAATGTCTTTAAATTTCACATATAGTATTCGTCATATACTAAGAATTTTAAGTGGTGAGTTTCAATATACTATACCATTTTGCACATGCTACGAGGCAAGAGCATTTGCACAAGATCGTGAATTGTGGTAATGTCACGCGCAACATATCACGTGCGACTGTGATTAAAATTGATTGTAAAATATATAAATAATTTTTGAGTAAAATCAAAACCATTTCAAAGAGAACATCAGTGCCAGAGTCACATTAACTTATTTCTTCAGGTTTCGCGGAATGAAATCAGTGTTTCAATCATCGTTGGCCGCAAAAGAACTTCTGTTTCTGTCACATGCGAATGCCTGGTTTTTGGAATTACATATCTTGAAAAGGAAAAATTGTTCAAAATCAAACTAACCACCAATTATAGAACTTATTTAGAGCTGTAAGGTACGCTTATTGTTAAAATAAAAATCCATATTAAATGTGTATGACGGTCACGTTCGACATCATGTACTCTTTGTTTCGAAACGAAAGAAAATGCTTTCGAATTTGCATGTTGTTAACATTGCATTTCGAAAGCATTTGCTTTCGTTTTGAAATACAGGGGGTCTACTCTGTAATTCGAAACGAAAGAAAATTCTTTCGAATTTGTGTCTTAATTAGATGTAAATTCGAAAGCATTTTCTTTCGATTCGAATTACAGAGTAGACCCCCTGACTAGAACTTCAGATGTATTACAGGTAGTTATCTCGTCTTACCTTGTTGTTGTTTTTCGCTTTTGATTCCACAATACTTTGGTAATTTGTTGTCATTGGCACACTTGAGGCAGTAACTGCGATAGCATTTGGCGTTCCATTATTACTTGCTGTAGCTGTAGTATTACTGGCAGCTAACAACTGGGCGAAATTTCCAGCAAAATGCAAACCGTTAACACTAGACATTGTAGGTGTTGATGCAGCCGACACCAACAGCGGTGTGACACTGGTGGCGTCTAGAAATAAAAATAAAAATGTGTATTTTTTTTTTAAGATAATTTAAAGCACTTATTAATTTGAAAGTTATTTAATAATACCTTTTAGCAAAATACCATTAGTTAGAGTTGTTGTTCCATTACTAGTGATAGTGGTCGAATTTGGCAAAGGCGATGACGGTGGGTGTTGTTGATACTGATACTGATGCGGATGATGGTGCGCTGGAGGTCCATTTACAAAAGTTATTTTACCATTGGCATGGTAAAATGCAGTTGCAATAGGGCCGGTGGCACCACCTGAGGAGATTTTTAAACCGTTCGAAGGTAGAATGTTTAATTCAGCACCTCCTGGCAAACGACACAATTCATTTGAAGATGTTATTGTTGTTGCAGGTGATGTTGCGTATGCAGCTGAGCCATTGGACACAGATTTATTTATGATTGCAGCCGCAGCTGCTGTTAGAGAACTATTAATAATATTGTTGTTGTTATTGTTGTTGATGTTGTTGTTATTACCACTACAACCACCTCCTTGTAAAATTCCAACATTGCCGCTAGTTATTAACAATTTTTGTGCATGTGATTTATTAACCTCGTGTTGAGGATTATGATGATGATCATGATGATGCTGCTGCTGATGATGATGATGATGATTATGGTCATTTGCTGCCGTATTTGATGAATTGAATACTTTTAAAAATTTTGCCGGTTGTTCACCATCTTCAGTAGCATGCTGTTGTTGCTGCTGTTGCTGGTGCTGATGATGGTGATGTTGGTGATTATTTTTCGATTCCATATTGTGGCCATTGCTGTTGTTGTTAGACAATGTTAAATTTTTCTTACGGCCATTGTGTTGTTGCGGCTGCTGTTGATTTCCCAAAACTGCTGACGAAAAATATACAAAAAAGTTCTTGTTGATTTGGTTTTATTGAAAATTTCAAATTAATTTCTATCTTTAGAGTGTAATAGAAATTTTTTTAATGAAATTTACAAAAAGAGTTGTGTATTTTATTTTTTCATCGCCTTTTTGCTTTTGCGGTAAAAAAAAAAATTCGTCAATTTTTTTTATTAAATTAATTTTGATGATTTATTTATTTTGGTGGTAAAAAATAATTTAACTTTAATTGGTGGCATTTTTGGTGGTTCATTTTTTATCTAATAATAAATAACAAATGTTGGAGGTGGCATATGGTTTATCAAAACAGGCTGCAATGGATGGAGGTGGTGCTTAGATATTTTTTTTTTTGTTCGATAGAGTAGGAAATCATAAAAATTTTTTAGGATTTTATTCTTTAATAGTATCGGGATATATGTATACATATGTTGGGAAGTTTTCAATAGCAGTTGTATACTTTGTTGGTGATAGGAGGATGTGTGTTTCTTTAATTTTGTTGAAATATTATAATTAAAACTTCTGTTTTTCTGAAAAACTTTGCAAATTTTTTACTAGCAAGTTCGCTTGTTGAATCCATGTGTTTTAAAGTTGATTTTTTTTTGTAATTTTTCATAATTCGGCCAATTTGTATTATTTTATCTTTTTTTTGTCTTATACCAAATGGCAACCGCGTAATGCTTGCAACATTATCGCTATTATTGTTTTTTTTTCGTTTTAGGAAATGTAAATTAAATAAAAGATAGAAATGTGTTAAAAAAGAGAATGCCAATAAATAGTATTTAAAAATAAATAAAAACTTAAATTAAGCATGACTTATTATTTATTTATTAATGAAGATGAAAGAGAAAAAGAGATGATGTGGATGCAATTAAATAAATAAAAGAAAGACTTTTCTTAAATTTTCCGCTTATTTCAATAAAATTCTCAACAACGAATTATTCAGGCATTATTGCCTTTTAAATGTACACATTTTTTTAAGTCGAAAAAAACTAAATTTAGACTTATGAAGTCGAATAGATTTTTGCTGAACTATGCAAAGTTTTTTCATACCTTAACTAAGAGAGCTACATACAGTAATTTTTTTCAAGTCAAATCGAAAATAAAAATTGGTTACCATTTAAACTATACTTGAAATTATAAAGATTTAAAAATTATGTTTGCATTACATTTGTACATGTATGTACGTACATTGATTATGGAGCGTATCGCACTAAGTCCGAGTTTAGACGTGCAAACATTTGGAAGGAAAATATCTGGAATTCTCTTTTGTTGTTTCCTTCACATTCACACACGACGGAAAATTTACCGGAAACATTCCAATATTATTGGATAATACCAACCATGTATGTATGTATGTATATTAGATTGGTCGCAGATTGTATGGGATTTTTTAATTCTTAATATATGAGGTTTGCTGTCATAAATGCGGTCTTAATTTTTTAGCTCGATTCGACGGTGCCTAGTGGGCCCTAAAGTACCCGGTTTTTATTTTTCATTATCTCAAGGTTGCCCACTTTGGGGCTTTGTGGCTTCGCCCCCTACACAGATATACATATAGTCCTAATTCCAGACTTAAGCTCTGTGACATTCCTCAAATCGGGTCCCACACCAGAAACATCATATTTTATGTAGTCAAATATATCAATTAATAGTGTTTTCACACTGACATGGTTTTAATAAAAGTTTGTTTTAACGTTAAAACCAATTGTTAAAACCTGTTTTACCATACAAATTGTTTTTGTTAAAACCAACTTAAAACCATTTTAGAATTGGTTTTAAGTTGGTTTTATGAAATACAACCCTGTTTTCGCTGTGGTAAATGCAGTGCTGCCAAGTTAAAATGACCGGCAGCAGCTGATAATGTTTATGCCAATTTGTACATTTTGTCAAATAAGGGTAATTAAAAAGCAGAAAAAAAATACAACAACAAACATAGATTCGTAAAGCAGCTCTGGGCGAGTCAACATCACGCGTCGTTGGCAATTATTTCTTAAATGCAACCAGGCCACTGTTGTTTATTGGCCTTCGAGAGTTTTGCGTCTCACCGCATGTGATTAATGGTTGGCGTCGGTTAACGGTATCACCGCGATATCCCGTTGGTTTCCATTAACCACATGCAAAAACAAAAACAATTATAAAAACAATCACCACAAAGGAGTGGATCTTGGAAACTCCTACTTCCTATACGAAGGTATAGGTCGTTCGCAGCAACCGAAGGAAGCTCCTACACAACAACAAAAAATTATCACCACAAAGGTGACACCATGGACTAAGTGTCCGAAGTCACCTTTTTTGACATACTACATAGTATGTCAGCACAACAGGAAGAAGAAGAAGAAGAAGAAGAACAAACATACGCATTTCTGCAGGAGATTTATTTTATTTCGAGAAAAGTTATTAGACAGTCTGTGAGTTAAAACCTGAATTTAACAAACTTGCAGCGTGAATGCAAAATCAGCTGTTTCTGGTTTTAACGTTAAAACCAGGTTTTAACTTTCAGTGTAAAAACACTATAAAGAAAAAATGTTTGCGACCAATGTAAAGCATGTTTTTTTAAGAGTGTCACAACTTTGAGCTGGCATCACTGCTTTATTTGAGCACCCATTTAACAGCTGATAGTTGCTTTTTGTTTAGTTTGCCCTGAAATTTCATTATTAATCGACTTACGCCAGAGCGAATGGGATGAAGCACAAATTCATATTGATTTTGAATTTCCATTAAACATTTTATTTTCCTATGACGCCCATTTCTGGTTGAATGGGTGCGAATAAGCAGAATTGTCGCATTTGTAGTGAGGATAATCCAAAAGCTTTTGTCGAAACTCTACAACATCCACAGAAAATTACTATTTGAAGCGTTTTATGGGCTGGCGGAGTTATTTTTGGTATTTACAGAATGTATGAGCCACAATCATACCCATGAGTATAAAAATACTCTGACTATCGGCTACATATGCTTATATACAGGGCTATTTTATTTACACAAGCACATAAATCAAGTTTTCAAACAGCGAAAACATTTTCCATTCCATTCCGAGTATCAGGCGTATATTTTTTGTCCGATTAAATATATGTACATACATAGCCTGAGTATAAGCATACTCAGACTATAAGTATGAGAGAGAGATAGTCAATGCACTTGATACGCATGTGCCTTGTTATTTTTAGTTGTAGCGTATTTTAGTTTTTCGCATAAACGAAATAGAGATGCTCTTTTATGAATGTATGAATAGTCATAGTTGCTTGAGAGAAAATATTTGAGCGTACAAATGCTTTGCGCTAAAATTGTGCATATACGCAGTTACTAAAAATAAAACCATTTACTTATGTATATTTTTAAGTACTCATTGTCATTCTCTGATACCCACAGGTATTCTATTTTTGACAGATTGTAATCGGTAGCCTGCTGCGGTGAATGTGTTTAAGACTTAAAAGTGAATTTGTATGTGGTTGAGAGTTTACTTTATTCTACGCTAATTAATTGTCACTTAAAAAGAAAAATTCATTAATTTCTTTCACTTACCATTATTTGTATTAACTCCTTGTGCGGGTGCTGAAGTAGCCAATATAGTTGCAACAGTTGATGTGGATGTTGTACCATTGCTGCCAATAGAGCCGCTGTTGCCAGCTACAGCGGCTGATTGCAATTTCAAACCATTAGGAATGTTAACGGTCACATTGCGACCATTATTTATCACCCCATTAATGGGAGGTGATGACGAGATCAATGATGACGATGAGGATACACCACTCGAAGAGGACGGCGACGGCGAGGGTGTCGATGGTGTGGGCGAACCGCGTGTTACAGCGGTAGCTGATATATTCTTGGCTGTCAACGACAATGGTAGACTGCTAGCAAACGTTACTAGAGCTGTAGGACTACCAGCTGGAGGACTGTTAATACCGGCACCTCCGCCCCCTCCACCCTGTGTAGGAATTGCTACAGCTTGTATGGTGGCGGCAATTGAAGGATTCTTCCGCTGATGCTGTTGTTGGATGACAACATTACTGTTGCTATTAATTGAAATTGGTGATGTAGAATTAATGTTGTTGTTGATTTTATTTATCACAGGCGATATTGTTGTGGGCATAGCAGTTTGTAACTATTTGTAACAATTACAATATTTATACAATATTACAAAAATAACCAACAACTGAGTTTTTTTTTTCAAAAATTTTGTTATCAAGTTCATATGTTCATATATGTATGTATGTATGCGTTTGCATGTGTAAGATTTTAAAATTAATTTGTGTTTTGAGATCCTTGTTATTTCAGACTTATAACAGTTAAATATGCGTTTAATGTATAATTTATTATTTAAAATGAAAAACGTAATAAGGCTAGAAGCTTAATAAAAAATAAACAATTAAAGAAAAAAAATTTAAATAAAAAAATCCGTATTTGGCAGGAAAGATAAATTTGGTTTTCGTTTGATTTTGTTCATGCATTTTCCTAATTTCTTTTATCATTCTATGCTAACACTCAACTTCTTTCATCATCATAATTGTATTATGAATGTGATTTTTACTACTTACACCAGCGCCAACTGGTGACGACATCGTGTTGCTGCCACTGCCACTGCCACCACTGCTACTGCCATTGCTGCCGCCACTGGATAGCGAACTAGATGAACTGTACAATGTACTTCCACGTCCTGATGAGAGTGAGTGTGTTTCGTTTATTGTTTCTGAAAATAATAATAAAAAAATATGCACATATTAATATTCTTATTACTTTTCATTTAAGCAGAAATCTGTTCATCCTGAAATTTAGTCTAGCTATCGTTTTACATTACAAATATTGGAGTATGCTAGGTTAGGAAGGCTGGTGACGCACCTCCAGTCGGAGACCAAATTGGCTCCATTGTGATTCCCTTCTATTGCTCATTAAAAGTAATATTTACCCCGCATTTGTACCCAGAAGCGGCCCTATTATCCGTCATTAAGCCACTGAATTTCCATGATGAAGCCTTTAATATCCTTCAGTTTACACTTCCCGATATCAGTAATGCTCTCATGGAAACGTCTGCTCAGCCATCTAAGCCTATGACGTTGCAGCTTTTCAATTGTTTCTGGTTCCTCTTCATCCCCGCACATCCTACACAAATCTGGAGTGCCAATGTCCCAAATGCTGGTTCTTGCTCTGGCCGAACAGTGACCAGTCAATGCGCCTATCACGATTCACATCGTCTTCCTATTCATGTCCAGTAGCAGTTTGGATCTCCCTGAGTCAAGTTTTGTCCACATAGCTCTCGAGACTCTACAATCCTCCCTACTTCGCATTGAACTGTTTTTCCTGCTCTCTACCCAATTACTGAGTTCCCTATAGTAATGACTTATCGTTAATTTCACCTATCTGTCACACATCACCTCATCTAACGCCGACCCTATTCTTGCCAGCTCATCGACAATTTCATTTCCCTCAACACTGCTGTGGCCAGGAACCCAACATAGTCTGACATTATATTTGTCCATAAGCAAGTTGAGGGCTCTTCTACAGTCACTAATAAGTTTCGATTTGATATTGTGTCCATTCAAAGCTTTTAGCGCTCCCTCCTGTCGACGTGGAAGGTTACCTTCTCGCTTCAGCTACATTCCTGGTCACCAGTTCCGTGGCCTTAAGATCTCACCTTGGAAAACGCTGCATTCATTCGGCAGTCTGAAAGAACTATGAATGTTCATTCCCAAGATATAGGCATCTGCCCCTGTGCGTTCCCCCATTTTTGATCCGACTGTAATTACCAGTTAGGGTTTCCTACTAAAATCGGACTATGAACCGTGAAGCCAGGGGTTACGGATCCCTGATCACTAAAACTGATGTCATTAAGATTGATGTGTGACCTATTATTCCTGTCCTCACCAACCCTGTTTCTATGAGTCTAAGGAGACCTCTAGTTGCCGTTCTCACCACGAAGTCCTCTATAGGAAGTAGATGAAGAATGACGTCCAAGGCAGCCTGAGGTATGCTCCGCTGCGCACCAGTGAAGCCCAGCGTGGCACACCTCTAAACCTTAGCCAGTAATATTTTGAAGTAAGGAGCCAGCAAAGAAGGTGTATGCCAAAAAGCATACGCAATTAAACCAGTTGCTATACATATCTTTCAAGAATAAGTTGAATAAAAAAAGTTTTTACTCTCAAGAAAATAAGAAGATCGCTAGCTCACTGTAAGAAGAAACAATTTTTCGCACTTGTGCCTCAAACACCGCACCTTCCAAAGTTCTTTTCACAATTATGCACTGGTTATCAGCTAGCTGAATAGGAGACTTTCCGGTGTATATGCAGTATTGTTCATCCACAGCGTTGCCAGACAAAAGATTTGATGTCAACACAACTCGTCGCGTGGTTATTGGTTTGCTGCAATAATAATGTATTTTTAATATACTGTGCGGCAAACCAGCAACCACCCGACGAACTGGTGCTAGGGATGCCAATCGGGATCGATTTTTGGAAATCCCGGGATTCGGGATTTGTAAATCCTGATCCCGAAAATCCCGGGATTTTCGGGATCCCGGTATTTTTCGGGATTCCGGGATTTTCGAGATTTCGGGATCTAAAATTTTTTGGTCAAATTTTTTTTAGGCAGATTACTTTAATAAGAAATTTTATGCATTTTAAAAGGTTTTTTGTTGATTTATTGTTGCCTTTAAGTTAGCAATTTTCTAATACGAGTATGAAATAAAAATCAAATGAATTTTACTCATCAATTTTTAAGTTGATGTTAGAGAATTTATACTGAAAACAAATAACTAAATATGAAAACTTGTTTTTGTTTTCAATATAAATGTTTTTCTATAATCTAAATCAAAACGAATGTACATATGTATATATATGGACTTTTAGCACTACCGCTTAAGTTGATTTACGAAAAGTTTAGATTCAGTTTCACACAAATAACTTGCAAAAACATTATTGTTTTGTTAAATATATGTATCTATTAACGTTCTTTTAATTGCGATTGACCAACAAGTAGCCATTACGGTTTTTACATATACCAAGGATTGCCTATTTTTTTTAATCGATTTCGTCACTACTATGACAACGATAATAATGTCGACAAATTTAAAGAAATGTATACACAATTCTAATCAAATTCGATTAATTACGTCAAATGATCACATTTTTATAGGCACATACATTAAAAGTTTGCCTGAGCACTTGAACAGTATTTTTGCTCTACTGAAAAATTTTAAATTCATACATAAGTTGTTTTCTACAAGTTCAACGGATACATATGCAGTCCTGCGTTCGCTAAGAGGAGTATGGTTTATTAGTGTGCTGTCCTTCTACTCTGCAACTCGAATAAAACTATAATTGAGTCGAACTCATTCATTCGGTCGTTTTTGACACAAACCTTTGATCAAACCCATGTAATTTAAGGAGGTCATAAGTTTGTGTCAAAAATGACCTAAACGGTCTACCGAAAATAATTTTGAGCTGCAATGTAAAAAAACATACATACACACTTCAAAAATTTTTTAGACAAAATAGTTCGCATTATTCTGTAAATATTTCTCGCTTTTACGTCAACCCGACTTTCTGTTTTCTACTTCAATTGTAAGGAGCTGTCAATAGTACTCAATTGTTACCGAAAAGTGGATAAGTGCTAATTTTTTTATAGCGTTGAGTAGTCGATATACAGAGTTATACACATCAATTATGAATAAATTTCCGCAATACATTTCTCCCTTTTCCATAAATTTTTTTGTTTTCCCTATTATTTGCTACTGTTTGAAATTATTCCCCGGGAAAAATTTCGCGTGGAATTTTATTCATAATTGCCTTTATAATATAGAATAAGACGGAATAAATTTTGTCAAACTTATGAATTTTCCAAATGTTATTTTCCTTCCAAAGCTCATATGCTTCTTTTTGTTTTCAAAATAATTCTTAGTTTTATATTGTATCACCTTTGATGAATATAACAGTGATAATATAGTTAATTTATTTTGCACTTGTTGTAAATTTATAAGAAATATGTCTCGAATAGTCATTAAATTGTTAAAACTGTACGTATACAATTGTATGGAACTTTTAAATATTATAAAAAATACCATAAAATCAACGAAAATTTTAATTTATAAAGTTTTTTAATAAAAATTGCTAAGAAATCCCGAAAATGAAATCCCGGGATTTAATTTTACAAATCCCGGGATTCGGGATTTCCCGTTTGGCATCCCTAACTGGTGCATATGGATTGATCTTAGGAAATCTAGATGGGCTAGATGTTTTCACACATTGATCGAAATCGGACAAGGATGAGGTGGGGGAGTTTTTATTCCCCGCTTCGGACAAAATATTGAATTCAAGCTAGCCAGGCTGAAATATCAGCTATAAAAAGAGCGGCCAAATCGTTAAGATACTATGGAATATACAATGAAGATATTCGTATATTTATCGACAGCAAAGTGGAGATCAAGTCTATCAGCGATTCTACTCTGTAATTCGATTCGAAAGAAAATGATTTCGATTTTAAATGCTATAAGCATACGTTGGCTGAAGTAGTTAGCACGTTGACTACAAAACCGAAGGTCCTGGGTTCAATCCCTGTATCCGACAGTCATTAAATAACAACACCACGCATTTTTCTGATGTGCATTAGTGTCCCTTTGTGTCAGTTGTTGTAGGGAAGTTCAAGTGATGAAGGCATAGTCACTGGTCACTGAACTATACCGACTTCAGCAGATACTAATCCTAATGTAACATCAAAGCGCCCTCCTTCGTTGTGTAGCAAAATCATTGGCGAAGTAAAATAATCAATAAAATGGCTACAAGACACAGCTTCAAAAAATTAATACGCCTCATTTAACATCAGAGAGGCGCTGCAACACTGCATTATTCAAAACGTGCGAAAAAGCAGAGTTGTAAAAGAATGAAGCTTTCCTCTATCTCCTCCTTCACCACCTGTCTTCTCTCTCACTATCCCTTTCCTAAAGAAGGTAACACCTAGTAATAGTAGTAGGCATTAATTGCCTGAGTGTTACTTCTCTTAAAAAAAAAAAAAAAAAAAAATTCGAAAACATTTTCTTTCGTTTCGAATTACACAGTAGATTCCCAGGTGTACACCTACATCAAAGTATAAGCTTCAAAAAAAATTGAGAGTATCATCTTAGAGACCAGGGGGAAATAAACGAAAACTAGTTGTTCTTGCAGATCAACCCTGGAACATCTTAATAAGTTTAACCTCAAAGCGACCGAATATTTATAAATTTTTTATGACTGCTGATTTTTGAACTCAAAAAAGTAAATGAACAGAAAAAATCTATGTATTTACGAGTATTCCAAAAGAATATTTAAAACTTTTTCGCAACTGTTCGACAACAAATTTGTATCATTCGATAATTTTTAAACTTTAAAAAAAAGTAAAGGAATCTTGAAAATTTACTTGACAAGGATGTTTAGTTATTAAAATAAACCGCTTTTTCGATATTTCTATCATATTCGATGTAATTTTTTACGAAAGAGTTTTCTACCAATTTCTTTTTCAATTTCTAAATTTATGCGTATGTTTTTGAATTTGTAGTGGCAGTATGTAAATGTAAAATTGCTTTTTTGCATAAAATTTTCTCACATTTTTAGTAAAATATACAAAACAATAACAGCCTACATTAACTACTTTACAGATTAAAGGAAATTATCATAAACACAAGGCAGTCTATTGATGTTGGCCATTCGATTTGCCATCCAATGAACGAGTTTGTTTAATTTTTAGATTGATAAATAAATTTATGATTTATGTCTGTCTGTTTTGTACTTTTTCGCAATACCCTACATCATAAATAATCAGGGCTGTCATGAATAAAATTCCGCGTGAAAATTCTCCCTTTTCCAATTATAATTTTTTGTTTTCCCTATTATTTGCTATTAGTTGGAATTTTTCCCTGGGAAAAAATTCACGTGGAATTTTATTCATGATAGCCCTGAATATATGTATGTTATGAATCGATCATAATGTAATTTTTGGAAATTCGATTACGCCCTAAAAATCCTGAGTTATCGATAAAATATGACATTTAGGGACTTCGTGGAGAAACATATTTTTAACTAAGTGAAAACACTGATTTGAAAGTTTTAAAGGATATTTAATAGAAGAGAAGAGTCAGCCATCTTAAGTATATTTACACAATTGTAAATCGATAATCCTTGTAAATAATCAGGTATGTTCTGACACTCGCATCGTTTTTTTATAGCTATTGCTATTTATGGCGAGATGCAGGGGTTAGAAAATAATTTTCGTAACAAAATTAACCGACACTATTACAGTTATAAATTTATTTTTGTTTTGATTTCTTTGTACTTAAAAGCAGCGTACGAAAATAAACGAAGCAAATTGTTTGAATTTGTTTTGTTTGGTTCTTTGAAATGAGTTGAACAAAAACAAAAACAATGAAAAACATCGCTCAGTTTGTTTTTGTATTATTTTTTGCAAATAAGCACAAGCCAGAGAACATTGCCGATCGACTGTAAGACGAATAACCGCCGCCGCCGACCACAAACAATATATTCATTTAATCCTGCTCCGCTAGAAAAGATAATAATGGGTTATAAATGGAAACGTTTTGAAATATTTGCGGCGAATTTCAACACATTAAGTTTGTTTTATACTATGTTCACACTTATGTTTTTAAACATGTTTAATACATCGTCAGCTGGTTTCTGGTTTGCGGCACAGTATATTCAAAATACATTATGTCTGTAGCAAACCAGAAACCAAACGACGACATTTTCACAATTGTGTTTAAGACGAGTTTTCTAAGAACTAAACACAACCGTTCACATTATATTTGAGATGTTTAAGGTTGTCGTTTTGTCAGTATTATTGTCAATTATTGTATTTGTAAAAAATTACGAATAATTATGCTTTTCAAACAACAAATGTTTTTGTAAATAATTCACTATTTTTTATGTAATTACTTTCTTACCAAATAATGTATCAGCTGCCGCCATTTAATAACAAAACAAAGGTGCCGGAGCTATCAAAAAATGGACTGAACATACTCTATTTACGTGTTTAAATCTTAAACACTTCATTTGAGATGTTTAACAAAACACTTCATTTGAAATGTTTAACAAAACAACAATCTCAAAATCATCGTGTTTAAGGTCTTAAACACGAATAAGGTGTTAAACACGTTTAAAAACATAAATGTGAATATAGTATTATATAGCTAAGTAGCAATTGCTATAACCGGGTGTCCTAAGACACCTCTCTCCTTTTTTTTTGGTCGGGGGTTAAAAATAAACATTAACAAAAGGATAGGGACAAATATTTATATGCACAACCCAGCTAGCCAAGAGCTGTTTAATAGCCGATGGTGTCTAATATACAACTCCTAAACGAATCTTATTTGGAGAGTGATGTTGTAGCATTTCTGTGTAAGGCTCTCTTCTAAATCTTGCAATGTTTAATCGACGATACATTTAACTAAAATATGTTTGTTCTTTTTTATTTTAATATTTGCTGTTGTAGATGGTTACTTTTTTCTTCATTTCTTCGCTGATGCTTTCATTTGAGTTTTAATAAGAATCTCGTCGGTTGTTGTTTCAAGTGTATTTTTATTTTTTATAATAATTAAAGATATGTTAAAGTGAAGTACATACATACATATGTACATACTAATTTAATGTGTTTGGTATTTTACATCAAATATTTATTAAATTATTGGAGGTAATTATTTTAATTAATTGAATTTTTCATAGATCTTTGACCTTCAAAGTTATTTTTTTTAAGAGAAGCAACACTCAGGCAATGCTTTATTGCACGTTTTTAACAATGCAGTGTTGCCGCGCCTCTGCTGTTGAAGGAGGCGCATTAAATTCTTTGAAGCACTAAGAATTGTTAAGTGGTGAGTATCAATATACTATACCATTTTACACATGCTACGATGCAAGACCATTTGCGCAAAATTGTGAATTATGCTTAAATCTATATAAAACAGAATGTGTGTATGTATGTATGTATGTAACGTATGGACACCAAAACGGCTGGACCGATTTTGATGAAATTTTCAGGGAATCTTCAAAATATTCAGACGGGTGACACTGTGAAGTTTGATTTTCGGTCTGCGGGCGGAGGGCATGGCAAAATCAAATTATCATATTGCACCACCAATGCCATATACATATGTATGTATGTATGTATATTTATTTTTTTTTGCGGGGAGGGGAGGGGTAGCGAAGCACACCGGGTTAAGCTAGTGTATTTTGTATTGTAAAAAGACTTTTTTTCTTCTATGGATTTTATTGCAGCTGTATTGTTTTTATCTCAGTGCATCTTGTTAAAAATTCCAGCATGCTTTTTCATCAATATTTCGAAACTTTATACAATTACAGCAGATCTCGTTTCGAAATGCAAAATAAAAAATTTGCGCACACACAGGCACACACACATACACACTCACACTACAACTACATACATACATATGTTCATCATACAATAAAATG
This sequence comes from Tachina lurida, assembly GCA_944452675.1. Lineage (NCBI taxonomy): Eukaryota > Metazoa > Arthropoda > Insecta > Diptera > Tachinidae > Tachina > Tachina lurida. The sequence continues at coordinate 88,091,456 of OX101755.1, forward strand.
CAACAATTTGAAAATATTATGCTAAAATGTGCCGCAAAATAATATTCAATACTTGGTCTACTTTTTTTAAATAAGTCGTACAAAATTTGAATAAAATTCTAAAATTTATTCTCTAACACTTTGTTGTTGGTGTTTTCTATTCAATAACAAATTTTGTGGTTTCTGTTAGAAACTAAAAAGAGAGAGATAATACATACATACATACAAACATACATATGTATATGTATGGATATGTATGTACATGTATGTTTGTATATGTGTACGTATGAAATGTAACATTTTCGAATAAGGCTGGTTCTGTCGCATTTTATTGATTTTTGCAAAATAATTTGCGCAAAAAAAAAATTTTTAATTTTGATTTTTGAAGGTAAAAGGAAAATTTAATAACGAATTGCATAGAAAGCAAGAGAGATTAGCAAATATAAAGAAAGGGATCTAAGATTTAGATAAGTTTACATTAGAAAAGTTTTTTAAATCCCGTTGGTTGAGGTCGGTTTCGTTTTTATTAATTTTTTGTTTTGTTTGCAACCGACAAGTACATAAAAGAAAATACAGTGAAACCTCTCCTAACGGACACCTCCCATAACCGGCCACCTCTAATAACCGGACAAGTTTTGTAGAACCAAAATAAAAATAAAAGAATGTGTACCACTCTCATAAGCGGACACCTCTAATAACCGGAAAAAAATACGGCGACGGTGAGTGTCCGGTTATGAGAGGTTTCACTGTATGTATTTTTGCATGCGAGAGTTTTAATAATTTATAAGTTTATCTAGGTCAGTTAAAAATTGTTATGCTATCCAGTGGTGTTAGACGAAATATTTAAAATTTTTAAACCTCAATGTAAGTAAGGAAAATAAGTCGAGAAAAACCATGACCCAAAGTTTAATTTCCTTTTGGAATATGTAATTCAATGTAATTGCAACAAGTTTTTAAATAAGTTTTAATCGCAAATTATTGTGCGACAATAAAAAGAGCGTTGAATGAAAATGGCGCAAATAAAACATATTGTTGTTTTGGGGTTCGTTCAGATGAATAAGATAGGAAATGTTTCTTCAATAGTCGTACCCAGGTACATATATTATTGATCTACTATATCAGCAAGGTAGTCCTGGGGACAAATCACAGCATTCGATACGACTCGTAATTTGAAAATATTTCCATATTAAACTCTATTGAAATATTTTTAAATACGAGTCATATCGGATGCCGTGATTTGCGCCCTGGATTAGATTTCTACACAAAAACTCTGCTCCAATTTTAAATAAATAAATTTAAATTCGTTAAATTGAAGTTTCTAAAAGAGTGGCGTCTTGCTATGTGATATTGTATAGTCTCCCAGTGGTATGAAAAGGAACCATTGCCACCAATGACATGCGAAGTAGTTAGAGATTTTGCTCAATTTGCACTAGGGGCTTCCCATGTGGCATTCCAATCATATATACATCCCTCTCTAGACACCAATATCTAATGCTTTAATGTAAAAATAGATAACCACGTTTCGCTAGATAATTATATAGCTCCATGTAATGCAGAAAACAATTTTTTTGCAACGACGAGTAGAAAACATTTATGTACATACAGATCCCGTTGTTAAAAATGATCAACACTTTTTTGTCTGCTTTTTGATGAATTTAATACACAATGTCAGTTGAATTGGGGACAGTGCGGTGTATAGGTCTATGTCGGTATATACGTTGCTAGATAATGGTTATGCAGGTGGGGTCAATTGCCACCACCGTAGGACATCCCCCTGTTAAATTCAACAGCTAAAAGCATGTGAAGTTGATTGTGTTGTACTAGTGCTAGTTTTTTAAGAACTAGAGAATATAGCCCCGTAAACCACTGTGCTGTGTTAATAATTTGAAACACATACAACAACATGTACATATCGTCGCCTTTCTTCTCAAACCACGTAAGCGACATTTTTTCAAAATTTTTCTTTTTTGTTTTTTACGGTAGAAAATTACATTTTCCACCCGATTGCATTTTCATCTTGACAACTTTATATGAAAAAAAAAACAAAAATTAAAGTCATTTCCAAAACCTCGTAAGCGCCATACAAAATGAGATTTACATGCAAAATAGAACGACTTTTAGATTTAAAGTTGGAAGTATTAAAGTATAGTTAAACCTCGATTATACGGCTCTCGTGGGACCGGCACCAGCAAAAGCACGGATAATCGAAATGCACGGTTAATAGAGGTTATATTAAAATATACAGAAATTTATTTATTTTTCTTTAAACATTCGATTTATGTAACTACAGATTCAAATATACCACATATTTTCATACAAAACATACAAATCGCACATGAACTTAAAAAGGGGAAACACCGGATTTAGATTTACATAATAAAAAACATATGAATGCTGAACGGATAATAGATGTAAAGCACGGTTAATAGAGGTATAAATCTAAAGCACTGATAATAGAGGAAAAAAATAAAAAGAACCGCATGCCGGTTAATAGATGTAACTGATTAATAGAGGCCCGGTTAATCGAGGTTTAACTGTATTACCTAACAATTTAATGTTTGTTTGAGATAAAGAAAAAGTCTGGAAAGTTTGAGGCCAATTGGAGCAGGCGCCAGGCTCTCAAATTCAAAAACTTCGCTAAAATCGACACTTTTCGTAGAGTAACTCAAAAACTATATATTCTATGCAGCACAAATGTTCCTCGAGCACCCACTATTTTAATAAAATTCAACTTTTTTCCTGTATGTCAAGGCTCTACCTCGATATGCAAACATGGCTTCTGTACAAAAAACCGTTCTGAGCCGAAATTCGTTTTCGGACCCTAAAGGGTTAACGCATGCCCACAGAAGATTAGTTTCTAAGATCGCGTTAGATTCGCGTTACAATGGACCTTATTATAGTTATAGAATCGACTCGAGAGTTTGTTTTTAGAGAAAGTATTTTTTTACTTCAAGTCTATTTGAGAGCATTCATAAAGCAAAAAAAAAAATTGAATTTTTTAAATGAGCTCAAGAGTGAAATATATAGTAATAAGTTTCTTTGTATACATTTTATATGCATATAACATTTTATATATAATTTTTTTTTTAAATATAAGAATAACTATCAACTTTCACACTGAAACTTATGTTTATTAATTTTAGAAAAACCTCGTAAGCGACATATAATTTGCACATTGCTGTTTACGGCAAAAATACTTAAGCGACAAATTTGGCTACAGTTACTTGTAAGTAAAAGTTTTTGGCAAAAAATGTTTCTACACCCTTCACAGAGTGGCAAATCCATGTTTTGTTTTCGTTTTCGTGAAAAACGCGACGATAAAATTTGATTTATACACGGCTAAAGTAGACAGTCAAACAAAAATTATTGTTTTGTATTCTAAGCAGATGAAATTTTCAAACTTGGCGTTAAGAAATTTTTAAATTACTCTTAAAAACAATTTTTCTTTTCGAAATAATTTGTTTCAACTTACCTCTCTCACTTGGAATGCTTCCAATTTCTATATCAGGAAATATACCAGAAAATATTTGTTCATACTTAGGGCCAAGTTCACGCTTTAAGCCAACAATACGTTTTTGTAAGTTGATTTTATCATTTGCCAAATGTTCCCATTCAGCTTCCAGTTCGTGATTACGTTTTTGGAAAGACTGAAAAAAACCGAAAGTAAATTTATTTATTAAAGTATTAATAACACAGCTTTACAAATTTTTAATTTGGAAAAATACCAAGAACGCCACATAATTAGATAATTTAATTGGGACCCCCTGAACAGGAAAAACGCTGTAATTTTTTTTTTCTAAGTACCGTTTTTTAAATAACGGTACTTTTGTGTTTTTCGGTATATGGTCCCACTCAAACCCTTGTGGATCCCAACCCGATCGAGATAAGTTGCCTATCGTTGGAAAGGTAATTGAATGCCTTTTCCGCCGATATGCTACACATTTCTATCTGACAAGAAATGGTTGAGTTATGGCACCTCAAAGTTCAAAATTTGCCTATTTTTTACGTTTGTTTCAAAATTTTTCATTTTTATTTCGTTTTTTTTTTCTACGTTATAGTAAAGATCTGGAATGTTTTATTTTTTTACCAAATAGTTTATTTAATTACCAACATTCTAAGCGTAATTTGAAAAAAAATCGACGAAAAATAAATTTTTTGTTAAGGATTTTGTTAAACGACAATATTTTAATTTTCATTGCACATACACTATATTCGGCATGAATTCAAAAAATTTAAATTAAAATGACGAGCGACTTGAACTTTTGCGATTTTTTTCGGATGGATCTTCGCGAATGAGGAACCAACAATAGTCCGCCATCATTTGTTCTTCCCACCAGCCTTTGTAGCGTCTCTCGATTTCTTCCATTTCTTGGTGAAATCTTTCACCTTGTTCATCACTTTCGGAGCCCAAGTTCGTGGGGAAAATATCCAAATGACTGAATAGGAAGTGTAATTTAGGTGTCATATTTGAACCTAAGAGTTAAAAAGAATAAATTTTTAAATTATAACGGCCTTTTTGATATACATGCTTTCACTCAACGCTTACCAATGGCATTGAATTTTTGCAGTAATGTATCGATCTTCTCAGCGTAATCAGGACTTCTGTAGTTTCCCAAAAAGTTGTGAACGATGTCCTGGAATGCTTCCCATGCCTGGACCTAAACACTCATTAAATGCTTGTTCACCGTACAGAGCCCGAATTTGAGGTCCATCAAATATACCAGCTTCAATTTTGCTCGCTGTGGCTCTCGGAAATTTTTGTTTAAGGTAATTCATGGCAAGACTGTCTTTTGGCAACTTTTTCACAATATTTGTAAATAACCCAAGCTTAATATGTAATGGAGGAAGTATTATCTTCTCCTGAGGAATTAATGGGTCATTTTTGATATTGTACTTTCCGTGCGTACGTCCACTTCGCTCGGGCCAAACTTTTCGGGTGTAGTGATTCTGGCGGTCACGGCTGTCCCATAGACATAGAAAACAGGGAAACTTCGTATTGCCCCCTTGCAATCCAGATAGTATGGCAACTAATTTAAAATCAGAGCAAACTTTCCATTGATGTTGGTCATAATGTATGAGATCGAGAAGTTATTTCATTACTTCATATGTTTCCTTTATGTATTTTCCATATCCGATTGGAATTGATGGTTTCGTATTCCCTTTATGAAGCAAGACTTGCCTTCAAACTATCCTTGCCTCCATCCAGAAAAAGACGCCATTCCTCTGGGTTATAATTTTGTTGGAGAGCATAGAAAAGACCACATATGTTGGTACAAAAACAAAAGTTTGCCGTTTTTGCGAACAAAAGTGCAAGTTGTTTGCTGCGATCACGGTAATATGTAACACGTGTCTCAGGAGCACAATATCCCCACTGTTGCAATCGTGAAGCAAGTAATTCAGATTTCGATTTCGGCAAATACAAATCTCGGCACAAATCATTAAGCTCGGCCTGAGTAAGTAAATGGGGTTTCTTATTTGATTGCATTTCTGATTCACTGCACTCATCTGATGAATCATTTTTTATTGTCCTTTTTCGTATTTCTGTGGGCCCCGCTACAATCAGCTGCGGTTTGTGGCACGATACTGAGTGCGGCACTGGCAGCGTCACCGAGCTAACAACTGGATAAACTGGTTCAATTCTATGTCCGATAGCCTTTTCCGTTAGACAGAAATAACAATCTGTTGTATGGTTGATCTGGTTTCTCCATTGCATTGGCTTTCCAAACGTGAAGAAACACTCTTGACCCCTACCAATTTTATTTAATATTGTTCGGCAGTTGTTACATGCATTATTCGGTGTCCACGGTTTGTCGAGAGACGCAGGTCGGAAGCCGAAATACTTCTTATACGCTTCAGATAAATTTTTCGTATTCATTTTTCGCATCAAATGTTGTGATTGCTTTTTCACAAGAACACCACAAACATAACAAAATTCGTTGGGATCGATTGAACACATTTTATTTTTTGCACGTACAAAGCCAAACTGACATGTGACACAGAGATTCAAATTCCGTTTTTTTTTTTTAAATACGTTAAAACTGATGGACGCCGAATATAGTGTGTGAGTAATGAAAATGAAAATATTGTCGTTCCACAAAATCCTTAATAAAAACTTTATTTTTCATCCATTTTTTTTTTTCAAATTACGCTTAAAATGTTTGTAATTAAATAAACTATTTGGTAAAAAAATAAAACATTCCAGATCTTTACTATAACGTAGAAAAAAAATGAAATAAAAATTAAAAATTTTGAAAAAACGTAAAAAATAGGCAAATTTTGAACTTTGAGGTGCAATAACTCAACCATTTCTTGTCAGATAGAAATGTGCAGCATATCGGCATTCAATTACCTTTCCAATGATAGGCAACTTATCTCGATCGGGTTTTTCGATTGGGCTCCACAAGGGTTTAAGTAGGACCATAAACCGAAAAACACAAAAGTACCGTTATCTAAAAAACGGTACTTAGAAAAAAAATTACAGCGTTTTTCCTGTTCAGGGGGTCCCAGTTAACTTATCTAGGCATATGGCGTTCTTGGTATTTTTTGGCTGTAAACCAGTGTAATAAATAAAATAAAAAAATTAAAGTAATTCACCCTTATCGGGAATAAAGTTCACGTGAAAAGTGTTCCCTATTCCCTAACATTGTGATCGCCAATATTTGCGTTGTTGTTGTATCAGTATACTATTTTCTAATTTTGTTCGCCATTTTCAAAACTTAAAGGAGTGATGCCAATTATTACTTTTATTTTTTTCGCAAAGAATTTTTTCTCTAGGAAATCATTTTCCGTGAGGGAATGAATATTTACGATTGGGTTGAACAGGAAATATTCTTTCTGCCAAAAAAAAAAACCCGACTTCAATGCAAAGATCTGATAGAAGAAGATAAGAAGTACGTGAAATATAAAATTAAATTTTAATGGGTGTGCTTCCGCCCATTTTTTAAATGCAAGATTGTGTATTTTTCAGGGCTTAGCGTGTATTAAGTTTTGTAAAAATCGGTTAAGTAGAACCGGGTAAAATATTATAATAAAATTTTAATGGGCGTAACTCCGTCCATTTTTTTAACTTTCAAATTGTGTAATTACAAGAGCCAAAGGTGTTTTATAGGTTTCGCAGAAATCCAATAAGTAGAATATCATAAAATTATATAAAAAAAATTATGGGCGTGTCCCACTTTACACTTTACAGTGGGACCAATGGGAAGCTAACCAGAAAAAAAATTTACAATCGGTCTAAAATGTACGGGGTTATGAAGTAACACACCTAAAAAAAAGTAGAGGCGAATCACTTAACAAGGTTAAGGTTAACAGACCTCCTCCTTTTTTTTTGAAGTCGATTAAAAAGGGAAAAGTGAAAAAACTCAAACTGAAATGATTGAGGCTACTCGTACAGCAGTCTCCTTAACCATTGATTAATTTAATTTTTTCATCATCATCATTTATGTAAATGTTAAAAAGTTGAATTAAAATGTTACGCCCACTTTTGTCACCGCGCGATTGCGTTATTAAACCAGTTCTAGTCGTATGAATCGATTCTGTATACAAAGAAAAAAGAATCGATTCTGTATATAAAACAAGAAGTGATTAAAAATTCAACCAAAAAGACAAGATCCCAGAGCGATTTAATAAAAACTTGATAAACATGACTGTCATGAGTTTCGAACCTTTTCAATTCGAATGAAAATTTCCGAATTGCAAAAAAGAGGATTTGCTGCTCGCAATCCACATAATTTTTAACTTTTTCGAAATGCAATTTATAAAACGGCTATGCAAGAATGCAGTGGATACATACACAAGCTAAGAGTGAAACTCAATCTCCGAATATTTTGTTTCTGAATATTTTTGCAAAATTGGTTGCTAATGTGGGAATGTTTTTCATATCCCCTTTTCTTTGTATTAAATATAGGGATGGGCAAATGAATAAAATGTATCGATATATATCGTATCGATATTTTTGAACAGTATCGATATATATTTTTTGAAAACATCGATATTTCGATATATCGATATTTTATGCCTACAAATGTTGCCAAAATATTCCAAATATAAAATAAATACACATACTAACATGTAGTGCTATAACCGCCAAAAAAAAATTAAGCGATATAAATTTTCAACAACTATTGAGACCTTATGGGTTTTTAAGGATTTTTAAAAAAGATTGCCATAAAAAATGTTGCTGATTAAGCTTTTAGAAAGCCTTAATAATTTTTATAAATAAGGATGTAATTCTTTGATTAATGAATGCCCGTGTTTAACACTGCAAAGTTGAGGGATACGAGAAATATCAACTTTGCATCCAAACAATAATATTTAAAGAAATCGCGAAACTTAATGAACTCCATGAGTGGAGAAAACCCAAATTGATATTGGTATCAAAAAAGGAAATAAATTTATCCATACATCTGTATTTTTAATTTGTATTATAAGATAATTTCTGAAAAACTGCATTCATTTCGAATGCACAATTAGTCACTTTAAGAAATTTAATACAAAGGAACTACGTATATTAAGTTATACTTATCCTACTGTAGCTTCTTAACTAGGGTTTGGGAAACGGGAATTCCCGGGCGGGAAATCCCGGGAAATGTCTGTGTAATATTCCCGGGAAATTTTTGAGATTTTCCCGGGAAAACGGGAAATTAAAAGTGCATGTTATTTCATAAATATATAGAATTTATAATCCAATTTTACTTTAATATAAAAACTTATTATTTTTTTATATATTACAAAAGTTTGTTTGAATGATTGTATGACTAAATTTACACGAATGTTGACACGTTTTTCATCGTCTGTTTAAACACTTACATATTACCTTGTTCGAAGGAAATTTTTTAATCTTAAAATTTAAATTGAGTTTTTGTTTTAAATGTAACTGTAAGAAAGATAGAATTCTTTCGACTCCGATAAACAAGAAGTAAAATGTCCATGTTTTTTTAATATAAAATAAAAATGTGAGCTATTCAAATCTAGTCTGAAATTTCATAAAAATTCCATTAAATTGAGGTCATACCATATCTCCTTAAAAAAGTGGAATAAATTGTATAAGTATCAATGATTGCAATGATATAATCGTTTCCTAAAGTAAATAATTTGATGCTAAGCGAACTTGACGTGATTTTTCCCCGAATTAGTGAACAAATTTTGAAAAGTGTAGTGAAAATTTTAAGCTGTAAGAACTCTGAGTTGACAAAACTTAAATTTATTACAATTAGACGCTATTATGGAAGCCCTGCAGAAAATAGTTTAGGAGAAATAAAATGAAAGACACTTAGACATACTGTGGCTCAGGGTAGTCAAAATTCGGCGCAGCGCAGTATGGTACTGTAACCTGCTTGTACTTAACGATAAGAAACCGCCTGGAACAACTTTTTCAAAAAGAATGAGAAACAAGCAAGGCAAATTCTTATTAAAATGAAGGTAGGTCTTATTAGAAAATTGTATACTAATTGTGGTAACAGTCGTGAATTGGTTTTTATATGATCATTTGCTGTGTAATAACTTTATTCCATTTGCTTAAATTCAATTAAAAATTCTTAAAAATTTGTCTCAGAACTGCTTTTTTATTAACTTTTATTTCAAGAGAATGCTTACATTAATAAAACAATCGAAATTTCATCAACTTTCATTTAATAAATGTATTTAATTTAGAAAATTAGCTTTTCCTTGATTTTTTAATTCCCGTTTCCCGGGAAGTGCAAAAGTCCGGGAAATCCCAAACCCTATTCTTAACGCTTCCTTAGTTTTTACTTTACGTTGCTGTTCTGTGCTGTGCTGTGCTGTGCCGTTCTATTTCTAAATTTTAATAGTTACTTTTTCTGTAATAAATTATTAGTTTCTGACCAGAACGGTCAGAGTTTTCCACTAAATTGATGAGTTTTGCATTGTCCATTGCTATGTTTTAATATAATTTTATGTTTTTCTTTTAAAAATGCAATTTTTTTAATTCTTAAAGCACAATCACAGTTTATTTCGAAATGATTTAATTTTATTTATGCTGCCACTTATACAGTGAAACTTCGTTATAACGAACTTCTTTATAACGAAAAACTTAATATAACGTATGTTTTATTAAGTCCCTTGAGAAAACCTCTTTATTGCAAAGTTTTTCATACAAAAATACACTATAGCTATAACGAACAAATTCTGAGGAAAAAAGGCTCTATACAGCGAAATATTCCTTCAAATGCCTCAATATAACGAAATCAGAATAAATCTTAAATGGTAAAGTCCGGTTATAAAAGCGTATTTACAAGCGTATTTTTAAAGCCTCTATACCACGAAATACTCCTACAAAAGCCTCTATACAACGAAATACTCGTACAAAAACCTCTATACAACGAAGTAAGAATTAAATTATGTATAGCAAAATGATAAAGTCCAGATATCAAAGGAACGAATTCTTAGTGTGTGTGCTGTTTCATTTTTTATTTACCTCATGAAATATAAACTTTTATTAGTATTCTCATGTTAAATAGAATTTGAATAAAGAAAACTATAGTTATAACGAATTTTTTTGTAATTCTTAAAAATTCGTTGTATCAAGGCTTTTCTGATTATATTTATAGCGATTCAATGGCTATTTACGGATCCCCTTGGAATTCGTTATATCGAAGTTTCACTGTGATTAGTTAACAGTTTTTTTTCATTTTCACAGGTTGAAAGAGAAAAACTAACGGCCTGTATAAGATCTATATAAACCAAAAGGAGTCAGCTGATTCGTAACAGAACAGAAAGTAAAAGCTAATTCTGCCTTTAGGCTTATACCCACACAACCCGAATTTGGCATTTAGCTTAGTTAACAAATCACTTGTTAACAAGTCACTTGTTTTAGTGGGGTCATCTCATAGATGCGCCTGGGCTGTTATTATGAAATTTCTCTTTTTTTTAATGTAATGTAAAAATTACCTAACTGTATAGTTAATAAAACCCAAGTTTTTTACTTTCATATAAAAAAAGTTACCTATGCAAGCTTATTCGACTCGACATACGCAATACGGGTAAATATTGCCTCTTATATTTTTTATGTGTAACAGAACAGAAAGTAAAAACAAATTCTGCCTTTGGGCGTATACCCACACAATCCAAAAAGTCACCTGGCTTAGTTGGGTCACCTTATAAATGCGCCTGGGCTGTTATTATGAAATGAATGAAAAGTAGGTTACGTTACATTACATCTCTATAACCATTTTCATTACTTTTCACAACATAACAATATCGATCAGCTGTTTCCTACTGTTGCAGTTACTTTACATTACAGTCGGGTAACTGAGCCTTTAGACTGACTAAAAGCTAACTGCAATGTCATCCAGAACAAATCCAAAATTAGTTCTTAACTTAAGTACGTAATCGAATTTGATGAGAGCCAACAAATTTATTCTCAGCTACTTTGAAACTACAAATCCCTTGGCCCTTGCTTCGTAGCAGCTGGCGACTACAATGCAAAACATACGTTCTGGGGTTCGCGTCTTATTACACCTAGAGGTCGGGCATTGTTCAACACAATTTCAAAAATGGGCTTGGACGTCATTTCGAGTGGGGAGCCCACTTACTGGCCTACGGACGTACAAAAAATTCCGGATGTTATAGATTTTGGAGTCATGAAAAACATTTCTAGGGAATTAGTTCATGTTGAAGCGTCTCAAGATCTTTCCTCCGATCACTCTCCCACGATCGTTACAATTTGTAGCCCACTAAGTAGTGACTTACCTCACCCGTATGTGAATACGATCAACCGTGTTAATTGGCTGGGGTTCAGAAAATATCTCAGTACTCATTGTACGGAAAACATTATACTAAGAACATCCGAAGATATTGAATTTAACATTGGCAATCTTATCAAAAATATAAAACAGGCTGCTGAACATGCGACTACCTCCTACCCGCAGACTGGATTTAATAGAATTTATTCTACGGATATTGAACGTCTTGTAAGTGAAAAAGAAGAGCTAGAAGGGAATGGCAACAGCACAGATCACCACAACATAAAATCAGATTTAAAGAGTGCACTAAACGACTCCAAGACTTGCTTGCATTTGAAAAAACTGCATCTTTTAAAAACTATCTGGAAGGTCTTGATGCCACACCAGCATCTAATTACTCCTTGTGGCGCGCTGCTAGAAAGCTTAAAACACCTGTTGCGTTTAAACCACCTCTGCGTACATCTACAGGGGGTTGGGCAAGAAGCGATACTGAAAAAGGTAAACTATTTGCTGAGCATTTAAAATCAGTATTTACCCCTAACTCGTGTACTGGTGTTATTGATTTGCCGAATGTAGTGGCGCTACCCCCTCGACCCATAAAATTTAGAACGTGTGATGTACAAAAAGTAATTGCTGAACTTAACCCGAAGAAAGCTCCGGGTATTGATGGAATTAGTAACCAGATGCTAATAAAGTTGCCTCGTATTGCAATTAGAATCCTATTATTTATTTTTAACGCCATTTTACGACTGGAGTATTTTCCAAATAGCTGGAAGCTTGCCAAAGTTAAAATGATTCCAAAGCCGGGCAAAGACCTTACCAAGGCTGAGTCATACAGGCCAATAAGTCTGCTATCAACAATGTCAAAACTTTTCGAAAAACTGCTCATGACAAAATTGTCCCCAATTCTAGTTAGTAATGGGTGCATACCGGACCATCAATTTGGTTTTAGAAGTCAGCATAGCACCATCGAACAAACTCATAGATTGGTTCAATTTATAAGAAGAACATTTGAAGAAAAGAAGTATTGTTCTGCGCTGTTTATCGACGTTTCTCAGGCATTTGATAAAGTGTGGCATGAAGGTCTTATTTTAAAATTGAAATCATATTTACCAATAAATTTTCTGAAGCTATTAGAAAGTTATATTACTACCCGGAAGTTTACGGTTGTGGAAGGAGACTTCATGAGTGCGCCCGAATCTATATCATCCGGTGTGCCACAGGGGAGCATACTGGGGCCAGTTTTGTATTTGATTTACACTTGTGATATGCCTTTGAGCAGCAATATTCATACATCTACGTTTGCCGATGATACAGCCTGCCTTAGTATGCACGAAAACCCTCACGAGGCTTCCCGATATCTACAAGAACATATTACACAACTGGAACTATGGTTAAATTTATGGAGAATCAAAGTAAACGAGCAAAAGTGTGTCCAGGTAACATTTACCCTGCGAAGAGATACTTGTTCCCCTATTCGAATCAACAATCAAGTTGTTCTTCAACATTCACACGTAAAATACCTTGGTATACACCTTGATCGACGGCTTACATGGAAGCCCCATATTGACTCAAAGCTAACACAAATGAAACTGAAATTAACTCAGCTACATTGGCTGATTGGTAGAAATTCTTCACTCAGTCTAGATTGTAAACTTTTAATATACAAGACGATTTTGAAACCAATATGGTGCTACGGAATACAGTTATGGGGCACTGCTTCAGCTTCTAATGTCGAGAGAATCCAACGAAGGCAAAACAAAATTTTACGCTTAATAACATTGGCTCCATGGTATATAAAAAATTCAAATATACATCGTGATTTAAATATGCCACTAGTGACTGAAGAAATTGCAAAATACGCTGGCAAATATTTAACAAAACTCGAGTCACATCCTAATCCGCTTGCCCGTAATATTTTGAACTTTACTGGACACATCCGCCTAAAAAAGAGGGACACATGGGCTCTTATTCATAGCACTCCAGATGGGACTTCTTGAAAATACTTTATTTTTTTCCTTTTGACTATCACTACTTATGTATTATATATAACTATTAGTAAGCTTATGTCCGACACTGGTCGGGCCTAATTATATTTTTAGATTTAAGATTTGAATACTTATTGTTAGTTCATATATGAAGATACAATAAATAAAAAATCATGCATTCAAAAAAAAAAAAAAAAAAAAACTTTGAAACTCATTTCAGTTTTATATTAACATTTTGTTATTATTATTTTAGATGGCACCTTAGCTGGCTAGCGGCGCATTGAGCACACAACGTGTGATTATAATCGAGCCCAGAACAATTTTTTTAAATTTACTGACTTGACTGATTTTAAAAAAAATTAACTTCAAGTTAGTTGAAAAGTAATGCAGAGTGAGACAATTGACTAATAATTACATTGTCAGTCAGTACTCGTTGCGAAATAGTTAGCTTAAAGTTAAGGCTCAGTTGCCCGACTGTAATGTAATGTAACTGCAACGTAGGAAACAGCTGATCGATATTTTTATATGAAAAGTAGGTTACGTTACATTACATCTCTATAACCATTTTCATTACTTTTCACAACATAACAATATCGATCAGCTGTTTCCTACTGTTGCAGTTACTTTACATTACAGTCGGGTAACTGAGCCTTAAGTTTAATGTTAACGGAATTTCCGACAGAGATTTCATTGTGAAAAAATTACATTCTATTTGATTCCATATTGCTTGGTGCAGTCGAAAGTAAAACGAAAAAATTATTTGGAAAACCAAAACATGCAGAAATGATTCCACTTTCACACGGATGTAAAACTCATGACAGACACGAAAATAAATGTTGCAAAAATACAAAGTTTTCGAATTCGTAAAAAAATTTAGAATGTTTTAAACAAGTAAATGAAATTTTCCTTCTACACATAATACGCATAATAAAGAAGTGCATCTAATTGAATTTTTCAAAAAAAAAAAAAAACGAGAACAACTTACTTGTACACATTTTAAAGCTTCTCCCAATATAGCTAAATTAGATGTTTTTCTGCGATCTTCATCTTTCAAAGATAATTGATTTTTTAACGCTTCGTAGCATTCTTTTAAGTGGGCGCGACGATTCTTTTCTAATTTATTATGAACTTCACGGGTACCAGCCCTGCAATGAAACAAAAGAAGACATGAAAATATAGTGTCAATATTTAGATGTAAAGTAAAAAACATACAGTGAACAAAGAAAAAACTTGTACAGCAAACGCTCCGCTCTTCTAATCAAAATATCTCTGTTGCTTTGTAAGATTTTAAGATAAAACCAAAAGCGATTCCAAGGAAAATTAATCAGCTTTCTATGAAAATCTTTAATTTTATTAACAAATTTATTTTAATGCGAAAAAAATAACCTAAAATATAATAACACTATTTTCCAGAGCCAAAAAAAAACTTGTACACTAACTCTTCTTTCAGGAAGGAGCTATGAAATAAGGAATAAACTTAAAATTAGTACTAAATGTGGCCACGTCTAGCATCTAATAGATTATTTTCATAGAATGAACTGGGTTTTTGGCAATTTTGGGAGCTATATGGTCCAATATGCCCTGTAGAGCACTTTTGAGTTAATTTTTACACATAATCTACAGCTCGCGTAATTTTTTGTTCACATAAGCCCACAGAATTTCATTTGTACTAAGGCCAAGGATCTAGGGAGGTGTGCCTGCAATTTTTTTCCATTGAATGGAAGCCATTCTCTTATTATTGAAGACGAATGTTTCGGGTATTTAACTCTAACTAATCAATAGTCTCCACTTACATTTAATTTGGCAGCTAACTGTGCTAAATTATCTCTTAGTATGTTTAAATAATTCATTTTATTTATTGTACGTTCTATAAAAACCCGATTTCATACACCACTCGATCCCATTGGGCCCCATACCATCATATTACACCCCCCATGCTTCACCGTGTTATTCAGGTTATTATCGTTAAGGCTGGAGCTTTTCTTTGCCACGCAAAGAAAGATTATATTAATCACTATGATGACTTTTGGGACACTGCTGAATCCAAATTTAATATATTTGGATGTTATCGTTGTAGATTTTTGTGGCGAAGAGGAATTCCAGCATTAGTGATAATAACCTGAATAACACGGTGAAGCATGGGGGGTGTAATATGATGGTATGGGGCCCAATGGGATCGAGTGGTGTATGAAATCGGGTTTTTATAGAACGTACAATAAATAAAATGAATTATTTAAACATACTAAGAGATAATTTAGCACAGTTAGCTGCCAAATTAAATGTAAGTGGAGACTATTGATTAGTTAGAGTTAAATACCCGAAACTTTCGTCTTCAATAATAAGAGAATGGCTTCCATTCAATGGAAAAAAATTGCAGGCACATCCTCCCTAGATCCTTGGCCTCAGTACAAATGAAATTCTGTGGGCGTATGTGAACAAAAAATTACGCGAGCTGTAGATTATGTGTAAAAATTAACTCAAAAGTGCTCTCCAGGGCATATTGGACCATATAGCTCCCAAAATTACCGAAAACCCAGTTCATTCTATGAAAATAATCTATTAGATGCTAGACGTGGCCACATTTAGTACTAATTTTAAGTGTATTCCTTATTTCATAGCTCCTTCCTGAAAGAAGAGTTAGTGTACAAGTTTTTTTTTTGCTCTGGAAAATAGTGTCATTATATTTTAGGTTATTTTTTCGCATTAAAATAAATTTGTTAATAAAATTAAAGATTTTCATAGAAAGCTGATTAATTTTCCTTAAAATCGCTTTTGGTTTTATCTTAAAATCTTACAAAGCAACAGAGATATTTTGATTAGAAGAGCGGAGCGTTTGCTGTACAAGTTTTTTCTTTGTTCACTGTATGTATTTGCAGAAAATAAACGAAAAAATTTTTGATTATATTTACCCATTACTTGTGGAACTAATGGTACGCCTTCTAGGCGTAGCATGCGTTACATGACTTCCTACTGAGCCAGCCAAACCAGCCTGCTGGGAACTGGCAACATTAAGCATATTCAAATAATGACTGCCAGCCGTTGCACCCAACGACGATGACACATGACGTGGCGGTGAATGTTGGCTAGACGTCGAGTGATGTTGTTGTTGCGTCGGCGGTATTTCATCGACCATCATACTGCTGTTATTGTTACCATTTTGAATGTTCAACTGATGGTGACTGTTGGCTGAAAATTTATGGGAGGATAGTGAGAAACTTCGTATACGTGATTGTGTAGGTTCAACAAATTTTCTACTCGACATTGGTGGCGGTGTCAAGGGTATGAAGGCCTTATGTCGACCGGTAATAACTACACTACTACTACCACTACCACTACCACCAACGCTGCCTCCATTATTGGGGACCATTGGCGTCAGCTGATAGGGGAACCCTGTCATTGCTGGTATATTTTTATTATTAAATGGTATATTGACGGCCTTGGACAAAATTACTTTCTGTGGCTGTTGCTGGACTTGACCCGATGGAGCCGTAATTCGTATGCCATTGGCCAACAACAATTGTTTGTTAGCAGAAGTATTTCCTATGATTTCACCATTTCTACCAATTAAAGTGAATGTCGTCCTACAGCCGGCACTTGTCGTCGTCTTTTCAACATTACTTTCAGATTTCATTATAACATCATCTGGTTCTTCATCAATGATCATAGGAATGGGCGACGACAATGACGTTTTTAATAACTTAGTTGTTGTCGAATTGGTCAGTAACACGAATGAGGAATTAGTGTCATCGTTATCTTTACAGTTACTGTGAGCATCATCTTTTTTTTCAGAATTTAGATTTGTTTTTATTTTGTAATTTTCATTGAAAACCAATTCGTGTTTTTGTATTTTGTGTGCGAGTGTTGAGAGGGTGTGAGCAGGGATTATATAAACAAAATAAAAGAGTGGAAAAATAAAATAAATTTAAATAAAAAGAAAAAATGAAATCAAAAGAAATATTTATAGAGAAACACACACAAATTAATAACAATGATGATGATACATACATACAACATATATATGTTTGTATATGTATGTAAACATGTGAGTAGCGAGAAAAGAATGCCAGTTGATGATTGTTGCTACATGATAGATAGCGAATGACACAGGTTAGGCAGATTGGACACGGGAAAACACTGCCACGTAATTTTTCCGAAAAATTGACGATTGGCATCCCAAGTGGCAATATCATTTAACCCCATATTAATTAAAGGACAGAATGATATTGTTTTGCATATGCCTTTCTTTGTCATTTTCACAGGTTAAACGTCAATTGAAATATTTTTATTTTCAATTGAAGTTTTTCCTAAAAAAATGATGAAAAGGCGCAAATTTATGGAAAAAATGCATAAATTCGCGCCTTTTCATGAATGCAATCCTGCATTCCACCCCAAATTTTAAGGCAGCAGCCATTGTTGTGGCCATTGTATTGCAGTTTTTCAAAGAGGTAAGTTGTTTTGTTTATATTTATTTAACTTTTCTTAATTATAAATTTCTTTTGCAGATCCTGTATAAAACAAATTCTGAGGAAAATAAACATGTAAGTACTTATTTTATAGATTTAATTAAATAAATAATAATTCCCATTACTCTTTACAGGAGTCGCAAGTGCATAAAGGGCTGCCAAGATGTGGAGAAGCTCCATCGGTTCCCGAAGAATCCCGAAAGGTTAGTATTTGAAATTTTAAGTGAAAAAATATTTATTCAATGAGTGCCAGATATTGTTTGGAATTTGGAACATACTTTTATTTGATAAACAGTATTGGCACTCAATAAAGGTGTGGCCGGCAGACCCAGAATTGTGTTGTTTGCAATAGTGTTTTGTGTGTTTATCGAATGCTGTTTGTTGTTAGGTTTTTTTTTAACATACAGACTTATATTTGAAATTTCCAAGTGCTCATGTTTGTCTGTATGGAAATAAAGGAAACAAAACCTTCAACAGTCTTCCTTAACACACATCCACATAATGATCTGGCCGGCAGGCACACAAATATATATGTATGTATGTACATACATAAGTTGCTAATGTGTTTTGTGTTTTTGCTAATACTGTAAGTTGGTTTTCTTTATACATAATATACAGATGAATATCATTATATTTCAAATTAATAAATATGCTAATATTTGTCTGTATGGAAATAAAGAAAACAAACCCTTTAACAGTGTTTACAATTCCACATATAAATAAGAGTCTGGCCGGCAGACACACAACAATGTATGTACATAGATACATATGTATGTAGTTTCATCATTTGTACGTACATATATATGTCCATACAAAAGTAAATTATGCGATTTGTATTTTTGTATACTGTGTGTGGTTTTTTGATATTCCATTCTGCTTGTTTTTTGGAAAGTAGAAAAACTCCCTTAATCAGTATTTCTAAATACACATCAACATAATTGTCTGGCTGGCAGATATACCGTACCGTACGAAACAAAGACAACTTACTGACAAAATACACGGACACCAGACAAATTTTTCTATCATAATATTTAATGTATTTGGAATACATTTTAAATATAAAGAAATATAATTTTAATGCAAATAGTAGTTACAAATACAAATAGGACAGAACCATTTTCCTCTTCTTCGTCATTTTTTGCACAGTTTGTACCTATGTAGGTATAAAACAATTAAATATTTTGATATTTATCTTTTCAGATGTTTGATACATACCGATATTCACATTCCTTTGCACCTTGGAGCTATAGGTTCATCTCGTTGTTTTGGACAAAGGCACCAACTTCCACATTTGTTAAGAGTTCCAGTTTTGATTGGCACGTTTGTGCTGTTGCATGGTACGTAAACAAAATGTACACAATGATTCTATTAAATAACATTTGTTATTAAATTTCTTGTTTTTATGTATTAATGAGTTCTTACCACCCTAAAAATTGTGTCCGGCGGCAGTAGTTCTAAAAAACAAATTTGAGTGCGTGCATCTGTCTTCTACCTGTAAGTCAACAAAAATTTTGTGCAATATAGACTTATTTAAACATTAATACTTGTTTTTCAGATTGTACTTACCATTCCGATGCTCAGCCAACGCGTTGGAACAAATTTAAATTTAATAAAAATCTATTTCAGCTTGAAATTTTATATATTTAAATTTTTTTAAATAAAAACAATGAAAAATTTTCTTTGCATTTTGTTTGTTTACATTTTTTTGGCAAAATTCTTGGTAATGTATAGTTTTTTCTTCTATCACATTGTTTTTCAGGATGCCACTTAGAGTTTAACTCTTCGAAAAATGGGGTTAACTAAAATCTGATACGGGCGTTTGACATACGTCAGTGCTGCCATATCTGATTATATCTGTGGCGAATGATAAGCAGTTCTGTAGTGCGATTCAGTAACTTTTAACGATCCGACAATCTTAATTTTTTTTATACATACATGCATACATTTTGTAGCTTGCAATAACGATTATGTGATTCTGTAGCTTCTTTTTAACGATAGTACGCAGCTGATATTTTCTGTTGATTTTTGTAGATAATATTAACATCACGTGAATTATTGTCGCTTAAATAACGACACAGCTGAAATTAACCTACAGCGAATATCGTTAAAAATGTTACTGAATAGCAAAATTCGATAAATTTTCGTTATAAAAATTTTAACAATGCGATTATCGTTAAAAAGAGTAAAAAAGAGAGTGAATAGCACTATTGGTTAGTTGATATTAGTCAAGAGATAAGTAGATATAAGAACAAACAAAACAAAACTACCTACATGGGGTATAATAAGTAATAATAAGTAATGCCGGCCATACACTACACTATCTCACTGCACAAGTCTGACAGTGTACAGTGGGTTTGTGTAGTGTAGTAGTGTTTGTGTAGTGGTATGGTTGTGCTATTTACGCAGTGAACGGAGCAAATATCAAAATGATTTTGATATTTGCTCAATTTTGATAACTGTACAGTGTGTAGTGTATGTTGTAAACGCTTAGCTTTGTAGTAATTGTTTAAAAGCTCACAACAAGAAATGAGCGCAAAACAAATATTCTGGACAGAGTTCCTAGAATTATACAAAGAATCACCAGCATTATGGCGAATTAAAATAAAAAATGCACAGTTTACTTGTATAGTATGTGTCCCAAGCTTAGTTTATGCAGACTTGAGCACTGAACTTGTGTAGTGTATGGCCGGCATAAGGGATAATTTGTAGCATTTTATATCTAAAATTTTAATTATGTACTTATGAACAGGCCGGTTATTTTCATGCGCTATAAAATGCACAATAAAACCTAAAATATGCATTAAAAATATGCACTAAATATAAAAGTAAAATTAAATCGAAAGAAATCCTTACTGTTAATACCTGTTTCAAACGCGTTAGATAAGTGAATGCATAACTAATTCAACTACAAGATATTCAAGGCAATTATGAATAAAATTCCGAGAGAAATTTCTCCCTTTTCCAATTAGAATTTTTTATTTTCCCTATCATTTGCCGTTAGTTGGAATGGTTCCCCGGGAAAAATTTCTCACGGAATTTTATTCATAATTGCCCTCATTATTCTGCTCAATTCTCAAACTACATGTGCTGCTAATGCGGGGTTGTAGCTGGTTGAAAAATTATGCCAACCACAAAACCACTATATTTGCTTTGCCTCTCTCACATACAAACTTGCATGTTATGCCAGCACAATTGTTCGTGTGTGTGAAAGGCAAATCGAAATTAATTTCTCACGGAAAAGAATTTTCTCGAGCAAAAAATTCCTCCAATTTAATACTTTGGAAAGAAAAATGTGTAATACGTGGCATCACCGCAATAAGAAAGTTTGTTGTCTTGCTTGTTTGTTGACATTTGTTTCTCCTTTCTTTTCTCAGTGAGAGAGTAATCAAAATTATTAAGGCAGGGGCAAGCAGTGATGCCAACAATTCAGAGGCAAAACGAGCCAACGGAGTAGTCAAAAAGAGCTAAAAAGAGCTAAATATAAAAATTTGAGATTTTTCCGTTTTAAATCTATGAATGTATATATTATTCAATTTGTACTTCAAGATTTTTTAACTTTAATAAAAATAATAGTAAGAAAAATAAAAGATCTATTGCTAAAAACGGTGTATGTACTGCAGCATATAATACAAGATTCGCTTGCGCAATTTGCGCTTGTGTTTTAACTTCTGGTGAAAATTATATAATTATATGGCTAGGATAGCACAATATCGTTAAATGAAGCCATACATTTTTTATGCTTTCGAACGGCGTACTAAATCAAGATATTTCGATTTTATAGTTGAATTGCAACATTTGCACAAAGCTTTAGATGGATCTTTAGTTGGTTTAATCCATGGTGTCTACTCTGTAATTCGAAACGAAAGAAAATGCTTTCGAATTTGCATGTTAATTACATTATTTTCTTTCGTTTCGAATTACAGAGTAGACCCCCCTTTTTTAAACGAGGAATTTGATTTCTAAGCTTTCCTATATTTTTGGCAGTAAGAATTCATTTCAATAATTTGTCAAAAATTTTCTAATTATTCAGAAACGAACACACTAAATACAAAAATATATCTTACATATTTGCAAAAAAGTATCTGCATTTGCAAAAAACATATTTACCAAAAATGTAAATGCCTCAAAGACGAAACAATAGGGTAAAATCGAGAAAATTTAGTATAAGATGCGAAAAGTGCTAAACGTGCCGTTGTTACAATTGAAAAGAGTTGTGTTAGGGAAAAGTTTCGAGTTAGAAGCAATCAAAAATAGCCAAATCTAGCTCCAAAATAGCTAAGTTGGCATCGCTGGGGGCAAGGCACATTCACAAGGTAGTAGCGGAAATGCAGCTGAGCTTTCTTTTCTCAGTGAGAGAGTAAACAAAATTATTAAGGCAGGGGCAAGACACATTCACAAGGTAGTAGCGGAAATGCAGCTGAGCTGTTTCTTTTCAAATTGAATGATCAAACAGAATTGGGGCATAAACACATTTTTCATACAAATTGACAAAAAAATCAGCACCAGAAAGCAGTCGATAGATAGATAGAATCTATTTTATTTTGACAACGTTTTTTCTTATGCTCTCAATGAGAGATGCTAATCGGGACAGGTTTTTTGAAATCCCGGGCTTCGGGATTTAGTGATGGAGTCTCGAAATCCCGAACCGGGATCCCGGGATTTTCGGGACTTACAAAATCCCGAAAAAATTGTGCACATATGTGCGTCTTTATAGTAATTATAATATTTTAATTTAACAATTATTTTTTTTGCATATTTTAAGGTTACTTATATAACTCACGACATTTAATTGCAAATTTTAATTGAAAAGTGCGATGTATGTATGTATGTAAACATTTTTCCTAGAAAAGAAAACGCCATATATCTGTGGCAATAAATAATAATGGCTTAAGTCGAAATGTCTTGTTTCGAGATATTAAGGGTATTGTCTAAATTGTGTTTAGTTTTTATATAAAATTTTTAGCCACCGAAAAAGATGCACATTTACTTGGAACAAAACTGTTAATTTTATAAAAAAAAAGAAAACGTTTTATTAGTTTATTTATATTCGTTGTTTTTTAGTTAAGATGTTATGAAAAAATCCATTGGCAGAAAAATAAAAACTAAAGTGCACTTAAGCTATTATATTGAAATGCAAAATAATTTGTTTTGATAGTAAGTCGCTTTAGATTAAATTGAAAATTGCGGAAAACCTGAGATAATGTATAGATATTTTTTAAATAAGTTTTCAAATTAAATTAAATTTAAATACAAGTTTTTTTCTTATGAGGAATATTTTGAATGGGCTGTAAGTTATTGAACTCAAATGTATACAAGTTTTAATGCTCAAACATTTTAATATTAATAATATTAAAGCTACATTAAAAAAAGATTAAGTTGAGTTAAGATGTTATGGCTTATGTATTATTTTCCATGAAGACTTAAGCTAAAATATAAATGCGTATAGTTTTAATATTAATGATATTTTAAAATTGAAATTTAGCTGAGTGATAGATCTTGAAGAAGAGAATAAGAATATGTAATAAAATGAAAAAGCACTTATGTCAACTTAATCCATTATTATTTATTGCCACAGATACATATATACCATTTAATATTATCTACGAAAATATTTATTGAAAGCAAATTTTTATTTTAACAAGGAGTTTCTAATAATTTTTAATATAGAAGATGACCGCCAAAAACATTATTTATGCTAAAAATCGGGATTCAGATAATCCCGAAAATCCCGGGCTTTAAAATTAAAAAATCCCGGGCTACGGGATTTGCATAGTCCCGAAAAGCCCGGGATTTCCGGGCTCGGGATTTCCCGTTTAGCATCTCTAGCTCTCATATATAAATACTCATTCTCTCAAGAATGCTACCAACCATACTTTCAATAAATTTCATACATTTTGTGAACAAAACTACAAAGAAAAATAAGCACAAAAGAAAATAAAACTAAAATTATAGAGCATTTGAAGTTACTGCCGTAGATTTTATTATGGGCTTTGTTAATTTGACAACGATTTTTCCTGAAGTTGCGGACATATTCTGTTTGATCATTAAAGTTCATCCGAAACTTCAAAAATTTTTCACGAAAGAGAAATTAAAAGAAAATGTTAAAAAATTTCAATATGAAAAATATTTTATTAAAAAAAATTCTGTGAAAACAAATTTAAAAATATGAAAAAACTATTAAAAAATTTGTGACAAGTGCTAAACGTTGCAAGTTTTGTTAGTGGGATAGCTGCCGTCGAGAAATATTTTCAAATTTATGTGAATAATTTTTATTATTATTATATTATGTTAAACAAATTATATTTTTGAAGTTTTGGATGAACTAAACCCCATGTTGTTTTTTTCATTGTTGTATTTTTTCATTGTTTTTGTAATCCTGATATTACCTGGAAATGAATGTCCCTTGGCTTGTATTATAAAAAAACATTTTCCTGAAAGATTTAATTTTTGTCGCTTACGATAAAATCGAAAATAAGGCTCGATATATTGAAAAATAAAAAAAGAATAAGTTTAATAAAAAAATATGCATCTTAAATACATATGTATTTTTTAAAAAATATGCACCAACAAATCGATGCCATTTTTTTTTTTTTGCAACAAAATAAATATGTATATGTATTTAAAAAAAATATTTTGCAAATTCTATAATTCGGAAAACTAAATTATCCAGAAGTATTAGCCCTGCTTATGAACATACATACATACATATGTATGTACATATGTACATATGTATGTATATGTGCCAAAAACGAAAAAGATGAGATAACCTAATTTTGAGTTAATGGCACCCCCTGTAATCCTGATATTAAAAACTACCTCTGGGCAAACCCTTAATTTTTTTGTGCCATTCAAAAGCATTTTCTTTCGTTTCGAATTACACAGGAAACCCCCAGAGTAAAAACTAAATCTTACATGCAAAAATATTTTTTTAAGTTGACTTTCATATTTTATTTTTCTGTTGTAGCTCTAACGTACTTAATCCTTAAAGGATGATGTATGTAATTATCCGTTGGCTATCAGCAAACGATAAAAACGAGATTCCGGGAAAAAGTTAATATACATATGTATGTATACATATGTACATACACACATACATACATACATATGTACATTAGACTGACCCTTCAAAAAAAATTTTTTTTGCTGCTCAAGCATAATTTGAAAGCTTATATATTTGAGTTTTTTTAGATTTTTCGGAAAAGGTTTAGAGGCCGCACAAGACGAATTTAAAAAAAATCGAGTTTGCAGGCCGTTTTTTTTTCTTCATAACTTTAACCATAACCACGATTATCTTGACTTTTGAGGAAGCAATTAAAAAAAATAAAATATCCAAGCTTTATTTTTGTGTGAATGAATTTGCTAATTTATGTAAGCCTACATTACATATTCTGTATATGTGACAGCGCATAGAGAAAGGGAAAAAATCAATTTTCACTTTTTTTATGTGGACAACATCTGAGCATCGAATGAGACCGATCCCATGTCCCAAAAGTGTTCCCTCCCAGAGATATGCGCGTTTTATGAAATTGAATAACGACGATTCTAAGGTTATGTGAAAAAAATTTCGTACTAATAGAGTGATATTCAGGATTTAAAAGAATTATAAATGAGTATTTATTATAATTCACAATTAATAATTTCAGAAAATAAACCAGGATTCGAAAAAACGCGAGCACAATTGATATCAAACTCATAGGTAGAAAACAGTAAAAACCAACTACACAAAACAAGGTAGGGACGACCTACGCGCGTTTTCAAGGTTGACCAACACGTTCCTGACGTCATGAGATGTGTCGCTTTCAAATGAGACCAATACCAACACGATCAGTGATGGTACACCAAAGATACACGTATTTAAATCTTTAAAATGGCTCTCCAGAACAAAACCGGTTTTTACCCTAGGTCCCTTTCTATTTTGCGCGTCACATATGCATCCATACATATTTTTTTTAATGAACTCAGAACTTTTGTGCATTTTTAATTATTTTATAACTTTATTTCTATATGATACATTTGATTTTATTTTGGTATTTGAAATCTATTACATAAATTAACATTTTTTACGCTGGGACAAATAATCATCTAATTCAGCATTGAGTTCTTCAGCAGTAGGTGTAGGTTTTTTGTTATTACGACTGTTAATAGCTCCGGCCGGTTTTTTACGATTTTCGTGAGCTCTGCTGCGCCGGTTACCATTGTCTGCTCCACTTTGCCGATTACCATTGAGTTGAGATCTGCGACGGTTTTTACCAGCTGCTTTATTTCTCCGCTTATCACCCAGTTGAGGTCTGCGGTGGGTATCACCGATTGATCCATTTCTCTTATTATCACCCACTTGAGATTTGCGTTTTTGGGGTAGAGTAATTCTACTGTGAACAGCAGGTATAGTTAAGCTATTGGCATCGGTTACAAGTTTTATATTCATGGCTCTGCCATCCAAAGTAACACCATCATATTGTTTGATGGCCTTTAAGGCATCTGATGTTCTATCAAAAACCACATCGGCAGTACCTAAAGATCTTCCTGAACGATCATAGTGCACGGCCGCCTTCTTCAACAGTCCGAGTTCTGCGAATAATTCTCGCATATCAGAGTCGGAAACACCATAATCCAAATTCGACACTAAGAGCTTGGCAGAGTTGAATGTTTTCAGTATACTTCGTTTGGGCTCATCATGTTTCCAAGCCCTGTTTTTATCGCTCCTTGAAAATTTGGCTTTCTTTATGCCTCCAGAGCCACGACCTCTAAAAATACCACCTCCCGGTTTTTGTGGCATTTTATCTCGACGTTCAGATCTTTTAACAGATTTATCACCTCCACGTCTGTTACCGACGCCACGTTTACCATCTTTATGTTTTATATTTTTCTGACTTCGATTAGCCTTAATGATGTCATCCAAACTCATTTCCATTTTATCCATGATTTTTCAATACAAATGTAAATTAATTTATATGTTTATTCTATTAAGTTTTCGCGCTATTAGCAGGAAAATAAATTTGACCACGTTTTCACTCAGTGACTTTAGCAGAAATACTAATATATTTTTCCTAAATTTACAATCCTTAAATACCCCACAAGAGAAACTTAAAATTAACTTGATCTACCTGAGCGACCAACACTTGCACTTTCGCTAATGAGGGTTGATTTCTCAATTATTGCTTATGCGTTAATTGCTTCTTAATGACTGAAGGACATCGGAAATCAGAGGAACTATTTTCGGTAATATAAGTAAATAATATGTATTACATATATTTGTAAATATATAGTCGTATGTTGATCTGTATAAGCTGACATCATGTTTGCGGCAGCCATTTAAATTTTATTTAAAATTTTTTAAATATATTTTCAATTAGCCAAAAATTACTTTTTACCTAATAATTATCATTTAAAGGAATAAATAATTATTATTAATTAGAGGGATCTGTCTAATATGTACAGTCACGCACATAACTATTGGCACATTAATACTTCTCGACTTCGAATTGTGAAGCGACTTCTATGCGAAAATTTATTTAAGTTTTTTATTTTCAATTAAATTATGATTTTCCTTTAATAAAATGTCATGTTGACAGAGATAACGGACGTAATATGACTTGTGTATATAAAAAAAATCTTTGTTTTGAAATCGTTGCCAGATCTCTGAAAATTCAGCCATAAACGGGATTGCCGCCTGGGTGTGCTAAAAAAAAATAAAAAACTCAAAATAATTTTCGAATACGAAAATTAGTTCAAAATAGAAAGAAACCACCGAATCTTAGCGCAAAATAATACTGCACCTGCGTAATCAAGGCAAATCATACACTGATATAGGCGAAATAATGCAAAGAAGTCGCTTCACAATTCCAAGTCGAAAATTATTACTGTGCCAATAGTTATGTGCGGGACTGTACATATTATTCCTTTAAAGGTAAAAAGCCATTTTTGGCTAATTGAAAATAAATATTTAAAAAAATTTAAATAAAATTTAAATGGCTGCCGCAAACATGATGACAATTTTTACAAATCAACATACGACTATATATTTACAAGTATATGTACATATGTGCCCTTAATTATGAAAGTGGTCTAAGTCATATGCATTTTTGCTTCGAAATATTAAATAAAGCTTAAAAAAACTACAATAAATATTTAATAAATATCAAATAAATTTATATTAATCGAGACTAGTAAAACTCTAAATTAAAATGATGCATAATAAAAAAAATATTTTATGATTTGTACAAATGTAATCAACTATATATCTCGACCAAAGCAATATACGACTTAGACCACTTTCATAATTAGGGGCACATATGTGTATTACCGAAATAAATTCCTCTGATTTCCAATGTCCTTCAATCATTAAGAAGCAATTAACGAATAAGCAATAATTGGGAAAACCCAAATCAACCCTCATTAGCGCAAGTGCAAGTGTTGGTCGCTCAGGTAGATCAAGTTAATTTTAAGTTTCTCTTGTGGGGTATTTAAGGATTGTAAATTTAGGAAAAATATATTAGTATTTCTTCTAAAGTCACTGAGTGAAAACGTGGTCAAATTT
The DNA here is from genome assembly GCA_944452675.1 of Tachina lurida. Taxonomy (NCBI): domain Eukaryota; kingdom Metazoa; phylum Arthropoda; class Insecta; order Diptera; family Tachinidae; genus Tachina; species Tachina lurida. Next base: position 88,120,125 of record OX101755.1, read on the forward strand.
ATTTTCCTGCTAATAGCGCGAAAACTTAATAGAATAAACATATAAATTAATTTACATTTGTATTGAAAAATCATGGATAAAATGGAAATGAGTTTGGATGACATCATTAAGGCTAATCGAAGTCAGAAAAATATAAAACATAAAGATGGTAAACGTGGCGTCGTTAACAGACATGGAGGTGATAAATCTGTTAAAAGATCTGAACGTCGAGATAAAATGCCACAAAAACCGGGAGGTGGTATTTTTAGAGGTCGTGGCTCTGGAGGCATAAAGAAAGCCAAATTTTCAAGGAGCGATAAAAACAGGGCTTGGAAACATGATGAGCCCAAACGAAGTATACTGAAAACATTCAACTCTGCCAAGCTCTTAGTGTCGAATTTGGATTATGGTGTTTCCGACTCTGATATGCGAGAATTATTCGCAGAACTCGGACTGTTGAAGAAGGCGGCCGTGCACTATGATCGTTCAGGAAGATCTTTAGGTACTGCCGATGTGGTTTTTGATAGAACATCAGATGCCTTAAAGGCCATCAAACAATATGATGGTGTTACTTTGGATGGCAGAGCCATGAATATAAAACTTGTAACCGATGCCAATAGCTTAACTATACCTGCTGTTCACAGTAGAATTACTCTACCCCAAAAACGCAAATCTCAAGTGGGTGATAATAAGAGAAATGGATCAATCGGTGATACCCACCGCAGACCTCAACTGGGTGATAAGCGGAGAAATAAAGCAGCTGGTAAAAACCGTCGCAGATCTCAACTCAATGGTAATCGGCAAAGTGGAGCAGGCAATGGTAACCGGCGCAGCAGAGCTCACGAAAATCGTAAAAAACCGGCCGGAGCTATTAACAGTCGTAATAACAAAAAACCTACACCTACTGCTGAAGAACTCAATGCTGAATTAGATGATTATTTGTCCCAGCGTAAAAAATGTTAATTTATGTAATAGATTTCAAATAGCAAAATAAAATCAAATGTATCATATAGAAATAAAGTTATAAAATAATTAAAAATCCACAGAAGTTTTGAATTCATTAAAAAAATTATGTATGGATGCATGTACATATGTACATACATATGTATGTATGTATGTATGTATGTATTTAAATAAAAGAATAACAAATGGAAATCTACTGATAAAATAAAAATAATAAATTATTTAATTGCCATTTTTACAACATTTCCGAAAGACTGGTTGAATATCACATAAGATTGAGATGTATGGATGTACATTCACACCAAAGAACAGCAATGAGTAGTAAAAAAGTGAGTAGAGTTGAATCATGATTTATTATTTTTTTGTACTTATGCGCACTCACACATTTTGCAATGTTGTCTATGAATTATATCCACTCGAAAGTTTGAAGTGCGCAACGAACTCACATTTAACAACATTTATGACATTATTGATTTCGACTCTCCTTAACTCAATGTCCCTATGGACGATGCAAAATAAGTATGATTCACAATGCTAACATCGCATACGAACATTAAGGTTCTCATTATGAGGTCAGGAATTGAAAAACAAACCTATTTAGTACTAAACTAAACTTTTAAATAAACATACATGCATGAGTTGAGTGAGCTGAATCAATGTGAGTATAAGTATTTTCCTGAAATTATAAATCAAGCTGAGTTGGTTTATGAATGTGAGTGTGGTATGACTATCATAGTCATACCACACTCACATTCGACGTCGCATTCATATTTATTTCAACCTATACTTATAAATCAATGTCATTGTTAGTATGCGTAAATTAGAGTAGTTGAGTTTAAATGATGGCTACTCACTTATATTTAAAATTTCATGATTCAGTATGAATAGCGAAAAAACTATTCATTGCCGATCACTGATTCACACATACATAATCAAGGCAATTATGAATAAAATTCCGAGGGAAATTTCTCCCTTTTCCAATTAGAATTTTTTGTTTTCCCTATCACTTGCCATTAGTTGGAATTGTTCCCCGGGAAAAATTTCTCACGGAATTTTATTCATAATTGCCCTCAATATGTATGTATGTATGGGTTTTCGCTTACAGTTTAGCAAATATTCTAGCATGATAAATTTTTTGGTTCCACCTTTTGAATTTGAGAAAAAAGGCCTTAAATTTGATATTTATAAAAAATGGGTGTATTTCGAAATGATCTGATTCCTTAAAAAACGAACATTTTAACCAAACAAAATTTCTTTGTAATATTTCTTATTTCTTTTGAATAAAAATATTGGGCTGGTATTTTTTTATTTATTTATTTTTATAATATCGAATAATCTACTTTTGTTCCAAATTTTAATTTAAATTCCGTATAACTTTTGACTTAATTGTGCTTTTAATAAAATTTTTTTGTTTAATTCATAAAAAGTTTCCTTTTCTAAGCCGAACATGACTTGACTTCTCCATTGGCAGAACAGTGGAACAAGATTGGTGAAAAAAAAGCCAAAATTTTAATTTTTTTCTAGAATATTTCCTAAACCGTAATCGAAAGCTCATAAATGTAGCAAACCTTTGTTTAGCTCTTGGATAGGAAAAAAAATCCACTTGTAAAAAATCTTTTTTTATCACATCAAAACCATCAGTTTGGCATCGATTTTAGTTTTTCATTAACCCAAGGTTGCACACTTTGGTGGCTTTGGGCCTTTGTGGCTCCGTCTCCTTTAAAGATATAGAGTCCAAATTGAAGACTTTTGAACAGTCACAAACCTTTTGATGGCAATTATGAATAAAATTCCGCGAGAAATGTTTCATGGGGAACAATTCCAACTAATACCAAGTAATAGGGAAAACCAAAATTCTAATTGGAAAAGGGAGAAATTTCTCACGGAATTTTATTCATAACTAATTGCATTGTTTATCTTATGCACAGACTTTCAAAAACTATTTGAGAATTCACAAATATTTTTGAAAATCACAAAAGAAAAATAACCGTAGTAGGCTTAGAAACTTATACAAAGCCCAGCAAACAATTTATATTCGATATGAATATATTCTATTTTTCTACACCTTAATACAATTAGAAATCCTTTGGATAACAATAAAAGTAATTCTAAGGCAAAATGAAATATAAAATCTAAATTTAACATTTAAAAATTGATTATGCTGACGATTTGTTACAGCAACAATGAAATGCATATAGACAATGCTGAACCACCAGCAAATAAATTTCAAATTAAAATAAACATATGAGACAATATGTCGAATAATCAATTTCTTAAATGAAAAATACCACTGTTAAGACAACACTTTCGGATTGTGAAAGTTTATTTGAAATTGGGAATCTCAACGAACTGTTTTATCTCAATATTACGCACAGTGGCGTGAAATAAAAAAAGTGGTAAAAAGTTCGCACTTTTGAACTAATGAACCGATTTCGATAAAACCAACTGTTTTGGAAAGAAGAAGTATTCACAAGGTAGCTCTATAGAGCGTCAAAGTGGGAAACTGCGGGTGTCGAAATTCTTTCGAAGCTTGTAACTCTTGTAAATATCGACCGATCTAAATAATTTTTTTCAGCGGGACAATCAACGTTAAGAAACAAAAATAAAAGTTTCCAAGTTATTTGACTTAAAAATTTTGTATAGCTTTGCTAGTTATTGGGCGATACAGGAGTTAGGACGTGATTGTCGTAACAAAAATAATCGTCAGTATTACAGTAATAAATTTATTTTTGTTTTGATTTCTTTGTACTTAAAAGCAGAGTCGAAAATAAACGAAACAAATTATTTGATTTTGTTTTGTTTCGTTCTTTGCAGTGAGTTGTTATTTAACTCATTAAATTTGTTATATATAGCTAAGCAGCATAGCTATAACCGGGTGTCCTAAGACACCTCTTTTCTTTTTTTTTTTTATTTTTTTCCCTGACTTTTTTTAATCGTTAATACATAACTTTTTTATTACTTGGCAAAAATCATTTGGTTTTGTTGTTTTTGAAAGAAAACTTCATCACAATTCATATTAAATAATAATTTTGCAATTTGAATTTTTGAAAATTATGAGAAAATTTTGTATATTTTGTAAAAAAAAGTATTCTTAATTTTTTTTTTTTTAATATTTTAAAAAATTATGAAGTATTTGATAAATACTTTGTTGATTGTTTCTGAGAGAAGAGGTATTAAGAAAGACTGTGAATTAAATTTTAGAGATTTTTCATTGTGCACCCTACATCCAGCATTGGTCGAAAATTGTGACTATTTTTTGCCAAAAATCTAATTTCTGGGCGCGGCCAGATCTTATATTATAAATAATCTGTTGTAAGTAAATTGTAAGAAACTCTTGAGATTTTCTAAAAATGTTCAAATTTTTCTAACACAATTTTTCCCAATATTAACAAAAATTAAAAATTTTAAAACACCCGATATACATATCTAGAAAAGATGTGATATCTTGTAAACGGCTGGACCGATTTTCTTCAAACATAGTTAAGAACCTTTTCGATCAAGTCACCTTTCAAACAGAAAAAACTAAATCAAAATCGGTCGAGCCGTTTGGTCTGTACGTGGACACGGACAGACACACAAAGACACAGACACACACTACAAACTTATAACACCCCTTTTTTGGTCGGGGGTTAAAAAAGTTTTTTTTTAATTATATATTGGAAAACATTTTAATTCAGTTCAATAGTATAAATTTAGCTTTGTAAACTGAAAAAAAAATTATTCTCATAACTTCAATACTTTCCGAAATATTTAAAATCGAATTTTGATTATAAAATTATACGTTTATTGATAAGTCTCATTCTTGCATCAATGAGCATTTCAATAAAAAAAACTGAGGAAATGTCGATGGTGAAAATGTACTGAATCGCTTTTGACTTTCGTCACCACTACTACTTTCTACTTATCCCTCATGCAATACTTTGTGCTATAGACATTTAGCATGTGATTGTCATTGAAAATATACTAGTAACACTAAAACAATTGACTAGGTAGTGACATGTATATTGACAAGTTGTTGACAAATCTACCACATCTGTTTTCTCTCTTTCTTTTGTACTGACGGATAGAAGAAAACTTGTAGACAATTTAACTACTACAATTGTCACTAGAATTTGAGTGTTGATATAGAGACACTTGGCCCCAGTCTGACTTCAGGGCAGTTTCAGCAAACGCGGAACGGAATGAACACTAAAACCTAAGATCCATTATTTTTAAGAAATAGTTTCCCAAGTAATAAATATACATACATATATAGTTTCGATAAAGGGTTTACTTATTTCTTAATCGATCCACTTTTAAGGCAACCACCCTGTAGTATAGTTTTTGCACAAAGTATATGCACTGTGCACATGTGTTAGTACAAAACGTGCACTGATGATAATTTGCATAACACTACATATGCACATTTACATATACTCTAGAGTTGTGCTGAAAAGAACGAACTAGTTCAATTGAACTATTCCCATAAGTGAACGATGTGAACTAGTTCAGTCAAGTTGTTCCTTTTTGTTCTTTTGGTCTTTATTGTTCTTTTGGTCTTTCTCGTTCTTTTGGTCTTTCTTGTTCTTTCGTTCGTTTTTATTCCTTCGTTCGGTTTTGGTCTTTATTTCGTTTTGTTTATCTTATTCTCTGTTCCTGACCCGGGCTGCCAGATGTGACGATTTTTGGTGCCGGAAATAGCAAAATCGTCGGTTGATTTCTGGTTTGCGGCGCATTATTATCAAAATGCATTATGTTTGCAGCAAACCAGAAACCAACCGACGAAATGACGATTTTTTGTTTAAAATCCTCGATTTTGCAAGTCAAATTGGGCTGCTTTTTATGAAATGTCTACTGTTATAGCGAGTATACACGTTAATACAAATCGAACGATAAATCGTACAATGAAATTAGTCACTGGTATCATGCTGTCGTACTTATGAAGTATACTTTGTAGTATGAAAATCAAAAATTTTTGATTTTTGTGGGCGGAGCTTCGATAATAAGTATTGTGTATCATGCTGTTGTACAGCAAAATTTGTTTCATGAGGAGCTAATTTAGAAAACGCAGTGTTTCTACAGCTCAATTTTAAAATTAGCTTTATATAGCGGATATTTTAATTAAAAAAAGAACATAAAACATTCCGGGCAATTATGTAAAAAATTCCGCAGGAAATTTCTCCCAGGGAACAATTCCAACTAATAGCAAATGATAGCGAAAACAAAAAATTCTAATTGGAAAAGGGAAAAATTTCCTGCGGAATTTTTTACATAATTGCCCTAATTATTTTAACCATTCTCTACAACATACCCCTTTTGTTTTTGCATTATTTTTTTATTCTTTTTAACTGCAGTTAACTTATTATTAATAAATTCACCACATTATTCATTTATCCACGTGTATTGCCTTAAAAATTTTCTTTTAAATGAATTAGTATGATTTGTAGTAACGTGTGTCTGAAAACCCGTACTACAACTCATACTACGCTAAGTACGAAATTAAGTATGCATTAAAATAAATATATATGCATGCCCATTTTGGTATAGTTTTGCAGACTCTTTCTTAATAGTTTATTGTTTAATTTAACAACATTTTTTTGTTGATGGCTTAGCGTTAAATAAAAATTACATACGTATGTATGCAAGTATGTATGTTGAATTAAAAGAAATTTTATGTAAATGTAACTCGTATTTTTTTCGAAAGATACAATGGGCCTTATTACGGGTGTCGTAGTACGACTTCGACTACGACTATTTTGTAATAGCTTAAAGAACATTGCAGCAATTTTTGTTTAATCTAGCACAAAATCGTCGTAGTGGCTTCGTGTGGAATTCATGTATGAACACGAATTGTTATGTTATTGTTTGATAATAAATACATTTATAAAATAAAACATATCGTCGATTGGTTTCCGGTTTGCGGCACAGTATATTTAAAATACATTATGTCTGTAGCAAACCAGAAACCAACAGACGATATGTATACATGTTTTCAAAAAGTACATTTTGATTTGTCCGATTTTTTAAGTATGAAATGACGACTTTTTTGTATTTTATCGGTATTTCGACGATTTTTCGATAATTTTGTCTGGCAACCCTGGTTCCTGATCAATACACATCAGTGTTGGCAAAGTTGGTACAATTGTACTTTTTTTTGTAACATTCAAACTCGCAAAGTACAATAGTACACGAATGACTGGTCTTTTGAAAGAAAAACGCACCGAGAAAATCAAAAAAAATGTAAAGCCGTCCATTTTCCAAATAATTTTTCTTCTAAATTCGGATGATAAGCATATGCTACGTGTATTAATTTACATACCAACATATAAAAATATGAAATTTGAACGAAAAAATATTTTAGTACAATTAAGGTAAAAAAGTTCATTTTTAAATCTTATTGGTACAATACCAAATTCTCAATGCCATCCCTGATACAAATCCAAAACATTTCAACTAAAAGATTATAGTTGCTGATTTGCATACTGTTAGAAAGAGACAAATGTAGTGTGCCTATTAATTAGCACAGTAATCAAAACAAACAGCAGAAAATGTATACGTAGTGAAAAATACAAGTGAGTTTTACAAAATTAAAAGGAATAATTTGTAGTATTGATTTAAAAAACAGATTGTGAAAAATATTATTAGAATTAAAAAAGTGAATAAAATTGATTTTAAATTGATTACGGATTTCGTTTAAATTTTCGTTCAAAAATATTAGTTTTTACCTTTTACTTACTTAAAGCATAGAACACACGAAGAAAACATTGAAGAGGATTCGACGACTGTGCAATCTGTGTTCTGTTGTTCACTGAACAACTGACCGAAAAGAACAACTGAACGAAAAGAACGAACTAGTTCTTTTTGTTGTTGGGAACAAAAAGGAACAATCCGCAAAAGGAACAACTATGCCCAACTCTAATATACTCGTATATTTTCATGTGCTGAATTACTTTTTGTTGTTGTTTTGCTTTATTTGTTCTAATTTAGTAAAAATAAAATTATATTTACTTATCATATTCGTTGATTTTCTTTGCTTAAGAAGCCTGCAAATTGTTGCAGTAATTCTTTGGTCCACAAGCGAAAACAGCGTAAGTCGAAAACATAGTTTCGGGAAAAAACAACGTGTGAACGTTTTTTTTAATAAAAAATGGGAAAATTTAAAAAATTTTGTCGTAAAACATAGATTTGATTAAAATGTAGCTTTTAGTATAATATGGCGGTATTACCAATTTTATTGGACTTGGTTTTATTAAAAATTAGGTCAATTGTTGTCAATTGTTTTATTTACATCTTTATATTACACATCGTTAAAAAGACATAGGGATTTCCTGTGAAATGTGAAGTTTCGCTTGTAGAATTTTGTACCGTAAACATTAGCGTGGCCGTTAATAATTTTTTTTATTTCTTATATTCTCTCCCCCAAATCGGTTCAGTTTTATGTAAAAAAAAAATATACAAAAAAATTTCATAGCGATAAGTTGTGCTTTAGGGGGGGGGGGGGTGCGTTCGCCCCTCAAAGTTGGCCTTCAAGCCCATTTTTATACCCTTTACCAAATTGGTAAAGAGTTACATATGTATGTATATAGGTTTGTTATTCCGTGTGTAATTTCCCTAATATTCATATGCGACCCATAAAATATATATATTTTTCTGGGTCCTTATGAATATGGAAGACGAACAAGCGATGCCCGTCCGTGCGTCTGGTGTACGTGAAATCGGTTTTCCGAAACTCCCAGAAAAGCTAGAGACTTCAAACTTGGACTGGTGTATCAGAAATGGTCCAAAATAGATTGGTATTGAGATTCAGCAAAATCGAGCAGACGGTATCAGAGCTGGAAAACTTAAACTTGATTTTGCCATATAAAAGTAACTAGATAACACAAATTTTTTTAATTTTTTTTTAAACAAACTTATTTTATATATTTCAGTGCTAATAAATTTTGTATTTAAAATATTTAAAAATATCAAAAAGACGTTTCCAGGGTTGGGAGCTTTAACTTTTTTGGTATATAAAAATAACCTACTAAAACTAATTTTTCCTTTTTATCCATAAATTTAAAATAACTTACATTCAGAAAAAATTTTAAATTATGATTCCAGGGTTGGGAAACTTACAATTTTTTTGATAGATAAAATTAACTAGGTCCAATAATTTTTTTTTATATTTTAATTTTCATATAGATTTTATGTTTTGGAAACAAAAGTTGGGTGTAGAGAATTAGAAAACTAAAAACAACAGCTCCAGAGGTGGAAAATTTAAACTTTTTTTGATATTAAAGTAACTAAATAAAACTAGTATTTTCTTTATTTCTTTTTTAGTTTGTTCACTTAATATATTTTATATATTTTTTAAAGAACAAGATTGGTATAAGGAACCAAAAAAAAATTTAAAGTATGATTACAGGGTTGGGAAAAGTACACTTTTTTTATATGCATATAAAACTAATTAAACAAAGCTAGTTATTTCTTTGGTAATTAGATACATTCTATATTTTAGAAAGAAAGAAATTAGTACTTGTATTAAAACCAGAAAAATTTAAATTATGCTGCAGGGTTGGAAATTTAAAAAAAATTGGGTAAAAATATAACCAAAAATAATTTTTATTTTTCAGTTAAACATATTTCATGTTTTAGGAAGATCTTTACCCATGCTAATTCTTTAGTCGAAAAAAACCGTGATACATACGTTGTCAAAGGTTGTAAGAAAAATACATTGAATAAATGGGCTTGTGGGCCAACTTTGAGGGGCGGACGCACCCATTAAAACACAACTTATCGCTATGAAATTTTTTTTACATAAAACTGAACTGATTGGGGGGTGGGGAGAATATAAGAAAAAAAAAAATTCACCATACAACTAACGGCCACGCTAATATACATATGTATGTACATGTAACTCGATGTTGTCTTCAGTCGACTTATGATGTTATGGCTTTTAAGCAAAGTTTGTAATTCATTGCATTTAAAAAATAAATAATTTTTTTTACAAATTGTGCAATGAGAAACACATGCGAATAGGCGGATGTAAATATTTACAGTGCTGGACAAAAGTATGGCATCATCTGGAACGTTTCTGCGTTTCGTGTATTTTCATTTATTTAAAATGTTTGCACAACATATTTTCTTTGTCCTCTAGCCTACATATTTTTTTCAAATTGAGACCCTATCGAATAATATTTTGTTCTTTTAGAATGTGTTCATAGAACATTTGTTTTATTTATTCCAATAATAAAAATTTCTAATCATGTCTCACATATGTACGAAGTCAAAAAAGTTCTTTAGCGTACTCTAAAGAAAAGGGATTTAAAAACCTTGAGGAATACAAGAATTTTTTTTATTATTTTTTTTTTGCTGTTTCACACAATTGTGTAACTTGACGTTTGTTTCTCACAAGCACTTACAGTTTGTTGTATAGTGTTGCAGAATTATAATTAAACTTTAAGTTTTTCCCCTACTTTTAAACGAATTCAAAATTAATTATCATGTGCGATTACAAAGCACAGTTCGTTTAAAATTTGGAATTATGTTAATGTACTTTAATAATGAAATGATTCGATTATGGATGGCAACCGAACTTCCAGTGTTGCGTTGTTAATGGGCAACGCAAATGAAGTTTAAATTGGCAAATGAAAATGATGTAAGCAAAGTTTCAAAATAGATGCATGTAAGTGCTAAAAAGAGAATTAACAAGTAATTACTGCCTAAAAACTTACTTAACATAAAGGTAATTAATTCAGTGGAATTATTTTTCAGTGAAGAGAAGAAAGGACAAAATGTGGTATGTATCTATTTTAGGCGGCACAATTCAAATCCTTTCGATCAGCTACGTCCAAACAGACATACACTGATATTTGCATTTGAGGGAAACAGCTTTGAAAGCTCTTAAATTTGTTCGTGTTTCTTTGCAAAGTAAGAGCAAGCATTGTTGTTGTGGCTATTGTAGTCTCGTCGGTGTGAAAGCACAAAAGCTCTTTTGTAAAAGTTTTCCCATCCCATCCCATTCCCATGGACGTAGCCGATTTAAAGCCTTTTAGTTTTTAATTCTATCACCTTTTCGCCTTCAAAGTTATGCAGCAACTAAAATTTTGTGGTTGGCAATATTATTGCAATATTCAACTGAATTTAACAGCTGTTAGTTGTTAGTTGCCATTCGAAATAACATTTTGGCAACTGGCAAACGCAAATAATAATATAATTCGGTTGTCATCCACCATCGAGTTATAAAATTTACGTATATTGCAAATGATTTGCGTTTTTTATTTGACTTTTCAAAATTATGTTATAGACGTTTTTCAAACATTTCAAATGATTTAATTATTACTATAACTTTTCCATCAGAATTTAAAAAAAAATTATGCATTCACATTTTAAACGAACAGTTGCAAAGTTTTAATTTTAAAAAATTTACTATGCAATTTTTCATTACTAAGAATTATTGTTAAAACACCCAGTTACACATTGAAGTAATTTATTTTGTAATCTATAATTTATTTTATCGTTGAAGTTACACAATATTTTAAGGAAAATTTTCCATGCTATTCAATCAGCAAATGAAAGTAAGAGATAAATATTTATTTTTCTTAATGAAATTTAAAAAAAATTGTGCTCATTACAAAGCTAACTATTTACTTCTGGAAATTTCTCTAATTTGAATAAATCTCTTCCATTGCTGATAAGTTTTCGATTATTAATTTTTATTAAAAAAAATACATAAAAAATAATTGTCAGAGTTCAAATAATAAAAAAAATTTACTTCAACTTTAAAATAGATACAGTGCACTCGCAGAAACGTGAACACCTGAACGACTCGAAAGTGAGAACACTTTCATTTTTACATGGAACAATCCAAAACGTGAACAGTTAAAAAAAAACTTGAAAACGCGCCTCTTGTACTATAAATTTTATCTTAATTTATATAGTTCCCGAGTTATTGTGAAAAAAATTCGTAAATAAATTTCTTTTCAAAACTATTCAAGCTTTTTGTCAAATAAATTTTCTTACTTATATTTACTGCCTGGCTCACGATGTCGACAAGAAATTTTCGTTCGCTTATTTATATTGAAAACAAAAACAAATTTTCTTATTTTGTTTTTGTGTTCAATATAAATAAGCGAACGTAAATTTCTTGTCGACATCGTGAGCCAGGCAGTTAATTTTTTGAATTTAAACAGCTGCGCCGAATGCAGCAAATTTGTTCTAAATCGATGTAATGGTTTGAAAGATATTCTGCCTTATCGTGGTTGGCGTATTTCAAATACGACTACGACTGTTTGGTAATAGATTAAAGAAAAACTGTTGAACTCTTCTTTAATATATTACCAAACAGTCGTAGTCGTATTTGATTTATTTTAGTTTTAGCGATTTTTTTAGTTTGGCGGTTTTTTATGGTTTTGGCGATTTTTTCGTTTTGTTTTTGGCGATTTTTTCGATTTGGCAATTATATAGTTTTGGGATTTTTAAGTTTTAGCGTTTTTAAAAATTTCAAGAGTTTGCCTCTTACGGTTTCCAGTGTTCCTTTTCACCTTTGGTGTATGGAACCGTAAAAATGCAAATTTGTGTCTTAAAAATATTAATTAAGGTCTGTCTGTTCTGTATAGTGACATTGTCTCTGAAGAATTCACAATATCATTTTGTGAACGACCGCGATGGTGGTGGAGACATTTTCGCTTGTGTGATCGTGCATTATTTCGTTACCATTTATTTGTTCGAAAATTTCGTCAACGATTTAAATGAGCTGTGGTCAATATGTCTTATACCCATCGTTTAAGATGTCTTAAGCACTTGGCCACGTGGGTATAACTGCTCAAAGTCAAAGACAAATTAATCATAACAAAATTATTTATAATTTACACCACTTGGACTTCTTTCAGAATTCTTCAAAATAAGATGATAATTTGGTAAGTTCAATTGAATCGATCATAAACTCATTAATTTATGATTTATCCCGTCATTAGGAAGCAATTATTGCACAAACAATAGTTGCGAAAACCGAAATCAACCCTCATTAGGGAAAGTTCAACTGTTTATAGCGCAGGTAGGACAGGATCATGCAAATTTATTTAAAAAATAATAATATTTATTCTATGTATAGTTACTGAGTTAAAACTTGTAGCAAATTTATTTTTGTGCACATATTACTTTTAACTTGTATTAAAAAATATTAATAAAGTTGAAATGAGTTTAGATGATACTCGTATCATTAAGGCTAATCAAGGCAAGAAAAATATAAAACATGAAGTTGGTAATCGTGGCGTTGAAAAGTGACTTGGAGGTGATAAATCTGTTAAAAGATCTGAACGCCAGCAACGTCTTAGAGATAAAAAACCGCAACAAATGGGAGGTGATATTTTAAGATGTCTAGGGGGGGCATGAAGAAAGCCAAATTTTCAAGGCACGATAAATACCACGTTTATAAAACTGTACATTGTTGCCATATTTATTGTTTTATTGTGACTTATGCTTAAACACATTCACCACAGCAGGCTTCACGAACACACGACTTCAAATGCCGCTAGCAGCATTTGTCGCCTCGTAGTCAGCTACTTAATTATTTTGGAGACGGCAGCAGCACCATCTGCACCTAAAATTCAAGTACAAATACATGCTTCAGTATTGCAACTTTCATATATTTTGCATTTATAAAAATTAATTACTCTTTTAAAATGTACTTATTTCACATAAAAGTATAATAATGAATCAATTTATTCTTTACATAAATTTTTCGATATTATTTCTGGTAAGTAGTATGAAATTATAGTACGATATCATTCATTCACCATTTTTTATTATACTGGCAACACTGCATTTGCTCATTGAGAAATAGAAATTAGTTTAATTGGAGTACAACGGCAAAATCAGCATAGACAACAACCTGTCGCCCTGTTGCCTTGCTGTCTTCAAAATAATCATTCCCATATAAACATGTGTATTCTATCCTTGACATTTAGTAGTCGGTAGCTTGCTGTGGTGAATGTGTTTAATGCATTACTTACTCAGAAAACAATTCATTATTAACGCGCTACTTGCAAATAAAATGCTTGAGGTTGCCACACTTACAATTGTTTGCTAATAAAAAACCAATAATTTGATAAATATTGTACAAAAAAAAAACATTGATAGAAGCAAATAATGACAATAACAACAAGTAACTATTTGTTACTTTATACATTTACAAAAATTTTTTTACAAACATAAGTAACTTTGCTATAGAAGTGCTAACAAGTTTTTATACATTTACAATGCCGTGTAAACAGTGAGTTAATAATAATAAAAATATTTAAAAATAGTGCACGTATAAACGTAGTAAAAGAGGGACTCAAACAAATTACATATGTATGTAGGTATATTGAAAACATTAAACTCTGCCAAACTCTTAGGCCCAATAATTGACTTCTAAATTAAGTGCCATTTATCTTTAAGTGCCATTTAAGTACCGAATTCGTTTTTTAAGTGCAAAGTTGAGAGACATTTAAATGCCCAACCTTGTGTATTTAAATCATACTTAAGTTTACGTACTTTCAACGTAATTTAATAAGAACTTTAATTAACCACTGAAAAAATTAAACTACATTTAAGTGCAACTTAAATTTAAGTGGCAATTAGCTAATTGACATATAATTGACAAGTCAATTATTGGGCTTTAGTGTCAAATTTTAATTAACTATGCTAAAATTATTTGTACAATTTTGATTGCTGAAGAAGGCGGCCGTGCACTATGATTGTTCCGGAATATATTTAGGTACTGCCGATGTGGTTTTTGATAGAAGGTCACACACCTTAAAGGTTATCAAATAATATGATGGTGTTATTTTCTATGTGAATAACACAAGTTGAATTCATATTAGGTGGTCCCAACTGCTCAGGTGACTATTTTCGCCGCTTGTAATTTGAATATACTATGTATGCCTCAGATGTAAATACATTTTTGAAAATTTTCTTCAGTACATTTTTTTTTAACTTTCCAAGTACTTATTTTATAAAGCGAATTGAGGCGAGTCTACTTTATAGGAATATGCCTTACAATTTGCTTTTGACTAGCATGGAATTTACATTATGAAATTGTTTATGGAATTTTCTTTAAGAAAGTTTTCTATTTGCTAATAAGAGGGTGGATCAATAAGTCCGTGAATTTTTTAATGAAACATTTTTTTTTTTTGCAAAACAAAAATTTATTTTTCAACATAATCTCCTTTTAACTCAATACAATTAGTCCAACGTTTCTTCAGTTTTTGTGTATCCCCTAGGCCTTTGTTTGTGGAATGATTCGTTGTTGGAGTCAAATCTCTTTCCGACGAGCCATTTCTTCAAGTTTGGGAATAAGAAATAGTCACCTTTATCGCGAATAAAATGTGAACATTTTGTTCACGGGTACAAAAAAAAATGGTGAACAAAAATAGAAAATAGTATACTGACACTACAACAATGCAAACATTGGCGATCACAATTTTAGGGAAAAGGGAACACTTTTCACGTGAACTTTTATTGCCGATAGGGGTGAGTAACTCGGGGCTAAATGTGAAGAATAGAGCGGATGAGGGAGCAATTCGTAGCCCAATTCATGGATTTTTGCCATGGAAACTGTACATGCGTTTGTGGTCGATTGTGAGCAAACGCGGCACCCATCTTGCAGACAACTTCTTTAAGCCCACACTGCCATATAAAATGCCTATGCCATCAACAATCTCAAGCACTTTTACTCTTCGAACGATTTTTTCGACATTTTCGGGTGTACTGACCTCAATTGACCGTCCAGAACGTACTTGTACTTGTGCGACCACAACGAAAGTCAGTAAACCACTTTTTTTTTACCATTGAAATCGATGGTGCAGAGTCCCCATAGTATTTATCGAGCTTTTCCTTGGTTTGATTAACGGTTTTTTTTTCGCAAAAAATAATGTTTAATGAGCACTCGAAATTCACTTTTTTCCATTTTTAGAAAAATACACGAGGTTGTATTTTTTGAACAGCTGTTAAACGCAAAGTAAATGACGACACTTGCTTAAAATTCGACAGTAGTCTATTAACAGGTGGTACTTGATGGGAACAGTGTTGTATATCATACAACTACGAGGGAAGTTCGAAAAGTCACGGACCTATTGATCCACCCTTGTATAACATCGCTAAAGAAGCGAATGACACAGAAAAAATGGCGTAGCATGCATTTGTGAAGCACTTTTTGGCAACGTTATCATCTGACTGGCGTCTTCGCGAATTCTTTCTTTCATGTTTCATGTTTCATGCAGTTAATTTCATAAAAAAATTTCACACTGTAAATTGTCGTCTACCTATTTACCTGTATTGAAAATAAAAAAAAAAACACTAAAATTTGTTTTTGTTTTCAATATAAATAGACAGACGAGAATTTTTACATGGCTTCTATAAACTGGCAGTAAATATATGAAAAAAAAAGGTTGGAAAAAGTTAAAGGTTCACTGCTTGTTTTTATTACTACAGTTTCTGGCGGCTCCAGTTCAAAACACATCAAATAAATTACAAATTTAAAATCGTGTAAAATATGGCTAAACGTGTTTTACATAAAACCCAAACCACATTAGAAATCAATGTAGTTTAGTCTTCAAAAAAAAAAAAAACATTTATTGCCATAAACCTGCGAGAGAACACCAACAAATACAACCCGTTTAAATGCAAAACACGTGCATTTCGTTAAAAATATACATACACACTACATATGTATGTATGTATGTAAATTAAAAGAGAAGAAAAAAACTGAACAAATGCAAATTTACTTAGATAAGAAAATACTAAATTATTTAATTGCCATTTTTACAACATTTTTTTAAAAACAATGTTGATTAACACATGAGATTGAGATGCGCATTTGTAGTACATACCTACACACATACTTTCAAATATGAATATACAATATACATATACATACATACATACATATATCTATATATACACACATACAATTAAGTTATGAATTAAAAGAAAAATATATAATAATATTTATCTAACAACGAGCAGTTGAGATGATCAAAAATATTGCTGTTCTAGAAATGGCAGTACGAAAACACTGGGGTCTAGTCTAATCACGTATTTTCAGTTTGAGATTATGGCATTCGATATCGAACCATATTATTACATTGTTCGATAGCGAATGTCGTAATATCAAATCTCGTTTTGGAAAGCGACGTTAAGACCCCTGCTTATGAAAAGCTGGAACAAGTCCGTTGCAAAAATGAAAAAGTGCTTCAGACGAAGCTAAAGCTAAAATTTAAAACTTCTATTATTTGTGACATTTTTAAGAGAATTACATATTTCAATCTAATGCAGAGTCAATCAAAATGTCATCCGTGGCAAAGACTATAAATATATACAGTTAGGCCTCGATTATCCGTAATGGTCGGAACCGATAGCATTCTGGATAATCGATTTTCACCGTTAATAGGATAGCAGGTTTTATTGATTTTTTCATATTTTTGTATTTACAGTTAGGCCTCGATTATCCGTAATGGTCGGGACCGGGAGCATTTTGGATAATCGATTTTCCCGGTTAAAAGTGTAACAGGGTTTTTTGGTTTTTTCCATATTTTTTATTAATATTTTTGTATTTATTTACATACATATTTTTTATATACAAAATACATATGATAAAAGACAGATTGATGGATTTTATGCTTGTGTTTAATCAAAACATAGATAAATATGTACTATGTATAAGGAAAATAATATATATCTGAAAACATTTGCGTGCTTGCAATCCTGCATAATAGAGGTAATCACGGTTGATCGATGCAAAAAAAAATTAAAAAATTTACGAAAAGAAAACAATTACAATATTTCTTTCCCGGATAATCGACGTTGCCGGTTAATCGAATCACGGATAATCGACGCCTTACTGTATATTTATACTTTCATTACTTATATTTTATTTTCCTTTGCTTTAAAAGTTATTTCGAATGTTTGCATTCGAATCAAATGCTGTCGTTAGAAATTTCGATATGTGTTATTCGAAACCGAACGAGAAAATCTCAAAATATAAAAAAACTCGCACGTGCGAATAATAACTCGCTCGTAATCGAATGCGCGATTTAAGCCCCAGAGCTAGTCGTTCTAACTTCGCTATGTCGGACCCGCTTAGAAGATTATGCTGTTGCTAGAAACTATAATTTTTAAACTATCAAAAGTAAATTTAATTTTTTTTTATGCAAATTTTTGAATTCCCGGAGATGGAATATACTTGGGCGGCTAAATTTTTTTCTAAATTTATATATTTTGATTTTCACTAAAGGACGAACGAATTTCAGGAGAAAAAAACATACCTGGGCGACAAATTTTTTTTTTTTTTTTGGAATTTATGTCTTTCGTGCCCTTTTATGGGTTACATCTGGTTCCATCTGGTTCCAAAAAAATTTATCCGACCACGTATATTCGATTTCCGGGAATTCAAAAATTTCCATAAAAAAATTAAATTTACTTGATAGTTAAAAAATTATAGTTTCTTTACATTTTTACGACTTTTTTTTTTTTTTTTTTGTTTTTATAAAGAAAAATATAATTTATAAATTATAAATGAAATTTTTTTAGCTCATTTTGTTGAAAAATATAGCCAGAATTCCATTTCATTCCAAGATTTTCATGTCTAACAGTGCTCTGTTATCAGGTTAACATAGCTCTGTTAATGCAATTGGTTTGTGTCTTGGGGTTTAAATTTCTAAATTTATCTTCACACACGTCTATTTTAGTGCAAAAAAGTCTTATTTATTCAAGATTTGCATGTCTGCGATTTAAAAAAAAAGTATGGAAAATGTAAAGAAATTTTTTGTTAAGAGTATCAAAGCAGCAAAACTTTTGATTATAACATATAACTTGGGCCAATTCAACTTAGAACATTAACGACATTAACGATACAAATTTATTTTTGACTTATAAAAGGTTAATAAAACAAACTTCCACACAAAAAGTTGTTTTCTAAACCAAAAATAGAATAAATTATCTTTCATATATTTACACTTGTAACTATACTTTTATTGATATTATCTCACACGATTTAATTTATTTTTCGTATGTATGCATGTACTCGTATTATGATATAAAATTACATTTCATTTAAGTTTAAATAATTAATACAAATATAAAATAAGTATACAGGGTGGCGCAATAATAATAATCCAATCGAAAGATCTTATTATAAGTTTTTCAAATAATGTCGTACGTCAATGATATTTGATATTTGTGAACTAGACAGCTGGAGTATACAAACATACAAGCAATGCAGCGCTATACTCAACAAGAGCGTGGAAAAATTAGTTGGATTATTTTTACTTATAATCGGTCGTTGGTTGTTAACGAAACGTTTATTTCGACGTCGATTTCGTAATCGTGTAGCGCCAACTGGGCAGACATTCCCGTCTTTTATCTGCTCGGCTCGAACAGACTGGAACCACAAAAGAACTTGCAGGGCGTGACCGCCACCGGTTCTATGGAATATAGCAGCTGTGGCTGCCAATGTCGCTGAGAACGAAAAAACATCAACCAGATAACGTGCCACGTAATTGGGCCTTACACCCTACAGCGAATACGAATTTTAGTGAAAGACTTACAAATGTTTCCGCGCATTAATTGAAATCAATACTGAGTCTGATAATCTAGACTCCATAAAATAATAAAATGTACTTTAATCCGATATTTTAGACCCTTAAAGTCTGGTTTTATATATCGTCGGGTGGTTAATGGTTTGCCGCACAGTCTATTAAAAATGCATTATTATTGCGGCAAACCAATAATCAAGCGACGATTTGTAGAATCATTTCCACTTTAGCACGAACATTTTCAACACAAACATGGGCACGGTCTTTCTTCAATTTGTGTAAAAGATAAGAACACTTTTGTGCGAAATATAGTGTAACAATGCGGAACACCTATTCAGAATTAATCTTGTTTTTACAAACAAAAATATTTTATGAGATGGCGAAATATGGCACTCGTTTATCAAAAGTTATTGAGAATAAAGTAAACAAGTTATCAAAGAAAATTATTGACTAATTTGTGGATAAGGATGTAAATGCACAGAAAATAAATAATTTGAAATAAACTTAGCATTCTAAAAAAAATTAATGGAAAATGTTTTGCAGTACATATTTTATTAGCTAATACTCGTAGGTATGCATTATTTTTTGTTTTTTTTTGTGTTCCTTTTCATAACACATGTATTTTGCTGTGGGAAATTTGACATGTCAGATGTAAAATACATGCGGTGTGAAACAACTTTCAAGTATTCTGCCTTATCGTGGTTGACGTATTTCAAATACGACTACGGCTGTTTGGTAATAGATTAAAGAAGACTTCCACAGTTTTTCTTTAATCTATTACCAAACAGTCGTAGTCGTATTTGAAATACGCCAACCAAGATAAGACAGATTATATAGTTAGCTGAAATGGAAAATCGCATAACAACTAGACTTCTTATTTAAATTTTATACGAGAAAGAAATAACTAAACAAAATTATTCAAGTGACTAAAATAAAGTTGCCTCAGGCAATGAATGCCTACTACTATTACTAGGAGTGACCTTCTTTAGGAAGGGGATAGTGTTAAAGAAGACGCGCGGTGAAGGAAGAGATAGAGGAAAGCTTCATAATTTTACAACTCTGCTTTTTTACACGTTGTTAGTAATGACGTGTTGCAGTGCCTCTGGTGTTTAAATGAGGCGCATAAAATTTTTTTTAAGCTGTATTTTATTTTACTTCGCCCATGATTTTACAACGTAGGAGGGCGCTCTCATATTCAATTAGGATTAGCATCCGCTGAAGCCGGTGTAGTTTTACCCAGCTAGCATTTTGTATCATAATCGAATCTTTTCCGAATCAGCTTGACTGGAAGAATAACCGCATATGAGCTAATTTTTCGATCATAAATGGTACTCCCATTGTGAGAAAATGGTACCCCGTACAGATGAATCATCCCAGAGAATCATTTATGATACGATTTGCTGATTCATTGTTGAGCAATTTTCTGGTAGTATTTAAATCATTGGATTTCTTTTGGCGGCTTCTTTGCAATTTGTTCCTCTATTTTTAAAAAATCATTACTGAATCATAAGTGAATCCTTTTTCAATCACCCAAGTGATAAATCAGTTTTTAATCATCAAAAGTGATCTGAGGAGAATCATACAAGAGAGTTTTGCAAAAAATTATCCCCCACATGCTAGCTTATGCCTTATGTCTGCATCACTGGAACTTTTCGCACAACAACTGATACAAAGGGACACTAATGCGTGGTGTTGTTATTTTAATAACTGTCGGACACCGGGCTCGAACCTAGGACCTTCGGGTTTGTAGTCAACGTACTAACTACTCCAGCCAACGCCACCCTCTTTGGCGTATTGTTATGATAAAGGTTTACAAATCTGTAAAACACGATTTTGATTTTTTTTTGTTAGTTGCGCGGTTTTGCATTTTAGCTGACGATATGTAATCATGTGTTTCTTTTTATCTATTTTCAAACATTTGGAGAATGACATCAATTTTTGTGGAAACACTCAAGTCACACTATACATATGTAAATGCATATATTGTGTATAAATTTAAATCGTACAAGGAGTATGATTGTACATGTGCATGAATACTGACTCTGCATATAACAACAGTGCAGGGATGGCAAAGTTGGTACAATTGTACCTTTTTTTGTACTATTCAAAATCCGAATATACAATAGTACACCAATGACTAATTTAGTACATTTAAAGAATCTCCCCAGTTTCACTCCGCATTTCTTTTCAAACGATTGCATATGTCAATTTTCACTTTTGAACCATGAAACTCATATTCTTCTCACTTGATAACAGTCTTGTGAGAGCAAAACGCAGCGAGAAAATCAAAAAAATGTGAACTCGTCTTTTTTCAAATAATGTTTCTTCTGGATTTGGATGCTAGAGCACATGCTAAGAGTATTAACTTGTATATTTCAAATTTCAACCTTACAAGCAAATTTGTGAACACGTTTTCATAGCCAGAACAAAATCTATTATTTTAATAAAAACAAATAAAAATACATATGTATGTATGTAATTTTAACTAAAAAAAATGTTTTAGTACAATTAAGGTCAAAAAAGTAAAATTTTTTTAAGTTGTTGGTACACTATTAAAATTCTCAATGCCCATCCCCGCAACAGTGTGCTGTAGGAAAATAAAAACCAAACAGGAGCGCACTTAACAGTAGTTGGCAATTCATACTTTCATTTAGTGGGATGAAACAGAGTATTTGCATGTGTGCGAGTTTGATTTGCATGTATTTATATAAACAACATTGTTAGAATGTAATTACGTCAACTAAATGCAAATATAAATTAAAAATTAAGTAAATAAAAAAATGAAAAAGAAATAGTAATTGAAAAAAATAAAGAAGGCGACGAAAATAAAATTAAATTCTAATGAGCAACATGTGCGCTATAATATGTAGGTGTCAATCATTTACACTGTTTGTACAATTTCATTGTTTTGTTTTGTTTTGTTTTTTTTTTTATGGATGAATAATGACATTTCTCATATACATACATAGTATGTATGTATGTATGTATGTATATGTACATTCGTCTGTATAAGAGAAACGTGGTGTATTTAATTTTAATTATTATAATTTAATATGATATTATCCCACCTAAAGATTGTTATGGGACAAATCACCTAAGGCTTTTTCGAGTACATTTGATGATCAAAAAATGTTTAGTCGCTTTCGCGCTTAAAAATACTCAATAATTATTAATGCTTGCATTTAAAAAAATGTTTTAATGATAATACAATAAGAAAATTAAAAGAATATGGGTCAAAACTGATGATGATTATGATGATGTCTTACAACAGGGTGACTCCAAATATACTTTCTCAAAAGTTCAAAGAAAGAAGTTTTTCATAATAGTTAGTTTCATCGAAATCGGTTCACACTAGCTCAAAAGTTGCGGACTTCTTACCACTTTTTTTTTATTTCGCAAAGTGGCGGCGTTTCTTACTAATTTAGAAACTAAGACACCTTCTTATTAGAATATTTTTCTAATGTTGTCTGTTTTTAACCTCCGACCAAAAAAGGGGTGTTATAAGTTTGTAGTGTGTGTTTGTGTATCTGTGTGTCTGTGCGTGTCCACGTACAGACCAAACGGTTGGATCGATTTTGATTTAGTTTTTTTCTGTTTGAAAGGTGACTTGATCGAGAAGGTTCTTAACTATGTTTGAAGAAAATCGGTCCAGCCGTTTAGAAGATATCACATCTTTTCTAGATATATCGGGGGTTTTTAAAATTTTTAATTTTTGTTATTTAGAAACATTCACCCTTATTCCATTTGTCGACGTCGACGTCACTTTAACACAATACTAAAAAATTGGGGCTTGTATACCCGTTCTCGAAAACAACTGACTCTTGTTGGCAGGCTCATGCCATTTTCTAGAATTAAAGGAACGGAAATATATTGTCATTAGCACAAAATTATTCTCGGGAGGGAGTAAACAAGCCCCAATTTTTTGGTATTGTGTTAAAGTGACGTCGACGTCGACAAATGGAATAAGGGTGATTGTTATTCTAAATTGGAGCTTCGATTACAAATTTTTTGAATTTTACCCAAATAGTGCATTTGCCCTTAAGTAAAATAATTTTTGCATATCAATTTCATTTTAATTTTGTTTTGAAAATTAATTTACAGAAGTACATACATACATACTTATAAAAACGACAGTTGTCGTCCTCTTATTATTGCATCATCGCATTCCTAAAATGAATACCGACACTCATTGGGAAGTATGCGCGTACAAACTAAATTTACCGTAATAAAATATAAAAATAAAAAAATTCCGCGAATTCCCGCACAAATTTCCAAGGATTTCTTTCCCCAAAAATGTGCGGGATTCCGAAAAATCCCGTAGGGAAAACACTAGTACGGTATGTTAGGAAGGGTGGTGCTATACCGCACCACCACTTGGAGACCCAATAGGGTCCATTGTTTCCCTTCTAATGCCCAAAAAAAATATTTACCGCCCCAGAAGTGACCCTATTATCCGTCATTGAGCCACCGAATTCCCATGATGAAGCCCCTGATGTCCTCCAGTTTACACTTCCCGATATCAGTAATGCTTTCATGGAAACATTTGCTCAGCCATCTAAGCCAATGACTTTGCAGCTTTGGGCAGTGACAGATAATATGTTCAATGGTTTCTGGTTCCTCTTCATCCCCGCACATACTACAAAAATCTAGAGAGCCAGTTTCCCAAACGACGGTTCTTCCTCTGACCGAGCAGTGACCTGTCGACGCGCCTATCACGATTCCCTTCTATTGCCCGTTAATAGTAATATTTACCCTCCCCTCCATCCACCATTTGTACCCAGAAGTGCCCCTATTATCCCTCATTAAGCCACTGAATTCCTAAAATCGTGCGATTTCAAATCGATTCTGTTTACAGAACGGGTCCGAGTATAATTTTCATGCAATTTTCATGTTTATTGACATTTTATATAAAAATTAATTCTAAATTTGCTGTGTTCTTTTATAAATCGCGCGTTTTTTTCTCCATTGTAATGCTTTTTTAAAATTTGAAAGTTGACAACGCTGTTAACTTCTACACTTCAATAGCTGAAACAAATGTCAAATGTCAAACAAACATTGTTGTTGTGTTTGTTTTTGAAGACTTCGCTACAGTAAAGCATTTGAAAAATCCTTCATGTCTTGGAAGTTCTTTTAAATGGTCTTATGCAGGGCTCTACTACATATGTATCAGAGAACAGCAATGAGTAGTGTAAAAGTGCGTACAGTTGAATGTTTAATTATAACTTTAGAAGAAATAGTAATATATTTTTCGTAAATTTACAATCCTTAAATACTCCACAAAAGAAACTTAAAACTAACCTGATCTATTTCTTCTAAAGTCACTGAGTGAAAACGTGGTCAAATTTATTTTCCTGCTAATAGCAAAAACTTAATAGAATAAACAAATAAATTTATTTAAATTTGTATTAAAAAATCATGGATAAAATGGAAATGAGTTTGGATGACAAGAGAAATGGATAATAAGAGAAATGGATCAATCGGTGATACCCACCGCAGACCTCAACTGGGTGATAAGTGGAGAAATAAAGCAGCTGGTAAAAAACGTCGCAGATCTCAACTCAATGGTAATCGGCAAAGTGGAGCAGACAATGGTAACCGGCGCAGCAGAGCTTATGAAAATCTTAAAAAACCGGCCGGAGCTATTAACAGTCGTAATAACAAAAAACCTACACCTACTGCTGAAGAACTCGATGCTGAATTAGATGATTATTTGTCCCAGCGTAAAAAATGTTAATTTATGTAATAGATTTGAAATACCAAAATAAAATCAAATGTATCATATAGAAATAAAGTTATAAAATAATTAGAAGTCCACAGAAGTTTTGAATTCATTAAAAAAATATGTATATACATATGTACACACACACATACATACATATGTATGTATTTAAATAAAAGAAATGGAAATCTAATGATATAAAAAATAATTAATTATTTAATTACAATTTTTACAACATTTCCGAAAGATTGACTTGAATATCACATGAGATTAAGATGTACATTCACACCAGAGAACAGCAATGAGTAGTGAAAAAGTGAGTAGAGTTGAATCATAACTTATAATTTCTTATACTTATGCGTACTCGTACTTATTGCAATGTTGTCTATGAATCATATCCACTCGAAAGTTTGAAGTGCGCAACGAACTCACATTTAACAACATTTATGACATTGTTGATTTCGACTCTCCTTAACTCAATGCCTATGGATGATGCAAAATAAGTATGATTCACAATGCTAACATCGCATACGAAAATTAAAGTTCTCATTATGAGGTCAAGAATTGAAAAACAACCCTATTTAGTACTATTGTATACTACTTGCAAACTCTTTAATGACCAGGGAAACCGCAAATATGCAATTGCATGTTTTTCTTGTATGTCGAATTAACGCGGGGACAAGGTATTTATCCGTTTCAGAACTTTTAATGAATTTTGGCATCGATTTGTTAGTGCATATTTTTGCATATTTTACCCTTTGAAGTATGTTTTTGCATTTATCAGTCTTACACGCATATTTTTAGCATATTTTATAATTTTTAGAGCATAATTTACGCTTTTGGGGCATATTTTGATAATTTACAGAATTTTTTATTTTAATATGCTTACAGGTTTATGTGTGGGTAAAAATTTTTATTTTTATTTTTCGCCATTTAAAAAATCTCAATGTTCCATGTAGTATATAAATTTTTCTTATATTTCTATAAGAACGTTAAGAACGTTAGTTTTAACAAAAATTCGGTTTTGCTATTTCTGATGGACCTTGTCCCGAGTGCAATTGAAGGAGAATTGTCAATGTATGAAAGTTTATATATATATATAACGATTTTTATTTGAAAGTCGGGGTCAATATTTTGTTGTTTATTGCAATAAAAATTATAAAAAAATCTAGTCTTATTTATTCGAAATACAGTTTCAAAGTTTTAATTCTGATATCTTGATCTATTTTAAATTGAAGTTAAATTTTTACGAGAGTATCCAAAAAAATAATAATTTTTATTCTTAGCTTTAAAGGCAAATTTTTTTAAATAGAAACGTTTTTTTCGTTTTGAAATTTGTATTGAAAAAATATTTCTTGAAACGAATTTTCGTTATTTTTCATACAAATTTGAAACGTTTAGAAACGAAATTTTTTACAAAATCTGCCTATTAGTCAAAATTTGTATGGCAATTTTGTTTTAACGTGCACTTCAAGCCAAAATTATTGTTTTTAATACGGCAGACATTCTTTGTTAGTTTTTTATTGTTTTCTTTTTTTTTATTTTATTTTTGTTTTATTTTAAATGCAAATGCTGTATTTCTGAATTAAAAATATATTTGCATTTACAAATAAACAAATTTGTTTTACTTTTAAGAGCATATTTTTTGCGTTCTTAGTGCATATTTTCAAGTTTTTAGTGCATATTGAATGCGCATAAAACACTTTTTTAGAGCATATTTCTGGTTTCCCTGTTAAAGACTAAACTTTTAAATAAACATACATACATGCATGAGTTGAGTGAGCTGAATCAATGTGAGTAGTATAAGTATTTTCCTGAAATTATAAATCAAACTGAGGTGATTCATGAGTGTGAGTGTGGTATGACTATGATGACGACGTCGCATTCATATTTATTTCAACCTATACTTATAAATCAATGTCATCGTGAGTATGAGTAAATCAAAGTAGTTGACTTTAAATTATGTCTACTCACTTATATTTAAAATTTTATGAGTCAGTATGAATAGCGAAAAAACAATTCATTGCCGATCACTGATATGTATGTACATATTTCAAAATCTTAATTCTAAAATTTTTACATCAAACTATGAAACGTGTAAATATGTATGTAAGTAATTAAAAAAGATTTGAGGATTTTTGTATGATGATGAGGAAGATTTGTATTTTTTTTATATTTTATCAACAAAATTGGAATCAGTCATGTTCGTCCTTGAGTCAATAATTCATGCGGATAATATTTAAGAAATTTTAGGTAATAAAATACTCTTGTTACATTATAGTTCGCTATTATTCTCTATTATGATATGCGTAAATAATGATTCTTTTATTTATTTACTTTTTTAATTTATTGGCAGGCAGGTACATATGCACGTACATACATATGTACTTGGCTATTATTATATGGTGCTTTAAAAAAATGTTAAACTTACATTGTATTGTATGTACACTTTTTTTAACTTCAATTAGCATTTGCTTTTTTTTCAATGAATATTTAGAAAAATATATAGCATAAATGTTTTTAAAAAAAAAAATTACAAATTTTATGAGTTTCACTAAAATTTTAAAGAACGACGAGAGACGCAAGTCGCAAATAATCTTCTGTGCCGTAGGAGTAATAAAAACTTGCACAAAAAAATTCAGACTGCAATAACTTTGAAACACCAGCTTAGATTAGGTTTATAGGGCATTTACATCAGCACAAAATTTAGCCTATTTTGATTAAAATCTTTATGAAAATCTATACCGTTTACACCACCTTTTTTTGATATATATCAATATCTTTTTTATCCAAAACAAAACCCATCAACTGATTTGTTCCCAAGACTACAACCAAATAACTGCAATGTAGCAAATTCACACACTTTTTTAAGCAGACCGTAGCTAATTCACTCACCTTTTGTTGTACAGGGCAGTAAAGAATAAATAAAAACATTAGATTTTTATTAGATTTCCTACAAATCTACTGAAAATTTTAATTTCGTTTTGTATGGGAAATGTGGAAAACGCAGCTTGATTTAGCTCGAAATCTCGAAAGTAGTAGATTTCGAGACAGTGTAAATGCACTATTAGTCAGCAAAAATTTATAAAATATGTAAAGTAAAAATAAAAAATTTTTTTTCAAAGAAGCAAAAACTTGAAAATGTGGAAAATATTAGGTCCGTTTGTTTACTTTTGAAAATTTTACTCTCAAGAATGTCTCTTGCACAAAAAAGTACACGAACGGAAAAATTTCCCAAATTTGCAGATTAATCAAAACAGCTGATGATAGTTCTGTATAATATGTGTGAATTTGACTATCCATCAAATACATATTTTTGGTAATTGATGCATGCATTTTATAATTATGCATTATAGTTATAAATTCGAGGCGATATATATTTCTAAAATAGAAGTTCTGTGACAGCTTTAGCTTGTATTTGGTTTTTAGTTTTTATTCTGGGTAAATGGCATACGAAAATACATCAATATTTGATTTCTGATAGTAGGTACCAAGAATAGCATGCAGAAATAAGTATTCACATATACATAAACATTACATCTCTAAAAAATTGAAGTAAATAGCACAACTAAATTAAATTTAAACACTGATAAATTTAACGATTATTATTCTTTAATTTGTTTCACCTTGAACATAATAGTCTTCAGTTTTTTTTTTGTTAAACTTTTACTTCAACTTTTCTTCTTTTAAATGTTTTTATTAAAAAATTTATACTTTGTATATCCTTACTTTTGTTTATTTTATTGAATCATATGTTTTTCTCATCTACTGGATTTTACTGGTAAAAATTTCTCCAGTAAAAATTTGCAGACTCTCAGTCATTTTGGGGTAAACAAACGGACCTATTGTAAATGTATTTTTTAAGGGAAAAATTCGCAAACATTTTAAAGCTCTCTTTCGTCAAAAATTTAGAAAACTTCAAAATCAAATTTTGAAATTTATAAAAAAAAAACTTAAAAATTTGAGAAAAAAAATTTTTCAACATCTCTTGAGTCCCAAAAATTTTTAATATTACAAAGATCTGAAACAGCTTTAAAATTTATTAAAAATCAATAAGACTTGAACCAAAAAGCGTCTAAATCCAAGAAAATCATTTGTGTAGCTCGTCTTTGGTATCTATGATCATAGACGCTATGATATTTTCTTTTATTTTCTTATTCTTATTTCAAACAACAACTAGGTGCATATATCAGGAACTTGAAAAGAGATCAAGAGATCCACTCTAAATCAAGAGCAGCCACAACTCGAAATTTATCAAATTTGGTTCTCCCGTCATACAACAGCGAATGCAATAATTTACTTTAAATTCAATTCATTTAATCTTGAATAAATAATGGCCAAATAAAGATTTTTCGATATGTGTCTGAGAGATATAAAGATATTTTAAATGCATAAATTAAGCATTTTCAGCAGTCACTTTTTCCATTGATCCCTTTTCGTATTTCACTAAAAAAAATATATACAGTGTGTAATAAAAAAATAACTATACCCATTAAGTAATGACGTATCCACTTCTTCTTTGGTGGTGGCAGCAATAAAACATCCTTTTCACCTTCCCTTAATTCAGACGATGAAAAGTTGTTGGACTTTTTAAAAAATAAATCCTTTAAATTGTCCCTGCGCTTGCGTAAAACACGCAGTTGTTGTCGTTGTTTATCACCCACTAGAGATTTGGGGAAGCAACAAGGTGATTTTATAGTTGAAGTGTTTGATGTTGGCGCTGCTAAATGATTTAAATTCAGAGACGCACTGTAATAATCATTATTGGACGAGGAGGAAAAGGAGTTTTTTCTTAAAGCCAGTAAATGTTGCTGCAATTGTTGTTGTTCCATTGATACGTATTGCTTAAATAAATTTAAATGCTGAGGACTGTGTAAACTGGTGTTGGCTGGAAGCGTAGCTGACAGAGGTAATGGGGGTACGGGCACCACTAAGTTAGGTAGTGTTGATTCAGTATTGGCCGGAAAGGAATGATTCGATTGAACAGTTGCAGAACTACTTGGAGACTTAAAGGCGGAATTGGTTGTCATTAATTGGGCAATAGTTTCGGCTAAATTAGGATTTGTTAAATGCAAAGCACTTAGTCTTCTAAATGTATCGGTTAATATTTCTAGAGGTAGTAAATCCATAATGGGAGGTGCTGTAGGTATTTGCTCGTGTGTCAACAAGGGTGGTGGTGGTGGTAGAAATGTTGTTGACATGGTAGGAGTTGCGCTATCAGCTGTTGATGAAGTGTTTGAAAGCAACAAGTGTCTGTCGCTACTATTAGCTGATGTTAACCACTGTGCGGAAGGAGATGACGTTGTTGAAGGCCTACCGCCGCTGTTAATTCTTAAGCGTTGTTGCAAATTATTCATTAAACTAGTGGTAGCAGGCGTCACGCTCATCATACGATTATTTTGTGTTAAAGAAGTTTCAGCGGCGCTGGTATACAATGACTGTGGTGTGGAAGATGTTAAAGGCGCCATTAAATCTGTCAGTTGAAGTTTTTGCATGTGCAACAAATTTGCCGCTAATGCATCTTGTTGTCTAGTACTAACATAAGAACCGGGGTCACCGTATAAATGTGGTTGCCACATTTCAAAAGCTTTAGCAAATACAATGTTATTTTATTTGGAAAAAAAGTTTCACTACTTTATAGTTTTATGACTGTTAGAAAATATTTAAAAATAATTTGCTTATAAAAAACACTTGAATCGTTTATTTAAACATTAGCATTTTCACTTTATTTAATTTTCGTAGATAATGGGTACATATCACTTATTAAATTCTTCACACAAAACAAAGAACGTCTTGTTAACCCGTTTAGCTTTTAATTTTTTTTCAGGTGGTTGTTGTCTTTAATTTTTCTTTTTTTTATTAATATTTTTATTTTATTTATATCTTGTCAACCACGCACGCGAACGAATTTTGTACGAATGATTGCTATTTTTATTTAAAAACTTTAACAATGCTTTTTTATTATAACTAGGTAGGTAGGTACTAGGGATGCCAATCGGGATCGATTTTTGGAAATCTCGGGATTCGGGATTTAGAAAATCCCGGAATTCGGGATACGGGGATTTTGGAGCTTTCGGTATCTAAAATTTTTTGGTAAATAAATTATTTCTTTTTAATAAATATTACTTTAAAAACAAACAACAAAAGAATTTTTCTCATTTATTTTTAAGTTGATTAATCTCTTTTGATGTTAGAGAATTTATACTGAAAACAATAGCTAAATATGAAAACTTGTTTTTGTTTTCAATATACTACATACCTAAATGTTTTTCTATAATCTAAACCAAAACGAATGTACATGTCTGTGGACTTTTCGCACTTAAGCGGTAGTTGATTTACGAAAATTTACAAAACTTTGATCAAACCCTTGTAATTTAAATGGGTTTGCTCATAGGTCCAAACTATCTAAATAAAACGAAAATAATTTTGAACTGCATTATAAAAAACATACACACTCGAGCAGTTTTTTAGACAAAATACTTCGCATTATTCTGTAAATATTTCTCGCTTTTACGTCAACCCGACAACAAAAAGTTTGCTCTTCAATTGTATTGTATTCTACTTCAATTGTAAAGAGCTGTCAATAGTACTCAATTGTTACCGAAAAGTAGATAAGTACCAATTCTTTAGTATAGGGTTGAGGACTCGACATATAGATAGTTATATACCTACTGCAATTATGAATAAATTTCCGCAGAAAATTTCTCCCTTTTCCAATTAGATTTTTTCTGTTTTCCCTATTATTTGCTACTGTTTGAAATTATTCCCCGGGAAAAATTTCTCGTGAAATTTTATTCATAATTGCCCTCATAATTATAGAATAAGACGGAATAAATTTGTCAAACTTATGAATTTTCCAAATGTTATTTTCCTTCCAAAGCTCATAGCTATGCTTATTTTTGTTTTCAAAATAATTCTTAGTTTTATGTTGTAGCACCGTTGATGAAAATTATCGTGAGAAAGTAGTTAATTTATTTTGCTCTTGTTGTTAATTTATAAGAAATACCTATGTTAAGAAAAGTCATTAAATTGTTAAAACTGCCCATATAAAATTGTATGGGACTTTTAAATATTATAAAAATACCATAAAATCAACGAAAATTTTAATTTATTAAGTTTTTTATATAAAAATTGCTAAGAAATCCCGAAAAACAAATCCCGGTATTGAATTTTACAAATCCCGGGATTTCGGGATTCGGGATTTCTCGTTTGGCATCCCTAGTAGGTACCAATACTCATTTTTTATTTCATTCAATCGTAAAAATTCTCATTCACCAGCACCGAATGGGTCGGTGTGTAAAAAAAGTAACAGCAATAACAGAAGAAGAAGAAAATAAAAGCAAAATAAAACCCAACGGAACGCAGACAGCAACAAATAAAAATGCATTTTTTATTATTTCGTATTCATTATACATATGTATGTATGTACTTTGTGCTAAAAAGAGTTGTGTTGATATTCTAACCACAGCAACACCAAAATTTAAAACAAAACAAAAAGCAAATCCCATGTACATACCTACATACATACATACATACATATAAAAGTCGTCAACATCATCGTCATGGCTAAAGCCGAAAGCACACAACAAGCAACAGCAATAACAAATTGTATTTATAAACAAAGTAAATGTGTTTGTAGTTATCAAGACAGAATAAGAGCAACAACAACAAAAAACTGGCGGCAGCATCTGCATACGTCAATGCAGAAACACACAATTCCTCCCACAAATTATTAAGACAACCTGGGAAAAAATAAACAACAACAACAGTCAAGAACACTTTACTTTTCTTCTTGTTTGATGGGATTTTGTGAAAATACAAAAAAAAATTATTCCTCCTCCCTCTTAACAGATTTGCAAATGTTGGGATTACGTTTATTGTATTTTTGGGTAAACAAACATGTACGGCACGACACGACACACACACTGTGCATAATGCAGCAGGTAAATACAATGGCAGGTAGTTGATACAGTCACGGACAACAGTATAGTCACAAGGATAGTTTTTTTTTCATATTCCATATTAGGGGTGGAAAACTATCGATGGCACTATCGATAGTATCGATAGTTAATTTATTTTGTGACTATCGATGTTTTATTTCTGCAATCGATTAATACTTGAAAACAATCGATATTTTTTAGTCACTATCGATATTAAATGGAACACCACTAAAGGCAAAAAATAGAAAATATGTTGCTTTTTATAAATAAAAATAGCTGGATGACGGAAAATTTATTCCACGGATCACACTTATTTATCATAAAACTATTTTAGTTTTGTTATTTATTGAACAGACGAATAAACTTCTATTTTATTTTGTTTTGTTTTGTTTAAAAATATTTTGTTTTGAATTTTTAGTGTAAATAATTATATGCATTATACGAGAACCATACAACTTCGATACTATCACGATAGTATCGTCGATATATCGATAGTTTTTCTAGCTTTCGATAGTCTTGAAACGATATATCAATAAAGTTTTTCAAACTATCGAAAACTTTCGATAGTAACACTATCGATAGTTTTCCACCTCTATTCCATATCACATTTATTTTATCAACTTATTATGTGACAAAATTATAGGCACATTTATTTGTTCACTTTTTGCTAAATTGTAATTTTGCATATCTGGCAACACTTTACTCTTGGCGCAATCTGAAATGTTCCGTTATAGTTAAAGTGACCAGATGGTTTTTGCGAAAATCGGAACATAATTGATCAAATAAGCGGGATTTTGAGTAAAATATCGCCAAAAAGCGGGATTTCAAAATAAACATCTTTTAGAAAGCGGGATGTGTAATATACACATCGTTACCTTTATATAGAAAGGCCCTAAATCATTATTTTTTTGAAATCGATTTTTTGTATATTTCGATAGAAGAACATCTAATGTGTCGAAAAAAGCAAAAATCTCGATTTAAAAAAAAATGAGTTAAGGCCTTTCTGTTATCAACGTAAAGACATATACAGTTTTTTATGTACTTAGAAAATACAGTTTTCAACTCAAAAGAAACGCTTTTAAATAAACAAAAACATTTATAAACAAAAATATTTATCTACATATCGTCGGGTGGCTGCTGGTTTGCCGCTCCGTAAATACATTATTACTGCGGCAAACCAGTAACCACCCGACGATATGTAATTAAAATGTCGTTTATTGGCAATCGCATCAATTAAGAACGGTTGCACCGATTTCGCTATATATATATTTTTCATAGCCTAACTTAGGTTTTTACGAAAAAAAAATTGGCCCCGCCCCACTTTTTTTAATTTATCTAAAATCGGAGAACGGCTGGACTGATTTCCAAGTTTTTACAATATTCTTAATAATTTAAGGAAATATTATAAAGGAGTTAACAAGTGGGCGTGGCACCTCCCTCCATTGTCCTTATAAGCTGTTAAAAAAGAAAAATTCGGAATAAAACAAATGCTGTTGTTGTGTGTGAGCCCCTTTACAGCCGATCGGCTGTCTTCTCTGGTTTGTGCTCATATGCAAAAACAATACAAAAAGAATTTGAGCAATCGTTCTCATTCTTTTTGTTTCACTCACTTCAAAGAAGGAAACAAAATAAAATCAAACTACATATTTGTTTCATTTATTTTCATACTATGCTTTTAAGTACAAAGTCATCAAAACAATAACAAAAATTAAAAATTTTAAAAACCCCCGAATATATCTAGAGAAGATGTGATATCTTCTAAACGGCTGGACCGATTTTCTTGAAACATAGCTAAGAACCATCTCGATCAAGTCACCTTTCAAACAGAAAAAAACTAAATCGAAATCGGTACAACCGTTTGGGCTGTACGTGGACACGGACAGACACACAGATACACAGATGCACAGATACACAGACACACACTATAAACTTATAACACCCCTTTTTTGGTCGGGGGTTAAAAATAAGTTTTTTTTTTTTTTTTTTTTTTAAAGAGAAGTAACACTCAGGCAATTAGTGCCTACTGCTAATACTAGGTGTTACCTTCTTTAGGAAAGGATAGTAAGAGAGAAGATAGGTGGTGAAAGAAGAGATAGAGGAAAGCTTCATTCTTTTACAACTCTGCTTTTCGCACGTTTTTAATAATGCAGTGTTGCAGCGCCTCTCTGATGTTAAATTGGGCGTATTAATTTTTTGAAGCTTTGTCTTGTAGCCATTTTATTGATTAATTTACTTCGCCGATGATTTTGCTACACAACGAAGGAGGGCACTCTGATGTTACATTAGGATTAGTATCTGCTGAAGTCGGTATAGTTCAGTGACCAGTGACTATGCCTTCATCACTTGAACTTCCCTACAACAACTGACACAAAGGGACACTAATGCACATCAGAAAAATGCGTGGGGTTGTTATTTAATGACTGTCGGATACAGGGATTGAACCCAGGACCTTCGGTGTTGTAGTCAACGTGCTAACTACTTCAGCCAACGCCACCCTCAAATAAGTTTATAACTGTAATAGTTAGTGTAGATTATTTTTGTTGCGAAAATCACGTTCTTACTCCTGTATCGCGCAATAAATAGCATAGCTATAAAAAGATTTCTTCTTCTAATAGCACATTTACACCTGTATGAAATCTAGTAAATTTCAATTGAAATCTTTATGAAAATTTATACACCAAGTTTTTTTTTACATTTATCAAAATAACCATTAAACTAAATCTTTCCTAAACTACAACCCAACAACTGAAATGTTAGCTAATTCAGGCACCTTTTTAAGTACAGAGGCTTATACCTAGTACACATCTGGCATTTAGGAGTTGTCATTTTGTGGTGTCGCTTTAAAAATGTGCGCAACGCCGTTCACATTATGTTTTATATGTATGCAAAGCAATGCCACACAGCTAAAAATAGCGGAAATGACAGACGTTCCCAATAGGATACACTATTGCGATGTCACAAAATGTCATAGTGTGTACTCGGCATTACTTTTTAGTACAAGTTAAAAAAAAACACCCATGGTTGCATCACCAAGATCTATTAGATTTTCTATTGACGAAGTAAATTTTGTTTTGTGTCGGAAACCTACTTGATTTTGCCCAAAATCTCGTAATTACTAGATTTTACGAAATTGTAAGTCCTAGTTTACACTATGCAAGTCTTATTACTAAGCTGATTAGTTTGTTAGAAAGGAGAGAGAGACGAGGGGAAAAGAAATTTATGTGTTACCCTCGTCTCTCTCTCTCTATCAAACTAATCAGCTTAGCAATAAGACTTGCATAGTGTAAGTTAGGACCAAACGCTCTATGAAACTAAAGAGTCACACAGAGAAAGATAATTTTACACATGCATAGTACAAGGTACATAAATCTTTTGTTGAAAGGCACATTCAATTGTAAACGTGTTGGGCCAAAAATAACATCAACATTCCTTGCAACAAATATTTAGGAACATTTTGGAATGAACTGCTGCTTTAAAAAGTGTTTGTGGAGTAGATTGCTACATGAAGCTGGTTAAAACTCAATATGCGGCTTGAAGAAAATTTAATTAAAATCTATCGACCGCAAGAAAATTACAACCGTAATCAGTGCCTTGACGAGGCTGGGAATCGTTCAAACGAGCACCCACTTCATAGAAAATTTACTCAAGAGACAAGAACGATGACAGCTGCCATGGGAGCAGCGACAATCGCCAAAAGAGCTAAATAGGGGTACACCACAAGGCGGTGTGATATTGCCTCTCCTGTGGAACGTGGTTGTTAATGAATTACTCGAAAAATTCTAGTCCTCGCAGTGTAGCAATTGCGTTGGCAGGAATTCCGCTGGAAACCAGCTCACAAAGACTGCAGACAGCACTGAAAATGGAAAGCGGGACACTGTCCTTTTGACAGGCTAAAAGGATGGGCGGTTTTCCATATGATGCCTAAATGAAGAAGATGCCTTCAACAACTCACTTCCTATGTATCTACCCTGCACTTGAAAACCAACGCTTTCGCGCTCTAGGAAATAGGTTTTCAGTAGCACTTCGGAGCTTTCAACGGTTGACCTTGAAGACTTGGGCTCAAAACGTAACATGCGTGATCGTATCGACAATCGTACGAAAACAAATTAAGTGATACGTCAATCGTATAAGCTGAATGGAATTTCAGTACGTTCACGTATGTCATAATCAGAAAATTGTGTTTTTACGTGACGAGTTGTACGTTCACGGATGTGACGATTCAACCCCTGCTTTCTTTTATTAGGAGCAGTTAGTGGTTTAATTGCTAACTCCAGCTGCAAGAATTTGTTAGCACGGCTATAAGCCAACCTTCCAAACCTTAATATATGTTCTTATTTTCTGTAGAACATCCCCTCCTCTCTCTCTCTCTCCCCCCTTCCTACTTCTAACGCGCTATCTCACTCACATGTAACACAAAGGGACCTAATTGAATAGATCCGCGGAAATCTGTTAATCTAACCTAACCTAACCTCACCTGAAGAAACGAATGGCTTATGCAAAGCAGTTTTTAAACGATCCATGCGGAAAGCAAGTTTAATAATTTTTCAAGTCACTGGGGGTTCCAGAATATGGGGCAGAAAAAATCCTAAAGTATATTGGTTCCGTACTCGTATTTTTTGATGTAACAATGGATGAATTTTCGCCGCAGAAGACTGACCTTTATGGCGAAGAATATCAGTTTTATAGCTAATACGTGTATGTTCATAAAATAAATATTTTTGCCTAGACTGAGCTCTACCTACTCTAAGTCCATCACTGTTTGTATATTATTTTGACGTAATCTGATATATTTGATTTTATTGGGCAATAACTATTTATGAGTTGTTTGACTAATCTGATTGCAAACTGATTAAACCAAATTTGTAAAGAAAATTAAATTCGTGCGCACCCTGTTGGCATATATGTATAGAAAAACATGTTTTTTACGTTTTATCACTTAAGATTAAGAAATATTTTTGTTTGTTTTTAAAAATACATTTTATGTGCCATTATATAAAAAAAATTGTTTTTAATTATCTCATTTCGCTCGATCGTAAATAACAGTGTTGCCAAGACAGCTGGAGGTAAAAGAAACTATATCGGGCATGGTAAAAATTGTTTCAAATAATAGTTCTCAATTGTATCTGCAGAAGTATGCATGATATGCACGTAAAATTTAGAAATTGTAAGAAAAATTTCCGATTTGATTTGACACCAGAGATATTAACAGCTGAGCATCAGCTGCTGAATTGAGAGTACCTGATATGAATTCGCCTTGGTTGATACTGACCTCTACCAATAATTGCTATTGTAAAAAACATAAAACGAACAATTTCTCGGTTCACTTTCCATTTTCTAGTACTGACTTCAAAAGGAAGAGATCAGATGGCCTTTGACATTTATGATATGACTAGGCAAAGAGTGTGAAAGCTATAAGCAGCTTTGCTATTCACAATTAATCTTTGAATCAGCTGTTTATAATTTTTTTTAGCTTGTTCAATCATAACGAATTGGTGCAAAATAATTGGTAATTTTTTTTACCTATTTTTGTAACAGTTTTGTGGTAAAATCTCATAGCAAAAATTTTATTTGATTTTGTTTTATAAATTTGTCGTGAGTTTCTCGCGTGCAATTAATTTTTGTGATTGTGATTATTTTTTTTTCTTTTATGTTTTCCTCGTGAGTGTGCATGAGTGTAAAGGTACGGTCACACTTGACAAACATTTGCCCAAAAAAACGTAACCAGCAAATACTAATGAGAAATCTTTTGAGTCAGACTCGTGTTTATTAAGTTCAATAGTTTCCAATAATATTGTATTCTTTAACTTTGACTATTTGCTAAATACAAAACTAATTAACTTAATCAACACGTGTTTGAAGCAAAAGATTTCTCATTAGTATTAGCTGGTTACGCTTTTTTGGGCAAATGTTTGTCAAGTGTGACCATACCTTAAGTGAAAAGTTACTCACGATTCCATCTCCAATTGGGAATATTTTTGCCTTTTTTACTAATTTTTAATATTTTATGCTTTGTATGTGTAAATAAGATATATAAATTAAATTTTATGTGCCTTCAAGCAATACAGAACAGTAATTGGTAATAAAATATTCATATCACTGGACTTAAAAAGGCTGGAGGCTGTGAAATGAACAAGAAAATCTAACAGCCTGTTCCCCGATGTCAACAGAAATCGTTCGATCGAATACTTATATTGAAAACAACAACAAATTTTCTAATGTTATTGTTGTTTGCAATACAATTTGTTGATCGAAATATTTTTGGTGACAGGACGTAACTCATTTATTAACGTGAGTG
Source organism: Tachina lurida (assembly GCA_944452675.1). Lineage (NCBI taxonomy): Eukaryota > Metazoa > Arthropoda > Insecta > Diptera > Tachinidae > Tachina > Tachina lurida. The sequence continues at coordinate 88,159,554 of OX101755.1, forward strand.
CTCTAAAATTTTAATATTTTATTACGTTTTCTTATACTAAATTATCTTCATACCAAATTAAAAAAAAAAATCAAAACTGGCGAGAACTTACGAAAAAATTTACGGCCTGTCCCATGATGTCGACAGAAAGCGTTCGATCGAGAACTAGTATTAAAAACAACAAATAAATAAAAAAAAATTTATCGAACGTTTCGTGGGACAGGATATTGGAATACTTCTCGAAATATACTCGGAAATAATTACATATTAAAACTAAATCAAACTTTTCCAAAACACAAGAATATTCTAACAACAGATTCTGTCAGAGGAAACAAAATCACCCTTATTCCAGTTGTCAACATCGACGTCACGTCAATACAATAATAAACAATTGGGACTTGCCTACACGCTCTCTAGAATAATTTTGTGATATTGACAGTCTATTTCTGTTTCCTAAGGTCTAGAAAATAGCATGAGTCTGTCAACAATAGCAGTCAGTTGTTTTCGACAACGGGTAGACGACAAACCCCAATTTTTTTTTGTATTGCATTGACATGACTTCGATGTTGACAACTGGAATTAGGGTGAATATATGCATATCGTTACCTTAAATATAGAAAGGGGTTAACTCATTATTTTTTTGAATTCGATATTTCTGTGTATTTCAATAGAAGAACATCTAATGTGTCGAAAAATGCAAAAATCTCGATTACAAAAAAATAATGAGTCAGGGAATTTCTATATTAAGGTAACGATATGTAAGTGTATCGGCTTTTTGAAAGTTTGCATATTAAAGAAAAAAAAAACTCGATATAAGTTATGAAAATACTTATAAATAAATTTTATGTGTCGTATTTGTGTTTGAAGTGTATGTTAAAAAAAAATTTTACACAAATTTTGACTAAAGCACACTTTAAATACAAATGATTTTTTTTAATACATCCGTATGTACTTATTTCTCATCTTTCATAATAAATCGAGCCTTATTTTCGATTTTATCGTAAGCGACAAAAATTACGGCCTGAACCCACGATATCCACAACGTTCGACTTGTCGCACACTTACATTAGAAACAACAACAAAATATTAAAATTTGTTTTTATTGTCGACATCGTGGGTTTGGCCCTTAAAGTTTTCAGGAGAAGGTCTTTTTTAAATATTCGAATATGTTTTTGTACGTAAATTGTCGCTTACGATAAAATTGTTGAGCCTGTATCTTACAAGTTATCAACAATTTTGGCATTTTGATAATTCTAAACTATGGATAGGCCTATACAATTTTAATTTCAATAAAAAAGTCTATTTTCAATAACATGTCGCTGACGATAAAATCGAAAATAAGGCTCGAAATAATTTCAAAATCGACTTTTCGACCAACACTGCACGTAGCGTGCCACACATTAAGGTATTTTAAATTTCACTAATAACAATTTCTTAAGATTCATATTTTCTATACATATCTTGGGAAAAGGCGATAAACAATTAAACGTTAGTTTTATAAAAATTTAGCCACATTTTTCCAATTTTAGATACGTAATTGCAAAAAAAAAAAAACGTTTAACACCTTGTTACGGAATTTACTGAAAATAAGGAAATATTTTATGAAAAAATAAAGAACCTTGTATTACTATTATGGAAGATATGTATGTATGTGTGTATTTACGAAAATAAATATAAAGTCAAGGTCAAAAACAAATTTTTTTTTTGTTGAAATCAAAAGCAAATATTTTATAAACCAAATTACACATACCTATAGGGTTTCCGGTATTTCATAATTAATTCTTAATTTCCAAATTTTCAGTTCCGAAAATACCCAGCATTTTTAAGAAATATAAGAAAACATATTTGGGGGATTCAACTAAATAATTTTAATGCTTCGAAAACTTCAGAAAATTCCCAGCTATAAAGTTATGTTAAAATGCCTCTGCATTTCGGCAGAAGAATTGAATTTCCCATATTTATCTATGTATGTATACGAAGCAAGTTCTGAAATTTATTTTAGTGAAAGTAACTTCAAATCACACAAAGATGTTCAGCACTTTGTTGTTAAGCTTGTACTCGTACTAAATTGTTTTAATAAATAACCTGATGTGTGTATAAAAATTAAGTACATATCGCTCATTTACTCAAAGAACATCATAACTCAAAAAATCCAATTAATCCTCATATCGCTATTCATATGGTGTAAAAATTTCATACAAATATCTTGTATACTCAACCATTTTGAAAGTGAAATAAAATTTTCTTTTTGCATTAAGTTGTGTGTAAATTGAAAACTTCAAACGCGTATTCTAGCAAACTTGTTTTTTTTTAGTTATTACGTTCTTTGGGTAAATGAGCGATAATCATAAATATTCCCCCAAAATTCATTTCTCGCTGAAAATAATTTCTCCATAAAAAATTCTTTCAATCGTGAGAACAAAAACGAGCAATAAGTGTGGCATCACCGCATTTTTGAAGCGGTGTTATTTTGATTGTTGACATTTTGTTTTCTCCCTTTTTTGCGGGCGAAGATTATTAAAATTCAACAAAGTAAATATGCGAAAAGAAAAGCAGTTTAAAAATTACACACTATTAGAGTATTATTTGGCTTCGTAATGCGGTGATGCCACTTATTACTCTTTTTGCTCCCAAGAATTTACGATTTCATCAATTTATTTTTGATGTGTAAACATCTATACGCTAGGGTGTAAAAATCTTTTTCACAATACAATCACAAATTTTGAGTAAGATATTATCAAATCGGTGTGAGCGAATTTCAAAGCATACCTTCAGGAGTAATTAATAATTAATTTTAATAGAAATTGCTTGTGAAGTGCAATAGTGTTGCCAGTGGGGATAATTTGGTTAAAAAGTTGAAAAATATAAAATAAATATAAACTTTTAAATAAAAGAACGTTTTAAATGTCAAATATTTGTTTAAAAGATATATAGGAGTCTTTATAAAGAATTTATAATATTATATTGCCTAACACTGAAGCTGGTGCACGACAATTGGGTAATAATCTCCATCTCATGCCAATTATTGTGGATGGAGATTTTAATACAAATTTTGAAAACCCACAGTCGCAAGCTTTATCAGAATTTTTATTTGACGTTTTCCACTTGCATATGAGCAATTCTCCACAAACCCCTATAACTAATAATTCCACTATTACCCAGTAAAAAAAATTGGAAGTCATTCTAAAGGAACTACATTTTCATTACTTCCAAAAAAAAACGATATTTTAATTTGCTGATAGTTAGCAGAAAACCAAGTAGAAGTTTATTTTAGTCATACAAAAACTTGTAATTCGTCTATAGTTTTAGAAATTACTCACCAGAATTTTAAAAAAATCGATTATTTTGAAGAAATTTATGAACTAATTTTGGTCTAAAATTTTTAAGTTATTTGCTTAAATTTACATGAAAATACTGTTTCGCATTTAAGTTCATATAAAAAGAAACTAATTGTTAAAATAGGTAACTATTAACCATTTTTACTAGATGAAAATATTATCATAGAACACAAAAAAGGACATTTTTCTTAAAATCGCTTCCAATTCGGTGACCAGGCATCGAAAAAGAGAACTTCTTGCAATGACAACCCTATGTAAAAATCATTAGATCGGATCGAAATTTGCACTACTTCCAGATCGCAAACTTTACATTTTCATGATTTTTTTGGAGTGTCTTTTTTTACTGGGTATACATGCAGTTTTCCATACAGTAGAGTCAAAAATTTATATATATTATTTTAGTTACCATAAGCCAATATTAAAAAAAAAATTCATTACTAGATGTTTACACACCTCCCCTGTAATCGGACTCACATTTGGACAAAGTGTGTAGAACTTTGGCCGCTACAACAACAAATATATCAAGCCATAACCGCCAAAAAAAGCTTAAGCAACATAATTTTCGAACTTAATTTTTTGACAAAAATCGATTATTTGCGATCGTAAATAGTCGATTTTCAACAAAATATCGAAGTCCGAAAAATGTGTCGCTTAAGCTATTTTAGCGGTTATGGCTCGATATGAGAGTTAAAAATTTAAGGGTGTTCCAAAACGAACAACGGAAAATGTTTAAATCCCATGTAATATATATATAATTGTATGTATATACACTTGACATTTTTAAGGTTAGTGTATTTTTATACAGACTACAACAATTAGCACTAAAATTTAAAAAAAATTTAATTAAAGGGTGTTCCATGAGTTTATGCAATTTTGACTATGTAATTTTGACAACTTGCTGTATCTTGGAAACCGTAAGAGCAAAACTCGATTTTTCTGAGACGGGTATTTAATAAAGTTTCGGGTACTTAAAAAGGAAAAAGCACCAAAATGGCAACGCTGCTTGACAGTCAAAATGGCCTGATATATTTTTATTCTCATATAAAGAGAGCGCAATATTTGTTTCATATGGCAACCTTAAAAATAAAAACACCAGATCAGGGGCCGAATTCAAGGTACAATTGTACTTTTTTTTTTGTACAATTTCGACCTTGCTGGCACAATTTAACAAAATTTCAATGAAGGTCAGTCAATAGTCTCAAGTTTAACTCTACCAGAAAACACCTGCTCTATTTTCAATTACGACAAAAATAATTACTACGTGTATTATTTAGTTCTTGATGAATGCAGAAACTGTACTGTCTGTAAAAACCTGACAATTCGTTGTAATTCGAAGTTTTGATGGTCAATGTGTTGACAGATTTTTGTGTATGAAGCAGTTGACAGATACCACAATATAGTCTCCGAGTGCTAATTATATACTAATAAAAATATGGTGGGCATTACCAAAAATCGAAGTTTTTGATATTCTTCAGCTACAGAGCACATAGAGCAAAAAATTATCAGCTGAAGTAGCGCTGCCACCTGGTTAGATACACCTTGGCAGTGATGCCAACAATTCAGAGGCAAAACGAGCCAACCGAGTAGTCAAAATGAGCTAAAAAGAGCTAAATTTAAAAATTTTAGTTTTTTGCGTTTAAAAATCTATGAATGTATTTATTATTCAATTTGTACTTCAAGATTTTTTAACATTAATAAAAATAATAGTAAGAAAAAATAAAAGATCAATTGCTAAAAACGGTGTATGTACTGCAGCATATAATAAAAGATTCGCTTGCGCAATTTGCGCTTGTGTTGGAACTTCTGGTGAAAATTATATAATTATATGGCTAGGATAGCACAATATCGTTAAATGAAGCCATACATTTTTTATGCTTTCGAACGGCGTACTAAATCAAAATATTTCGATTTTATAGTTGAATTGCAACATTTGCACAAAGCTTTAGATGGATCTTTTGTTGGTCTAATCCATTTTTAAACGCGGGATTTGATTTCCAAGATTTTCACTATTTTTGGCAGTAAGAATCCATTTCAATAATTTGTCAAACATTTTCTAATTATTCAGAAACACACAGTACATACATAAATACATCTTACATAGTTGCAAAAATGTAAATGCCTCAAAGACGAAACAATAGGCGTAAAACGGGAAAACTTACTATAAAATGCGAAAAGTGCTAAACGTGCCGTTTCCACAATTGAAAAGAGCTGTGTTAGCTCTTTTTTTAAAAAAAGAGCTAAAGGGAAAAATTTCGAGTTAGAAGCAATTAAAAAGAGCTAAATCTAGCTGCAAAATAGCTAAGTTGGCATCGCTGCACCTTGGTTCAAAGAATTGTCGAGCAGTGCATAATCTTGAGGCTGAATAAAAAACCTGCTTTATTACGAGTAGTTAACCGTTTTGTTTCTACAACATATTCTTAATCAAACTTGTAACAGTTGTCGGTATCGACGTCACTTTAACACAACACCAAAAAATTGGGTCTTGTGTACCCGTTTTGTCGAAAAGTGCTTAAAAGTGCTCTCCTGCAAAACAGTAAAATATGACTTAAGCAATTTTTCCTTATTGCCGCAGATTTATTATCTAAACTCAACTTTTGTTTAATTTATTTAGTTTATTTATTTTGTTTTATTTGATTGCTGCTGCCAGAAAACACTAAAGCCGAAATCAAAACATACCAAAAAAATAACAACCAATATCTGTCAAACTACTCAACGTACGGAAAAAGTTGCCAATTTTTGTACTTTGCATTGACGGACACGTACTGAATGTAAAAGATTAAGACCTCATAAGAAACCATGTATTTCAACTTAGCTGTCAGTTGAAAAAGAAAACGAATTTTAACGTATGACGGGTTCTATGTGTCTGGGCCTTAAATTGCACACAATATGTGTAATTTCACAGGTAGTGGCAACACTGCTCACACCAGTCTTCATAACACGCAGGGCTGCCAGATAAAATTAACGAAAAATCGTCGAAATCCCGATAAACTATAAAATAATCATCATTTTATACTCGGAAAATCGTCAAAAAAGTCGGAAAAATCAAAATGAATTTTTTAACGTGTATACTAGGCTGGTTCAATTTGTATGGATGAAAAAAATAATAAAAATCGTATAGTAAAAAACGAAATCTACATATATATAATTCTAAGAAAATTTTGCGAAGAACCAAATGATCTAAAATTAAACCCTATATTGCACCTCTCGACATGAAAATGTATTTACTTTTCCTGAGCTGCGTCTTGTTTGGCTATTGCTTACCTTATTTAAAGACATTGGGCCAAATGCATAAAAACTGAGCTTTAATTAAGTTAAGTCTGCTGAGGACAATCTCAAGCAATGAGCACAAGTATACCACCTAGAGCTGCAGTAAATATTTTTATGCATACAAAATATAACTTGCTCAAAATTTTTGAGTCGAAGCAAATGCTCAGGTTTTATGCTTTAGATGCATTGAGTTTAATGATGAAAATGGGAAACCAAATATTATGGATAAATCTAAGGCAGATCTCAAAAAAATTAAAAGCAGGGAATATGTACGTGGGAGAAAGAATAATGATTCGAATTTAAAAAAATTGTGATATAAAAATAAATGTTTTTCTAAAAAAGAGTATATACATTATTTAATTGCTTTTAGAGACGTAACTTCATCGAAGAATTTTCTCAGAATTTCAAAAAAACAAAATTATCCGACATAATGTATACATATGTTTTATTTTATATGTTTATTGGGAAATTTCAACCATTGGCCTCTTTCAAACCGTTATAACTTTTTTCCTCTACATGGTAAAATTATGAACAATATTACCAAGTAATGTCCAAGTTTTAGTCTCAGTACTTTGATTACCGAAATTTTTTATACGAACTTGGCTTTTTTTACATTTATGTTTTCTTGAGAATATCAATTTACACAGGTATCAATATAAAATAAAGATTGGACAGAATTACACCGAAATCTTTTAGAAGGTAAGTAATACATGAATTCTAATAGTCGATTTTTTATTAAAAAAAACTAAAATATTTGGACTTTTAAAAAATCGTAAATTTTAAGGAAAAAATCGTCAAAATGACGATAAATCGTCAAATGTGGCAGCCGTGATAACACGTACGACGAGAGGAAAATTGAAAGCTTTTTGTAAATAGAGAAAATATAAACATGGAGTAAAAAAGAGAATTAACCCCAAAACTCCCACAAGTGCATGGAAATGTGCGTTATATAGATAGAGACTTTGTTTATGTATTGTAATTGCATGTGCATACATATTTATAGGTGTGTACATACATACATACATACATATGTATGTATGTATGTATATATGCATGTGGTGTTGCATTAACTTATTTAAAACATTTTTATTTTTTACGTTAGCCAACGTGTTATTGCATGTTGCACGCCAACCAAAATAACGCTAACAACACTATATATTTATAATCCAAAAAACAGTTACAATCACACTACACACATATGAATGTACATATGTACATACATACATACATACATATCGTCTGGTGGTTACTGGTTTGCCGCACAGTATATTAAAATTACATTACTACTGCGGCAAACCAATAACCACCCGATGATACGAGTATGTATGCCTCAAGTTACAAAAATTTACAAACTTGTGTAAACTAACACGCATTTATAGCCGTAAATATTTTTAATTTCTCATTAGTTACATGTAAACTATTGAGAATTGTTACTTTGTAGTGTCATTTTTAAATTGTCTGCAATGCCGTTCACGTTAGCCCAATTTACAATATTGTGCAAGTGTTGCACATGATGTGAGAAACTGTCTCTTCTTTATAGTGTTTTCACACTTACATGGTTTTAATAAAAGTTGGCTTTGACGATAAAAACCAACTGTTAAAACCAGGTTTTACCATACAAAATGTATGTGTTAAGGCCATCTTAAAACCATTTTTGAATTGGTTTTAAGAAGGTTTATTGAAATGCAACCTTGTTTTTTTCGCAGTGCTAAATCCAGTGCTGCCAAGTTAAAATGCCCGGAAGCAGCTAAAAATGTTTATAGCTTAAATTAGACGTGACATAGCCATAACCAGGGTGACCGATGACATTTTTTAAAAAGTGGCACTAGATAGGGGATTAATCAAAAAAAAGGGCAACATTGAAAAAAACGAGAAAACTACACTAATTATATAAGTCACTTTAAAAGAAAGGGGGACAAAGAGTGGCAAGGCAGTCGAAAAAGTGGCAATTTGGCGAGTCACCTATAATCAAATAGTGTTGCTCATAAAATTGGTTCGAACAACTAATTTCTATGGTTATAGTTATCGCACGTCTGAATGAACCTTATGCCAATGAATAAGGCAGTTTTACGGACGTTAGTTTCAATACAAATTCAGTTTTGCTATTTGTGACGGACTCTGCCCCGAGTAGACGTTGAAGAAACATTGGCAATGTATAAAAGTTTATTTAGATGAGACAGAAACGATTTTTATTTGAAATTCTAGGTCAATATTTTGTTATTTGTTGCAATAAAAATTATAAATAAAAATCTTGTCTTATTTTTCCGAAATACAGTTCCAAAGCCTGAATTCTGATATCGTAATCTTTTCAAATTGAAGTTAAGTTTTTATGAGAGCATCCAATAAAAATTAATTTGTTTTAGTCAAAATTTTTATGGTAATTTTGTTTTAACCTGCACTTCAAAACCATTTATTCTTTGTTAATTTTATTTCCCTTTTTAATATTTTTCTTTTTTTATATGCAAATGTTGTTGAATTTTTTAATTAAAAATATATTCTCATTTCCAAATCAATTTATTCTATTTTTAAAAGCATATTTTTTACTTTTTAGTGCATATTTTCAAGTTTTTAGTGCATATTGAATGCGCATAAAACTCTTTTTTAGAGCATATTTCTGGTTTCCTGGTCAGAGAAGTACTTTTTGCCAGCACTATTTAAAAATTTTTTTCTTAAAAAAAATGCGTAAAACGAATAATCGTTAAGTGGCAGCATTGTGCGTGAGCGGAAACTTAAAATATTTGTTACACGTGCTTGTGCTTCTCTACTTGTCAATTACACTTTTTTGCTTTTCTATTACATACACATTAGGGTGATCGATTATTTGACATTTTTCATAAACCGGGTTTCGAATATATCGAATATTTGAAATTATGAAAAATTATCAAAATGGTTTTGTTTTTCCATAAAGCAGTTACTGAACAAATTTATTTTGCAACACAGTCTTCTTGAACAATATAAGATATCGTTATGTTTGTTTTTATGTTACATACTTGCGTCATTTGCATAGTATCAACAGTTTTTTGCCACTTCTGAACGTCTGAACACTTTTTATTGACATCCATTGTACTTAATTCGCCTCTGCTATCACCTCACAAAATCGCTTTAATTTCATGTTGCCTAGAGCGCATAGAGCTTTTACACTGAAAAAAAAATACTTAGGAAAATCAACAGAAAACGTTCGTACAAGTTTTAGTGTAGTGAAAACTAATTTTATTGCAAAGTCTATAAATCGAGAAGTATTCGATTCAGCCGGTTTTTTTAATTATAAAAAAAACCGGACTAATCGACATTCGAAAAATCAACATTTTGAAAAAATAAATTCAGTAAAGTGCGGCTTTGACTCGCCCACGAAGGATTCGGTACATTCGTTTTTGAGCATTTTTTTAATATGGCATTTTTTTCAGTTTAACTTGTTGTAACTTCACAAATTTCAAGTGTATATAGTACATACATACAATTGCATGTATATTACATGGGATTTTAAAATTTTTCGTTGCTCGTTTTGGAACACCCTTTAATTTTTAACTCTCATGTATTTGTTGTTGTAGTAGCCAAAGTTCTTCACACTCTGTCCAAATTTCAGGTCCGTACCTCTTACGGTTCTCGAGAAAATAGCCTGTGACAGACACGACAGAGTAGCGAAAACAATAGGGTTCCTATGGAACCCTAAAAACGACATCCGTATTCTAAAAAAAAACCGGTTGAAAAATCGAGTCGATGACCCTAATTTTTTATTGACAAAATTATATGAAAGAATAATACCTATGAGCTTTAAGCTACTTTTTTTGCAGTTATAAATAGAACTTTCGTAAGGTAACATGTTGAATTGTTATGGATAAGTGTATATGTATGTATTATGTATGTAAGTAAGTATGCCATGTGTAAGTAGAAGAAAGAGGATTTTACCGCAATTTGTGGTGTACGAGGGCGGTTCGGAATCTTCTTAGCCTATCAATGAAAGAGAATAGTTTGTTTTTCAAAAATATTTTTATTTTTCAATATAATCTCCTGAAACTTCAATACACTTAGTCCAACGCTTTTCTAGCAATTCTATCCCTTGATTAAAATAGTTTTCCTCAAGGTCTTCAAAATCAGAGATGCCAACTTAGCTATTTTGGAGCTGATTTAGCTCTTTTTGATTGCTTCTAACTCGAAATTTTTCCCTTTAGCTCTTTTTTTAAAAAAAGAGCTAACACAACTCTTTTCAATTATAAAAACGGCACGTTTAGCACTTTTCGCATCTTATAATAAGTTCTCTCGTTTTTACCCTATTGTTTCGTGTTTGAGGCATTTACATTTTTGGTAAATATGTTTTTTGCAAATGCAGATACTTTTTTGCAACTATGTAAGATATATTTATGTATTTATTGTGTTCGTTTCTAAATAATGCAAAAATTTTTGACAAATTATTGAAATGGATTCTTACTGCCAAAAATATAGGAATGCTTAGAAATCAAATTCCTCGTTTAACAAATGGATTAAAGTAACAAAAGATCCATCTAAAACTTTGTGCAAATGTTGCAATTCAACTATAATATCGAAATATTTTGATTTAGTACGCCGTTCGAAAGCATAAAAAATGTATGGCTCCATTTAACGATATTGTGCTATCCTAGCCATATACGTATGTATATCATTTTCACATCTTGCATTATATGCTGCAGTACATACACCGTTTTTAGCAATAGATCTTTTATTTTTCTTACTATTATTTTTATTAAAGTTAAAAAATCTTGAAGTACAAATTGAATAATAAATACATTCATAGATTTAAAACGGAAAAATCTCAAATTTTTAGATTTAGCTCTTTTTAGCTCTTTTTGACTACTCCGTTGGCTCGTTTTGCCTCTGAATTGTTGGCATCACTGTTCAAAATAGTGGTTTACAACTGTAATTGCATCTTCATTTGAGGTAAAACGCTTGCCAGCAAGGAATTTTTTTAGATTTGGGAACAGGTAAAAGTCACTGGGAGCCAAATCAGGAGAATAAGGTGGGTGGTCAAGCAACTCGTACTTTGATTCGTTGATTTTAGCCATTGTTAAAACACTCTTGTGCGCTGGTGCGTTGTCTTGATGAAAAATTATTTTTTTGTGTTGTAAGCCAGGACGTTTTTTTCGAATTTGTACATTTAATTGATCCAAAAGGTTGCAATAGTACTCTGAATTTATTGTTTTACCCTTTTGCAGATAGTCAATCAATAAAATACCTTTGAAGTCCCAAAAAACCGTTGCCATAACCTTACCAGCCGATTGAATTGTTTTTGACTTCTTTGGGGCACTTCCTCCAGCTTCAGTCCATTTTTTGGATTGTTCTTTTGTCTCTGGAGTATAGTGGTGGATCCATGTCTCATCAACAGTTATGAAACGACACTTAAAATCCATTTTATTTCGCTTAAAACGATCCAAGCAAGCTTAAAAAATGTTCATTCTTATGCGTTTTTGGTCGACTGTTAACAAATGCGGCACCCATCTTGCAGAAAGCTTTTTCATCTGTAGTTCTTCATGCAAAATTAAATGGACTCGATCATTTGAGATGCCCATGATATTAGCTATTTCACGCACTTTTATTCGTCGATCATTTAATACCATATCATGCACTTTGGCTACAATTTCTGTTGTTGTTGCTGTTTTTGGACATCCACTACGTGGTTCATCTTCAATGCTTGTACGACCACGTTTAAATTCAGCAACCCAATTTTTTACTGTTGCATATGAAGGAGCACTTTCACCTAACACATTCACCATATCATTATGAATTTCTTGTCCCGATAAACCTTTTTTATGCAAATATTTAATGACACCACGCATTTCTAATTTTTCCATTGTTAAAAAATCGCGGATGCGTCTTTTGTGAACAGCTGTTTCTATATGAAGGAGTTGCCAGATCGAAACAAAATTTAACATGTGTTCATAACAGAGATGGAAGTTTCCAAAACACAACTTTTTTCTGTTTATACCGCGCTTTTTGTGCTAGGCTAAGAAGTTTCCGAACCGCCCTCGTAATAACATAAATAGATACATACACACATACAGTATGTCAAGAATGAGTTTTCAAATTAACGAAAAATAAAAGTTTTTATATTATTTTATAAAAGTAATTTTTATTTTAAAGCAAAAAATACTTTCAGTTCATTCTAATTATTTACAAAGATTTAGCACAAAATAAGTCCACCTTGATTAGAACGAAAAGGTCTTATTTAACTATTAAAATTTATATAGTGGTTACACTCCAGGATTATCACAAGATATACATATCGTCGGTTGGTTTCTGGTTTGCGGCACAGTATATTCAACATACATTATGTCTGCACCAAACCAGAAACCAACCGACGATATGTAAGTATTTCAGTTTGGTCATTGTAAGTAATATACACTAGTGGCAAAAACTAAAGCAACTGAGCTAGTATTATTACAATTCCGTACCAGTATTATAAAAAAAAGTATTTAAATAGGTTTAGCAGTTCCTATTACAAACTTTTAGCGCTATATTAACCTTTTAGCACCAATTTTTTTTTTAATTTAATTTAGTTAGAAAATAAATTAACACGAAAATAAAAATAATTCATATGTACATGGCAGAAACTAAAGCAACTCATATAAACTTATTAACATTTTTAAATCTATTTTAATAATTAATGGCATATCCATTATTTTTCAAAACAGCAGCGCATCTTCTGAGCATTGAATTAATTGATCAATTTCGCTTTTAGAAATGCTTTCGTGGGCTTCTTTTCTTTTTAGAAAAAAATTTCGGGCCTAATTTTGTAAAACACATCGCTAAGCGTTGACAAATATTGTATATATTTTGTTTTTGTAATTTTAATCTTTTCCATACAAAATTTTTCAACTTTTGGCGTTGTGTTTTACAAAATTAGGCCCTTCGATTCTTCGACCCATGGTCCCGCAGCTTTATCTTTCTATCGACCATATCCCTCAAGTTCTCTATAGGGTTTAAATCAGCTGATTGGACAGGCATTTTATTTTTTGCAAAAGGGAAACATGACAGTTTCTGAAATGTTTTTGTAGAGGTAGCGGTCCATGGTTTCACTAATACCAGTTTCACTAATACCAGTGACTTATTCGGTGTAGAATAATATAATTATTTAAAAATGTCATTCCGGCACTTAACTGTAACAATGAAAACTTATAATTTTTGTTTTTATTGTTACAAATTCAATTATAATTTATTTTTGAGCAGATATTTTTTGGGACTCGAACTGACAACCTCGTGCACGACAGGCTTGCACACTACCCACTCGTCCACAGGAAGCACTCATATTTCAAAAGTATAAACACCTGTTAAGCTTATGTTATTATCTAAGCATAGTTACGGGACTTGTTCCAGAATGGCTTGATGGTCCATTTATATTGATCGATTCATTGTCTTTCCCAGCCAAGTCTTTCTTATATATATACTTAACCAAAAAAAAAAAAAAAATATTCGTAGTACATAATACATGCCTTAGCGGAGTCTTTCTTATATAGACATACTAAACAACAACAAAAATATTCGTAGTACATATAATATATAATATTCGTAATAGTGCCCTATTGAACTATGGATGAACTAATGGAGAATAAAAGTAAACGAACAAAAATGTGTTCAGGCGACATTTACCCTATGAAGAAAGAGATACTTGTTCCCTCGGCTTACATGGAAACACCACATTGACTCTAGCGAACACAAATGAAGCTTAATTTAACTCAGATACATACACTTCACTTCACTTGAATAGGTGCAGTGTTCTACCAATCTACTTGAGGTCGCTGCTCTCAATATAATTAATTAATGGAAAGGATTGTGTTGTACTTTTTATTAAAGGTTTACCAGTTGAGAAAAAGAGTGTATACAAAGAAAAGTCGAAAAAGTTCCGTTAGACTTAATCTGGGCTTCTTTTTATCATTTGTGATGAAAAATGGGAATTCTTTTTGTGCCACTTGAATAGGTGCAGTGATAAAAAAGTGGTTGTATGGTCATTTGCGTAAATTTTAATTACAAAATAGCTGATCAGTTTTTAAAAAGAAACATCAAAAATAGTAAATCATTAACGGTGAAAGAGAAGGTGAAAATTGATGCCTATGATGATCAAGGTCTGTGCGGCCGTGAAATTTCTATAAAAATCAGCTACAATACTAGAACAAGTCCCAATAAATAGAACGAGTCTGTTGAAGCTTTTTAGTTTTTAAGATGTTTAGTAATTCTCAATTACTTTATGGTAGATTTTATATAATTCCAATTTTTTCTTTCAAGATTGGACATTTTCTGATAAATTTGCATTAGCACTAACGTAATGCAGCGTATAGAAAATATTAAACAACATAGTTACCTTAATATAGAAACTACCTAACTCATTACTATTATTTTTTTTTTTTTAAATCGAGATTTTGGCATTTTTCAATATGTAACCATTTAAACGATATATCTTCTTTTCACCATACACTACGCCCTACTTTTTGTAACGCTACTATTTTCTCAAGTCCTAGGACGAGTACGCTTGGTTCAATTGTCACCAAATTTTCTGGAGGGCTAATACAGCTTTTACTAATAAAACACATGTAGTTTTTTTTAACTTTGAACCCGAACCCTGAAACGCACCCGAACCTGAAGTTTTTATTTTTATTAACCCGAACCTGAACCCATTTTGTTCATGGTTTCAGTCTATGAATGCGGATAATATACGGAAAACCAAATACTAATTGGCATTCCTCTTTTATATGAACAAAAATATTTATCTATATAAATAAAAATCAAATGACGATCGCTATTATTGCATCAATTGTGTCTTTGTGGTCAAAATTGATCACAACCACTTTTCTTAATTTATCTGAAATCGAAAAACGGCTAGACTATTTGGCTAATTTGTTTTAATATTTGCACTAATTTAAAGAAATGTTCATTAAGGAGTAGACAAGTGGGCCTGGCATCTAACAATAGGTATTATCAAGGTGTATCTAACTAGGTGGCAGCGCTACTTCAGCTGATAATTTTTTGCTCTATGTGCTTTGTAGCTGAAGAATGTCAAAAACTTCGATTTTGTTTTGGTTTCGGTACAATTATTTTTGTGCTTTTGACATTCTTCGGTTCTTTACACAGCTATGGTTGCCGTGTTTTTGTATAACAAATCCTTACGCAGTCACCTGTATAATTACACCATGGGTACTATGAATAAAAAAAAAGTATTTTCTTTTTACTTAAAAATTTATTTAAAAAAACATAAAACTCACACATGTTTGGGGTTTTAAAACAAATTTTTAAGTAAAAAGCAAATACTTTTTTTATTCATATTACCCAATATAGCAAATATTTATTTTGAAATATCTTTTGAACATACGGGAAAACACCTCGAGTTATTTCATTACTGCTAAAAAAAAAATTCGGAATAAAACAAGTGAACGTAGCACCTACCATGCAAAATTTTTTTATTTTGGAATATCTTTGCATCTAATGCAGCAAGAATTAGATTAGAATTTGTTGTAAATAACGATTTTTATAATGTGCGTTGTCTTACAAAAAAAGTTCGAATTGGACACGTGGGTGTCGTACCTCCCATAAAGAGAAAATATTTGCTTTGAGATATCTGGAAATCTAATATAGTGAGAACATTGAAATTTTGTAGGGATAACATTTTCCGTATCGAAAAATAGATGAATAAGTATATGAGTAATAAATAAAAACATGTAACACATGTTTTATTAACACATTAAGCTATTTTAGCCGTTGTGTCTCGATATGTATTACTTGTATTAAAAAGCTTTAGCATTTCAGCAGAAGGATTAAATTTGTCACAACAAATTGAATTATTTTTAAAGCTTGTGTTTATTCTAAGAAGTGCTTCTAACAAGTCGTATTGCATTTTGTTGCGTATTTTTGTTTTGGTACTGTTCATTAGTCCTCGTCCATACAGTGAAACATTTGCTGCAAAACATTTGAGTTTGTAGACGAGAGGGGAAAGAGGAATGGCAAAGGATACTTTGTTTCATGTACACGAAGTTCTTGTTGATTACGTCATTCTCGCCTCATTCTCATGAGAAATATATGAGAAAATGTATTAAGCCTGGTACTCTGTTCAAAATTTCACGCGAAATGTTGACATAACCCATACAAAAAAAGTTACGTGAAATTTTCATGAAATAATGTTGCAAAAGTTGTACTCTGTTCAACTCGTGAAAAATGTATGAAATGTATCTGGCAACATTTTCTAGCTATATGTGAAATAATGAGACTGGCCAAAGTATATTTATATAAAGTATATGCAGGTCTACAACAACTAAGAAAATACAAAAACAACATGCGCTTTGTTTGTGTAAAAATAATGGATGAATGTCAAAAACAGATGATTACAACCAGACCTGGGCAACTTGCATTACTTTTCATAAGCACTGATTGAAAAACAAAAATTTTAGTGAAAATTTAAATTTGATGCTTGTAATGCACTCTTTTTTGCACTAAAATAAAATCTCTTACGCTCCAGCCACACGTTCAATAAATCGCTTTCAATTTCATCACATATATTGTTTGTCAAAATTCCTAGAAATTGATAGCTGTTGCACAGATTGATAGTCAATTTAATTTTTTTAATGCCATCGACGAAGAACAACTCAAATTTGTAGCTTCAATCAATGTGTGCTGTGACCAGCCGTTCAAATTAAAAAGTAAATTGCCATATAAATGGATGGGTGCATTTGAAAGCAATCTAGTTTTCAATTTAAAAATTTAGAGTGTGTAAGTGCCGGTCCAGACTTGCAATTTTTGTTGCAGCAATTCTTGAATATGCGTGAGAGTGTTGAAAAAGAAATATATACTTTTTGTATTCCTCTGTCGCTCTTTTGTACTAAAAAATAAAAAGTTGCTGCAACAAAAATTGTAAGTCTGGACTGGGACTAAGTAAAAAAAAGTGTGAGTGTATTGAAAATTGAATGGAATTGAAAAGCAAAAATTGGACGTGTGGCCCCCAAGTTAAAAGTAATTGATTAATATTGCATTAGCAGCTAATTGTATGGCGAATAATGCACTAATTTTGTATTGCCACTAAGCACATCATGAGGTAATGCAATATTATTGCAATATCACATATCGTACACAGTAAAATTATATAAAAAGTAATCATATTTTTTATCAAATAGCACAAATAAAAAATACAGTGAAGGAACATTGAAGGCACCAGTATAAGTACGTGCATACAAATGAAAGATCAGTACCCCATTTCTGTAACTTGTGAGAAGTTCTCGCATCGAGAAAAATTAAATAATTATATTTTTTGTCCTATTTTAGACTGGGTTACTCACATAAAAACTTACAAAACATATGAACAAATACAGTTTTTTTCTTACTCAACCTGTGTTTCACAGGATGATAACAATTTTTTCGACTCGAAAAGTTCTCACATTCCTTACAGAAACGAGGCACAGAACTTAGGTTTTCGTTTATTTTATTGTAAAGTTACATATATCTTAAAAAATGGTGATTTTATAAACGGAATATACTACCGCTTGGAACAATTATAATTATTGAAAAATTATAAAAATGGTAGTGATATGATTTTTGCCTTAAGTGGCGATATGTACATAGACAAAAGTTTACATATTTATGTATGTAAGTACGTATGTTTTTATGTATGTACACATTTGCGTTATATTTTTCGCCATGTGATTTGGTGCTGGCGCAATATTAATGTATTACTTTGAAGAGATTTTAGTTTATTGCCAAAAAAATTGCACTATAATTATCAAAGTTAGTTCTAATGTAATAAATTTGCATTTGTATTGATTTCGTTTGGTGTAGGAAAATGGTCAATGCATTTGTTATTTAATGCAAGTCCCAGATCTGTACCACATTTCTGTAACTTGTGAGAAGTTTTCGCATCGAGAAAAATTAATTAATTATATTGGTTGTCCTATTTTACACAGGGTTACTCACATAAAAACTTATATAAACTTACAAAACATATCAACAAATACAGTTTTTTTCTTACTCACCCTGTGTTTCACAGGATGATAACAATTTTTTCGACTCGAAAAGTTCTCACATTCCTTACAGAAACGAGGCACTGCATACAACAAAAAGGAAATGTATGGATAGACAAAACCAAAGTAAATTTATGAATTGATAAACCTTTATTACGTGAAATAAGTATAATAAAAGGTACATATTTATTTTAATAATTAAATATAATTATTTTTAAATGTTTTGTAACACCTTTTTTAAGTAAAAATTTATTTAAACTTTTTCACTACACACAATTGTGTATAACAAAGCAAAGCAAAACAAAATGGCGTACGAAAATTGTAAACAACTTTTGACATTCATGCATTGACACTACACGAGAAAAAAATTAATCACCTGAGTACTTGCATATACTTTATATAAATTTACTTTGAGACTGGCATTTATTTCATGCAAAATATTGACAGCTGATGTTTTTGTTAACAAAAGTCGATCAGTGTTGCCTACTTTAAACCAATAAATACGAAAATTTTTTTCCGAAAAAGTAAAATGGGCATCACTTGTTACGTGTCAAATTTTTCACGCGAAATAATCAATGTTGCTGAAAATTTTTCACAACTTCGAACAGAGTACCAGGCTTTAAGCTGCAAAACAAAAACTTCACAGTGTGGACACGAATGCAGTTTCAAAAGAGAAATCAAAAATGTTTCGCAGCAAATGTTTAACTGTATGGACGAGGACTTATTGGTTAATCTGCCTAGATACTTCTTCTTTATTAAAAACCATTCACTGTGAATAGTAACCCACATTTTTAGACTTTCCAGACGCATATTTCTTAGTTCAAAAATCATTCTTGTTGCCATCAGTTATAAAAACAAATCGCCTAAAATTTGGATATCATCCCCAACAAATCCTTAGATCCCAAATACAAAATTGTCATCCCCAATCGCAAAAAAAAATCCCCATTTTGGGGACAAATCCCCTAAACTGGCAATTATCGTTTAAAAAAGACGGCACAATTATTTGGGACCAAAAAATTAAACAACACGCAAATTAGATATTTTTGGTAGGTACATATTTTTTAAATATGTATTTGTTTGATTCATCATGATATAAAATCATCAACGTCTGTCTACCCCTTTGTGCTGATATTATTGAGAAAATGCCAGTTGCTTTGTCGGCGTTATATTACTAGTTATAATATAAAATCATCAGGTGTGGACACTATGTAATAGAAAATTTGATGTTTTTTTTTTTTGCTTAAGCACATTTCAATAACTGATGGCAACCCTATGCTTTTGTGTTTTGGTGTCAGAGCAACAGAAAACGTCAGCATAGACTACTGCAAGTGCGATGGCAAAAGCATAATCTTAAAAAAAAACATTTTTATTTTTCATTATACCCACACCCAATTGTTGTTGCATTATATTCATAAGTATGTACATACATACATACATATGTACATAATAATAAATCTGTATGCATGTGTGTATGCATGTGCATAAATACTACATATTAAGTTAAGAGTAGAGAGTAGAGCACTAAAAAAATGCGGTGATTGTAAACAACAAGTCATTGAACTTTGTACGATTTTTAAAAACAAAATATTTTCTTTTTTGTTTTTTTTTTGTTTTGCGTTTTTTGAGACCATTTTAACACGCATTTTTATCGTTTGCATACAGTGGCCGTCAAAAGCCCACGTCGGACCACAGTTTTGGCAATTTTTTTTTAATCTTTAATGAAATATTGCTACATTTTTGTTGTATTGTTTTTTTAATAAAAAATTTTTTTTTTAAATAATTCCGAAACATTTATAAATTAAATAATTCATTAAAGTGCAACTGTGACTCGAACACTATGGGTTCCGTACGGACACTACATACATGTTTAATACTATACGAACTTCAGTCTATATACCTAATCAAATATCTTACCTGATTTAGAAATTTTTTAAAAGTACCCGGTAAACTATTTTCGGTTTTTGGCGATTTTTATAGTTTTGGCTTTTTTTCTTATTTTAGGCGCTTTCTCCACTTTTGGGATTTTGTTCCGTTTTCGGCGTTTTTTTAGTTTTGTCGTTTTTTTAATTTTGTCAATTTTTTCGGTTTGTGATAGAATAGAATTTAATTTTTATTTTTTAATTGTAGTTGTAATTGTTGTAGGCCGTATAAAAATACACTAACTTTGCAAAATTTAAGTGTCTAACTATATATAATTGTATGTATGTAAGTATATTACATGGAATTTTGAAATTTTTCATTGCTCGTTTTGGAACACCCTTTAATTTTTAACTGTCAAAATATGATCTTAAGCATTGGGCTAGCAATACGATGCTTTGGCTTATACATATGTAAGTATGTATGTATGTATATACTGCCTTAAAATAATAAAAAACGCCGCCGCAGGGACCAGTTCTTAACAATATTGAATACCTCTGGGATCATTTGGAAAAAAGAATGAGATAACGTGACTTTACAAGCAAAAATAAAAAGAAAAACGTCCTCTTGGAGGAGTGACGAAAAATCAGTTCGGAATATACTCAAATCTTTGACAAATCTATACCAAATCGTCTAAAAGAAGTCATACGTTGCCAAGGAAAAGAAATTTGCTACTAAAACAACTACATACTTTATATGATAAAAAATATTATCAATGTCGAATACTTTTGTTGTTTTAATTTCATAACTAATTTTTTATTTAATAAAATTTTTATATTAGTTACCAAGGCGAATCCATACTAGGTGGTCGCAAGGGATCAGGTGACTATTTCCGCCGCTTGTAATTTGAATATACGTTGGATGTCGACACACATTTTTCAGTACATTTTTTGACATTTAAAGTATAAATTTCTCAAAGCGAATTCAGCTGAGTATACCTTATATGGATTTGCCTTGATTAGCTACTTTAATGATTTAATTTTTTTTATTGAATACAATTTGAAGTTCCTCAATAAAATTCTTTCTTAGTTCTTTTTCTACAATTAGACAGTAAATAGTTTTTTTTATGAAAACAAAATAATGTTGGTGTATGTCGAGTAGTTTTTTTGGCCACTGTACCTACGTTTATATGTACATCCTTAGGTTAGGGTTAGATTAGCAGTCTGCTGTAAAGGAAGAGGTGAAATTTTATAGTCCAGCTCACTTGGGTCCAATACAATGATCCCTTTGTGCTACCTGTGATTTGAGGAGAATATATTGAGAGAGGGTGATAGGGAAGGAAAAGTGATATAGAAGACAGGTGGTGAAGGAATATATAGAGGAAACCTTCATTATTTTTACAGCTCTGCTTTTTTTAATAATGCAGTGTTGCAGCGCCTCTGGTGTCAATGAGGTGTATTAAATTTTGAAGCTTTGTTTAGTAGCCATTTTATTTGTTATTTTACTTCGCCGATGATTATGCTACACAATACCGATTTCGAATAAAATCTCCGATTTGGCCATGAGTTCCCTGCGCTGGGAATGTTGTTGAATAATTTAAAGTTGTTGGGCTTTTATTTGACATACATAAGAGCTTTATGTACATACGTACATATATATGTACATACACACATACATAAGTATCTACAAAACATAAAATTTGTATTCATTGCTTGATTGCTAAAAGCAAGAAAAAACCAAAATAAGAAGGAGAAGTATGGGGTGCGTCAGTGACGGAAATTTAAGTACCAATGTACTATTTTCCGTACTTTTTAATTTTTTTTTAACCTTCAGCTTTCATACAAAGGTACTGATTTTACCCAGTCTTTTGAAAATCGAGTTTTCATAATCATATCCAAGTGAGGTCGTCGGAATCAATTCTGGTTATTTCTGCTATGATGGACGCCGCATATAAGTACGTACATATGTATGTATTTATTCATGTGCTATGTACATTTGTATGTGTGTTTTTGTGCGCGGGTGTGCATTTAAATTTCTCACAACTTCAGGCTAGGACTCACTATCCTACACAATAGTACGGCTTTTGGTCAAATACAACCCTGATATAATGAATTCTTATCTTTTGAACATTTTCATAAAGTCCATCATACCAGGTTTGTTATGTATTTTCCCAAAAGTCGTACAATTGAGTAGAATAGTGAATCCTAGCCTTCAAGAACGGCTTAATCGAATATATTGAATGTTGCAGAGAATGAACATTTCTAGATATTCACGAATGTGAATGCGAATTTATGAGGCATGGATGTCATTTTGTTTTACATTAAACTGAAATACCAACATCCTAATTTCTACTGTAAAGTTAGTGGATTATTATTATCGATAAGCTTAACAATAAGTAAATTAAAAGAAAAAAAATTTGCTTAACATACAAACATGAAAACTTTTCGACATCAAGGCCTGCTTTAGCAGCCCAGTTAAGCATTACATTACTTCTGACTTATTGCTTGGGAATTATCAGCCTTAGGTATACGAAAAACTGGCATGAATTTAATCCCAAGCTTAAAGTAATAATAACTACATAAGTCTGTATATATTCTGGGCTATCATGAATAAAATTCTACGTGAAATTTCTCCCTTTTCCAATTAGAATTTTTTGTTTTCCCTTGTTCGCAGGGAAAAATTTCACGCGGAATTTTATTAATGATAGCCCTGATTAATTACCACTTGCATTGAAAAGTTTTACATTGCAATGGGAGTTCATTGCAAGTATTATTAAATTTAAATTAAATAAACAAGTAAGAGTGCTATATTCGGCTGTGCCCTATCTTATATACCTTTCATAGGCATGGTTGTCAGACTTTTTTTTCGACCTATTTCGCCAAATTGATTTTAAAAATCGCCAAAAGTCACAAAAATCTGTTTTATGTAGTTTTTCTTAACATACATATACATATTTGATAATAAATTTGTTTTGATATAATCGTATACAAATTTAGCAGAAAATCGCCAAAAGCTGAAATAAATTCGCCAAAAATTATTTTTTTTTTAATTTTTCTCATCCAAATTCAAAACGCATTGATTTTTTTAATTAATATAAGAAATGTTGCTTATATTAAATCAAATTGTTTTAATTTTTAGCAGACGAATTTTGGTAAAATTTATTTCCTGAAATACAAAAATTGTCAAGTTAAGTTTTGTTGAAAAATAGCCATAAAAATCGCCAACAAATTTATTTATCGCCATGTCGCCAAACCAAATATTTGGACACCAAACAAGTTCAAAAATCGCCATATCTGACAGCCCTGTTCATAGGTTATAAAATGTACATAGACTAAATATAATCCATATATATCCACTGAGAATTAATATTAATTGGAATTATATACCCTGTGCCTCATGGTGTTAAAAAGCTCTCAAACTTTAAAAATGACATTCAATAGCCTTGTCCATGAACCAATTTGTATATAAAAATTTACAGAGAGATTTAAAATAAATTTATATTTTCGTTAAAATCGTTTTGATTATCACTACTTATGTATTATTTATAACTATCACTAAGCTTATGTCCGATATTGGTCGGGCCTAATAATTATATTTAGATTTAAGATTTGATTACTTATTGTTAGTTCATTTTTGAAGATACAATAAATAAATTTGTATATGAAAAAAAAAAAAAAATAAATATTTTCGTTAATTAAAAGGTGCCGTTAGACTTATGAGTGCCCATGATTCCATTTTACAGCCCTGGTTTATAATAAAACAATGTCAATGTCAATGTTTTTATTTTGCTGTTTTTCAGCATCAATCGAGCAAAGATAAATCCTGATAGGTACTATAGGTCTGCACAGATGTAACTGTTTGCACCAGTTTTACGTGTGTTGGTTCTGGTATGTACAGATGATACTGTATGTTATTCAGAGTTTCTGTTACTAGTCATGTTTTAGAATCGATTGATTTTCTTGAACCAAGTCTGAGTTTATGAAAGAGAGAGCAAAGAAGCAAGAAGAATGGTACTGATTTGCTTGCACCGATAAGTTATCATAGTAACAGAAACGCTGAATAACATACATATGTACCTGTACATACCAGAACCAACCCACGTAAAACTGTTGCAAACAGTTATATCTGTGCAGACCTATAATAGGTACATCTGTCCAACAACAAAGTCTATAGTTTTTTATGTGGGCTTCGCAAAATCGATTTCACGTATAGACAACGCTTATTCGACTATCATATCGAATTTTTGAAAATGTCAAAATTATTTACTCCAGTAGATCTGAGTTTTATTTACTATTTTTTATCATGTTAGTTATGAAAAAAATTATTTATTTATTAAACATACTATATAAAGTAAATTTGCATAGTATGGAGTTGCACGAATATGGGCGGAGTAACTAGACCATATGCCCAAATGAAAAAAATTTCTTTTTGTTTTGTTTCTTTTTTACAGTCCACTGCAAAAAACAATATTTTAAGTTCAAAATAATTGCTTAATTCACAATCCTTTAAAGTTTTATTTTAAAAGACACTTTCAAACTAAATTTCTCAAAGCAAAAGTATTTTACAAATACCTACATAACTTTTTTTCAGAGAGATTTTGTTTGAAATTATCCTTTAAAATATAATTTTAAAGAAACAAGGCTCGTGAATGCAGCATATGTTTTGTAATTTCTTATTTCAACGTTGCACTTAAAATCACTTCATTTTAAAACCAAAATGTGTGTATTTCTAACTACTAAACTTTATATTTTATAATAAAAATAAATTGTTTGTACATACATTCCTACATACATATGTACTATATCAAAATGTTAAAAAAGTACCCATTTTAATTTTCCATCACTGGATACTAAAAAAAAATACCAGCTTTTTAGAGGGGAAATAAAAAATTATCTGTATTTCTGGACTAAAATAAATACATATGTACATATCGTCAGCTAAAATGCAAAAAGGCGTAACTACCAAAAAATTCAAAATCCGAGTTTTTTATTGATTATTATGAATGCCATTAAATTACATGTCTTGACAAAATATTACACATCTGCGATCAAAAATGACGCATTTATTAACAATTAACAAGGGGACTTAACTACACGTTTGTTCAGTTTTTTGTTTAGTTTTTTGTTTCTCCTGTAAAATTATATTTTTGTTAGTTACGCCTTTTTGCATTTTAGCTAACGATATACATATATGTTTGTATGTATGTGTATATACATATAAACAAAAAAATATACATAAATAATTGGTCATAAAAACAAAGTAGCAACAAGTTTAGATACAATATTTACTCGCTGCAAATTTATTTATAGAGTCTATGACATAGACTCACACATACAGACACACACACACACACACACACACACACATGTAATATGAGCAGATATTATGTGTAAGTATACTTATTTAAATAACAAAAGCTTTGGCTGAAACCGGAATGAAAAATTTTTTTAAAGGGGTGGGAGGGAGGAAGCAATTGGGAGCAAGTTGGAAGTACATACTCTCTTTACCATTTTGAGGTACTGGTTTTATTCACTCACTATTTATTTATTTTTCTTCTCTATTTATTTTCGTACTTTATGGTACACGTGGTGTGCAATTAAAAGCTATTTTTGTTTTATTTTTTTTTTTTTAACTAATGTTGCCAGTTTGGGATACTTGTTTTCGTGGTTAGGGGTTTGGGATATACATACATATTTGAGGGATAACATATTTTCAGTCCTTTTCACAATATATGATTATTTTATTCTTAACCAAAAATTATTTATGTTACGCTACAGTTACACGACCAAGATTTGCATTCAAGTTTTTCACACATACTGGTTGTCAAAAGTAATTTAAATTGAAAGCTGTGACGTAGGCTGCACGCAATTTTCAAGCAAATTTATTTTCAATATGCCGTTGATAAGAAAACAGCTTAAACACACATTTTCATGGCTTCTATTTAGGTCTATAAACCGCAACACATCATTACATTTTTTACATATTTTTGTTCCTAATAATATTTATTTAAAGTTAATTAAAGTTTTTAGGAGGAACATAACATTATGTGTAATAAAAGAACATAAAAATACTATGCCGGCAGAATATTTGAAAACAAAAACGAAAAGTGTGCTCATTGAAATTGGTGTCAGTTGTTTCTTGCCTATAAATTTGAATACACAATTGGAAAGAAAATTTGAAGTCAAAGTCCCATCAAATTCTAAAAGTGTGAATGTATTAGTGAAAAAGTGTGAATGTATTGAAATTTGAAAGGCAAAACTTGATCGTGTAACCCTCAAGTTAATCAAGTATGTTTAACAGAAAGCATTTATCAAAGGGTTATTGATTTCCATTTCACTATTTTTAAAAATTTTCAAAAACATATAAATCGGCAGTCAACGTATTTGTAGACTTTGATAGTTTACATCCTTGTCTAAAATTCTCATCTGTTACAGACAATACATACATATTTACACTCCTTTTCACAATCTATGATTATATTATTCTTAACAAAAAAATTATCTAATTCCATGTTTGTTTAATAAGAAAGCATTTATCAAAGGGTTATTGATTTCCATTTCACCATCTGCCTGTTACTTAACAAAAACATTCGCTAGAAAATATGGCAATGCTGTCTCCATTTGCAATGAAAATTTTTAAAAATTTTCAAAAATATCTAAATCAACAGCCGACGTATTTGGTTGTATACGGGCCTGTTCTGCAAATCACGACATGCCAAATCACGGTGATTTCTAAAAATTAATAAAAGCTAAATCATTGCTTTTGTAAATTTTACGTTTTATAGCTTTGGAAGTTGGAAGAAAATATGCTTTTATAAATTAAATAAACTTAAAACGCAATAAAATCTCATTACCAAGGCAGCTATTAATAGTTTACTTTTGAAATCACGTGATTTGAAATCACCGTGATTTTCAGAACAGGGGGTTATTTGGTATTTTACATCCTTGTCTAAAATTCTCGTCTGGTACAGACAATACATGCATACATGCATATGTAAATAAAGGGTCCGCCAGATAACTTTTTTTTTTTTTTGAAAATGCTATGCAAAACATCGAGTGTAGCTTCGGCTGTGTTGCACGTAGCGCCGTCCTGTTGAAACCAAATGTTGCCAATATCCTCCTCTTCAATATTTGTGAACAAAAATTCGTTCAACATGGCCCGATAACGATCGCCATTGACTGTAACGGCCACTCCTTCCTCATTCTCGAAAAATGGCCCATTTATGCCTCTGGACCAAAATCCGCACCAAACAGTGCCTCGTTTTGGGTGCGTTGGCTTTTCAATGTATGCGTGCGGATTTTCTGTGCCCCAAATGCGACAATTTTGCTTGTTTACATACCCGTTAAGATCAAAATGAGCTTCATCTGAAAAGATGATTTTTTTTGGCAAAATCGGCATCTTCTGTAAGCAATATTTCCCAGCGTTGTTCAAGCGTATACACAACCATATTCGTTCAGCGGAAGGATAAAACTAATTATCTGTCAAATCAGACATGAGCTAAGTGTTACCATTCACGAAATAAGCACTAGTTGAAAAAAAAGTTAGATGGCGGACCCTTTATATAGGTACACTCAAATGGACATATAAAAATTTATAAAAAATATTCGTGTTTTTATATACATACATATGTATATTATAAGTACATATGTACATACATACATATCTGTTTTGCAATGATGCTGACTGAGAATATTTTCAAATAAAAGACGGCCTTCTGTCGCATAATTGTATAAATAAAAAAATTATATTGTTTATTTTGAATCCGTTTCCAAATATAACATTTGACCTTTCATTTATTAATTATTATACATAAGTATGTATGTATGTACGTAAGGTGTGTTCTAAATTACACCATGCAACAAAATCAAGATTTCAAATGTATAAATGTAAAAGCTACAAAATTCCAAAATAGTAAAATCGCCAAACCGAACAAAATCGTCAAAAACCGAAAAAAATCGCCACAACGAAAAAAAAAACGATAAACTAAAAAAAAATATCTAAAACTAAGTCGTCTTTCATATGAATATTCGTGCATCACTAGTATGTATGTATGTATGTTAGCCATACGAGCTAAGGCTAGGAAATCTTCAAAAGATATTGGCAGCCCGAGCTGGCCAATATGCATGATTCACAGCAAGACTTACTTTTTTGGCTTGCCAATGTGACTACGTGCTAAAACCTACCCTCGCTCGGCCCTCTTGCAACCATTTCCCCCCCACCCCCAGGACTACTACAAGTATTACTTCGGGGGGTGGTGATTCAGTGAATACTGCTTGCTAATAGATTATATCCCTCTTTTCCTGATTTTGATAAAATATACTGATTCTTTTACGAATCTCTTCTAACCTGCGTAGTTCTAGTAGAACTAGCTTTACAAAATTATTCACACTAGTCCAATTATACAGCGATTCTAGCATAATCGAAACTATGTTCTCCGCTCTAATGCTACGCCCTACACTAGCTGCTAAATACGACCTCCAATTGTAAAATCGTGGACAGACAAAAAATACATGCTCGACATCATATACAATGTTTAAGCTACAATTCGGGCAAAACGGAACGAAGCGGTATAAATACGACCTATAACAACCATGACCAGTCAAGAACTGTGTATTAGGTAGACTTGGGTCGAACTCGTTCACTAGTTCATTTTTGCTACAAACCAATGATCAAACCCATGTAATTTAAATGGGTTTGATCATTGGTTTGTGGCAAAAATGAACTAGTGAACGAGTTCGACCCAAGTATAGTATTAGGTAGTAATTAAGTCACCAAGTTTTCTACTCAAACATGTCCTGATGTTGGATACCAATGTGTAAGTCCACCTCCCCTTTTCAGTTGTTGACCAAAGTTCTTGCCATTTGCGTAAACATATGTAAATCTGTATCACCTTCCCTATCTAAGACTTCTAAATCGATGGGCATTATACCTGCAATGATAAAAGCGGCTTCGTCCGACACAGTTCGAAATGCGCTACATACTCTCATATGTATGTACATATGTATGTATGTATGTATGTATGTATGTGTGTTCCTTTGCGGCACTATATAAACCGAACGCGTGAACCGATTTTAATGATTCTTACCTCAATCGATTTGTCTTAATCCCGGGAGTGTCAGTTGTCAAAATTCAATATGGCAGCCAACAGATGCCATTTTGTAAATACGAAAAAAAATAAAAAGTAGGCGAACTATATCAAAATGAGTATCATTCGACAGGTATTTTAAAATCATCTTTAGGTTTATTTTATGATTTTTCTTTTCGAATGACTATTTAGTATATACATATATAACGTTTCAAAGTTAGTCGCAGTCGGGTTTTTTGATATTTTTGTATACCTAAATACTTGTTTTACAAGTTTTCAATTTAAGGTGCAAATTTCCTACATATGTACATATAATTGAGAATTCTTAAGAGAGCAATTTGCATGTGAGTTGCTTTGAGGATGTCTGATTTCGTATGGAAATGATGTATGTAGGTATAATACATATTTATAAAACATGCATGCAATTGTGAATTGGAAACTATTTAATCAAATCATGCCACATTTACATGTGGCACAAATAAAAATTTTTTATTTTTTATAATAAGTTTCTTGAGCTGCAAGAAACTATTGAGACTGTACAAGTAACAAAAAAAAACAGAAAATATTTTACCTTCCCAAACTTTTTCACTAGTTTTTTTTCTGAATACCCCCAAACTATCACATTTGCGTAAATGTACAACAAAATACAACAACTTCAAAGCAAAACTGAATAAAAAAAAAAGAGAAACTAAACCAAGCGCAAATTATAACAACAAAACATAATTTTACTTAAATCAGAACTAAGCCAGGAATACAATATGTACATAAGTATGTATGTACATTGTTAATGAAATTTTAAGAATTCTTTTTCGGTATGCAAAGAAAACTTATAAAAATACGAGGGCGGTTCGGAAACTTCTTAGCCTAGCACAAGGCACATTTACTACAGGTACATGCATTAGAGAAAACACTGTGGCAACTCTGTGCTTCTCACATAGTTTTACAAAGTAATTGTCAAAAAATTGTATGCATCAAACAAGACACAAAAGTAATTGTCAAACGAATTCTTCGTTATAAACTTGTAAACAAAAAATCAGCGGATGACCAATATGCCTGATACGTGTACCTGTTTGATATGCCTTGGCCTAGCACAAAAAGCGCGGTATAAACAGAAAAAAGTTAAGTGTTTTGGAAACTTCCATCTCTGTTATGAACACATGTTAAATTTTGTTTCGATCTGGCAACTCCTTCATATAGAAACAGGTGTTCACAAAAGACGCATCCGCGATTTTTTAACAATGGAAAAATTAGAAATGCGTGGTGTCATTAAATATTTGCATAAAAAAGGTTTATCGGGACAAGAAATTCATAATGATATGGTGAATGTGTTAGGTGAAAGTGCTCCTTCATATGCAACAGTAAAAAATTTGGTTGCTGAATTTAAACGTGGTCGTACAAGCATTGAAGATGAACCACGTAGTGGACGTCCAAAAACAGCAACAACAACAGAAATTGTAGCCAAAGTGCATGATATGGTATTAAATGATCGACGAATAAAAGTGCGTGAAATAGCTAATATCATGGGCATCTCAAATGATCGAGTCCATTTAATTTTGCATGAAGAACTTCAGATGAAAAAGCTTTCTGCAAGATGGGTGCCGCATTTGTTAACAGTCGACCAAAAACGCATAAGAATGAAAATTTTTTAAGCTTGTTTGGATCGTTTTAAGCGAAATAAAATGGATTTTAAGCGTCGTTTCATAACTGTTGATGAGACATGGATCCACCACTATACTCCAGAGACAAAAGAACAATCCAAAAAATGGACTGAAGCTGGAGGAAGTGCACCAAAGAAGTCAAAAACAATTCAATCAGCTGGTAAGGTTATGGCAACGGTTTTTTGGGACTTCAAAGGTATTTTATTGATAGACTATCTGCAAAAGGGTAAAACAATAAATTCAGAGTACTATTGCAACCTTTTGGATCAATTAAATGTACAAATTCGAAAAAAACGTCCTGGCTTACAACACAAAAAAATAATTTTTCATCAAGACAACGCACCAGCGCACAAGAGTGTTTTAACAATGGCTAAAATCAACGAATTAAAGTACGAGTTGCTTGACCACCCACCTTATTCTCCTGATTTGGCTCCCAGTGACTTTTACCTGTTCCCAAATCTAAAAAAAATCCTTGCTTGCAAGCGTTTTACCTCAAATGAAGATGCAATTACAGTTGTAAACCACTATTTTGAAGACCTTGAGGAAAGCTATTTTAATCAAGGGATAGAATTGCTAGAAAAGCGTTGAACTAAGTGTATTGAAGTTTCAGGAGATTATATTGAAAAATAAAAATATTTTTGAAAAACTAACTATTCTCTTTCATTGATAGGCTAAGAAGTTTCCGAACCGCCCTCGTAATAAAATTAAAACAGAAAGAAGCCCTTTTAAAATTCTCCACTTTACAACCGACGTACATATGTATGTACATAGCACATACATGCATGCATTTACTTCAATAGTGTCATAACTCAAAAATTAGTTTTTGTACCATCACCTCCTGAGAGAAGAATATTTTTCATGTCTTCATTGAGTTGTATGAAAATTGAAAATTTAAAACGCGTTTTCTGCAAAACTGGTTTTTTTTAGTTGTGACACTATTGAAGTAAATGAGCGGTATGTGTATACCTATGTAATATGTAAAAATGTATGTAGGAACATATGCATAAATATCGATTTTAAAGTTAAATAAAAAATGTACATACATACATACATACTCATACATTTGGCAACAAAGTTGCAAAAACACAAAATGATTTTTTTTTTTGCTTCAAACAACGGTGTCAGATTTTACTTTATAACACTTTGCCACATTACTGTTGCAAACATTTTAACCAGACGAAGGAAAAGGTACTCGTAAAATGTAAAAAGGTCTTGATCTCTGGGTATGTGCTGAAAAATTATGGACAGGATGTAAAGTACTTTTGAAGTACTTGTGAAGTTCTTTTTTAAACAAAAGAGAATTGTGCAACGTATGCGTTTGTATGTGTGTGTGTGTATACCCATATATCTCTATGTCAACACTGTTTTCTCTAGCGACAATTGCACTAGTTGAAATGTTGACAAATTTCCTTTTATGCGCGAGTAGAGATACGTTAGAGACAACAGTTCTAGTGTATTTCTGGTGACATTGTAAATGAACGCGTCCATAGTTTGTTTTTCTTTTTTATTATGCTATGCAATTATGTCAAAAATTTACGTACATACATATGTATATACATATCTTGTATGAATCTTTAGTTCAAATGTCTCCATATGGTCGTAAAAGAATAGTGCTCAAGTCTACCGGTAGATTTTCAATAACCACCGTATGTTAAATGCCCATAGACAATTACATTGGCTGGGGTACACCTGGACAGTAGTACTATTGAGAATGTCACTAGTAAATCACTACAATTTTACTATTGACAATGAGCGAGGAAATATAGATATCGTAGACTAGCGCACCAAAAATTTACTAGTTAATCTTTGGTGCCAATGTCTCTATGTGGTCCCAAAAGAACTACTTAGTCAGTAGTGCTACTGTCTAGTGGTGGATTTTCAATGCCAAGCTAATGTTAAATGTCAATAGGTGATTACATTGGCTGGGGTACACCTGGTCAGTAGTACTACTGACAATTACACTATCCGCATTTCCAGCAGGGTATCGCTCATTTACTCAAACAACGTCATAACACAAAAATTCCATTTTTGAGTTATCGTTCCTCATATTGTGTAAAGATTTCGTACAAATAAAATTTTCCTTTTTCATTAAGCTGTGTGTAAATTGAAAAAAATTCCAAACACGTTTTCTGGCAAACTGTTTTCTGTTTTTTTGAGTTATGACGTTGTTTGAGTAAATGAGAGATATGTACATATGTATGTGCCTCGTATGACTTGGGCATGTTCAATTACATTAATTTCAATTACAATTACATGTTATTGTTATTGTAAAAATGTAATTGTTGCTATAATTTTTGAAGTTTGTTATACATAAATGTATTTGAATGTTTTTTTTGGATTAATAAAAAAATAATAATTATTGCATACATTTTCTATAATTATAGGCCTATCCTACGATGTGGACAACGTTCGACTTGTCGCACACTTACATCTGAAGCAACAACGAAATATTAACATTTATTTTTGTTTTTAATGTAAATACGCGACATCGTATGATTGGCCCTATGTACATACGTTATTATAGAATTACTTTTCCAATTATATGTAATTGTAATTAGTATTTTCGATTGTACATACATACATGTAATTGATAATAGGAATTTTTTCCACTATACTTTATCATTTTCAATTACACCTATCCCTCGATTTACACGATAGACACGTTCCTGAGAAAGTCGTGTAAATCGAAATTTTAAATTTTTATATGAAAAATCGTGTAAATCGAAAATAAATGCAGAATCGAGTAATAAATTGATTTTATTAAGAAATTATATATGTATTTCAACTTAGTTTTTAAAATATCAGAAGCGTTTACTCAAAACACATAAAAATAAACCTTTATTCATTAAACAAAATAAATGCTGTTCATAAAAACAAAAACAAAATTAATGTAATTCATAAAATATTCAAAAAATATGCAATAAATAACATAAAAAATCGTGTAAATTGAGGTATTTCATAAATCTCTGAATTAACACGAAAACCAAAATAATCGTGTAAAAAAGTATCGTGTAAATCGAGGGATAAGTGTACAACAAAATGTATTTGTAATTGAAAACTTTCAATTACAATTACAAAAAATATTGTAATTGATGTGTGATCTATTACATAATGTAATAATTACTGCCCATGTCTGGCATAACGTGCCATAACCGTCAAAAAAGCTTATGAGACATTATTTTCGATCGTCATTTTTTTTTTTTATTTATTTATTGAATAATGGAGCATCGAGATTATGTTGACCTACTGAAGCAAAATTTGCAGATAAGCATAGAAAAATTAGGACTGTCGGATAAATTTAAGTTTTATAAAGACAACAATCCTAAGCATTGCGCTATCAATACAAGGTTTTGGCTTCTCTATCCAGCCCTAAAATAATAAAAACTCCACCACAGTGCTCAGATCTTAATCTTATTGAATACCACTGGGGTCATTTCGAAAAAATAATAATAAGAAAAAGTGACTTTTCAAACAAAAATAAAATGAAAAAAGTCCTCTTAGAGGAGTGACGAAAAATCGGTCCAGAATATATGTATACCAGATCGTATAAAAGAAGTCATATGTGGCCAAAGAAAAACAATTTACTTCTAAAATACTGTACATACTTTATATGATAAAAATATTGTAAATTTTGAATACTTTCGTTGTTTGAATTTCTTAACTTGTTTTATATTTGATGAAATTTTTATATTAGTTACATTCATGATCTCATATTTTTTATAGAATACAATTTGAAGTTCTTCAATAAAACGATTTGAAAGTTCCTTTTGTAAAATTACACAGTAATTCTTTTGTTTTTTTATTGATGGAAACAAAAAAATATTGGTATATGTCGAATACTTTTTTTGACCTCTGTGTGTATCTTCTCTTTTATTATCTTAAATTTTTATCCCAGAACATGTGCGCGCATCTGTTGTTTGTGGTTGTTCCACTGCAAATGTTTATTTTCTTCTTCTTTTGTTTTCTGTTATAAATAAACAAGGTCAAAACAAGTTTTGTTTGCTGTTTGTTATTTATTTTTTCTTACTCATGAATCATGCTTCATGCATACTTATGACGATACTGATTCAATATTAAAAACAAAATATAAAATATTCAAAAAAAAAAAAATGATCGAATATCAACCAAAAAATTAAGGGAAAAATATAAAAGAGCAACAATATATCAAAAACGAAACGAAAAACGCCCTCTTTGTTTGGAGTGCTGCTTTTTCTTTATGCTAACTAATGGCAATTATTGCAACTTGGCGTCAGGGTTGTCAGATATGCGGATTTCTCGCCAAACTTGGCGATTTTTCAACTTTTTTGGCGTCTAAATTTTTGATTTGGCAACATGGCGATTTTTCTGGCAATAAAAAAATTTGTTGGCGATTTTTACGGCTATTTTTTTTTATAAAATAGTCACAAAAAAATTAACTATCGATAATATCGATATCACGATAGTTTCGTCGATATATCGATAGTTTTTCTAACTTTCGATAGTCTTGAATCGATATATCGGTAAAGTTTTTTTAAACTATCGAAAACTTTCGATAGTGTTTATGTTTATGAAAAGCGACATATTTACATTTGTTTGCCTTTGGTGGTATACCATTTACTATCGATAGTGACTAAAAAATATGGATTGTTTTCAAGTATTAATCGATTGAAGAATTAAAACATCGATAGTCGGAAAAAAATTAACTATCGATAGTACCGACAGTGCCATCGATAGTTTTCCACCCACAAGTGTTATATGTATTATAGGATTCTTAATTGAAGCACAACTACTTACATATCGATGGTCTCGAGTAGAAAGGTCCAACTCGTGTTTTTTACGGAATTAAGTTTTTCAGTGATTCCAATACATACCACACAAATACACCTTCTCACAAAAATATATTGCAATAGTGTAAAAATAACGTTTTTACAAGCAGTTTTACAAAAAAATTTACATTGTGAATATTACAGTTTCTATTATGTTTTACCTTCTCCTGCAAAGTTACAATTATTTGAGTTAGGGCCTTTCTACTTGAGACCATCGATATGTTAATCACCCTTATCGCGAATAAAAGGCGAAATTTTGTTCATGTGAAATATTTCCGTGAACAAAATTAGAAAATAGTATACTGACACAACAATAACGCAAACATTGGCGAACACTTTCCACGTAAACTTTTATTCCCCATAGGGGTGAATATTTATTTGTCACTCCCAAAAACTATTCAATATTATTAAGAAAATAGTAATAAAGTTGACATCACTGTTTGGTGTGCTGGCATTTTGTTTTTGTATTGGGGGCATTATTTTGTTACGAGTAGTTGTTGTTTCAATAACACTTTTGATAAGTGCATGCGTGAGCTTGCATACATTACAAAAAGTATCGCATAAATAAAAAAGCTGAGTGAGCTCGATAAGCTCTAAAGAGGCAATCAATTTAATAAGCTATTTTTAGCATATTTTAGAGATACTGAGAGAACTAAAGTAAACAAAAATTTAGAGGAAACAATTAAAAATAAGTATTATTATAAGTACATATCGCTCATTTGCTAAAGGAACGTCATAACTCAAAAATTGAATTTTTAGATTTTTTGAGTTTTCACATCATTTGAGTAAATGAGCGATATGTACATACACATGTAAGTAGATAAACATATAGTTTTTTTTCCCGCGAAGCGATTAGCTTGTCTGCAAAAAAAACACCCAGGGTCTATGGCGGGAATCGAACCCATGACCTCTGGACTGAGAGGATAGCATCGCTACAAGGACACCCTTGTGGCTGAGTGGACTAATGAAACTAAAAATAAAATTACTCTCTGAATGTGCAAAAGTTATCCAAAATTGCTGGAACGCAAAAAACCATAATAGCCCATCTTGAAATACTAGTGCTGTTTACATTTTAAATTAAATTTTATTTTAGTAATTCTAGTCGCTTAAAACGCATAGCATTATAAATACAAAAAATTTGCATCATTGGCAACAGCTGTAAAAAATCATAAAAATCATTTTTAATTGTATTAAAAAAGTGGAGAAATATGTACAAATGTACGTACAACATCAGATTTATTTCAAAAACATTCCATTATGCTTTTTAATAAATTTGTATGTACATAATAACTTTTTTTCTTATGTATTTGCAAATTTTCTGATAAATTTTTCAGTTTCACATGTAAACAAAAAACAGCTGATTATTTAATTATTGTCCGAACTTAACCAAGAAAAAGTTCGTACAGGAAATGAAAAAAATTACCATCTCATTCGGTTTTGGATAACTTTGCACAAGTTCGGACTGTTTTGTTGTGCAACTGGAACAGACGTATAGTGTGCAACAAATGCTGGGATTCCTTAAGATTAAAAATTAACTAAAATTTTAAATTTAAACTACCGATTAGTTTGACTTTGAAAGGTAGAATAACATAAATTTTTATTTTTATTTTCAGGTTTATGTTTGACATTTGCAAAAAAAAATTTGCGAAATATTCCCCTTGTTTGAAACTTCGGCTTGTTTTATGGTTAAGCAATTGCCTATATGCATTTCGTTTCCGCTTCTGCAGACACACGTTCTCATAAATTGATTTCAATTTCATTACACTTATACACCTTTTAGACACGGAAAGTTTACTTTGCAAAGTCTTAATTCAGCTACACAGAAAAAAATATGCAAGAATTATTTTCAACAAACAATGTTATTGAATAAAATTTTTAAATTCAATAATATTTGTCATTAACTTGAATATTATGTTTATCAATACCGCGCATTTTAAAATATCATTTAATTTAATTTGTTTGTGTTGGTGTTTATCTTGCTTGTTGGTTGACCCAACGTGGTCATGTGCTATTGTTGTTGTTTATTTTGATTGCTCGGCTTGTATACGTGTGAATTACAACAAGTAGCCGAAAAACGTCGTGGCTTGTTTTTTTCTCAACAAAGTTATTTTTAGATTATATCATAACGCAATGCGCAAATGTAGAAGAAACATAAGAAATCATGTTTTGCGTGTATTCGTTATTTGCGTATGTAAATCGATTTGCTCTTTAGCTGAGTGGTAAGTATGTTAAACTATTAGTCAAGAGACTCCCGGTTCGACTCATCCCAAATCGCAGCCAAGCAAAAACAAACCAAAAGGGGTTAAAAAATGCGACATTCATCCACACACACACACACACACTAAAACAAATATCACTGAAAATAAAATTTCAGCCAACAATTTTTTTCTTTGATTCATTAAATCGCTATATTGCAAGGTTGGCAAACGGTATCATAAAAATACCGATACCGATTCAAATACCGCTAAAATTAGATACCGGTATCGTTACCGATACCGAAATCCATTTCGGTTAGAAAATACCGGTATCCAGACTACCGTTTACGTCTATACCGGTACGTACCGGTATACCGATTCCGGCCAAAAAATAAATGATAGTTGAGTTTTTTTTCACCATGAGACAAATGCTTTTTATCAGTTGTATTTTGGTTTTTATTTCGACCATTGTGTTGGTTTTGCTTTACTATTCCAGACGCCAACCAATCCCATTTGTCAACCAATATTATTGCCATTTTCATAAAACATAGAATCTCAAGAAAAAATACCAAGGCCAAAACTAAAAATATTTAAAATGTTTTGTAATGGATATTATGGTTTCAAAACATATAGCATAGATAAGAACCTTTGTTTTTCGTGCATTGTTTCGAAGTCAACTAAAATTAATTGTTATTCAGAATACAAAAAAAACAGTTGTTTAAAAGTTAAGTTGTTTCATTTTCAATCCAACTTAGTTCAGCTGTAAACCGTAATATGTGCAAAAATTGCAAAAATATATTTCAATTAACTTTCTTTCTTTGGTGTTGGTCTTGTTTACACACTTCACCGTAATATATGAGGTTGGTAGAGAAAAAACTTCTAAACTTTTATATTTGAAGTTAAAGATTCCTCTCTTGAGGTGAAGAAAATTACTTTTGAAATGAAGGAAAAAGTTGGCGACCACTGCTGTACCAATTTTGTACTCTGTGTTTATATACATCTATTAAATTGTACTTTCATCGTCCTGGAAGCTTAAATACACCGAAAACGTATAAATAGAAGCGAAATACATCATACAGGTAGTTTTTTAACAAAAAGTCTTCTAACAAAATATTTAAAACAGTCCTGTGAATTACTCTTATTCAATTATGTTTTATAAACAAAGTTATCAACAAT
The DNA here is from genome assembly GCA_944452675.1 of Tachina lurida. Taxonomy (NCBI): domain Eukaryota; kingdom Metazoa; phylum Arthropoda; class Insecta; order Diptera; family Tachinidae; genus Tachina; species Tachina lurida. Next base: position 88,198,877 of record OX101755.1, read on the forward strand.
ATATGTAGATCCAGTACAAAAATATTGCCTAAGAACGTGTCCAAAGTAGAAAAGTGTCGAAAAAAACCGAAAAAATCATATTTGGTAAAAAAATAAAGACATATTTAAAATTAACTGAAACAAGATATATCTATATGGTTCTAAAGGTCTTAGTATCTTCTTTCTGTATCCGTTTATAAATTTAAAATCGGTTGATATTTAACTTAGTTGGAGGTTGATAAGTGTCTACGGGGACGAAAAACCGGGTTTTACCCGTAACTCAAGATTTTGGAGGTGTCTGGAAAATTTCATATACAATTTTTATTTGTTATACTCGACAATACCTAGCAGAAATATAGTAACACGTCCCAGGTATTTCGATTTCATCAAAATTTGTCACACAGTGTAATATATAAGTATAGACAAAACTTTTATTTTTACTATTTTGTTTAATTAACCAAAATGTACACTTTATCGGCACTATGTATAAGCAAAAATTGGCATGAAGTTAGCAAAAGTGACGAAATTGAATTAGGTATTAACGAGTTCCTCCATACAATTAGACTAGCATAGTTTTTAATGTGAAGTTTCATGACAAAATTCTTTAAGATCATGTTCAATTTTGCCACTTGTGCTAACTTCATGCCAAATTTTGCTTATACATAGGGCCGTATATATGTAAAGTTTGAACTGCAGTCTCCTTGTTTCACTTTTTTAATAAATTATTTTTTAATAATAGTATAAAAACATACACATGTATATAGAAACAAATAAGTTTATATGTTAATGTAAAAATACTCCCTTTTTGAAGTAATTTAATAAAAAAACATTTTTTGTAATGTCCACTGCCTGAAATAATAAATTTATCAGTAATATCGGTATACCGGTATTATAAACTCGATAACGGTATGTACCGGTAATACCGATACCGAAATAAAAAAAATACCGATACCGCTACCGATACCGAAATTTAAAAAATAATTTTACCGGTATCAATACCGATACCGTTATTTTTTTCGGTTTCCAACCTTGCTATATTGACTTTATATCCAATAAACATGCTTACAATTTTATTTATCAATATTGTAAAAATCGTCATCACAGAAAATTCGAAAGATTTTTTTATTGAATCAGCGGTTTTCGTATTCAAATATTAAAATCATTTTTTTCTGTGTATGTGAGAGACAGAGGGAAAAATACTATCTCTTTCTGTCTGTCTCCCAGCTGTATTAAGACTTTGCAAAGTAAACTTTCCGTGCCTAAAAGGGGTATTACTGTGTGTCAAAATTCCTTAAATAAATGGATAGGTGAATTTGAAAGCAACCTAGTTTTCAATTTAATAAGTTAGGTTGTGTTAGTAAAAAAAGTGTGAGTGTATTGCAAAGTGAATGGAATTGAAAGGCAAAAATTTAACGTGTGGCCCCCCAAGTTAACCATAAAAACAAGCCGAATTTTCAAATTAAATAAATAAATATAGTTCGGTATTCCCCCTTCTTGCTAATGGCGTCGTCGACATCACATCAAGACGACAGTAAAAATTATCACTTGTCTAGTCTTTGTCGAATTCATGTGCTTAATACGACATTTATGTATTATTAGTTACTATCACTAAGTCGATGTCCGATACTGGTTGGGCCTAATAATTATATTTAGATTTAAGTTTCGAATACTTATTGTTAGTTCATTTTTGAATATACAATAAATAAAAATTTGTGTTAACTAGGACTTTGCAATACAAGTTGTCGAGCGAACGATTTCTGGTGACATCGTGGGACAGGCTGTAAGTTTTTCGTTTCGCTTATGGATTTATAAGAGGTCGTATATTTCAATATTTTAGTTTTTATGAAATTTTATGTTTGTATTTTTGTTAAAAAGCCACCAAATGACGTAGTAGAAAATTTGCTTTGATGTTGAATATTATAAAATAAATGAAATTATGTGATAAAATAAAAGCGTCGAATAAGAAGAGACATAAACACAAATATGTAAATAAAAATATATTAAAAAAAAAACTTACCCGTTGTCATGCGACCTTCGCTGGACCTGCCGCTTAAAGATGACGATTGTTGTAGTAAATTGCCACTTGTTGTCCCCGCGGATGATGCTGAAGTTGCAACCGCCGCTGCACTGCTGCTGCCACTGCCGCTGCCATTTCCATTAAATTCATAATCGTGATTATTCACATTTAATAATTGACTATTTTGCTGATGATTATTAAGATTCATATGTGCATGATGATGTAGAGTATGATGGAGGTGTTGCTGCTGGTGGCCATTTATAGTTGCTGATGATGCAGATGCGTTATTTGTACCGTTAATAGTTAATACCTTTGTTGTAGCATGAGATGTTTGCTGCAGGGAGGAGGCGATGGTATTGCTGCTGCTATTATTGTTATCATTATTGTTATTGTGATGATTAATATGATGTCCGTTAACATGCTGAAATGGGGCTGCTGCTGCTGGTGCTGATGATGACACTTGTAATGAACTCGTATTTGCCTGACGTATATTCGAGTTGCGTATGTTTATGCTACCACCACTAAGATGACCATTAGTTGTCGTCGTTGTTGTAGTGTTGGTAATATTGGCCGAGACCGCCGCTGCTGCCGCAATTGTTGCATCGTATGCATGCATTATAAAACGTTGCTGCTGCTCATTGAGTATTGCAGGTATTGCTGTGGCCTGTGGTGATAATTTTAATTTCTCCTGCTGCTCAATAAATTGAGCAGCTTCTAACAGCGCTTTCAAACCCTCCGACATATCAGACTGGCAAAAAGCAAAAAGAACTTTGTTCTATTAACGCTGGGGATGATGATGCTTTCGATTTTTGTACGATTAATTTTCCCTTTGTCGTAAATATCACTATGATAAAATCTTTTTTGATCTTTTGTATTTGGGAGTTGTTATGATTTTTATAAAAATATTTTTATTTCTACAAATATAGGGTTTTCTTAAAAAAAAATATTCGGATATTTTATTGTGGGATAGTTTTCTATATTTTGGAGTTGGAGAGTTGTTTTATTGTTGTAATTTTTGGTGGATCTGTAAAGACAAAAAAAAAAAATACAATTATTTATAAAATGTTCGTTCTACGCAAAATATGTAATTAATAAGTAGATAGCTTTGATAGCTTCTGAATTATCGTATCCATTTGTTGATATTTAACCGAATTATGAAAATTTTGAAAGATATTTTCAGGGAAATAACTTCTTATAAGGTGGGATATAAGGATGGCAAATAAAATCATATTATTTCCTTTAAAATCAATGGCGCATATTCATACTCAAAACAAATTGTAGTTTAACGGCCTTATTTATAAAACTTAATAAGGCTTTATAAACCCTTTATAAAGCCTTAATAAGTTTTATAAATAAGGCTGTAAAAATTTAAAACCAGCATCAGCATACAAAACTCTGATTTTAAACTCTTAGGGCTAGTTTCTTATTAATTAGTTAAAGTTAGTTTAACATACATTTCAGAGTTAACCAAGAAACAAATTTAAACGGGGTTTAACCGTCCATGCTGTTTTTCAGTGATGGATTAACAGTCTTCAATTTAGTTAGAAATGCCATACTTTGTTTTCAATATAGATGTGGCATTCTTGAAAATATTTTATGTAAATAAGGCAACACTCATGGTGGTGACTGCGTAAGGATTTGTTATACAAAAATACAGCAACCATAGCTGTGTAAAGAACCGAAGAATATCAAAAAAACACAAACATTAGAAAGAAAGTTAATCCGAAATAATTTCTTAATCGCGGACTTAAGTTCAGTAATTTCAATTCTTATTGAACGAAATATTTTTATTAATTAATGTGAGTATTTAAAGAAGAAATCCAAAATTAAAGTAGACTTTATAGGTGGGAGAAATACCGGTATTTTCGGTGAAATAAAAAAATTTTCGGGACATTTTTCACTTTTGCGGCTACCTAAACGGTGTTAAGAATCATTCCTAGGAAGTTCATATGTTCTAGAAAGTTGTTTATTGACATCTTAGGTACATTTTTGTAGTAGATTTTTCCTTGAATTTTGAACGGTTTGCTACCTATGGTCTTGAACAGGGGAAAAAAGGTAAAAAATCGATTTTTTCTTTTTATTTTTTGCGATTTTGATCTTAATAATGAAGTTTTTTTTATTTTATATCTTGCTCTTTTGCCTCAGAGAGTAAATCCAAACTCCAAACGGTTTGCAAGACATGAGCCTGAGAAAATGCAAAAATGACAACAGGGCCCCAAAAACTTTGGAGGCCCATAAAAAAGTTTATGACTTGTGGGAGGGGGCCAAACTGGGGGACACGGGTCTTTTTTTTTGTCTTTTATCACGTAGTGGTGTCCGTATATAGTTATATTTTTTCGTGTTGCACATAAGAAAAAACTGACAAGAAATTAGAATAACTGCCAAAATTGAATATGATCTCAACATGATTTTTGCTATACAATTTTGCATTAAAAATCACACTAGGATTTAATAGTGGGTTAAAACTACATTATGAGCCGATTTTTAATGTCAAATTGTATGGAGAAACTCGTTAGCTCGTATGCTAACTTCATACCAGTTTTTTCTTATATAATTAAGCCCGTAAATATATATCTCGAATATCTCTTAAGCCACCTTCGTAATTTTAATATTATTCCGCATACAAAAAGAATGACTTTGCATCTTCTTTTCTTCTTCTGCACACTTTTTTTTTTTGAGACAAGAGCTCCCTATACACTCCTTCATAATTTATGCATTTGCATTAAAAATAATTAGTTTCACTCCACAATTAACACGTTGGGATGAAAATGTTTTGGTTGGTCCCACAAAGTTATTGTCTCTCACAAACTCGTCGTCTTTATGTTAGTATAGAAAATGTAAATGTGCGTGTGTAAATGGACGTTATTAAAACTAATTGGCAACGCATGAAGTAACCCGATAATAGTATTCATACTACCTATTATGCAGCCTCACATACTAACATAATTAGTTCAAAGTAACCGGGAAGTGTTTATATAAAGTAACTGCCTCTGCAAGACATTTCAATGATGTCTTGCCTTCACAAAATACATACATACATACATACATATTTCTAATAATAATAGAAACAAAAGTAGTATTAGAATGTCTGTCCGTGGGCATATGAGTCAAGCTGTCTTTAAATTAATGTACATACATACATACATATGTATATACAATGTATGTATAAATGCTCGTACATTTAAAGAAATACATATGAATACACCTGGCTTGTCCAAAATATTTATGGTATTATATGTATGTATCCATGTATGTAATTATACAATGAGAAATAAATTGTTCAATCTGTCGTATGCCATAATGCTAAAAACAATTTCAACAAACAAAATTATGAAATATGAGTCTGTTGTTTTTGACATTTCGAAAAAGGAAAAAAGGAAAAAGCGCAAGGAATGTTAATTGGGAAAGCATTTTCCTTGCAAACAAGCTGTACATAATAAGTCCTAATTTACACTCAGCAAGTCTTATTGATAAGCTGATTAGTTTTTTAGGAAAGAGAGACGAGGGGAAAATAAACTTTTATGTTCCCCTCGTCTCTCTCTCCAACAAACTAATCAGCTTAGCAATAAGACTTGCTTAGTGTAAATTAGGACTAAGTGTTCAATTAAAAACTCCAAAATTTACACAGAGATGATCATGATTAGTATGAAAAAATAATTGGGGAATTCACAAGGATGTTTTAAGTGTCATAAAGTCCTAACATTTTAAACCAGTTTAAAATTATTTTCTTTCATAAAAAATACATATATTAATACAATTGTTCACCTTATATACTATTTGTTACTTTCATAACGAATTATTTTGCTTTTCCTTTTGTTTTTCGATAAAATTACCATTTGTGTTTAAATACTCGTACATGGCGTTTTTCTTTAGCAAATTTTTACTAAAATCTTTATAAAGGGTCCGCCATCTAACGTTTTTTTTTAACTAGTGCTTATTTCGTGAATGGTAACACTTAGCTCATGTCTGATTGACAGATAATTAGTGTTATACTTCCGCTGAACGAATATGGTTGTGTATACGCTTGAACAACGCTGTTGAACGAATTTTTGTTTACAAAAATTGAAGAGGAGGATATTGGCAACATTTGGTTTCAACAGGACGGCGCTACGTGCTACACTCGATGTTTTGCATAGCATTTAAAAAAAAAAGTTATCTGGCGGACCCTTTATATTGCCAAAAATATATTATATAAAAATTCGCAAGGGATTAAAATATAATGGAAAAAATCAACCAAAGCTTATTATATAAACCGCAAAAAAGCAACAACTCGAGAATAGGCTTTCAGCATATAAATCGCACAAACTTGCGAAAATGCGAATATGTATCTCTAAAAAATTTCCAAAACCGCAAAAAAATTTTTACGAACACACTATAAGTAGATTTTAAGAATCAAAAATAATCTCATGAGCAAAAAATTGCGAATAATCGCGAATTCTTTTTTAATATAAAAAAAATCCTTAAAAATTATTTAAAAAAGCTAAAATTTTAAGGATTCCAAAAAACGTGGAAAAAATCGCAAAGAAATTCCTACTGAATAGCAAATTCAATATATTTTCGTTAAAATAATTTTAACGATGCGATTATCGTTATAAAGTTAGTGAATCGCACTACTGATTTTTTTCATTAAATTAAAATTTTTATTTTCTAAGAAAAAAAATTATAATTCTTGGGAATAACGTTAAGTTTTTAAGCAAAATATAAAACTTAAAAAATAAATATTTTATAAGATTATTTTTCAAAATATAAAATAAAACTTGACAAAGAAGCATTAAAATATTAATTAATTCATTGCGACTTCCTTAAGTTTACTCAAGAACTTTAACTTTCTAAATGCGAACGATGGATTCGATCGAAGTGCCACGTCGTACGTTTCCGTACGACAGTGATTGTTTTTACTTAGAGCCTGTAGTTCTTTTATATACGACACTGAGTGAATTTTTTTGTGATTTTTAAATAAAGAAACCTTTACTGGACATTTTTGCAAAAGTATTCATGGGTCTAGGATGATTTTTTGAGGTTTTATAAAGTGAAATTTTTATGAAATGTACATATATGTACATATGTATGTACGACACAAAAAACCCTATATAAAACAAAAAGTAAGGGGCAGAAGAGACTAGGGATATCTCAGAAATCGTTTTTTTATCGTTTGTTAACTAATACACTCATTTAACAGGAACTAGAACCTGCAAACGAATCAATGTAAATGTTTATACACATTTGGCAACACTATTTTAGGGGAACTTCCTCATATCTTTTGCTCATACTCCTGCAATCTTATGTATTGGAGGTGTTACCAGCTTTTCATTTTTTTTTTTGCAAACATATAAAATATTACAAATTATAAACAGCACAAAGTCAAAGTAGATATGCGAGGGGCGATTTTCTCAGAAGGGAATGAAACATGGTAGTCGCTACAAGGTGCAAAATGTAAATTGGGTCTAAACGTGTAAATTATTTATAAGCATGCATAATATATACAAATGCACCTATATGTACATATATGTACATATGTATGTATGTACGAACATGTTATACTCATATTTCTTCCCTTTTTTCATGCGCAAACAATGAATTCTTCGACTTTGCCAACAAATCGATGGCTCTTGCAAACGGCATGGCATGCATGCCTGTATATGTATGTACATATATTTTGTTGTATTGTTTGTTTTGATTAAGAACAAAAAATTTATAAAATTCTACAGCATGATAAAAGATATAAAAATAACAACATGAAAAGAGAACATAAAAACAACAGCTATAAGAAATGTCTATGAAACGTTTCACTCAGTGATGCCAACTTTTTTGGCTCTAAAAGCACATCAAAATTTAAAAAAAGTACTAAAAATCGTAATTTTGATGCTATAAACACAATCAAAGGCTACCGACCATCGACTACCGACTACAAAAGTAGCTGGCTACAAAAATAGGCAAGTCGCCAGCTACTTAATTCTTTTAACGACTACCGAACACGAACTACAAAAAATAAACATCATTACATTAAACAATATAATAAATACATATAAACAGTAAAAATGACTATTATATACCAAGGCACATTCACAAGGTAGTAGCGGAAATTCAGCTGAGCTATTTTTTTTTTCAAATTAAAGTTCATCGGAAACTTCAAAAATTTTTTACGAAAGAGAAATTAAAAGAAAATGTTAAAAAAATTCAATATGAAAAATATTTTATTAAAAAAAATTCTGTGAAAACAAATTTATAAATATGAAAAAACTATTAAAAAATTGTGAGAAGTGCTAAACGTTGCAAATGTTGTTAGTGGTAGCTGCCGCGGAGAAATATTTTCAAAGTTATGTGAATAATTTTTATTATTGTTATGTTAAACAAATTCTATTTTTGAAGTTTTTGATGAACTACAACCCATGTTGTTTTTTTCATTGTTGTATTTTTTCATTGTTTTTGTAATCCTGATACTACCTGGAAATGAATCTGCCTTGTTATATACTTACCAATTTCAATAAAAAAACCAAAAAATAAATATAAATGAAACAAATGAACAAATGAACAGATGATTATTATTTTTCAATGATGCCACTAGAATAGCTTTTCGCGTTTTTAATAGCGATATTTAATGTATTGCGTTTTTAAAACCACCATTTCATGCATTTATTGTATTGGCAGCACTAATCTGTTTTTTGTAGCCAAGAAAAATAGAAATTAGCCTAAGTTGGGTACGGGCTACAAAAGTAGCCGTGTAGTCGGTAGTCGTGTAACGGCTAAAAGAATTATTCTCATAAGAACGCATGTATTCTATTTTTGACATCTTGTAGTAGTCGATGGTCGGTGGACTTGATTGTGTTTATAGCATGAGATATAAAAAGCGTAAAAACCACTTAAGTGAAAAACGAGTGGAGATTCTAACGAGTGAAGTTTAATAATGTTTAGTATTTTCTAAGCTAGTCTCTATTTCAGCAGTAGTATCATCTTTAATGAAGTATGTATATCAGACGAAAAAGGTATGTTTTACACTGAAAAAATGAATACACCAAGTTTTTATTAAAGTCATTTTAAGAAAAACACAAACTTCTTAAAAGCACTACTTAGTGCTTTTTCTTAGTTTGGCACTAAAGCTCAAAATTTGGCGTTTTGAGTATTCAAAAAGCACTAAAAATAGTGCCAAAAGCACCAAGTTGGCATCACTGGTTTCACTGACGTGTACAATCAAGCTAACAAAAAGGACGGCGACAGAGAGTCACATACATACGTTACGAATGAAAACAACAAACATTTAAGCATTTTTCATTTATTTTTCTTTAATAGTGTCTGTTCCTTTTAATTTTCTTTTTCTATACTCGTATACACACACAATTGCCATAGATAAACAATGTTGTTAAGACTACTTGAGGAACAATATGGCATTGGGGCTTTTATATTTTTTGGGCCGATTTATCGATGACAGCAATATGAACTTTGTGGGGCTTTTATATTTTTTGGGCCGATTTATCGATGACAGCAATATGAACTTTGTGGATCCTTTATGTGTTCTACTCAAGATCGCAATTGACTTTAAGTAGGAAAAAGTAATTAAAATTATCCTTACGTAAATTGATAATTAAGTCTCAGTTACCCGACTGTAATGTAAAGCAACTGCAACGTAGGAAACAGCTGATCGATATTTTTATATGAAAATTAGGTTACGTTACATTACATCTCTATAACCATTTGCATTACTTTTCACATAACAATATCGATCAGCTGTTTCCTACTGTTGCAGTTGCTTTACATTACAGTCGTGTAACTGAGCCTTTATTCTGGTACTTTTTTTTATTAGTCCGGTACAGTTTCTGTCGTGTTTTTATTTGGCAGCTATCTGCTAGATTTATTTAATATAATTTTCAATTAAGTAACTTCTTATACCAGACAAGCTATGGACTCACATACATAGATATTTACATTGAAAATATGTATATACATACCTAAATTTGTACATATGTATGTATGTAGTATGTATTATAAGGGTATATTTTATTAACAATGGGGAAAATTTCAGGTATTTTTCGTGTATTTTAGTATTTAAATTTATGACATTTGTGCATGTACAGAATAATAGGAAAATGGTTGAAGCGTCCTTATCTTTACAAAAAAAAAAAACAAAAAAAATTTTAATGATACTTTCTAGTATCATTGATAAAAATTCTCAGTATTTACATATAACAATCTTCAATTGTTTCAAATAACTATGTATACATTTTTAATATTAGTTAATAGTTTTAATTATGGTGTTCGACTAAGGTTTTAAATTTTCAACAGAATTAAATTGATAAGATGATTTTTGCTTTTTTTTTAATTAAAAAAAATGCCCATTTTCAAAAGAGTTAGAGGGTTAACGTACATCAACAAAATGTTGCTTGTAAAGTTCTCAATAATTGTTCTGAAGATACATATGTACTACGAGTATATACCAAAAACCTTGGTATCACATTTTTACTTTATTTTATGATATTCTACTTATTTGTTTGCTGGGAAATACGTGAGACACTCCCATTAAAGTTTAATTTTAAATCCCATACATTTTTTTTCCAAAATGTTCTATCAGATCTTTGCATTGAAGTCGGTTTTTTTTTTTGGTAGAATTATGTATGTTGTCAGTTAATGGAAACTTCAGATTTATATAAAAAATGTTCAAATGGGAATGGAATACGTGAATTGCGTTGATTCCTCGTATCACAATTAGTTGAAATATTTTTGTAACGAAGGCTCACATTTACCATCATTAAATTTACAACGGTCTTGCAATTTTTATTTGCTCTGTATTAATCATGCACTTGTCTGTTTATTTGCTTATTTATGTTTTACTTCAGACAAAGTTTATCGCTTTGTTACTTCAAGTATGTTTAGTTTTATATTGCTACATGGCAGTTTTATATTTAAACTTTTTAATTTTTTTTTATAAATAAGACCCATAAAGAATCTGAAACTGGAATAATTTTTGCTTTTTAATTATTTCAACACTACAAATTAAATAACAATTTTATTAATTTGTTTGTTTTTTCATTTGCTTTTTTGTTGCCCAGATAAACATTCATTGTTCATTTATTTGAACAACGTGATAACTCTAAAAATCTTGTTTTACAGAAAACCAGTTGAAACTTAATGGAAAGAGACAATTTTATTTTTCTCCCAAGACTTGAGTACACAAGATATTTGTATGAAATTTTTACACAATATGAATAGAAATACATACATGTAAGAATTAATTCTGCATTATTAACTTGAAAACTCGCATTTTTGAGTTATGACGTTTACTAATCAGCGATATGTACAAAATACACATACGAGTGCATACAATTTAAAATTTAGAAATAATGATGGCGAAAAAATCTATGAGTGCAGGAAAGAAAATTTCTTCGGAGTGACTAAAAAATTTAATTTTCGAGTTTATCATAATATTATAGAATTAATCCTCATATCGTTCTTCATATTGTGTAAAAATGTCATATCTTGCTTCAAATTTTCTTCTTCCATTAACTATGTGTATAAATTGAAAACTTTAAACTTGTTTTCTGGCAAACAAGTTTTTTTTGAGTTATCACGTTGTTTGAGTAAATGGGCGATATGTAGTTTTGAATTGAATAAATACTTGAAATTGAAGTTGGTTGCAACCCAGCTAGCCTTTTCAATCGCAGAATATTCCATTGTGAACCGTATGCAGAGCATTTGCAATCGCAGGCGAGCTCATATTTTAATCGCGTACAAGAGCCGCAGAAGGCGCTTTTATTAGTCGTAGATGCATTCAAATGGAATTTATCTAGAGATTATCTTACAACTCTTTTTTGAAGAACATTGAGAATCATAGGAGGCTCTTCAACGTTAATCTTATGTGAGCCATTGGAAGAGTTGTAAAAGAATCTTTCGATAATGGTTTGGGGAATCGTACAATACTAAGTATGCTTTTTATTTTGCAAGTTAAATATGAAAAAAAAAAAATCAAAATAAATTTTTTAGTACATACTTATTAATAAAAAACTTTTCTTCATTACATTGATTAAAGACTATTTTATGTACATACATACATATGTATGTAAGTGTTAATCTCCCTTAAGGTGTCTTTACACGGTAATACAAAGTATTACGACTTTGTAGAATCAAAATATTATGAAATCCTTTCCGTGTTTAAAAAAAAAGAGAACAAGAGTCTGTTGTAGGTATTTTTCATGTTTACACTGATACTATAAATAAAATGCAAGCAAAAATATTGAACTGTTGAGTTAATAATAAAAATTGGAAAGTTGCAAAAAAAAGATGTGTACTAATAAAATTGAATATTGGAGAAAACATTTTATTATTTCAATGAAATTTTACTACAAAATATTATTTTTTATACGTTTGTTATTGTTTGTTTGGTTTCGCTGTACCATCAGCTACTTGATGGTTGCAGTTATACAATAATTACAAAAACAACATGAAAATTTGCTGAGTTTATTTTGGTTGCTTCTACAAAAGTGTTAACACCTTCAATAAATACCATTACGTCGGTTAGTTTCTGGTTTGCGGCACAGTATATTCAAAATACATTATGTCTGCAGCAAACCAGAAACCAACTGGCGATTAGTGCTGCCAATGTTTACTTTGAAATGCACCTCTGGTGTGATGAGAATACTTAAGTTTCTAAAATGGTTTAGAAAACAAAACATTTACCGACCGCTTGTCAAATTTTCCATCCGTATTCTCTCCTACTCGATACATTTTGCGTTTACATGATAGGATTTTGTATATTCTACAGCATTTTTTGACATGTCGTAATACATTTTATTACCATGTAAAGACAGCTTTAACGGACACTTCCTATAGGCGGACACCCCCTTTGGACGTACACTTTTGACAGGTCCCGGCAGCGCTCCATAAGAAAAACATTGCGATCGCTCCCCTTTGAACGGACACTCTCATGAGAGGAAGCGCACACCCGCTTGACAAAAAAAATTCTCTTGAACGGACATTTCGTTTGTTTTTTTCCCCGATTTTTTTCATGGCATAATATACAAATAAGCTTGTCGAGACTCTTAATTGGCTCGCCTTAATAACAAACAAAGCTTTGTAATATTTACTACATCAGATAACACATTTAAATATGAGTATGGTAAATATTTTCTCTCTTAAATAATGCTTTCAAACTAACTTAGCGTCTACGTGTGCGATTAACTTTGATACGACATGGGAGAGAACGTTGGCAGGATAAGAAAAATAAAATGTCGATATTTCTCTTCATATTATACAAGGGGAGCACATAATCCTATAAGATTTCATGTTAAGCAAATTCTCCTTTTGCATAATTAGTTATTTTTTTTTTAATTTTTCATAAAAATTTTAATTTATAAATCAACTAAACACACTTAAATATATAAAATCACAAAAATTTATTAAAAAAACATCGCTTTTCCACTATATGTATTTTCATGTACGTGAGTTTTTTGACAGTTCATCTCATAAGATTGTTGTTATAAGATTTCTTCTAACATCGATCTCGTAAAAATTCTTATAACATTGAGATAACACTAATTTGAACTATACACGTAATATAATTTTATCTGCGATAGAATTTGACAATCTCATGTTATATATTCATAGCTTGACTTACATTTTCAAAATGAAATATCTATTGAAATAATATACTTTTTATAAAACATTAACAGTAAATATGCAAATAAACAAGAGCAAACATATTTTAAATAAATCTATCGTCGATTAAACATGGCAAGATTTATAGGAGAGAGTTAAACAATAATGCTACAATATCACTCCCCAAATAATCAGCAGAAGATTCTTTTAGGAGTTGTATATTAAACACCATAGCCCATTAAGCAGCTCTTGGCTAGCTGGGTAATATATGTATACGTGTTTATGTATGTTTGTGTGTGAGTATGTGATGAGAAGAGGAATGCATCTGAGAAGTAGAAAATTAAGAACAATAACAAGAAACAAAGTCTTAATAATTACAACTACAAAAGAAAATAAATTATAATTCAATTATCTATAAAAACTTGATTTTTATTTACTTCATAACTCCACAATTACGAGGAAAACTAATAAGAGAACTTGAAAAAGATGAGAAAGCAGCAAAAGCAAAATATCAGTTTTAAAGGAAACAAATAAGGCAAAATAGTAAAAAAATATATACAAAATTCATAAGAATTAATGAAAACGCATCAAACTTGTTATCATCACGTATGTAAGTGAAATATGTATCTACGAATATAATATTACAGCCTGACGCCAATACTCTTCCCAAACTCAGTTAAACTGAACATTTTTCTGAAGTTGCCATCCTTGAAACCACCAGAGCTGTTAAATTTCGATTACGATTAGGAATCAATTAGATTACATTTTAAAAAGAATTGTAATGATTATATAATTCCTTTTTAAAGAATTTCTGATAAATAATTGATTACGCTTACTAATAATGGAAAAGTAATCTGAATTACTTGAAATTACTACAATATAATCAAAAAGTAATCCGACTACTTTCAAAGATTACTTTTGATTCTTTTTGATTATTTTCAAACATTTCGAATTTAAATTAGTTTATTTTGAAAAAGCTCTAAAGAAATGTATAAATTAGATGTTTTTGTTTAAGAAATTCTTAACATATTCGGTTATATAACAACAATAATAATATCAATGAGAAAAAAATATATAAAGAAAAACATAAAGTGAAATTTCAATCACACATTTTTAACAGCCAGACTTTTAAAAAATGATTTGAGAATTCACAAAAAAAAATTCATTTTGAACATATACGAGTACACGCCATTTTTTTGAATAACTATAAAAATGTATCAACCGATATCTGTCAAGCTTTCCTCAAAAGTTTCCTCATTTGTCAATGCAATAAACTTAATAAATAATCAAAAATAATTAAAAGTAATCCTTAGAAGTAATCGGATTATTTTTTGATTACTTTTGATTCTTTTTGTTGTAATTTCAAGTAATTCATGTTTTCCATTTTATTTCCATTATTAGTAATCGTAATCAATTAGTAATCGTGTTAAACTGAATATAATCGTAATTTAATCATTACTTCACCTTTCAAAAAAAAAAAGTAATCAAATTAGTAATCATTACGATTACTAATCATTACTTAACAGCTATGCTTGAAACCATCTTCCAAGGAGTTTGAATGAAAAATAGTTGGGAAATTATCTCTTTGAAGAGCATACAAATTGCAATCAAAAATTACGTGTAAAATGTCCGCAGGAACATCAACAAATTTTACATACAAATCCCAGTAAAAAAAGACACTCCAAAAAAGTCATGAAAATGTAGAGTTTGCGATCTGGAAGTAGTGCAAATTTCGATCCGATCTAATGATTTTTACATAGGGTTGTCATTGCAAGAAGTTCTCTTTTTCGCTGCCTGGTCACCGAATTGGAAGCGATTTTAAGAAAAATTTCCTTTTTTGTGCTCTATGATAATATTTTCATCTAGGAAAAATTGCTAATAGTTACCTATTTTAACAATTAGTTTCTTTTTATAGGAATTTAAACGCGAAACAGTAATTTAATGTAAATTTAAGCAAATAACTTTAAAATTTTAGACCAAAATTAGTTCATAAGTTTCTTCAAAAAAAATCGATTTTTTAAAAATTCTGGTGAGTAATTTCTAAAACTAGAGAGGAATTACAAGGTTTTGTATGACTAAAATAAACTTCTACTTGGTTTTCTGCTAACTATCGGCAAATTAAAAATATCTTTTTTTTGGAAGCAATGAAAATGTACTTCCTTTAGAATGACTTCCATTTTTTTTTACTGGGATATTATATGAAATTACCGATAGGTTCCCTCTAGTCAGCCTAGAACCATATGTCTCTATCTCAACACTCTTTTCTCTAGCGACAATTGCACTAGTTGAAATGTCGACAACTATCCTTTTATGCGCGAGTAGAGATACGTTAGAGACAACAGTTCTAGTGTATTTCTGGTGACATTGTAAATGAACGCGTCCATAGTTTGTTTTTCTTTTTTATTATGCTATGCAATAATGTGAACAACTTACGTACATATGTCTGTATTTTAGTTTGTTGCCCCAACACATAAAAGAACTACTTAGTCAGTATTGCTACAGTCTAGTGGTGGATTTTCAATGACAAGCTGATGTTAAATGTCAATAGATAATTACTTTGGCTGAGGTACACCTGGTCAGTAGTACTACTAGTAAATCACTACAATTTCACTATTCGGAGTTTCTGCAGGGTTATTACTATAGGGAACTCACTAATTGGGTAGAAAGTAGGTTAGGTTAGGTTAGCAGGCTGCTGGTAAAGAAGTGTGAAATTTAGAGTCCAGCTCACTTGGGTCCAATACAATGATCCCTTTGTTTGTGATACCTGTGTGATGAAGAGAAGATAGTGACAGGTGGTAAAGGAAGAGATAGAGGAAAGCTTCATTCTTTTACAACTCTGTTTTTTTTGCACGCTTATTTGCAGTGTTGCAGCGCCTCTGGTGGTGAATTTGGCGTATTAAATTTTGAAGCTGGTGTTTAGTAGCCATTTTATTGTTATTTTACTCCGCCGATGATTCTGCTACACAATACCGACGAAGAAGGGCGCTCTGATGTTACATTAGGATTAGCATCCAGTGAAGCCGGTGTAGTTTTAGTGACCAGGGCGTTATGTCTGCATCACTGGAACTTTACCCACAACAACTGATACAAAAGACACTAATGTACATCAGACAAATGCGTGGTGTTGTTATTTGAATGACTGTCGGAGACAGGGTTTGGACCCAGGACCTTCGGTTTTGTAGTCAACGTGCTAACTGCTTCAGCCAACGCCACCCTCAAGTAGGACGGATTGTAAAGTCTCGAGAGATATGTGGCCAAAACTTGACTCAATAAGATCCAAACTGCTACTTTACATTGATAGGACGGCGATGCGAGTCGTGATAGACGTCTGGACTGACCACTGCTCGGTCAGAGCAAGAACCAGCATTTGGGAAAACGGCATTCCAGATTTATGTGGGAACCAGAAACCGTTGAACATATTCTGCCTTATCGTAGTTGGCGTACTTCAAATACGACTACGACTGTTTGGTAATAGATTAAAGAAAAACTGTTGAAGTCTTCTTTAATCTATTACCAAACAGTCGCAGGCGTATTTGAAATACGCCAACCACGATAAGGCAGATTATCTGTCACTGCCCGAAGCGTCATAGGCTTAGATGGCTGAGCAGACGTTTCCATGAGTGCATTACTGATATTCGAAGTGTAAACTGGAGAATATCAGGGGCTACATCATGGGGGTAAATATTACTTTTAAAGTGCACTATAACACCACCCCTCCTAACCTAACATAACGTAAATAATGTACATATTTATCATCAGAAAGAACAACAACCAAAAAACAAATGTGAGTTACACCACTTCTGCGCTGATAGCCTCAATTATCATATCCCAGCTAGAAATTGGGTGATATTTTTTTGCAGAAATCTCTTATATGATTCTCCTAAGATCACTTTTAAAAATTAGTGAAAAATATAGTTAAAAAAATTGCCGTATTTGAAGCATAAAAACAGTTTGTTTGTCTAAATCACAACAACAACAATTCTCATTGAGAATAAGATATATAATCCAGGGACCAAATTACGGCACTCGTTATCGACCGAAGTTACGAAATATTTCAATAGAGTTTACTTTGAAACATTTTAAAATTTCGAACCGTATCGAATGGCGAAATTTGCCCCCAGGTTGGTTAGTTTAACCTTTGTTAATAAAATTGCAACAACAATTTACATTAACTACTAAATTGACAATTGGTTAGATTAACCTGGTTGATTTCCTTACTGTTTAGGAGTTATTCTCCCTTATTGTGAATGTCTTCGTCGACGTCACATCAAGATGACAGTAAATATTGTCACTTGTCTACCCTTTATCGGCAACAATTGGATCTTATTGACAATATCTTACTAATCTCCCAAGGCTTTGTAAATGAATGAATTGTTGTCGACAAAGAGTAGACAAGTGACAATTTTTACTGTCGCCTTGATGTGACCTCGATGACGTCATTCACAATAAGTGAGATTATCTATTGCGAACGTTTCGCCACCTCCCATAGTCACTAAAGGTGAATTCACCCATTGTTTCGGAACAAAAGTTTTGTTTGGAGAAAATTTTTTTTACTGAGAGTTTTTTGCAAGACGATTCATCCATTTCGAACATTTTGTCTGGAAAATCAAAGCTACCATATGAAATACGTGTGTAAACGATGAGTTTTAATTTTACAGGTGGCAGCATGGTGTAATTATACAGGTGACTGCGTAAGGACTTGTTATACAAAAATACGGCAACCATAGCTGTGTAAAGAACCGAAGAATGTCAAAAGCACAAAAATAATTGTACCAAAACCAAACGAAGCTTTTGACATTCGTTAGCTACAAAGCACATAGAGCAAAAAATTACCAGCTGAAGTAACGCTGCCACCTGTTTAAATACACCTTGGGTGGCAGCACAGCGGCAAATGATTACAATTTGTTGTGTCACACACATCTTTTTAATTGTTTACTGCAATGGATTCCTTCAACTCCATACATATGGATATGTTTTTCTTAATTTTTCTTTATTTCTATTGTAATAAATACAAGTATACTCTGTGCTTTTATTATTTATATAACATGATGTGGCAGCTCAGTTCAACTTTGGCTGAAAAATTAAAAAAGTTGGCAGCTCAGTTCGATTTTGTCCGGACAAAAATTAAAATTAAACCAATTCAAGTAGAAAATGTTCCGAACAAAATTTGTTCTCTTCTTCTCTCTCTCTCAAAAAGAGAAACGTCAAACTACATATAAAAAAAATTTTGTCCGGACAAAAATTTTGTTCCGAAACAATGGGTGAATCCAGCTTAAGTCCTAACTCTCTGCAAGCAATAGCAATTTCCCAGTTTTTTTTTATTGAAGCCCTAAATCTGATGACTTTGCTCATTAACACTTTGTACTTCACAACATTATTTTTTTAAAAGATGTCTGTTTCTTGAAGACATTTACAGTTAGAATGTGTTCTTTTATAACAAAAAAAAATATGTACACATATGTATACTACATATATGTACATACATACATATGTATGTGTTATATACATGTATAAATAAATACATACTTCTTTTTGTTGGAGATTCGCTTTCAATTTCCCCTGACATTTAACAACAGCAGTAATATTTACAATACGGGTGCACCATATCGTTAGGTTTTATGTTACTGTTATTTATTACGCTTTTAGTTTTCCTTTCCTCTTTCATATTTTCTCGTTATTATAAGAAAATTTCGTATGGGAGAATTTTTTAATACTCAAGTGACAACAGTGTTGACGTTTTTGGCAATTTTTAATAAAATTATATTATTTTTCCCCAAGTCCATGTAAGGGCCAATTTCACCAACTTATGTATTTAAATATCAATTCATATTTAAAAGTCATTTTTCCATACAAAAATTAATGAAAATCGACATTTAAATATGAATTGATATTTAAATAGGGTTGGTGGAATTGGCCCTAAGTTTTCCTATTTCTCAACCGACTTCAAAAAAAGGAGGAGGTTAACAGTTCGTCTCTATTTTTTTTAAGTGCGTTACTTCATAACTCGGTACATTTTAAACTGATTGTAAAAATTTTTCTGTTGTCTGAGGGGGCTGCATTGTAAAAAAGTGGGCGGGGACACGCCCACAATTTTTTATATATAAATTTATGATATTCTACTTATTTGATTGCTGCGAAGCCTATAAAACACCTTTGGTTCTTGTACCTACACAATTTTAAAGTTAAAAAATGGGCCGAGTTCTACTTAGCCGATTTTTACGAAACTTACCACACTAATTGAGCTCTAAAATAGACAAAATCTTTTATTTAAAAAATGGAAGGAGTAACGCCCAATAAAATGTAATATTTTATTTTACGTGGTTCTACTTTATCGATTTTTACAAAACTTGCCTAACACCCTAAGCCCAGCCCTAAAAAACACACAATTTTGCATTTAAAAAATGGGCGGAGGCACGCCCATTAAAATTTAATTTTATATTTTACGTACTGCTTCCAGGGCTGCCGTTTTTGGTTATTTCTAACCAAAAGTGGTTACTTTTTTCTTTAATGTGGAGATGTGAATATTTTTCTCATTTCGGTTATTTTTTTGCCAAAATAATGATACACATGTACATATTTTTTATGTTATACTTTTTAAGCTTTTATGTTCTTCAATTTTTAGTATTGCTACCAAGGCAATTGAAAATAAAACAGCTGTGACTAAAATCGCTAGTGCAGCCACCTGTTATGAATTCGCCTTGATTGCTACTCACTTGTTTACAATACTTTTACAACACTGTCAACAGCTTTTAAATTTACTAAATGATCGCAACTCTGTACTACAGAAATGATATGTCTTTTGTAATGGCGGCAACATTCAATTAAAAAATTTTACAAAGTAAATTTATATAAGGAATATGCACGTAAGTTGTTGTTGGTGTAAAAATACTTTTCGGCTGTCAAATACAAAAAATTAACGTGTGAAGAAAAACAAAATACAACAATAAAAAGGAAAACTAAACGAGAAAAAATTAATCAGCTGCTGACTGGCATACATATACCTTACAAATGAACATTGAACTATTGCTTGCAAGTCAGCTTCATGTACCTTGATTTCTTATTGTAGTGCGGCACAAAGTGTATGCATTTTAAATGTTAGTTAATAAAAATACTACATATTGAAATTTGGCTATTTTTTCTCATTTGGTAACTCTTAAAGGAAATTTTGGTTGTAAAAAATTTTTGGTTGTGGCAGCACTGACTGCTTCTTATCTTCTTCTATCAGATCTTTGCATTAAAAGCGGTTTTTTTTTTGCCGAAAGAATAATTTTTTAAATCAAATACAGTGTATAACGAACAACTACAAACAACGTTAGCAAACGTTTTGCATTGATGTTTCATACAAATATTACTCCTACGGCAAACTTCAGTTATAGCACATTTTCGTTCCCAATCCGTTTCGGTAGTTAGTAAAAAACGTATTTATTTATTTCTTTTACTTATTGATCACGAATTCGGAAGACAATTTTAAAAGCATTTCTTTGAGTCGTAAGATTTGGTGCTGTTGGTGGGGTACTGTTCGAGAGAAGGAATTCAAAACCGGGTCACATCCAGTCATATCAACATAATAATATTTTTTTGATATGCGTTAGTGTTTATCGGCGAAGTAAAATAACTACAGAGCTTAAAATAAGACTTAACACCAGAGACAGGCTCATGCTATTTTGTATACCTTACTCTTCAACCCAAAAATTTCGGTTTTCAAATTAACCAGAACCCACAGTAGAATATACATACCTACATAGCTCAAGTGATTACTTATTTATTTTGTTACTTAATTTTTAGCCAATAATACCTGCGTGTTACCGAATATAATTTAATCTTCTTCTTAGGGTTTTTAAATAAATTTCATCCTAAATTTTTTGTAAAAAAAAAACACAGTGCCGGCAACACTGAACTTCTATCGAATGTCCTAAGTGCGCCAGATGGAGTATCATTTTCCAGAAGGAAAAAAAATAATTTGCTTTAAACAAATCAATTCATTGTAGCTATGTATTCTTTTTGTTTTAATTTTTTACGGAATTTCGTTTCTATCAAAACCTTTAAAAAAAGATATTCTTAAGCATTATTTTCTAACGAAAGTGTATGCGACTGAATGATTGGGGGATAACGAGAACGTATGCATGAGTGTATTCCTCCTATAGCTGTTAAGTGTAATTATTTACATTTAATTAAGCAGAAATGCGAACTCTTTGCACAATTTAATGCTTTTGTTCTCTGTATATCTTCTGCTTAGTCCTTTTACTTTTTGTTATACGGTATTATCGTTTACAAACAAAATGGATAAAGTTCTATTTTTATGGTTCAAGATAAAGGACTTACAATATTATGAAGACTAAAAAAATAAAAACTCATACAATTGTAACAACGAAGAAAGAACTTACTGGGGAGATTTATTTATTATTTTTCTTTTTGTTCGGAAGAGCACATTTTCTCCAAAAAAAAATTAAATAATGGGTGTTTTTTATTGAGGTATAGAACTTTAAGTTGGCATCACTTTTTTAACTGGCGGCCATTTTGTCAGCTGTCAAGTGATTAATATTTAGTTTGGTTTGTCATTTCATCATGAACAGGTTGACAAAAGAACAACGCTTGCAAATCGTGCAAATTTATTTCGAAAATAATGGTTCAGTTCGCGAAGTTTACCGCAAGCTCCGTCCATTTTATGGTCGACATAATCGTCCATCAGAGCAATTAATTCGGTTAACCATGGATCGTTTTCGCACTACGTTTACTCTATGTGATAATACGCATCCGCAGAGACGTCGAACAGTGCGCACCGAAGAAACAATTGCCGCTGTAGAGCAAAGTGTTGAAGAGGACCCGAATGAATCGATTCGCCACCGTGCACAGCAATTGGAGCTTTGTCCATCAACTTTATGGAAGATTTTGAAGATTTTGAATGTGGATGAGTTGTGGTTCCAACAAGACGGCGCTACATGCCACACAGCACACGTCACAATCGATTTATTGAAGGAAACATTCGATGAGCGCATAATTTCGCGGAATGGACCTGTCAATTGGCCACCAAGATCGTGTGATTTGACACCATTGGATTATTTTCTTTGGGGATATGTGAAGTCGCTCGTCTACGCCAACAAACCAGAAACGTTAGGGGACTTGGAAGCCAACATTCGTGGCGTCATTGCCAACATACGGCCCCATATGCTCGAAAAAGTGGTTGAAAATTGGACTTGTAGAATTGGCTTTATTCGAGCCAGCCGCGGCGGCCACATGCCCGAAATCATATTTAAACATTAATGGCATAAAATTATCCTTCCAATAAAGCCAAATTGATGGACATTAAAACGATTTTCTTGTTTTATTTCAATTCGAAGTTCTATACCTCTAAAAAAACACCCGTTACAAGAAAATATCGCAAAAAGAAATGTTGTACGCATGTATTTCAGCGATGCCAACTCAGCGTTTTTCGCACTAGAATTATTGCCACTTTTGAAAAAAAGACGAATTCATTTAATTTACCCCTCCCCCCTATTATGCAAAAATAAATAACGTGTGCTTAAAGCGTGCATTCAAACAAAATATTCATTCGAAGAAAATATTGCCCAATTTTCCTGAGAGTAAACAAAATTGAACAATGTTGCCACCACATTACACAATTCGTCGCCTCAGAATAGTTTTAGCCCATATCTCACAAAGTTGGAGTGGAGAAAAACAACAAAGAAGGTTTACATATGAAGTTTTATCAAAATATACTAAATGGATTTCTATTGTATTTGCACCACTGCTTCCGATACATGTTTTGAAGAAAAATGTACATTTTTGTGAACTTTCATGAATTAAGTTATAATATTTAATATTACTTTATTGTAAAAGTAAAAATACGTTTTGTGCTCCATACACCACTTTTCTTAATTTCAAAGAAATATGTATTCCATACTTAAGTAATTTTTTGTTAAGAATGGTCGGTGGAGCAAAACTATTCTGGGTGGACAAATTGTCTGGATTGTACAATAAAAATCAAAAGTCTTTTGATATTTGCCAATATATTGTGCCACCTTGGAATATGACACATACATTGGCGATAATGTGTGGGCCGCTTAATGAAAACTAATTTCAGAAATGATCAAATTTCGTTATAGATAAAATAGGATGTACGGTTACCGTAATATAGAAAGGCCCTAACTCATTTCTTTTAAATAGAGTTTTTTTTGTTTATTTCGACAGAAGAACATACATATTTAATGTATCGAAAAATGCACAAATCTCGATTTCAAACAAATAATGAGTTAGGCCCTTTCTATATTAAGGTGACGATATGTATCGTCAGCTGAAATGCAAACCAACGTAACTAACAAAAAAAATCGTATATTGAATTAATTATTGCGTATTACATCGAAATACACTATACAAGGTTCATAGTCGTACACTCTCAACTTTAAAAAAAGAAAAACTCTTGTAATGAAATTGATTAGGTTAGGAAGGGAGGTGCTATAACGCACCTATACTTCGAGACCCAGTTGGATCCATTGTGACTCCCTTCTATTGCCCGTTAATAGTAATATTTACCAACCCCTCCTCCCTTTTTTGTACCCAGAAGTTCCCCTATTATCCTTCATTAAGCCACTGACTTCCTATTATTAAGCACCTGATATCCATCTAAGCGTATGACGATGCAGCTTCGGGCAGTGGCAGATCATATGTTCAATGGCTTCTGGTTCCTTCTCATCCCCGCATATCCTACAAAAATCTGGAGTGCCAGTTTCCCAAATGCTGGTGACCGAGCAGTGACCTGTCAACGCGCCTTCATATTCATATCCAGTAGCAGTTTGGATCTTCCTGAGTCAAGGTTTGGCTACATAGCCCTCGAGACCCTACAATCCTTCCTACTTCTCCATGAACTGTTGGTCTTGCTTTCTATCCAATTACTGAGTTCCCTATAGTAATGACCTATCGGTAATTTCAACGATCTGTCACACATTCTCTCCCTATTCTTGCCAGCTCATCAGCAATTTAATTTCCCACAACACTGCTGTGGCCAGGAACCCAACATAGTCTGACATTATATTTGTCCATAAGCGAGTTGACGTAGAAGGTTACCTTCTCAACTTCAGCTACGTTCATAGCCACCAGCTCCGTGGCCCTGAGCCTGAAAAACGCTGCATTCATTCGGCAGTCTGAAAGAACTACGAATTTGCGTTCCCACGATATAGAGACCAGCCCCTGCGCCTTCCCCCATTTTTTTTCACCGCCTGTAAAGACTGCACTATCCTCATGGGTTACGGATCCCTGATCACTAAAACTGATCTCATTTAAGATTGATGTGTGACCTGATATCCCTGCTAGAACGAGTCTAAGGAAACTTCGTTCTCATGAATGAATGAAGAATGACGTCCAAGACAGGCTGAGGTGTGCTCCTCTGAGCGCCTGTGATGTCCAGTGAGTACACCTCAGAACTTTAGCTAGTAATCTCCTGTGACTTTCCTTCCTTAATGTCTCCCACCATACCACACAACTATCTACTATCGTCGGTTGCAGACCCCAGTTCCTTCATACGGAGTTCCTGCATGCGTAGTAGGCATTGACCCCTTTATTTAGCCTTTCCTGCGTGTTCCTTTTCCACGAAAGCTTGCTATCTAAGAAAACACCCATGTATTTCGCTCCCTCTGCTAGTCTCATCTATACCCCTCCAATCTTGGGCAGTACAAAACTTTCTATTTTGTATCTCCTGGTAATGAGGACTAGCTCAGTTTTCTCTGGGTTGACTCCCAGTCCTTTGCTGCAGGGCCTGGAGGATAGATCGCCCTACGCCGACTGCATGACTTCACTGATAGTGGAAAGAAACTTTCCCGTTACCAGTAAAACCTAAAACTATCTTCCGTCTGCTCCTGTCAAAATGCATAAGATTTTCGTTCATTGTCAACAACCACAATAGAGTTGATAAAACTCCTCCTTGTGTTGTACCTCTTGTCACTAATCTTACCAGTTTTACCTTTCCTATACTCGAGTTGATGATTCTGCTACTAAGCATGATAACTATCCATTCCCCTAGAAAGTTGGGAGAACTGAGTGTCTCCAGCTACTCCCTAATATCTTATATACTGATGTTATTAAAGGCTCCATCAATTTCTAAGAATGCAGCCAGTCTATAATCCTTGTCCTGCATTCCTCTCTCTATAACAAAAACCACGTCATGAAGCGCACTTTCAACAGACCCGCCTTTTCAATAGGCATGCTGGGCGCCACTAATGACGCAGGTATCAATTGTATTCAGCGTGACCATATTAGCTTATTTTGAGCTAAATTTAGCTTATTTGTTTCAGATTTAGCCTTAAAATTTTCATTTAGCTCTTAGCTTATTTTTTAGCTTTTTTTAAAAACTCATTTAGCTTTTTTTAGTCTAAATTGCGTGTTCTCTAAAAATATATTAAAAACATAAACAACTTATAAAAATTGTTATTTTTTAGCATTGTAAAATAGTTTACAAAATATACAAAATGTAAATTATACGACAATTTTATAACAGAAATGGAAAGAAGAAAAATAGTAGATAATGGCAGAATGGTTAGAATTCCAATGGAAAAAGTTAAATTCATATTAGTGGCCAAAACACTTTTTGAGTTTTTTGGGTATAAAATTATTTGACTTGAGTTGAACGTTCATTCAGCGGCATCAATTAACTTAAAACAAAAACCTGAAATAGCCTTAAGCCTGGATAACACTATTTACCGATTTTCGTCGGGCCATCTCAATAAAGTCATAAGTAATAAGCCAAATAATAAGCATTATTACTCAATTAATTCTGGAATAAGTCTATATGGGCTTATTACCAATGCAGTGTGGCGCAATTAAAAACTTTTAAGATTATTTTGGGGAAGTTTTTGTTTTGTTCTTCATTAAATCTAAAATATAATAATTAATAAATAATTTCATTAAGCAAATATTCTATATGTATAATAAAAAAATATGTTTGTGTAATATTTAACGTTAGTTTAGCAATAAGAAACTATTGAAAAGTGATCAAAGAAGTGGAAAAAAGTTTAGCTTTATTTTCTAGCCTAAAATGTAACTTTTTAGCTTATTTTAGCTCTTTTTCAAACGTGATTTAGCTTAATATTATTTTAAAATCTGGTCACACTGATTGTATTCCTTAGATGCAGATCAATCAATCGTTCTAATATTTTCAAAAGAAACGATGAAAGACTGATCGGCCTGAAATCCTTCAGCTTTGAGTGGCTTGCTTTACCCGCTTTGGGTATAAAGATGGCCCTAACCTTTCTTCAGGCTTTCGGCGTGAAGCTCCTAATCAAGCATATCTTAAAGATATCCACCAAGAGACAGTAGTACGCGCTCTGGTACATTCTGCAACATGGCCGGAAAATGTCATCTAGCCCCAGGTATTTATTGCCCATGTTGCTTTTTCCAATGTCGACATAGTGACCATTCTTTCGACAAGTAGTTAAAATTAACTTCTGTCGTTGCCTCTTCTCTTACTTCCTTACAGCCAGGAAAGTGAGTACCCATCATAACATAAAGTGTCTCAGAGCTGGATTCCGTCCATGAACCATCCATTCTTTGAATATTCCCAGGACACCATATGTAAATATACATACATTTCGCTGATTTACTCAAACAACGTCATAGCTCAAAATAAAAAAACCAGTTGCAGAAAACGAGTTAGAATTTTCCAATTTACACACAGCTTGACATTAAAAAATAATACATATTTTATTTTTCTTTCAAGAGTTGAGTAAACAAGATACTCGTATTTGTATGAAATTTTTACACAACATGAAAAATGATCTGACGATTAATTCTGCATCACTAACTCAAAAATTAAAGTTTTTCCAGTTATGACATTCTTTGAGTAAATGAGCGACATATAAATATAAATATTTCTTCTGAACTTTTTTAAAATCAGTTCAGTAAACGTTTAAAAACGACAGTCACACTTTGTAGCAGAAAGTCATTGAATATATTCTAAAGTTGCAGATAAGCAACGAAGAGTGATTTCCGGTATTAACTGGAATCGAGAGAGTAGAGATATTCACTGTAATACATTTTTTTTAGCATTACAACTTTTAATTTATTAATATGTATGTACTTATCAAATACAGGTTAAAGGTTTAAAATCAGTGTTGCAAAATTATAAGATGCATTTGTATATTTTTACAAACATTAATTAAATTAGGGCATTGTGTTTATCAGCCTATGTATGTATGTATGAATGCGTTCCTGTGCGGAACTATATAAACTGAACGCGTGGACCGATTTTAATGATTATTATATCAATTGATTCTTATGATTTTTCATTTCGAATGACCATTTAGGATATTTAACGGTTCAAAGTTGGTCGCACTTGTTTAAAATACTCAACCTTATTCTAATTGTCGACATCGACGTCACTTTAACGCAACACCAAATAATTAAGGAGAAAACAACTGACTCCTGTTGGTAGGTTTATGCTATTTTCTAGACCTTATTGAACGGAAATAGATTGTCAGTAGCACAAAATGTTTCTCGTGAGCGAGTAAACAAGCACCAATTTTTTGGTATTGTGTTAAAGTGACGTCGATGTCGACAATTAGAATAAGGGTGATTAAAATAAATTTATATATTAATATTAACACCAACCTTTCTTATATTAATGGCTAGATTATGGATGACAACTGCTTCTATGTGTAATGATATGGTTACTATTAGGGCAGTCAAAGGGTGTCCCCAAGGTGGTGTTTTATCACCACTCCTTTGGTCAGTGGTGACTAATGAACTTCTCCTCATTCTTAGTGAACAAGGACACGAAGTTATAGGATATTCTGATGGTTGTGATGGCAACTGGAAAATTCGGCAATATTCTCTCAGAC
Source organism: Tachina lurida (assembly GCA_944452675.1). Lineage (NCBI taxonomy): Eukaryota > Metazoa > Arthropoda > Insecta > Diptera > Tachinidae > Tachina > Tachina lurida. Next base: position 88,227,281 of record OX101755.1, read on the forward strand.
GTCATGAACAATGCTTTGTGCAATGTAACAACATGGTGTGGGAGACATGGCCTGGCAGTTAACTCTGATAAGACTATTCTGGTACCTTTTTCTCTTAGAAGAAAAGAAGAAAACTTGGTCGAGGAACAGTAGCGTTGAATGGATGCAATATTCCTTATTCGTCTGAGTTCAAATACTTAGGGATTACCCTTGATAGAAAGCTAACTTGGAACCGAAATGTTGAATGCGTAACACAGAAAGCCACTAGGGCGATCAGGGCGGTGAAAAGTTGTGCTAGGTGCAACTGGGGCATGAGCACGAAAATGGTTATGTGGATCTACACAATGATTGTTAGGCCAATCATAACGTACGGCGCGATAGTTTGGTGGCAAAAGACTCGCCAGGTTGTGGCGACAACTAAACTCTGCAAAGTTCAGAAGTTGGCGTGCCTTCTTGCAATAGACGCAATAATGTATGTCCAAACTTAGCCATTGAGGCCTTGATTGAACTACCACCCATACAAATCTTTATTAGATAATCTGCGGCAATGGCCGCTCACAGGATGGGTTTCGGGACATCTGCTCGTTGGGTTGGCAACGGGCACTCGTCGGTCCTGAGTACAATGCCTAACCTAGGACTGCTAGGAATGCCTAGTGACAGGATAAACCGTGAACTGGGATTCGACAGGAGATTCAATGTCACAATTCCACCCAGGGCAGTGTGGGATGAAAACGGTCCCGATGTGGATTCCAGAAGTTTGTGTTGGTATACGGACGGATCCAAAACGGAGGATGGAGTTGGTGCTGGAATTTTTGGGCCCAACGTAAAAACCTTTTTGCCCATGGGCAAATAGCCTACGGTATTTCAGGCAGAAATACAGGCAATCGCCAAATGTGTTGACATTAATTTTAATAGGGGCATTAAAGGTGCTCATATTGCTATCTTTTCAGATAGTCAGGCAGCTCTTAAATCTCTCCTTTCATGGGAATTCCGTTCTGGGCTAGTTTTAGAGTGCTTTGACTCATTACAAAAGCTATCCATACGGAACAAGGTTTCCATTTATTAAATACCTGGTCATCCAGGGAATGAAGAAGCAGATGAACTGGTCAATAAGGGCACTGCTGCTCGTTTCATGGGCCCAGAGCCGTTTTGTGGCGTAGGTCGGTCGACTGTAACATCTCTGATCAAAGAAGATGATACTTCGATCGCTAAGGAAATATGGCTGTCTTCTCCTGTTTTAAGGCAGGCCAAAGCTTTGATCCAGCCATTTACATATAATGACATCCTGAACCTCAACAGGTAAAATTTACGGCTTGTTACTGGTTTTCTTTCTGGTCACTTTGGACTGAATTATCCTCTGTGGAAAAGTAACCAAGTTAGTTCACCTTTGTGTCGTTTATGCTTGGAAGATGACGAGACGACGACATACATATATTCTTTGTGAGTGTATCGTATTATGTAATAGTAGAAGGCGTGTTTTTCATTATGAGTTTCTGAATATCTGTACTGACTTTCATAAGAAGAGTCATACAGAGATTGATTTAATTTAATTAACAGATCTATGGTACAAAAGATCCATCAGGTGTCGCAGTACCGGTCTTTGGACCAGATCTTCCCCCTATTCTATTCTATTCTATTCTATTCTATTCTATGGATGACAACCGGACTTCATTTGGCCTGTCAACAGCCTTCCGACTTATATCCAATAGCTGTTTGGGTGTCCCTAAATTCGAATGTTGGCCACATAGCCCTCGAGACTCTACAATTCCCCCTATTCTCCCCTTGAACGGTTGGTCCTTCTCAACAGCTGTTCTTTAAATCGAGTCGATTTAAAAACGTTCGATTTCAAAAAATTGAATCCACTAATAGTGAATTTGTTTCAGACTTTTTTGTAGTTTTCTATTTTTTAGAGCTTGAAATATCATATCTGAAATTAATTTAGTATATGTGATTTAAAACACACCAATGGGGTCATTGTTTATTTTTTGAAAACGAGAAACTTACTCTGATTCGGTTTATTATTATCTCACCTTATTTCTTTTACGGTTAAATTGGGAAATTCTCTGTTAACTTTTATTATTTTAAGAAAACATCGCTCTATACAATTTAAGTAATACATTTAAATTGAAATATACCAAAGTATAACTTAAATTAAGCTATTATTACAAATAAGATTAGAAGTAGAAAAAAGGGAAGACGCAAGTCATAGTACTATAGTTTCCTAAAAATTAACTGAGATTTTCACCAGGGGTACTTTCGAATAGGCAGATTACGGAGGTGCCTATCCATTAACTAAAAAAAATCAGCTTATTTCGACTTAAGCACTTTTTCCTTTTTGTCACAAAATTATTATTATTTGTGTTAGTTCCCACTTTTCGTAATACCATTTTGGACACTGGCAACGCAACGAAAGGTCGTTTGCCATCCACATATATGTATATATATCCTTTATTTACAACTGAATTATGTAATAGTATATAAAACAATTATAAAAAGTTCAAAGTGAACATAGGGCATCGACAAACTCTCTACATCTAACTCTATCGTTGGCCATCCATAATCGAGCCATAAAAAGTTTATCGCTTCGTAAAGTTTCTTGGAGTATTGTTGGCATCACTGGCATGTACATACATATATATTGGTACATATGTATGTACACGCATATACATATGTATGTATGTATATGTAAATACATATTTAAACACAAAAATTATTGTGGGCAAATATTTCATTGAAAAAGTCACGTTTCGTGGCAAATTACTCATACTCCAGTTGTATGTCTTGAAGCACGTTGTAGGTGTTGCGAGATTAATCAGCAGCAGTATTAAGCTTAAATTAGACGTGACATAGCCATAACGCCATAGCCATAACCAAACCAAAATTCAATTGATTTCTATTGCGAGAGTGAGAGTGAGAGAGACTCGCCATAACTCTCACCATAGAAACCAATTGAATTTTGGTTTGGTTATGGCTATGGCATTATGGCTATGTCACGTCTAATTTAAGCTTTAGAGAGTAATAATGCAGTATAATTTTAAACAGCGAATTTTTCCAACTCGCTTAAAGTATGCTGCTTATTAAAAAAATCATTTGGAGTATTCAAATGGTAGTCATAAAAGGTCATATTGTGATAATGTTTTAAATTATCTTAATATAATTGTTTTTGCTTTTGTTTTTTTTTTCTCTTTCAAACAAAAATTTTAAAACATTCTGACACATGACCGTTAGGACTACCGTTTGAGTCCCAAATTAATTTTTGGAATTTTATAGAACCAACACACATACATACGAGGGCGGTTCGGAAACTTCTTAGCCTAGTACAATAAGCGCGGTATAAACAGAAAAAAGTTAAGTGTTTTGGAAACTTCCATCTCTGCTATGAACACATGTTAAATTTTGTTTCGATCTGGCAACTCCTTCATATAAAAACAGGTGTTCACAAAAGACGCATCCGCGATTTTTTAACAATGGAAAAATTAGAAATGCGTGGTGTCATTAAATATTTGCATAAAAAAGGTTTATCGGGACAAGAAATTCATAATGATATGGTGAATGTGTTAGATGAAAGTGCTCCTTCATATGCAACAGTAAAAAATTGGGTTGCTGAATTTAAACGTGGTCGTACAAGCATTGAAGATGAACCACGTAGTGGACGTCCAAAAACAGCAACAACAACAGAAATTGTAGCCAAAGTGCATGATATGGTATTAAATGATCGACGAATAAAAGTGCGTGAAATAGCTAATATCATGGGCATCTCAAATGATCGAGTCCATTTAATTTTGCATGAAGAACTACAGATGAAAAAGCTTTCTGCAAGATGGGTGCCGCATTTGTTAACAGTCGACCAAAAACGCATAAGAATGAACATTTCTCAAGCTTGTTTGGATCGTTTTAAGCGAAATAAAATGGATTTTAAGCGTCGTTTCATAACTGTTGATGAGACATGGATCCACCACTATACTCCAGAGACAAAAGAACAATCCAAACAATGGACTGAAGCTGGAGGAAGTGCCCCAAAGAAGGCAAAAACAATTCAATCGGCTGGTAAGGTTATGGCAACGGTTTTTTGGGACCTCAAAGGTATTTTATTGATTGACTATCTGCAAAAGGGTAAAACAATAAATTCAGAGTACTATTGCAACCTTTTGGATCAATTAAATGTACAAATTCGAGAAAAACGTCCTGGCTTACAACACAAAAAAATAATTTTTCATCAAGACAACGAACCAGCAGACAAGAGTATTTCAACAATGGCTAAAATCAACGAATTAAAGTACGAGTTGCTTGACCACCCACCCTATTCTCCTGATTTGGCTCCCAGTGACTTTTACCTGTTCCCAAATCTAAAAAAAGTCCTTGCTGGCAAGCGTTTTACCTTAAATGAAGATGCAATTACAGTTGTAAACCACTATTTTGAAGACCTTGAGGAAAACTATTTTAATCAAGGGATAGAATTGCTAGAAAATCGTTGGACTAAGTGTATTGAAGTTTCAGGAGATTATATTGAAAAATAAACATATTTTTGAAAAACTAACTATTCTCTTTCATTGATAGGCTAAGAAGTTTGCGAACCGCCCTCGTACATAGATACATACATACATACACGAGCCCTATTCTTTCAATTTATTCGATCGCTATTTAACGATTTCCAAAATTAAAGAACAGCTATTTTTTCATTTTAATTCAAATTGGTAAACTAATTTTTAAGCTCTAAAATATGTACATATCGCTCATTTACTTCACTAGTGTCATAACTCAAAATATGAGTTTTTTTAATTAATAATGCAGATTAATGCGGCATTCCGTATATTTAGAAGGCGATTCTGATTATGTATTAAATGATTTTAGTTATTCAGGATAATTTCGAAGAATCAATATTGCAAAATCTGAAAAAGAGTTACTAAAAAATTTAATTATATTTACTAATACATACACCGACTTTTATTAAAATTGAATTTAGCCCTTAGCGCGTTTTGGGTATAAATAGTTGACAATGCTGCAATTTAACGCGTTCTAGGTCGTTTTGGGAAGTGTAATAGCGCGTTGGATTATAAATAGTTGGCATCGCTGATTTTAAGTGCATAGAGCTATGTTTCGTAATTGACTACAATGTTAGAAAAATTGTATTTGATTTTTACCGAAATAAAAATTTTTATATAAGAGAACCTTGAGTGCAGTTTTTTTTTTAATTTGAATGCTTTTTTAAGAAAAAAATATGCTAAAAACCTAGCAGTGAAAATGCTAAAATAACAACTATGGCCGATAATCGCTGAATTGTCAACACTGAATGTAATACACTCTCGCACATCTCTATTTAAACAGGACATTGTGCAAAAGAGAAATAAGAGAGGAAGGACAAATTTAAAGAGAATATTATATATGTACATCAGGGAAGGAAAATGACTTCTTGGATTTTGTACCAACTGTGAAAACAAAATGTACTTTTTGGACCATGACGGTACCATTTTTTTTAAATATTTATTAATAAGAACGGAAACGTAAAAAAATGTGTAAAAATTCAGAAGTAAACAATAAAAAACAGAAACTTAACAAAAATGTGTATAAAAATTCAGTATATTCAGCAGACTTGACACCATCTGGTACATGAATTTGCTTTGACAACAGCATTGCAACAAAAACAGAGAAGCTGACCGTCTAAAATAAAACACACACAAAAGAATTAAAGACAACATAGGCAAAATTAATGTTACCATATACATTAGGTAGTGAAACATTGGCGTTTTTAAATTTTACCAAATAACTCGCTGTAGTACCACGGTACCAACGAGGTCTAAAATGTACCATAAAAAGTACAATTGTACCATGATTTCCATTCGTGATGTACATCAATTTATTTTTCAAAGAGAATATGTACCTATAAGAAACAGGAAAATAAAACGTGTAACAAAAAGCGGCACCCACAATTGCAAATTATGTAGGTATGTATTTTTTTATGTAAATCACAGCAGATGTGGTTGTTGCTTTTGTAATATCCAGCACTTTGCTAAAGGACATGAAAGGACAAAGACTTTTAGCAACAGAAAAACAATAATTTTTTTTGTTGTTTTTAAGTCAAGCCGGAAATAGAATTTGTTTTTTATGGAAGATCTGGGTGCAAAATGCGGGGGCATAATAGGTACCTTTGTGTGTATATCGAACATTTACTAATAATAATAATTAATAGATACATATTATGTACATAGTGTATTAAAACTTTAAATGGGCATTTCTCTGAGAAATTCCACTTTTAAGCAAGCAATTAACCTTGTATTTGTGAACAACGTGACTCGATTTTCCTTATATGTAAGTGTGCTTACATGTACGAGGTATTTACCTTGATGAATTTCTTTTCTTAGTAGAGCAACATTCAATTGCCTTGCAGGATACACAATAATGTAGTAAAATAGTTGATAGGTACTATAAATATTTAAAACTTGTAGGTATAAAAAGAGCAAAATATTCAATCACACACGAACGTAGGCACAAATTTAAAGAGACGCTGCTTAAGACGCACTAAAACTTTACAAAATAAAAATAATAGATAAAAATTATTTTGTAAAATTGTAACATAGGTATTAAAAAATATGCAATTTAAAATCTATGTAAGTACATATTTACACATGGTATTTTTATACTATAAATTATATATAGGTATAAATTAAATAAAAATACGACATATGATTTCACTAAACAATATTAAACAAGCAAAAAATAATAAAATTCAATATTTTATCAGATTGCAAAAGTGTACATACGATGTATTGTTGAGTATATTGTGTAAAATTTTTTTAAAATTTTAAAAGTTTGTGCGTCCACTTTTTGATCAAAAGCTTCTCCAAGCCTTTTAGGTATCGAAGAAACCAGATCTTTAGTTGTTTTCGCCAATACATTTTCCCATTTTTCCTTTAAAATTGTAATTATTTGAGATAAGAGACTGTGGCCGCTATTTTGACGCCTCTTCTTCAAGGAAGCCCATAAATAATCGATCAGATTTAAATCTGGGGACTGTGGAAGATGTGGAAACTTCGGTTTTACTTTATAAAGAAGCCATTCCTTAACCAGCCTTAAGTTATTCTTGGGGTCATTATCATGCATAAATATATATTTATCTTTAGGGCGCAATTTGTTCACATTCTGTAAAAAAATATATTTTTAAATATCTATGTAAATTACAACGACGATACATAATTCCATCAAAAAATTTTAATTCTCCAATCCCGTCAGTACTTATGCACTCCAAAACCATTACGGAGTCCCAACCATGTTTGACAGCACTGCTACGTTTTATTATACAAGTCAATATTACAATTTATTCATGTTTTTGGTCGTCCGTCGTTTCGAAATAGGTTGAATTTACGCTCATCCCTAAAAATAACTCTTTCCCAAAACTTAGATTTGTTAAGATGGACGTGTTTGTACTCCAGATCATATGTATATCGTTTAGTTTTGCTTATGTGACTTATGTATGGTATTTTTCTGGCTATATACGGATTTAATCCAACTTTCTTTAAGCAATGGCGAATTATATTAGCATCTACAAGAATTACATATTTATTTTTAAGGTCTTCTTTCAGTGTTGTGCTACTTCCGTTTGTATTTTTCGCAATTTCTCTCACAATTTTGCGCCTTAGTGTTTTATCAAGCCTTGCTATTCGTCCCAATCGTGAAAAAACTTTGATTCTTTTGTAATTTTAATGATGGTTATGATTGTAAATTTACCAAAATTTAAGGTTTGACCGGTTTTTCTCATTTAATTCCCTTCATTTGAAAGATTGATGACTAATTTTCGAACGTTGGTTGATATTTCCTTATTTTTCCCCATTTTTTCCGACTACTGTCAATAATTAAAGCAAAATTTAAGCAAAATCTAACACATATTGTTAAAACAAGACTAAATGAACACAAAATTATAAAATAAAACGTGCTACTATATCTGTATTTAATACAATTCAAACACGTATGTACACTTTTGCGACGTACGCTAAGCGTCATTTTTCCGCAATTTTTACTTTACCAAAAAAGTAACTGTGATTTTTTATGTTTTTTATCTCGAAGTTATAAAGTGGGTCCAATATAATACAATATTTTCAAAAATTTAACATTAAATAAAAATTAGGAATAAAATATATGAAATACCTAAAATCGTATGTAGAGTTTTGCGACTAAGTGTACATACATATGTAGGTATTACTTCTACTTTAAAATAAAAAAAGTTGACAAAATTAATGATTTTCCTTTAAGTAAAATTTTTTTTTTAAATATTAAGTCGTACCTATGTAGAGTTTTGCGACTAAGTGTATACATACATATGTATGTACATTGTATTATTTCGGATAAAACATTTTTTTTAAATTCAGTGAAAAATAAATCTTTTTTTTCTGTTGTAATAAAGCAACAATTTTCGTTTCCATTAGTTTGAATTTTTCCGTATTTTCATTTCTTGTTTATCAGTGATGTGAATTTTTAAACCGACTGTAAATTTGAAACTGACGCAACTTTTCCAAACGCACCAGAAATGACAACGGCAACGACCACGACACAACAAGCAACAAACCTTTTAGTATGAACACCAACAACAAACAGCAGCATAAATAACAAAACATTGGCAATAAGATAAAAGAACCTGAACCAAGAGGAGAAACACCTAAAATATACATATATGTATATACATACATACATACAAAAAACAAAGAAAACTAGATATAATAAAATTGGGGAGTCGGGAAGAGCAAAAAAAAATTTTTTTTTTCTTTTCTTCTTTTTCCTCTTTGTAAACAGATTACTTAAGCACGAGTTTTACAACGCATGCAATCACACGCTCTTTTCATTTTACACAATTGCAAAGAAGCAGAGAAAGAAAGAAAGAAAGCTCCCAGAGAAAGGGGAGCTGCAAATCTCCGACATGCGCAATCAGGGCGTTCCTAATTGTTATGAATGCTGGTAAGCAGGGTTACCATCGTTCACTGAAACTTATGATTTACCAAAGTGTGAAGATGTTGTGAATCCATCCATGAGGACAGATAACTGGAAATTATGGAAAAACATTATGCGCGGATGACCAACAACAATTTCGCACTGTTAGACAGCGATGCCAACTATTTATAACCAAAACGCGCCTATTTAATACGCGCTAAATCAAATTTTAATAAAAGTCGATGTACATACATACATATGTACGGTTAAGGAATTAACTCTACATACACCCATCATTTTTGGGATTTGAGGAAAGTTGGGAAGAAATTCAAAAAATCAATTATGCCAATATTTAGGGTGCTAATAAATATGTTTCTACAAAAAATAAAAAATGCAAATATAATTATAATAACAACAATAAAAGCAAAAATATTCAAAATCCATAGGAAAAAAGTCTACATACAGGCATAAAATACATGAAAAAATACGTGCAAAATGTTCGAGGTCGTCAACTTGTTTGGAAATTCTGTGATTTCCGGTACCAAGCCGTCAACAAATGGCATCCGAATATGGTCTAATATGTTCTTAAAACGGCAAAAATTGATATTAACATCGAAAGAATAAAAAAAATTTACCACAAATGATGCGATTGCCTTTTAAACCTTAACTATGCTTAAGTAGAGTTAAAATTAAGTCATTATTATAAATGACGTAAACTTAAATTCAATAGGGTCATTTGTGGTAAATTTTTTTATTCTTTCAAGGTTAATATCAATTGTTGCCTTTTTAAGAACATATGTATTAGACCATATTCGGATGCCATTTGTTGACGGCTTGGTACCGGAAATCACAGAATTTTCAAATAAGTTGACGACCTCGAACATTTTGCACGTATTTTTTCATGTATTTTATGCCTGTATGTAGACTTTTTTCCTATGGATTTTGAATATTTTTGCTTTTATTGTTGTTATTATAATTATATTTTAATTTTTTATTATTTGTATAAACATATTTATTAGCACCCTAAATATTGGTATAATTAATTTTTTGAATTTCTTCTAAAGTTTCCTTAAACCCCAAAAATTATGGGTGTATGTAGAATTAATTCCTTAACTGTATGTATTTTATATATACTGTGAGCGTCAAAAGAAAGTAAACAGTTATTTTATATGTATAAAAGTTTTTGTTATAGCTAGTACAGTAAATAGTTAAAATTAAAAAGTTTAATTTTAGTTTAAGAGGCTTATATAATAAAGAAGTTACTAATCTAGCAAGCCGATGTAGTGAAAATATTTTTGGCAGTTTAATATCAAATTTTCTAAGAAACAGTGCAACCATAGATATTAAACTTTAAGAAATTGGTAAGCATTCTAGCAACAAAACGCGAGAAATCATTTAGATTTATATATATAAAAAAACATTGCGTGAAATTGGAGAAATCGTCGGAAGGAATCACTTTACTATAAAAAATTATAGCTAAATAAGTGAAGCATAATAGGGAAGAGAATTTACCACAATCGGGACGACCAAAATGGCTTATTAGCACAGAAGTGTGAGCAGTAGTACGAGAAGTAAGGACCAATACATCGCCAAATGCTGTTCAAATATTAAATACACATGTGGAAAACCAGTAAGTGCCAGTATACTTAGAAGATAACTCTACAATAACGGACAACATGGAAGAGTGACATAGAGTAAAGCGGCCCATACACTACAACAGCATGCACGCGCAATCAAACTATTGAGCAATCATGTTCGAACCACATAACATACCAGCAAGCTGGTACAATAATCACTTTTTAAAAAAATTTAAGAAGGGACGTTATAAATAGTGACACAGTTTTTGCTGCAATTTTTATTGATATTTTGTTAATATTAGCAGCTATGCGTAAGTAAAGTGCTCAAATTCCATTTTCCATTGCAACAAATTATTTTTCAACAAATTACGATTTTTGAATGCATATTTACTTCTTGATAACTTTTCCCAACTGAGCTAATTTCAGCATACACAATACCAGCAAGCAGTACCATCAGCAAAATATCAAACTCTGTTTGACATCACTACAGCAAAACGTACAATCACACAAAATGCCCATATACGACCCAACCGCTGGCACAAACACTTGATTGCGCATGCATGCTGTTGTAGTGTATGGGCCCCTTAAGCCTTACATATCTAAAGTGAATCAGCAGAAGCGCGTGAAATTCCCAACAAAAAAAATACAAAACTGAGCCTGTAGGCTTCTGGAAAATATATTTTATATAGTGATGAGTGCAAATTCGATATATTTTGAGAGAAAATCCCTCTAAAAACATTGCAGTCAAAGAATGAAGTTTTTTTTGAAGTGTGTTACAAGCACCGCAAAAGACGGCGGAGGCTCGGTTATGAGCGGAGGCTGCATGGCGCCATCTGGTGTCAGCAATCTAGTTTTTGGTGAGTCTACAATGAATAAAATTGATTTATTAAATATTCTGAAAGAAAATGTTGCGCCCATCGCTGAAAAATTGGCTTTTCTAAGCAACTTGGTCTTACAAGATGACAACGAACCGGAACATACGACGATAATTGTCAAGGAATGGTTGTTATATCGAACACTTAAAACTTTAGATCATCCACTTCGGTCTCCAGACCTTAATCCAATCAAAAATTTCTGGAAGCACCTTCACAGAAATAGCAGGCAGAGGGCCATTTCCAACAAGAATGACTTGAAAAATGCTCTAATTGAAGAATGGAACAAAATGTTTCCAAATATAACGAAAAACCTTGTCGAATCAATGCCTAGGAGTTTAAATGTATTGCTGATTGCAAATGAAAAACAAACAAAATATTAAAAGTTTACAGTAATTTAGCTTGTGGACCTAATTATCTGGTGTAATGGGTTCTGTTTACTTTTTTTTGACGAGTAAAAATCATTATTTTAAGATAGTGATTAAAGTTTTTAATTTTTATTAATTACTGGACTGTATGTAACAAAACCTTTTATGCAGATGAAATAAATGTTTACTTTCTTTTCACGCTCACAGTATATATATATATATATATATATTGGTTCCTTTGACTCCTTATAAGGAGCATATAGCCTCAAATGTATGTATCTATTAGTATATATAATTTTTTTAGTAACTCTTTTTCATATTTTGCAATATTGCTGCTTCGAAATTATATCCTAAATAAATAAAATAATTTAATACAGAATCAGAATCAAATACTTAGTTTTTTTTTTTTTTTGATTTTCTTTGACAAACATTGTAACAACATATAAAATGTCAAATAGTTTTGCGATTCAAATGCTTTTTGTACTTCAGCTATACATATAAGTTATAGAAATTTTCTTTTGGTGACGAGTACAAGTACATATTTTTAGTTGTGAAATTTAAAAATATTTGCCATTTCAGTTTCAGTTTCAGTTTATTATTCAACTTTAAGTAACTGAGCCCAAAGGGCCATAACTAGTTAACAAATTATCTACATAATATAATACTACATATAACAAAACTTTATAATAATATATTCGGTGAAAATCTTAAAAACTAATGTAGACTATTATAATAAATGTAACATACATATGTAAAGAATATTTATCAAAATATCACATAAATATTAAAGTAGAAGAGAGAGTTTAGGACCAGTATTGTATTGTAGGAAAGCAAATAAATTAACAATTGCGTTTGTATAGTATCAGAGTATAAGACATATGTATATATATGTATGTATATGTGTACGAATTTCATATACATATCAATTTCCAACTATAAGTTATTATGTTCAAGATATAATAGAATTTTACTTTTATAAGTTTGATGTGAAGAAACAAAAGATTTAAGGCTGTCAGGCAGATTATTAAAAATTCTTGCAACTCTAGTATGAAATGATCGTTCCAAAATTGAAGTTAGCCTTGGAATTTGTATTTGACGATTTCGTTGAGAACGGCTAAAGGTAAAAAATGAAATTATATGCAATATTTTCCCATCCTTGTATGTTTTATAAAAAAAATAGTAATAGTCTTAATTTCAAGTAGTTCAAGAATGAACATCCTAAAAATCTACATACATAATTCGAGATATGAGTGCGCCTTCTGAGATTATACAGAAAACGAACAACTCTATTAAATAATTTCGTAAGTTTGCTAATGTTGTAACCCAAAGTGAGACTATAAACTTCAACTCCATACAAAAATATGGGCATAATCAAAGTGTGAACAAGCTTTACTTTTACCTGCACGGGCAGCATAAGATTTACATTATTAATTTGTCGAAGTGCAAAATTAACATTGGATGCTACAGAATTAATATGTCTTTCAAAATAAAGCCTATTATCCAACCATACGCCAAGACATTTAATCTGGTTAACAAATTGAATATCAGTACCATCAATCTTTATGGCCAAATTAGTTTTTGGGGGCCCAAAGAGCATTGCTTTAGTTTTAGCAGTATTTATAAATAATTTATTTTCGCTCATCCAACGAAAAATAGTTCCGATACTATAATCAATTGTATTTTGCATGACGTCCAGGAACTGTTTTTCACCACAGAAAAGAAAAAATAAATCATCTGCAAAAGCAAATGGAATACAAGACGATATAAATTCAAAATTGGAGAAAAGATCGTTAATAAAGATGTTAAATAATATAGGTCCGAGGACGGAACCTTGTGGAACACCACTCGTGACGGGTAAAAGCCTTGATACTTTATCTCCAATTGTGACGTATTGATATCTATTAGTAAGATATGAATATAAAAGATTACAAGAAGAAGACGAAATACCAAGATTTCGATGCAATTTCGAAATTAAAATTCCATAATCTATTTTATCAAAGGCTTTCGTAAGATCCAAAGATAAAAGAACATTTAGGTGACATTTACTTAAAGATTGCCTTATAGTTTCAGTCATTCCCAACAAAAGAGAAGTTGTATTTCTACCACAGTAAAAAAAGAGACATTTTCAATATGAGACATGAGCTGATCCTTCAGTAGAATTTCTACCATTTTCGAAATAACAGGTAGAACAGAAATCGGACGTAAGTTATCAATCTCGTTAGATTCGCCAACTTTTTTTATGGGAACCACCTTACCAACTTTCCAACCTAAAGGAAAGGTAGATGTAGTAATAATACTATTAACAAGATGTAAAATATAAATCCCTATATATGGAAATACTAGTTTTAAAAAATTAAGCGAAAGTCCATCACAACCAACAGCATTAGACTTTATTGATTGTAAAGCAATGTTAATATCATTAAGATTAACGGCACGAAAAGAAAATCCTCCATCATTTGAAAAATCAAATATATTTGCATTAAATGCAGAATTACCTTGGTTTGAAGAAAAATAGTCATTTAAAGCATTCACATCAACATCCTCAACGCATGACTTATTCTTGCTCAAACCATGCGACCTAAGCTTGTTCCAAAGTTGCTTTGAGTTATTGTTATTTAAAAACTCGGCATGTGCTTTTCGCTTCGCATTTCGAATAACAGTTTTCGCATGATTTCTAAGGCGACAAAAGTTACTCCAGTTTTGATTTGTTTTATCACGTAGATATAAACGATAAGAAGCATTTCTTATTGATAGTATATTAGATATTTCCTGAGTATTAAACCAGGAATTATCAAAAAACTTAGAGACTTTACGTCGTCTAAGTGGTACTGCACGATGCATTGCACATAAATATGAAAACATCAAACTGGCCTGCTCATTGACATCAGCGGTACAATATATCCTATTGAAATCACAAGAATTAAGAATATGACTTAGGAGTTGAAAGTCAACAGCATTATAATCATAATATTCAAAAAACTCCTCAACTGTCGGTACAATAATATCAAAAGAGATGTATATAAAAGAATGGCGCGAAGTACCAGGAATTTGAAGTTGGCCAGATACCAGTGTATTCATAGAGGGAGACAATAAAAAGTAATCAATTAATGATGTTGAACCATATCTAACACTCAGATGAGTAGGCAAAGAGTTATGGTGACACCTTATATTAAGTCTGGAACACATATCTCTGACAGAAGCTGATTTCATATTGTCAAACATATTGTTATTAAAATCGCCACATATTATAATGTCCTTGTACCTAGTCGTAAGATCAGAAATACTATTCTCGAATGCTTCCAAGTCACCATGAGGGAGATAGACTACACCTATAAGAATTTTTCTGCCTGAGAGCTGTATTTCAATAAATAAGGATTCAAAAGCTACACAAGATCTATCTCCTCTCCTATTAGGACGGTATTCGGCCTCTCTACAAACGACTTTAAACTTAATACTTTTCGAGACATATAAAGCAACACCACCACCAACAATTCCTTTACGATCATTTCATTACAGTATTAAAGTTCGTTTTTAATTCTATCCACAGTCAATGGAATTTTATTTGCGACAGCTGAATCATTAAAAAATTAAAAAAAAAATTATCAGAGTTTTAGATACTTTTTAATTGATTTATTTATTTGAAAAAAATTAAAAATATATTGAATTGAAATGATATTATTGACTTTATTCCAGGGACCGTAACGGTTATAATTTTTATTTTAAAAATCACTTTTTAATCATTATTTCTTGATTTTTATTTATCCCTCACAAAATAACTCTTATTTTGTGACTTTTATTTATTCCTCAGAAAATAACAGTTATTTCTTGATTTTTATTTATCGCTCAAAAAATAAGAGTTATTTTGTGACTTTTATTTATTCCTCACAAAATAACAGTTACTGTTTGATTTTTATTTTTTTTGCTTAACTTTTAAAATGTAGAAAGCGTAATTTTTGCGTTAAAATGAATATTCACCGATTTAAAATTGACTTTATCGCCAGAGTCTTAAAAAAAAACTCTTATATGTTAAATTAAATTTACTTTTTTATTACTTATTAATTTTAAAAGTTAAAATTTTTTTGAGCAAAAAAATAAAAATCAAAAATTAACTGTTATTTTGTGAGGAATAAATAAAAGTCACAAAATAACTCTTATTTTTTGAGCGATAAATAAAAATCAAGAAATAACTGTTATTTTCTGAGGAATAAATAAAAGTCACAAAATAAGAGTTATTTTGTGAGGAATAAATAAAAATCAAAAAAATAAAAATCATTGCATCTGTAGGTAGTCCATGTAACATGGAGTATGTTGGTATATTCCTTGTGCACGTACAACTTCTCTATTATTGTGATTTTTTCACTTTAAATTTGGAAAATAATCGTTATTTGCGATCCCTGCTTTATTCTAAACGCACTAAGTTAGCGCTTTTTTTATTAAACGCGCTAAGACGAAAAAAGCGCGTTTGGTGTAGTTAAAATGCGCTAAATTGGCATCGCTGCGGTGCATAAATTGATAAATATACATACTACATACAGACATATGCAGCATGTACGAGGGCTACTATTTATATTTCGGAAACTGGCAACACTAATAGCTAAAATCTGGCAATAGGATAATAAAGTTTGAAATTTTTAGCATAAACGTACTCACAACGTTTTGATACACAAGTGCTATTTGTTTTGTTCACAGTGAATTCAAAACATCAATTTGACAAAAAAAAAATGGAAATTTTAAGAGAAGGTTTTCGTTGGATTATTTTTCACAAGTTTCGACGTGGATTATCTCAGCAAAAATGTGTCAATGAATTCTGTTCTTTGTATGGCGATAAAGCACATTCAAAAACCACAATCAGGGCAATCATGAATAAAATTCCGGGAGAAATTTCTCCCTTTTCCAATTAGATTTTTTTGTTTTCTCTTTTACTTGTTTTGGTGTAAGGAAATTATTAAAAAGTTCAACCATGGTGCTTCAAAAAACGTGTATAAGATCGTGACAGGTGACGCATCATAAATATATGCTTATGAGCCGGAAACAAAACAGCAATCGACCGTGCGGATATACCAAGACGAGCTAAATGTAACAAAAGTTGTTCGAGGAAGAAGATCAGCCAAGCAAATGGTTGCCTGTTTCTTCGGCCGAATGGGTAATGTGACCATCCGTCCCGATTTCTGATTCACCGTCCCGGTGTCTCGGAAGGAAAATGGGAAATTTCCTGTAACATAATAAACATGTTTGAAAATTTAAAAAATTTAAAAATTTTTGTTCCGTACGTTATTATTTTGCGATGTCCGCTTTGAGTTACAAAAAAAAAAATGGTCACGTTACGAATGGGTCATGTGGCCACTGTTCCGCTTGAGCAACGTATAACTGTCAATTTTGAGTGGTAGCGACCATTTGTTTGCCGGAAGTCTTCGGAGAAATTCGGCAAACTAACCCCCAAAGGGGAATCATTCTTCATCATGACAATGCGAGCTCTCACCAATGATGCCAGTGAAATTTTCATGAAAGTTACATTTTAGTTTCTAAAAAGATAAACTTTTTCACAAAAAGATACATTTTGGAAAAAGTTTGAAAATCCATTTTTAACGTTTAACATTTATCAACATCATCACATTTTTATTTCATATTTAATGAATATTGTAAAGAAAATGATATCATGTAATGTCAGCCATACACTTCACAACTTCACTGCACAATTCTGCCACTTTACAGTGCGTTTGTGTAGTGTATTGGGGTGGTTGTACTATTTACGTAGTGAACTTAATAAATATCAAAACGATTTTAATATTTGCTAAGTTTGAAAACTATACAGTGAACTTGTGGAGTATATATTCCAAACGCTCAGATTCTCAGTTCTTCTGTCCTAATTTTTCACGATTCATGTACCACTTTTTACACTACACACGCATTTTTTCTTTATTTTCGTTTCTTTTTTGTTGCCACAGCAATTAATAAAATAGAGCAGTATTTGAACATGTTGTCTTCTTCACTTAAAGCTTTAAAATAAAAACTGTACAGGTTACTTGTATAGTAAGTGTCACAAGCTTAGTTTACGCAGTGCCAGACTTGAGCACTGAACTTGTGTAGTGCATGGCTGGCATAAGTAAATTTTTATATTTATTTAAGTCATAAATACTAGTATGTAATTTTTTAAAATACAGTAAGCAAAGTTCAAATTAAATATACATATATAACTATCTTTGGATGATATCAAAACAAATTCATTCAAATTCAATTGGGATGTTATAAAAAAAATTTCTGTACATTTTGCGTACAGATTCAAATGGTACGAAAAATTTCAGGATTATACATGGTACCTGAAATCATCAAAAGATACGAAAAATGTATCTTTCGTATCCTAATGGCATCTCTGGGTCTCACACATCTCCTCAAACAAGTGAATATTTCAGCAGTCAAAACATCGAATTGATGGCTCAGTCCTGACTTGGCACCCAATGACTTCTTCTTGTGCCCGAATATCAAACGTAAACTGCTTGGTCAACGATTTACGAGCGCCGAAGAAGCTGTTGGAGCGTTCAAAAACCATGTTTTGAAGGTGTCTTAAGAGGAATGGAAAAACAGCTATGACTAATGGTTTGAACAAATCCAAAAGTGAATTGATCAACAAAGGGAATATTTCGAAAAACAATAAAGCCATTTTCATTTAAAAATGTTTGTTATTATATATTTGCTATTCCCGAAATATAAATAGTAGCCCTCGTACACATGCATATGTCTGTATTTATATATCGCTACTTTATTGCAACAGAGGCATAACTCAAAGAAGCTAGTTTTGCAGAATATACTATGTAAGTTTAAAGTTTTCAATTTACATACAACGCAATGAAGATAATTTTTGGGACTTGTGTAAAATTGAGACGAAATTTATAATATATAAATTTATAAATAACAATAGAGAAAAAATAAAAATTGTATTGGACAAAAGTATTCGTACACGAAAACATACATGCAAAATGCTTGGGGTCGTCATATTGTTTGATAATAGGTAGGACGGACTGAATGAGTTCGATCCTAAAACTAATTTTGAAACGTTTTTTATAAACGAAACATTAAGTGATATAAGGCTTGTTTTTGAAGAATCGTCTGTAAATTAATATTTTTGTTGTACTTTTAAATTGGCATATGGCAAAAATCAATGCTAAATTTTGCCATTTATGCTAACTCGATGCCAGTTCTTCATTATATGTACATACTTTATGCCGTATATGACGAAGAAAAAATTTGTAATTTAAAAAAAAAATTCATTAAAAGAAATTAAAAATTAGTTAGAAAGAATTGCAAAATAAAAAACGCTTTAAAAGAAATATTTATTTATTTGTTTAACATACTATACAAAGTAAATTTGCATAGTATAGTGTTGCACAAATATGGGCGGAGTAACTAAGACCATATGCCCAAGATGTTATTAAGAGTAGTTTACATAGTTTTGTGACTGACTGTACACCATCTATGCCTTCACATAGGAAGTAGCAACGTTGTTGTTAAAGAAATTCCACAAAAAACCGCAAGATTATACGTTGTCCGTGGCAGATCAGTCAAACAGTGCGAGCGAGACGAAAATCTCTCGAAGGCCAAACAACACACCCAAGCCTGACCGCACTTAAGAAATAATTACGATTAACGAATGTTAAAAGAAACATTTTTATTCAAAAGAAGTAGATAATGAGGGCAATTATGAATAAAATTCCGCGAGAAATTTTTCCCAGGGAACAATTCCAACTAATAGCAAGTCATAAGGAAATCAAAAAATTCAAATTGGAAAAGGAAGAAATTTCACGCGGAATTTCATTCATAATTGCCTGATTATGTTTTAGCACTAATTATTTTTTAATAATTTAAGTCAATTTAGCTGCAAAAATTTTTAGAATCTAGTCACACTGATGGTATCATATGTGAAGATTTATCTTATTTTTGAAGTTTTTAACAGCGATGCCAACTTTTTTGGCTCTAAAAGCACATCAAAATTTAAAAAAAAAAAAACACTAAAAAGCGTAATTTTGAGATATAAAAAGCTTAAAAAGCACTAACGTGAAAAAACGAGTGAAGATCCAAGCGACTGAAGTTTAATAATGTTTAATATTTTCTAAGCTATTCTCTACTTAATGAATTATGTCAGACGAAAAATTTATGATTTACACTGAAAAAATAGATCCACTAAGTTTTTTTAAATAATTTGAAGAAATACAGAAATTTCTTAAAATCACTACTTAGTGCTTTTGCTTAGTTGGCACTAACACTCAAAATAGTACCAAAAGCACCAAGTTGACATCGCGGGCTTTTAAACATGTTAAAACGACCAAAAACATTTATTAAGCTACAAATAAGATTTTTCAAAATGTAACTTTTGGTACTTTTAATATATTATTAAGGGGTCTTTTGACTAAACTACTTACATACCTATTTTCTGATTTGTTTCACAGTAATCTTATACATATTCCATACAGTATATATTTTATGTTATTTAGCTTTAAGTTTAATAGCTGGCTGGAAACAAAATAAATTATAACTTATTTTAATAATTAAAAAAAAAAAGATTTTAAATAACAAAAAATAGTTTTTTTGCTCGACTTGAAGATTTTTGAAAAATAAATATGGCAACACTGCTATGCATATAAAAATGTGAGTACGCATATATGTAGATATGTATGTAAGTATAGCTTACTTATATGAACTAGTACATAGTACCTATGTACGTTATGGAGTTTAATTAAAACCGTTAATTAATTATAAGCTACGTATGCATATGAATGCATTATACATACATATCAACATGTGTATTTATTAAGCCCACTGTTATTTGTACATGGAAACTTTTTATATTTTCATCTAGGTTTTGTTTTCGTTGCATTAAGAACGAGGTTTTTTTTATTCATTTACAAATAATTTTTTATTAACTAAATGTGTATGTATGCATGTGCATGCACACATCATTTGTAATTGTATATAAGCATTTCCAAGTTTAGGGCGTGAGAGTTGCTGAGTATTAAATTAAAAGAGAGCAATAAACAAAGAAAAAACCAAAGCAAAAGCAGAAAAAACACCTTTCAAAAGCAAACCAGAGATGTATACCAGTTTAAAGACGCGTATAAAACAAGTATTCGAAGTAAAAGCAAAAATTAAATAAACAAGATATATACATACATACATCTTGTATTCTTTGATTCTTGTATTCTTGATTTGTGCATACATACATATGTATGTACATACGAGAGAGCTTTTTTCAAACAAGTGAGCCACTTTTTTTTTTGCTTTGTTAAAAATAAAATATATATGTATGTACATGCATATGTAAATATGAACTGATGTATGTACATAAAACAACAGCAACAACATACAAAAGACAAAACGTAATACAATGGATGAATATTGTATAGTTGGATGACTGCCTGGCTGGCTGACTGAACGACTAGTTGTTTGTTGGTTGGTTACTCTTGTTGTTGTTGTTGTTGTTATTGGGTTGGAATGATTTGCTTTTGTTTTTTCATATTAAGTTGTGCTGCTGCTGATGTTGCCGTTGTTTGCTTGAACTGAAAATTTAACAAAAAAAATATACATATAAAAAAAACTGAATGGTTCGCTGGTTGAATACTATTTGTGGATGACGACCATGTTGTATGTAAATATTGGTGATGTTGGCACTTTAAACTTTTTTCCTTTTTACCATTTGGTTAATTTTTTCATTTCTTTGTGCATTAAATTAAACTGTAAAATATTAGCGTACTTTTCAACATTTTTGCTTAAACTTCCTGTTTTTACAAAAATAAAATCTTATTGCCACCAAGTTTTCTTTTCACACACTTTTAATTTGTTTCTTTTTTCATAGAAATTTAATTTAGATTATACACATTTAGCAGACACACACACACACCTTTTTCTTTATTTTGTGATGTTACGTTTTTCCTCGTAAGATTCGCTTTTATTATAACACACTCGAAAATATTTTAGTAATTTCTATACATATGCATGTACTTTTTTTCTATATTTATATCCAAAGGTCTAATTTCTGCTTTGTATTCATTAACTTTATTAATTTTCCTAAACCCTTCTTTTATTATTCTCACGTGATGCAAACTGTGCAGCGTCAAAAACGCAACTGAATATGAAAAACCAACGAAAAAATATTACAATGACACCATACGAATGTATATAACAAAAGTGTACATAACAAAAAATAAAACAACAACAATAAAAAATCAAAAGAAAAAACTAAATAAAATAAACTTTGGCTCTTTTTTTATAGATGAATAGCTGGCTTGCTTTAGCTCCCGCTCTCTCTTTATTTTTATCTGTAGTCAGCGTTGCCAAATAAATAGTTTTCCCTGATTTTAGAAGTTTTTTTAAGCATGGAGCAGTTTTGAAGTTTTTTGCTTAATATATAAGTTTTTTTTATAAATTGTGCAGTTATTAATATTTACTTTATCTCAATTTTGTTATTTTAATTCCGACATCTGAAGTTTTACCCATTTTACTTAATATAACAGTGAAGGTTTATTAGTACTTTTTCAAACAGCAAAACGGAATTTACAGAAAAATTGTGTTTTTGCTTATGGAATTTGGTCTTATTATTTGCAATTTAAGTTCAAATGGACGTAGCACTTCCTATATTAATATTAATTCGCTTTGCCTTACTAAAAAAAAAACACGACGAAGTGTATACCAAATTAAAAAATATACCCGATAGAAATTGAAGCAATAAGCATTTTTATTAGAATTCTCTTAGCAAAATTTTAGTAATTCGCAGAAATAACAACACTTTATTCTGGCTAAGGTATTAAATAAATAAATCATTGTGCACTTCAAATAAAACAAAATGTTAAAAAACAAAAACTTTATTAGACTTAAAGCAAATTTTCGTGTGTCAAAGGACATATTTGGTATGCTACTGCACTCATTGCAGCAAAAATGGGCTCCTGCGTTCCGAAGCACCAAAATTAGGACGGATATAAATTTGACAACACGGGCAGCTACCAAAGTATGGTAGGCAATGAAGGTTTATCCTCAACAGCAAAGTCATCTGTACACAGAATAATTAGTGAGTGTTTACAGCTGTTTGAAGGCTGGATTTGCCCCCAATGGACAAAAATGCCGGTACATTAGGAAGAACGTAAGATAATGCTAACATTCTTGGAATGCACTGGATTCCCTGAAGTCATATTATGCGTAAATGGAACGCATATCCATATAAAGTCCCCTGGTAATAACGTGAAGCGCTTATACTATAATAGGAAAGGATATTATGGTATAAACAAAATGTGGTAAATACAAGTGCATTGTGATGGCATTTTTAAATCTATAATAAAAGTTTTTATCTACATATTTGTGACTATAATATGACAATTATGTTTGTTGACTCTATGCAGTGTTGTTAGATTTGACGTTTTTTGACTTTTTTTTGACGATTTTTTAAAACAAATTTCCCAAAATGAAGATTGACGATTTTGTTTCGAATATTCCTCATATTTTGACGATTTGTTGATATAAGTATTTATTAACATAAATATGCCAACAAGTCCTTGCAGAAAAGAGATTTGATTTCGATAACACAATTATCAAAATTTTTAATTTAATTACAGCATCAGTTATTTTAAATATATACTCTGAAATTCATCCTTTACTAAAAAGTTTTCCAAATCTTGTGTCTAAGTACCAGTTCACATTAGTCGAGTCTTATTGCTAAGCTTATCACTTTTTCTTCTTTGAACTTTTATCTTCACACAATGCAAGTCTTATTTTTGAGCTCATATTTTTTATGCATAGTTTTGTGTATTCATGTGTTGCTTTATTAACACTACGAATGGGAAAGGAAAACATATTGACAGTACATGAAGGTGAGTACTCCTTTCTTTTCCCCTCATCTCTCTTTTCTACAAACTAATCACCTTAGCAATAATACTTGCATAGTGTATTCTAGGAAAATTATTAAGGCATTGAAAATGAAATAAGATAACTTAGATTTTTTAACTTTAGAGATAAGTAAGTATATGTATCTACATAAGTATATTTCGTAAAAAAATTAAATCGATTAATTAACTAAACAATAAACTTCTTTTTCATAACTTATGTGAGTTTGTTATTTACTTTTTTTACTTTGCCAAACTCATCAGCTAGTGTTGAAAGAATATTTAGTAATATTAACCTTACTTAAACCTACATCTAAAATTTACTGGAAACAGAAACCCTTGAAATCATTGTGTTTTTGAAACATTATTTGAAGTGTAACTCTTCGGAATGTTACAGTGTTGACATTAAGAAAAATTTTATAAAAAACAATTCTAAATTCTATAGTTTTATTTTGAAACTAGTTTTATTTGGAAATTACATATTCCAAATTTTTTTGGTTTAATTTCACCCTATAGTTTTTATCTTTGAATATAATGCCGATGAATTGTTTTTCGTTACATAAAATGGTTTTTTATTTCTAATATGATAGAGGTATTAGTTTTTCAATAAAACGCATAATTCTTTTGTGACGATTTTTCGGCTATTTATTTTGAAAATTGTGACGATTTTTACGATTTTAGTTTTAAAATTTGACGATTTTTAGAAAAAATTGTCTAACAACACTGACTCTATGCATCCCGGCTCCAATCATGATTCACTTATATTGGAGCATAGTGAGGCAAATCAAATGTTTAAAAATGACTTTGATAATGGAAAACGAAATACCTGGATTCTAGGTTATACTATATTATTGTAATGAATTTAAATTCGTATGTGCATACATTCTTACATACATACATATTTCTTTCCCATTATACCTAGGTGATGGTGGCTAAAAATTAAAGCCTTTTGTAATGCCACCATTCAGAAATCCCCGAGATGCTCATGAGAGGCGATTTAATGGAAATGGAATGTATTTTTTTAACTGATACCGATACTAAAGAATTTTTATGCCTAGTTTTTTCACCTGAAAATCAGTTTTTTTACTTCTAAATTTTCAGTATTCCAAAAAAATATTATGGCAACGCTGTCTGTAGTTGAATATGCAACTGTGTACATAGTTGTTGTTGATTATTATTCTTATTATCAAGACAAATTTTCCTACACATTCATACATACGATCTTCTCATACTAATAAACAGCACATTAAACTCTTAACTGGTACCTATTTATAATAAGATTTTTTTTATTTTTTTGTACTATTTATCATCATTGTAAACAAGATGATAATCATCTGCATTTTTTGCTGCCGTTCAAATAGTTTTGTTCCTACAGCCCTGGATATTATTGTCTTTGGTTGTTGCTTTTCAATAACTTTGTTCTTGTTATTAATATGTACCTATTACATTTTTTTTTCTATAGCCATTGTTCAAATCTAAAAAAAGTACATAAGTACATACTTATGTACATGTGGGTATGAAAAAATCAGTCATCCAGTCCAGTCATTGGCACATGACTCTCACTTAACACATGCAAATAAGCAGTGATGCCAACTATTTATAACCCAAACGCGCTATTCCCCTTCTCAAAACGCGCTAGAACCCGCTGAGTTACAGCATTGTCAACTATTTATAGCCAAAACGCGCTATTTTTCTGTGCGCTAAATTAAATTTTAATAAAAGTTGATGTATGTATTAGTAAATATACTTTTTTAGCAACTCTTTTTCAGATTTTGCAATATTTCTTCTTCGAAATTATATCCTATATAACTAAAATAATTTAATATAGAATTAGAATCACCCTATAATCGAAATCCTTAGTTTTTATTTTAAGTTTCTTTAACAAACTTTGTACTATGTAGTAACAACATACTCGTACAAAATGTCGAATAGTTTTGCGATTCAAATGATTTTTGTACTTCAGCTATAATAGATACTTGATAAGTTATATGCATTTATTTGGTCACATTACGACTACATATTTGTAGTTGTGAAATTGAAAAATATTTGCCATTTACAGTATTAAAATGCGTTTTTAATTCTAATCACAGGCAAGGAAATTTTATTTGCAGCAGCTGAATTAACGAAATTAAAATAAATTATCAGAGTTTTGGATACTAGAAAATTGGTAAATTTATACAAAAAAAGAAAAAAATTGAACTGAAATGATGTTATTGAGTTAATCCAAAACGCGCTAAGTTAGCGCTTTTTTTATTAAACGCGCTAAGACGAAAAAAAGCGCGCTTAGCGTAGTTAAAACGCGCTACATCTAGCGCGAAAAGCGCTAAATTGGCATCGCTGCAAATAAGCCCGCACTATTTCAAATACATATATACAAATACAAAAGAGAAATCATTTTTATAAACACATATACACATTGTTCTCTCTCTATAAAAGTTATAAACAGCGTTGTCAACTCGGTGCTTTTTGCACCGTTTTTAGTGGTTTCAGTGCTTTTTTAAATTAATTTTCGGTCCTTTTTGTTTCGAGGAGGTGTCACTAAAATAAAATTCAAATAAAAATTTCCTTACCTATTTTTTTTCGAAGAAGTCTATTATTCAAAAAACATAAAGCTCTGAAGTTAAATGGAACATTTAAAAAAATTCTAGTAAGATTGTACAAGTCTTGGTTGACGTTTTACCCTCTAACTTTAACATTTTAAGCGGGGATCGCAAATAACGATTATTTTCCAAATTTAAACTGAAATAATCACAATAATAGAGAAGTGCTACGTGCAAAAGGAATATACCAAGATACTCCATGTTACATGGACTACCTATAGATGCAATGATTTTTATTTTTTTTATTTATATTTATTCCTCACAAAATAACAGTTATTTCTTGATTTTTATTTATTCTTCACAAAATAAGTTATTTCTTGATTTTTAATTATTTTATAATAATATTTTCTGAGGAATAAATAAAAATCAAGAAATAACTATTATTTTGAGAGGACTAAACAAAAATCAAGAAATTACTCTTATTTTGAGAGGAATAAATAAAAATCAAGAAATAATGATTAAAAAGTGATTTTAAAAATAAAAATTATAACCGTTACGGTCCCTGATTTTAAGCATAATTAATGGAAACAGTGTTTTTCCACACAACAAAGAAGACATAATACAAGTTACCCAAGTATAGTCTGATAGCGAAATTTCGTCTGGTGTATATAATGAATAGAGAACGCTTCACTTAATGCAATGGAAAAATATTGTGTCCACTATCGAGTTTTAAGCAGGAGTTAAATCTAATAGCGATTCAGTTGTAATGAACTCGTTTGAGGCATTATTAAAAATTGCAATTCCCTCAAACTTCTGTCAGTTCCATATTTAAACGCAGAAATTGATGGCATTCTTACCTCTATGACTTTATTTAAGACTAAAATACGTAACAGAATGTGCTTGGTTTTATATAAAAAAAAACGGTCTGAAACGAGAAAATTGTGTTGTGAATGGAGCTGCCGCTTTTAGTTATTTATAACCAACATTTGGAAACTTTTTTCCCAATCTCGAATGTTTTTTATTCATTTTGGTTACTTCTTTTTTCTAAAATAATAATAGGTATGTTTTTTTCGAAACATATACCTACTTAATTTTTAAGCAGCTATAATTATAGCTACTTAATAAGTTTATACACACTTAAATTTGTTCTGAATATTTATACAAAGTTCGAATAAAACATACCTAATATACATATCGAGACCCTATATTCAAAATATGTTACCTCAAAATTGGACAAAATTATGGCAAATTCATATGTAATATAAATTTCAAGTCAAAAATATATATATATTTTTTTTCGTTTTACATCAATTTTTGTTATTCTGCTATCTCAAAGTATAGTTTTATTTTTTGTGAAAATAAATGCTAACTCTCATGAAAATTTTAAAAACAAGATTAAGCATGCTGAACACGAATCAAGTAAGGATTTTGATATCCTATGGCTAGTTTTTGAGATGTGGTCACTTTTAACATATTAGTATGTATAACTTTTAAACTGTTACGTCCCTTTTCACAATATATGTTAAAGAGTTAACGTGAACTTTAACTGACAGTTCTTCATACAAAAGCTACCCTTTAAGTCCCTGTTAGCTTTTTATTGTACATTGTGAAAAGGTCCGTTAATCGAATAGAAAAATTATGTATGGACCAATTATAGTCAATGATACAAGCTTTCGAAATTGAAAATTAGGAGTGACCGACAGAATATGCTAACTCTGAAAAAATATTTGTTTTTTGATCGACTAAAATATGCTATCTCAAAACAAAAAAAAATACACAAACCAGTGCAAAAAATTTTTTTTGCATTCCTATAAATTAGTTAGCATATTTAAACCATCTTATGAAAGGCACATCAGTTATTTTTACAATAAAAATAAAATTAACTAGTTTTTTGCGCTTCTGAAAATTTAGCTTTTTTGAGTTGGCGTATCTCGAATATAGGTGCTCAATATGTATGTATATAACTTGATAAACTTGCAAATAACTGTTTTTAATTATTAACTTTTTTTTATATTGCATTTGCTGAAAAATACGTTTCCATCAAAATTTATTATCTGTTTCACATAGTTAAGCTGCAGCCGAAATAATTTCTTCACAGCATAATTAAAAAATGTTTGCCAGATAACTTTTTTTTTTAAAATGCTATAAAAAAACTACTGAATATTTTCTCAAATTTCTTTTTTTATTTGAAAGTAAGGGGTGTTTTTTTATTGAGGTATAGAACTTTAAGTTGGCATCACTTTTTTAACTGGCGGTCATTTTGTCAGCTGTCAAGTGATTAATATTTAGTTTGGTTTGCCATTTCATCATGAACAGGTTGACAAAAGAACAACGCTTGCAAATCGTGCAAATTTATTTCGAAAATAATGGTTCAGTTCGCGAAGTTTACCGCAAGCTCCGTCCATTTTATGGTCGACATAATCGTCCATCAGAGCAATTAATTCGGTTAACCATGGATCGTTTTCGCACTACGTTTACTCTATGTGATAATACGCATCCGCAGAGACGTCGAACAGTGCGCACCGAAGAAACAATTGCCGCTGTAGAGCAAAGTGTTGAAGAGGACCCGAATGAATCGATTCGCCACCGTGCACAGCAATTGGAGCTGATAACCGACTATTTTGTTCCCGAATTGGATGGCATGAATGTGGATGAGTTGTGGTTCCAACAAGACGGCGCTACATGCCACACAGCGCACGTCACAATCGATTTATTGAAGGAAACATTCGATGAGCGCATAATTTCGCGGAATGGACCTGTCAATTGGCCACCAAGATCGTGTGATTTGACACCATTGGATTATTTTCTTTGGGGATATGTGAAGTCGCTCGTCTACGCCAACAAACCAGAAACGTTAGGGGACTTGGAAGCCAACATTCGTGGCGTTATTGCCAACATACGGCCCCATATGCTCGAAAAAGTGGTTGAAAATTGGACCTGTAGAATTGGCTTTATTCGAGCCAGCCGCGGCGGCCACATGCCCGAAATCATATTTAAACATTAATGGCATAAAATTTTCCTTCCAATAAAGCCAAATTGATGGACATTAAAACGATTTTCTTGTGTTTTATTTCAATTCGAAGTTCTATACCTCTAAAAAAAACACCCGTTACAATCTTTCCGGTTAATAATGAAAAATAATTTCATTCAAATGGCTGCCTTGGCTGGCCATGCAGTAGCCTACACGATCGGTCCAAATTTTAAGCACATTATCGATTGTGTGCAATTGTATTTCACCAATGGCTTTATGAATATTGTCCTTTAAAGCGTCAATTGTCTCTGGCTTGTCGGCGTAACACTTATCTTTGACGGCACCCCTCAAATAATAGTCCAACGGTGTCAAATCGCAGCTCCGAGGTGGCCAAGCGACATCAGCTCTGCGGCTGATAATGCGATCTTCACATATTCTGCAACATTACCATGATTTTCAAAGTAATGTCGCAATATATCCCAGCGTTGTTCAAGCGTATACATAGTGATGCCAACTTTTGAGACTCCAAAAGCGTAAAAATGTTTGAAAAATGTGCTAAAAAGGGCTAAACTGAAAAAATATACGTTTAGCGCAACATTAAGTAAAATTTTTGAAAAAAGTGCGACAAGGGGCTAGTTTTAAACTCATCAGCACTAGTAATTTTACAAAACATCTTTAGAACTTTTTGCACTAGTTCTTGTATTCTAGTAATTATACTAGTAAGAACTGTCCCACGATGTAAACAGAAATCGTTCGATCGAATACTTATATTGAAAACAACAATAAATGTTCTAATGTTATTGTTGTTTGCAATACAAGTTTTCGATCGAACGATTTCTGGTGACATTATGGGACATTCCGGTAGCTTTTAGACATACATATACATACATACATATAGGTAAGTAAATTTTAGTTTGGTCGTTATTAAATAAAAATCTCTTTTCAGGCTATACTGAGAATCTTTCAAAGCACAAAAAATTTGGAAGAAATAGAACACTATTCCTTATTGTTTCTTCTTTTTTAAATTGGTAAAGCAAACTAACAGAAGAAATTTAGTAAAACAATGCTGTCACGTTATTTCATAAGTCGATATTGCTAGATTAAAGGAAGAAAAAAGTTCGTAAAAATTTAAATGCACACATATCGAGCAAAAAGGGAAAAGGGGCTAAAAGGGCTAAGAGATAATTGTAAAAAGTGCTAGATTAGCGCGTTTTTTAGTTTCGGGCCAAAATTTTTTTTCGCGTTTTGAGTGACTCGAAACGGGCTAAATCTAGCCCGAAAAGGGCTAAGTTGGCATCACTGCGTATACACAACCCTTTATATACTAAGGCCATCGAGTTCAAAATGTAATCAGCTCTTAACATCAAAAGGACTGGTCGATTACTGCCGATTTGACTAAACTTGAGAGATGCGTTTGTTCCTTGACGAAAAATAATTTAAAAAAAGTTTTGTTTATAATAACTTAAAATGCTTCATCTAATTAATTTCAGAAATTCTGATTCTTGTATAATTTAAATGTGTATGAGATGCCTTAAATTTGAAGTTTTAGGAATGGAATGGGAGGTAAGCTGGTTCTATTTTTTATATACATATTTATGTATAACAATTGTTTTAATATAATAAAATAATTTTAAATTAATTGCTTTTTTACTTAAATTAAACGCTTTTTCCTGGTTTTGGTGCTTTTTGAAATTCAAAAGTTGACAACGCTGGTAATAAATAAATAATTGCTATTTGCTTTTGTTTTGTTTTTTGTTATTATCCGAAAATACACGTTGAGTAGCAGTGTGACCAGCCTAAAAAAACTGAATATTGAGACATACATACCAATGCAGAAGTAAATGCATGCACATCTGCATACATACATATGTATATGTGTGTAAATATATACAGTATGCAGAGTTCATATTCGTACACCATCAGCGTAATAATATAAATATTTAACTACATACATAGAATATTCCTATTTTTGTTGTACGATTTTATATGTAGAGGCTCTATTCAAGAAATTATATAATCATAAGCGGACTTCACTAGATATTTTTACGAAAAAAAGTTCATATTCTCACACAAAACTAACTAATCTAAAAAATTATGCCTATTGAAAACTAGTGCTAAGGGACGTGATACACTATATCCTACACAATCGCGCAATTTACTAAAATATACAACCCCGGTATGATGAATTCTAGGAAAATGTTCAAAATAGGTACAATAACAATTCATAAGATCACGGTAGTATTTTTTTTGTAATTCGTGCAATTGTATAGGATAGTGAGTCATGGCCTTAAGTGATTGTCAAAAATTCATCAGTTTTGAATGTTGAGACAGACTATCGATCGTGTTTGACACTCAAACCGTCATTCGAGACAAAAATTGGACGCACAAACAGGCAAAATACGAAAATTGGATGCGCTTTATTGATAATTTACAATTCCTCGCGTCCAAGTTGTGAGCTTTATGCTACAAAAATAGCTCTTGACCGAAGGCAGAATTAGTTTGTATGTGCTGTTCTGTTATGAATCAGCTGTTTTGTTTCTGTTCAACTGAAAATCTGTATGTGTGGTTAGTTTTTCCTTTTTAGTATGTAGTGTAACTTATTGTAAAAATGGATTATTTGTTTCTTTTATTATTTCATGAGTTTCTAATCAGATTTTTTTTATACATATATTTTGTGAACGAATATAACTTTTTGTTCATATTAGTAAATTAAGCTTTTCTTTAAACATTATTAATTAATTAACTTTTTATAGCTATTGCTATTTATGGAGAGATGCAGGGGTTAGAAAATAATTTTCGTAACAAAATTAATCGACACTATTACAGTTATAAATTTATTTTTGTTTTGATTTTGTTCGAAAATAAACGAAGCAAATTGTTTGAATTTGTTTTCTTTGGTTCTTTGAAATGAGTGAAAAAAAAAACAAAACAACAACAATGAGAAACATCGCTCAGTTTGTTTTTGTATTATTTTTTTTTGCAAATAAGCACAAGCCAGAGAACATTGCCGATCGACTGTAAGACGAATAACAGCCACCGCCGGCAACAAACAATATATTCATTTAATCGTGCTCCGCTAGAAAAGATAATAATGGGTTATAAATGGAAACGTTTTGAAATATTTTCGGCGAATTTGACATCATCATATAATATAATTTTATTGCATTGTATTGCATTAAGTTTGCTTTATACTATGTTCACACTTATGTTTTTAAACATGTTAAATACATCGTCAGCTGGTTTCTGGCTTGCGGCACAGTATATTCAAAATACATTATGTCTGCAGCAAACCAGAAACCAAACGACGACATTTTCACAATTATGTTTAAGACGAGTTTTCTAAGAACCAAAGTTTTTTAAAAACTAAACACAACCGTTCATATTATATTTGAGATGTTTAAGGTTGACGTTTTGTCAATAAAAAATTGTAAATTATTGTATTGTAAAAAATTACGAATAATTATGCTTTTCAAACAACAAATGTTTTTGTAAATAATTGAGTATTTTTTAAGTAATTACTTGCTTACCAAATAATTTATCAGGTGCCGCCATTTAATAACAAAACAAAGGTGCCAGAGTTATCAAAAAACGGACTGAACATACTCTATTTAAGTGTTTAATAAAGTGTTTAAATCTTAAATACTTCATTTGAGATGTTTAACAAAACACTTCATTTGAGATATTTAACAAAACAAGTCAATGTATGGTAAAAAAATCTCAAAATCATCGTGTTTAAGCTCTTAAACACGAATGAGGCGTTAAAAACGTTTAAAAACATAAGTGTGAACATAGTATTATATAGCTTAGTAGCAATTGCTATAACCGGGTGTCCTAAGACACCTCTCTCCTTTTTATTTAAATGTTTAATAAATGGCAACTTTATGTAAACAATTTTTGTAAAAAAAGTGGTTTTTTATTTGAGGGCGTATGAATATTATGTTTGCATACTGTATTTATCAGCTACAGTGGTTTTTTTGCTTTTCTTTTCACATTGGTTTTTATTTTTAACTTACATAGTAGGTACATCGAAACCTAAATTAGAGAGTTGCGCTTTGTGTTAGCATCAGGGTTCGTATTTTCAGTACATTTTATAGGTTTAAATTTACTGTAATTAGGTATGCAGGTACGTACCCTGCAGCCAACCTCTAACACTCAATGCCCTAATTTTGGTTTGGCTGTTACATACTGTATGTATGTACATATGTGTTTAACTTATATTAAAATCGAAAGAAAACAACAATTCATTTATTACCAAACATTATAAAAATTAATGATATTGAGTATTTGTTTTTATTTTTAATATTTTGTAGAAAAACCATTTTGCTTCGCATCGACGGCACATTGGCGTTATAAGATTTCAGCATTGCTAGGCCGGTGGTCTACTCTATAATTCGAAACGAATGCAAATGCTTTCGAACTTTTATGCTTATATCATGTAAATTCGAAAGCATTTACCCTTATTATGAGTTGCATTCGATTTCCGAACATCGAAAATTCGTTCGATCAGTACTTTCGACTGCAGTCGAAGATAGAAAGTTTTTCATAATAGGGGCCATTTTCTTTCGTTTCGAATTACAGAGTAGACCTCCTGGTATTGCCTGCTATACCATCTTCACTTAGCCGTATGCTTCTTGATATTTTCACATAACAGGCAAGTTCTCCTAAGCCCACGACAGCCTGATGTTAGTTAGTACGCGGGTGGCTCATTAACTCAGTGTCATTTTTCCCGCCTTTTAATTGAAATGGCAACACTGCACTTGTCAACAAGCAACTGCCAGTCAGTTGACTTCTGTCTAAAGCTAGGAACACAACGACAACAACGAACGACGAATTTCGTCTACGTCGATAAGAATTCGCTGCGTAAAGGCCGGGGCACAATGAATCCGTCATACGTTAAACTTCGCCTTTTTCAACTGACATTAACGCAACGACTAGAAGGTTGGCACAATGAGTATTTTACTTCTATAGGTCGATTATTTATTAAATTCAAATTTTTGTATTTATTTCGTTTATTTCTTTTAATTAATTTTACTCAATTCTGCTCAACGTACACAAAAAGTTAAAAGTTGACCAAATGTTGTACTTTGCGTTGACGGACACGTACTGAATGTAACCGACCTCATAAGAAACCATGTGTTTCAACTTAGCTGTCAGTTGAAAAAGGTGAAGTTTAATGCATGAGGGATTCATTGTGCACCGGCCTTAAATTCGTCGTGTGAAGCACAATAATACCCCTTTTAGACAAGGAAAGTTTACTTTGCAAAGTCTTAATTCAGCTGGTAGAAAGACAGAAAGAGATAGTATTTCTAACACTATCTTTTACACAGCTGAATTAAGACTTTGCAAAGTAAACTTTCCGTGTCTAAAAGGGGTATAACGACGAATTTACTCAGCGAATTCAGCTCTTATAATTGACAAAGTTGGTTATACCCCTTTTAGACACGGAAAGTTTACTTTGCACCCAGCTGAGGTATCCACATCCGAAACAATTGAAAAAATTCACGATATGGTTCCAGCCGATCAGAGATTGTGGAAGCCATAGGCATCTCACATGGCTCAGTGGTTTAAACTTTTAATGATCACTTGGGTATGAGAAAGCTTTCCGCAAGATGGGTGCCGCGTTTGCTCACAATCGACCACAAATGCATGTGCAGTTTCCACTCTATGAATTGGGCTAAAAAAAATGCTCTCTCATCCGCCATATTCTCCAGATTCAGCCCAAATATTTTTGTTTCCAAACTTGATAAAATGGCTCGGCGGAAAGAGATTTATCTCTAACGACGAATGATCTCACAAACAAATGCCTATTTTGATGACCTCGAGAAAATGATGTAAAAGAGATGCGTGAGTGACAAAACAATTGAGTGGGGTCATAAAAAATTCTCCGGATAAGGAAGTGACCATGGTAGGGAAAGGGCGGCTGAAAGAGACAACTAACTTTCCTAATGATAATGTGTGTC
Organism: Tachina lurida; assembly: GCA_944452675.1. Classification (NCBI taxonomy): domain Eukaryota; kingdom Metazoa; phylum Arthropoda; class Insecta; order Diptera; family Tachinidae; genus Tachina; species Tachina lurida. The sequence goes on from OX101755.1 coordinate 88,262,325, forward strand.
TAGTGGAGTAAAGTTCAATGTTTGTATTATTTTGTAAGAATAATTGCTGCTTGTCTCGGGCTTAAGTGTAGGTTGAGATCACACGTCCCGAAATCTCTGGCTCTGAGCTAACCGCGGAGATACACTTAAGTGCCATATGAGGCATTTAACAATAACGACTAAGTGTATAGAACTCAAAGGATACTATCTTGAAATAATAAAATGACTTTTTATATAGAAACCTCTGTGTTTCTTCAAAAATTCACTGAGTTAATGAACCACCCTCGTATATCAACGTATTTTATGTTATTTAAACTTTCATCAGATTGATTAATGTGTCCAACACTATACCAGGGATTAAATTTTTCGTGAATATCAATTTGGATATTAGTAGATGACTTTTTTTGAGTCTGCTTAAAGATTTGCCTTATCATGCGGTCGTCATGTTTTGATGTTTTCTAGAGCTCTCATGTCGTGGAACGTTAGCTACATACATATATAGTATCATATTTTTTTTAATATACTGTAAAGGATATTTGTAACATTTGAGATGCTCTGCTATTGCTTTGTATGACTTTCCTACTTTACGAAGTTACAAAATTAAGTTCCGCACTTGAAGACTTCAGGTTTTACATTTTCCTCTTATAGTTCTTAAGAGAGTAATACTCGCATCTTAAAATTATTTTAGTACACTAAAAATCTGGGCAGATCATCTTCTATATTTACTCATACGAAAATGCGTTTATTCAACTCTAACGTAAAGTCAGTTTTGTTGTATGCCTGCGAGACTTGGTTAATGACGAAAACACTAGCAACGAAGCTTCAAATGTTTGTGAACAAGTGTCTAAGAAAAATCCGAAAAAAAGATCTGGTGGCCGAACACAATTTCCAACAAAGAATTACGGAACAGAAGTAAGCAAATACCGATACAGCTGGAGATCAAAAAAAGAAGGTGGAAATGGATAGGACACTCCCTACGGAAACAACGAAGGGAAATCCATAGACAGGCCCTCCAGTGGAATCCACGAGGTAACAGGGGGTCTACTCTGTAACTCTATTCGAAAGAAAATGCTTTCGAATTTACATGTTATAAATATACAAATTCGAAAGCGTTTTCTTTCGTTTCGAATTACACAGTAGACCCCCAGACCTCAAGGAAGACCAAAACACACATGTAAGCGAACGTTAGATAAAGATATACAAACGTTAGGATATTCTTTTAATGAAGTTAAAAATATAGCAAAGGATCGGAATAGATGGCGAAGTTTTCCTAATGCTCTGTTCTCCACAGGGAGCCACAGGATATAAGAAGAAGAAGAAGAAGAAGAAGAATAAATAAAAATACATATTTATATGTACTAAGTTCATATCTACCAACTTTTTTTATTTAATACCTTACAAAGATAATTTTAAAGAATTATTTAACATTTGTAATTATGTATCGAACTTTTCTTGAAGTAATTTGCATAGAAATTATACTTATACGATGGCAATGTCAATCCCGGGCTCACTTAGGTCTTTGGCATCATTGTAATACCACGGAAACTCAGGTTTAGCGGAGTCCCAATAATGGAACCAACTAGAGACGATTATAAAGCTAGTAATACTTTGCAATTTAATTCTGCCAAAAGTTCGAAAAGTTTCCTGAACTCCAGAGAGCTCATCATGGTGGTTATTTGTTTTCTTCTCATACAGGGTAATGACATAGGAAGTGTTGTGCACTCTATGCTTGGATTATATCTTAGCAGAAGTCATTATATTCAAACAGTAGCCTCCATGCATGTCTACCTATAGGACAACATCCGAATGGCATAGGCACCAGAGCAGAGATCTGTTTCCAATTTCTTCAAATCAAAGAAAACAAGTAATTCAAAGTTATTTAGTTGAGTCAAAAGTTGAAAAGTGATCATGCAATCATTCTTTGCAGCAACTTTTTTACTTGTTTCCTCATTAGTCTAGTGCATATGAATGAATGAATTAAGTCAAAGGGGAAACACAGGACACTGCGACCAAAGTAGATCTATTGTATCTGCCAGAGCACCTGAATCCTGATGAATCTCATGATTGCAAGTGAGTCTAGAGTTGGCAGTTCCCAATCTACCAATAGGTGCTTGCCCAATTGGCTATATCTTCTGTGGCATAACGCTTCACAGACCTTCAGAATATACTCTGGAGTTTCATCTTCGTAATCACAGAATCTACACAGCCTGTTACTCTCAATGCCCAAGGCTGTTGAGGTGTTTTCTCAGCGTGCAATGGCCTGGGCGGAAAACTGTGAGCATTCTTAGATTGTCTAGTGCCTAAGTGAAGTGGTACAGCTGCCTATTCCAAGTCCAAAAGAACATTTAAGATTCTCCCACCCCTTGTCAGCTCATCAGCGATGGAGTGCCCTGACATCCATAGGATCCTAATTTTGAACTACTCCGCCATGTCCAGCGTCATGTGTGATAAAATCCCAATTAGATATGTAACGCTTGAAATTATGGAATGGTAGAAAGCGACAATAATAGGGAATAACCCCGAAACTATCGTTTACACGGACTGCTCAAAAATTTGAAACCGATTGGTTAATAGATTTTACAACATGAATCGTAATATATGTAAATTATTTCGCTTGCCGAATCATAATACATACAGTATTTCAAATTGAGATCACGGCTATAACGGAAGGCATGAAATATGTAAATGAAATTGACAACGGACCGGCCATTCATATCTTTACGGTTAGTAGAAAAGTTAGCAAAGCCTTAACAAATCATGAAAATCAATCTCGAAGCGTCCTTCAATGCCAAAAAAAATGAGATAAACTCATACAGGTATTGTAGAGAAATCGAGATAATATGGATTCGAGGGCATCAGAGTATCTCTGGAAACGAACAGGCGGATAGGCTCGCAAAGATGGGATCATTCATTACCTTTTCAAGAATTTAAAAATTAATTGAAACAATGGGCCATAGAACAAAACACCCAAAATTGGTAGGACTCTACTGTTGGAAGAGTGACCGAAATCCTCTGGGGAAACCTAAATAGTGGAAAGATAAAAAAAAAGGAGAGAGGTGTCTTAGGACACCCGGTTATAGCAATTGCTACTAAGCTATATAATACTATGTTCACACTTATGTTTTTAAACGTTTTTAACGCCTCATTCGTGTTTAAGAGCTTAAACACGATGATTTTGAGATTTTTTTACCATACATTGACTTGTTTTGTTAAACATCTCAAATGAAGTGTTTTGTTAAACATCTCAAATGAAGTATTTAAGATTTAAACACTTCCTTAAACACTTAAATAGAGTATGTTCAGTCCGTTTTTTGATAACTCTGGCACCTTTGTTTTGTTATTAAATGGCGGCACCTGATAAATTATTTGGTAAGCAAGTAATTACTTAAAAAATACTCAATTATTTACAAAAACATTTGTTGTTTGAAAAGCATAATTATTCGAAATTTTTTATAATACAATAATTTACAATTTTTTATTGACAAAACTTCAACCTTAAACATCTCAAATATAATATGAACGGTTGTGTTTAGTTCTTAAAAAACTCGTCTTAAACATAATTGTGAAAATGTCGTCGTTTGGTTTCTGGTTTGCTGCAGACATAATATATTTTGAATATACTGTGCCGCAAGCCAGAAACCAGCTGACGATGTATTTAACATGTTTAAAAACATAAGTGTGAACATAGTATAAAACAAACTTAATGCAATACAATGCAATAAAATTATATTATATGATGATATTATATTTATAACCCATTATTATATTTTCTAGCGGAGCACGATTAAATGAATATATTGTTTGTTGCCGGCGGCGGCTGTTATTCGTCTTACAGTCGATCGGCAATGTTCTCTGGCTTGTGCGTATTTGCAAAAAAAAAATAATACAAAAACAAACTGAGCGATGTTTCTCATTGTTGTTGTTTTGTTTTTTTTTCACTCATTTCAAAGAACCAAAAAAAACAAATTCAAACAATTTGCTTCGTTTATTTTCGTACGCTGCTTTTAAGTACAAAGAAATCAAAACAAAAATAAATTTATAACTGTAATAGTGTCGATTAATTTTGTTACGAAAATTATTTTCTAACCCCTGTATCTCGCCATAAATAACAATAGCTATAAAAATTGTAAGTATAAAAAGGCCAACACTTCGGAACTTGGTTAGCCACCTACATATAGAGTTAAGAAGTCACTTCGCTCGCATAGGTGTTGTTGTAGAGATTGCCAACAGGATGATGCTGAAACTCTCGAACACTACTTGTGTCACTGTCCAGCATGGAAAATATACCAGATATAGAACAGCTTACGGATTTAAACCGGAAAAACCTGAGAAAGTGTATTGAGTAGACTAGGTTGCTAAAGTGATTAAGTTTAACAGGTTTTCAAGGTTTTTATTGGATATCTCCCTAATATTTCTTATCAAGAGCGCACAACATGCTATAACAGCATAGGTAAAGTCCGAAACGTAGTGGGGCAATTATTACTGCCCCTCTTTCAACCTAACCTAACTCCGCCATCACGCTGAGAGCTGACCGGCAGTTGATTTCGAATAAAGACATTTTAGAACCGTTAAAGCGGTTCGAGTGCATATGATTGTTTCAAGACGGTTGTTGAAGTGATATATACCAGTGTTTCTCAAGTTGTTCTGCAATATGGAGATTTAATGTCCCTGGTAGAGTTATGTCCCAGAACGTCAACGTAAATTAAATGGGTTTGAAACAACATTTGATTCGAACGTGAACGAACCAGTTCAAAAAGAGCTGTTGCACACAACTCTAGTCCCTGGGTACACTCCGTAATCCACATCTTAAGTTTGAGCTGTCGGCCTTCTTATGCCAGGACACTTGATGATGGAGCTTTTGTAAAAGAATAATATGACAATTGTCTATTTCACTTCTGTACACACTCTCTCTCTCTCTCTCTCTCTTTCTCTCTCTATCTCTTAACAACTTTAGAACATATTACCAGGATAAATAGCGCTTTGACACTTGTCACGACTAGCGATTGAGCCGTCAAAGTAACAACAGTAAAAGCACACACAAAACTTAAACAACAACAAATTACCCAAACAAAATAAGGATAATCAAGCAAGAGAATAATTATATGCTATGAATTTTCAAGTAATTTTTATTTTTCCTGGTTTCCCTTTCTCAAATGAGTGAGTATTTGTTTCTCATGTATCTATTGTACGTTTGAAGAGTATTTTAGCAAAGTGACATGTGCGGGTTTGAATGAATAAGGTAAATACATAATAGTAAACTAAAACGTCAACAACATTTGTATGATGAGTGATGAGTTTCATTCTGATTTTCTCTCTAGTGAAGTAAAAAGTGTCCATATATGAAGAAGGGTTGTTGTTTATTATGTGTGCTTTTTCTCGTCATTCTAAGAGACTTTTTAGTGGGAAATAATGGGAAACATTTTCAAGTGGGCGTCTTGTGTGGTCTAAGTACAGCAGAATTCTTTGAATAATTTGCAGTTGAATATTTAATGAAACAAAAGCAGAAATGAAAATATTTGTAAAACAAAAATATGAATTAAGATGGGGTTTAAAATACTCGTATGTATTTATTTATTTTAAAAATCCACTACATACTTTGACATGACGTCTGGCCGAATCGATTAATATGACACGTTTTTATTATTTATTTACGTTTCGAAAAATGCTATTTTCTTCACGACATGAACTTTTTTATGACGTCAGTGTTGCTGAAACTTGGAGCGAGCTGGTTTACCTATTAATGAAGAAGCTGGTAATATCATTTACAAATAAAGTGAAATACAGTAGAACTTTTCTATAACGAACGCAACTAGGTACCTATAATGAATTTTTGCTATAAAGAACAACTAAAACTTCCATTTTATACGCTAAATACCTTCTCTCTCTCTCTTCTATTTAACGGTAGGTTGTGAAAATAGCACTAAATAAAATACACATAAAGCCATGATATCGATCGAAATTTTATTTCATTCTAATGCTGGAACTAGGGATGGGCAAATGAAGAAAATGTATCGATATATATCGTATCGATGTTTTTGAACAGTATCGATATATATTTTTTGAAAACATCGATATTTCGATATATCGATATTTTTCCTGCATTAATTTCGAATGCACAATTACTTACTTTAAAAAATTTAATACAAAAGAACTATTTATGTTAAGTAATACGTAACCTACTGTAGCTCATTAAGACTTCATTAGTCTTTACTTTCTGTTGCTGCTCTGTGCTGTGCCGTTCTGTTTCTAAATTTTAACAGTTACTTTTTCTGTAATAAATAATCAGCTGTTTCGGACCAGAATGGTCACAGTTTTCCACTAAAGTGATGAGTTTTGCATCGTGTTATTAGAGTTTTTCTTTTCCCGGACTTTTTCATTTCCCGGGCGTAATTGTTGTAAAGTTTTAGCTATAGTTCTACCATCGAATTCATAAAGTGAATAACGACATGCATCGAGGAATGTGTACGCAACATAACAGAATTAAGGAGAGAAAAACTAATGGCTTATATGTATATGATTTTTATAAACCAAAAAGAGTCAGCTGATTCGTAACAGAACGGAAAGTAAAAGCAAATTCTGCCTTTAGGCTTATACCCACACAATCCAAAAAGTCACCTGCCTTAGTTGGGTCACAGTTAGAAAACGGCTATAGCTCTTAAAAGTATCGAAACCCGATACTCGTAAATAAGAATCGATGTATCGATATATAGGTTTTTGAAATATCGGCGATATATATCGATATTTATTTTCTCAAATATCGATATTTCGATATATCGATATTTTTTGCCCATCCCTAGCTGGAACCTGAACTTTAACTGCCCGTGAGATTGGTTGCAGTAATCAATCGTTTTGAGGTAGTTATCGATCACTTTTTCGCACATTTCGGCCGGTATCTCGGTGATAACTTGACGAATCGACGTTCTGAATCGACGTTCTTAACGGTTCTTCCAGTCAGTGTTGTTAGATTTGACGATTTTACGTCATTTTGACGATTTTTTATGACGAATTTCCCAAAATGACGATTGACGATTTTGTTTCGAATATTCCTCATATTTTGACGATTTGTTGAAATAAGTATTTAGCAACATAAATATGCCAACAAGTCCTTGCAGAAAAGAGATTTGATTTCGATAACACAACTATCAAAAATTTTAATTTAATTACAGCATCAGTTATTTTAAATGTGTACTCTGAAATTCTTCCTTTACTAAAAAGTTTTCCAAATCTTGTGTCTAAGTACCAGTTCATATTAGTCGAGTCTTATTGCTAAGCTTATCACTTTTTCTTCTTTGAACTTTTATCGTAGTTCACACAATGCAAGTCTTATTTTTGAGCTCATATTTTTTATGCATAGTTTTGTGTATTCATGTGTTGCTTTATTAACACTACGAATGGGAAAGGAAAACATATTGACAGTACATGAAGGTGAGTACTCCTTTCTTTTCCCCTCGTCTCTCTTTTCTACAAACTAATCACCTTAGCAATAATACTTGCATAGTGTATTCTAGGAAAATTATTAAGGCATTGAAAATGAAATAAGATAACTTAGATTTTTTAACTTTAGAGATAAGTAAGTATATGTATCTAAGTATATTTCGTAAAAAAATTAAATCGATTAATTAACTAAACAATAAACTTCTTTTTCATAACTTATGTGAGTTTGTTATTTACTTTTTTTACTTTGCCAAACTCATCAGCTAGTGTTGAAAGAATATTTAGTAATATTAACCTTACTTAAATCTACATCTAAAATTTACTGGAAACAGAAACCCTTGAAATCATTGTGTTTTTGAAACATTATTTGAAGTGTAACTCTTCGGAATGTTACAGTGTTGACATTAAGAAAAATTTTATAAAAAACAATTCTAAATTCTATAGTTTTATTTTGAAACTAGTTTTATTTGGAAATTGTTACACACTATTACATATTCTAAATTTTTTGGTTTAATCTCACCCTATAGTTTTTATCTTTGACAATAATGCCCATGAATTGTTTTTTATACCCTTTACCAACAAAAATGGTAAAAGGGTATATATAGGTTTGTCATTCCGTTTGTAATTTCTATAATATCAATAAGCGACCCATATAATATATATATTCTGGATCCTTATGCATAGGGAAGACGAATAAGCGATGTCCGTCTGTCCGTCTGTCCGTCTGTCTGTACGTGAAATCGGTTTTCCGAAGCTCCCAGAAGAGCTAGAGACTTCGTTCTTGGACTGGTGTGTCAGAAATTTTCCAAAATAGATTGGTATTGAAATTCAGCAAAATCGGGCAGACGATTGCAGAGCTGGAAAACTTAAACTTCATTTTGCCATATAAAAGTAACTCCCGAAAACAAATTTTTATTTATTTTTAATAAATGTACATATTTTACACTTCAGTACGACTAAAATTAGAATTTTAAATTAAAAAAATACAAAAAAATTAAAAAGACGTTTCCAGGGTTGGAAAACTTTAACTTTTTGTGTTATGTAAAATTAACTATGTCTAAAACTATATTAGTATTTTCTCGAGAACCGTAAGAGCTACAGACCTGAAATTTGGACACAGTATGTAGACCTTTGGCCGCTACAACAACAAATACATGATAATTGGAAATTAAAGGGTGTTCCAAAACGAGCAACGAAAAATTTTAGAATCCCATGTAGTATATATACAATTGTATGTATATACACTTGAAATTTGTAAGGTTAGTGTATTTTTATACAGACTACAAAAATTAACACAAAAATTAAAAAAAAATTAAATTAAAGGGTGTTCCATCAGTTAATGCAATTTTGACTATGTAATTTTGACAATTTGCTGTATCTTGGAAACCGTAAGAGCAAAACTCTTGAATTTTTCAAAAACGGTAAAACTGAAAAAATAAAAAATTATAAAATCGCCAAACCGAAAAAATCGCCAAAAACAAGAAAAATCGCCAAAACGAAAAAAAGCACCAAATTAAAAAAAATTCTAAGACTAAAATAAATCGCACAAAAAAAACGGAAAAATTGCTAAAATGAAAACAAAAATCGCCAAAATGAAAGAAAATCGCCAAAATGAAAATCGCCATAAGGAAAAAAATCACCAAAACGAAAAAAAACCCAAAAAAAAACCAGAAAAAATCGCCAAAATGAAAAAAAAATCGCCAAAATGAAAAAAATCGCCAAAACGAAAAAAACCCCAAAAAACAAAAAAATCGCCAAAATGAAAAAAAGCCAAAAACAGAAAAAAAATCGCCAAAACGAAAAAAGCACCAAATAAAAAAAAAATTATAAAACTAAAATAAATCGCAAAAAAACGGAAAAATGCTAAAATGAAAAAAAAAATCGCCAAAACGAAAAAAAACAGAAAAAAATCGACAAAATGAAAAAAAATCGCCAAAATGAAAAAAATCACCAAAACGAAAAAAAACGCTAAAAAACAGAAAAAAATCGTCAAAATGAAAAAAAATCGCCAAAACGAAAAAAACCCTAAAAAACAGAAAAAAATCGCCAAAATGAAAAAAATCGCCAAAAAAAGAAAAAACCTAAATAACAGAAAAAAATCGCCAAAACGAAAAAAAGCATTAAATTAAAAAAAATTTCTAAGACTAAAATAAATCGCAAAAAAACGGAAAAATTGCTAAAATGAAAACAGAAATCGCCAAAATGAAAGAAAATCGCCAAAATGAAAAAAAAATCGCCAAAATGAAAAAAAACACCAAAACGAAAAAAAAACCTGAAAACAGAAAAAATCGCCAAATTAATAAAAAAAATCGCCAAAATGAAAAAAATCACCAAAACGAAAAAAAACCCGAAAAAACAGAAAAAAATCGCCAAAATGAAAAAAAGCACTAAATTAAAAGAAAATTTCTAAGACTAAAATAAATCGCAAAAAAACGAAAAAATTGCTAAAATGAAAAAAAAAATCGCCAAAATGAAAAATATCGCTAAAACGAAAAAAAAACCTAAAAAACAGAAAAAATCGCCAAAATGAAAAAAAATCGCCAAAAAAATAAAAAAGATCGCCAAAACGAAAAAAAACTAATAAACAGAAAAAAATCGCCAAAATGAAAAAAAAACGCCAAAATGAAAAAAAAAATCGCCAAAATGAAAAAAATCACCAAAACGAAAAAAAAAGAAAAAAATTGCCAAAATGAAAAAAAAAATCGCCAAAATGAAAAAAATCACCAAAACGAAAAAAAAACAAAAAGTTCGCGAAAAAAACCCAAAAAAACAGAAAAAATCGTCAAAATGAGAAAAATCTCCAAAATGAAGAAAAGCCCAACAACAGAAAAAAAATCGCCAAAATGAAAAAAACCTCCAAAAACAGACAAAATCGCCAAAACGAGAAAAAAGCGACAAAACTGAAAAAATCGTTTTAACTGAAAAAAACTTCAAAAAAGCAAAAAACCTTCCTTTCGTGCGCGATTCAAAGTCGCACTTAACTGATTTTTTTAATATTAAAGGAATTAAATGAAACTAAGTTTTTGCTTATTTCGTTCTTGCTTTTTTCACTTAACATATTTTATGTATTTTTTAAAGAACTAGATTGGTAACAATAATCAGAAAAATCCAAAATTATGACTCCAGGGTTGGAAAACTTACACTTTTTGATTTTTTTTTCTTTTTTTTATAAATTGAATATATTTTATGCTTCTGAAAGAAAAGTTTGGTGTATGAAATTTGAAAAATGAAAATTATAGCTCCAAAGATGGAAACTTTAAAAAAATGATAAATTTTTTCACAAAACAAATATGTATGTACGTGTCTGTATACTATATATATGTACGTACGTTGGTAAAGGGTATATAAGATTCGGCACAGCCGAATATAGCACTCTTACTTGTTTTTACATAAAATGGTCTTTTATTTCTAATATGATACATTAATATTCAATAAAACGGACAATTCTTTTATGACGATTTTTCGACGATTTATTTTGAAAATCGTGACGATTTTGACGATCTTATTTTTAAAATTTGACGATTTTTAGCAAAAATGGTCTAACAACACTGCTTCCAGTGCCAGTTTCGACCAACTGGTATCAATTCGTCTTGCCACCATTGATTCGAAAATTCTCTTATTCACTCTTTGAGAGAATATAATAATTGCTGCATCAATGATATTTATCCACATTTATCCAAAACGATGGAGAGCCATTAAAGGTTCAATTAGACGTGTCATACCATAATGGTATAGCCATAACCATTGTCATAACCATAACATATTTGCTTCACCTATTACTGCTGTCATAACGATAAACAGCTGTTTATGCTTTCATTTGTTTATTCCAGGGATCGCAAATAACGATTATTTTCCATATTTAAACTGAAAAAATCACAATAATAGAGAACTGCTACGTGCACAAGGAATATACCACGATACTCCATGTTACCTGGACTACCTATAGATGCAATGATTTTTATTTTTTTGATTTTTATTTATTCCTCACAAAATAACAATTATTTTGTTACTTTTATTTATTCCTCACAAAATAACAGTTACTTTTTGATTTTTATTTTTTTGCTCAAAAAATTTTAATTTTTAAAATTAATAAATAATATAAAAGTAAATTTAATTTAACATGTAAGAGTTTTTTTACAAACTCTGGCGATAAATTCAATTTTAAATCGGTTAATATTAATTTTAACGCAAAAATTACGCTTTCTACATTTTAAAAATTAAGCAAAAAAATAAAAATCTAACAGTAACTATTATTTTGTGAGGAATAAATAAAAGTCACAAAATAAGAGTGTTTTTGCGAGGGATAAATAAAAATCAAGAAATAATGATTAAAAAGTGATTTTTAAAATAAAAATTATAACTTATTATAAATTACGGTCCCTGGTTTATTCATTTCAAAAGTTTAACAACAAATTGTCGTCCGGGGGCTTAAGTGCTCTATATCCCAAATATGCATTTTGAGTAAATCGATGTTCGAGTTTAACAGCATTTTTTTTAAAAAACTACTCGATATTATTTTGTGTTTTTTATACCATATACTCGTATTTATTTTAAAAAAGATGATTCTAAGGAAAAGTTTTTATCTCCGCATCGCATCTGTAGCGGGATATTTTCTAACGGTAATAAAAATCATGTTTGCCCTATACGCCACCTTATGCACATTTCCTTGCATATAAATACAAGTAGAGCAAAGTAGCATTAACAAAGCAATAAAACCATCTAAAAATCTTTAATAAAAAAAATTTATTTATTTACAAAAAACCAAAAATTAAAGCTATTTACAAAGTTATTATAGAATATATCAAAATGATAAAAAATTATTAGCTTAATTTACGAGTATTTGTGTTAGGTAATAGTTTTTGTCTGTTTCAGATTTTTTGTTTTGTCGGCGATCTACGTCACGTTCCACTATAAGGCCTTTCGTTTCATTTCTGTGATAATCGAATTTTTCAATTTCATCATCCGTTGGATTATTTTTTTTATTGAAAATTGTACGCGACGGTAGCATTGGTATTTTTTAGACTTTCTAATGAACAAATTAAAATTGTTGCTCCATATTCGATTTGTGTCAAATTGGGCTCAACAACTTTTTCTTTATCGCCACAAATATTAGCTTTCAGCAATATTAACTGCAGGTAGAGCAAAATGTCATTCAGTAATCAATTGCAAGATTTTGTATTACAATTTTGCTCTATACGCCATAAAATGGCACAAAAAGGTTATGGTTTAGAGGATATAGAGCAAAATAGACACGATTTATCTTTGCAACGAGAAGAGATAGCCGAAAACAGATTACAGATTTGAAAAATTTGGGATCGAAAACCTAAGATATCATCCTTAGCACAAACTTGTCAAAATGGCGTATAGAGCACATAAGCCCCCGGACGACGAAATGTGTCTGACAAGCAAATAGCTGTTTTATGGTTACGGCGAGTCACCTCTAATCAAATACAGTGTTGCCCATAAGTTTGGTGCGAACAGCTGTTTTTTATGATTATTATGGCACGTTTTATTGACCCTTTAAGTTCGCATTGAAAAACGTCAATTCAATTCAGGAATTTCAAAATATCTTTAATTTTCGGTATCTACAAAGTAGATTATACATACATCTGTATGTATGTATGTGTACATACATACATACACAATTCTATAGGTACTTAAATACCTTTTCTTTCCTTTATCAAAACTACAACATATGTATCTTCATATAATGTTGGTATCTGAAACCTTATAAATGAACATTGAGTCAATGTAAGAAATACATGTATGTATCTACAATGTAGATTCTACGAGTACATTCATACACACAAACTGATGTATTTAGGCATGAAAATATTGGGTACTATGAATAAAAAGAGCATTTGCTTTTTACTTAAAAATCGAGATTTTTGCATTTTTCGATACTTTAGATGTTCTTCTATCGGAATATACAAGAAACTCGAATTTAAAAAAAATAATGAGTTATGGCATTCCTATATTGAGGTAACGATATGCACTTTTTCATTCATACACACATATCGTCGGTTGGTTTGCGGCACAGCATATTCAAAATACATTATGTATGCAGCAAACCAATAACCAACCGACGATATGTACGTCTAATTACTGCTTTCAAGCGATTTGGCATGGATTCCACCAATTTATGCCAGAAGAAAACCGGTATTTTGTTCCACTCTTCTTTTAGAGCTCTCCCACCAACTCTACTCTCTTATTAATTCTGTAATTCCATACCAATGATAAGCAAACACATACATATGTAATGTAAAAGAGAGCAAATTGCATGCTTGTGCGAATGTACGTGTAAAAAAGAGCATAACAAAGTGCCCACGGGCAGTGCTGCCAGAATGATGATTTTACCAAAATATGACTTCATGATTTATTTTCTGGAATGATGATTTTTAATTTTGCAAATTATGATTTTTAGTTTCAATACGTACATACATATGTATGTAAAATTTTCTTTGCTGTTCAACCATGTTTATCAGTAGCTATATATGTATGAAGAAAACACTTTTGTATCAGCTTGTTATATATTGCCTTCATTCACTTAACTTATGCACTAGTGTGTCTCGCAAAAAAAAGTTCGCCTCGCACCACCGAATATAAAGCATTGTTGCAAGGCAGATTCTAAAAAAAAATTTTGCGGGATGTAGGGTTCACCTAAATACATCTTTCATTATATATCTATCACTTACATTCGGAACTTAAAGTGTGATATATCGAAGTTTTTGTCTTGAGGAGACCAATGTCCTTGACCTTAAATATCCCGTTGTAGTATTTACCCACCAGATCTCGGTTTCTACCATCCCAATTTTAGAAAATTAAAGCTCGCAAAAATCACTAAACATTTGCAAAGAAATTATTTCAACAATTCTAGCAAACTTTAATTTTTTTTAAGTAAATGCTCTATTGGGATCATTGCTTGGTAAACAGAAAGAAAGAAACAGAATCTGGCCAGGAATTGCATACACTGTAAGTTTATTATATTATCAGTTTTTAACTACTCTTAATTGTGTTCCGCATTATGTAACTGTAAGCATTTACTTAATAACTCGGATCTTTTAATGCTTATTCCGTTTACTCATGTCAATAAAAATTACGAACGAATTCCAATGAAAGAAACGTCAGCGAATATAGGAGGCTGGAATGTTCGAGGAGATCAGTTGTATAAGTTGAGATATGATGAGTAAGCACTAGAAGAGGGTATTTGAAGTCAATGACTATTAAAGAAAAAATGGGTTCGTCGAGACAAAAACATCGATATATCATACTTTAAAATCTGACTGTAAATACCGAAGATAAGACAAAAAATTTAAAAAGCCAACTACATTCGGCAAAAAAAATATTTTTTAAAATAGTTCTGCTGGAATTATTGAAATATTTCCTTAGCAAACGCTTAATGATTTTTTGCGAGCTTTAATTTTCTGAAATCTGGGTGGTACATTAGCGTGGTAGGAACTGAGATCTGGTGGGTAAATAAATACTAATACGAGATATTTGAAGCAAAACATTGGTCTTCTCGAGACAAAATATCGATATATCACACTTTTAGATCCGACTGAAAATGCCGAAGATATAATGAAAAATTTATTTTGGAGACCCTTACGTTCGGCAAAAAAAATAAAACTGCGAACTGTTTTGTAATGCGAGGTAGTCCCTTTTGCACCCTGTGTCTTAGATATACAAAAATGCATCATTGTTTTAGGCATATACAATGAGAAATTTGATTTTTTATAAATATGTCATTTGTTGTTACTTTTTTTATTTGAAAAAAAAAATTGGACTTGTGATGATTTTTTTCTTCAAAATATGATTTTCTTTCCGAGAAATTATGATTTTCTTCGCAAATCTTCTGGCAGCCCTGCCCACGGGCGGCCTTTTGATGAACAATGTTCCATACATACTCTGGGATGGAGTATCACGCACATGGGGACAATTGTAGAGCAACTATTTGCGCACAACATGAGCCTTGTGCCTTGAGTACTAGGTGTAGGTATTAAGATAAAAAAAGATTTTCATTTTTTCCATGCTAAGGATTTTAATTAAAAAATACTTGTAAAGTTTAAACTGGCTCTTTATTTTGCATGCTAAATATAGAAAACAATAAAAAAACTCACACACCCTCACACACCCCATAAAAAAGGAGCCCAAATTAAATGTGCATGTATTTATGTACATTATACATAATCCTGTATGTACATTCATATGTATGTATATAAGTACCCAGTTGACCAAAACTTTCGTTATTGATATCGATTTCGAATAGTTATGTCTACATGTCGAGCCTTATTTTCGATTTAATCGTGAGCGACAAAAATTAAATTTTTCAGGAGAATGTTATTTTTTTCAAATATTCAAATATTTAATATATGGGCATTTCCATATCAGCGTACGTGGCATTTGTACGCCTACAAAGTGGAATAGATTCTGAAAAAATAGAAGTAACTCAAAAACATTTTGTTGTTATGTTCCATTCAGGGCGTACTATATGCGAAAAAAAAATTATTACATTTGGAACCCTGTTGTCCAAAATATCGAGGGAAATAAGGGCATAGCGTACGTGACATAAAACGGAACTGATATCAAGGTGCATGTAAAAGTATACGAAAATCTGCGAATTGTGAAGTTTTTTTTTCTTGTTTTAAATTTCTTACACGAAGCCAACTATTTTTCCTTTATTATCAGTAATTTTGAAATAAAAAAGACTTTTGGCTGATTTTATAATAAATGAAGTTTAATAGCGTACGTGACGGATTTTTCTCTTATAATATTCTTAAGTAAAATTTTTTTTTTAATCTGTGGCAATAAATAATAATGGCTTGAGTCGAAATTTCGTGTTTTGAGATATTATGGGGTTTGTCTAAAATAAATTGTGTTTGGTTTTTATATAAAATTTTTAGATACCGAAAAAAATGCACATTTATTTAGAACAAAACTGTTAATTTTATAAAAAAAGAAACGTTTTTATTAGTTATTATTCGTTGTTTTTTAGTTAAGATGTTATGAAAAAATCCATTGGCAGAAAAATAAAAACTAAAGTGAACTTAAGCTATTATATTGAAAGGCAAAATAATTTTTATTGATAGTAAGTCGAGATAAGTGCTTTAGGTTAAATTGAAAAAGGCGGAAAACCTGAAAAAAGATAGTTTTTTAAAAGCTTATCGGGCTTGTTCTGCAAATCACGACATGTCAAATCACGGTGATTTCAAAAAATTGATAAAAGCTAAATCACAGCTTTTGTAAATTTCACAATTTATAACGATGCAAGTTGGAATAAAATATTCTATTATACATGACAAAAACTTAAAATACAATAAAAATCCACTAACAAGTGAGTTATTAATAGTTTGTTTCTGAAATCACAGTGATTTAAATCACCGTGATTTCAGAACAGGCCCGTATGTGCTGTTTCCACAAGTCAGGCAGGCGACTAGTCTAGAAAATTTGTATGAAAATCACTCAAAAAGATGAGTGCTTTCCATACAGGGAAAGCATTGTAGAAACAGGGAGTTAGTTAAATATAACTCCCTGTTTCTACAACCCAGACGGTCGACTTGAGTATAAAATTTACATGGAAAGCACTAATTTTCTTGAGTGACTTTCATACAAATTTTCTACACGAGTCGTCTGCATGACTTGTAGAAACTGCACATAAGTTTTTTTTAATGAGGAATAATTTGAATGGGCTGTTAGTTATTAAACTTAAGTGTATACAAGTTTAGATGCTCAAATATTTTAATATTGATGTAGCTACCTTAAAAAAATTAAGTTGAGTTAAGATGTTATGATTTATGTATTATTTTCCAAGAAGACTTAAGTTAAAATATAAATGGGTATAGTTTAAATGATAGATCTTGAAGAAGAGAATAAGAATATGTAATAAAATTAGGAAGCACTTATGTCAACTTCAGCCATTATTATATATTGCCACAGAAATATATGCATACAAAAACTTAAAAACAAAACAAACAAAAATATGTATTCAGTGAAAATAGCAATAAAAACAATAAAGAGTCAAGTTCATTTCTTACTACATACTGTTTACTTGGGCGCTGAGTTTTCGTCGCCATCTTATACAGGCATGTTCTGGAAATCACAAGTTTTCAAATCACTTGTGATTTTAATATCACAATTGTGATTTGATGGTGTTCTGAATATCACAAAAGTTTTAAATTTTCTGTGTGATTTTACCCTTTAAAAATAGAAGAAAACAGCTGACGTTTTATTTTGTAACTGCAATATCACAAATGTAAATCACAAAGCAAATAACAACATTTTTGCAAAAGCGAGAGTTTTAAATTTTTTCATAATTTCATAAATTCTTTCGTAGAAAATTGCTAATTTTACTATAAAAATCAATAAAGAAGATATTAAGTTATTCATTTAATTAATCTATTGAGAATTTCAAAATAAAGTGATTGAAAAAATAACCAAGTGATTTCAAATCGGCAGTCATTTAGCTGACCGGTTTAAAATCACAAAAATGCAAAAAGTTATATGTGCAGAACACCTTTCTTGTATTTTCAATTCACTTTCACAAAAAGTGATTTTCAGAACATGTCTGATAATTATCAAGTTAACGCTGATACATTCAATTGCAATTTTAATACTTAGAATAGCGTACGTGACGAACTTTAAATTCTTATAAAATTTTTATTACACTAAATTGAGAAAAAATTTCGAACAATATTTATTTGCGACAATTATCCTGCTTTGAACTTTTATTTTGAAACAGTTGCGACCGGTAAAATTCAAATGACATAGACAAATAATGTTTTTGCATCGCGTACGTGACATTAAAATAGCATCTAAAGCAAACCAAAAAAATACCGCTTATCGAACTCTAAGTTTTCTCTTTCCTCATGGATCTTGTTCATTGTTGTTGTAACATTCATTTTAAAGTACAATTGTAATGTTACAAATACCTGAATCGAGTCGCTAGTTAAGAAAAAATAGGTGATTGCGATTTCTTAACATTAATCAAAGAGATGGTCAGTTTAAACTGCTATTTTTGCTCTTGAAAAATTTTTATAAGCTATTAATACCTCTGCATAGTAAAATTTGAGTGATTTTTTCCTCTTTGATACACATATTTAAAAAAAAATTCCAAGGTTTTTTAATTTTTCAGTAGTGGTTGTCATTTTCATGGAAATGCCCATATGTTTTTCATACGTAAATTGTAGCTTACGATAAAATGTTTTGGCCCGTATCTTAAAAGTTATCAAAAATTTTGGCATTTTGATAATTCTAAGCTATGGGTAGGTCCAAAAATTTTAATTTCAATAAAAAAAGTTGTTTTCGATAACATGTCGCTTACGATAAAAGCGAAAAAAGGCTCAATTTACCGTGTGAAACTATCGAGAGTGACAATCAAAAATTAATCGAAAAAATTCACCTGTCGCTCAGTTTTGTCCCCAAAACATTCGATCTCGAAGTTTTGCTAGCACTATAGAAAGTGAGAGAATATCGAACTAATTTAGATATCGCACAAATGCAGCAGAAAAAGTAATTATAAAGCTCCTGAAGAAGTTGGAAAAAAGCCAATGAAATATGTAAAAAACAACCACACAACAAAAAGAAATTGTTTTATTAAAAATCTTAGACAATAATTGACCAAAGATTAGCCTAGGGAAACCCCCACCAATACTTAAAAGTAATTTTATTTTTTAATATATTTATTTTAAATTACCTATTTTATTTTATTTTTTTAATACCTTAACTTACGCTGCAGTATTTGAACCAGCTATCTCCATTCCAACAGACCAGCGCACATCCACTAAGCTATCGTGACAAATTTTTGTCTGTTCAATTATTGCACATATTGTAAGTACCTACATATGCGTTTTTATTTTATTTTTTTAACTTGCAGTGCTGTCATGGCTCGAACTTGATACCTCTAGACTAACAGGCTAGCACACATCCACTCGGCTACCGTCACACATTCGAAAAACTATCGAGAGAAGTGCGAAGTGCAAAGCTTTAGCGCACATTCGAATTTTTTTAAATTTGCGAAAAAATATTGAACAATTTTGTTTCGAAATTCCTTGGCTTTAGTGAGCGTTCGTTTTTTTTCGAATATCAGGTCAAGTGGGTATACATCATTGTTCATCAAAAGGCCGCCCGTGGGCACTTTGTTATGCTCTTTTTTACACGTACATTCGCACAAGCATGCAATTTGCTCTCTTTTACATTACATATGTATGTATGTGTTTGCTTATCATTGAGGTAGTTTACACGAGACTAATTTTTATGCCGCACAATTTTTGTTCTTTTAAGAACACACGAGACTAATTCATCCGTCATAAAAATGTATACGTATACACAGCTTTGTGTGTGTTAGTGTTTTTCGTATTCATTTAACATTTGCAGTTTTTTAAGTTGTGTGTGTATTGGTTTTGTGCTGCTAATGCGGGGTTGTAGCCAGGGGTGCCAGAAGCTTTGCGAAGAAAATCATAATTTGTCGGAAAGAAAATCATATTTTGAAGAAAAAAATCATCACAAGTCCAATTTTTTTTTTCAAATAAAAAAAAGTAACAACAATTGACATATTTATAAAAAATCAAATTTTTATTGTATATGCCTAAAACAATGATGCATTTTTTGTGTATCTAAGACACAGGGTGCAAAATAGACTGCCTCGCATTACAGGCAAAACAAAACAGTTCGAAGTTTTATTTTTTTTGCCGAACGCAAGGATCTCCAAAATACATTTTTCATTATATTATCGGCATTTTCAGTCGGATCTTAAAGTGTGATATATCGATATTTTGTCTCGAGAAGACCAATGTTTTGCTTCAAATATCCCGTTCTAGTATTTACCCACCAGATCTCAGTTCCTACCACGCTAATGTACAACCCTAATTTTAGAAAATTAAAGCTCGCAAAAAATTATTAAGCGTTTGCTAAGGAAATATTTCAATAATTCCAGCAGAACTATTTAAAAAATTTTTTTGATTTTTGCCGAATGTAGTTGGCTTTTTAAATTGTTTGTCTTATCTTCGGTATTTACAGTCGGATCGTAAAGTATGATATATCGATGTTTTTGTCTCGAAGAGCCCTTTTTTCTTTAATAGTCATGGAACTCAAGTTCCCTCTTCTAGTACTTACTCATCATATCTCAACTTATACAACAAGAATTAAAAAATTAATGTAAGATCATAAATTAAATTTTAATCAATGATATTTCTACATGATTCAAGTTGGCTAATCTTGAACCATACGATATAAATAAAACTGATCGCCCCGAACATTCCAGCCTCCTATATTCGCTGGCATTTCTTTCATTGGAATGCGTTCGAAATTTTTATTGACATGACTAAACGGAATAAGCAATAAAAGATCCGAATTATTAAGTAAATGCTTACAGTTACATAACGCGGAACACAATTAAGAGTAGTTAAAAACTGATAATATAATAAACATACAGTGTATGCAATTCTGAATGTCTTCTCCGATACTTCGTGGCCAGATTCTGTTTCTTTCTTTCTGTTTACCAAGCAATGATCCCAATAGAGTATATATGTATGTAGTTAAAAAATAAATAAAATGGTTCTGCTAGAATTATTGAAATAATTTCTTTGCAAATGTTTAATGATTTTTTGCGAGCTTTAATTTTCTAAAATTAGGGTGGTAGAAACCGAGATCTGGTGGGTAAATACTACAACGGGTTATTTGAGGTCAATGACTATTAAAGCAAAACATTGGTCTCCTCAAGACAAAAACTTCGATATAGCACACTTTAAGTTCCGAATGTAAATGCCGGAGATATAATAAAAGCCCCTACATTCGGCAAACAATTTTTTTTTTTGAAACTGCCTTGCAACAATACTTTATATTCGATGGTGCGAGGCGAACTTTTTTTTGCGAGGTACCCTAGTACATAAGTAAAGTGAATGATTGTTTTCTTCATACATATATAGCTACTGATAAACATGGTTGAACAGCAGAGAAAATCTGACATGCATATGTATGTATTGAAACTAAAAATCATAATTTGCAAAATTAAAAATCATCATTCGAGAAAATAAATCATGAAATCATATTTTGGTCCAAAAATCATCAAAAATATGATAAAATAATCATTCTGGCAGCACTGGTTGTAGCTGGTTGAAAAATTATGCCAAACACAAAATCCCTCTCTTTGCCTCTCTCACCGACAAACTGGCATGTTATGCCAGCACAATTAATCCCGTGTAAATCAGCGCATTGGTATACATACTTACATACTACATATATTTATATGTTGTTGTTGTCTGTCACGTTGTGATAATCAAACGCATGACATTTAGGACAAAATAACCACAGAGGAAAACAGCAACAAAACCAAGAATGATAATCGGAAAATTGCAAGAAAAAGGAAATAAATATAAACACAGTCAGGGTTGCCGCCATGAAGTTTTGAAAAGTCGCACAAAAGGTCGTTCTATAAAAATAAAGTCGCACATAAAAATTGCACATCTCTTTTCAACGTTTTTTTTTTATTAATAAAAAAATAAAAAAGAATTTTATTAATAAAAAAACAATTGAAACATGTTGAATGGACATGAAAGTGGTCCTTGGTGTGCATAGCAAAAGCAACATTGACTTACAAAAAGGGAATTGTACTGTTTATATATTAATCAGTAATTATGTAATTATACAGGTGATTGCGAAAGGATTGACCTGATAAATAGGCCTTGTTTTTGACATTCTTCAGCTAAAGAGAAAAGAGATCTCATTCCATATTCTTTTTTCTTCAACAAACTCAAGACTTTGGACAGTAAACTTTGCGTGTGGAAAAGCCGCCAAAGTAAAGATTTTTGCTTGAAGCTTTTAAGCTTATTCTGCCGTATTCATAAAAATATTTTTGGTTTAAAAAAGGTTTACAAAAGAAACTTTGTATGGATATTTCTTTATTAAACCTTTTTTATCCCAAAATAAATTTTAACCCCCGACCAAAAAAAGGGGTGTTATAAGTTTGTAGTGTGTCTGTGTATCTGTCCGTGTCCACGTACAGTCCAAACGGCTGGACCGATTTTGATTTAGTTTTCTCTGTTGGAAAGGTGACTTGATCGAAATGGTTCTTAACCATGTTTGAAGAAAATCGGTCCAGCCGTTTAGAAGATGTCACATCTTTTCTAGATAATTCGGGGGGTTTTTAAAATTTTTAATTTTTGTTATTATGAATATTACATATTATGTTTGTGTACGAAATTCTTAATAACATATTGATAGTCGTTCTATAAACATATGAAGTTTTTTTTATCTTTTTTCAAAAATTATTTGGTTGATAAGTTTTTAAGCAGAAACGAAATGCATAAGGAAAAATAAAATGTGCTTGAAAGTTATTTTAAGAAAATTTTTCTAAAAAATTTAAACAAAATACATTTTAAGCCATGGGTTAATGAAAAAATATTTATATTATACATGTATGTATGTACATCCATATTTATGTAAATTTTTTGAATAAAATATAAAAAAAGTATTTTTAAAAATTGCTTTGAAGAAGATTTTGAAGATTTTTTCGTGAAAAATTTTTAAATTTTTCAGATTTTAACCTTATAAGTAAGTTCTGGCAACACTGGCTGTGAGGTAGAGTTAATACATGTACGGACAGTTTTTTCCACTGGGTATGTGCCAGCAAGAGTGTGGCAATGAGGAAGATATGTATGAAAGAGAGTTGTAAAAGACTAAAAGAGAGTACAAGAATAAAAAACACATGTTGTAATTAAAATGTCAATGGATGATAGCAAAGTTGCTCCATGCAAAACAGAAATAAAAACAAAGGCGCGTAGTCATAGTCAAAACAAAGTACACTTTAAGAAATTAAAACCAGTATTTTGTATGGTAATACTGGTTTTCACCAGTAACAAAGTGTACTTTGTTTTGACTATGACTACGCGCCAAAGGTTTTTACCCCTTTTAGACACACGGAAAGTTTACTTTGCAAAGTCTTAATTCAGCTGTGTGAAAGACAGAGGGAGACATACTATCTGTTTCTGTCTGTCTACCAGCTGAATTAAGACTTTGCAAAGTAAACTTTCCGTGTCTAAAAGCTGTATAAACTTTCCGTGTCTAAAAGGGGTATTTGATACATCAAACAGTGTGACCAATTTATCATTTTTGCAATTAGATACTATGTACGTTCAACATTATTTTAGTACATATGTATGTATGTACATAGTGTAAGCGTCCCTGAGATCGGCATGTACCAAGGCCTATTTATTAGGTCTATGCAGCTCTACAAAAATACAGCAATACAAAAAACAACTTTATGTTTAAGTTGTCAGAAACACACACAAATATGAACTAAAGTATATGGTGCAAACAACTTTTGATAGCTTAAACACGAAAACACAGAATACACAGAGAAAACAGTAATAAGAAATCTCTATGGTTTTTTCAATAAGGAAATCTTATTAATTTCATGGGGAAAACCTTTTTGAAGAAACCAAGAAGAAATCTTCTAGTTTTTGTTAGGTTATCTTATTGATTTTTTCAATAAGGTTTTCTTCTTGTTTTTATTAGGCGACCTCATAAAAAATAAAAAAATAAATTGCGTCTTTATTCTCTGTACTTATGTATTTTCATTTAAATTCTATACCATATACATATGTATCTATGTATGTAGTATATTGTAGATGTTACATATTTATTTATATATTCATACATACATACACATTATGTTATATTCTTAACTAACTTACTTTACTCACCGAGTATTGAACCAGCAAACTTCTGACTGATAGACAAGCACTCTAACCAATATGCTAACAAGCACTCTGAATAACCGTTGAAATTATTGTGCAAACATTGTTATACAAAAATGAAAAAGATCCTGAAAAAAATTGTCTCTATGTCTATTTATAGAAACGAAATAACAAGACACCTCATAAAATTAAGAAAAACCTAATAGAATCAAGAAGAAAACCTTATTGAAAAAATCAATAAGATAGCCTAATAAAATTAAGAAGAAACCTTTAAAAAAAAAATTAATAAGGCAACCTAATAAAATCAATAAGAAATCCCTATAGTTGACAATTTATAAGAAAACCTAATAGAATCAAGAAATTTTTCTCTATGGATTGTTTTTTTGGTGCCAAAAATAACGGAAATTGAGTAAAAAAAGTTGTGAATAATAAGATTTTTATGTGGTTTTCCTCTTGATAAAATTAATAAGATTTACCACATAAAAACAATAAGGAATCTCTATGAAAAAATATTCGCTTCTTTCTGCTGGGATACCCCTTAGCCTAAAAACGTTTCATAGAGAAAATCTTATTGATTCTATGGTGCAGTTTTTTCTCTGTGGGATCCGAACCGATCTTAAGACAATACGTACCGACTTTTGGGAAAACCGACGATTTTTAAGAAGTAAGTCAATTACTAAACTCGTTTAATTATCCTACCTACCTACATAAAAAAATATTTTAGGTTTATTAAGCGCTATTTCTATGGGAAATTTGTCAAATAAACCTATGAATTAGACCGACGGTATTTACATTAAATATGTATATTTTCCATGGTTGCCATAAAATAATAAAATTCAAAATGAATTTTGCCTTTTGATAAAAAAAAAAAATAACAATTACTATCTATGGTATGAGGGTGGCATTGGCTGAAGTAGTTAGCACGTTGACTACAAAATTACAGGTCCTGGGTTCGACCCCGGTATCTAACCGTCATTAAATAGCAACACCACGAATTTTTCTGATGTGCATTAGTGTTCCTTTGTATCAAGTTGTTGTAGGAAAGTTCAAGTGATGAAGGCATAGTCACTGGTCACTGAACTATACCGACTTCAACACATACTAATCCTAATGTAACATCAGAGCGCCCTCCTTCGTTGTGTAGCAGAATCATACTAAGCACAGCTTCAAAAAATTTAATATGCCTCATTTAAAAGCAGAGTTGTAAAAGAATGAAGCTTTCCTCTAGGCTAATAACTCTAGTTGTTCTAAGAAAATTTTGTGTAAAGCTTCCCTGATGATCTGCATTAGCAACAGTGAAATACGCATCGGATACAGCTAAACAAGCCCCTCAATAATCAATTTCAATGTAATTTTTAATAAAAAATATTTTACTGAATAAGTTAAATAATAATTTGGGATTATTAGTAGGTACGTTAATAAATGTTAAACTTAAATCGTAATCGTCATAGGCTTAGATGGCTGAGCAGACGCTTACATGAAAGCGTTACTGATATCGGGAAGTGTAAATATTATTAAACAGAAGGGAATCACAATGGACCCAATTGGGTCTCTGAGTGGAGGTGCGGTATAGCACCACCCTTCCTAACCTAAACTAACTTAAATCGTAACAATTCCCAAAAAATCACTAGATTGTTTGAACATCTTCTTGATTTGGCGTGCCAAATTTGTCCTTACGTGCATGTATCCATACATATGTATCTATGTATGTATAAGAAGAAGCATGAATAAATGTATTTATAGAAATTTATGTACATACATATGTACGCGCCTACATTGTTTAAAAATATTAAGCTTTTAGGTATAACCTTTAACATTTCCCCGGAAAAGCAGCAACAATCTAAACAAAATAATCTTGGAAGAATATTCCTGCGTTGTTACGACATACATACAAACATACATATGTACATGAGTACATACATATATATATACATATATGTATATTTACTATTATTTTATCCTCTTCCTTTGAAAACCCAGGACGAACATGCACACAATAAAAAGTAGATAAAACAGAGTCAGACACGAATCGAGAAAATATAATAATCGTTCTTACTATGTACAATTCATATACATGTGCACTTATGTATGTACATACATACTTATGTACATATATACCTAGTCCATATGAAACTTTAAAAGGATAACGAGGGCAAAATCACAAGAAACTTATGGTGTTTTCTTTCCTAAAAAAAAATATGCTACATTTTCATATAAAAAGTGCAATATGATGATGGTTTCTTAAAAATGTTTTATTCTCTAAAAAAGGTAGTATTTTATTTTATGCCAAAAAATATCACCCTCGCTAATTGTGGAAGGCATTGCACTTTACGTCCCATACAGCGTTGCCGTTTTGACACCAAAGTATCAATTTTGACCCTTTTTCGTGCCAATGACACGTTTTATGACCTTTTTTTTAATTTTTCCCTTTGTATCATTTTAACAAAATGTATGCCGTAGGGCAATCATATGCTCAAAAATTGGAGGAAGCACAGTCTAGCATATCAGGTATTGGAAAACAGTTGGTGCTATTCCGTGCGATTGTGTCGATCATTTTACTGTTTTGGTCGATAGTTAGAAGCCAATAAATGCTGAAAATATTGCAAAAAATCTGACACCCATATTCCTGTTTCCAAATGCAATTATTATTATTAAAAATTATTTTATTACTTTCATCTGTAATCTTTTTATAAATAAAATTTAAATGTGATTTTTTTACAGGTTAGGTTAGCAGGCTGCTGGTGAAGAAATTAAGAAACTAGGTGTCCAGTTCACTTGGGTCCAATACGATGATCCCTTTGTGCTACCTGTTAGTTGAAAGTAGTAGAAGAAAGGGGGATAGGGAATAAGGGGAGGATATAGATGAAAAGTTCCTTTAGAATAAGAGAAAATAAAATAGAAGAGAAGTGGGTCAGGAAAGGGTCTAGTGTATACACTTGCCATAGAGGAGGGTTAACGACCATACCAGTCGCTGCTCCTAATGTATAGACTTAGGTTTCTGAGTCCTATTTCCGATAGCTCGAACAAGCTATTGAAGGATATTCTGCCTAGGAATTGCAGACGGAGGTCCTCCAAAGCGTTGCAGAAGCAGAGGAGATGCGAAATGCTTTTCTCATCTCCTTCATCATTACAACTGAAGCAGTAATCATTATACGGGAGACCCATATGTTTAGCGTGGGTTCCGAAAGTGCAGTGGGCCTGTTAGTGTGATTCAAGTGCTTCCTGGTGAAGCTAATGAGGTTTTTGGTTCTATTGACGTTTAGGCTAGGTTAAACGGTTCTCGATATAGAGCAGGTAGGCGACATCTGTCTTGAGCTGAATTGAGAAAGGCAGCATCGAAGCGTCTGCAGCAGGATGAGAGAGAGAGAGCCCATAGAAATTGTCAATATTGACTATTCCGAGTAGGGTTCCCTTCTTTGTCAGGTCATCCCCAACTATATAGCCTGAATTAGTTCCGTGTTCACGCACCCAATATAGCGTGATGGATGAGTGCTGCGCAAGTTTATCCAGGACTGTGCGACATTCTTGGACAAGGATATGGAGTACGCACCTGCGAGGAACTTGATTGCGGATTGGCTGTCGGTTATTATATGGATATGGGACCGTCTACAGACTTTCTTCACTTTCCTTTACCTGGTGTTTGTTCCTAATGTTGTTTTCACATGTAAATTAAAACTTACGTTTCTTTTGACTATATCCACTTAAAAAAAATTATTAGCTTCATCCGAACATTTTTACGATCTGGACAGTTAAATGGATAACATTGATTTATAATTAAAGTATGTTAATCATTTTATTTTAGTCTAATGTATTTAATTAATTGTTAACATTCGTGTTTGATTTTTTTTTATTGAAATTATAAATATAGAAACAAATCAAGTTCGAAGAATAATAATGAAAATTAACTGAACAAAAAACACAAAACTTGACCCTATTTTATTTTAAAATACCTTTTTTTTTTAAATACCCTTTTTATGATACTTTTTCGACATTTTCAACGGCAACCCTGGTCCCATATAAAAGGACGGTGTTGTTATTGCCCTGTAAAAGAGTTGACTTTTGTTTACTTTGGCGTGTTTCATTCCAATTCGTTTAGACGAAACTTAATGGATTATTACGGTCAGGTCCTAGGCTGCCTAAATTTTGATATGTTTTTTTGCACTATATTGTTCCTTTATACTTTTCTACTTCGTCATGCATAAAATTAATTTCTGTGTGAGTAAAATATGGAGATTTTTTATTTATTCTTGTTTTGCAAAGATTTAATAGCCTGTAGCAAAACAGCTGGTTTTTTACATTTATTCTAGTGTTGCCACAATATTAATTTTTAAACTAAATACCTACATACATACATACATATGTATCGCATTGAATAACCGCTGTTGAGTTTAAGCTACATATGTATGTATAAGTTTAAGTTTATTATTAGACCTTAAACGAGAGATTTTGGAAAATCCCGTTCCCGAAAACTCCCGATATGTACGAAAGAGATCAGTAAAAGCCAAATTTGATCGCTAAAATGCGGAACAAATATAAAATTAAACATTTTTGACAATGACAAAGAACACTAAAATTTCGGAGGATTAAACTTTTTAAGCCTTGCCTATTTAGCAATACATACGAGTACATAAATGTTCGAAAATTGCATTCGTAGCCGAAGGATAGGTATTTACGGCCCTATGTATAAGCAAAAATTGGCATAAAGTTAGCATAAGTGGCAAAGTTGAACATGATCTTAAAGAGTTTCGCCATGAAACTTCACATTAAAAATCATGCTAGGGCGTAGATGGGTTAAAATGAGGTAATGCGACCATTTTTAATGTCAAATTGTATGGAGGAACTCCTGAGCACCTAATTCAATTTCGTCACTTTTGCTAACTTCATGCCAATTTTTGCTTATACATAGGGCCGTTACTGTTAGCGACCCAGTGAAAAAAAATTTACATAATTATTCAGGAAGTACATTTTCTCTACTTCCGAATAAGTGAGTTTTTTTTATTAACAACATCCAGATAATTAATTAAGAAGCTATTTCTATTGTGTAAAATTGCAGATCAATCTTAATTTTTTTTGGAAAAGCATTAGGTTTTTTTATAGAAAATATATTGATTTAAAAGAAATTTAGGAACAGAAAAAGAACATACGAAAAACCAGATTTACTTAACATCATGAACATGACTCCGAAATGACTGAATATGTATCGAAAAAGAGAACTTCTTGCAATGACGACAACGCTATGTAAAAATCATTAAAAATA
The DNA here is from genome assembly GCA_944452675.1 of Tachina lurida. NCBI lineage: Eukaryota > Metazoa > Arthropoda > Insecta > Diptera > Tachinidae > Tachina > Tachina lurida. Next base: position 88,291,683 of record OX101755.1, read on the forward strand.
ATCCAAATTCGCACTACTTCCGAATCACAATTTCAGGACCTTATTGACTTCCTTGGAAGCTCCTTTTTAGAGTTCCGTACACCGAAGTTGAAAGGGACCCCTATTGTTTTCGCTACGCTGTCCGTCTGTACGTCACAGGCTATTTTCTCGAGAGCCGTAAGAGCTACCGACCTGAAATTTGGACAGAGTATGTAAAACTTTGTCCGTTACAACAACAAATATATGAGAGCTAAAAATTAAAGGGTGTTCAAAAAAATCCCATGTAATATAAATACAATTGTATGTACGTATATACAGTTGAAATTTGTAAAGTAAGTGTATTTTTTTTTGCAGACCACAACAATTAACACTAAAATTTAAAAAAATCTAGATTCTAGATTAAAGGGTGTTCTATCAGTTAATGCAATTTAGACTATGCCATTTTGACAACTTGTTGTATCTTATCCTCATACCTAAATAAGAGCGGAAAGCGTCGCGTTAGCAGCAGGGTACGCATTTTCAGTACATTTAAATGTGAAAATATTGCCTGATTGTACTGAAAATACGTAACGCGACGCTTGCCGCTCTTATTTAGGTATGAGGGTTAGAAACCGTAAGAGGTAAACTCTTGAAATTTTCAAAAACGGTAAAACTAAAAAATCCCAAAATTATAAAATCGCCAAACCGAAAAAAATTCTCCGAATTCGCTAAAACGAAAAATAAACTCCGAATTAAAAAAATTTCTAAAACTAATACAAGTAGCCAAAGTCCAAAAAAATCGCCAAAGGGGAAAAAATCGCCAAAATTAAAAAACGCCAATATTAAAAAAAGGCCAAAAACCGAAAAAAAACATCTAGTAGACTTGGGTCGAACTCGTTCACTAGTTCATTTTTGCCACAAACCAATGATCAAACCCATGTAAATTAAATGGGTTTGATCATTGGTTTGTGGCAAAAATGAACTAGTGAACGAGTTCGACCCAAGTCTAACATCTAGTAATGAAAATTTTTTTAATATTGGCTTATGGTAACTAAAATAAGCTATATACATGTTTGACTCTACTGTATTTAAAAATCTATGGAAAACTGCGACTGTGGGTTTGCAAAATTTGTATTAAAATCTCCACCCATAATAATTGGCATGATTAAACTAATACACTCATACATAGCTCACACCGATTTGATAACTCATCGCACATCTTACTCAAAATTTGTAATTGTATTGTGAAAAAGAAACATAAATAAATATGATGGGAAAACAACTACATAAGACATAAGCAGATAAAAAAAGCACGCGTGAAATATGTAAGTATGTACTTATGTGTATGCATGTATTTTTTGTTGTTTTCATAGGTATAATCAGCTAAAGTGGAATATCAAAACAAAATACAACTAAACGTGAGTAAAATAATCACAACACATAGTACAATATAAATATAAAATTTTTATTATAAATACATACTGACATATCCATATACATACATAAATATTTTTATTCCAGGGCATACGAACAAAGCAAAAGTGCAAAAACAAGAAACAGATATAAAACAAAAATTCGATAGAAAAAAAAAAAATACAACAAAAATGGAGAGCATGCGCTTGAATTACAACAAAGAGGTTAAGGAAATCATAGTGATTAAGCAAAAATAATAAAAAATAAACAATAGCAAAATAAATACCCAAAAAATAAAAAGAGAATAATAGATATTTTGTCGGCCAGTGTTGTTGCTGGTTTTTCCACTCCCAAAAATAATATCAACAACATTAATAGGAATACTTGGCCATCAATAGCTTTTTTAAAAATCTACATACGTACATATGTACCAACATATGCCCCTATTATAGTTTACAACTCAACTCAATAACAACTTAACCCTTAATAGCCTGGTGGTACCTCAAGGAACCAACTAACAATATTAAAAATTTTTTTAAACGATTATTCTAAGTGATGTAGCTATTATCTATAAGTTGTTCGTTGATGCAAACACTGCAGTCTGCGTTTATCCCTACTTGAAAATAATATTATTTGAAGCTTGTATGTCAACCGCAGTGTTGCCACTTTTTTTCTAGAGCTTATCCCCCATTTTTGATTTGTCATCCCCAAAAATCTCCAAATTGAGATTTTTGATTCAAATTTTTTCTTTTGTGAAAAGTAAATAAATTTTTTTTAATTTTATTTGAAAAATAATGACAAAAATAACATATTTATTCAATAAAATTCATTTATTTACATGCATATTAATTTAATTTGTACTTATAGAACTTGTAAAGAAAAAATTACACATCCCAATAAGCATTTGTGTAAAACAATTGTTATTCAAGTCACATATTCAATTGACAAGGGTTGAATTATGCTTGATTTGCTACGAGTATTTATCTTGAACTCATCAATCATCTCCAGTTATATTTAATTTGGTAGTTAATTGTTTTAAATTATCTTTTAGTATTTTTAAATAATATATTTTATGCATTGTGCGTTCTTTAAAAACCGGATTTTTTACATCATTCGGCCACGTTTAGCCCCAAATCACCACTTTACACAGGGTGTTGCATCACCGTTTCATTCAGGTTCTTATCATTAAGGCTGTAGCCCCTATTCGCCACACAAGGAAATATTATAATGATTATATTAATCACTCTGATGACGACTTTTGGGGCAGTGACGAATCCAAATTTAATTTATTTAGATGTGATTGTTGTAGTTTTGTCTAGCGAAGAGAAGCTCCTGCCTTAATGATAAAAACCTGAATAAAACGGTGAAGCTTCACCGAATAATACAGTGGTATGTGGCTCAATGTTGTCAACTAGTGTAAAAAAACGAATAATAAATAAACTGTATTAAGTTAAGATTTCTTCGATTGTGTCTGTTGATCAATTACTATTGTTTGTTGTTATATGATTAAAAAATATACTAAAAATTATTAACAATGGACTAGATATTTCTCCTTTGTTCCATTCAAAACTCAGTACAACTTTACTGGTTGAGTTCTGATTCCATCCAGACGGGAGTGGAAGGGAGGCAAAATGGTAAGGGAATATTACATCAGTATGGATGTCAGATGATGGATCAAGAATGATCTGCGGTGTCGACTCTGCAGTCTTTTCAGGTGATCTTGGCATATAATGCTCCTATCGTCTCCCTAACGAAGCAATTTCAGGTTGAAATTTTGCCAGTTAAGGAAGCGGCTAGAATACTGATTGATAGGCAGGTACAGTGTAAAGTTGGTATCTTTGTCGACAGCCAGGCAGCACTACTATCCCTAAGATCACATATCACCTCGTCTATTCTAGTCGGGCAGTGCAAGAGTTTGCTATCAGACTGACGTCACCCTCATCTGGGTTCCTGCACATAGCAATTTTTTAGGTAACTAACAGGCGGACGAGCTGGCTCTGCTATGAATGCTTCCAATGCCGAATCGTTAGCCATGCCGTTGGGTGCCATTAGAAGCGGTATTTTCAAGCACTCTCTCTACGAGTATAAGGCTGAAAGTAGATGGCGCAATATAGTCACGTGCAAGATTGCTAAGAAAATGTGGCCTTGCTACAACGATAGGCGCTCTGGACGGTCGGCAGACATGCTAGTAGGATAGGTCTATCCTATAATGAGTTCTGCCGAAGTTGTCGAGAAGTAAGCAAACAATAAACAATCTTTCACTTTCTTTGCGAATGCCCAGCTTTGCATCTCTCGAGACACAAATTTTTAGGCAGTCATGTACTAGATGATCTTTAAGATCTATCTGAGATTGGGTTAAATGACCTCATCAGATATCTCAACGCGACGGGTTGGATCTAGTGACGATCACCGTATCAGAATACTTAGATACGGTTCTACATAGGTTGATACCGATGAGTGTAGTGGTCCTATCAAAAAGGAATCATCTAGATTCTACTGCCTGCGTGTAGTGGGCAGCCACGTAAACCAACCAATCAACTTTACTGTTTGAGACCACGAGAAGATCTTAAGACTCCTATTTCCTATATTTAAGCAGGTACATGTTGGCGCGCAGTTAAGGGATGAGGTTTTTATTTTTTTTTTTGTACATCCGATAATTTGTTAAGCTAGCGGCTAGCCTTATAAAAGTCACGAAAATAAAAAATCGTTTACCTAACCCTCTGCGACTGATGTGGTAGTCTAGCAGACACCAACAAACACAAAACAGTATTTTGTAAAGTTATTTTCCGAGCTTCTACTCTCGCTGCGCATGTTATTATGCTTATATCGATTGAAGAAAGCAAACATACCAGTGTAAGTGAAAAAGTGTCCGCGAGTCAACCACATCAATATTAAGGTAGTTGTCTGAGAGACAATGACATGAGTATTTTTGTTATATTTTCATAGTGTATCCTAAACAACATGTCAGTAAAAATATTATATTTTCTTAGTGTCTACAAAACAAGACGTCAGCAAAATTTGTTTTTTTTTTAGTTTTGATATTATGGAACATTCAAACACATTGCAACTTCCACACTGTTGTAAGAGAAAGTCGTCTGGAACTTTTAAAAACCCCGATGAGCTAATATGACAGCCGTTGGAGGAAAAATTATGCTCACAAGGGTTCTTGTCAAAGATCTTCCCCCTCCGCCACCAACTATTCAATCTACTCTACTAAGTGGAAGAAAATTGTTTTCAATTTGTCCCATAAAGATGGAAAGGTTAACAAGGTATTCCTGTTGTGATTGCTTGAAGCCAATTTGCCTCCAGTGCTCCAAGCCTCCTTGCAAAACCTGTCAAGAAAAGCCGTAGTTTTATATACTTATATATATATACATATATATATATATATATATATATATATATATATATATATATATATATATATATATATGTATATGATCTGAAGTCTTAAGAAGACTGATTAATTTCAGTGTAAATTAGCGAAATCTAAAATTTTTGCTACGTAAATTATCGGCGCTGTTCTGCAAACCGAATCGATTTGAAATCGCACGATTTTAGAAAACTTACCCCAATAATAGAAATATTTTTTCAGACTTTTTATAATTTTTCAATTATATAGATTCTCAAATATCATATATGAAAGAAAATTATCGTGTATGATTGATTTTTAAGCAGAAATTTACTCGGATTCGGTTTACAGAAATATATTTTGTTTGTTAAGTTATAGGCTTCAATGTGCTAATTGAAATGTTAATTTCTTTTTTTAACCACTGAATTTATTTTGTTTTGTTACCAACTGCTAATTCTAACCCCCAGTTTTTGACTGGCTAATCAAACTGTAATTATTTTTAAGTTCTAATTAAATACGAAATTGTCATAAAATTAGTTTTTATGCAATTTTAATTTTCTACATGTTTATGCTAAACAGCTGTTCTTTAGAAGTTTTGCAGTGGTGCCGTACTTTCAACGTAATTTAATAAGAACTTTAATTAAGCACTGAAAAAATGAAATCGTATTTAATTACAACTTAATGATCAAACAGAATTGGGGCATAAACACATTTTCCATACAAAATGACACAAAAAACTAGCCTCAGAAAGCAGTCGATAGATAAAATCTATTTTGTTTTGAGAACTTTTTTTCTTATGCTCTCACATATAAATAAATATTCTCTCAAACATGTTACCATACTTTCAATAAATTTCATACATATTGTGAACAAAACTACAAAGAAAAATAAGCACAAAAGAAAATAAAACAAAAATTAGAGAGCATTTGAAGTTACTGCCGTAGTTTTTATTATGGGCTTTGTTAATTTGACAGCGATTTTTCCTGAAGTTGCGGACTTATTCTGTTTAATCATTTAATTTTAAATAAAAATTAGCTAATTACGTACTTAATTATTAAGTTAAAAAATTATTAAATGATAAAAAATAAAATAAAAAAATTATAAAAAAATTTTTTTTAATATGTTTTTGATTTCCTAGTAGAGGTCTAAGTTTTTTACAGAAAATTCATGACATGCGGATTAATAACATATTTCACAAATTTTCGCATTGAAATAGAAAAATAAATAAGTATATAAATAATAACTTGCACTCATGCACAAAAGGTATATGAAAATGGTTTTATTACTTTTACAAAACGGAACTTGGAAAATATAAACCATGGAAATGGTGTCTGGTAGTCTACCACATCATTAGAATTGTGAGAACTATATCACGTCAGTCGCAGAGGGTAAACAACAGGTTCCCTAAAATTTGGATGCATTCCGCAAAGCTGGCAATATATATTTTTTTGTTCTATTTCTCTTTATCGCTACTCTTGTGCACATAAACAAACAAACATATACATACATACATACATACGCATCCATACATACGCCCAAAGGCGTACAGGTTTAGCATGCCACGATGTAAACATGACCGTGGGTGTATGTATTTACAAAACAAAACAAAACAAAACAAAACAAAACAAGTAGTTTGACTTCACAAGTTTTATTGTTGTGCTCATTTTAAGTCCCACTCCCCAAAAAAAAAAATACTAAAAACAAAAACAAGACTTGTAATCCATCGTTTTCCTACTACAGTTTTACTATCAAACTGATAAATCGTCGGTTGGTTTCTGATTTGCTTCAGACATAATGTATTTTGTATATACTGTGCCGCAAACCAGAAACCAACCGACGAAATAAGATGTGGAGAGAGGATATTTTCAAAGGTTTTGGAGTTTTGGAGAGCAGACTCTGGCAACAACAGATACACAAACTCGAGCTAAGAAAATGTACATAAACCTGTTTTGATGATTTTAACACGTTTTGCCAAGGCGCGTTGCAAAAGAAAAAAAAATTGTTTATTCCAAAACAAAAACAAATTGGTTTTGTCTGCGTCATGCACATTTAACATGAGCAAGAAAACAAAAGCACATGAATACTTCCATTCACATAGATACATATGTACTTATATGTATGTATAATTACATATGTATATACATATGTAGTATGTATTTATATGTATAAATATATTGTTGATATTTCACATATTCCATTTGCAATGAAAGTTTAGTATATGAAGCAGAAATCTATATCAACTGACACCACATACAGTGGACCAAACACAAAAGAACGCTAATGATGAAGGTATGTTATATTGGTCTTCGAAAACAGCTAGTTGTTCCGTTCTACTAAGTCCCAGTTCACACTAGTCAAGTCTTATTCCTAAGCTTATCACTTTTTCTTCTTCAAGTCTTATTTTTCAGCTCATATCTTTTATGTAAACGTATTGACAGCACATGAAGCTGAGTACTCGTTTCTTTTCCCCTCGTCCCTTCTTTGTAGGAGAGACAAACTAACCAGCTGAGCAATATGACTTGCATTGTGTAAACTGGGACTAAGTGTTTGTCAGAATATTTACAATTAACTTTGGTGTTATTTGTTAATTTATAATTATCAAATGTAATTTGGCTTACAAAGCCATACGAACTTTAGCCTAATCAAAATCATAAATATAGATAGTTAAATATAATTATCTTATATATTTATATAACAAAAATATTTATTATTCATATGAAAGCAAAGTAATAGGACATTTACATTGTCTCGAAATCTAGTACTTGCGAGATTTCGAGTTAAATCTAATTGTTTTTTACTAGACTCCCCATACTAAACGAAATGTAATTTCTCAGTAGACTTGTAGGAAATATAATCAAAATACAATGGGCTTAATTACGAGTGTCGTATTTCGACTACGCCTACGACAATTTTGTGCTAGATTAAAGAAAAAAATTTGCAATGTTCTTTAGTCAGTTCACGTGTATCGTATGCCGATGCAGCTTAGACTAGATCTATCCCCACATAAAATGTTCCACCTCCAAATAATTCCACGAATGCAAACTCAAGCTTTAACTTTAGTCGCCTTGAAGCTACTATTGAGAATATGGTGCAAACTATAAATAATTTTACAACAAATATGACTAGCATGATGCAAGAAATGCTGCGAATGCAGAATACTCTGCTTCAAGCATTAGTTAACAAGCCATGAACACGTTAAAAATATGTTTCTGGAACGCAAACGGCATTCGCCAACATAAAAATGAAATTGAGCACTTCCTCATGGAAAAAACTATTGACTATTCGTCTCTGAGACTCATTTGACTTCGAGAAGCCTTTTTAAAATTTATGGCTACACCTCATATGATTCAAAGGACCAGAGAGGAAGAGCATGCGGTGGATCAGCAATTTTAATAAAGTCAAGACTCAAGCATTATATTATTGACAACATTTGTGAAGAACGCTTACAAGCAACGAATATTTGTGTCGAAAATTTTTGCACTAATTTTGTCATATCATCAATTTACTTTACTCCCCTCCTAGATTCGCAATTACTGAGGATCAATACGAGGATTTCTACAAATCTCTCGGGCCTTGTTTCGTAGCAGCTGGCGACTATAATGCTAAACATACGTTCTGGGGTTCGCGTCTTATTACACCCAGAGGTCGAGCGTTGTTCAATACAATTTCCAAAATGGGCTTGGACGTCATTTCGAGTGGGGAGCCCACTTATTGGCCTACTGACATACATAAAATTCCGGATGTTATAGATTTTGGCGTCATGAAAAATATTTCTAGGGAATTAATTCACGTTTAAGCTTCCCTAGATCTATCGTCCGATCACTCTCCCACGATCGTTACAATCTGTAGCCCACTGAGAAGTGCTGTACCTTACTCATATGTGGAGATAGTCAGTCGTGTTAATTGGATTCAAAAAATATCTCAGTAGTCATTGCACGGAAAACATTACGTTAAGAACACCCGAAGATATTGAAGCTAGCATTGCCAATCTTAACGAAAATATTAAGCAGGCTGCTAAACATGCCACTACCTCCCATCCGCAGACTGGGTTTAATATAATATATTCTACGGATATTGAGCATCTCGTATGTGAAAAAAGAAGAGCTAGAAGGGAATGGCAACAGCACAGATCACCACAAAATAAAATTAAATTTAAAGAGTGCACTAAAAGACTCCAAGAGCTGCTTGCATATGAAAAAACAGCATCTCTTAAAAACTATCTGGAAAATGTCGATGTCACACCAGCATCTAATTCATTGATGTCAGTTTCATGGCACAATTGTGCAAACTAAAATCACACACATTCTTATTCTCTTCCATTTAGTCGTCGATGAGACAGCGACGAGAACACATGCGTAGCGGGTGTATTAATTTGTTTATAGATACAGTGAAAGAAAAGAAGTGGTATGCGAAAAATATTCTATGATCACCAATGCTTTTCGCGATATTTAATGTGTTTGATGTTGTAAAACGTTTAAGGAAAGAAATTAATATGTATTTAAAAGACATTTTGACTTTTTTTGGAGCATTTTCACTAAACTGCACTTTCTATTTAAACTTTAAAGACCAATAACTCGGGAAATATGGCCCGCAGCAAGTTTTTTTTAAAGTTTTTTTTCTTATTTTTCAAATTACTATCTTTTGAGATTTTTCAGAGTTTCCTATGAAAAGTTCAGAGCCCGATAACTTGAAAAATATGGGTCGCCGCCAACTTTTATATTTAATTTTTTCATCTTATTTTTTAATTTTCTATCACATAGGTTCCTTTTTATTTATTTTTAGCTACTTCAATAAACATAATTTATTCCAAATAATTATTTTTCCTGTATACTTTCGAGAGCAACGAGACAACGTTTCTCACACATACAACTATAGTTTTATTTTTGACATCACTGATCTAATTACTCTTTGTGGCGAGCTGCGAAAAGGATTAAAACACCCGTTTAGTTTAAAACACCTCTGCGCACTTCTACCGGAGGTTGGGCAAGGAGTGATACTGAAAAAGGTAACTTGTTTGCAAATCATTTAAAATCCGTATTTACCCCAAACACAAGTACTGGTGTTGTTGATTGCCGAGTGTAGTTGCGCTACCCCCCTCGACCCATAAAATTTAAGACGTGTGATGTACAAAAACTAATTGCTGAACTCAACCCGAAGAAAGCTCCAGGTATTGATGGAATTAGTAACCAGGGGGTCTACTCTGTAATTCGAAACGACAGCAAATGCTTTCGAATTGCAATGCTAATAACATACAAATTCGAAAGCATTTTCTTTCGTTTCGAAATACAGAGTAGACCCCCAGATGCTGATTAAGTTGCCTCGTTGCCTCGTTGCAATTAGAATCCTGTTATTAATTTTTAATGCCATTTTACGACTGGAGTATTATCTAAATAGCTGGAAGCTTGCCAAAGTTAAAATGATTCCAAAGCTGGGCAAAGATCTTACCAAGGCTGCATCATATAGGCCAATAAGTCCATCTATATCGCAGAATGACTTAAATTATGGAATCCAGATCGCGGATCGCGGATCACGGATCGCGTTGGTTTTCTCGCGATATTTTTTTTAATAAACGATCCCCACAGCACAAAAACAACGTAGATATTGACGCGATAAATATTGAACATGTAGCATACGCCCGTGATCCATCAATCCATTAAAATGAATCGCGATCCAAATATCACAATATATATTGAACGTGTAGCAGTGCCCTAAAGGAATAGAGTTTAATTATATTTGCATATCCATGTAAGTATGGGTGTATTCTGTGTGGCGGTGTTTTAATGCATTTTTTTTTATGACGTTAAGATAATTTTTCTATGAATCATAATAAAATTATTTACATTTAGATTCTAGAATACGGACGATTGTATCGTCCGTTTGGTATATACCTACTAGAGTTCGACCGATTAATCGGCTTCGGCTTCGGCCTTCGGCCAAAAATTGGTAATCGGCCAACATTCGGCCTATGGCAAAAATCGGCCGATTAGCCGAAGCCGAATATTTTTCATTCCAAGCTTGAAAAATAACATTATTTTTGGTCGTTGCTCGCCGACAGTTTCTATTGTGTTTAACGTTTTGAAAGGGTTGCTTTGAAATACAACCCTGTTGCTTTCTATTTTCTTTTACTTGGACGTTCTTGTGAGTGATCATATGAAAAAGCAAAGTTTATGGTCTTATGTTTATTTTAATATGTATGAATATGTATCTACGAACATTATTTTAGGTGACAGCTTTTGAAAAATTCTGCTAATGTCAGTTAAAAAAATTTTATAACACCTCACGTTTTCAAAACTGCATTTTCAATAATATCGATATCGATATTTTTTTCTATCGATATTTTCGATATTTTAAAACTATCGATATTATCGATAGTACTATCGATAGTATCCCAGCACTAGTTCCTATACCGTTCACCATTGACAGTAACATTCTGACCATCATAGTTTTTGAAAACATATGGGCCAATGACTCCGCCACCCCATAGAGCGCACCAAACAGTAATTTTCAGTGGATGTAATGGTGTTTAAGAGCCAAAAAGGATTCTCCTCACTCCAAATGCAACAATTCTGCTTATTTACGTTATTTTAACCGAAAATGGGCTTCATCGGAAAATGGAAGAAGTGCACGATGAATTTGAAAAATTAAACGATTATTTAGATTAAAAATTTCAACAATTTACACGCGTTGCTCTGGTGTAAGTCGATTCATAATTAAATTTCAAAGCAAACTAAGCAAAAATCAACTATCAGCTGTTATATGGGCGCTCAATTAAAGCAGTAATACCAACTCAAAGTTGTGACACTGTAAAAAACACCCTTTATCTTACATGGGATTTTAAAATTTTTCGCTGATCGATTTGGAACACCCTTTAGTTTTTAACTGTTATATATATATTTGTTGTTGTAGCGGCTAAAGTTGTAAATATTCTGTTAAAATTTCAGGTCCGTACTTTTTACGGTTCTAGCGAAAACAGCCTGCGACGGACATACGGGCAGCGTAGTGAAAACAATAGGGTTCTTTTTCATCATTGGTGTACGGAACCCTAAAAATGGTTTCACTACACTGTTACTAAGACTAGGATTTACTATTCAGAACTTTATCTCCAAGTTATAATAATGGCCCTAAGCCGATCAAGCCGTAAATCTAATCAGGGGGCAAATTACGGTACTCGTTATCGAACGAAATTACGAAATATTTCAATGGAGTTTATATGGAAATATTTTTAATTTTCGAATTGTATCGAATGCCGTAATTTGCCCCCAGCTCTTACCCTAAAAAAGACACGTCGATTGCAGCCAAGTTGGCTCAAATTGGGTGATTCGCTCGAGAATTTAATAAATATTAAAAAAAATTGTTTTTCTCTAATAACTTCAAAAGTCTTTGTCAAATCGATTTAGATATTCACTGATTTTTCTAGACTTAAAAAGTATATCGGATGTCGCAAATTTGACAAAAATCTGAAGGTTAGCGGAAAGTTTCAAAGGTGTTTTGCAAGGTCAACCGTTTCACATATTTTTTTCCGAAACAACAGGGTGTTTCAATCCACTTTTGCAAGCAGAACAACTAACTCAGTAATCAAAATTCTAACCTTTATTTTAATTTCAATAAAAGAAATCCATAACAATATTATTTTGTATGCATTAAAACAATTTTCTCATTATTAAAAAAAAAAAAAAAACATCCAACCAAACATGGCCACAAAACAAATTTGTATTTTTAATGATGTCAACTTGTGAAACATTAGAACCTCAAGCAAAAAGATTTTGCAATATTTTAACTTTTTTGTTTGTTGTTTGCTGGAACAAGAAACCATGAGTAATTCAAACAAATAACAAAATTGAAGGTAAACTGACACATGATATACGAACGACAGACAGACAGACAGACAGACAGACAGACAGACATATATATTATACGTACAACATACGACTAGAAAATATTGCATACACTAGTAAACTGAATATGTTTGTCGGCAAAAATTGAAAAAGTACAACAAAAAATGTGATTCAAACAAATACTGAAATATTGACAAATAAAATGAACATATAACGACTTTTCAAACAGACCAATAAACTTTGAACTAAAAACTACAATGCATTTAAAAAAAAAACATTAAAAATTATAAATGATTGATTTCAGTAGTAAATACACTTAACGAAATTTCGTTGTTTTCATTTCAGCAGCAAAAATACACTTGGAGGATTTTCATTTTATACATACATACTTGCATTTTAAAAGCCATTGGAAGAATTACCTGCAAAGAAAAGAACAAACAAAATATAATGTTAAAAAGTTTATTTGTCGTCACAAAGGGTTGTTTTTAGGGTTCCGTACACCAAAGGTGAAAAGGAGCCCTATTGTTTTCGCTACACTGTGCGTCTGTCTGTCCGTCTATCACAGGGTATTTTCTCGAGAGCCGTAAGAGCTACGGACCTGAAATTTGGACAGAGTGTGTAGACCTTTGGCCGCTACAACAACAAATACATGAGAGTTAAAAATTAAAGGGTGTTCAAAAACCAGTAACGAAAAATTTTAAAACCCCATGTAATATACCTACAATTGTATGTATATACACTTGAAATTTTTAAGGTTAGTGTATTTTTATACAGTGCCTCGTTTCTGTAAGGAATGTGAGAACTTTTCGAGTCGAAAAAATTGTTATCATCCTGTGAAACACAGGGTGAGTAAGAAAAAAACTGTATTTGTTGATATTTTTTGTAAGTTTATATAAGTTTTTATGTGAGTAACCCTGTGTAAAATAGGACAACCAATATAATTATTTAATTTTTCTCGATGCGAGAACTTCTCACAAGTTACAGAAATGGGGTACAGACTACAACAATTCACACTAAAATTAAAAAAAAATTTAAATTATTAAATCAGTTAATACAATTTTGAGTATGTAATTTTGACAACTTGCTGTATCTTGGAAACCGTAAGAGCTAAACTCTTGGAATTTTCAAAAACAGCAAAACAAAAAAATCCCAAAATTATAAAATCGCCAAACAGAAAAAAATCTCCAAAAACAAAAAAAAATCGCCAAAACGAAAAAAAGCACCAAAATAATATATAATTCTAAACGAAAATAAATCGCGAAAAACCGGAAAAATATCCAAAAATTAAAAAATCGCCAAGATGAAAAAATCGCCAAAATAAAAAAAAACGCCAAAATGAAAAAAATCGCCAAAATGAAAAAAACAGGAAAAATCACCAAAATAAAAAAAACGCCAAAATGAAAAAACCCAAAAACAGGAAAAATCGCCAAAATTAAAAAAATCGCCAAAATGAAAAAACTCCAAAAACAGAAAATAATCGCCAAAATGAAAAAAATCGCCAAAATGAAAAAAACTCCAAAAACAGAAAAAATCGCCAAAATGAAAACCCCCAAAAAACAGAAAAAACGACAAAACTAAAAAAAACTTCAAAAAAGCAAAAAAAAATTCATTAAAAAATGCTCAAAACCGAATGTACGGAACCTTTGTGCGCGAGTCGTACTTTACTGAATTTATTTAATATTTAATTTTATAATTGATTTTAAGCTGTTTATTGCATCTGGCAACTCTTTATCTTTGCCTAGTTTGTCATAAAGCTTTTGTATAGACGGTTGTCAGATCTTACAATATTGTTGATAAAATGTGTTAAAAATTTCTTAGAACCGTGTGAATTGGCAAATTTGTGTGACATCGTTGTCAGAAAAAGCATTGTCAGTCCATTGCAAGATTAGCACCTGACAACAAATTGTCAGACATCTTACAATCGTGTGAACACATTGTACAATCATTGCCAGATATTTCTCAGACATTTTAATATTGTCAGATGTGCAAAGTTTATGCATCTACCAATGGCGTCATTATAAGAGAATTATTTCTATGGGCAACACTGCACACGCTCGATTTTAAAGACAAAATGATTGCAATTGCTTCTTTATGGCCACTTTTTACATTTAACACAACCACAGACGATTGATACTTAACAAGTTATAACAAATGCTTTTAGTCTGGCAACACATAACAAGAGATCTGACAAATTTTTGCATATAACAACCGTGTGAACTGACAATTTGTGGACTGACGATTTTGTCACATGAATTTATGGTCATACAACCGTCTTGCAATAAATTGTAAGATTTTCTGACAAATTTGATACAACCGTGTGAACTGACAATCTACCTTGTGCTGGCAAAATTTTTATTGCCAGTACATTGTCAGCACATTGCCAGATATGACAATATTGTAAGATCTGACAATCGTCTGTACATTAGACCGTATCAGAAAAAAAATTCTCCGTACACCAGCGAATATAAAGTATTGTTCCAAGGACATTTCAAAAAAAAAAATTTTTAATTTTCATTTTCCATATGAACTTGATCAAATATTTTCTAGGATCTCTTATTACGAATTTATTATATTGGGCAATTTCAATTACATTAATTTCAATTGCAATTTACATTTAATTGTAATTGATATTTTTCCAATTACAATCACAAAAATGTTATTTTAATTGAAAAAATATCAAATCGAAAATACATTATGATTACATTGCAATATATACAAATGTAATTGTAATTAAGCATAGAATGATTACTTTGAGTTCAACAAATTCAATTATATTTTTGCGCAAACATGTTTTTTCTTAAATTAAATATTTTAAATGTTTAGTCGGCCAACAATTATTTACATGCACATTAGAGCGTCTCGCCCAACAGGCAAACAAAAGAAGTGCCCCGTACACCAGCGTATATAAAGTATTGTTCCAAGGACATTTAAAAAAAAATTTTTTTTGCCGAACGTAGGGGTCGCCTTTTTAGTTTTTTCGTTATATCTTCCATATTTACAGTCCGATCTTAAAGTTTGATATAGCGATTTTTTTTTGTCTCAGGGAGGCCAATATTTTTGCCAACTTGAATCACGTCGAGATATGATCGACTAAAATTTCTATTATTTTACTTTGTTTTTTGTTGCTTATTTTTGGAATGTTGTATAATTTGAGGTATGATGTAAAGGTTACTTGAGGTCAAATTTGAATTAAAAAAATTGGTCTGCCACATACAAACTCATCTATACTTTAATATCTGAATGTAAATTCTGAAGCTATGAAAAATTTAAAAAGGTGACCCCTACGGTCTGCAAAAGTTGTATGATTTTTCGCAAGCTATAAATTTTTAACATTAGGGTGTCACATAAGGGTGTTAGGAAATGAGATTTGGGGGTAAGTACTAGAACGGTACAGTTGAGGTCAATAGACCTGAGACAACAAAATTCGCTATATCAAACTTTAAGATCGGACTATTGGAAGATATAACGAAAAAACTAAAAAGGCGACCCCTACGTTCGGCAAAAAAGAAAAACAATTTTTTGAAATGTCTTTAGAACAATACTTTATATTCACTGGTATACGGAGAACTTTTCTGATACGGTCTAATCCACATACTTACATACATATATGCCCTTAATTATGAAAGTGGTCTAATTCATATATTTCTTTGATCGAGATATTAAGTAGATCACATCGGAACAAATCAAAAAAATTGTTTACACTATGCAACATTTTAATTTAGAGTTGAGTTAGTCTCGATTAATATAAGTTTATTTAATATTCATTAAATATTTATTGAAGTTTTTTTATAATTTAGTTCATATTTCAAAGAAAAAATGCATATGACTTAGACCACTTTCATAATTAAGGGCACATACATATATGCATGTACAATGTGCATAATAGAAGTGATAGCCGTTCACGTAGTTTCGGTGAATCATACACGGCACACGTGAGTAATATTTTATAATGAATTGGCCGCATAGAGAGTTATTATTTTATCACCCAATCGCCTGCGTAGAACAGATGATAATTTTGAAAAAAAAATAGTTTTTCAATTAGACTTACGTGTAGTTGTAATTATTTTTCAATTACATTACAATTACTTTTAAATGTAATTTTTTTAAATGTAATTTTTTTCACTTTCAGCTACAACAAAATATAGTTGTGATTGAAAACTTTCAATTACAACTACAAACATTTTTTAAGCGATGTGTATTTAACTGTGTTTTCGACGGCAACTGGCAAATAACATCTCTCATTTTCAATAAATAATAGATACTTTCTGGAAATATGTAATTTTTCATTAACCGAATGCTAACCAAACTCTATTTTGGTTGCTATCTTTTACTCTAAGATTCATTGATTTCAAATGAAATTGTAATACGAAGACTTAAACATTTTCAATATACTTCAGTGTGCAGTTTGAAAGCTGCCAGTTGAGAGCTAAAAACTAAATAAATACGACTATACATACATACTGCATGGATACATGTAAACGGTGATTTTTTAAGAGGTTTCGGATTTGATTTAGAAAAAAAACACTTGAAATTTATAGAAATAATTCAATGTTTAAAGATGATTTCATGTAAATGTTGACCGCGTCTACGCCTGAAATGGTTCATACGCTGCGTCTTCTTTTGGCATACTCTCGCCAACATATCGGCCGGTATCTCACGAATAAATTCTTTAATATTGCCTTTCAGTGCGTCAACAGTTGCGGCCCTGTTCCTTTTAGACCTGAGCCCAAACATAGCTCAACAATAAACAGTTTAAAGGCGTTAAATCGCACGATCTAGGCGGCCAATTGACCGTCCCCAAACGTGAAATAAACTGTTCACCGAACTCGCCTCACCATTGGGCCATTGTTTCGCGTGATGTGGGACATGTGTCACCGTCTTGCTGCAACCACATGTCAGCCAAGTCCAGCTTTTCCATTTTGGGCCATAAAAAAGTAACAGAGGCCTGCCTAATTGCTTCGAATGGCGCCGAATCGATAATCCACGCTCATGTAATTTTGGTGCGAAATTTAGTCACAAGATTCCGAATAGCCGCCCCAGAAGGTCGCCCAAACTGACCATAAAATGGAAGAAGTGCACGATGCACTTTCTTAAACCGAGCATGAATTTTGATAATAAAATTTAATAATCTGCAAACGTTGTTGATTTGTAAAACAGCTGAGTTGTCAAACACGGTGTTGCTAAAAAAAAAATCACCCTTTATATGATCGAAATAATGATTAACTTCGTAAGATGTGGGGATTGCTAACAATTAAAAAAATTCAGCATTTTCAACCAATTGAAGATGTGCTATGCACAATGGTTGGAATGATGGGAAAACTCTTTCATGAGAGTGAAATAAAACACTCACGCACACATCTCTAATATTTAAATACCCAGGTGGCCAAATCGTCGCGGACGACATTGTCTTCGACGATTACTGTATGACATGTCGCCTCTCGATTAGGTTTTCTAATCGAAAATTTAAAGGAAATCGTCGTTCATGAGTATCTGAGCGACAATGACATTGCAATGTCACACGTTTTGTCCTCAATAAAACTTTTTTGAGGACAATCTGTGCGGCAATGTCCCTCGTTTTGTTTTCAATAAAGCCTTGTTGACGACTATCTGAGCGAAAGTGTGATACGCTTTGTCTTCAATAAGACTTTGTTGACGACAATCTGAGCGACAGTGTCATAAGTTATACCTGCAATAAAGCAGAGTTGACGACAATCTGAGGGACATTGTCGCTCATCTCGTCTTGTGTGACCTCGCCGCCATTTGTATGAAAATTTCGCCGACGATTTGTATGGAGCTGTCTTCAATATGTCTTGTACGACTTACCATTGTCTTGCACCCGTCGTCAAAGATATCTTAAAGACGTGGCCAAATGGGTATATCAAATTAAAGTACATACGTACTTACATGCATATATTTATATACGAGTACATATCGCTCATTTGCTTCAATAGCGTCACAACTCAAAAAAACTAGTTTTGCAGAAAACGCGTTTAAAGTTTTCAATTTACATATAATGCAATGAAGACATCAAAAAATATTCTTCTCTTACGAGGTGGTAGTAAAAGCTATTTATATGAAATTTTTACTCAAGATAAAATACGAAATGCCGAATTATTTTGCATCATTAGCTCAAAAAATGCATTTTTTGAGTTATGACACTATTGAAGTAAATGAGCGATATGTAGGTATGTATAGAAAGCTTTGACAAAAACCCCTTTCTTTCCTCATTTAATATGGAAAGGAAATAGCATAAACTGCATACGATTAAGCCAAAGAGTGTGTGTGTGTATTCGTGTGTGTGTGTGTGTGTGCTTGTGTGTATGCGTGTGTGTGTGTGTGCTTGTGTGTATGCATTGTGAGTCTGCCCTGTGTACCGTGGTATTTTCTAGCCACTTGCAAGTGGAAGTTCTGTTTGATTTGTTGTTCTTTTAGGATTTTGACCATCAAATACAACAACAACAAGAACAAGAACAACAGAAATAACATGAAAAACTACATTTCATGTTCGTTCATTCACTCACAACCCAACATGCAGTTCTTACCAAGACTTTAAGCTCCAAACAAACAAAAAAAAAAATACCAAACAATCTATAGAACAACTAGAAGTTGGCGTAGTGGAAGTTGGTAAATAAAACGGAAATTATCAAGGTTTGACTTTTTTTCAATTGCTTTTGCAGGTTCTTTTAACTTTGTTACTGGTTCGTTACTTGGTATGAAAAAAGTTGAATGTTTAAAACTAATTTTTTTAGGGACAGCAAATGAAATTATGATAGTGGTCGGTACAATTTGATTTTTTATTTATGAACCCCATCAACTATGTAGTGGTGCAAGACGAATTCAGTATCAGGTGACCTTTTCCGCCCGGCTGATTATCAGCTGTTGATGCCAAATTGAGCAATTTGAACCAAAACGTCAAAATTTGCTTAGAAATCTTCTGACAGATTGGTTTTGTAGCATAGCAAACCACGTGTTGTTTTTTGTATTGTAAAATTGTTGTAGGGAAGAGTTCACCTGATACTGAATTCGCCTTGGTAGTGGTGTTACACATGAATCTTCGGCTCTGGACTGTTTTAGAGTTACGAGCTACTTGTTTACCAGCATTTAAATGACTAATGTGTACTAGTAAATATATGGCCTGTCTTTATACTCCATTCACCCAGCTTATATAACAAAACTATGAATCCTGCGTAGACTAGTGAACGAGTTCGACCCAAGTCTAATCCTGCGTAAACTCAGGATCTTCTTCATATAAGACATATAATCTTCGGTGTCTCCGAAGCGAGACTTAACAGTGACAGAGCAGCTGTTCGGTAGTTTCTTCTTCTTCATCATCATAACAACTTCTGCAAAAGTTGTGGCAAGATAGTCGAAGCCTTGGGTGCGAGCCAGGGGGGTTACTCTCTATTACGATGCGAAAGAAAAATGGTACGAAATCGCACGATTGGTACTATCTAATGCGTTTGCGCATTTACCTTTCGCATCTTTTATTTTCCGTTTCGCAAGTCTGGTATCACCGTACTCTACAATGCGAAAGCTCCTGTCAAAATCGCTCGATAAGCGCAAAAATCTTGCGTTAGCTAAATACCAAACGCAAAGTGAGAAAAACATGTAAGTACGTTGAAAAACATTTTTATATATTGACTGTCTTATTCATAAAAAATATTTTTGTTTTATAAAAGGCTTATTAAACTAATTTTCTATGGAAATTTGATTAATAAACCTTTTTTAAAACCAAAATATTTATATTTAAATAGTAGTTTTTAGGGAAAAAGCCATAAAATTAAAAACAAAACAACGGTAATTTGAAATTTTAATTGATTGCATGTGAGCAAATGGCAAATAATTTGTGGACAAAATTGACAGACGACCTAAATTCTAATGGACCTCCTGTAAGGGATATAGCTGGTTGTTTATAATGAAATGTGACACTTATAGTACTCATACTTATAGTACTTATAATATTACACATGTATGTATGTATTCATATTTGATTTTAAAAATCACACCAAGTGAAAATGCGTAAAAATAAAAAGCATTTTCAGCACAGTTTTGTATTTTCTCAATCGCTACGTAGAGCTCTTTTAAGCGACGGGACATTGACTGTTGCTATATTCGTAAGGTATGGTCCTGGCCAATTTGATGTTGGTATCCAGCTTGGCCAAGTAATTTTAAGGCAGCGGCTAGTTTTATAAACTTTTAGCTGGTGTTGAACAGTGTTTAGAACATACAGAAACGCAAATTTTGTACAAAGTTAAAATAAAGTAATATGTATTTAATAACATACCGCTACAGATTTTTCCTTACCATCGGTCATTTAAAGAAATTATACCGGAACTATCTCTCAAGCTTAAATTAAATTACATACCCATAATGCCATAGCCATAACCAAACCAAAATTCAATTGGTTTCTATGGTGAGAGTTATGGCGTTAAGGTTGTTTTCTATGGCTATGGATATGTAACGTCTAATTGAACCTTTAAGACTCGTTTTGCAACTCGTTATACATGGACGTTTTCTTCATAAAACCATAATGCTAAAGAATCCACCACTTTATTTTCAACTAAAAGCTGTTACACTTCACTTTTTCTTAAATTTTGATTTTAACTGTCGTTTTTTATACATATTTTGACATTTCAGTACTGCCAACCTTTGCCATATTTTCTTTTGCAATGTCCGTGTTGCCACTTTTTCAAACAATTTTGCGTAAGGTTTTGCGAAAGTAATAGAGAGTACCAAATTTGCATATCAACGCATTTAGCTTTCGCATCGTAATTGCTTTCGCATCGCAATAGAGAGTAACCCCCCAGGTCTCCGGCAGCCATTAAAAATAGCAACACCACGCATTTTTCTGATGTGCATTAGTGTACTTTGTATCAGTTGTTGTGGGAAAAGTTCTAGTGAAGCAGACATAAACTATATCCTATTGTGTAGCAGAATCATCGGCGAAGTAAAATAACCAATAAAATGGCTACTAAGCACAGGTTCAAAATTGAATACGCCTCATTTGACACCAGATGGCGCTACAACACTGCATTATCAAAAAGCTTGCAAAGAGCAGAGTTGTAAAAGAATGAAGCTTTCCTCTCTCTTCCTTCACCACCTGTCTCCACTATCACTATCATTTCCCTATCACCCTCTCTCACTATCTTCTCTTCAATTAACAGGTAGCACAAAGGGATCATTGTATTGGACTCAAGTGAGCTGGACTCTAAAGTTCACCCTTCCTTACCAGCAATCTGCTAACCTAACCTAAGCCTCGAGCTCTTTGAATTTCTTTAGGGCTCTTTCTTCCACCGTTGGTTTTTTTATGTACATTTTAATTAAAAGTGGTTTTTCTCGAAAATATATGTATATTACAATATTGTGTGACCATGTGCTGGCAATCATACACCCCTTTTACACACGAAAAGTTTACTTTGCAAAGCCTTAATTCAGCTGGGAGAAAGACTGAGGGAGGAATACTTTTTCCTTCTTTCTTTCTCCAAGCTGAATTAAGACTTTGCAAAGTAAACTTTCCGTGCGTAAAAGGGGTGAAAAATTGCCAGCGTAAGGTTAGTTGCCAGTTCACAGAAAATCTTACAATTTATTGCCAGGCGATTGTATGACAATAAATTTATCTGGCAATATTGTCAGTCAAAAAAGTTGTCAGATCAGCTGTTGCCAAACTCAAGCATTTGATAGAAATTACCAATTATCAATCGTTAAAAGTAAAAATATAAATTACATACTATGGACCACTATGGACCATAAAGAAGCCATTACAATTATTTTGGCTGTATGTATTTTATTATCTATAATATTGCACTTTCCTTTTGCTTCAAAATCGAGTGTGTGGGGTGTTGCCCATAGAAAAAATTATTTTACAATGATGCAATTGTCAGATGCATAAAGTTGACAAATATGTGGCAATAATTTGAGAATGGCAACGAAATGTGTTCACACGATTGTAAGATGATTGTCTGATGCTTTGTTGTCAGCTGCTGGTCCTGCAATGAACTGTAGTGCGATTGACTAACATTTTTTTAACGATAATCGCATCGTTAAAATGATTATAAGGAAAATTTAGCGAATTTGCTATTCAGTAACATATTCAACGATATTCGCTGTAGGTTAATGTCAGCTGTGTCGTTATTTAAACTACTATAATTTATGTGCTCTTAATTTTATCGACAAAAATCAACAGAAAATATCATTAAAAAGAAATTACAGTATCACACAATCGTTATTGCAAGGGACAAAATGTTTAGACAAAAATTACGATTGTCTGATCGTTAAAAGTTACTGAATCGCACTACAGGTCCCCCGCTTATTATATTTTTGAACTAGCAGAGTGTTATTAATGAACAAATAACACCAAAGTTAATTGTAAATATTCTGACAAAGACTAGCAGAACGGAACAACTAGCTGTTTTCATAGCTCGCTGCACTGTCATCATCAGCATTCTTTGTGTGTTGGTCCACTCACTTTGTGTGGCGTCAGTTGGTGTAGATTTCTGCTTTTCAGTGCAAATGGAATATGTGAATTGTTTTCGATTCATCGTATTACAATTTGATGAAAAGCTTTTTTTTGCAAATGAAAGCTCAATTTTATCATCTCTAATTTACAACAGTCTTGCCATTGTCGTTTGTTCTTTACTAATTATGCACATGTCAGTTAATTTGCTTATTGAAGTATTTTTTGTTAGAAATCCCTTGGAGCTTGTAAATGTTTGCTTTGGAGATATAAGATTTTAGTAAAATAAAACAGTTTATGGTAAAACTGTTTCTCTAAGGCTGTAAAACACAAACTAAATGGCACACTTTGTTAAAATATATCTCAACATATGGTACTTATATTCCAACCACCTCCGCATGCTTGCTAAATTACAATATATATAAACTCGTAATTGTGTCTGTAATAAAATAAAATATAAATTAAATTTATCAAAGAAACAAAATACATTTCTATCTTCCGAAATGCTAGCAAGGTCTTTCCAATGCATTCATTCGTCTGTCTGTAAGTTTATGTGCCATTTTAAATGATTGTATCACATTATAGGGGCTTTTTACAACGAAAAATATTTAACTTCAGACATTTTTTTTAATTGGATTTTTCTTTTGTAGTTACTGATGTTAAATTATTGTATTTATACTAAATTCTAGCATGCAAGTTGACGTGTACGAATGAACATATGTATGTACATAAAGTACACTGAAAAAAATAGAAAGATTTTTTAACTTAATTTGATGTAGTGCAAAATCAACGAGCTGATGAAAACTGCACTAAAGTAATAAGCACAGTGTGATTTTTTTAATAGTTACAGAACTTTAAATTAAAATTTAAGGCCATTAATGTTTATATATGATTTGGGACACTTTTCTCAGCATTTGTAGCCGTGTTTCGGCTATAAGTCCTAGAATGTCGATCTGCAGCTGCTCAATTGTATCTGTTTTATCGGCCTAGAAGAGTTACTTTAATTAACCCCAAAGAAACTAAATCACGCGATATTGGTGGCCATTAGGGCAATTACGTGAAAATATTCGTTCATCAAAAGTTTCTTTGAGTAAATTAATTGTAAAGGGTGATTTTTTTAGAGACTTTAATTTTGGCAACACTGTTTTAGGCAACTCAGCTGTTTCCGTGTAGCATGTTGCTGTTAAACATGTCCAGTTTGGGCGATCTTCTGAGGCTGTTATTCGGAATATTGTGACTAAAGTTCGCACAAAAATTACATTATTGAACATTCACCCACCAACACGCATACATACGAGTGCGGACAGAGGAAAAACAAGCAGCTGTATCCGCCAGTGTTGTTTCGGCGCCATTCGCTCCTCTATTACTTTTTTCTTTTTTGCCCAAAATGGAAGAGTTGGACTTGGCTAACATGTGGTTTTAGCAAGACGGTGCCACATGTCACACATCACGCGAAACAATGGCCCAATTGAGAGGCGAGTTCAATGAACAGTCTCTTTCATGTTTGGGGCCGGTCAATTGGCCGCCTAGATCGTGCGATTTAAAGCTTTTAGACTATTTATTGTGAGGCTATGTTAGGGCTCATGTCATGACAACTGTCGATGCAGGCGTAGACGCGGTCAACATTTAAATGAAATCATCTTTAAACATTGAATTATATAGATCGTTCTACCGACTCAAACAAATATTGCATACATTTCCCTAAATTGTATTATTACAATCAAGAAAATTTTTAAATATTTCGTACACCGAAAGAATTTTGCTTCATAAGTCCAATGAAACTATTTCATTAAAATTTTTTAACAAATCTAATGACAATTTCACAAATCCAATGAAAATTTCTTGAATATTGTGAAAGAATTTCATTGGAATTGCTTCGTTGGTATTCTGGTTTCGTAAGAATATTTTATTGGATTTATGACAACAATATTTTCATTAATCCAACGAAGCGTGACGTTGGTTGAATTTTAATGAATTTTTCATTAGATTAAGGTCGAAATTCATAGCATTTAGGCCGAAAATTCTTTCAGTGTAGTAAACACTTTTACTTCAGTTAAGTAAAAGCTTTTCTTTGAGTGTATGCATGCACAGTTATGTTTGACTAATTTTGTTGTTAAGACAAGTTAAGGTCACTACATACTGTTGAGCTGCAGTTCAAATACCTTTTCAAAAGCACATTCCAACAATAAGAGAACAACAAATTGTTACAGTCTTTAATTTAAGTTGTTAAATAAATATTAATTTTCTTTCAATTACTACTCAACTTTTTTCATAACCTTCATCCATGCTGCAAAGAGCAAAAACATTAATCACTCAATGTTTGCGAATCCAACCGTAAATTATATTCTATTTAGGAAGGCTCGTCTGTAATTTTTTGAATCGATATGCATTTTTAATAAATTGGAACGAATTTCTGTCATCCCACCACGTTCAATTTGGTTGATTAACATACCGGTTCCGGCTATGCGCCTTTTTTCAGTGTTCTCTCGAATACTAAATCCATTTTTAATACCCACAATAACCCAACAATTCATAACATTGGCATTCGTGACAAATTTTTAATAATTTCAATTGCATTATTACTAGTGCTGCCAGTTTTGCAATCATAGAAATCTCAACTTAAGAGAAAAAACTCAGTACAATTAAAAAAAAAACGATACCTTTTTCAATATACAATTATATTTTAGCAAATACATAAAAAGTACTACTAAAAGTACAACTTTTAAAGGCTCAGTTACCCGACTGTAATGTAAAGTAACTGCAACGTAGGAAATGCAACGTAGGTAATGTAACGTATCCTACTTTTCATATAAAAATATCGAATAGCTGTTTCCTACGTTGCAGTTACTTTACATTACAGTCGTATAACTCAGCCTTTACCCATTTTACCCCCTAAACAGTACACTATATATGTATAAGTACACTACATATGTGTATGAGCACGTTACGTCATTGCCACGTTACGTTACCAAGCAATTAAGCTTGTAACAGTTATGCTGTTCGATTTGGTCTTATCTTTTATGAAAATTTAGAGCTAGCTACGTTCTAAACCAATATGCAAAAAATTATATAAAACATAGATACGTTTTTATTTGAAAAAAAACAGGCTATGTCACCAAGCTTCGAAAAGTGGACTTTTCTGTGGAAATGCCCATATTATGACTGCATGTTATCCGTCTACCAAATTTCATCCAAATCCATTAAGCCGTTTTCGCCTTAAAATGAACAAACATCCAAACTCACACACAAACTTTGACATTTATAATATCAGCACATAGTGGGTTAATTCATGTCAAAAATTATAAAACTTTTTTCTCAATAATCTTTTTGATTATCTTATCAAAAATATATTGCCTGATTGGAATTTTTAAAATTTTTAAGATGACCCATAATGGGTTAAACTGTACCATTTTCGCAATAAAAATATCACCCCTTTTCCCCCACGCAAAGTTTACTTTGCAAAGTCTTAATTCAGCTGGGAGAGAGACAGAAAGAGACTGCACTACTATCTCTGCCTTTCACACAGCTGAATTAAAACTATGCAAAGTAAACTTTACGTGTGGAAAAGGGGTATATACTATGTATGAATTCAGCATATAACCAGTCCGTGTACGAAATGTTATTAAAATCCTTTCAGCGGCTCTTTCGTTATAAGCAGGGAAACCAGAAATAGGCCCAAAAAAAAGTATTTTATGCACATTAAATATGCACAAAAAACCTGAAAATATGCGCTAAAAACTCAAAAAATATGCTCTTAAAAATAAAATAAATTTGTTTTTTTGTAAATGGAAATATATTTTTAATTAAAAAAATTCAACAACATTTGCATATAAAATTAGACAAAAATAAAATAAATAAAGAAATATATTCTTTGCCGTATTAAAAGAAATAATTTAGGTTTGAAGTGCACGTTAAAACAAAATTGCCCTACAACTTTTGACCAAAGCAAACAATACAAATTAATTTTTTTTTTGGATACGCTCGTAAAAATTTAACTTCAAGAGCGAAAGAGATAACGAATCAGAATTAAAACGTTGGAACTGTATTTTCGATAAATAAGCCAAGATTTTTATTTATAATTTAGATTTTGAAAATAAAAGCGTTGTCTGTCACATCTAAATAAACTTTTATGTATTGATAAGGTTTCTTCAATGTCTACTCGGGGCAGAGTCCGTCACAAATCGTCGGTTGGTTATTGTTTTGCGGCACAGTATATTCAAAATACATTATGACTGCAGCAAACCAATAAACAACCGACGAAATTTAGATGGCGAAAAATAAAAAATAAAATGTGGACCAACACATAAGCTTAAAAGCATAATCAAATAAAAAAATTCTATAAACTATCAAAGTATGCCCAAAAAGCGTAAACTATGTTCTGAAAATTGGAAATTATGCTAACAATATGAGTGTAAGACTGATATATGCAAAAATATGCGTTAAATTGTAAAATATGCAAAAATATGCTTTAAAGGGCAAACTATGCAAAAATATGCATTAACAAATCGATGCCAAAATTCATAAAAAGTTTTGAAATAGATAAATATCTTAATCCCGCATTAATACAACACACAAGAAAAAACATGCAATTGCATATTTGCGTTTTCCCTGGTTATAAGGTAACAAATAACCAAACTCTTAACAGAATAAATAATTGTGAGTAAAGGTAGAATTAGTAAAATCGTATCGTTCTACTTTACAGCTTGCCGTATCGTTCAGCTTTGTGTACAAGTTATAGAAAATGTAACAGTTTGCACAGCACATTTTTTTTGTCTGGCTTTTAATGCGGCTTTTTTGACATTCGCTACAGAAAAATCTGTTTTCTGTAGATTTCTACGTCAGCAGTGCTACCACCACATATTTTATAACTAGTAACATGCATTGCATATCGTACGGCTTTTGTCAGCTGACACGCAACTTCACGTTACATTTTACTAATTCTACCTTAAGAGACAACGTTTGCCGGGCTCTCAGCTACGGTATTATGACAAAATCAGTACGTCTGGCATCCCTACGTGTTACCCAGGAACTTTCAGCGAGTTTATGTTTTGAAGCTGATCTGACCTACAAACCTATAAAAACATATCGAAAATTTCAAGTAACAGCATACCGATAATAATAACAAGGTTGCGATTTATCTTGCGGAATTATTATGTTTCCTAATATTTGTAGAAAAATGTATGTACATATGTATGTGTGTATGTATGTATGTATGTGTGTGTGTAATTAGGGCAAGATAAAAGTAATAAATGAATTAGTAAAATTTTTAGTTTTGTTTTGCTGTTAAATTCTTATGCAGAGTACACACTATGGTATTTTCTGACATCGTAATAGTGTGTACTAGTGGCAACGTTGTGTGGCATTTCTTTCCATATAAAAAATATAATGTGAGCGACATTGCACACATTGTCAAAATGATACGACATAAATGACAACACAAGAAATGCCACATGTGTACATACTAGTGCTGGGATACTATCGATAGTACTACCGTTATTATCGATAGTTTTAAAATATCGAAAATATCTATAGGAAAAAATATCGATATCAATACTATCAAAAATGCAATTTTGTGCTGAATTGCAGTAAGAAAAATTTTTATTTTGAATAAAAACAAATTCATACTTATGCACATTAGGGATATAACTTTTTAACAATTTTTTAAAATATCAAAATTGTCATAGCACAGTCCGATAGAACATAAAAAACTATAAGGGAACGTATATTTATTTTTTCGCTAAGGTCAAAAAAGTTCACACACCAACCGCGATGTAGTTTTAAAAATTTTTAATTTTCTTTTTGGCTAAGAAAAGTTAATATGTAATATGTTTATTTAAAACAAAAAATAAATAAAAAACACCGTATAAAATTATGAATATTCAATATTGCATTAAGAAGGCCTCGAGATAATTTTAGATTATGTAATATGATATTTTTGTTAGTTCAAGTCCGTGCTTTAAGTGTTCCAAAATGTCTTTCTTTGGTTTAGAAAAACCAATTGGAGCGTGAACGTTTTTGTGAA
Source organism: Tachina lurida (assembly GCA_944452675.1). NCBI lineage: Eukaryota > Metazoa > Arthropoda > Insecta > Diptera > Tachinidae > Tachina > Tachina lurida. The sequence continues at coordinate 88,320,716 of OX101755.1, forward strand.
AAATTGCAAAAGATTATGAAGAACCACCAGGAGCACCATTTCTATATAGTAGAATTCTTCTATTTCTCACAATGACCACTTTTCGTTCCAAAATAGGACCTTTTTTAAAATTAAGTTTCTGTGTTATTGATATATCTGTTGTATATTCCATTAGTTTAATTTCATTATTCAGATCTCGGATCATATTTTCCTTTAATTGTTGAGTATAGTATCAGTCCCTGTTCCTGGATTACGCCACAGAAATAATATTACTTTATTTTACTAAGACTGTTAAGTACTTAACAGTACTCTGTTAAGTGAAAAATTAGCTCTGTAAAATTTTTTGGTTTTTGTCTCTGCTAGTTAAATTTAAATTTATCTTCACACATATAAAAAGCATTGCCAATGTTTTGTTCTAGACTTGTGTCCAACAGTTCTTTTTGAACTAGTTCGTTCAGTTGGACACAAGTTCGGTCAAAAACATCAATGTAAATTAAACAACGTTTAATTCAAACGCTCTCAAACTGGTTCAAAAAGAACTGTTGGACACAAGTCTAATGTAAATTAGACTTGGGTCGAAATCGTTCACACAAACCAATGATCAAACCTATGTAATTTAAATGGGTTTGATCATTGGTTTGTGGCAAAAATGAACTAGTGAACGAGTTCGACCCAAGTCTAGTTTGAAACAACTTTTGATTCGAACGCTCTCAAACTAGTTCAAAAAGAGCTGTTGGACACAAGTCTATATTTAAGGATACCAAGACTTTTTTTGTGCAAAAATATGGAGTTACCAAGGATTTTTTAACGATAGTATTTTTGTTTTGTTTGTTTTGTTGTCCTCGTACATACCTATATCACATTTTTTGTTTGTTTTGTATTGGGTATACGAGTTAAAATATTAATAAAATAATAAATAAAAGAAATTTGATAAGATAGGTATATATTTTTTTTTTTAAATTGATGAACTTGCTTATTTCAGCTGGGGTTCTTTGAGTTATGCTGGACACTGTAGATACATACATATGTACATCTATATGTAAATGCAGCTTGTCTAATGTTCCAAAATTACCCATCGATGTACGTACATACTTTTTCGAGTGCTTGGGGTCGTTAGTACTGCATGTGTGCATCGTTCATTAATTGACACGAGCATGTTTGTTCAACGCACATGGTTGTTGTTGTTGTTGGTATGATTTCATAACTTGTTTTGTTTGTGCTCTTGTTCATGTGTTGCTATTTTTTTATGATTGTGAAATTTACGTTTGTTTGTACAAATTACACACTTACATGTGTAAATATGTATGTATGTATATACATACATATCTATGTGTTCATGTACATAGTATGTTTATGTACATATCCCTCATTTAATTGAACAACTTCACAACTCAAAAAACTATGTTTACAGAAAACGAGCTGAGTATACAAGATATTTGTGTCAAATTTTTGCACGATGTGATTAACGATATGAGGATTAATTCTGCATTATTAACCAAAAAAAGTGCATTTTTTTGGAGTTATGACGATGTTCAAATGAGCCATATCTATGTACGTACGTCAGGGACGGCATTAAGGATTTTAAAATTGTACCAACAACTTTCAAACATTGTACCTTTTTTAGCTTAATTGTACTAAAAGATTTTTTAGTTCAAATTACATACACATACATATTTTTACATATTACATTAGTACATATTTTTATTTGTTTTTATTAAAATAATCGACTTTGGTCTCTATACCGAATCATTTTCACAAATTTGCTTAAAGTTGGGATGTTAAAGCATATGGTTACACCTATTTAAACTAAAATTTAAATTATACAAATTAACTAGCTGGCCCTAAGCAAACATTAGTGTTGTATATGGCATTGGTGGTACAATATGAAAATTGGATTTTGCCCACGAATAAACTAAATATTGCGCCATCTGCCGGACGAACTTCAAACTACACAGAAACGCTCCTCACACCCCATAGAGCATGTATATAAAGTTTGGTCTAAATCGGTGCAGTAGTTCTTGAGTTACGGTGCAAAATCACAAAAAAAACTAAATATGGCGCCATCTGTCGGACGAACTTCAAACTACACAGAAACACTACTAACGCCCTATAGAGCATGTATATGAAGTTTGGTCAAAATCGGTTCAGTAGTTCTTGAGTTACGGTGCAAAAACACAAAAAAACTAAAAATTGCGCCATCTGTCGGACGAATCACTATTTCTGAAAGGGGCGTAGCATTTACCGGGGTAGAATATACATATATAAAACACGCGCCGGTCTTTTACAAATATTTTGTGGGGTGGAAGGCGAAAACTTGTGGGGGCATTGAAGAGTTCACCCCTAACAAAAAAACGTGTTTTTGATTTTTATATATATGTATTAAGATAGCATGTGCTCTAGCATACGAATTTATAAAAAAAATGATTTTGGAAAGGACGAGTTCACATTTTTTGATTTTCTCGCTGCGTTTTGCTTTCACAAGACTGTTTTCAAGTGAGAAGAATATGAGTTTCATGGTTCAAAGTGAAAATTGACCATACATATGCAATCGTTTGAAAAGAAAGGCGGAGTGAAACTGGAGATTGCTTAGATGTACTAAATTAGTCAATGATGTACTATTGTACTTTCGGAGTTTAAATATTACCAAATAAATTCAGTAAAGTGCGACTTTGACTCGCGCACGAAGGGTCCCGTACGTTGGCTTTGAGCATCTTTTTTAATAGTGTTGTTTTTACGTTTTTTCAGCTGAAATAATGTTTTTTTTATTATTTTTCGCTTTTTTCTCGTTTTGGCAATTTTTTTCATTCTGGCGATTTTTTCACTTTGGCGATTTTTTTCACTTTAGCGATTTTTTTTTATTTTGGCAATTTTTTTTTCATTTTTTCGATTTTTTTAATTTTGGCGATTTTTTCATTTTGGCGATTTTTTTTCATTTTGGCGATTTTTTCATTTTGGCAATTTTTCCGGTTTTTTGCGATTTATTTTCGATTTGAAATTTTTTTTTAATTTGGTGCTTTTTTTCGTTTTGGCGATTTTTTTTTGATTTTGGCGATTTTTTTTCGGTTTGGCGATTTTATAACTTTGAGATTTATTTGTTTTACCGTTTATGAAAATTTCAAGAAGTTTGCTCTTACGGTTTCCAAGATACAGCAAGTTATCAAAATTATATAGTCGAAATTACATTAACTGATGGTACACCCTTTAATTAAAATTTTTTTAAATTTTAGTGTTAATTGTTGTAGTCTGTATAAAAATACACTAACTTTACAAATTTCAAGTACATATACATACAATTGTATGTATATTACATGGGATTTTAACATTTTTCGTTGCTCGTTTTGGCACACCCTTTAATTTCCAACTCTCATGTATTTGTTGTTGTAGAGGCCAAGGTTCTACACACTCTGTCCAAATTTCAGGTCCGTAGCTCTTACGGTTCTCGAGAAAATACCCTGTGACGGACAGACGGACAGCGTAGCGAAAACAATAGGGTTCCATTTTCACCTTTGGTGTACGGAACCCTAAAAAGGTACAATTGTACAAGTTTGCCATCCCTGATGTACGTTGTACGCATAGTATGTATATTACATACCTATGATGAACATGTGTGCAGCCATCCAGCAAACAGCGATGCCAATTTAGCGCGTTTTAACTATGCCAAACGCGCTTTTTTTCCTCTTAGCGCGTTCAATAAAAAAAGTGCTAGGTTAGCGCGTTTTGATTAAAGTCAAAAATATCATTTTACTTTTTTTTATAAATTTAACAATTTTCTAATATCCAAAATTTAACTTTTTGTTTAAATTCGTTAATGATTCAGATGTTGTAAATAAAATTCCCTTGACTGTGGTTAGAATTAAAAACGCATTTTAATATTGTAATTGGCAAATAATTTGGAATTTCACAGCTAAAAATATTGCAAATGGCAAATATTTTGAAATTTCACAGCTAAAAATATGTACTCGTACTCGTGACCCAAAAATTTTTTATAAAATATTAAGCATTTATTATTTTCGTACATCAAAAAGCATTTGAATCGCAACACTATTAGACAGTTTATATAAGTTATTAGTTGTAGAATTTTGAATATTTGGAAGGCGAGTATGATTCTGTATGTAAACAGTCCAGGTAACAATGACAAAAACATTAGATCCTGTATTATGGTTAAAACCAACTTAAATATCTTCATTCTATCTAATTTTAGCAATGAAGATACGGTAGCGGCGGCGTGGGAGACAGGGGAATCCACTATATGGATTCTTTCCTGCTACCTGGCTCACGGCGGCACAGACCCACCTCCTGGTACAAAGGTCCGGGATTTAGCCAAAGAGGCCAATAGGCGCGGCACGCCTCTAATAATAGGTGCCGACGCCAACGCACATCATCGAATCTGGGGAAGCTCAGGTAATAATGAAAGGGGTGAGTGTATTTTTGATTTTATTATGGAAAATAACTTAGTAGTATCCAATCAGGGTTCAGAACCCACTTTCATAGTCTCCAACAGACAGGAGGTGTTAGACATTACTCTGGTCAGTGCGAGACACGCTCATCTGATACGTGAATGGAGGGTCTCTTCAGACTGCTCATTCTCTGATCATCGCTATTTGCTATTCACAGTCAGCATATCAAATAGGCATTCGACATTATATGTTAATAGGCGGAAGACGGACTGGGTGATGCAAAACCAAATCCTAACCGACTTAATTGCACGCCCACCAAATATAGAGGGGGCTGCAGATATTGATTTACCCGTGGACATGCTAACAAATGCGTTCAAAGCAGCCACAGGCACATCCTGTAGGGCATCTGTACAGCGCCCGATAAGAAGGCTACCTTGGTGGTCTGGAGACATAGCAGAAACTAGGAAAAACTGCAGGAGACTTTTCAATGAAGCAAAAAGGACAGGAAATTGGTCACTCTACAAAGCTGCATTAAATAAATTCAAGAATGAAGTCAGGAACGCAAAACGCAAAACTTGGAGAGAATTCTGCAGTAATGTAGAAACTTACTCCGAGACTAGCAGAATGCGTAAAATCCTTGCGAAAAAGCCACCGATACCCAGCTACATCCAAAATAATGATGGAAACTGGACCACTAGCAGTATTGATTCCCTAAAGATTCTAATGGACACCCATTTTCCGGGATGTCAACCTTGTAGCGTTATGCCACGGGCGTATCCCTTACATGCTCAATCACATATATCCATCGACTTAACGGTGGAGAAAGTTAAATGGGCAATTAAAAGCTTCCATCCGTTCAAATCACCAGGACCGGATGGCATTATCCCAGCGGATCTACAACATAACGTAGAACTTGTAATCCCATGGTTACTTACCATATATAAGGCCTGCCTCGTATGGTCATATATTCCAATCGCATGGACTAGAAGTAAAGTGATCTTTATTCCCAAGGGAGGAAAAGCATCACATACTAAAGCGAAGGATTTTAGACCCATAAGCTTAACTTCCTTCCTTCTAAAAACTCTTGAGAGAGTGTTGGATGTACACATTAGAACTTCCATAAACAGCTCTCTAATCTCAGTCTCTCAACACGCTTACACTAAGGGCAAATCCGTTGAGACCGCTTTACATTCGCTTGTAGGTTACATAGAGAAATCACTCGAGCATAAAAACTATACCTTGGCAGCCTTCATGGACATTGAAGGTGCCTTTAATAACATTGATCCAACGGTAATCATTCAGTCTCTCAGGGAGCTGGGGATTGACCGAGGGATTTATCGGCTCATTGAAAATCTGCTTCTATGCAGAACCATCACTTCCACCATGGGAGCAGCCACCATCACAAGGCAGGCCCACAGAGGTACACCTCAGGGTGGTGTGCTGTCACCACTACTGTGGAATGTGACAATCAACAATCTGCTTAGAAAATTGGAATCCTTGAGCATTAAAACCGTTGCATACGCAGATGATGTAGCGATAGCAATATCAGGATTTCACTTAGATACGATATCGCAAAGGCTAGAAACAGCACTAAATGAGGTTAATGCTTGGTGCTCTAGTTGCGGCCTGAGTGTCAACCCGACCAAAACGGAACTAGTACTCTTCACCAGGAGATACAAAGTTCCACAATTCATTCCCCCGGCATTGAATGGTACTGTACTTACCATGTCGAAAAGTGCCAAATATCTAGGTGTTGTTCTAGATAGTAAACTCTCCTGGAGGGAAAATCTTCAGGTGAGGATAGAGAAAGCCGCTATGGCAATGTACATCTGTAGGAAAGCAATTGGCTCTACTTGGGGAATTAACCCCAAAGGAGTCGGTTGGATACTAGAGATGGTCATAAAACCTATCCTATTTTATGGGGTCTCGGTCTGGTGGAAAGCACTAGAATCAGCGGGAAACCAGACCCGTATAGAAGGTATTCTACGCAAAGCGGCACTTATGATAACAGGTGCCCTTAGATCCACGCCGACAAAGGCACTCTTCGCTATGCTTTGTTGGCTTCCTGTGGACTTAATGGCTAGAAAACTGGCCCTACATACGGCCGTTAGGCTGAACGCAATAGGCGTATGGAACTATAGACCATGGGGTCACGCTAGCATCCTAAATACAGCGAACAATATACCTAAACCCATTGACTACTGCACTCCCAAACCCTACTTCAATAGGAATTTCAATATCTCTTTGACAGAAGGGTTCTCCCCAGTGGACAGAGCCGTGCAGGTTTTCACGGACGGCTCTATACGAAGGGGAAGAGTTGGAGGGGGGATATATATTCCAGATTTTGGAATTGAAATTTCATTCAGACTCCCGGACGAATGTAGCATATTACAGGCAGAAATATCCGCCATAAAAAGAGCAACACACTGGTTGAGTTATTATCGGATACACAATAGTAATATCCAGATAATAACGGACAGCCAACCCGCGATCAAAACCCTTGCAGGTGTATATTCTACATCATTACTTGTCCAAGAATGCCGCACAGTCCTGGATGAACTGGCGCAGCACGCAACCATCACACTATACTGGGTGCGTGGACACGGATCTACTTCAGGCAATATAGTTGCGGATGAACTAGCAAAGAGAGGAACCCTACTCGGGGAAGTCGATGACAATTTCTGTGGGCTCCCTCTGTCGTCTTGCTGGAGACGCTTCGATACTGCCTTTCTTAATTCAGCTCAGGAAAGATGGCGTAATGAGCCTACCTGCGTTATATCGAGAATCCTTTGGCCTCGTCTAGATACTAAAAGAACCAGTAACCTCATTAGCTTTACCAGAAAGCATCTGAGGAATCTCCTGGCCACACTTACAAGCCACTGCACTTTCGGGACCCACGCTAAACGTATGGGTCTCCCGTATAATGACTACTGTTACAGCTGCAATGATGAGGAAGAGGAGGAAAGCATTTCGCATCTTCTCTGCTTCTGTCCTGCTTTGGAGGATCTCCGTCTGCACTTCCTTGGCAGAATATCCTTCAATAGCTTGTCCGAGTTATCGGAAATAGGACTTAGAAACCTAAGTCTATACATTAGGAGCAGCGGCTGGTATGGCCGCTAGCCTTCACGGCATGTGTATGTACTAGACCCTCTCCTTGTCCCACTTTTTCACTTCTCCTCTACTCTACTCTCCATCTATATCCTCTCCATCTATATTCTCCCTATACTTCCGGTCTCCCCCTTATTCTTATACTTTCAACTTACAGGCAGCACAAAGGGATCATCGTATTGGACCCAAGTGAGCTAGACTCCTATATTTTCATTCTTCACTAGCAGCCTGCTAACCTAACCTAACCTAACCTATGATTCTGTATTAAATGATTTTAGTTATTTAGGATATAATTTCGAAGAAGCAATGCAATATATGTATATCTGATAAGAGTTACTAAAAAAATTTAATTGTACTGGTATTTACTAATACATACATCGACCTTTATTCAAATTTAATTTAGCGCGTAGGAAAATAGCGCGTTTTGACTACGCTGCCAGCAAACCATCACCGTATGTGTAACCAGTTTTGCCAACTATTTACAACCCAAACGCGCTATTCCCCTTCTCAAAACGCGCTAGAATGCGCTGAGTTACAGCATTGTCAACTATTTATAGCCAAAACGCGCTATTTTTCTGCGCGCTAAATTAAATTTTAATAAAAGTCTCTGTATGTATTAGTAAATATACTTTTTTTTAGCAACTGTTTTAAGATTTTGCAATATTGCTTCTTCGAAATTATATCCTAAATAACTAAAATATTTTAATACAGAATCAGAATCACCAAATAATCGAAATCCTTAGTTTTTATTTTAAGTTTCTTTAACAAACTTTGTACGAGTAACAACATACTCGTATAATATGTCGAATAGTTTTGCGATTCAAATGTTTCTTGTACTTCAGCTATAATAGATGCTTGATAATTTATTTACATTGTTTTGGTCACGAGTACGACTAAATATTTGTAGTTGTGAAATTTAAAGATATTTGCCATTTACAGTATTAAAATGCGTTTTTAATTCTAATCACAGGCAAGGAAATTTTATTTCCAACAGCTGAATCATTAACGAAATTAAAAAAAAAATATCAGAGTTTTGGATACTAGAAAATTGGTAAATTTATACAAAAAAAGAAATAAAAATTTAACTGCAATGATGTAATTGATTTTATCCAAAACGCACTAAGTTAGCGCTTTTTTATTAATCGCGCTAAGTTAGCGCTTTTTTTTATTAAACGCGCTAAAACGAAAAAAAGCGCGTTTGGCGTAGTTAAATCGCGCTAAATTGGCATCGCTGTGTGTTTAACAACAGCTGATAACAGACTGAATGAGTAAGTGACAGACTGATTAAATATGCTCGTACATATGAATGTACATACATACATATGTATTTAAAAAATATATTAAAATTTTTTATTCCATGTGGTTGTTGTTTCATGTATCGACATACATACATATACTTATGTATGTTTACATACATATGTACATAGCATATGTAAGTGCTTACGTATTTACATGCTTATTTATGCATGTACTTACATACATACATACATATGTATATACATACATATATACACACCTAGTATATTTAAAGAGCTTTTTTATGAATACATATTATGTACATATATCTAAATTTGTGGTGTGGTTATATGTCACACCCATATGTGGAACAATCGATGGTTATGTGAACTTGTTTGTTTAAACAGGCAGGCCTGATGATGATGGTTGTGAGTAGTGGTATTATTGATGACGACGACAGCAAAATTTAATGATAATGATTGCCGATTATTGAATTAATTTTTAAAATAAATTCTGCATACATACATACATATAATATATACATACATACATATTACCTATGTACAATACAAAAATTTGTGATTTTTTGAAATATTTGTATGGGGAACCCCCCCCGGGGTCATTCCAGGGGATGTGCAACTGGCATAGATGTGTCGGCCTTCCAAAATTAGTGGGGGTCGGTCATTCGTTTTGACTCGATTGAGGAACTCTAAATGAGTCAAAAGGAGATTTTTCAAAATTTGAAACTTCAAAAAAATTTTACCCTTCGGATCAAAAGTCGGGACATCAAAATACATTTTAGAGGTATGGTTCCTTCGACAAAGTTTCTTATTTTGATCCCTATAATACGATTTTCCTAGTTATTTGTGTTCGACATTATTGTTACATACAATAAACAGGATACACAGCTTTTCAGATTATTTTATTTAAAAATTATAGCAATCCTGGGCCCATAGCCAATGTTGGATATATTTAGAACTAATTTTATTAATTGTATAAAATTAATGTACAGTAGAATCCCGATGATCCGAATACCGATTATCCGGATATCCGATTATCCGGACTCATCATTCGTCTCAGCTCTAATTATCTAATTGCCTTACATATGGGCATTTCTCCGAGAAATTCTACTTTTTGTCGCGTGCGACAGCAAGCAATTAACCTTGTATTTCTGAACAGTGTGACTCGATTTTTCTGAAAATTTTACCTAATTTAGAGCTGCTGACTGCCTACACAAATATATAAAGAACTAAATAAAAATTTAAATTTTCTTTGAAAAAACAAACACATTTGCTTGGTGTCGCACGCTACAAAAAGTTGACATTCCTGTGGAAATGCCCATATGTATTATGTGATTCATTATCTGTCGTTATAGTTCGTTTTTTGTCATGACAAACATGACAAATTTAAATGTATGTATGTAATTTGATTATTTGATTTGATTAAGTAAAAAATTTCATTTTTTTTTTGTTATGACATTCTTTGAGTTAATGAGCGATATGTAGATATTTATGTACATATCAGTGATGGGAAAGTTGGTACGATCGTACTTTTTTTGATACTATTTGACATGAAAAAGTGCCGTAGTACTCCCCTAAGAAATTTGATACTCTCACGGGCAACTTAGAAATGCAGTCAGAAGACTCGCGCATGCATATATTTTGCCAAGAATTAAATTGTTTTTTCGACAAATAGAAAGAAGCTTTATTAGTAAAGATCTTTTAGAAAAGTGTAACCACAATTAATTATCAATATCAATATTTCATTCAATGATATTTTATGTGGCACAGAAGTTTATCTATTGAAACAACTGTTTTAAATCAGTTTAAAGAAAATTTTAAAAAGTTTATATTAAGTTCTAAGGGCAAAAGTGGACTTTGACAATAAAATGTTAGTTTGGTTTAGTAAGTGTCCCCCTGAAAGTATTTTATCTGTTAAACCAATATCATTATACCACTTTTAATTAAAATGTTCCCAGGGAAAAGAAAAAAAGAAAAATAATTTGAAATATTAACAACGAATATAGAGCATTGGCTTATATAAAAATGCATTAGATGAATACATGTTTCCTGATATATCGAGAGTAGCTTACGGAATTTTATCCATGCCTCACTCCTCTGTAAATGTCGAAAGGATTTTCTCTTACCAAAATTTCATGAAAACAAAATATAAATCAACAGCCATCGTATTCTGTAACTTGCTAAAGCTAAATCTCTATCGCTAAGAATCCATAAAATCAATTTGTCGATTTTCGGCTACGAATGCAATTTTCAAACGGGTATTGATTAATCAGATAATGGCTTAAAAATGTAATTCGCCGAAATTTTATTGCTTTATGTCATCGCCAAAAATTTAAAATTTTCTATTTGTTCAGCATTTTAGCGGTCGAATTTAGCTTTAGCGAGCCATGGAATACGGGGGCAAGATTTATGTTCCAACAGTATTAAATCTAATCCAGGCTACACCTATTTGTATATTTGTACCTATTTGTTCCTTTTTTTGTAAATGAATTTCTTATAATTTTTTGTTAATAAAATTTAAATAAGAAATATTATAATTTTTGGTACTCTCAGGTCAAAAAAGTACTAAAAAAATTTGTTTTTGATACCGAAATGCAAATCTCATTTCCCATCACTGGTACATATAAACATAAGGTTGTACAGATACATTACCCCAATTCACAAACTTGTGCAAATGGTCTTGTATCGTAGCATGTGCAAAATCGTATATTATATTGATACTCACCGCTAAGAATTGTTAAGTGGTGAGTATCAATATATTAACCATATTGCAAATGCTATGATGCAAGACCATTTTGCGATTGATATTTGAACTAAGAAAGGGCAAAAAAATAGGAACCATTCGAAACAAATTTATTATAATGTAGTACATATAATATATAATATAATATACATATTATATACATATGCATTTATTATGTATGTACATACAGTGCATACAGTGAAACCTCTCAGAACGGACACCTCCTATAACCGGACAAGTTTTGTATATCTAATACGTTCATTAGTTTTTCCATACAAAATGCATTCCCATAACCGGGTACTCCAATAACCGGACGCGGACAATAAGTTTTTAAAAATATTTTTCTAAATATGTACCTCCCATAAGCGGACAGAAAGAGTTGCATTTAAATAGCAGGTTTTCTTTATTCAACTCAGATTTATAATTGTATTAGTGCCAATGATATTTGTGATTCCCCGGTTAATGCAAATGTACATACATAAATATTGATGCGTTGAAGAGCTCTTGTCCCAAATTAACACAGGAAAAAAATTGTTGTTATCAATTAAAAACAAAATGAAAATTTTAATCAAATTTGAAAAAGAAAAATGTTAGGTGAGCGTATTTTAACAATTCATATTGTGTATTTTAACAATTCATATTGCTACATTTCTTATACAAATTGCCCGTTCAAAGCATTTTTCTAAGGAAGACTTTGTTGCATTCCAACAAATAAAAACATTGAAAGTTATTTTGAAACCCAACAGCTGAAATTATAGCAATCTAAGTTGAAGCAGTCTACTCTTAATATAATTTTTCAACTACAATAAACTACAAAAAAAAAAAATGTGTACCTCTCTCATAAGCGGATACCTCTAATAACCAGACAAAAAATACCGCGACGGTGAGTATCCGGTTATGAGAGGCTTCACTGTATATCAGAGAATGACAAAAGTATTGTTTCAAGTACTCTTTGAGTATGGAGTGTCAGACAACTATAAATGCGTACAGTTACAAATAAAAACCATACGCAAACATACTCATCAATTTTAAACTCAATACAACGATTCTGTTCAGACATATTCCTAAAATTACGCAGCACAAACGACTATAAGTAAAATATATGTACTGTATCAGCTAAAATATAACACATAAGTATAAAAATATACTCTGAGTACTCGTATTTATTCGGCTACAATTGAGTATATGATTGCATGACGAATCTGTTTCTAAATAGTGCAGATTGCATTTCGATCTTAATATCATTTATTATTTTAAGGACATAATATAAAAAGAAAAAAATATATTTATAGCTTATATCTTCCACAAAAATATTTAATATAAATTAAGTTTTATGTTTGCATTTGGACTGAAAATTTGATAATGCAAAAAAATATTATAAGGGCTTCACTGTTCAAGGACACTACCTACAATAGCTTGACGAGACCACCAACGTTTTTGGGGAGTATTTAAGTTTATGTAATGAACTTCTCAGTTGCAATATCTCTGGAAATCTATAAAATCATTATTTCGACATGAGCTGTTGCAAAAAAAAAAAAAAAGTGTATTTATTTTATATTTAGGTTCAAGGTTAGGTTAGGTAAGGGTGGCAGCCAGAATCCTGGACTCACTTAGACCGTTTTGGTACATTGTGTTACCACGGAGACTCTGCTACTTATGAGGAGTCCCCACCGTCGAACCAACCAGAGCTCAATATAAAGCTATTAATACGTTGCAATTCAACACTAGTAACGCCAGAAAGTTCCATTCTCTTTCTTGCAAGTTCAGCACAGTGACACAGAAAATGTTCTACACTTTCCTCTTCATCGATTTCCCGGCAGCTGCGTCAAAGATCATTGTGTTCGACCTTTAACCTTTGTGCATGCCTACCTATGAGACAGTGTCCGGTTGGCACGAACACTAGAATCGAGAATTTTTCCTATTTTTTTAAATTAATTGTCACCCACCTTCTATTTGTTTCATCTTCTGTATTGCGCCTGAGTCTGAGTTTGCAAGAGAGTAGGGGTAAGCCCACACATTCCAAATCCGATGGAACTCGTAAGGTTGCCCCAGTTCTAGCAAGCTCATTAGCCATAAAGTTTCCCTGAAAGCATCTATGCCCCGGGATCCAAATGATCCTAATATCAAACTGCTCTGCCATCTCATTTAGAGATGATTTGACGTCGAGGGCGGGGATTCAAGGCCCATAATAGCTGCTCGTCTATCAGTGTATATGTTAATCAAAGACGTCGAAGTGACATTTACTTTCAACCAATCTGCAAAATCTTTCATAACAAGGATCTCTGCCTGGAAGACACCGCAGTGATCCGGAAGTCGCTTTGCAATACGAAGACCTAAAGCCCCTAAAAAGACTCCATAACCCATACCTTCTTGTGTTTTGGAGCCGCCCGTCTAAAAATTAACAAAAAAAATTTTCTTCTGTCTGGAGTTCTATTCATCCACAATTCTGTGGATGGTATCCAGGTTTTATAAAGATGTTCGTGTAGTAAAGCAGTGGCGGGTTGATCAATCCTCCATCGTATCTAAAGTGGCCGGTACCATATCCGTTCCACAGGGAGGTACAACGAAAACAGATTGCTGAGGTTGTTGATATCTCCTTCCCTACTGGGTCCAATGGTAGTAGGTGGAGGAGCATCAGCAGTGTATCCGTAAGAGTAGTGCCAGAAGCACACGATATGAAAGTCTTTGCACCTTGTTTAATATATGTAGATACGTCTTTTTCTCCAGGGACGGCCACCACACGATGATTCCATACATGGGAGTTGGGCGTACATTTGCAGTATAGATCCAATAAACGATTTTTGGGATAAAATCCCAGTTTTTTTTAATGTATTTTTTGTTCCTTTCTTCACTCTCTTCAATTTTCCTAATTACACGTTTGCTTGTTCAATTTTTAATTAGTCGAAAGTGTACTTCAGTAATGATGTCAATGTCGCCAAAAAGTTACCAAAATAGTCTACAAAAACGGTGGCTTGGGGACACTTAACCCCACGCTTTCTTCAGGGTAGCTTTTGATAATGTTTTTTTAGCTGCGCTCTTATTTTGCTCTTAACTGCACTCAATTATGTGCGAGTGCGTTTGAAGTGTCAGATTTTTTATTGCGTTATTTTTTTTCCAGATTGATTAAGCAACTGCATGTGGAGTGCGATAATGTTTAAAACAAAACGAGTAATTTTAACCACCAAATAAGAAAACTACAAAAGACATAAGCATTTATATACATACATACTCGTACATATGTATATATGTATGTATATGTACTTTTGTACATACATATATGTAAGTATAAAAAAATGTAATAAAAATTGGGAGTTGCGCAAATAGCGCAATGGATAAATTGGAGCTTGTAAGCTTATTTTTGTATTAAAAATAAGTTAAAATATTTTAATATTTACATATGGTTTTTATTTATTTAATACTAGCTTTTACCCGCGGCTCCGCTCACCTTGATCTGATATTTTGGACACTATACATACTTAAAATGTATGAATGTTTTGTTATTTGTTACTCACTGATAATGCCATAGAAAACGATAAAAACCGACAAAAAGGCGAAAAAAAATTAAAAAACAGAATAAAAACCGGTTTTAGGACTGGTTAAACAATCAAATCCGAAGCGAAAATTGCCCTAATCGGTCCAAGAATTACTTTTTCGGAAAAAATCTGAAATAAGTATATATTAAAAAAAACGGTTCCGGACGGGATAAAAAATTGGCTGTATAGCTTTCCATTTGTGAAAGAATATTCAAAATCGGTTTAGCGGTTTGAAATCTGTTACCAAATATACAAAAAACCGGTTCCGAACCGGATACATAAGATAGGCGACGCTGATAATGAAGCTTTCTATTGGTGAAAGAATTTTCAAGATCGGTTTAGTGGTTTGGGCGTGAAAGCGTAGCAAACAAACAAACAAACTCAGTTTCACATTTATAATATTAGTAAGGATGCTACATTTTCAAATTTGTTTTAGAGCATACCGCTGCTTCCGAAATACGTGTACATTAGGTATGGCATAGTAGACGATTTTTCGATTTCGACATGCAAGAACCCTATCATATTATGAGGTTCGCAAAAAATTTCAAAGTTGAGGGTAAAAGAAAAAAAAATACAAAAAATCATATAACTTTCCCGGGGTCACCGCTACAAGGGTCAAGTGTATGATCAGCACCCATTCAGGGCTATCATGAATAAAATTCCGCGTGAAATTTCTCCCTTTTCCAATTAGAATTTTTTGTTTTCCCTATTATTTGCTATTAGTTGGAATTTTTCACTGGGAAAAATTTCACGTGGAATTTTATTCATGATAGCCCTGATTAATTTTCTCCGCCCAACATCTTTCTTAAGCACACCGACCCCGCCTAGCTCCTCTCCTTTAGGGGGCTACCTTACAAAGGCTCCCAGGGCGTACCTATGACCACCTCCAATATTTTTTTCAATACGAAGATTTTCTCTAAACATACTTATCATCTATCTTCAACCATTAAGGTCGTCCCCATACAAAAAATAGTTTTTTTAATAATTTTTTTTTTAAGAAAGGCGCTTTTTCCGCTTTTATGGTGCCTCCCAGCGGGGTAAAATGTAAGACCGACCCACAGTAATTTTTCATTTTCAACACTTCCTTCGAACATACCTATGCCCTAGCTCGACTCTTTAAGGGCCTCCCACACGAAGGCGAAATTTGTATAAAATTTACTCGCAGGGCTCTAACTGCCCCTAGGGCGTACCTATCGAAGTCAGATGTATGACCAACCTCCAATTTTTTTTAATACAAAGATTTTCTCTAAACATACTTATCGTCTATCTTCAACAATTAAGGTTGTCCCCATACTTCTTTGTTAAATCATTAATTTATTTTTGGCATGTGTTGGATATACATACATATGTATCTTTTGTATATCCAACACATGTATCTTTTTATTTTGGGCAACGACTTGAAGTAAAAATATTTTGCTTTTTTGTCGCGGCACAACGCACTGCTGTAATCTTCTTATAATTTTACGCCTCTTTCTGCAGCGTTGTTGAGATCTTGCAGTTTTTGCAATATATCTAGCGGTGTTTTATAGTCTTCACGTTGTCCCAGGTTTCTGGATCGCTATTTAAAAAACTTTTTGGTAATCCAAAGCGTGCTTTCCCAGGTGTTAATTCACTTCACACCTGTGAAGCCAATGACTGGGCGAGAACGATCTTCGCTGTCTTCTCGTGAAGACTGCAACCAAGCGCTAGAGATATTGCAAAGACTGCAAGTTCTTTTTTTACTTACAAGATTTATAAATCCGACAGATTGCATCATGATCGCAAAAATAGCAGAACTAACAATCTTCTGGATGTTTTCAACAGAGCTTTAGATACATCAGATCCAATAATTTAGACAAAATGCTTAAGCAGGCGCATGCAACAACGTAAGCCCTTAAACCTTGCACATGAAGTTATAGAGCTTCTAAGTTCCAATGATATAAATCAAAATGTGGATGAAGAAAACCACTACGAACAAGCCGAATTTTTATCCGCTAGTTTAATAATAATAGTTTGAGTCAAATGTGTCTAGAAAATGAATTGCAGTTAACTGATTCAATCAATTTGACTGAAAACTAAAGTAAAATAATTTTTTTTAATAAAGAAAATAATAATGAAATAAATTTTCTTGTTTTGCAACTAATTGGTCACCAAAGGGGCTAATTTTTTCTTAGATTTATGCAAAAATTTCTGTCTTTAGCTTCCATCTCAATAGATTACACTTTTGCATATTAACTTTGCACTTTGCACAAGAGAACGTATGTATGTGGAACAGAAATTGCAAAGAGAACATAAAAATTGCAAAGGCTTTGCAAATTACACTTATCAAATTCAACTTATCACTTATCAAATTTTATAGTTTTGAGGAACAAAAAGTTTAGCAAATTGACGAAAAATTTGATAAGTGCAAAGTGAAAAAGTTGATAAGTTGTTTTGTGGAATAGGGCCCTGCTGCTGGTCACACTTTTTGTAATCTTTCCCATTGAACTAAATATGCATATAATGCATTAAACACATTCACCACAGCAGGCTACACGAACACACGACTTCAAATGCCGCTAGCAGCATCTGTCGCCTCGTAGCCAGCTACTTAATTATTTTGGAGACGGCAGCAGCACCATCTGCAGCTGATATTCAAGTACAAATACATAGTTCAGTATTGCCACTTTCATATATTTGCATTTATAAAAATAAATTTTTCTTTTAAAATGTACTTATTTCACATAAAAGTACAATAATGAATCAATTTATTCTTTACATCAATTTTTGGATATTGTTTCTAGTAAATAGTATGAAATAATTGTACGATATCATTCATTCACCATTTTGTATTATACTGGTAACACTGCATTTTCTCATTGTAGCCAGAGAAATAGAAATTAGTTTAAAGTTGGCGACAGCTACAACGGTGGTCGTGCAGTCGTGTAGCCTGCTGTCGTTAAAATAATTGTTAACATAAGAATGTGTGTATTCTATTTTTGACAGATTGTAGCCCCAGGCTACTGTGTCGAATGTGTTTAATGCATAAAACTGCATTAAATGCAACAACAAATACTCTTATGCTCGTCACTCTTTGTGCAGCATCGAGCGTACTTGTTTGCTCTCTTCAGCACTTAATATTTTTTTCTCATTACTTATTTCCCATTCTTCATCCCATTACAACTATCATCCCACCATGGAAAGAAACAACCCTGAAGGAAACGTGGGGTTAAGTGTCCCTCCCCATGCCACCACTTTTGTCAACTATTTTGGTGACATTGTCAACGGATCGTCTATTAATATTGATTTAATGCGTAGAAGAGATTTTTTCAAATACACACAAATGCTTCTTCTTAATGTTTTATTGGTTTGTTGAAAATAAAAGTGACGTCAGCAAAATTTAAGTGTTTATCAAAATTAGTATAAGAAATCAAATTAAACGATTAATTTAAACGTATTGAACAAGAATTAGAAAAATTACACAAAAATAATACACAAAAAAAAAAAAAATTAAAATTAAATGATTTTAAGTGAAAGTTGCCAATTATGGAAATTCTTGTTTGACCCTATGGAAGATTTTGTGCCATCAGCTAAAGATTTGTCACACTTTCAGATCCATACGTACATAAGTGTTTGACTTTACTAATTCAGCGAAACATACCATTTTTGATTTACATACATATATGTATATAATAGAAATTACAAACAAAATCCCTACTTGCTGGCAATACGCTGAACGAATGAATGAATTAGTTCCTGTTATTGTATGTTTTTTATACATAACTTCCATTTTTTATATATTTGTTTAATAAAATACCAAAATGTTAACAAAATATGGAATTTCATTATCAAACGTGTATACTAGAATTACTAAAATGTACTAGTGACCATCTTTTTCCAATGACTTCATATAGTCCCTAAAGAACTATGTAGGTACCTAATCAGTAGTTCCAATGTCAGTAGTTGCTTTTCAATGACACGCACATGTTCAATGTATATAGTAAAAAGCATTGTATGGGGTATAATTAGTCAGTAGTACTGGCGACAAAGTCAATAATGAATCAGTACTGATTCACTAGTGACATTTCCTACAGGGAACATTTACAACCAGTGTTGCCAGAAAGTGATGATGGGAAAATGCAAAATCGGCAAAAAAAAATATTTGCTAAAATCTTGGTGCAGTTTTTTGAAAAACATGAATGCATTTTTGCGAAAGAAAATGCTAAATCTAACAGTGAAAATGCTAAAATGGCAACAATATTTACAACCAGTGTTGCCGTTTGAAAAAAAAAATTCCGGCCAAAATTTTCCCAAAATCCGACCAAAATCGCCTGCTTCCGACCAAATTTGAAAATTTAATTAATAATTGTGTTTTTTGATGTACATTTTATTTAATATTTAAGTAAAATAAAAATTTCAGATATAACATATCAGTGTTGGTATCTCTACGAAGAGCAAATGAACAATGAGCTGTTGCGAAAAGGGTAAAAAGAGCAAAAAAATAAGAAAAAGAGGGTAAAGAAGCACAAAAATTTTTTTTTTAATTTTAATACATTAAGCCACTTAAAAAAGGAGAGTTTGGAGTGTAAACATCATAATATAATTTCAAGTTTTTGCCTCAAAATATTTAATACATATATGAAATATATGAAATTAAAAACTGCTTGAAATTTTCTTGTGTTATTTTTATTAAATTAATTTTTTTTGACATTTCATTCAAATTGCCTTAAAAAGTCAAAGGGGCTTCATGAAACAAGTCTCGCATATTTCCTCAATTCCACAAATGACAATTTTAAAAGTTCTCATGAAAACCCTTATTAATTTCTCAAAATGTTAGTAGTTATATGATCGGTGTTAGTTATTTGGTAGGCTTAGATTAAGATACATATGTATGTATGTTTGTTACTGAAAAATATTTTAAGCATACAAAAGCATTAAAAGCATCACTTTTCTCCTTAAGTAACTTAAAAGTTTTTGTTTTTGCGATATTCACACTTATTCCAGTTGCCAACATTGACAGCACGTCAATACGATACCAAAAAATTGGGACTTGGCTACCCGTTGTCTAAAACAACTGACAACCTCATGCTGTCAATTGATCTACTATCAATAAATTATTATGCAGAGAATTATGTGGTACTTCTGATTTCTATTTTGCAAGAAGTATTTTAATTTTTTAATCCCAATTATGAAACGTTTTCTAATGGCCTAATTTTGTAAAACTAAACGAATTTTCGTTTTCGTTTCTGGTTGGAGCGAAAACAAAAATATTTTAAATTTTGTAAAACGCTACGTTGTTTTCGTTTCTTGTCAAAATATTATAATTGAAAAATATATTATTCATTATAAAAAGCTGAATATAAAAATATTTTCAAAGTCGAATTTAATTAAATTATGGAATATGCACCAACGAAAAAAGAAATTCTAAATCAGCGGTGTTAGTTAAGGGCCCATAAATACTTGTTGGATGTTTGTGAAACTTTGGTTTCATTACACACTTTCAAACTTCGGATTAAATTTTATCATTTTAACATTGACTGGAACAAAGTAGTTATGAGGGTTTTAAAGCGAATGTATGTGTAAATATAGGCACTACGACCATAGGCCGAGCTGGCCTGGAGCTCTATCGTGCACCTTGATCAAAGTCAGGCAAACGCATACATATACATATAAAAAAAGAGAGTAAAATGCATGCTTGTGCGAATGTGCATGTAAAAAATATCATAACAAAGTACCCACGGGCGGCCTTTTCCATATGTTTGACCTAGATACTAATTTACTCATTATTGCAGCAAAACTAATGCAATAATGTAGTTAAAACATTTAAAACGAATACAATTTAACAAACGTTTTCATATGACACTTAAGTCGTTTGAAAACGTTTGCAACTGTTTTATAAAATACATTTATTTTACGTAACATAGAATTTTCGTTTTCAAATGTTTTACAAAATTCGAAATTAAAAACTAACCAAAAATTTCTGTTTGAAACGCTTCCTTCTGTTTTACAAAATTAGGTCATAAATTGTTTTCAACATAGTTTCCGTTATTGTCATTAAAAATAATTTAAGAAGGCTCAGTAAAAAGATGCTGCTATTAGTTCTTAAAAGTACATTAGGTTTGTAAATTAAAAATATTTTTATTTTACAAAAAAGCACCAAAAGCACTGTGAGAAATTGTTAAAAAGCACTGTAAATACCCGCTTTTTAAAAAAGGGTATTAACCAAAATTTCGCGTTTATGAAGAGGCAAAAAGCACCAAAAAATACCCGAAATGCACCAAAATACCATCACTGTAACATATCATTATATTATATATTATTGTTTATTATATTATATATTATTGGTAAATGGCAAACAGTGTGAAAAAAATATTTTTAAGATAAAATATATGAGATTTTCAATAAATTACGCGAAGAGAAAAATAGTTTGTGATTAGAGACAAAAACCGACCAAAATTTAATTGGTCCGACCATCCGACCAAATTAAATATTTTAAATTTTTTCCGACCAAAACGGCAACACTGTTTACAACTCAAACATTTGCCAGCAACTCTGCCCTCAATAATTCTCTACTCACATTCTGTTATTCATGCCAAAAACGGACAAAACAAAAATCAGTCGGTTGGGATTTCAAATGCAACACTCGCAAACTTTCGCAATCCAATTCTCAGTTGTTATTTTTGTACTTGTATGTATGTAGTATAACTTGTTCTTGCTCTTAAAAATCATTGATTTGTTTGCAGTCGTTGACATCGTTCGTGGCTGTTCTAGTCCATAATGTTGATTTAATCGTCAGAGCTTACGAATAAATAATAAACGTATCGTGTAATGCAATTTTACTTTAAAATAAAAATCAAACTGCAAGCAACAACATTGCAAATGAAAACAACAATAATGTGTAATTTGTTTACGAGTTGTTGTAACCTAAGGTTTGCTTCTATTCTCCTCTTCTCTTGAAATTGTGTACAGATAGAGTGAGTGGTTGGTTGGGTGTCGGGCTGATTATTAGCTGAGCTTGTTGCTGTTGTTGTTCAGCTATTCGCTGTTTTTTTTTCCTATTGATGAGCGAACCTTAGAGCATGTTGTTAACATTTAACATTGAAAACGTACATTGACATACAAAATGCACTTTTACAACAACAATTTTTGTAATAATATTGTAAATAGAAAACAGTTTAGTGCACGAACACACACACACACCACACACACACACACACATACAACGAAGGCATTTATGCGATTGCCCAGTCATGTGAGTGGGACTAAAGCAAAAATCTGGCAAATATTGTTTTTGCTTGAAGGGAGATGGTGTTAAGGCAAAAATATGATTATACGAGTATGTAGTGAATGCACAAATGTATCAATAACATGTTTCATTTGTATCATTTCCACATTTCTGAATGCACCATAATTATAAAATTATTGACGTAAATATGTATTATACACACCACAGTCAATATGAACATTTTGAATAACTTTTAGCGATATTTTCTAGGGACGGACATAAGGTGCAATCAGAGGTGTCATAGCCATAGAAAACAGCCGTACGAACCACACTAATAGGCAACACTGTATTTGATTATAGGTGATTCGCCCTAACGCCATAACTCTCACCATAGAAACCAATTGAATTTTGGTTTGGTTATGGCTATGGCATTATGGCTATGTCATTTGAAACATAGACTTCTATTCGATGACATTGGCTAGAGGTGCTTGTTGACAGCACAACCGGTAAAGCTGTTATATATCTTCGAAGTTTAGCCAGAATACAAATAGAATTCCAATATACATACATACATACATATGTACTATTGACCTGCAGAAGACCATTTATAAGACCTTTCAAGACATGCGAAATTTTTCAAACGCTTTACTACAGCGAAATATTCTAGAATAAACGCTAAACAACACTGTTGGCAATTTTTTTTTTTGAGTTCTTTATCTTGCCAACAGTGTTTTTAGCGTTTGTTTTAGAATATTTCGCTGTAGAAAAGCGTTTAAAAAATTTCGCATGTCTTGAAAGGTCTTAAAATAGTCTTGTGCGGGACTTTAATATGTACTATATGTATGTATGTATGTGTACATTAGGGTGGCCCGTCGTAAAATTTGTTCGATTTTGTCTAGTCTCATCCCCCGAACTGGTGACAATAGGTAAAAAACTATGATCTGTAAAATTTCAAGTCAATTGGTGAAGATTAAGTTCTGCCTGCCTCAAGTCCACTGAAATTTGGGGAAAACCATAATTTCTCTGAAAATCTGACTTTAATGTATTGTAAATTGAAATTTAATTGATTAATTAATTTTAAAAATCCTATTTATTGAGTTACGACGCACAGTAGGGCCTTTTGACTTTTTTCGTTGCAAAAATTATAACTTTTGAACTGATAAAGATATTTAAAAATTTTAAAAAGCATTTGAAAGGAAACTCCTTTAGCTTTAATATACATGATTTGCACGGTCATAGGTTAGGCGCGCGGCACTGTGCACAGTGTCTGCTTTCGACTGTTTTTATTACAGATATACATAAAGATATTTTAATAAAAATGAGTATCATTATTGGCCATAGCTTTGTGGAGGCACTATGCACAGTGGTTTTTTGTTGAAAACATCATAATTTTTTAAGTTACCAAGAAATTTGTAATGGGTAAAAAACACTTGATTTTTAAATCTTTTAGGATCAAAATATGTAAGTGCTCCCTTATTGTGATAGGCATTGGACACGATGACGCCTTTGACCTTTCTTGTCGCAAAAATCATATATTTTGAAGTAATGATATTTTTAAAATTTCTCATACATTTAAAATACAACTTTTTGTGCTTTAAATGACATTCTCATAGGGAAGTCTAGGAAAAAATGCTACTCTAATATAACATGTTATATTAATATAACTCTTTTTATTTATATTACAGATAAAAATTATTGAAATATTTTTAATGCTAATGTTAATTTATAATATTATTTTATAGTATGATATACTATAATATGATATTGAGTTATTTTTCAACTTCTGCTGATACTCCAGTAAATTTTACATTAGATAGTACTGCTTCTTTTTTGGCAGAGGTAAGCTTTTTATATCCAGGAAGAACATTCACATTATGATTCTTTAAAGAGCTTGGTAAAATATTATATTTCTCCTTTGACAATCCCACAAGTCCATAAATAACGCTAAGGCTTCTTCTATGCTATACTTTATGGGTAATGCATTCGGAGGAGTTGGAATACTTTCTTTAATCCTTCGTAGTCGATCTGGGCTGGCAAGCTCCACAGCTTTTGTAATATCAGACCTTGATTTATCTTTATCTTTTACGTACTTAAGACATAATGCTTCTGACAGATTCGATGTAGATATATCTTTTGTAGCATTTTTAAGTTTACGTTTTTTTGTGTACTCCGAACACTCGTTTATAGTTTTAGCAGGCCTTCCTTTTCTGCTGTCCAAGGATGTATGCGGTTCTTCGATGTTTTCAAAAGTTGTTACTCCATTTAGCCAGTCTGAGTACTTTTCCATAAAGGTTTTTGTTGTACGGTTTGAGGCAAGCCATTTTCTACGAATATCCAAGAAAACGAAGTGAATTTTGTTTTTAACATCCTTTTCGTGGTATCCTGGTAAACCGTACAATTTTTTCACAATAGCCAAATTAAATACATTTTCATTATGTGATTATCTAAATAACTCGAACAATTCCGAATTTTGAAATGACATTATGAGTTCTGGTACTGATCACTATTTTGCAAAGTAAAACCATAAATGATTGCATTACACAATTGCAGATTAATTTATACGTATTAACGAGTAGCAATAAATATTAGTAACAAGTGATGCAGTGAAAACAATTTTATAGACAGAATAATTTCTTTTCATATTTGGAACGCATCTTTGTTACATATATAAAATAATTTTTTATCTTTAAGTAATAAAATACATTTTATAACATAAAGTACAAGTTACTTTTCTCTTATTTTTGTAAAAAAAGAAAACTAAGATTTGATCTTTCTATACGATTATATATACATATTTCAATGAAATAAGGCTACATACATATTTATAAGTAGGCACATATGCATACATTAACAAAAATATATCAATCAGTTCCACTTATATTTACATTTTTGTGCTGTAAGATAACATAAAATATAAAAAATATTAAAATTTTGGTAGCTTTTTTCCTTATTTGGCAATTTTTTTTTTAATTTTGGTTGCAAAAATATCTTGGCTGTGGCAACGCTGGCTAAAAGATTGTAACATCTTTCTTCAAATTTCAAGAAAACCTGTCATTTTTTGTGGCCCAATTTAGCTTAATTATTTAAAGTACTGTGTAGTAAATATGCTAAGAAAATATGGGCGTGACCATTTTTGCACATTTTTAGATATTCTCTATTTTATTTGTAAAAAGTACCTAAATATAGGGTGTCTGAAAAACGGCAACTGCCGAAAAAGTAGGGTATCTGGTGGACATTTTCTTACTTTTTTTAATAAACAATAAATATACCTTTAAAACAATACCAAAAAGTAGTGATCACATGGCAATATTTCTGACACTTCAATTCTAAAATGTTTTTTTTTCTCAAAATCACATTTTTTGGACTTTCTAAAAAACTGTCGACTTTAAGCAGCTCCACCAGCTATAATTCTTATCCAATTAAGAAAAACGTTTTTGAATTCTGATCAGTAAAATGATCTTTATACGATGTGTTCATTCATTTTACAAAATTTTGTCATCAAATTTTGTATTTTTGCAACGGTTTTTGGGAAAAGGCGCCACAGTGCGACGTTGTTTGAGAAAATAAGTGATATACATAACTACATAATGGGTGTTTTTTATTGAGGTATAGAACTTTAAGTTGGCATCACTTTTTTAACTGGCGGCCATTTTGTCAGCTGTCAAGTGATTAATATTTAGTTTGGTTTGTCATTTCATCATGAACAGGTTGACAAAAGAACAACGCTTGCAAATCGTGCAAATTTATTTCGAAAATAATGGTTCAGTTCGCGAAGTTTACCGCAAGCTCCGTCCATTTTATGGTCGACATAATCGTCCATCAGAGCAATTAATTCGGTTAACCATGGATCGTTTTCGCACTACGTTTACTCTATGTGATAATACGCATCCGCAGAGACGTCGAACAGTGCGCACCGAAGAAACAATTGCCGCTGTAGAGCAAAGTGTTGAAGAGGACCCGAATGAATCGATTCGCCACCGTGCACAGCAATTGGAGCTTTGTCCATCAACTTTATGGAAGATTTTGAAGATTTTGAATGTGGATGAGTTGTGGTTCCAACAAGACGGCGCTACATGCCACACAGCGCACGTCACAATCGATTTATTGAAGGAAACATTCGATGAGCGCATAATTTCGCGGAATGGCCCTCTCAATTGGCCACCAAGATCGTATGATTTGACACCATTGGATTATTTTCTTTGGGGATATGTGAAGTCGCTCGTCTACGCCAACAAACCAGAAACGTTAGGGGACTTGGAAGCCAACATTCGTGGCGTTATTGCCAACATACGGCCCCATATGCTCGAAAAAGTGGTTGAAAATTGGACCTGTAGAATTGGCTTTATTCGAGCCAGCCGCGGCGGCCACATGCCCAAAATCATATGTAAACATTAATGGCATAAAATTATCCTTCCAATAAAGCCAAATTGATGGACATTAAAACGATTTTCTTGTGTTTTATTTCAATTCGAAGTTCTATACCTCTAAAAAAAACACCCTGTATATGTATGTATATGTATGTAGTTATTTACAATTCAATCTTATTTATAAAGGTTTATTTTATTCATCACTTAGTAATTACTTGTTGAACGTTTTACTAACAAGTAGTAATTAAAAAAAATCAAAAAACCCGACTGCCACCAACTTTGAACCGTTAAATATCCTAAATGATATGAAAAATCATAAGGGAAATAAATCTAAAGATGATTTTAAAATACGCATTTTGATATAGTAAATACTTGCATACTTTAAGCAAATTCACGAACAAATCATTAGGATCCTTGGTATAACAAAAAAAATTTTTTTTTAATTTCCCGATTTATCCCGAAAATATGTGCTATCTTCTAAGCGGCTGGACCGATTTTCCTTAATCTCGAGAGTTTTGATCAAGTCACCTTTCAAACAATAAAAACTAAATCTAAATCGGTCCAGCCGTTTGGTCTGTACGTGGACTCGTACAGGCACACAGACACACACTACAAACTTATAAATATAATAATATAATCTACATACATATGTATATACTCGTATATGTATAAAAAGAAGTGTACATTTTGATTGTCGCTCCATAACTGGAGAACGGCTGCATAAAATAAAAATGGCTGAATACTAGAGTTCGACCGATTAATCGGCTTCGGCTTCGGCCTTCGGCTAAAAATTGGTAATCGGCCAACATTCGGCCTATGGCAAAAATCGGTCGATTAGCCGAAGCCGAATATTTTTCATTAAAAGCTTGAAAAATAAAATTATGTTTGGTCGTTGCTCGCCGACAGTTTCTGTTGTGTTTAACGTTTTGAAAGGGTTGCTTTGAAATACAACCCTGTTGCTTTCTATTTTCTTTTACTTGGACGTTCTTGTGAGTGATCATATGAAAAAGCAATCTAGAAATTGCAAAATAGTTTTATTTTTCTTGTTATGTATCCAATAGATATTACAGCTATTTCAGTGATCTCAAAAAAGCAAAATTTTTTCTTAATTCCTCATCATTTTTAAAATTTAAAACGTTCGGCTTCGGTTTTGGCAGAAGTTTAGGATTTTAGCCGAAGTTCGGCTTCGGCTTCGGCCAAAAAAACCGCCTTCGGTCGATCTCTACTGAATACGTTTTGTAGAACATGCAATGAGGATGGTTATTACCTGTTTTGAAACTAGGACCAGGAGGGCGATAGGGGAGGAATTTCTGCCTCTCAAAAACGTCCAAACCGATTTTAATGAAATTTAGAACACAGATAGATCTGCATCTAAAAAGTCACATAGGTTATATATATTTTTAAAACTAGGACCAGGACAGCAATAGAGGAGAAATTGCTGTCCCTCCGAAACGTTCCAAGCGATTTTGATGAAATTTTAAACATAGATTGATCTTCGTCCAAAAAGTCACATAGCCCATGTACATTTTTAAAACTAGGACTGGGGGGAATTTGTCCCCATCTGAAAAGTTCAAACCGATTGTAATAAATTTTAGAACAAAGATAGATCTGCGTGTGAAAAGTGATATAGGCCATGTAGGTTTTCAAAACTAGGACCAGGAGGGATTCTAGAGGAAAAATTGTGGCCCTCCGAAACGTTCGAACCGATTTTAATGAAATTTAGAACATAGATAGATCTGCGTCTAACAGGTCACATAAGATACATATGAATGTACATTTTTAAAACGTTCAAACCGATTTTAATTAAATTTAGAACACCTAAAAAGTCACATAGGGGGGCGATAGGGGGACATTTCCACCCCACCAAAACGTTAACACCAATTTTAATAAAATTTAGAATATATATAGATCTGCATTTAAAAACTTACATAGGCTATGCACAATTTCAAAACTGGAACCAGGAGGGCGATAGGTGAAAATTTCTGTCGCTCCGAAACTTTCAAACCGATTTTAATAAAATTAAGAACATAGATAGATCTGCGTCCAAGAAGTCACAGAGGTTATCTAAATTTTTTTAAACTAGGAAAAGGAGGACAATTTATGTCCCTTCGAAACGTTCCAACCGATTTTTATGAAATTTAGTACATAGATAGATGTGTATCTAAAAAGGACCAAGAGAACGATAGGGAGATATTTCTGCCCCTCCGAAACGTTCGAACCAATTTTAATGAAATAGAAGGTCACATGGGCTATGTAAGTTTTTAAAACTAGGACCAGGTCGGCGATAGGGGGAAATTTCCACCCCACCAAAACGTTAATACCAAATTTTAATGCAATTTAGAATATAGATAGATTTGCATCTAAGAACTTAAATTAAGGGGTGGGGGTGGTAAATTACCTGGTTTTGGTTTTTCCTTATGAACGAGGTCTACAAAGTTTTTTTTTTAAAGTTGGTTTTGTGAGGAGGGGCCGAAGTGTGCCCACCAAAAAAATTACACTATGATACAAAAAAAAAAAAAAAAATATTCAGGGATTCTAATGTACCAATTCGATTTTGTTGGAGTCCATGGATGACGAAAATACCGTTGGTTTTTTTAGGTCACTTCATAAAGTGATTTTATAACGGTAAATGTAGTGAAAAACGGGGTTTCAGTTTTAAACAGGTGTAACTTCTTTGTTTCCTAACGGATTTCTTTTAACTTTCCGTTGGTGTAAAGGACCGAATATTATCTTTCAACCAAGATATATTTTTTGAAAATCGACTCACAAATGGCTAAGTTACAGTCGTTGAAGTGTAGAAAAAACCCATTGAAAAAGTATTCTTTTGTTTTCCTCAGGCCATAAGTTGCTTATGAGTTACAAAAGAATACTTTTTTAATGGGTTTTTTCTACACTTCAACGACTGTAACTTAGCCATTTGTGAGTCGATTTTCAAAAAATATATCTTGGTTGAAAGATAATATTCGGTCCTTTACACCAACGGAAAGTTAAAAGAAATCCGTTAGGAAACAAAGAAGTTACACCTGTTTAAAACTGAAACCCAGTTTTTCACTACATTTACCGTTATAAAATCACTTTATGAAGTGACCTAAAAAAACCAACGGTATTTTCGTCATCCATGGACTCCAACAAAATCGAATTGGTACATTAGAATCCCTGAATATTTTTTTTTTTTTTTTTGTATCACAGTGTTATTTATCAAAGTATATTTTTAAAATTCTATTTGCATATGGCAAAGGTCTATTAAATTTTAATTTGTGGGGGTGGGGGAAGCTAAGTGCCCGCCACAAAAATTTGCTATCAAATATCATTTCTGGACAAATTTCAACAATTTTAATGGCATATGGAAAAGGTTCGCTAATTTTTTTTTTGATTAGGGATGGCCGGGGGGGGAGGGGGGTTGTGCCAAATGTTCGCCGCAAAATTTTATTATTAAATATTTTTGGCATTTGTGAATATGGAAAAAGCATAGTTTTTTTTGGAAATGGTGCGGGAGAGGGAGAAGCAAAGTGTACGAAGGGAATATCAAGTAACTTCCTCATATGTGGACCATTTTCCAAAATTTTTGTTTCGTATGGAAGAGATCCACTAAATTTTTTATTTTTGAAATTGGAAAGGGAGGAGGGTGTCGCAAATTTCCCGCCCCAATAATTGATTATCAAATAACTTCGTCATTTGTCTAGCAATTTTCAAAATGCTTTTTGCATATGGAAGAGGTCCATTTATTTTTAATGGGTGGAGGGTAAAATGTGCCCGCCAAAAAATGGATTATCAAATTACTATGTGGACCAAACATTCAGTAATTTTTAATTTTTTATTTATTTTTTGTTTAATATGTATGTACTGCAAAATCTGATCCCAGCATTAAAGAGAGTATGGAAAACGTTGTCCACTTAATATTACGAAAAAATAGTTTCCATGTAAAAAAAGCTCTAAGCTTTAATACGCAGTAGTAAGTATATTGGTCCACTATGCAGAAGTTGTAGGTTAAAGTTGAATTTGGGTGGGTGGTATTAGTTTGCTTGCGTATGTGTTGCTTTGCTTTGCGCAAACTTTTCCACAAAATTTGATAACAGTCAAAATAGAAATAAGATTATGACATTTAATTTGTTTAGGAAAGAATTTAATGTCACAAAGCAACTTAAAGAAACATGTTTTTGGCTAAGAAGAGGGAATGAATGCTGGAGTAGGAGGCTAAAAGACAAAACAAATACATACTGAACATTTACGTATCTACACACAAGAAAACTTTGGTTACTCGTATTAAAGATTATTTATAATCGTATTTTTTACTTTCAATATTTCGCTTAAATGCCAAGTAACATGAATGTTTCATAATTAATTCATTAATTACACAGTGTGACAAAACCAAAAATACCTGCAAAGTGTTACTATTTTTCTGATAGGTATTGTCGAGTATAACAACAATCTGTATTTGAAATTTTCCAAACACCTCCAAGATCTTGAGTTATGGGTAAAAAACCGGGTTTTCGTACCCGTACGCACTTATTAACCTCTAACTAAGTTAAATATCAACCGATTTTAAATTTATAAACGGATATAGAAATAAGAGACTAAGACCTTTCGAACCATATATGTATCTACTGTTTCAGTGAATTTCAGATATGTATATGTATGTCTGTATTTTTTACCAAATATAATTTTTTCGGTTTTTTTTTCGACACTTTTCTACTTTGGACTCGTTCTAAGGCAGTATTTTTGTACTGGAACCGTACTGTTTATAACTTTATTTATAAAACATAATCGATTAGGAGTAATTCGCAGGTTTGTTTTAAAACATTCCCTCGTAGTTATAAAACTGCATCAAATATACTTATGTAGTTATATGGACTCAGAAAGTGGCAATTATACAAAACTAACAAAACTAACTAAAACCTCCAAAAATTTAATGCGAGGTCAATAGTAAGTATTCCATATTTTTTTTTCTTTTAATGGAATGAAAATATAATTAAATTCTAAGATTTACCTTTTCCTTTAACATTTAGTTTTACCTGAAAAGAAGAGAAAGAAAATTAGTTAGAGATTGTTTTTAATTTATATTACAGCAATGAGAATTAATCATTTAATTATTAATTTAAAGTGTTTTATTGTAGCGATAAAAAAGGATGTTACTTAGACTTCCCTGTCTTTGATTAATAGCCCTATTGATGAGTTGCTTGACAAATACATTTTTTTTAAATAATTTTAATAGAAAACGTTACTTACATAACACCAGGGTGACCGATGAAATTTTTCAAAAAGTGGCACCAAAAGGTGATTTATCCAAAAAAAAGGGGCGAAATTAAAAAAAAAAAAGAGGAAACTACACTAAACTTTTTATTTTTAATGTATTTTTATATAATTCACTCTAAAAAAAGGAGACAAAAAGTGGAAATGCAGTCGAAAAAGTGTAAATTTTTCACTTTAGTCGGTCAAACGGTCACGCTGCATAAGACTTTATTTGATCTCAATTTAATAATATATAAATAACGAAGCTTAAGTCTCCTACTCCAGAAAAATAGTTTTTGTATAAATATTTATTTGAAGCGGTAAAAATTTAAGTTGTTGTGTGGTGAATCTTTCTTAGAATTATCTAAGTTTAGGGTACCGTGGTGGTGTCAAAAAGTGTTAAGTGTAGAAACTTTATTAAAATTTAACTGAATTGCATCGTTATCTATTAGTGTTTTTACACTGCAAGTTAAAACCTGGTTTTAACGTTAAAACCATAAACAGCTGATTTTGCATTCACGCTGCAAGTTTGTTATATTCAGGTTTTAACTCACAGACTGTCTAATAACTTTGCTCAAAATAAAATAAATCTCATCTGTGTTTGTTGTTGTATTTTTTTTCTGCTTTTTGTAACACTTATTTGACAAACTGTACAACTGTTTTTGTTTGTATGAAAAACTAAGAAACTTTACAATGCGCTCTAAAATGGAAATTATTTTGTATTTTGTAAATTAATATTTTATAATTATGGAACTAGTAATACAAAGTGAAGAAGTGCTTGGAAATCAAGTTATTGTATATAAAAAATGCACAAATAAATCACAAAATACAACTTTTTTATAGTTGGATCGATGTGTCATATCGTGGATTTTCACTTTCCAGAGGTCAATGAAAATATTTTTGTTGTTTTCCTTCCAAAAAACTCTTATTTTGAAAATCTTTCGAGCGACATCTCTTGTTATTCACTGGCATAAACATTATCAGCTGCTGCCGGTCATTTTAACTTGGCAGCACTGAATTTACCACAGCGAAAACAGGGTTGCATTTCATAAAACCAAAATAAAACCAATTCAGAAATGGTTTTAAGTTGGATTTAACAAAAACAATTTGTATGGTAAAACCAGATTTTAACATTAAAACCAACTTTTATTAAAACCAAGTCAATGTGAAAACACTATATCTTACAATATACGCTTTCACTTCAGAACCATTTTTCATATGCATACATACATATACAAATATATATATACATATACCCAGTTGGCCACGTCTTTAAGACATCTTTGACGACGGGTACAAGACAATGGTAAGTCGTAGAAGACATATTGAAGACAGCCCCATACAAATCGTCGACGAAATTTTCATACAAACTGCGCCGAGGTCACACAAGACGAGATGGGCGACAATGTCGCTTAGATTGTCGTCAACATTGCTTTATTGAAGACAAAACTTATATGACACTGTCGCTCAGATTGTCCTCAACAAAGCCTTATTGTAGACAAACCATATGACACTGTCGCTCAGATTGTCGTCAACACGGCTTTATTGAAAACAAAACGATGGATATTGTCGCTCAGATTGTCCTCAACAAAGTTTTATTGAAGACAAAACGATGGATATTGTCGCTCAGATATTCATGAACGACGATTTATTTTAAATGTTCGATTAGAAAACCTAATGAACAGGCGACATGTCGTACATTAATCGTCGAAGACAATGTCGTCTGTGACGATTTGGCCAACTGGGATATGTAAACACACATCCATACATAAGTACATACATAGTTACGTATTTTTGTCTATGGGATAAATAAAATCATGGCGTATGATTAATTAATAATCCGTCCACTTTGCAACATAAGCAGGGCTGCCAGATCTTTTTTTTTTTTTTGTGAAGTTCCCTAACTGGAACTTTTATCTCTGAAATTGTAAAAAACAGTTTATTTTAATCCGGAATAATTTCTTAATCGGGCTTAAGTTCAGTATTTTCAGTTCTCATTGAATGAAATATTTTTATTGATTAATGTGGGTTTCTAAAGAAGGAATATTTTTCTGTGGCATCAGCACACATGTCTATCTACTTGGGTAGAGATTGTTATATTATTTATGTTCAGTTGGCAATCACAGTTCACATAATGAGTAAAGTAAAAACCAACTGAAGAGAGCAAAAACAAGTAAAATACGGTCCTGTTCTGAAAATCACGGCGATTTCAAAAACAAACTATTAATAGCTGACTTGGTAGTGGAGTTTTATTGTATGTTAAGGTTTTGTCATTTATAATAGAATATGTTATTCCAACTTCCATCGCTATAAATCGTGAAATTTGCAAAAGCAATGATTTAGCTTTTATTAATTTTATGAAATCATCGTGATTTGACATGTCGTGATTTGCAGAACAGGCCCGATAATATTCACTACAATAATAATTATATGCATGCACCGACGTTACATCGAATATATTAAAATAATTATC
Organism: Tachina lurida; assembly: GCA_944452675.1. NCBI lineage: Eukaryota > Metazoa > Arthropoda > Insecta > Diptera > Tachinidae > Tachina > Tachina lurida. The sequence continues at coordinate 88,354,984 of OX101755.1, forward strand.
ATTATTAATGATTGATAAAATAAAAAAAATAAAAAAAATGTAAAACCGACAGTTTTATGTCTGTTTTGGAATATTTGACCTAAGAAAAGTCTGCTCTGGTCTCAGTTAGATGTTGGGCAAAAACTGATAACACCATTTTTTGAGGGCGCACTGATTTTAGAAACTTTGAGGGCCCATAAAAAAAGCAATGTGAGTCCGATCGATCACAGGGGAGATGTGTAAGCATCTAGTAATGAAATTTTTTTAATATTGGCTTCTGGTAACTAAAATAAGCTATATAAATGTTTGAATCTACTGTATTTAAAAATCTATGGAAAACTGCATCTATAGTAGTGGAATTATTAGTTGTGGGGATTTGTGGAGAATTGCTCATATGCAAGTGGAAAACGTCAAATAAAAATTTTGATAAATCTTGCGACTGTGGGATTGCAAAATTTGTATTAAAATCTCCATCCATAATAATTGGCATGAGATGGAGATTATTACCCAATTGTCGTGCACCAGCTTCAGTGTAAGGCAACATTACGTAATGAAAATATGTTATAATATAATATTATAAATTCTTTATAAAGACTGCTATATATCTTTTAAACAAATATTTGACATTTAAAATGCTCTTTTATTTAAAAGTTTATACTTATTTTATTTATTTTATATTTTTAACAAAATTATCCCCACTGGCAACACTATTACACTTCACAAGCAATTTCTATTAAAATTAAAATTGCTCCTGAAAGTATGCTTTAAAATTCGTTAAGTTTCTCTGTACTTCTTGTTGTCCGTATGATTACACTAATACACTCATACATAGCTCACACCGATTTGATAACGCTTTACGATCTTACGCAAAATCTATACCACGTAGCGTATAGATGTTTACACATCAAAAATTGGTCCCCAAAATCGTAAAAAATGAGTAATAGGGTTTTACTGGTCTTTGGTAGCAGTAGTAGTACTATCGAACCTGTACTGTCAAGACCGCGTGGTTTTTTCACTGTTGCACAGTGTAATTGTTTGGGTTGAAAGGACTTATGATATTGGTAAAATAGGATTGATCATATTGTATGAAAAAATTGGTTTAAGGATTGGGAAATTTACTAATTTACTTATTTACTAATTTTTCAAATTCAAATTATAAAATATAAATAAACGAAAAATAACCAAATTGTGAATATATGACGGCTTTTCTACACGCAAAGTTTAAGTCCTTTGTAAAGGACCCAATCCTGAAACCAATTTTTTTATACCCATTTTCTAGTATAAAAAATCCCTCTAATCTGACAACATCGTTTTGAAAGGCAATTGTTGAAATTCTCACGAATAATACACACGACATTTTTATGTTTGGCTATTGAATAATTTACTTACACAACATGTCCTTATGTATGTAATACATAAATGAGTACGTATCGTTAGCTTAATGTAGAAAGGCCCTAACTATTTATTTTTATGAAATTGTGTTTTTTTTTTGTTTATTTCGATAGAGGAACATCTACATACATATGTAATGTATCGAAAAATGCAAAAATCTGGATTTCAAAAATAATAAATTAGGGCCTTTCTATATTAAGCTAACGGTATGTATGTATGTCCGTATGCTTCATAATTTCAATATTAAAGGATAAGAGAATTTCTTCGCATTTACACATACATAAATAAGATAGATTATATTTGTTTAAAGACAACATGAATTTGTATGATATCTTCCTTTTTATTTTTGAAAATTGCCTGGAAACTAACTGACGGCAGTTATTATGGCTGCGTTGAATATTTGTGTGTTCACCCATTCATTCGTTAGATTTTCTTTGGTGTGGTGTCAATCAGTGTAAGAATAACTATTAGCATGATTGAATGAATGGCTGGCTCCTGTCTCCTGTCTCCTGACTTGGCTGCCTGTCTGACTGTTTGAGTCAAATAACTGTTGTTGTTGTGTTGTTTTGTTTGTTGTGCGACATGTGCGTATTTCCCTACTCGTGTTGGCATTTACATGAAACGACAACATGAACTCAACAAGACCTAAAAGTACCCAATACGAGGGCGGTTCGGAAACTTCTTAGCCTATCAATGAAAGAGAATAGTTAGTTTTTCAAAAATATTTTTATTTTTCAATATAATCTCCTGAAACTTCAATACACTTAGTCCAACGCTTTTCTAGCAATTCTATCCCTTGATTAAACTAGTTTTCCTCAAGGTCTTCAAAATAGTGGTTTACAACTGTAATTGCATCTTCATTTGAGGTAAAACGCTTGCCAGCAAGGATTTTTTTTAGATTTGGGAACAGGTAAAAGTCACTGGGAGCCAAATCAGGAGAATAAGGTGGGTGGTCAAGCAACTCGTACTTTAATTCGTTGATTTTAGCCATTGTTAAAACACTCTTGTGCGCTGGTGCGTTGTCTTGATGAAAAATTATTTTTTTGTGTTGTAAGCCAGGACGTTTTTCTCGAATTTGTACATTTAATTGATCCAAAAGGTTGCAATAGTACTCTGAATTTATTGTTTTACCCTTTTGCAGATAGTCAATCAATAAAATACCTTTGAAGTCCCAAAAAACCGTTGCCATAACCTTACCAGCCGATTGAATTGTTTTTGCCTTCTTTGGGGCACTTTCTCTAGCTTCAGTCCATTGTTTGGATTGTTCTTTTGTCTCTGGAGTATAGTGGTGGATCCATGTCTCATCAACAGTTATGAAACGACGCTTAAAATCCATTTTATTTAGCTTAAAACGATCCAAACAAGCTTGAGAAATGTTCATTCTTATGCGTTTTTGGTCGACTGTTAACAAATGCGGCACCCATCTTGTAGAAAGCTTTTTCATCTGTAGTTCTTCATGCAAAATTAAATGGACTCGATCATTTGAGATGCCCATGATATTAGCTATTTCACGCACTTTTATTCGTCGATCATTTAATACCATATCATTCACTTTGGCTACAATTTCTGTTGTTGTAGCTGTTTTTGGACGTCCACTACGTGGTTCATCTTCAATGCTTGTACGACCACGTTTAAATTCAGCAACCCAATATTTTACTGTTGCATATGAAGGAGCACTTTCACCTAACACATTCACCATATCATTATGAATTTCTTGTCCCGATAAACCTTTTTTATGCAAATATTTAATGACACCACGCATTTCTAATTTTTCCATTGTTAAAAAATCGCGGATGCGTCTTTTGTGAACACCTGTTTCTATATGAAGGAGTTGCCAGATCGAAACAAAATTTAACATGTGTTCATAGCAGAGATGGAAGTTTCCAAAACACTTAACTTTTTTCTGTTTATACCGCGCTTTTTGTGCTAGGCTAAGAAGTTTCCGAACCGCCCTCGTAGTGAATGACAAAGCTCGCGAACCAATCTCTAACCAATTTCGATGATTACAATTGCATTAACCAACGAAATTGGTTAAATTAACCCATGTGAAATAGTAAAAAATTAATTCCTTCAAAAAACTTCTTGTAGTAAAATCTATGCTGTTAAGTTATATGTAAATGTTAGTATAGAAAATTTTTTAAAACAACTATTGCAGGGTAGCACCCTTTTATGAGCACCATGCCTTAGCCACCATCGTACAACTGCCACCCAATGCAAGAAAACCAAAAACGATTTCTTAATGTCCCACCACGCAAGAGAGCATTTGTTTAATACCACAGCCACAACGAAACTTAAAATTTCAACAGTATAAATTGAATTAAAAGGAGGAAGAAATTTTAGCTATAATGACAGTACACTAACAATTTAAGTTGGTTATTTCAACAATAAATAAATGTAAAATGAAATGTATTTTATTTAAAATTGTTCATAAAAAATTTTCCTAAAATGGATTTCAAATTCATTTGATTTTTTTATGAATATGGGGAATGAAATTAATTTTAAAAAATAGTTTGTTGAACCGTAGCACAGCAACAACTTTTATTTACAGTAAAACTAAAAACTTAAATTAGTTGAATTAACCTTCGGTACTTTTTTGGCTATAAGTTTAGTTTTTAAAATTAACCGAAACTTTTTTTATTTACAGTGAAATTAAAAAATAAAAAATGATTATTAGTTAGTTTTAATTATTATTGTTCGAACTTCATTTGTTTCTATAAAGTTCGTATCGCTCTGTAATGCCAGCCATACACTACCCAAATTCAGTGCTCAAGTCTGGCACTGCGTAAACTAAGCTTGTGACACACACTATACAAGTAAACTGTGCAGTTTTTATTTTAAAACTATAAGTGAAGAAGACAACATTTGCAAATACTGCTCTATTTTATTAATTGTTGTGGCAATAAAAACAGAAACAAAAATAAAGAAAATAAAAAAGGTGCGTATGGTGTAAAAAGTGGTACATGAATCGTGAAAAATTAGGACAGAAAAACTGAGAAACTGAGCGTTTGCAACATACACTACACACGTTCACTGTACAGTTTTCAAACTTGAGCATATATTTAAATGTTTTGATATTTGCAGAGTTCACTGCGTAAATAGCACAACCACTACCATACACTACACAAACGCACTGTACAGTGCCAGACTTGTGCAGTGACATTGTGTAGTGTATAGTGGGCATAAGCCAAATTACATGTGATAATTATTAATGAACAAATAACACCAAAGTTGATTGTAAATATTCTGACAAACACTTAGTAGAACGGAACAACTAGCTGTTCGAAGGTGACTGCAGCAGCTTCATCATCAGCGTTCTTTGTGTTTGCTCCACTGAAATTTAAAACTACTGAAACTAACTCGCTCTCCATAGTAAATGATATAGAAAAATCTCTGAACTATATATACCTTTATCTTGGTTGCATAGCTGTATATAGAAGATACATTTAATAACATTAAATGCGATTAATTTATTGACGTGATTGGACAATTGAAAATGTTGCCCACAATCATTAAATTTGTTAGAAAAATCTTGTAGACTCAAATCTAAAGCATCAGTTAGGGGAACATCAAAAGGAAGCATACCTTCGCTACTACTCGGGAGCCTTAACACTAAAACTCTTTTAGGGACATGAAAAAAAAAACGTTCTACAGGACATGGCGGTAACAGCATTGGAAAAAAATATCTAATTATACGCTCAGAAGTTTGAACTCTTCTCAAGGAGCTTCTGAAAGTTCTGGGTTGGGGTGTAACTCCAATCAAAACCAAAATGTTACTGTGTCACTGCCACTGCCAGAATCTATAAAGGGACAACCGCACTATATTTCTCCAATAATACGGTGCATTAACTCTGAAAGCGAGTGATTCGACCTTTTTATCAGTTTATTGATTTGCTGGAGAGCACTACTGAAGAAGATTAACCAATACAAGCATGAATGCATTATGAGAATGATTGTCATCATAACGGACGCACTTAGAACTACATTGTGTACTTCCCCCGCGGCACTCTTAACCAGTTACCAGCAGATGTTTTGGCGAAAGTAATAACCAAGACCGTCGAAAGCGACGAAAAAAAATAGCTATAGCTAAAATAACTATGGCTATGGACCAGCCATATGCGATACAATACCGCTGCACTATTTCTAGCTGGGTCCACACCATGTTTCTGATCTACATCTATGAGGCACACTAGACTTGGGTCGAACTCGTTCACTAGTTCATTTTTGCCACAAACCAATGATCAAACCCATTTAAATTACATGGGTTTGATCATTGGTTTGTGGCAAAAATGAACTAGTGAACGAGTTCGACCCAAGTCTAAGGCACACCAGTTAAATGAGACAACTGGGGATACTGGACATTTGCTCCAAGTAGGCAAGAATGCAAACTCACACAAACTTAAAGAACACATGAATACGAGGGCTACTATTTATATTTCGGGAACTGGTAACACTAAATAGCTAAAATAACATAAAGTTTGACATTTTTTAGCATAAACGTACTCACAACGTTTTGATGTACAAATGCATTTGTTTTTGGTTTACAATGAGTTCAGAAAATAAATTAGCCAAAAAAAAAAAATGGAAATTTCAAGGGAAGGTTTTCGTTGGATTATTTTTCACAACTTTCGACATGGATTATCTCAACAAGAATGTGTCGATGAACTTAGTTCTTTGTATGTCGATGAAGCACCATCAATACCACAGTATATCGCTGGTACAGTGCATTCGATAGTGGTCACAGTTCCGTTCCGACGAATTCCGTGAAGGTCGCCCAAAATCGGTTGTTGTGCCACAAAACATCGATGCAGTGCTTGAGCCGATAATGCAAGATCGTCATGTGATATAGTGTGAGATGGAGGCATCCTTGCACATTAGTTCCACTTCAATACATTCGATTGTGCATGAACATTTACTTGTTAAACAAATTTGTTCTCGTTGGATACTCAGTACTCAGTGATACACGACCATTTGTTTGCCGAAATTGTTCAGAGAAATTCGTGTAAAACTAACTAACCCGAAGGCGAATCATTCTTCATCATGACAAACAATTGGATTTTTTAGCAGTCGAAACATCGAATTGATGACTCATCCTCCGTGCAGTCCTGGCTTGGCACCCAATGACTTCTTCTTGTTCCCGAATATCCAAGGTAAGCTGCGTGTTCAACGATTTACGAGCACCGAAGAAGCAGTTGAAGTGTTAAAAAACCATGTTTTGGAGGTATCTCAAGAGGAATGGAAAAACTGCTGTGACAAATGGTTTGGACGAATGCAAAAGTGTGTTCATCATCGAGGAAAATATTTAGAAAAATAATAAAGCCATTTTCATTTAAAAATTTTTGTTATTATTTGCTATAGTAGCCTTCGTATTGGGAGAAAGATCTCATCTGTTATACATTTAATTATATTTATTGTGGACCATAAGTTTATCATATTCGGTTTTTCATACCAGTAGTAATCGGTATTATTCGATTCATTTCTTAACTTGGACTCCAGACCGTGGTCATAAAGATGTCAAGCTTGTAACTCCTAAAAGGTGCATTTGGCCGTAATAGAGATTTGGCTTAATGACTCTCAAATGTTATCTATGAAACCTTAAGGTGGTTTAACTGGTCACCGATCACAACTACTTCATAAGGATTTTCTCAAAAGTTATAATGATGCCGAAAAATAGGAGACAAACGAATATTTCTTCTTTTCTCTTACTGTCCTATACACGTGGACGTCAGAAGTAAAATATTTGGTTAACGAATATTCATTAAAAAGACCTGTCTCGGTTATAGTGATTTTAACAAATAGGAATAGCATCTGATATCAGATATTTAGGATAATTGATAATTAAACTAACTGGTATTACAATGAAGTCTATTGTTGAACTGAACAGAGCTACGCCTAACTATATAGGAAAACATTCACTCACTCACGCTTAAGGATAGTTTAGGTTCCAAACTAAAAGAAACATCTAAAAGGGGAAAGGAATAACAAAATTAGGTATGGTCTAGAACAGTGATAACCACTCCATAGCCTCGCGAGGCAGTCAATAATCGTATTTTTCACACAGACACGGTCGGTAATTCACATGTATACAACAACTTTGTTCGTTTCAAAACATCAGTCTCTGCTCAAGCTTTGTGAAAGCAACACCACGCATGCTTGTTTGGCTTTGTTTTTGTTTCTTTTTCGTAATCAACACAAAAACACACAGAGCAACAATGTTAAATAATTCTACTTCTGTTTGCGACCGTACACAAGCACATAATATCATTGTGAGCGTGCGTTCGGGGCTTGGTTATCACTGGTCTAGAACATAGCCACTCAAAATTTAATTTGCAAGCCCATGGGCTTGCGCAGTCAACGTTTTGGTGACACACGTATACTTCGTACAAAGTATGTGTGATGTTCTGTGTTTGGCTGTTTCGTCAGCTACTTCGGACAAAGTGTGTGTGATGATGATGACTCGAACTGCAAAAAGAACAACAAACACACATAAAAAGCAGAAAGAACATACACAAGCGCACAAAAGCGCTCAGTCACGTTTGGTGGGCTCTGGTCTAGAACACGATAAGGATATTCATCTTCCCAACTTGCACAATATGCTGGATATTTTGGCCATAATTGGATGGAAATAGCAACAAGTATTTATACCAATTTTTGAAAGAAAGCCGCTTGTACTGCGCTATTGAACGGCTGGGCAGCACTGATGTGTTACCCCGACGAAGAAGTCATCTAAGCAATCGCAGTTTTCAGGACTTGATACTGTATTGGATATGCCATATTAACTGAGCTACTGGGCTTTATGAGAGGTTCTAGCTGTAATCTCCAGAATCTTGTAGCATTATATGCCATTAAAATTTCTACGGCCATTTCTACATGCATTAAGATGGACTTATGTTACTTGAAATTGGATTGGTCACACATTGCGAAAATCACAGAATGACTTGACTCGAACCGGGCTCAATTGCAGCCCCCAAGGTAGTCACAGAAGGGGAAACCCCAGTCGCACTTAGAGAAGACAACTAGATGCCGAGATCACGATAATGGCAAAAACATGGAAATGAAATTAAACTATTAGCACCTAATAGACATGCTTGGAATTTATTTGTTATGGTTCTATGCACCAGCCTGGAACGACGGGAATGAGTATATCGAGCCATAACCGCCAAGTAAGCTTAACCGACATATTTTTTGGACCTTGTTTTTATAACGAAAATCGATTATTTACGATTGCAAATAATCGATTTTGTTAAAAAAAATTAATTTCGAAAATTATGTAGCTTAGTCCTAGTTTACACTAAGCAAGTCTTATTGCTAAGCTGATTAGTTTGATGGAGAGAGAGAGATATAGACGAGGGGAACGTTTCTTTTCCCCTCGTCCCTCTCTCTCCCCACCCCCTACAAAAAAAATAACTAATCAGCTTAGCAATAAGACTTGCTTAGTGTAAATCCTGAAGGATCTGGATCTAAATTAGGACCCTACTTCAAGGCAAGCCGATAATAATATTAAATAAAAAAGGCAAACAAGTAAATCCGACTTCCTCTTAATATTTTGTCATATTTTTCTATCTTCATTTACTTCTTTTCCTTATTATTTAATGTCAGAGCTTTAACTTTGCTTTCCTATCCTTCAATTTCTCTTGTATGTCACAACAAAATGAATAATAATTTATGACAAATACACATGTAGTAGACACTCAGACTTCATGTGGTGTTGTTTGTAACTTCTATTGGGCATTGTGTGCGCGGAACAAGAGTTTGAATAATAAATATTTTAACAAGGGTCTTGTAATTTCTTTTCATTTATTTTTATTTTCTAGTTCATAGATACTCGTGCTTTCTTTCTTTTTTTTAATGGCTGCTTCTTGGGTTTATTTTATTTTTTTAGGTTTGTTTGCTAGACAAAATATATCGAGCCTTTTTTTTATCGTAAGCGACATGTTATCGAAAATATACTTTTTTTATTGAAATTAAAATTTTATGGTCCTACCCATTGTTTAGAATTATCAAAATCGCAAAATTGTTAATAACTTTTAGGATACAGGCTGTGCAATTTTATCGTAAGCGTGAATTTACGTACAAAAATAAATTTGAATATTTAAAAAAAAACCTTCTGCTGACAAATTTAATTTTTGTCACTTACGATAAAACCGAAAATAAGGCCCGATATGTATGTATGTAGAATCTACATTATAGATACACTTACAGCAATAAAGAGTCCCCAACATGCGCGCTCTCAAGCAGTGTTGCCAGTTTAGGGGATTTGCCCCAAATTAGGGATTTTTTTCGCGATTGGGGATGAAAATTTTGTATTGAGGATCTGGTGATTTGATGGGGATGATAACCAAATTTTGAGGTGTTTTGCTGGCAAGTCTAAAAATGTGTGTTACTATTCACAGTGAATGGTTTCTAATAAAAAGAAGAAGTATCAAGGCAGATTAACCAATAATGAACACTACCAAAACAAAAATACGCAACAACATGCAATACGAATTGTTGGAAGCACTTCTTAGAAGTAAACACACACTTTAGAAATAATTCAAATTGTTGTGACAAATTTAATTCTTCTTTACACGTTTTATAAGTACAAATTACATTAATATGAATGTAGGTATAGCTATCGATATAAATTAATTTTTTGTATGTAAGTATGTAATTTTTGGCATTATTTTTCAAATAAAATTAAAAAATTTTTATTTTTTCACAAAAGAAAAAATTTGAATCGAAAAACTCAATTTTTGTATTTTTGGGGATGACAAATCAAAACTTGGGGATAAGCTCTAGAAAAAAACTGGCAACACTGCTATCTAGCTCAGACGGACTTGTTTTGTATTGAAACATTTTAAATAAATAGTTATCATGCCACATGTTGGTGTAGAGTGTTTTATACCAAGAACTTAAATGAAATAATGATAATGAGCTGGTGGGTGGGTGTGTGTGTGTGTGTGTGGCTGTGCGGCAATATTAAGGAGAAATTTTTTTTGGTGCACACATTAGAATTAATTCTTAGGGTTTTAAGAGCTGAACATTTCCAGCAGGGCTCTTGCTCTAAAAACAATGTATGCGTTAATATCATAGAAATTAAACTTTTGACCATTAATGGGCAGGGGGAAGTGTCCCATCTCCACAAAGAAAAACATTTTATGACTCAAAAAAGGATTCTTACTAATATTTACCTATGCAAGATGAGCAAATACAGAAAATAGGTGAAGTTTTCAAAAAATCGCAAAAAAATTTTCTTGCGTTTAAAATTAGAGATTCGAAATTTTATTGTGGTATAAAATATAATTGTAAATGTAGCTGCTTTCACTTTTAAAAACCTTCTTAATTTTTTTGTTTGCAAAAAAGTGTATAATTTTTTTTTTTTAATTTTTAAATGAATTGTTCAATATTCAATATATTTTTATTTGTTTTAATACTAAAAATAGCTTTTGCTCAAATCTTTCAGTGAAAAAAAATCAGCGTAATACCTTTATTCGTTTAGCCCCAGAAATATGTACAGTGAACAAAGAAAAAACTTGTACAGCAAACGCTCCGCTCTTCTAATCAAAATATCTCTGTTGCTTTGTAAGATTTTAAGATAAAACCAAAAGCGATTTCAAGGAAAATTAATCAGCTTTCTATGAAAATCTTTAATTTTATTAACAAATTTATTTTAATGCGAAAAAAATAACCTAAAATATAATAACACTATTTTCCAGAGCCAAAAAAAAACTTGTACACTAACTCTTCTTTCAGGAAGGAGCTATGAAATAAGGAATACACTAAAAATTAGTACTAAATGTGGCCACGTCTAGCATCTAATAGATTATTTTCATAGAATGAACTGGGTTTTCGGTAATTTTGGGAGCTATATGGTCCAATATGCCCTGGAGAGCACTTTTGAGTTAATTTTTACACATAATCTACAGCTCGCGTAATTTTTTGTTCACATACGCCCACAGAATTTCATTTGTACTGAGGCCAAGGATCTAGGGAGGATGTGCCTGCAATTTTTTTCCATTGAATGGAAGCCATTCTCTTATTATTGAAGACGAAAGTTTCGGGTATTTAACTCTAACTAATCAATAGTCTCCACTTACATTTAATTTGGCAGCTAACTGTGCTAAATTATCTCTTAGTATTTTTAAATAATTCATTTTATTTATTGTACGTTCTATAAAAACCCGATTTCATACACCACTCGATCCCATTGGGCCCCATACCATCATATTACACCCCCCATGCTTCACCGTGTTATTCAGGTTATCCCTTTGTATCAAATTGTTGTAGGAAAGTTCAAGTGATGAAGGCATAGTCACAGGTCACTGAACTATACCGACTTCAGCAGATACTAATCCTAATGTAACATCAGAGCTCCCTCCTTCGTTGTGTAGCAGAATCATCGCGAAGTAAAATAATTAATAAAATGGCTACAAAACACAGCTTCAAAAAATTAATACGCCTCATTTGATACCAGATGGCGCTGCAACACTGCATTATCAAAAAACGTGCGAAAAGCAGAGTTGTAAAAGAATGAAGCTTTCCTCTATCTCTTCCTTCACCACCTGTCTTCTCTACCACTATCCCTTTCCTAAAGAAGGTAACACCTAGTAATAGTAGTAGGCATTAATTGCCTGAGTGTTACTTCTCTTAAAAAAAAAATTAATTTTTGACTTTTTGGCCAGGAGTCTAATTGTCGCATTCGTTATCGAACAATGTAATAATATGCTTCGATATCGAATGCCATTATCTAAAACTAAAAAAACGTGATCGCATCAGCTCGTTATCGAAAGCGACAATTAGTCCCCAGCTTTTTGCCTCAAATATTCCTCTGTGCGATGGGTAATTAAACGGGGTATACTGTATCTCGTTTGTCTAAAGGTTTTTTTTCAATATTTTTTATCACAAATTGCATTTTTATTTTGCATGTGCAAATGAACATGTTCATGCATGAGCAAACATGCATATTTTATGAGCAATATGTGAATTGTGTCCTGCGAGGGTTTGAGTGAGTTGTCTGAGAACGACGTTGCCGGTAGTTTTGTAACTTCTTTTAAAAATATTACATACATATGTATAAAATCCCTATAGGAACTCAAACCCATTTATAAGTAACTTCAAACTGGGTTTTTAATAACCTTTTCCTTTTTTTTCCTTGTCGCGGACTTACTATTTTAACATAGGGATGTGATAGGCTGTAGTCAATTGTGCATCTCTGCATGACTTTTAAATTGACTACTAACTACTTATTTTTCAATCACTTTGAAGTCAATTAATATTATAGTTAAATATGTATGTATATATGTATATGTATGTAGTATTTTTATATTTAAAACAAAAATACATACATACATAGATTCATACGAAACCCTGTAGTAAATAAAATAATCAGTTGAGAAAAAACACTAACTTATAAATTAATTATTTTGCAAGTGACTACAAATTGGTTTAAATATCATGCAGATATCACCCAAGCATATTGAATAGAAGCACACGTAAGAAAGAAATAAAAGCAAAATAAGTAAATGAAAAGAAAATAAAAAAATTAAAAGAAGCATGCCATGAAATCAAATGCCAAATGTTTATGTTTAAAAAAAAACTAAATAATTTCAATACTTAAGAGTCTGAACACAATGCAACGATAATTTATTGCGGTGCGGTTTTTCATACGATTTTGAAATTTACAAATGGGTTTGAGTTCCTATAGGGAAGTTTGTCCTGCTCATAGAAAATATTATACATACCTATTAGTAGGGATGGGCAAAAAATATCGATATATCGAAATATCGATATTTGCGAAAATAAATATCGATATATATCGCCGATATTTCCAAAACCGATATATCGATGCATCGATTCTTATTTACGAGTATCGGGTTTCGATATTTTTAAGAGCTCTACAAATTTTAGCCGGGTTTTAACTGTACAATATTGGCATCATTGCTAGTGATGCGAAGAAAAAAGGAGAAATTTCATAATAACAAGGCGCATCTATAAGGTGACCTAACTTAACTAAGCTAAATGACAAATTTGTTTTGTGTGGGTATAAGCGCCTGAAGACAGAATTATTGTTTACTTTATGTTCTGTTACGAATCAGCTAACTAAAATTTGTAAAAGTGTAAATTTGTAACTTGTAGGTTTGAGAAACGGGCCCCTGTTCTGTTTCGGTTCAACCTCTGAAAATCAATAAACTGTTAAGTAATTGTAAATGGCAACATAACTAAAATAAAAACATTTCGAAATAAACTGTGATTGTGCTTTAAGAATTTAAAAAATTTAATTTTTACCACAGTCGTTAAGCACCTCTGGGTTGAAGAACATCATTTCGCGTCATCGTAACTATTTCTTAAGTGCGGTCAGGCTTGTGTCTGTTGTTTGGCCTTCGAGAGTTTTTCGTCTCGCTCGCACTGGTTGTCTGATCTGCCACGGATATAATCTTACGATTTTTTTGTGGAATTTTATTTGTAGTCAAAAATATCGATATATCGAAATATCGATGTTTTCAAAAAATATATATCGATACCATTCAAAAATATCGACACGATATATATCGATACATTTTTTTCATTTGCCCATCCCTACCTATTAGTATTGAAATTATTTAGTTTTTTTTTCAACACAAACATTTGACATCTGACTTCATGACATGCTTCTTTTGTTTTTTTTTTATTTTCTTTCCACTTACTTATTTGCTTTTATTTATTTATTACGTGTGCTTCTATGCAATGTATTTGGTTGATATCTGCATGAGATTTAAACCAATTGTAGTCACTTGCATAATAATTAATTTATAGCTAGTGTTTTTTGTCTCAACCGATTATTTTATTTACTACAGGGATTAAACTGGAAATTTTTACATACTACATACTTATTTATATGTTTATGTATGTGTGGTTGTTATGTTAATATAAAATCCTTTTGGCTCAAGAGCCAACTGAACTTGATATGTACATGGTAAATATTAAAGAGTAAAAAGCGGATTCTTTCCTTTTTGTTTACAATAAATTAAAATCAATCGGTAGATGTGGCAAAAAAAAACACAAACAATAGATATTTTCTGTATTTATGCCGCCAGTAGGGAAAAAATAAATGAAGAAGACCTTGTTATTTTGAGACTACAACACTTTGCCGCCACTGTATGTATATAAAAAAAGTAGGCATAAGTGTCCGTCTGTCCGTTTGTCTGTCTGTCTGTGTGGCTGCTTTTAAGAGTTTAGAACTTTGACTTGGAATTATGTATGTTGTTTACTTCGTCTTAAATCCATGTTTTTTTTTTACTTCTCCCATTCAATTATTGTTGCATGCCACATGTAACGGGCCTTTATTCACACAACAAATAAGAATAAGGATACAAAAATGGAGAAAAGAAAACTCGTCACATTTACATAATACATACAGACATGTGTATGTAATACATACAAGGTACGTACATACATACATACATATCGCTCTTTTACTCAAACAACGTGATAACTCAGAAAACGACAAACAACTTGCTGGAAAAAGAAAATTTAATTTTTCTCTCAAGAGTTGAGTAAAGAAAAGATATTTGCATGAACTTTTTACACAATGGCGGTATTCGATGTTCGATGCAAATGTTCTTGCGTTAAGCTTAAATTAGACGTGACATAGCCATAACGCCATAGCCATAACCAAACCAAAATTCAATTGATTTCTTTGGTGAGAGTGAGAGTGAGAGAGACTCGCCATAACTCTCACCATAGAAACCAATTGAATTTTGATTTGGTTATGGCTATGGCGTTATGGCTATGTCACGTCTAATTTAAGCTTTAGTGCAAATGCAAAATATCGTAGCTTTTTTTTAAAATCTAACAACAAAATACACACACAATCCAAAGAAAAGCTACGATATTTTGCATTTGCACTAACGAAAAGCATTTGCATCAAACATCGAATACCGCCAATATGAAGAACGATATGAAAATTAATTCTGCATCATTAACTCAAAAAATAAAATATAATTTTTTAACTTAGTACAGTGAAATCTGTCAAAACGGACACCTCCCATAGCCGGACAACTCTAAGAACCGAATAAGTTTTGTAGATCTGAAATTAAAATAAAATAATGTGTAACTCTCTCGTAAGCAGACACCTCTAATAACCAGACAAAAGCCACCACTACGCACAGAGGAGTATTTGAACCAAAAAGCTGGCGAATACTGTTTTTTTAGTTTAGATTGCTTGTGAAAAGTTATTGAGTGCCTTTAGATCAATGAAACTTGGCAGAAATATATGTGTCTCATAGTTCTAGTTCTAGTTCTAAACCTTGAAAACAAGAAAAATCGGGCAAAGGGTAAAAAAGTTCCCCTAAGAGAAACTATTCCCATCCCTGAAAAATTAAATTTTTTTTTCTTAAATTTTTCCATACTTTTGTTTAGCATATGTAACTTTTAACATCGGCGAAAGTTGAAAACCCTAAACTTGGACCCATGAGACCGTAAGATGCCATTTTCGTCCCCAATTCCTTTTATGAGAGCTGACAAAAATTGTATTTGCAAAAATAGTGTAAATATTAAAAAAAATATACTACTTATGCCTTAATATCATAAAAATTAAACTTATGAGCCCCTGTGGCTGAGTGGTAGCGATGCTAGGCTCTCAGTCCAGAGGTCGTGGATTCGATTCCCATCATAGACCCTGGATGTTTTCCGCAGACAAGCGGGTTGTGTTTTGTTAAAAAAATATACATATATATGTATGTATATACTTGTACATTACGATGCTCCTTTTAAGGGCGAAGGGGGAGCATCTCTCCCCTCAAAACATTTCATGACTGACAAGAGGGTTTCTTACTCATATTTATCCATGCAAGATGAGCAAAAACACAAAAAAGGTGAAAGTTTCAACAAATCACCAAAAAAAGGCTCAAAATTGCGCAAACTTTTTTCTTCCATATAAAATTAGAGATTTAAAATTTTATTGTGGTATAAAACATAATTATAAATGTAACTACCTTCACTTTTAAAAATCTTCTTGTTTTTGGTTTGCAGGGAGGAGTATCTCTCTCCTCAAAGCAAAACATTTCGTGACTGACAAGAAATTTTCTTACTCATATTTATCCATGCAAGATGAGCAAAAACAGAAAAAAAGGTGACGTTTTCAAAATATAACAACAAAAATATTGCGCAAATTTGCGCAAACTTTTTTTCTTGCGTCTAAAATTAGAGATTCTAAATTTTATTGTGGTATAAAACATAATTCTAAATGTAACTGCCTTCACTTTTAAAAACCTTCTTCTTGTTTTTGGTTTGCAAAAAGTCTATAATTTTTTTCTTTTTAATTTTTAAACGGATTATTTCAACATTAATATTCGGTATCATTTGTTTGTTTTAATACTAAAAATAGCTTCTGATCAAATGTTTCAGCAAAAAAAAAAAAAATACGTAATATATTTATTCGTTTAGCCACAAAAAAATATCATATAAACATACTAAAACCGAAAAAACACGTTAAAAACTCATGTAATTTTCTTCAATTTCCTGATTTTAGCAATCGCAACTTAAAGTCTTCAAAATTTACTATTTACAATATGATATAAAATGGTTGTGTATCTATCGAGCTGTGTACTTAGTTCTTAAGATTTCTTTAAATTAATTTTTGTCTTTTTGGTCAGCTTTTTGGCTCAATACTCCTCTGTGCAACGGTGAGTGTCCGGTTATGAGAGGTTTCACTGTAAATGTTTTACACCCGCAAGTTTGTTTTTCTTTTAATTCTTCTTTTATTTATCTTTTGTTGTTGTTTTTGTTTAAATATCATTTACTGGCTGGCTGCCACGACTACCTGATATCCATACATACATATTTATGTACACACAAACATACATATCGTCACCTAAAATGCAAACGGACGTATCTACACAAAAATTCGAAATCGAGTTTTTGATTGATTGTGGTTCATTTTATCAATCTACATGTTCACAAAAATATTTAGATCTCTGCGATCAAAAATGACGACTTTATTAATGAAATTCAAACGGACGTAATAACGAATGCATCTATTTTTTATTGTAAGGAACGTATATAATGTAAAAGCTTAAATATATATATAAAGGAAATAAATGGTTAAAAACATATATGTAAAGTATCCATACTACAAGTAAATTTCGAAGGACATTTTCAAAAATACTTTATTATTATTGATTTTGTAACGTTTTTTGTTTCTCCTGTAAAGAATATAAAAGTGCAGTTACGTCCGTTTGCATTTAAGATGACGATATGTATGTTTTATTTTGTATGTAAGTACATACGTAATTATGTATGTACATATGCATATATGTATGTACGGACATAATTCTTCATTTTATTATAAACTTTTTATTTAACATGTTTATTAAACATTTGTTTATTCCACCCGGCTAGCACCCTTTATATTGCACACATACATACATACATCCATATGTACATATTTGTATGTACATATGTCAGTATGTGTCTATTTCCAAAACAATCTCCTTTAAGCCACACGTGAATATTGGATTTAGTTTCCACATCAAGGATTGTGGCTAAATTGCAAGAAAAATAACTTCCTGTCCCACGATCTTGAGAGAAAACGTTCGATCGATTACTTCCACATACACAGAAAAAACAATTCCTGCAATAAACACGTTTAATTGGAAAAAAAACAAAAATCAATTAAAAAATTTACTGAGTCAATTAAACTTTTAATTAAATTAAATTTTTAAACAAAAGTTCAATTGACTCAATTACATTTACATAAAATTGATTTTTTGTTTCTTTTGAATTAAACATGTTTATTACAGGAACATTTTTTTCTGTGTAGTGAAAACAAAAACAAATTTCTTACTTTATTGTTGCTTTCAATACAAATTTTCGATCGAACTTTACTGTCGACATCGTGGGACAATCCATCAGTTCATCATACAAAATATAATTCAGCCGTTTTACAGCAAAATTATTTTTATTACGCTTGTGCGCACATGCAGCAAATACATTTTAAACCGTTATATGCCTGTTTTAGGTTACATACAGTAGCGGTCAAAACATTTGCAACCGCAAATAAGGTTTGCCCAATTACTACAATTTTAGTATTTTACTTTTTTATACCCTTTACCAAAAATGGAAAAGGGTATATATAGGTTTGTCATTCCGTGTGTAATTTCCATAATTTTAATTTGCGACCAAAAAAATATATATATTCTGGGTCCTTATGAATAGCGATGACGAATAAGCGATGTCCGTCTGTCCGTCCGTCCGTCCGTCCGGTGTACGTGAAATCGGTTTTCCGAAGCTCCCAGAAAAGCTAGAGACTTCGTTCTTGGACTGATGTATCAACTTAGATTGGTATTGAAATTCAGCAAAATCGGGCAGACGATTGCAGAGCTGGAAAACGTAAACTATATTTTGCCATATAAAAGTAACTACCGAAAACAAATTTTTATTTTTTTTTTAATAAATAAATTTATTTTACACTTCAGTACGACTAAAATTGGTATTTTAAATTAAAAAAAATATAAAAAAAATTAAAAAGACGTTTCCAGGGTTGGAAAACTTTAACTTTTTGTGTTATGTAAAATTAACTATGTCTAAAACTATATTAGTATTTTCTCGAGAACCGTAAGAGCTACAGACCTGCAATTTGGACACAGTGTGTAGACCTTTGGCCGCTACAACAACAAATACATGAGAATTGGAAATTCAAGGGTGTTCCAAAACGAGCAACGAAAAATTCTAAAATCCCATGTAATATACATACAATTATATGTATATACACTTGAAATTTGTAAGGTTAGTGTATTTTTATACAGACTACAAAAATTAACACTAAAATTTAAAAAAATTTAAATTAAAGGGTGTTCCATCAGTTAATGCAATTTTGACTATGCAATTTTGACAACTTGCTGTATCTTGGAAACCGTAAGAGCAAAACTCTTGAAATTTTCAAAAACGGTAAAACTAAAAAATCAAGGAATTATAAAATCGCCAAACCGAAAAAAATCGCGAAAAAAAAAAATCGCCAAAACGAAAAATACCCCAAAAAACATTAAAAAATCGCGAAAATGAAAAAAACCCCAAAACAGGAAAAAAAACGACAAAATGAAAAAAAAATCGCCAAAATGAAAAAACCCCAATAAAGAGAAAAAAATCGCCTAAATAAAAAAAAACCCCAAAGCAGGAAAAAACGCCATAATGAAAAAAAAAACCCAAAAACAGAAAAAAATCGCCATATTAAAAAAAATTTCTAGGACTAAAATAAATCGCGAAAAACCGGAAAAATTGCTTAAATAAAAAAAAATTCCCAAAACGAAAAAAAAACCCAAAAAAACAGAAAAAAGTCGCCAAAATGAAAAAAAGAAAAAAACTCCTAAATAAAAAAAACCCAAAAACAGAAAAAAATCGCAAAAATGAAAAAAAATCGTCAAAAGAGAAAAATCTACAAAATGAAGAAAATCCCAATAACAGAAAAAAATCACCAAAATAAAAAAAACTCCAAAAACAGAAAAAATCGCCAAAACGAGAAAAAAGCGACAAAACTGAAAAAATCGTTTAAACTGAAAAAAAAACTTCAAAAAAGCCTACCTTTCGTGCGCGATTCAAAGTGGCACTTTACTGAAGTTTTTAATATTAAAGGAATTAAATGAAACTAATAAGCAGATTTTGTAAAAAAATTTTGTTTCTAAACGTTTCAAATTTGTATGAAAAATAACGAAAATTCTTTTCAAAAAATATTTTTTCCATACAAATTTCAAAACGAAAAAATCGTTTGAATTTACAAAATCTGACCTTAAGTTTTTCCTTATTTCGTTTTTGCTTTTTTCACTTAACATATTTTATGTATTTTTTAAAGAACTAGATTGGTATCAATAATCAAAAAAATCCAAAAAATTATGACTCCAGGGTTGGAAAACTCACACTTTTTGTGTTATGTAAAATTAAATAGGTCTAAAAATTTTTTTCTTTTTCTTTATAAATTGAATATATTTTATGCTTCTGAAAGAAAATTACAGCTCCAAAGATGGAAACTTTAAAAAAATTATAAATTTTTTCACAAAACAAATATGTATGTATGTGTCTGTATACTATATATATGTACGTACGTTGGTAAAGGGGATATAAGATTCGGCACAGCCGAATATAGCACTCTTACTTGTTTTTATTACTCGTATATTACATACACACATTTACATACAGCTATTGACATACATACATACATACATACACATGTATATAGCGCACATAGGAAGTCTATTATGCTGCTGATTTGATATTTAATACGTACATACGTACATGTGAACCATTTTGTTGCTTTACTTAATTTCTCTTAAAGTTCTATGGAAAAGTTCCATTCATCTTTTCAAATGTTTGTTTGTAGTATGCTTAATTTTTTTTCTTTGGACAGAGAAATAGCGCAGTTTTATTTAAGTTTCGAACAGAGATACCTAGTTGGTGCAATACTTAGGGCAAATTTCACCAACTTCATTTAAATATCAATTCATATTTAAATGTCATTTTTCCATACAAAAATTTATGAAAATCGACATTTAAATATGAATTGATATTTAAATGAAGTTGGTGAAATTGGCCCTTAGTAGAAAAATCTTTTGTTATACCTATAAAGAAAAAAACCTGCATTACTACTTTCACATTTTGTAATTAGAAATGGCTAGAGGGCATCCACTGTTCACTTGAAAAAAAAAGATTATTTGGGACCTTTATCAAAACGGAACAAATCAAGTTAAAAACTCCCAAATAATTGGCTGCTCTAGAAAAATAGTTTACAATATCATCAAATGTGTTAGTAGGGATATAAATTTGCTCAACAATAAAAACGAACGCAAGAAAAGGCGCATAATACAGAAATATATGAGTATAAGGCTATGGTAAGAAAAAAGTAAGCTTGATCCCTTTAAAGCTTAAATTGGATGTGAGACATAACCACAACCATACCAAACAGCTGTACGAGCCGAACTTATGGGCAACACTGTATTTGATTATAAGTGACTCGCCATAACGCCATAGCCATTACCATAGAAACCAATTGAATTTTAGTTTGGTTATGGCTGTGGCACGTCTAATTTAAGCTTAAGTCCTTTTTAGGGTTCCGTACACCAAAGGTGAAAAGGAACCCTAATGTTTTCGCTACGCTGTCCGTCTGTCCGTCACAGGCTATTTTCTCGAGAACCGTAAGAGCTATGGACCTGAAATTTGGCCGCTACAACAACAAATACATGAGAGTTAAAAATGAAAGGGTGTTCCAAAACGAGCAACGAAAAATTTTAAAAGCCCATGTAATATACACTTGAAATTTGTAAGGTTAGTGTATTTTTATACAGACTACAACAATTAACACTAAAATTTAAAAAAAAAATTTAATTAAAGGGTGCTCCATCAGTTAATGCAATTTTGACTATGTAATTTTGACAACTTGTATCTTGGAAACCGTAAGAGCTAAACTCTTTAAATTAAATAAATCTTAAAACAAAGAAATCCCCAAATTATAAAATCGCTAAACCAAAAAAAAATCGCCAAAAACAAAAATCGCCAAAACGAAAAAAAAAAATTGCCAAATTAAAAAAAATTCTAAAACGAAAATAAATCGCAAAAAAACGGAAAATCGCCAAAATGAAAAAAATATCGCCAAAATGCAAAAAAACGCCAAAATGAAAAAAAATCGCCAAAATTAAAAAAATATCGCCAAAATGAAAAAAATCGCAAGAGACTGAAAAAAATTGTCAAATTGAGAAAAAAGCGAAAATAACAAAAAAGAACACAATTTCAGCTGAAAAAACGCCAAAAACGCCATATTAAAAAAATACTCAAAGCCCAACGTACGGAACCCTTCGTGCGCGAGTCAAAGTCGCACTTTACTGAATTTTTTTTTATTGTGCGACAAATAAGTCCCTAGAAATATAACAAATTTTCACTTCATTAGCTTTTGTTGTTTTTGGTTTTTTTTCTTTGTATCATTTACTCAAGCATTTTGTTGTTTTATTTAAATGCATTCTAGGAGAAAAAAATGTTTAGATATTTTTATTATTTTTGTTTATTTTCTTCACATTTTCATGCACTAATTAAAAATGTCTGAAGTATCGTTGGATGATGGTTGTGGTGGTGGTGGTGGCATGGGAATACAGGAAGAAAAAGGAATTGAAACATATTGACAAACTCCATTCGAAACACTCGGTGGTGTCGTCACTTGTCTGCGAAAAACATGTGCATGTACGAGCATGTAAAAATAAAATTTATATAATTTGGCTTATTTAAAGAATTAAATAAAAACTCGACAAAAATAGGTGGACATGACCTGCAATGCTGCGCTATAAAATTAGGCTTGTAAAATAGACATTAGATTTTTTTAAAGTTTTAATCACTATATTATAAGAAATACACATTTTTTTGAGTTGTGACTCTTTATGATTTAGTGTGCGATATGTACAAATGTGGGCATATAAAAAAAAATCTAAAAAGAAATTTGCATATTCGGGACATTTCAAATAACCAGCAAAAGGAAAAAAAATTTCAAATTATTTCAAAGAAATAAGAATAAAAAATGTTAACTGCTTATTTTTATAAAATAAATGATAAGTAATAAAAACTGGTGCACATTTCATAAACATTAATGCATCTCCACATTAATGTCAGTTCTCTTCTAAGAGTAAAAATAAATTTGAATTTAAATTTCCTTAGGTGCGGGCCCATTGTCTCGGCTTTT
This sequence comes from Tachina lurida, assembly GCA_944452675.1. Lineage (NCBI taxonomy): Eukaryota > Metazoa > Arthropoda > Insecta > Diptera > Tachinidae > Tachina > Tachina lurida. The sequence continues at coordinate 88,378,019 of OX101755.1, forward strand.
TTTTTTTTTTGTTCCACATTGCAGACGACAAAAATTATACTTTGTACCTACAAACAATTTTTGTTAGGTTTAATTGATCGTGTTTTCATACGGGCTTGAAATTAAATCATAAAAATAGTTGTACTGATAATATTTGCTCCACTATGCGACTCAGTGTTGCCAGTAATTTTTTTTTTGCAAAATGCCTACAACATAACAACAAGAATAGGTGAAAAGGAACGGTAATGTTTTCGCTCCGATGTCTGTCTGTCTGTCTGTCTGTCAGTCTGTTTTCTCGAGAACTGTAAAAGCTGCAGACCTGAAATATTCACAGAATATGTAAAACTTTTGCCGAGTGCACATTTGGCATTTCTTGTGTTGTCGTTTTGTGGTGTCATTTTTAAAATATGAGCAACACCGTTCCCATTGTTTTTTATATGGAAGGCAATGCCACACAACGAAAAATATCGGAAATGACTAAGGTTGCCACTAGTATACACTATTTTGATGTCACAAAACGAGTATGTACTCGGTTTATGATAGTTAAAAATTAAAGGGTGTTCTAAAGCGAGCATTGAAACATGTTGAAATCCTAATGTAATATACAGACACTTGAAATTTTCAAAATTAGTGTATTTTTATGCAATTAACACTGATATTTAAAAAATCAAAATTAAAGATGTTTCTATCAGTTAATGTTATTATGATAGCCAGTTGATGAAGTTGTAAATGATTAAGTAGGTACTCGCAATGAATGTGCGGAATTCGTTTAAAAATTAGTAGAAAATTTCATTTGGGTGGACCTAAACTATTTAACTCCGTGGTATATTCTTACCATTTTTTTCAACAACCACTTTTGAGTGTCCGTACGGAACCCTTCGTGTGCGAGTTAAAGTCGTATTTTACTGATTTTTTTTCAATCATCGCCGTTGTTTGATATGGTACATAAGTATAATCAACCTATTGATTGAATGTGATACAATAATTTTTATAGCTATGCTATTTATGTTACGAAAGAGGAGCTAGGACGTGATTTTCATAACATAAATAATCGACACTATTACAGTTATAAATTTATTTTTGTTTTGATTTCTTTGTACTTAAACCAGAGTACGAAAATAAACGAAAACAATTTTTTGATTTTGTTTTGTTTCGTTCCTTGAATTGAGAGAAACAAAAACGAAACAACAACAATGAGAAACATTGCTTAATTTGTTTTTGTATTGTTTTTGCACATGAGCACAAGCAGAAAACACAGCCGATTGGCTGTAAGCCGTCTAACAGTCGCCGCCGGCCACAAACAATACATTAATTTAATCGAATCCCACTAGAAAAGAAAACAATGGGAAATAAATGGAAACGTTTTGAATTGCATTGTTATTTAACACATTAAGTTAGTTTTATATAGTTAACCAGCATAGCTATAACCGAATGTCCTAAGACACCTCTCTTCTTTTGAAAAGTATGTAAGTCTGTATTCATATTTATGATTCTATTAGGATAAAGTTCGTATTGCTCTGCAAGCCAAATAAGTCCTTGTCCAGACTTGCAATTTTTGTTGTGGCAATTCTTGAGTTTATTGGTGAGAGAGTTGAGAAGATTGGGGAGGGGTACACAGTTTCATGTGCTCTGCAATTCTATTTTGTTTTGAAATTCTCACTTGTTAATTTAAATGTATTTGAAGTTTTATTTTATTTTCTTTCTTCAGTTGTATGAAAAACACAAAATATAACAAAAACTTAATAGAATTGTTAACTTTTCAGGGAAATTTGAGGTGTAATATAATTTTTTAATACATAATTGCAAGACTGGAGTCTCTTAATGTTGACACTTATGCAATATCAAAGCAGATTTTTAAAAAATTGCAGCAACTAAAACTGCACGTCTGGACGAGGACTAACATGTGATACTTTTCAAGAAACAAATAACCCGAAAGTTAATTGTAAATATTCTCATAAACACCCGCAGAACGGAACAACTAGGTGTTTGTTGTTTGACTTACAGAAAATGGATTTTTAAAATCGGTCCAAAAGTTACATAGTTATAAGCAATAAAGCAATAAACTTGAAAATACTGCACTGAAATTCCAATATTTTCTTAATAGTGTTTTCACACCTAAAGTTAAAACCTGGTTTTAACATTAAAACCATAAACAGCTGATTTTGCGTTTAATAAATTTAGGTTTTAAAACACAGGTTGTCTAATAAATTTGTTCAAAATAAAATAAATCAGCTGTAGTAATAAGTGTATAAGTTGCTGTAATTTTAACGTGTGTGAAGATAAATTTCGAACTCTATAACCCAACACACAAATCAACTGCACTAACAGAGGTCTGTTATCTAATAACAGACATGTTAGACATGCAGATAATGGAGGAACAGATTCCAAATGGAATTCTGACGTCATTTACTCGTAATAACCGATCGGAGCTAGAATTAAAAGTGCAGCTTATAGAATAATTTATAGTTTTTGTAAAAGAGGAAAAAATTTATTTCTTTATAATAAAGTGAGCACAGAGTGTATTTTTTTTATATAAATAAATTTTACGTTTTTTCAAGGATAATTTAAAATTCCATTATACATGGGCGGGCGGCTAGAAAGTTGTGGGAATTTGTGTATTTCGTGCCCTTTTATAAAATGCAATAGCCGAAACCCTTAATATTTGAGTTTTCAGACATTCTTTTAGATTTTTTTGTGAAAAACGCATATGCTAAGGGTTTCGGATATTGCAATTGGTTTGTGTTTTGGGTCATACATATATTTCGAAATTTATTTTCAAACAAGTGCACTTATTTGACAAACTGTACTACAGCTGTTTTTGTTTGTATGAAAAGGTTGGAAATTTTACCATACACTCGAATATAGAAATTAGTTTACATTTTGTAAATTAATATTTTAAAATGATATTACCACTTATCAAACCGAAGAAGTACTTGGAAGTAAAGATCTTATATATATAAAAAAAACGTAAGCAAAAATGCTTTTGTGTTTAAAGCCAGCAATGTATATGTCATTCATATCGTCTATATTTTTTTCCGCAAGGTTTTTAATATTGTTGCGGCTACAGTCATTTTACATTTTAAGTTTAAAAGGTTTCAATCGGTATGTATTCTTATTAACTGGCATATGTGACCTTCTCGAGAAAAGGGACCTAGTGTGTCAAAAAACGGGTTTGGACTTAAGAGTGGATTCTGGTACCTAAAAGGGTGTAGAATAAGATGAAATGAGTTTTTCTCAAAACTTCATTTTCACACACTAGGTCCGTTTTTTCGGAGAAGGTCACATATAGTGTTTTCACACTGACATAGTTTTAATGTTAAAACCAACTGTTAAAACCTGGTTTCACCATACAAATTGTTTTTGTTAAAACAACTTATAATAATTTTTGAATTGGTTTTAAATTGATTTTATGAAATGCAACCTTGTTTTCGCTGTGCTAAATTTAGTGCTACCAAGTTAAAATGACCGGAAGCAGCTGATGGTGTTTATGCCAGTGAATAAGATAATACGATCGTAGATACCGATTGAAAGATTTTCAACTTAAAAAAACAATACAAAAAAAAATTACGGAAAAAAATAATTTTTTGGACGGACCACAACGAAATTATTTTCTCATTGACGTCTGGAAAGTGAAAATAGACGATGTGATTGACATTCATCTGCCTATAAAAAAAGTTTATTTTGTATTGTATTTCGGCATTTATATGTATAATAACGTTATTTCTAAGCACTTCTTAACTTTTATAAAAAATATAAAATAATTTCCATTTTAGAGCGCATTGTGAAATTTCTGAGTTTGTCATACAAACAAACAGTTTGTCAAATAAGTGTTATAAAAAGCTGAAAAAAAAATAAAGCAACAAATACACGCATTTCTGCAGGAGATATATTTTATTTTGAACAAAGTTATTAGACCTTATGTGAGTTAAGGCCTGAATTTATCAAACTTGCAGTGTGAAAGCAAAAGCAGCTGTTTATGGTTTTAACGTTAAAACCACGTTTTAACTTTAGGTGTGAACACACTAATAAGTATTATTAGCTTAAGGTAATTTTAACTTGGCAGCACTAAATTTAGTATAGCGAAATCAAAGGTTGCTTTTCTCAAAACGAATTAAAAAAATTTAAGTCGGTTTTAACAAAATCATTTTGTATGGTAAAACCTGGCGGCAAATTACGGCACTCGATGTCGAACAAAATTACGAAATATTTCAATAGAGTTTATATGGAAACATTTTAAAATTTCGAACCATATCAAATGCCGTAATTTGCCCCCTGGTTTTAACCTTAAAACCAACTTTTATTCAAATCGTGTCAGTGTGAAAACACTATAATGATAATTATTGAGACTTTTAATGTAATTAATAATCAAACCATAACGAACTCTACATACATACATACATATCAGAGATCTGCATGATTACGAATCAAACGGTAAAATTTTGCCTTTTTGAAAAATGAATATTTATCTTAACATTAAAAAAATGCAAGTTGCTAATGCATGACTATTAATAATTAATAAATGCATGCCATTGCTTGCAATTTCTGTTTATTCATATGATTCACAAAATCAGTGAATCTGTATTATTGTTTTGAATACCTTTTGAAAAACCTTATTCTTATTATTTCTGAATTCATTGTGTTAAATTTTCTTAAAACACTTTTCAAAAGTTTTTAAATTTATTTTAAAAATGTATGAAAACATACACGCACTGTTTTATTAACTTAAGACCTCATTGGTCCAACGTGATTTTGTGAATAATTAGATTATTACACAAAACAATCAAACAACAGTAAGAAATTTTTATTTACTTTTGCAAACATTACTTAAAAAACAAGAGATAGGCCGGGTTTACATCTGTGTGAAATTTGCCACACAAGCGTAAAAAAAGCGTAACCACTAATTACTAATGAAAAACTCTTTGATTCAGACATGTATTTATTAAGTTAAATAGTTCCATACATAACTAATAGACAATTTTATAGAATACAACATGATTGGAAACTGTTTAAATCAATAAATATATTTCTGAATCAAACAGTTTTTCATTAGTAATTAGTTGGTTACGCTTTTTTGGGCAAGTGACACACAAGCTATGCCAGATGTAAACTCAGCTTTAGTTAATGACAGTCAGTTGTTAGATAGTTAACACTGCAAGCAACATCATTAGTAGGTATATACATACATATATAATGATGTTAAAAAATCAAACAAAAGCCTTGTAAATGTGAGTGGACAGCAAAAGTGAATCAACTCATACAGTTCTCTGATACATATGTATGTGCTCCTACCCAGTTGACCAAGACTTTCGTTATTGATATCGATTTCGAATATATCTCAAGCATTCGAGAGTGACACTCAAAAATGAATCGAAAAAAGTTCACTTGTCGCTCAGTTTTGTCCCAGAAAACATTTAGATCTCGAAGTTTCGAGAGAATATCGAACTAATTTCGATTTCGATATTATTTTAACTTACTTATTTTATTTATTTATCGGCTACCGTCACACATTCGAAAAACTATCAAGAGCATTTTGAAGTTCGAAGTTTTAGAGAACATTCGAATTTTTTTTAGATTTATGAACAAATATCGAACAATTTTGTTTCGAAATTTCTTCGCTTTAGTGAGCATTCGTTTTTATCGAATCTCAGGTCAAGTGGGTAAAGAAAACTTTAATCAAAGAGAACAAACAAACCTTAATGAAAACTAAAATGAATGCTGCGAAACTTCAGGAAAAAAAAAACAAAAAAGAAAGGGAGATAAAAAATAATTTTAAATAAAATTATACAAAAATAGAAAAATTTACAACAATAAAGCAAACAAAGTAATTTTTTATTGTATTTTTATAGAGTTCAATGGCTAGCAAATGTGTTGTTTGTCTACATTATCATAAATTTTCATAAAAAAAAATATTAAAATAAAATATGAAATGAATGCAAAAAATAAAATAACAATATGATTATTTATGTACCAGGCTGACACCAGTGATGTAAACTCAGCTTTTTTCCAACTTATTTCTAACATGTAGTAAAGCGCTTGTAAACTTCAATCATTTAAGCAAAAGGTAGTATTTTTATTTTCTATTTTTTTTTTTGCACTTGCTTATTCTCCAAATGTATTTACATATTTTGTTACACCAGATTTGGACTTGAACGCAAAATTTTGAAACGATAGTTTTTGAATCAAGCGCTTTCTAATGGCAATGATCTTTTTTTTTTAACTAGTTTTACGTTTTTGGAAAGTCAGCAGCACTGTCACTCAAGATAGCGAGTGTTGTGACGAGTCATTGTTTATTTCATTCAGGCATAAAATAAATTATTTTACGCACTGGAATTTATCTCTTGTTATGCATTAAACACAATGACCACAGCAGGCTACACGTCTGCACCACGACTTCAAATGCCAGTAGCTGCAATAGCCGCCCTGTAGCCAACTACATACTTAATTGTTTTGAAAGCGTCAGCGATATCATAAATTCCTTATATTGAGATATGTATATCGTTACCTAAAACGCAAAACGCCCCATCTGACAAAAAATTTAAAATAAACTTTTTTTATAAATTCCGTGGTATTTCATCATAATATAATCGCTAAAAAATACCAAATCTGTACCTGTAGTGCGATTCACTAACTTTTTTTAACGTTAATCGCATCGTTAAAATAATTATAAGAAAAATTTATCGAATTTGGTATTCAGTAATATTTTTAACGATATTCGCTGTAGGTTAATGTCAGCTGTGCCGTTATTTAAGCGACAATAATTTATGTGCTGTTAATTTTATCGACAAAAATCAACAGAAAATATCAACTGCGTACTATCGTTAAAAAGAAGTTACAGAATCACACAATCGTTATTGCAAGCGACAAAAAGTATAGACAAAAATTACGATTGTTGGATGGTTAAAAGTTACTGAATCGCACTACTGGATTCAGTAACTTGTATCACCATAATGGTATGGCTATAATAAATATAACGAAAATTTATCGACTTTGATATTCAGTAACATATTTTAACGATATTCGCTGTCGGTTGAAGTAAAAAAAATAAATAAAATCACAGACTGAAATTCATTTAGTTTTTCTTTATTATTCTTTGTGCTTTTCGCTTATTTTGACATTTTCTATAGGGATACCACATAATATCGTAAAAAAAGAAATTGCCGAATCACATTATCGTTACCGCAAGCGATTAAATATGTCGATAAATATAACGATTTTCGATTCGCAAAAAGTTACAGAATCCAGCTACTGAGCGAACAAAAATAACGATTTCATTTATTTTATTACATTGCGATAATTCGCATTAAATCAATATTTTCTCTTTTAACATGTTTTTCCTGCTTCTGTAAAATTAGTTAGGGAGATTTGCGTTTCAGATAACGATATTTATGTATGTACATATTTCAATGGTGCAACTAACAAATATTTCACATTTATAAAAATAAAATTAGGTATGTAACTATGCACATATATAAAATGTATTTAAGTATATCACGTAAATATATAAAAACGAATCAATTTATTTTTTATATAAAGATTTAGATGTTCTTTCAAACACAAAATTCTCTGTATCCAATATCAATTTGTTCAATTTAGGTTTTACAAAGATATTTGTACATTCAAATGCAAAAATTTGTAATAATTTATTTAAAAAAATGGGGTGTAATCGTCGCTTTCTATAACGAGCTGATTCGATCACGTCTTTTCAGTTTGAGATTATGGCATTGTATATCGAACAATATTATTACATTGAGCGATAGCGAATGCCATAATCTTAAACTGGGAAACGCGATCTAATCAGCTCATTATCGAAAGCGACGATTAGACCCCTGACTCTTTCAATTAATAAATTGTTTCACTCAAACATTTTTTTACTGAAATTCAAAAACAAGTCAAACAAATAATTTATCTGTATTTTAACAGAAATCTTCTATAGACAATCTTGTTACAATTGTTACTTGTATTAATTGAGTCTTGCGTGTTCCGTGACACGCGCCCATCTCTAGTTAATACTCTCTGCAAGAAGGTTTTGCAGAGAATTATTATTAACAAGAGTGAACCAGGGATGCGAGATCAGATTTAAAAATTGAATAGTGTTTTCACACTGAAAATTAAAATCTCTTTTTAACGGTTTGCATTCACACTGCAAGTTTGTTAATTCAGGTTTTAACTCACAGACTGTCTAATTATTCACTGGCATAAACATTATCAGCTGCTGTCGGTCATTCTAACTTGGCAGCACCGAATTTACCACAGCGAAAACAGGGTTGCATTTCATAAAACCAACTTAAAACCAATTCAAAAATGGTTTTAAGTTGGTTTTAACAACAACAATTTGTATGCTAAAACCAGGTTTTAACAGTTGGTTTTAACGTTAAAACTAACTTTTATTAAAACCATGTCAGTGTGAAAGCACTATAAGGTTGTTGTTTATATCAAAAATTGATCTAGACATCCTTTTAAGCGCATATCATTCAGTTATTTGGATCACTTCCGTCCTATGACAACCATGTATTATATTAGACTTGGGTCGAACTCATTCAGTAGTTCATTTTTGCCATAAACCAGTTGACAAACCCATTTAAATTACATGCAGATGAATTAAGAATAGATAACATTCCTCTAGCAATTCTTGAAATATCAGAAAACATTGGTTAATTTACTTAATTTCTCATTTCTAATACCTTAAGTTACATACATATATATGTTATCCTTTCTTCAGGACTTAATAACTTCTAACATCAACCGGCGCTCGAAACTGGTTATATACATATATGTGCCCTTAATTATGAAAGTGGTCTAAGTCACATGCATTTTTACTTTGAAATATTAAATTAATCTCCAATAAAATTAAATAAATATTAAATAAAAGTTAAATAAACTTATATTAATCGAGACTAGAACAACTCTAAATTAAAATGTTGCATAATGTAAAAATTATATTTTGATTTGTTCGAATGTAATTTACTAAATATCTCGACCAAAGGAATATATGACTTAGACCACTTTCACAATTAAGGGCACATATGTAGATTCAATATTTTTTTAAGGCTATTTTTGGCATATAATATAACAGAAAAATAATTTCAATAGTGCTAAATTGGTCATTGGGGTGCTACGGTACTTTTCCCATTCAAATAGTGCTAAAAATGGTACAATTGTATCAACTTTTCCATCCCTGAAGTGAACATAACTTAAGGTACGGTCACACTTGACAAACATTTGCCCAAAAAAGCGTAACCAGCAAATATTAATGAGAAATCTTTTGCTTCAAACACGTGTTTATTAAGTTAATTAGTTTCGTATTTAACAAATAGGCAAATTTAAAGAATACAATATTATTGGAAACTATTGAACTTAATAAACATGCCTCTGAATCAAAAGATTTCTCATTAGTATTTGCTGGTTACGCTTTTTTGGGCAAATGTTTGTCAAGTGTGACCGTACCTTTACTGATCTTCTCCTTAAAATAAATATGTATTTATAACTTTTAATATTGAATTGGATGGAAAATTATAATTCAGTTCGCCTGCAAAAATTAAGTGAACAAAACAAAGAGAAAACATTAAAAAATCCCCGAAAAAAATATTATTCATGATAAAGGAAATCAAAAAAGGGAACACATTTCTGGGGAAAAATTATTCACCTTTGCAAATTAGGGAAAAGGGAAAATATTTCGAGGGAAATCATTTTCACGATGGGGATGATTACTGGCAAAACTATCAAACTACTGACTCCATATTACTCATACGCAAGAATGCCAGATAAAATTATCGAAAAATCGTCGAAATCCCGATAAAATATAAAATAGTCGTTATTTCATACTTGAAAAATCGGACAAATCAAAAAGTACTTTTTTTTAACAAACGAAAACATAACAATTCATGTTCATACATGAATTTTACACGAAGCCATTCACATTGTTTTTACTCCCTCATAACTTTGTTCGCCTCAGTGGTAAAATTATGAAAAATGGTTCCAAGTTAGAAAGTCAAAGTTTCGTGTCAGTATTTTTGATGGCCGAAATTTTGATAGGAAATTGGACTTTTTCACATTAACATACATATGTTTTTTGAGAACATCAATTACACAGCTATCAATATATCCTTGGTCTCAAGTATAAAGGCCCTAACTCAAATGATTGTAACTTTACAATAGAAGGTAAAACATAATAGAAAGTGTAATATTCAAAATGAATTTTTTTAGTACAAATGCCTGAAAAAGCGTTATTTTTTACATATTGTATTCACTGAAAAACTCAATTTCGTAACAAATACGAGTTACATGTACATAAAATTTCTTTTAATTGAACCCGTATACATACTTGCATACATACGTAGTTTTTATTTAACGCTAAACTACACTGTGATACAAAAGTTGAGAAAAAAAAAATATTCAGGGATTCTAATGTACCAATTCTATTTTGTTGGAGTCCATGGATGACGAAAATACCGTTGGTTTTTTTCGGTCACTTCATAAAGTGATTTTATAACGGTAAATGTAGTGAAAAACGGGGTTTCTTAGATTTTTAGTTTTAAACAGTTGTAACTTCTTTGTTTCCCAACGGATTTCTTTTAACTTTTCGTTGGTTAAAAGGATGGAATATTATCTTTCAACCAAGATATATTTTTTGTAAATCGACTAACAAATGGCTAAGTTACAGTCGTTGAAGTGTACAAAAAAGTATTCTTTTGTAACTCATAAGCAACTTATGGCCTGAGGAAAACAAAAGAATACTTTTTAATGGGTTTTTTTTACACTTCAACGACTGTAACTTAGCCATTTGTTAGTCGAATTACAAAAAATATATCTTGGTTGAAAGATAATATTCCATCCTTTTAACCAACGAAAAGTTAAAAGAAATCCGTTGGGAAACAAAGAAGTTACAACTGAAAATCTAAGAAACCGCGTTTTTCACTACATTTACCGTTATAAAATCACTTTATGAAGTGACCGAAAAAAACCAACGGTATTTTCGTCATCCATGGGCTCCACCAAAATAGAATTGGTACATTAGAATCCCTGAATATTTTTTGTGTATCACAGTGCTATCAACAAATAAATTTTGTTAAATTAAACAATAAACTATTAAAAAAGGGTCTGCAAAACTAAACCAAAATATTTTATTGGGCATGCACATATGAACTTTAACAGTAAATTTTTCATAAAAAGCTGCCCCAATTTGGACTTTTGAAAAATATGTCGATTTTAAGGAAAAAATCGTCAAATCGTCATTTTGCTATTTTCGGCACCAAAAATCGTCAAAATGACAATAAATCGTCGCATCTGGCAGCCGTGCTCATACGATATTTTTGCATAAAAAAAAGAACTGTATGTATGTAGTATATACTCGTAACTGGGTAACGATGATAAAATACGAATAGGTAGGTAAATATGTACATATACAGAAAGAGAGTAAAATAAAAGCTTATAAAAACAAACCAACGCCAAAACAGAAAAAAATACATGTCAAACAAAAACAAGAAAGTTTGTTTGAGCATGACCCCAACAAAACAAAATAATTGTTGCATTTACTAAACAAACTTACAAAATAGAGGTGGGGCTGGGAAGATTATTACCACTGTTGCCACATTTGCACATTTCTCTGCATTTTGCTGATTTTTTATTGCAAAAATTATAAAGTGAGATTTGCAGATCTTCACTGCCAAATTGCAGAATTTCTGAAATGCTTGCGTAACATCAATATTTCGTGTTTTTCTTTACTTCCTAAATGAAATTACCATGGTGTTGCTGTCAGAAATACATATATACAAAAGATTTCAGAAAATAAACCTGGATTCGAAAAAACGCGGGCAAAATTGATATCAAACTCATGGAAACAGCGCGCTAGGTAAAAAAAGGCAGTAAAAATCAACTACACAAAACAAGAGGTAGGGTCGACCTACGCGCGTTTTCAAGGTTGACCAACACGTTCCTGACGTCATGAGATGTGTCGCTTTCAAATGAGACCAATACCAACACGCTCAGTGATGGTACACCAAAGATACACGTATTTAAATCTTTAAAATGGCTCTCCTGAACAAACCCGGTTTTTACCCTTAGGTCCCTTAATTTGTCATAGCTTCAGTATTTACATTCAGATATTAAAGTATAATATATCGATGAGTTTGCCTGTGGCAGACCAATTTTTTCGATCTTCGCTGGGTATCGAACACCGAAAATCGAATGTTAAATTCATATTATGAGCATCGAAAATTTTGCTGAGCAAAGAATTTTCTATCGCACAGAATTTAGCTTTCGACAAAGTATTTTAAAATGAAAAATTTAAAAAAAATCTAAGTGTTAAACAATGTTTATTTTTATCAGAGTGCGGAGAGTGCTCGAATTAAACTCGCTCGCAAACGAATTCAATTCGAGCGAGTTTTATTTTTTGTATTGAAAAGAGCTACTTTTGTCTGCTCGCGAGTTAAAAAAATAAAACTCGCGAGCGCATTTAATTTTTGAGAATCGAAAACAGGACTCGCGAGAAGAATTCAAATTTTAAGAGTCAAAAATAAAACTCGACTCGCGAGTCGAGTTAAAAAGAATTATTCGCGGGTTTTATTGATTTTGTTTGCTCAATCTCTGTTTTCTATAGGTCGCAATGTTGAAATTATATTTTATTATATATGTATATGCATTTGTAAGTACTATACTTTTCAAATTGGCATATAAATACATATACTTTTTCGAATAAAAAAAAAAGTTTTTTTGTATTGTTTTTTTGTATTCGTTTATGTTCGTTTTGCACTCTTTCAAAATTTGTGCTTACGAGTTTTAAAATAAAACTCGCGAGTACAAATTTTAAGGCGAGTCATTTAATGCTTACGAGTCGAGCACAAAAGGAGTACGAGTCTTATAAATTAGAACTCGCGAGCACAAATTTTAAAACGAGAGAATTAATAAAAATTGTTCTCGCGAGCAGAATTTTTCCCTACCCTGATTTTTAAGTACACAAGCACAAATTGTAAGCTATTTTTGGTCGGTTTTATTCACAATAATGACGTTCTTTGTCGAATGCTCGTCATAATACCAAATTAAAATTCGTTCGATCAGTACTTTCGACTACAGTCGAAGATCGAAAGTTACTCATAATAAGGGCCTTTGTTTTTTCTGTTTGAAAGGTGACTTGATCGAGAAGGTTCTTAGCTATGTTTTAAGGAAAACGGTCCAGCTGTTTAGAAGACATCACATCTTTTCTAAATATATTCGGGGAGTTTTTAAAATTTTTAATTTTTGTTATTATCAAACTATTTGTAATATCAGCATATGTTTTTGTATAGCAAGATACTCGTAATTTATGTTAAATCGAAGACAAAATGGAAAATAGTTCAAAATGAAGGTGTTTTATTTTTTTTAAATTATTTTAGATTTTTTCAAATTATTTTTCAGATTTTTTAGCCAATTTTTGCAGATTTTTGATAAAATTATCTGGCAACAGTGACTATTACAAATAGTGCAATTATTGTTGAGGCGGTAGGGAGAAGTACTTTATTATAAATACATACTATAGTATATAATATACATATGTATGTTAAAATTAAATTTAAGAAAATAAAAAATATTGAACTGTGGTGATGTTACATATTGACTTTATTCAAACCGCGCTACTTTATTAAGAGCGCACAACATGCTATAAAAGCACAAACTAACCTAACCTCAAAAAAATATATATGTATGTAATTTGAAAAACTTTAGGCTGTTTGTATAACAGGAGTAAGTGCTGCATCGGTCCTCAAGCCTCCAAAAAATTGTTAAATTCATATGAAACAAGTACAAAAATTAAGTTGAGGGTTGGTTTGAAAAATTTTCTGACTATTACATATTATTCAAGTATTGTAATCATGTATCATTCCAGAAAACAGGGTGTTGGTCTTTAACTATAAATTTGATATGCCCTAATTTGTGCTCATTACGAAAGTACGAGTATGTATACGATATTTAATATTTATTAAACAATTTCATACTTCACATACATATGTACATGTATACATGCAATATTTTTCACCTACACAAATCAATTTATAATTGCCCTGTAGGAAGCTTGAGGTTAGGTGTCTCCTCTTCCGTGGACTCGAAGATTTGCAAATGAATAAAATACCCCAAGTGAACTTAGACGCAATTTACACTGTGCCTTTTCTGCTTGCATGTGTAGGCAGGCTTTTTGAGTTCGTAGGTGAGAGGTGTTGAAAAGCATGCGGAGTAAAACAAAAGGCACGAAATGAAAATTCGAGGGGATTTTTTACATTTCTCTTTGTTTTTTCGTACTCTCAGCACTAAGAGTGTATACAAACGTCAAAAAGTCATGAAGAAAAAAGTCTTAATGTAAATGTGCTTGACTTTTCGTAGGGGGTTTAAAAGAAAATTGTCGAAAGAAGGCAGGCTAAAAAGGCATAATGTGAATAGGCACTAAGTAGTTAGAGTTAAAGGCTCAGTTAGCCGACTGTAATGGAATGTAACTGCAACGGTAGGAAGCAGCTGATCGATATTGTAGTGTGATTATTGGGATTATTAGTGCGTTAACAAATGTTAAACTTAAACTAAAATTATAACACTTCCCAAAAATAATACACTAATTATTAACTTGATTGCACCATGTCAAAAATACTTGTGTGGCAACACTCTATTATTGAATAGCTGTTGTTGTTATTTACAATTATTTTCTTTACAAGTTTTATATGAATGTAAATATACTCGTAGCTATCGATATAAATGAATTTCATTGAACAAATATGTTATTTTTGTCATTATTTTTCAAATTAAATTAAAAAAAAATTAATTTTTTTCACAAAAGAAAAAATTTGAATAAAAAAAACCTCAATTTTGGAATTTTTGGGGATGACAAATCAAAAATTGGGAATAAGCTCTAGAAAATAACTGGCAACACTGTAGATTAAGTAAAAGGCGCTGCGCCCTTAATTTGCCGACCACGTATCAAATGCATAAAAAATTCAAAAATCTCGATTTCAAAAAAATAATGATTTAGTGCGTTTATATATTAAGGTAACGATATGTATATATTAAAGTCCTGCACAAGACCATTTGTAAGACCTTTCAAGACATGAGAGATTTTTCAAATGCTTTATTACTACAGCGAAATATTCTAAAACAAACGTTAAACAACACTGTTGGCAAGACAAATAACTGAAACAAATGTCTTGACAGCAGTGTTGTTTAGCGTTTGTTTTAGAATATTTCGCTGTAGTAAAGCATTTGAAAAATCTCTCATACATTGAAAGTTCTTATAAATGGTCTTTAGTATGTACATATGTATACAGTGATGCCAACTTTTTTGGTTCTTAAAGCACATCAAAATTTAAAAAAGAGCACAAAAAAGCGTAATTTTGAGATTTAAAAAGCGTAAAAAGCACTTACGTGAAAAACGAATGAAGATCCAAACGATTGAAGTTTAATAATACTTAATGTTTTGTAAGCTATTCTCTATTTCGGCAATATTATCATCTTTAATGAAATATATTAGACGCAAAAGGTATGAGCTACACTGAAAATAGAAATATTCCAAGTTTTCATTAAAATAATTTTAAGAAATACACAAATTTCTTTAAAGCACAACTTACTCGTAGTGCTTTTTGTTAGTTTGGCACTGACGCTCAAAAGTTGGCGTTTTGAGTCTTCAGAAAGCACTAAAAATAGTGCCAAAAGCACCAAGTTGGCATCACTGATTGTATAGGTATAGTTTGTTTGTTTTTTTTTTAATTTCTTCATTCTAAACAAACAAGTAAAATTTTGTTGTTGGACCCACTACACATATTAATCAGCTCCCAGTTTTTATTTTATTATTCTTTTAATATTTTTTAACTATTTATGTATGGATGTCTGTATACAAAAATACATATGTATATATATGTATACATATGTATGTTCATAAATACATATAAAATTTCTACCGTGAACTAACCAGCAACAATAGAAATTTGTTTGCGAATCTTGACATTGAAAAACGTATGTTTGACATTGAATTTTGAATTTATACTTTTAGTAAATTTTGTTTTTTTTTTTACTTTTCAGCAGGGACCGTAACGGTTATAATTTTTATTTTAAAAATCACTTTTTAATCATTATTTCTTGATTTTTATTTATCCCTCACAAAATAACTCTTATTTTGTGACTTTTATTTATTCCTCAGAAAATAACAGTTATTTCTTGATTTTTATTTATCCCTCACAAAATAAGAGTTATTTTGTGACTTTTATTTATTCCTCACAAAATAACAGTTACTGTTTGATTTTTATTTTTTTGCTTAACTTTTAAAATGTAGAAAGCGTAATTTTTGCGTTAAAATGAATATTAACCGATTTAAAATTGAACTTATCGCCAGAGTCTTTAAAAAAAATTTTATATGTTAAATTAAATTTACTTTTTTATTATTTATTAATTTTAAAAGTTAAAATTTTTTTGAGCAAAAAAATAAAAATCAAAAAGTAACTGTTATTTTGTGAGGAATAAATAAAAGTCACAAAATAACTCTTATTTTGTGAGGGATAAATAAAAATCAAGAAATAACTGTTATTTTCTGAGGAATAAATAAAAGTCACAAAATAAGAGTTATTTTGTGAGGAATAAATAAAAATCAAAAAAATAAAAATCATTGCATCTATCGGTAGTCCATGTAACATGGAGTATCTTGGTATATTTTTTGTGCACGTAGCACTTCTCTATTATTGTGATTTTTTTACTTTAAATTTGGAAAATAATCGTTATTTGCGATCCCTGCTTTTCAGTCTATTAATTAACTTGGTAGTTGTTAATGCTGACGATATTTCTTTTGTTTTTACTTTCGCGTGAATTTTAAAGCAATCTTTCACAAAATATAAAACATAAAAAAATTTAAATATGTATTAGGTGATAACAATAAAAGATGTTTGCATTTAATTAAAAAAAATAGGCAATAATAAACAATTAAGGCTTAAATTCACAGTCTTTAGTTAACTAAAGAAGGTGGTTTAGCCAATGAAATTGATAAGAAAAATCGTTAGTTAAACCACGGGTATTAGTTAACTATAGACTGTGAATTTCGACCTAAGTCTATTATTATTGAAACACAACAAAGTGCAGTAAGTGCAGTGTGTGCCCGTTACTGTGTTGTTGAAAACTGGCAACATTGTAAGATTAACCCCAAAAAACCGGTTTTCAATGAAAATTTTATTTTAATGTACGTTTAAAGCAAACTTTATTTATTTTGCATATGGGGGTTCATTTTTTATTATTTTTCACATCAATCAGCTGTTGAAACCCATCTTAATAGGTATAAACCTTAGGTTTCCTATTCAAGGTGTCTGTGGACATTCTCAAAGTAGCGTGCTATGATCGCCAAATAAAATAGCATTGTCGAGCTAATCACTATTCTCAAAAAATTATAAATGTTGATTTGGAAAAAGTGAATTTGAAATCAGTGTTACTTTGAACTTTGAACTTGAGACAAGTTTGTTGTCATTTCAAAAAAGGGTTTTCAACGACGAAGAATTTCTATAATTTGATACTCGATGAAAAAAATATCTAAAACAAAAATTAATCTGTAATAAAATTCTTAACAATATTCCTCGACAATGGGCCATATACTCATACTTTATCCTATTTTATTCCAAGTTCCAATTTTCACCTTGTCAACATTTCTCAAAGACAATCCTGATTTATAAGATTGCCCAGCTGTTTGTATTATCCTGCTAAATATTCCTTTAGAGTCGTAAATAACTCTGGGTTGAAGAATAAATAGCCCGCGTGACATCGCAATTATTTCTTAAGTGCGTCTCACTCGCATTTGTTAATGTTAACTCAACTGACTTTATCTATTACAATTATATTGTGTAATTTTACATTATAAAGTTCAACTATAACCAACTCTAGGAGTGGATTTCGGAAACTCTTACTTCCTATACGAAGGTACAGGAAGAGTCTTGTAGCTCTCGAAGGAAATTCCCATAAGTTGGATGCTCTGGCTCCTTGGCTACGTGCCTTTGCCATTTTTAAGCTATGTACAGACGACTGTCAAATCTTACAATATTGTCAATAAAATGTGTTAAAAATTTCTAACGAGCGTGTCAACTGAAAATTTTTCTTTAACTACGTTGCCACACAAAGCATTGTCAGTCAGTCAGTAGGGACCAAAAACATTGCAAAAATAAAAAATTGTATGTATTGCGCAGTATCGTGTTGACACAACTTTTCGCGTACGTGTTTTGTACGTGATGAGCGTGTTCGGGTCATGTCGTGTTGAAAAAATTCGACACGCGCCCATCTCTGGTGTGAACTGCCAATCTACTTTGTGCTGGCAATTTTTGATTGTTAGCACATTGCCAGATCTGACAATAGTGTAAGATCTGGCAACCGTCTGTACATAACTTTAGTTCTAGTCAGAAATACAAAATCAAATATTCCCTTAATGTTTTTAAATCTTGTTAAGGATTTAAATATGATATTAAGCATTTTTAGCCAAGTCTATCTTATAATAAATTGGATACGTTATATCTTATATTTACATCATTTCTGTGGCAATAAGGAAAAATTGCTTAAGTCATATTTTACTGTTTTGCAGGAGAGCACTTTTAAGCGTTCAAGTCGATTTTCAGAAATTTATTTCTTTTATAGTTAAATTTGGAAATGCTCTGTTAACCTTTATTTTTTTAAGCAAACATCGTTCTATACACTGTTAATAATATACATTTAAGTTCAAATATACCAAAGTATGTATAACCTTAATTAATATATTATTCCAAATTAGATTAGAAGTCTAAAAAAGATAAGTCGCAAGTAATTTTGCTATAACTTCCTGAAAAATCAGACAAATTAATTGAGATTTTGACCATGGTACTTTCGAATATGCAGATTACAGCGGTACCATTAACTCAAAATCAGCTTATCGCGACTTAAGCACTTTTTCCTCACATATCCAGTCTCCATTGGCGGCTTAATGTCTTTGAACATTTCTACTTTAACGTTTCTTTTTACAGTTTTCTTTTTCAATTATGCTGCTTTCAACTAAATGCTGCTGTCTTCTAGATCGTGTAAATTTATACTTTTAAGTAGGGATGTAACGAATACCAGTTTAGTGAGTGCGAATGCGAAAGCGAATAATACATTTTAATTTTTGCGAAAGCGAATGCGAATGCGAAAGCGAATGCAAATATTACAATTCGTTAAAATATCACATGCAAATAAATTTATATAAGAGTAAGTATAGATAATAATTAATAAGTTTACAAAATGTTAGGCAATCAACCCATTCGTACTTTGGCTCTAAAGCTTGGTACTATGTGTCACTTGTTTCGCGTGGAATTTACAACAAACAAGGACTAGTTAATATTGTTTGGATTTTAAATTTATTGTACGAAGTAACGAATGGTGCTCTACATTTTTTCAAAAGTTTGAACAGACTAGCTTTACGCAAAAACTGAAATATATTTCCAAACACCGCTGGAAATTGGTTCCATTTTGATACGAGTACTTACGAGAAATTATTTATAGAATAGTTTTCCGCTAAAATTTTAGAATGCTTTAATTGTAAGTAGGTATATGTGTCTTTTTTTATGTTGGCTTAAAATAATTTTCGTTTTTCTTTTTGACGTTTGTTAATCGCAAACTATTTTCATATAAGAAATAAATTTTTTTTTCTCTCTAGTATTCGCTTTAAATATTCGCATACATTTTAGCGAATGCAAAAGCGAATGCAAATAGCAAAAGTAAGCGAATAATTTGCGAATGCGAAAGCGAATGCGAACATTCGTTACATCCCTACTTTTAAGCATGAAAAACATTTCAATTATTGCTGCTGCTAATGGATGGTTGTTTGTTTCCTTTTTAACCGACTTTATGCACTTCAATATTTAATGGTGCTGTATAAGATTTGAAACAGTTTCGTACTTGCTAATTGCCCACTATTTAGACAAGTGGCAATTTTAAGCAATTTTATTATTTTATTGCACTAGTTTTCTGCTTCGATTATGAACAAAAATTCATATGTATTTGTCTTTCAAAATACAATTCCTCACCATATGCATATTTGAATTGTACATAATTTGTAACCGTAAGATTTATTAAATTCATTTAAGCAGGGAGTTGAAACGAATTGAAGAAAAAAAAGCAATGAAATTTATGTAGAAACAACCAAGGAGTGATTTACTGCTTTATTCATAAAAAAATAGTATTGTGTTATACAGCGTTTATAAAACAAAATTTTGTACGTTGTTTTATAAGCGTTTTATAAATCAAAAATATTTTTTATTTATAATAATTTAGGATATTTTTGCCTTTGTCGGCAAATATGCTAAGTCCTTTTTTTAATTTTTCAGGAGGGACCACAAACTGTCCCCAGAGAACAGTAATATTTAACTCTATTATAACAAATTGTAAAAAACACCCCAAAGGGGGGGGGGGGAGGGAGAAGACTCCCCTCCACAAAAATTTTTGCAACCATATATTATTTCAGAACACACCAAGGCCCAAAACGTAATACAAACAGCAAAAACGATACAAATTCAAAATTGCTCATTTACCACAACCAGTGATGACAACTTTTTCAGCGCAAAATGCGCTGTTCGGTGATCAAAAAAAGCACTAAATGCAATAAGTATGTTAAATTATAATTTTAATTTTTTCGTATATTTTCGTATTTTCTCGAAACAGCAATTTTTTCACACTCAGCTGAATGAATACTGCGAAAAAAATGTGCGTATCTAAAATGGGTCTAATCATGAATATTCCCTCGCAATTTATTTCTCACGGATAATAGTTTTTTTTTCGATAAAAAAATCCATCCAATAATGAATTACAAAGTTCCTTTTTTGCTTGTTTTTTGGCATTCTCTTTTCTTATTTTAGTTTTGCGTGTAAGTGTAAACAAAATTACTGGAATTTTACATCTTAAAAAAAATAAATTTTCCAATGGTAACGCTGCCACCCAGGTACGTCCAATTGTCAGACTTCTTATATAATGGTAGGTACACACTAAGCAATGTGTTTACGCAACACGTTTATATTTATTCGGCCATGTCATACTATTAAATTCCGTTCAAAAACGGAATTGAATCCACCTCAAGCTGTCAAGCCCCAGGCGGAGCATATCCCAGCATACCAGCGCCCCCAAAAGTCTGGATACACCTGACAAATTTCCGTATTTTAGTTTTATTTTTTTAACACCATCTCCTACGAAAATGGGCTGGATTGAATTCCGCTTCCGAACGGTATTAAACTCTGAGACATGGCCGATTGTTGCATATTTTGACACAAACTGCAATCTACAATGCAACCATCTGTGCAACCTGAAAATATGAAAATATTTTGATACTGTGCTACCAACAATGAAATCTGCCTGATTGCATAAATATGTCACAAAGTGTGTACCTAGCAACAAAAAAAGCAAACATAATAGCCCAATTCACAATCTTGTGCAAATGGTCTTGCATCGTTGCATGTGCAAAACGGTATAGTACATATATTGATACTCACCACTAAGAATTGTTAAGTGGTGAGTATCAATATACTAACCATTTTGCACATGCTACGATGCAAGACCATTTGCACAAGTTTGTGAATTGGGCTAATATTGTTACATATTAGCCCAATTCACAATCTTGTGCAAATGGTCTTACATCGTAGCAGGTGCAAAATTATAGTATAGTATATTAATACTCACCACTAAGAATTGTTAAGTGGTGAGTATCAATATACTAACCATTTTGCACATGCTACGATGCAAGACCATTTGCACAAGTTTGTGAATTGGGCTAATATAATTTTGTATATGCTACGATGCAAGACCATTTGCACAAGACTGTGAATTGGGCTATTATGTTTTTTTCACTGTTTTCATATGAAATTTGACAATTGGGAAGGAAACAACTTACAGTCAAAGACGCAAGTGCAGTCAGCTTGTTAGATTTATATTGAGTCTAATTATAGCCTAAATTTAGAGTTGCAGAAAAGTGGAAAATTCGCAATGGGTGTTTTTTTTATGAAGCTACCAGAATATCACAAAGTAATAATATTTACTGGAGTTGTAAAACACTAAAATTAAAACTGAAAAAGCACGAATTTAGTGCCTTTTTTAAAAAAGCACTAGGTTGAAAAAACTGAGCACTGTTATGACTTAAAAAGCACTAAATCTAGTGCGAAAGGCACTAAATTGGCATCGCTGGCTGAAACGGTTGTACTATACAGGGTTGTCAAGTGTAGCAATTTATCGCCAAACGTGACAATTTTGAAACATGGCGACATGGCGTTATTTGGGCGATTTATAAATAAGTTGGCGATTTTGTTGGATATGTCTGATAAGCCATGAATTTGTTTTGAGCAACGTTAAAGTCAAATTGAGACAAATAACTTTATTTTTATGCTGGTATTTTTATGTATGAAACAAATTTATGGCTCGTGGAAATGGTTTTTTAAGAACTTTTATAAACGCTATAATAAATGAAATAAAATGCATCAGAAGCTGTACTCTACTCTTCCTTAATTTCCAAGCCAGCAGTTATGAATGGCAACGTTAGCTATTGATATACCAAACACGTTTCCTCTACTTGCCATTGACTTTGGGTCAACATTTGAAACTGAATTAAGAGATGCTGAAATTAAATGCAATGAAATGATTAGAATATTGAAAATATTCTAGAAATTTGTTTTTCATAATTCGAACTGCATAGGAGTAGTAGGGTGAACCTAAAAGTGGTGTAACCTAAAACTATCGGGTATGTTCTGTATTCCACGTGAATTTAAATCGTTCGGAATTGCCATAGCATTGTTGTTGTAAATACATACATATTTCCAACAACAATTCTGTGGCAATTCCACACTTTTTAATTCCATGTGGAATGCAGAACATACCCGTGTTTAATTATTTAATTCCTCTATTTAATTTTTGAATTGCTCTATTACTTTGCTATATTATGTTCTATGAAAAATTCCCAAAAGTGGTTTACTCAACTTTTGTATTGTTAGTTGGTAATGTAAAAAATATGTATATTTATCACTTGAACAGCAAAAAAAATAAAAAATTTGGGTTACACCACTTTTGCGCTGATGGCCTAATATATATAAATCACATGCTGCAATTAATATGCACCTTCTCAAGATATGTTGAATAAGTTTAATTCCCACACAATGTATTCCAAAAAAGAAGACAATGAGGAATGTCTTGACGATAAAGTCTATATCAAACAAAATTTTAATATTAAAATTTACATTAGGAAAACTATACACTAGTTCGTAGTAAACATTGCACCTTTTTTTTGAGCAAATTGAACAAAATAAACTAGGCGAATTTTTTTCCGATTTGTTACGATTTTTAACGATTTGAACTAATCTGTTTTTGATTTATAAAAAATTTATAATACTATTTACACAAACTAGAAAAAATAAGTATTGGCAACTTTGGCGATTTTTGGTATTAAATTTGTCAAAAAAGGTCAAAATAAATCTGACAACCCTGGTACTGTATGCTTATTTCACTTATTAAAGGTGAGTTCAAGGCGAATTGATAGCAGTTGTTCCCGATTTGCGACTCTGCATATTCGCCTTGTATATTAGTTAGTGTAAAATTTCCCGCTGTCAGAAAATTTCCCAACGTTTTGCTTTGATTTGACACGAGAGAAATTAACAGCTGATTATCAGCTGCTGAATATAAATTCGCCTTCGTTCTGCAGCACGATTTAGATAAAAAAAATTTGGAAATTTTTTTGCGGAAATTGTACTGTTTAAAGACTTTTACTAGTTTTATACCTAAAGACTTTTACATATGTACATATACAACATAATATAATATACATATCGTCACCAAAAATCCAAAAGGCCGTAAGTAACACTTACTTTTACTTTTTTGCAGGAGAAGGAAAAAACTTTATAAATTTAAGACTATTTATTTGTTAGATGCCAAACTGAATAATGAATAAATTCGGCATTTTTGAACACATGTAAGGAAAATATTAAGGAAAGGTGTATTTTGGTTAAACACATCATAATCAATGAAAAAGTATTTTTTTTTAATTTTTTGGTTGTTACGGCCTTTTGGATTTTAGGTGACGATATGTATATTTAGCCCTATTCATAATAATAATTCCCCGGGAGTTTTATCGCTATTCCTTGTGCTTGTACTCGAAATTCTCTCTCACTTTTTATTTCTCTCTCCATATGTTTAGAATAGAAGGATTTTATTTTCGGAAAAATACAATAACCTGGGAATTATTTCTGTTTAATAAGTCCTCGTCCAGACTTGCGATTTTTGTTGCAGCAATTCTTGTGTTTATCGGTGAGAGAGGTTAGAAGATTAAGGAGGGGTACACAGTTTCATGTGCTCGGCAATTCTGTTTTATTTTGAAATTCTCATTTGTTAATTTAAATGTATTTGATGTTTTATTTTATTTTCTTTCTTCAGTTATATGAAAAACACAAAATATAACAAAAATTAAATAGAATCGTTAATTTTTCAGGGAAACTTGTGGTTTAATTGAATTTTTTAATACATAATTGCTAAACTATAATTTCCTTATGTGGACACTTATGCAATTTCAAAGCAGAATTTTAAAAAAAATTGTAGCAACAAAAATTGCAAGTCTGGACAAGTACTAAGAGGTTTATGAAACAAATTTTCTATGGAAATAAAAAACCTTTTATAAAATCAAAATATTTTTTATTTAGACCTTAATGCCCTAATTCAGTAAGAAGATTTAGGACGTTTTTGTTTGAAAATGCTTCTGAGTTCTTGTCTTTGAAGTCTCTAAATTATTTTCTTCAAAAATGGTTGCTGTCTTTGACAATGAAAAATATAAATATTATTGCCATGTTTTTAAAACATAAAAATTCAATTAAATTATTATACAATAGTTTGAAAAATATATGAAAAAATATGTGTTGGATATAATGTTTATAACAAAATCATAAAGCAAATACACGAACCTTCTAGCATAGACAATAAATAATAATCGTTTTAAAGAATAAAAACTGCTTCTTTTTTTCGTCCATAGACAAGACAATACATTCGTCGAACAGAATTAGGGCATAAGACGTTATTGTTATGAAATTTTTAATTCTTAATATTTTTGTTTTTAATTTTAGTAAAAATTTCTTTTATTTTATATAATAGACACTTTCTAAACGACTGCGATGAGCGTAGGCGTTTAACACACATTTGATTGTGACATGTTTTCTTTGGCGCTTAATTGTTGCTATTAAGTGAGTGAAATTATGGTGAATATGTGTACATATGTCATTGAAATCATTAAGTTTTTTCGACAAATATGTATAATCAAAAACATGAAAAGCAAAGAAAAATAAAATTGAATAAGATGATAGTTTATGGTAAAAAATTAAGTGGGATGAAATGTGAAAATATTTGAATGAAGAACCTTGTCTGATAATATTTAACCTTAGATTTTTTTTTTAAATAGTCGTATTTATGTGCTCGTCATCTGCGGTGGTTTTGTTGTTTTACTCAAAGTGATAAAAATATTTATTATATTAAACGCAAACAAAATTGTAAACTACAAATCAATCCATTGTGCAGAAAATTTTCTTTTTGATTGTCGTCTGGCAACACACTGAACTAAATCTCTACGATTCAAACTTGGGAAACGAGAATTCCCGGGAAATTCCCAATTTTCTGGGTATTTTTCGGCCAAATTCTAGGGAGCTTGCCGATGCTCCTCACTCACAATGCGACAATTCTGCTTCGTTACGTACCTATTCAACCAGAAATTGGCTTCATCGAAAAATTAAATTATTTAATTTTTTCAAACTATCAAAATTTCAACATAAGCCGATTCATAATGAAATTTCAAAGCAAACTAAACAAAAAGCCACTATCAGGTGTTAAATGCGAGCTCAAATAAAGCACGATGTCAAATCAAAGTTGTGAAACTTAAAAAAAACACGCATAAAAAAAGCTCAAAAATCTAATGCTTCTCTTAATAACAGTTGGTTTCATCTACTAGATCGTTTAAGGTTTAATTAGACATGCCATAATCATACAAACCAACTATTCGAACCAAACTTATGAGCAACACTGTATTTGATTATAGGTGACTCGTCATAACGCCATAGCCATTACGATAGAAACTAATTGAATTTTTTGTTTGGTTATGGCTATGACATGCCTAATTTAAGCTTATAAGTGACTCGCCATAACGCCATAGACATAACCTTAACCATAGAAACCGATTGAATTTTGGTTTTTCGCCGTAACCATAAACATCTTTTTGCTGTTTAGATACATTTGTTGTTGCACTTTTGATATTAATAAACAAATCGTCGGTTGGTTATTGGTTTGCTGCAGACTTAATGTATTTTGAATATACTGTGCTGCAAACCAATAACCAACCAACGAAATGAAAGCATAAGCAAATGTTTATGGTTGTGGCAGAACCAGTGTTGCCATTTTTTTCCTAGAGCTTATCCCCAATTTTTGATTCGTCATCCACAAATTGAGTTTTTCGATTAAAATTTTTCTTTTGTGAAAAAATTAAAAAATTTTAATTTTATTTAAAAAATAATGACAAAAATAACATACATATATGTTCAATAAAATTCATTTACATATGTATATCGATAGCTATATTTACATTAATATTAATTGGATATGTACTTATAAAACGTGTAAAGAAAAATTTACACATATGTAGTTTAATATACACAAGTATAAAAAAATTGTTAACCAAAGTTAAACTTCAGAATCGAAATCTTCTGATTCATCAGCCTCAGAAACTTTGTTGTACATAGTATCTATATATCTATTCTATATATAATTAATAGACGAACACGTTTTTTGTAATCCCTTTTACGCCAGAGGTACTGCACCGATTTTGGAAAGATTCACATCATTTTAAAGGATTTTCTGCACAGATGTGCACAATCTATATTTGATTGAAATCGGTTCAGTATTTTGGGAGCTATAAGCGTTTAAAGTTGCTACTACTACATGCAAACATAGTACACACGCATTTGTTAGCTTACACATAAAAATGAAGCAAAACATGTGTGTGTATTTGTAGTATTTCTCTTGCTATTCCAATTTGTTTTCTCTTATTTGTTTTTATATGAAACTTTCATAATGAAAGCCATAAAACTTATAGGAAGAGAGTTCAATAAATTGAATTAGCTTTAATAAAAGGATTTTGTTTATTTTTGTTTTAAATTTTAATTATGTAGAAATTATTATTTATGTAAATATGTTGTATGTATGCATACTGTGTGACTGTTTTAATGAATTTTTTTTTAGATCATATTTCCTTGAATCATAATAAAATTATTTACATCTAGAATACGGACGATTGTGTCGTCCGTTGGTATATCTAGTTTGTATTAAAAAGCTTTAGCATTTCAGCAGAACGATTAAATTTTGTCACAACAAATTGAATTATTTCGAAAGTGTGTGTTTATTTCTAAGAAGTGCTTCCAACAAGTCATATTGCATTTTGTTACGTATTTTTGTTTTGGTAGTGTTCATTATTGATAATTCTTCTTTATTAGAAACCATTCACTATGAATAGTAACACACATTTTTAGACTTGCTAGACGCATATTTCTTAGTTCAAAAATCATTCTTGTTACCATCAGTTATACAAAAAATCCCCTAAAATTTGGTTATCATCCCCAACAAATCTTCAGATGCCCAGTACGACAAAAATCCCCAATTTGGAGACAAATCCCCTAAACTGGCAAAACTGGGCAACACTAATAGGTGAAGCAAATATATTTTTGGCTATGGCAATGGTTATGGATATGGCACGTCTGATTGAACCTTTTTGTACGAAGTTTAAAAGCTACGGACTTATTGCCATTTTTAGGGTTTCGTACACCAAAGGTGAAAAGAAACCCTATTGTTTTCGCTACGCTGTCCGTCTCTCCGTCACAGAGTATTTTCTCGAGAGCCGTAAGAGCTACGGACCTGAAATTTGGACAGAGTGTGTAGACCCTTGGCCGCTACCACAAGAAATACATGAGAGTTGGAAATTAAAGGGTGTGCCAAAACGAGCAACGAAAAATTTTAAAATCCCATGTTATATACATACAATTGTATGTATATGCACTTGAAATTTATAAAGTTAGTGTATTTTTATACAGACTACAACAATTAACACTAAAATTTAAAAAATTTAAATTAAAGGGTGTACCATCAGTTAATGTAATTTCGACTATGTAATTTTGATAACTTCTCTCTTATGGTTTCTTGGAAACCATAAGAGCAAACTTCTTGAAATTTTCAAAAACGGTAAAACAAAAAAATCTCAAAATTATAAAATCGCCAAACCGAAAAAAAATCGCCAGAATCAAAAAAAAATCGCCAAAACGAAAAAAGCACCAAATTAAAAAAAAATCTAAATCGAAAATAAATTGCAAAAAACCGGAAAAATCGCCAAAATGAAAAAATCGCCAAAATGAAAAAAAAATCGCCAAAATGAAAAATATCGCCAAAATGAAAAAATCGCCAAAATGAAAAAAAATCGTTAAAATGAAAAAAAAATCGCAAAAATGAAAAAAAATCGCCAAAATTAAAAAAATCGCCAAAATTAAAAAAATCGCCACAACGAGAAAAAAGCGAAAAATAATCAAAAAAAAAATTATTTCAGCTGAAAAAACGTAAAAAACACTATTAAAAAAAATGCTCAAATCCCAACGTACGGAAACCTTCGTGCGCGAGTCAAAGTCGCACTTTACTGAATTTTTATATTTCACACCACTATCTGTTGGCTTTAATAGATTTATACATACTTACTTACATATGTATGTATAAAAATAAATTAATTTACACATTTATGTACATACTTTGTATGAGTGCACTTTGATTTTTTTTGCATGTCCGAAATATTATCAAGCAGTAGAAACTACAACAAGAACAATGAACCGCAGAATCAGAAAAATAACCTACCAACGTAGTATATGTGTACAATATACGACAATAAAACAACAATAATAGCAACAAAGCTATATACCTATACGACTATATTATAATTTGAGTAATCGAGTACAATTGAATCACAATTTAACAAAACATGCGCATTGCAACGTTAAAATGCGAAGTGAAACCATACTTATACAAAAACAAAAATTAACATGTGCATACTAACACAATTAAAACATTCACATTATTGCACTGACTTCAATAAACAAGTGTGCAGTTGTATGTGGACTAAATTGCATATTTGGAACACAATACTACATACAAATATAAGAAAAAAAATTTTTTAAAGAAATACACACATACATACATACATATTTATGTGTATGTATTAGCATTAAATTTTAATAATTAAAAACATTTGCCATGAATATGCATATCGCTTATTTATTTGAACAATGTAAATGAGTTAATAATGCATAATTAATCCTCATATCGTTATTCGAATTGTTCAAAAATTTAATACAAATTTCTTGTAAAATTAATGCAAGATTTGAATTAAATAACTAAATAAATAGAAACAGCTAACTACCAGCAACTAAATTTCACTTATACATATGTACATATATTTGAATAAAACAAAAATATTTATGATTCATAAAAAAACAAAGTAACAAAATAAAATAATTTAAATATTAAAAGTATTCACGTCAAAAGTTGCGCTATTGTGCAAAAGCAAAATTACAAAGTTTTAAAAAAAATATCACAACAACCACATAGAACTTTATTTTGCACAAATTATGAATAAATTCAGTAAAGTGCGACTTTGACTCGCGCACGAAGGGTTCCGTACGTTGGGCTTTGACCATTTTTTTTAATAGTCTTTTTTACGTTTTTTCAGCTGAAATAATTTTTTTTTTACTATTTTTCGCTTTTTTATCGTTTTGGCGATTTTTAAATTTTGGCGATTTTTTAATTTTGGCGATTTTTTTCATTTTGGCGATTTTTTTTTCATTTTGGCAATTTTTTTCATTTTGGCGATTTTTTTCATTTTGGCGATTTTTTCATTGTGGCGATTTTTTTCATTTTGGCGATTTTTTTATTTTGGCGATTTTTCCGGTTTTCCGCGATTTATTTTCGATTTAGAAATTTTTTTTAATTTGGTGCTTTTTTTCGTTTTGGCGATTTTTTTTTTGATTTTGGCGTTTTTTTTTCGGTTTGGCGATTTTATAATTTTGAGATTTTTTTGTTTTACCGGTTTTGAAAATTTCAAGAAGTTTGCTCTTACGGTTTCCAAGATACAGCAAGTTATCAAAATTACATAGTCAAAATTACATTAACTGATGGTACACCCTCTAATTAAAATTTTTTAAATTTTAGTGTTAATTGTTGTAGTCTGTATGAAAATACACTAACTTTACAAATTTCAAGTGCATATACATACAATTGTATGTATATTACATGGGATTTTAACATTTTTGGTTGCTCGTTTTGGCACACCCTTTAATTTCCAACTATCATGTATTTGTTGTTGTAGCGGCCAAGGGTCCCATGTAATATACATACATACATACAATTGTATGTATATTACAAAGGATTTTAAAATTTTTCGTTGCTCGTTTTGGCACACCCTTTAATTTCCAACTCTCGTGTATTTGTTGTTGTAGCGGCCAAGGATCCCATGTAATATACATACGATTGTATGTATAGTACATGGGATTTTAAAATTTTTCGTTGCTCGTTTTGGCACACCCTTTAATTTCCAACTCTCATGTATTTGTTGTTGTAGCGGCCAAGGGTCCCATGTAATATACATACATACATACAATTGTATGTATATTAGATGGGATTTTAAAATTTTTCGTTGCTCGTTTTGGCACACCCTTTAATTTCCAACTCTCATGTATTTGTTGTTGTAGCGGCCAAGGATCCCATGTAATATACATACGATTGTATGCATATTAGATGGGATTTTAAAATTTTTCGTTGCTCGTTTTGGCACACCCTTTAATTTCCAACTCTCATGTAGTTGTTGTTGTAGCGGCCAAGGGTCCCATGTAATATACATATATACAATTGTATGTATATTACATGGGATTTTAACATTTTTCGTTGCTCGTTTTGGCACACCCTTTAATTTCCAACTCTCATGTATTTGTTGTTGTAGCGGCCAAGGGTCCCATGTAATATACATACATACATACAATTGTATGTATATTACATGGGATTTTAAAATTTTTCGTTGCTCGTTTTGGCACACCCTTTAATTTCCAACTCTCATGTATTTGTTGTTGTAGCGGCCAAGGGTCCCATGTAATATACATACATACATACAATTGTATGTATATTACATGGGATTTTAACATTTTTCATTGCTCGTTTTGGCACACCCTTTAATTTCCAACTCTCATGTATTTGTTGTTGTAGCGGCCAAGGGTCTACACACTGTGTCCAAATTTCAGGTCCGTAGCTCTTACGGTTCTCGAGAAAATACCCTGTGACGGACAGACGGACGGACGGACAGACGGACAGCGTAGCGAAAACAATAGGGTTCCATTTTCACCTTTGGTGTACGGAACCCTAAAAATCTTCAGAGTCTGAGTAAGTGCAAGATTATCAGCGCAAATTTTGCAAAGTTGTGCAACTTTTAACGGCATTACCAATCCAAAAAAAAAATGGACAAAAGTACACAAAACTGTAACGCAGAAACACCTGTTTGGGTATATGATTCTCTTTTAAATGAAAAAAAAAACAAGCGGTTGAAGATGCGTTCTATACAAATTAATTAATTCAGTAAAGTGCGACTTTGACTCGAGCACGAAGGGTTCCGTACGGACACTAGACATATACTACTATGCGAACTTGAGCCTATATAATATATAGTTTTGTAATTTTTTTCGTTTTTGGATTTTTTAGGTTTTGAGCTTGTTTTTTAATTTGGCGTTGTTTGCGTTTTTTTCGTTTTTGGCGATTTTTTTTTAGTTTTGGCGCTTTTTTTCTCGTTTTGGCGATTTTTTCGGTTTTAGACGTTTTTTTTTCATTTTGGTGATTTTTTTTTCAACTTAGCGATTTATTTAAATTTTGGCAATTTTTTTTTTCATTTTGGCGAATTTTTCGGATTTTGGCGATTTATTTTAGTTTTAATTTTTTTTTAATTTGGAGCTTTTTTCGTTTTGGCGATTTTTGTCGGCTTTCAAGATACAACAAGTTGACAAAATTACATAGTCAAAATTACATTATCAGTTAATACCTTTTAATTTAAATTTTTTTAAATTTTAGTGTTGATTGTTGTAGTCTGTATAAAAATACACTAAATTTGCAAATTTCTAGTGTCTATATATAATTGTATGTATGTATATTACATGGGATTTTAACATTTTTCGTTGCTCGTTTAGGAACACCCTATAATTTTTAAATCTCATGTATTTGTTGTTGTAGCGTCTAAGGTTCTACATACTCTGTCCAAATTTTAGGTCCGTAGCTCTTACCGTTCTCGGGAAAAGAGCCTGTGACGGGCAGACGGACATCGTAGCGAAACCAATAGGGTTTCCTTTCACCTTTGGTGTGCGGAACCCTAAAAATTGTAAAATTCATAAAAATTTTAACTAGTGAAAATATAGAAATTATTTTGAAATTCGATTAATTTTATTAAGTTTAAAAGCTTTTTATCTCACAAACGTCCCTTTTCACAATGTTTGATTAAAAGTTAACGTGAACTTTAACAAAACTTGCCGTTAAAGTCCCTGTTACCTTTTAATTGTACATTGTGAAAGGGCCGTAATAATCCCAAATTATTACTTTACTTCTTATTCAGTGAAATAATTTTTTATTAAAAATACATTGCAATCGATTATTAGTGCGATAAAAAACTTTAACATGAAATTGTAACAATTCCCAAAAATAAAACACTAATTATTAACTTGTTTGCACCAGGTCAAAAATACTTGTGTGGCAACACTCTATTCTTGAACAGCTGTTGTTGTTATTTACATTTA
Organism: Tachina lurida; assembly: GCA_944452675.1. Classification (NCBI taxonomy): domain Eukaryota; kingdom Metazoa; phylum Arthropoda; class Insecta; order Diptera; family Tachinidae; genus Tachina; species Tachina lurida. The sequence goes on from OX101755.1 coordinate 88,410,829, forward strand.
TTTTCTTTACATATTTTTTGCAACTACAATTCGAGCTGAAAAAAAGTCAGCCAATGTAGTGAAGTAAGTAAATAAAAAACATGTTGATTATTGAGTTCTTGTTTCAATTTTGTTATTTGTTGAACTTCTCATTTGTTTAAATGAAAGTTTATAACATAATAAATCTAGTTGTTCTAAGATTTTTGATGATCTTCATTAGCAACAGTGAAATGCGCATAGGATCCAAAATTAGTAAACAATTTGGTGATTGACTGAATCCCGAAAATCGTGGGATTCGGCATTGACATCCCTAATATTGACACAAGTGCTTGTATCTGCACATACCCTTTCAGAATTTTTGTTAGTAGATCAGGATAAAATATTATTACACAAACAAAAAACTAGTTACATTGCTAAGTGCTGTAATGTAAGAAAAGCGTATAATTCCCCCCCCCCCCACTATACATAGCACTTTCATGTGACTTGTTGATTTGTTCTGCAAAGGTTCATGAACATGGTCACGTATGCCATCACAACTCAAACTACTCACTCGCAAAATTAAATGTTCTTATGTACTCGTACATACATACATACATATTAATAATATGTATGTATGTATGTATAATGGGAATACTTTTATTCAAAGAAATGAATCACTCAAATTCTCTGCTAGTATTGATTAACAATAAATCTATTGTGGAAGTAATTTCAGCTCATTGTTATTAAGCGACAAGTGATCGCAATAATATTTGTCAACTGCACCTGCAGGGTACAGTGTTGGACAAAATAATTTTTAAGGGATTTTGGCATCGATTTTGAGTGAATATTACAGCTTCTACAGCATACATATGCTAACCGATCTGTTGCCAATATTTGATCCGCCTAAGGGATAGCTCCGCGTTTATTCCCTATTATTGTTGCTCCCTCTCTTTTTATACTTTCAGATGTTATGGTTATGCAGTTACTTTGTACATATCTAACTTGGATTTTTTTATATTTTATTTATAAATTAAGAATCAAGCTTTTAAGGTCAAAAATAGTTCATATTCTAATCGATCACACGTGATAATGGTAACATTTCCCCTGGGTAAAGTATGTGTTATACTTTGTTATTTGGTTGTATGTTTTCTAGTTATCCATTCACCCCTTACAATCAGTATTGTGGCGGTCTAAACTGGTTCATATTTAACTTGTATATCAATTGGGACGATTAAAAGAAAGCTTTTCATCGACTATAGAACATGCGGACAGTTCTGTTAAAATTTTGACTTCATCCATAGTGTGAACACGAATTTCGTCAGTCAACAGTCAATCACAGAATTTTTTGTGGTTGAGTGGCATTCAGCGGCCACATTGTTTTTTGGCTGACAGTGTGTACCAAAAATTGTCAGTTAAGAGATATTTTTGTAGCATAAACAACACAAGTAGCACTCGAAAAATAATTTTTTTAAGGAATTCATATCTATATATGTGACGCGCAAAATAGAAAGGGACCTAAGGGTAAAAACCGGTTTTGTTCAGGAGAGCCATTTTAAAGATTTAAATACGTGTATCTTTGGTGTACCATCACTCATCGTGTTGGTATTGGTCTCATTTGAAAGCGACACATCTCATGACGTCAGGAACGTGTTGGTCAACCTTGAAAACGCGCGTAGGTCGTCCCTACCTCTTGTTTTGTGTAGTTGGTTTTTACTGTTTTCTACCTAGCTCGCTGTTTCCATGAGTTTGATATCAATTTTGCTCGTGTTTTTTCGAATCCAGGTTTATTTTCTGAAATTATTAATTGTGAGTTATAATAAATACTCATTTATAATTCTTTTAAATCGTGAATATCACTCTGTTAGTACGAAAATTTTTTCACATAACCTTAGAATCTTCGACTTCAATTTCATAAAACGCGCACATCTCTGGGAGGGAGCACTTTTGGGGCATGGGATTGGTCTCATTCGATGCTCAGATGTTGTCCACATAAAAAAAAAAAAAAATTTATTGAAAATTTATTTTTTTACCCTTAGGTCCCTTTCTCTATGCGCTGTCACATACATACATATGTATATCCTTATCATCACTTTTTATTTCCGATTTATAAAATCTGAGCAATTTATATTCGAATAAAATCTGCCTTATCGTGGTTGGCGTATTTCAAATACGACTACGACTGTTTGGTAATATATTAAATAAGACTTCAACAGTTTTTCTTCAATCTATTAACAAACAGTCGTAGTCGTATTTGAAATACGCCAACCACGATTAGGCAGAATATCTTCTTCTTTACCATCTATTTGTAAATTACAGCCATATTTGTTTTTTAGCCACGAAAATTTTCCCTTTTTTTGTTTTGATGTGGACATTTGAACATCGAATGAGACCGATCCCATGCCCCAAAAGTGTTCCCTCCCAGAGATATGCGCGACGATTCTAAGGTTATGTGAAAAAATTTTCGTACTAACAGAGTGATATTCACGATTTAAAAGAATTATAAATGAGTATTTATTATAATTCACAATTAATAATTTCAGAAAATAAACCTGGATTCGAAAAAACGCGAGCAAAATTAATATCAAACTAGGGTTTCTAATTTCCCGGACTTTTCCAGTTCCCGGGAATCGAGAAAAAATATGTTCTATTCCCGGGAATTCCCGGGAATTTCAAATACATATGAATTTAATTAAATGGGTTCAATAAAAAATATAATTTTATAAAAAAATATAAAAGTTTAAATTAAAAACAAAACAACTTCATTCGTTTGAACGAAGAACAACAATATTTCAAAAACAAAACAAAAACAAATAAATTCATACATAAAAATTATTTTAGGTTTACGAAAGTCTTATTTGACATATTCCTATGGGAAATTTGTCATATAAGCCTGTAAGAAACCTGGGAGCAAATCACGGCATTCGATATGAGTCGTAATTTAAAAATATTTCCATATAAACTCTATTGAAATATTTTTAAATTACGACTCGTATCAAATGCCGTGATTTGTCTCCTGAAATATTTTTTATGAATACGGCAGATATGCTTTGAGTTATAGCATGGATGGAAATTCCACCGGCATTTGCCAATATAGATACTATTGCATATAAAGAGTTTTTAGGTTGAAAATATTTCGTAACGCTTGAAGTTGGTGGAGTCTTATATTATGCATCGTTACAAAATTGTATTTTTAAGTAATAAAACAACGAACAGCAATGTAAAAAAGCAAATTCCAAAAATGTAAATATTAAATTCCCGAAAATTCCCGTTGAAAATTTCCCGGGATTTGTAAAAAAATAATACCCAGGAATTCCCGGGATTTTTTTCCCGCGTAGAAACTCTATATCAAACTCATGGAAACAGCGCGCTAGGTAGAAAACAGTAAACACCAACTACACAAAACAAGAGGTAGGGACGACCTACGCGCGTTTTCAAGGTTGACCAACACGTCCCTGACGTCATGAGATGCGTCGCTTTCAAATGAGACCAATACCAACACGCTCAGTGATGGTACACCAAAGATACACGTATTTAAATCTTTAAAATGGCTCTCCTGAACAAAACCGGTTTTTATCCTTAGGTCCCTTTCTATTTTGCACGTCACATATGTACTTATGTAGATAGTTGAGGGACAAAGCTTCCAAACAGACAAATGAATTCAACGGAAAATGTTTATTAAATTTGGTTTTAGTTTAATGTCGTTTTCACACAGCTCGGGTTCTTCTGAAAGGACATTTTCGGAGCTAATTCAAAACTTAATGCAGTAATAAGCTTGATTGCAAGACCAACTCTATAATACATATAGAGAGCGAGTAAACAAGACGCAATTTTTTGCTTGATGTGTGAAAATGAAGTCGATGTCGACAACTGGAATAAGGTCGATTAAATTTTTTCTTTACTGGAAATTCATGCATACATACTATGTTACATCTCAGATGGTTTCGAGCTTTATCGTGTAAATTTTGCTCAACTCAACACGACCCGACCACACACGAAATCAGTTTTCTGTCACGAACACTTCGAGTTGAGTCGTGCATATTTGTTGCACGAAAAAAACACGACACTTGCCTATCTCTATTTCAGAATACGGTTTCAGCATACATATGTACATATAGGTACATACTTACATATGTACATATCGCAGCGGTAAAACTTAGAAGACCTTCTTACTTCAGGCCTTATTAAAGGCCTGCTCAGGATGTTTTTCGGTTCTTTTTTCACTCTTATCTACTGCCCAAGAATGCCTTATAGAGAAGAGAAGGAGTAAAATTTTTTGTTTTGTTATTTTGCTCTTTAGTAAAAAAATAGGATACACATTACACATTCACTTCTATAAGAAGGCAGAACAGAAGGAGTAAAGTATTTTGTTTTGCTTTTTTTGCCAAAGAATTCTGAAGCCGTTATAAAAAACAAAATTCCATATAAAAATACCAAATACCTACTGAACGATTAAAGAAAAGAAAATCCAATAACAAAATACACGCACAATCCAAATAAAAGCTACGATATTTTGCATTTACACTTACGCTAGACCTTTTGCATCAAACACCGAATACCCCCATTATATCATTTTGCACATGCTACGATGCAAGACCATTTGCACAGGATTGTGAATTGGGCTTATATGTATGAATGATGTCTATTGAATACCTCGGGCCTGAATATGAGATGGAGGGAGCGGGCCTTGTTCATCCAAAAGATGTACAGAGGCATTTCAGAAGGCATCCGTACTCCTTCTTTTTCCCGCTGGGTATGTTCATATGTACGAGTACATACATATGTACATATGTATGTATGTACTTTTCTATGCCTGATTATCATTGTTAAAAGATTGTGAAATTATTGCAAAAAAAATAATTCAATACATAGTAAAATTATAAAGCGAAGAATAGAACAGCAAAAAGAAAACGACAACTACAAGGTCATATGGAATGCAGTTCAACACACTTTTATCTTGTCTTGACGTAGAAAAATCGCAATGAATAACAAAATAAAAACAAACAGCACGCACACATACACGCGTGCATACGGGTATGTATGCATACGGGTATGTATGCAACAACATTGCACAGTGGTCAATTCCGCCCAAAATCCGAGTAAATTTCTCATTTTCAACAAATTAATAATGATCCTGCAGACGTATTGAAAATCATACACGATAATTTTCTTTCAGATATGATATTTGGGAATTTATATAATAAAAAAATTTAAAAAAAATCTAAAAATATATTTCTACTGTCGGAGTTAGTTTTCTAAAATAGTGCGGTTTCAAATCGATCGGTATACAGATGATGATTATCTGTATTAGCAACAGTGAAATGCGGTTGGTTATTGGTTGGTTATTGGTTTACGGCACAGTATATTGGCAGATCAGTCAACCAGTGCGAGCGAGACGAAAAACTCTCGAAGGCCAAACAACACACACAAGCCTGACCGCACTTAAGAAATAATTACTATGACGCGAGAACGCAGAGCTACTTAACGACTGAGTTTCCATTTTTATGCAGCCACTACTTAACCCGCTGTAAAAATCAGATTTTGCAATTGCAACGCGGCGCTATTTTAGTTTGTTTCATACATTTTGAGGCTATCGAAAGTAAAATTTTATGTCTTTAACAAAAACCAGGTAGGTTTTTATTTCATAAAGGAAAATATATTAATTACATTATAATTCCAGAATTCAGACGAAGGGACTTGGTGGCGGCTATTATAGCGATCCCAACAGAACAACGAACTAGAGAAGTAGTATGTGCGTTAGCGTATTTTGCTGGCGATTTAGCTATACTATATTTATAAGGCCGAAGGTAGATGGCGCAACATAGCCACGTGCAAGGTTGCCAAGAAGATGTGGGCTTGCTACAATTGACAAACAAGAACCGTAGGGACATCTCGAGGCAAGTTGCAGTCATGATGGGGCACTGGACGGCCGGCAGACATGCTAGTAGAATAGGTCTGTCTTATAATGAGTTCTGCCGAAGTTGTTGAGAAGAAACAATCTTCCACTTTCTTTGCGAATGTCCAGCTTTGCATCTCTCGAGACACACATTTTTAGGAAGCCATGTACTAGACGATTTTTCAGATTTATCTGAGATTGGGTTGAGTGACCTTATCAGATATCTCAACGCGACGGGTTGGATTTAGTAATGATCACCGTATCAGAATACTTAGATACGGTTCTACGTAGTTTGACACCGGTGAGAGTAGTGGTCCTTTCAAAAAGGAATCATCTAGATTCTACTTGAATGCCTGCGTGTAATACGCAGCCACTAAACCAACCAACCAACCTATACCACCCACTGAAATTAAGCAACTGGTGGAACTGGTTCCTTATTGCTCTAAAAATAATTATCAGTTTATAATTGATGCTTATGCTCATCACATATGTGTTAAGATAAATTCGAATTTAACTATCAGAGGCAGGAACCAAAATTTCTAACATCGCATTTTAAACACATAAGACTTTGAGGCTGTGAGTGTATAGAGATTTTAAATAGGGGCTGAGAGCCAACTTTTATTAATACCATCAGGGGCCCGTTTCTCAAAACTACAAATTACAAATCTACAAATAAAATACACACAAAACAACAACACTTTTACAAATTTTATTGTTGTTTGTAATTTGTTGTTTTGAGAAACGGGCTCCAGGAAACAAGTATTAGATCTCACTTTATTTAGCTCATTCATTTCTAACGATATATCCAATCATTGATACATAAGGATTGATTTTACTTGTCGTTTACTCAACAATTGACGTGTCGCAAATCTCACTAACTGGACTGCGTTTAAGGAAATAATTGGCTCAAGGTCCCATCTGCTAATTTCCAATATTTCCTCTGTGGAGGAACAAGAGGTAGCAGCAAACCAGCTTAATCAGGCCGTTTTACCTCATATCTAAGAAATCGTAAAACGGAACGAATGGTGTCGTCGTGGAGTGGCCGTTTTGATGATATGCGAACAAAAAGTTAAAAGACATCTTAATTACGCAAGGCGTTCAGGTAATTAGAAAGAGTACAAAAGGTACTTTACCGATTACAATAAAGAAATTAAGAAATCCAGAAGGGAATCCTGGAAAAAATTCTGCGAAGATATCAAACATACCCCAGTAGTAGCAAAGTAGGTACATACACCAAAAACCGAAGAGAAATACGCGAACTGTTACTTCGTGTTAATTTTTCTGACTCAATTCTTAAGGTTCAAAGTGAAGATGACTTGACGAACGGCTTTCCTGTTTTACACATAACAGCTCTAAAATTGTCAAAAGTCATCTTCAATCCAGGGGGTCTACTCTGTATTTCGAAACGAAAAAAAATGTTTTCGAACTTGTATGTTATTAACATTATAATTCGAAAGCATTTGCTTTCGTTTCGAATTACGGAGTAGACCCCCAGATTGTATCAAAAGGGTTATTGCCTCTTTTTAGCCTTTTAAGGCTGCTGCAGGGATGATACTTTCTAGCACTCTTACAAAGATGGGCAACAGGCCAACAAATTTGGCTAAATCATAAAGACAAATTAGCCTAATAACTTTTGTTGCTGAAAAGGATGGAGAGACTAATTTATCTGCACATTAGAGCGACGATTTTATATACCTCTCCCTTCCATGTAAATCAGTATCCATATGCCAAGGGTAAATCGACCGAGTATGATCTACATCATTTTGTTACAAAGATTGATAGTGCTCAGGGGTGGGGGGAAATTGCTTTGCGGACCTTTTTTTTTTTTTTTTGATAATACACAATATGATTGAATAGATTGCTATTTTAGTCAAAAAGGTCTTGATTAAGCGTCTGTGAGAAAGATTAGGTCTATGCTTGAGAGCAGGTATATAACTGCTACTATGGGTATATTGTTACAACAAGGACATTAAATTATAGGGTACACACCCAATGGTGATGTTTGATCGGTGGTGACAGATGAACTTTTCCGTATTCTTAGCGAACAAGGACATTAAGTTATAGGGTACTCCGATGACCTATAACTGGAAAATTCGGCAACGTTCTTTCAGAGGTAATGAACGATGCTTTGTGCACTGTTATGACATGGTGTGGCGGTCAACTCTGACAAGACTCTTAGAAGAAAAGTTGGTCTAGAGACAGTATTGTAAAATGGCTGCAATATTCCTTATTCGAAGGATGTCAAATACTTGGGGGTTACTCTTGATAGAATGTTGAGTTGGAAACAACATGTTGAATGCGTATCACAGAAAGGCACTACGACGATCTGGGCGGTGAATAGTTGTGCTGGATGCACCTGGGACATGAGCCCAAAAATGATCATGTGGTTCTATACAATGATCGTTAGGTCAATCAGTAATGTACGGCGCGATGGTATGGTGGCAGAAGACAGGCGTGTCTTTTTGCAACGGGCGCCATGAGGTCATGTCCAACCTTAGCCATCGGAACCTTGCCTTGGGTTACTATTCATACAAAATTTATTTGATCTTTTGTGGCAATCGCTGCTTATACTCTGCCCGTTGTTTTGGCAACGGTCCTGTATACAATACCCTGCACAAGGCTGCTAGGAATGTCTGGTGAGAGTATAAACTGTGAACTAAGGTTCGACAGGAGATTCTATGTCGCAAATCCACCTTGGCCCTAGGGCATTGTGTGAGGAAAACGGTACCACTGTGAATTCCAGAAGATTATGTTGATATACGGATGGGTCCAAAACGGAAGATGAAGTTGGTGCTGGAGTCTCCGAAACCAACGTAAAAATCTCTGTGCCCATGGGGAAATGGCTTACGGGTTTTCAGGCAGAAATACAGGCAATCACCAAATGTGTTCACTTAATTTCAGTAGGGACATTAAATCCGCGCATACAGCTTTCTTTTCCGATATTCAGGCAGATCTTAAGTTCTTCCTTTTATGGAAGTCTTGAAATATATACAGTGTCGGAGTTGGCTAACTTTAACCTAACTATTTCGCAACTAGTGTTGACTGACACTTGGATTACTTGCAATGTAATCAACTGACTATTTTAACATTGCGATGACCAAGGCGGTAGTCAATTGTCTCACTCTGCACTACTTTAACCTAACTTAAAGTTGACTTTGTTAAATCACCTGGTAGTCAGTAAATTAAAAAAAAAAATTTCTGGGGTTCCAACATGTAACTTCACACGTTGTGTACTCAACGCGCTACCACTCGGCTAAGGTACCATCTAAAATAACAACAGCAAAAGTAAGCTGAGAATAAATTTGTTGGCTCTAATCAAATTTGATTACGTACGCAACTTAAGAATTAATTTTTGGTTTGTTCTGGATGACTTTGCAGCTAGCTTTTAGTCAGTCTAAGAAAAGTTTACTATTTTTGTAGTCAACCACACATTCTCCGACAGGGTATGTATGTACATACATACGTTTACATTGTCCAGCATAAGCACAAAGAACCCCATAAAAGAAATTTTATCAATTATTTTTTCTTTGAAAAATTTTCAAACCTATTTATTTCAGTTGGGGTACCTTGAGTTATGCTGGACACTGTATAAATTTCTTTAATTTTGTAAGATTACATCTTTCTTTCCTTGCACTGAATTTTAGTTTTAACAAATATTCAATCTGTCATAGAAATTACTTAATTATATGAGCTGAAGTGTATGTTTGTAAGTATGTATGTATGTATGTATGTATGTCCCTCTACCATTTATTTATTACGTTTTCGCTTTTGAGCTAAAACCGAATGTTTGTTGTTGCAAATTCGATTTGAAAAGAGGTGATGATTATTAAAATTTATAAAATTAAAACAAACAAATAAATTAAATAATAAATTATCGAAGAGAAACAAAATAGGTGGTATTGTGTGTGTGTATGTGTGGACGTCATCTATGTATGTATTTCTAGATCAATTTCTCTTATGAATGCACAAATGTGAGCAAACTTTTTCAAGGTCAACGAATCGTCCGACAACAAGAGCAACAAACAAATTACTATTCTTCAAAAAATATGCACTTAACCACAAAAGTCTACATACATTTGTAGTTATTTCATATATTTTATTCATAATTTTTATTTAATGTTTAATTTTTGAAAATATTGTATCTTGAGTATTATATTGGACCCACTAAAAAAACTCTGTTACTTTTTTGGTAAAGTAAAAACTACAAAAAATTACACTTAACCAACGCCGCAAAAGTGTACAAATGTACACAAATTATCATTAAAACTACAAAAGAATCAAAGTTTGCCGCGATCAGGACGAACAGCAAGGCTTGATGAAAGACCCCATTGGGAAAAGGTAATGAATAGTAAAGTAGAATGTATAGTTTTTTATTCCAGAATTCATTACTGTTAATGGAAAGTAATGAATTATTTTAATACGTCCGAAGAATGAATTCTATAATTCATTGCACTCGCCACAAGCAAAAACTATACATTCTTCATCTGCAGATGTGGTAATGCACGTGGTAATCAATGTGTAATTCTTGTGTTTGATAAAATTGCCCTCTCGTTTCTAAGGGAATGCATTGTCTTGCTTTGGAAAATAATACATTATTTTTCCCATTATTTATGTAATCAATGCCTACTTTTCCAGCTGGGACTAAGCCACAAAATTGTAAGAGAAATTGCGGAAAATTCAAAGAGAAGTAGCGCAAAACTGAAAGTTGGATTGTAGACGCGTATAGCCGGAAAAATACCATACATAAGTCTCATAAACAAGACTAAACGATATATGTACTTATGCTCTGGAGTAAAAGACGCTCATCTTAATAAATCTAACGGCCTGTACCACGATGCCACCAGAAATCGTTCGATCGACAACTTGAATTGCAAACAACGAAACATTTTCTAATGTTACTGTTGTTTGCTGGTGACATCGTGGGACAGGCCTTAAGTTTTGGGAAATAGTTTTTTTTACAAATCAGCGTAAGTTCAACCAATTTGGAAACGGCGAACGTCCAAAAACATGGATAAAATGCAATATTGACTTGGAAAATAAAACGTATGCAATACTGTCAAACATGGTGGGGACTTCGTAATGGTGTGGGAGTGAATAAGTGCTGATGGGGTGGGAGAATTGAACTTTTTAATGGAGTTATGGATTCCGGTTTTTTCACCATTTTCGTGATGCATCGTCTAATATTTAGTCAATTTAATTGGGACTCGGTCTTGCAGTATTGTAATAGACGGCACTGAACAAGTTTGATATGGTTGTATCCAGGACCTATTAAATAATAAAAATAAAATGATAGTTGTTCCCTCAAATAAGACCGCCAAGTCACTCTGGAACCAGTCCCTCAACTGTACTTAGGTATCAACCTAAGCTTAACTGAGTGCCCCTGTGTTCGAGTGGGTAGTGTGCAAGCCCCAAGGATAGGTTAGTCTGAGTGGTCAAGGACCTCGCATAGACTAGGATTGATCCTTAGCGATACCAGCAGATGACAAGAAACCTATAAGTATGGCGGCCTACTTCGTGGTGCCTGTATCGCATGACTCCCACACAGATTTAACAAACCTTAGTAGCCTACACATTTCCATTTTCGATACAAGATCAAGACTACGAAAAGTGTGATCACCAAGATAGTCATATCTAGTGGGGTTTAGAGCCGGACAGTGGCACAGTAGATGTTCTACTGTCTCAATTACCCCGGGTTCCTTACATTTCCTGCAGGTACCGTCAAGTAATTGTCCTATTTTGACGGCATGCGAAGCCGTCCAGCAGTGTCCAGATAATACCCCCATTAGAAGTCTACAGTTGCTTCTGGTTAGTGATAAAAGGAATTTAGTCGATTTAGGATCATAGGAGCTCCACATGATTTTACAAGTTTTGCAAGTTTTCGTCACACGCCAACTTTCCTCCGCTTCTTCCTTCATCTTACGAGTCTAAGATCCATTTCAGGTGTTGAATTGGTTTCCGAACATATACTGTTTATTCCACCGGTAATTGGATTCCCCTTTTTGGCCAGTGTATCTGCCATTTCGTATCCCTCAATCCCATGTGTCCTCGGACCCAAAAAACATGTACTTGTCTGTCAGCACATAACCTATTTAGGGCATTCCTACACATGAGCATAACCGAGGAATAGTTGCAGTCTGCTGAAATTGCCTTAATTGCTGCGCATTCATGGTTTGAGGGGTGAAAGCTAATTCTGCAGCCATTTTGGATGCAAAGATTTTTGCCTGGAAGATGCTACAGTAATCAGGAAGTTTATAGGATTTCTCTATACTGAGCTCCGGGCATTAACCCACAGCTCCTACCCCTTCATCCATCTTTGAGCCATCAGTGAAGAAATTGAAACTAATACCACTATAGTTAAGACCTTCAACATAGCATTCTTCCCTTATAGTGATCTGTGGTTTGGCAAGGAAGTTAAATTCTGGAATGATGTAGTCCGAGCTACACTCCATGTCTTCCAGCAATTTACCGTGACCAAATGGTTTGTATGACATCTGTCCTGTTGTCCTGAGTCGGATCCCAAGTTCGAATCCAAAAAAAAACTCGGCTTAAAATAAAATATAATTGCATTTACAACAATTAAAAAAATTTATAAGTTTTCATTGTTGCAGTTAAATGTCGGAATGACATTTATTTATAATACATACATATAAAGGGTGTTTTTTATTGAGGTATAGAACTTTAAGTTGGCATCACTTTTTTAACTGGCGGCCATTTTGTCAGCTGTCAAGTGATTAATATTTAGTTTGGTTTGCCATTTCATCATGAACAGGTTGACAAAAGAACAACGCTTGCAAATCGTGCAAATTTATTTCGAAAATAATGGTTCAGTTCGCGAAGTTTACCGCAAGCTCCGTCCATTTTATGGTCGACATAATCGTCCATCAGAGCAATTAATTCGGTTAACCATGGATCGTTTTCGCACTACGTTTACTCTATGTGATAATACGCATCCGCAGAGACGTCGAACAGTGCGCACCGAAGAAACAATTGCCGCTGTAGAGCAAAGTGTTGAAGAGGACCCGAATGAATCGATTCGCCACCGTGCACAGCAATTGGAGCTTTGTCCATCAACTTTATGGAAGATTTTGAAGATTTTGAATGTGGATGAGTTGTGGTTCCAACAAGACGGCGCTACATGCCACACAGCGCACGTCACAATCGATTTATTGAAGGAAACATTCGATGAGCGCATAATTTCGCGGAATGGACCTGTCAATTGGCCACCAAGATCGTGTGATTTGACACCATTGGATTATTTTCTTTGGGGATATGTGAAGTCGCTCGTCTACGCCAACAAACCAGAAACGTTAGGGGACTTGGAAGCCAACATTCGTGGCGTTATTGCCAACATTGCCATATGCTCGAAAAAGTGGTTGAAATTGGACCTGTAGAATTGGCTTTATTCGAGCCAGCCGCGGCGGCCACATGCCCGAAATCATATTTAAACATTAATGGCATAAAATTATCCTTCCAATAAAGCCAAATTGATGGACATTAAAACGATTTTCTTGTGTTTTATTTCAATTCGAAGTTCTATACCTCTAAAAAAACACCCTTTATATTATTCTACACCGAATGTGTCCCTGTAAAACAGTCACAAGGTGCATACGAAGTATCAATTAACCCCATTGCAGGGCATCCCCATGTCAAAGTGACTGGGCCGCTTCATAAGAAGTTTTAGAACTCGGACTGGTCCCTCTCACTTGGGGACCGTTCACGTGGCTATTCTTGTGTCAGTTTCATTTGCTGCAGAGATGTTTAAATCGTTTAAATCGGTTAATCGATCGAAATTAACCAGTTTAACCGTTAATCGAAAATAGCAAATTGTAAGTAGACTTGTCTCCAACAGCTCTAGTTTGAGAGCGTTCGAATCAAAAGTTGTTTCACACCCATTTAATTTACATTGACGCTTTTGACCGAACTTGTGACCAACAGCTTATTTTAGTTCAAAAGAGTTGTTCGACACAACTCTAATTGTAAATTCATCGAATAGTTAATTGGATAGCAATTAATCGATTAGCAGATTGAATTCCCTTGTATGCATTTATCCAATATTAATATTATTTGGAATTTTTCGAAAATAACGTTCAGGCGGTGTTAACTTTAAATTTTTTTTAAGTTGTCCAGATTAAATAATTTTTTTCTTAAATCAACACAACCTGAAAGATACTAAGCGTCCCATTTAAATTTCATACATATGTATATGAAAATTTCAAAGGACAATAGCTCAAAAATATAGATCATATATATTATCTTCTATTTTTTTTTAATTAGACTAAATCATGCAGTTTGCTATTAACTAAAACAACTCACCTTTATATTAACCAACAGAGTTCTAATTGTTTCTGGTGGGCTGGCTTCCTTTTCCTTGTCACTTTTTTTATATTGTGGTTGGTGGGAGAGTTCAAATTTTGTGTCACGAATGCTGAAATACATACACACAGTTACTAAAGTATACATACGCCTAATCCCTTCAGGTTTTAGTTAAAAATTAGCATTTACTTTTTACTTCTTTCATCTTTTAATTTATAATTACGAGTACTTAAACATTAGTTTAATAGCACTTCATACATACATATGTGACCTTCTCCGAGAAAAGGGACCTAGTGTGTCAAAAAACGTGTGTGTGTCAAAATCGATAAAAATGAGAAAAACATTAAAATTTTAATTTTTTAATACGTCTTTTTCACAAAACTTCATTTTCGCACACTAGGTCCCTTTTCTCGGAGAAGGTCACACATATTATTTCTACCAGCGATGATTAAAAGCAGCTAAAAACGTTTTGAATTTCATCCATGCACAGTTACATAAACAAGTATACATACGAAGTAGGTTTATTGAAAAGCAAGAATAAAACACGTTTTATTCTTTGCTGCTAAATCAGTGTGTTTGATAAACTTAAATTTTCAAAAATTTCTTGTGTATTTATAATAAAAATATTAGAAATGCCTAAGTGTGAAAAAGTCTTTGAAAAGATTAAAAAATAAATTGCTCACATATTAAATTCAATGAAACCAATGCAGCTCCTCTACTTTTTTTTCGCTCTGGAAGATCTCTGATTGCAGTTCCTTGGCAGATTATCCTTCAGTAGCCTATCCTATTTATCGGAAATAGGACACAAAAATCTGAGCATTTATATTAGGACCAGTGGCTGGTATGGCCGCTGCCTTCACCCTGTGGCGTATGTACGCACATACGCCACATACGACCCACTCTCTCCTCTAGCAGCTAACTATCTCCATTCTACATCTACCTGTTTCACCTTTCTCTCCCATTTCTCTCTCTCTCTCTTTCTCTCTATCTTCTACTCGTCTCACAGGGGCCCGTTTCTCAAAAATACAAGTCATAAAACTACAGATACGAGTAAAATACACACAAAACAACAATAAAATTTTTAAGTGTTGTTGTTTTGTTTAGATTTGTAACTTGTAGCTTTGAAAAACCGGTCCCATGTAGCACAAAGGTATCATTTTATTGGACCCAAGAAAACTGGACTTTTAATTTTCATCCATCCTTACCAGCAACCTGCTAACTTAACCTAACCTAACTATACGGTCTCAAAAAAAATTCAAATTATATAAACAAAACACCTTCATATCGTCTTCCAAGACCCACTCCAACAGAGCGTAAAACATAATTCTAGGATTGCTAAAAGGAAATTAAAAATAAAGTGCAGTCCAAATTAAGTACCAGATAAAGGGAAATGATAATATGTATTAAGTTTTGTATTTCGAATTTGCCAGTAGATTTGAAAGAACTTCCACATATGTAAGAGATCCAACATTTTAAGATAAGAGTTACTTTTACCAATGAATGTAAATTTAAAATTTCCAATAATGACAACACATGGTGGTATGGCCATATTTGGCCCATCATTTATAAAACCAAGTATATGGAAATTCTGAAGAAATATTACCTCCTCAGGCGTTCAAAAACTTGCTCTCGAGCAATATGCAATCTTTGTACAGGATAATGATCCCAACAACTTGTGAAAGAGTGTTTGCTTTACAATGCAAGAACGCAAATAGCTCACGCTCCCGCACCAAACTTAAATTTAATTGAACATTTCTGGATGTATCTGAATAGACCAGTAAAAAAATGGGGCGTTATATAATTTACCACACTAAACTCGATTGCCGGTAATGATGGTAGCCAACAAATTGTCACAACAGCTGTTTAAACTCTATTTAGCTTGTCAGTATTGAAAAGCCGTACGTATACTTATGTACATCACTTAAGCCAGTATACACATGATCCGTGAAAGTTTAAAGTTTAAACTTTAAAGTTAAACTTTCAACCTAAACTTCAATAAGTATATATGTATGTATGTATGTAAGCTGTGTGTGCGTCGGATGACGCAATTGCTTTTTTGATTATTTATTTATGTACGTAAATCATAAACTTTAACTACGGATTTGGTGGTAAATTTCACCCCGACATATACATTTTTTAACTACTTTTTTAGATTTTACAATTTTTCGTTGCTCGTTTTGGAACACCCTTTAATTTTTATCTCTTATCTATTTGTTGTTGTAGCGGCCAAAGGTCTACACACTGTGTCCAAATTTCAGGTACGTAGCTTCCTTTTCACCTTTGGTGTACGGAACCCTATTGTTTTCGCCACGCTGTCCGTCTATCCGTCACAGGCTATTTTCTCGAGAACCGTAAGAGCTACGTACCTGAAATTTGGAAACAGTGTGTAGACCTTTGGCCGCTACAACAACAAATACATAAGAGATAAAAATTAAAGGGTATTCCAAAACATGCAACGAAAAATTGTAAAATCCCATGTAATATATGTACTAGAGTTCGACCGATTAATCGGCTTCGGCCAAAAATTGGTAATCGGCCAACATTCGGCCTATGGCAAAAATCGGCCGATTAGCCGAAGCCGAATATTTTTCATTCCAAGCTTGAAAAATAAAATTATGTTTGGTCGTTGCTCGCCGACAGTTTCTATTGTGTTTAACGTTTTGAAAGGGTTGCTTTGAAATACAACCCTGTTGCTTTCTATTTTCTTTTACTTGGACGTTCTTGTGAGTGATCATATGAAAAAGCAATCTAGAAATTGCAAAATAGTTTTATTTTTCTTGTTATGTATCCAATAGATATTACAGCTATTTCAGTGATCTCAAAAAAGCAAAATTTTTTCTTAATTCATATAAAACGTAAGTATCATTTTTAAAATTTAAAACATTCGGCTTCGGCTTCGGTTTTGGCCGAAGTTTAGGATTTTAGCCGAAGTTCGGCTTCGGCCAAAAAAAAAACGCCTTCGGTCGATCTCTAATATGTACATACAATTGTATGTATATACACTTGAAATTTGTAAGGTTAGTGTAATTTTATACAGACTACACCAATTAACACTAAAATTTCTAAAAATTTAAATTAAAGGGTGTTCCATCAGTTAATGCAATTTTGACTATGTAATTTTCACAATTTGCTGTATCTTGGAAACCGTAAGAGCTAAACTATTAAAATTTTCAAAAACGGTAAAACAAAAAAATTCCCAAATTATAAAATCGCCAAACCGAAAAAAAATCGCCAAAAACAAAAATCGCCAAAACGAAAAGAAATCGCCAAATTAAAAAAAATTCTAAAACGAAAATATTTCGCAAGAAACCGGAAAATCGTCAAAATTAAAAAAATTGCCAAGTTAAAAATAAATCGCGAAAATTAAAGAAAATCGCCAAAATGAAAAAAATCTAAAAAATGGAAAAAAAAACGCAAAAAAATCGCCAAAATGAGAAAAAGAGACAAAAACAAAAAAAAAATCGTTTTAGCTGAAAAAACGTCAAAAAAGCCATATTAAAAAAATTCTCAAAGCCCAACGTACGGAACCCTTCGTGCGCGAGTCAAAGTCGCACTTTACTGAATTTATTTCCATTGCGCTCAAGCAAAAAAAACTTGTAAGGCAAACGCTCCACACATCTTATGAAAGTTAGAGTTTTTAAATAATCTATTTATTGTATGGCATTGCATTGTACGTTTTATACAAACCAAATTTTTTACACCGTTTGGTCCCATTGTAATGTAATGTAAATGCAACGTAGGAAACAGCTGATCGATATTTTTATATGAAAAGTAGGTTACGTTACATTACATTTAATTCTTTCAGTAAAGGAGACCTTACGGTCGTTAATGGAGGAGCCAGGGGTAAGCAGGGGATTGTGCTTGCATCGGTCTATATGCCCTATGATGCTGTTGATCCACCGGGGGCAGGTGTGCGGGAGCTGACCGAGTATGCAAGATCGAGAAGGCTTGCATTGGTACTCGGCTGTGACGCTAATGCGCACCATAGTCAGTGGTGGAGCCGCAACATTAACAAGAGGTGAGTTGGTGTTTGATTTTATAACTTCTAGCAATATGTTTATTTGCAACAAGGGTAACGTACCCACGTTCAGGAATAGGGATAGGGCAGAGGTTATAGACATAACACTAACTAACAGAGATAGGAACCTGGTAGAGGACTGGATGGTAGATAAGGACTGTACGTTTTCAGACCACAGTAGGATATCATTCAGTCTAAATTTTTCAGGGGAAAGGCGTGAGCCATATAGGAATCCAAGAAGGACTGATTGGGATACCTATAAGGCCGCTGTTGATATTAGGGCAGGGTGTGGTTACACAAAGAGGAGTAGAAGAGGAGGTGGAATATTTCACTAATACTTGTAGGGATTGTTTTGAACAGTCATGTCCAGTGGTTTTTCCGGGTAAAAGAAAGCAGCCTTCGTGGTGGACCAAGGATCTAAAAGATCTGAGGTCCTCGGTTAGAAGATTGTTTAATAGGGCGAAGCTCACAGGAAGGAGTGAGGACTGGGACAATCATAAGGTATTGTATAATAAGTACAAGGGTGATCTCAAAAGCGCGAAGAGGGCCTCATGGAGGAAATACTGTGAGGAGATTGATTCCGTTAATGAGTTATCGAGGTTTCGGCGAGTATTGTCAAAGGACCCTAGGGCTCCTGGGAATATTCAAAGATTGGATGGCACATGGACGGAATCCAGCTCTGAGACACTTTCTGTTTTGATGGACACTCACTTTCCTGGCTGTAGGAAAGTAGGGGAAGAGACAATGACGGAGGTTAACTTTAACTACTGGTCGGAACCGGGATTAGAAGGAGCAGTGGACGAAATAGTGACGTTGGAAAAAGCAATATGAGCAATAAATACATTTGAACCGTATAAATCACCGGGCCCAGATGGTATTTTTCCGGCCATGTTTCAGAACGTCCCAGAGCGCGTACAACTGTTTCTGGTGCATATCTTTAAGATATGCTTAAGCAGGAGGTTTATACCGAAAGGCTGGAGAGAGGTTAGGGTCATCTTCATACCCAAAGCGGGTAAGGCAAGCCACTCAAAGCCGAAGGATTTCAGGCCAATCAGTCTTTCGTCGTTTCTTTTGAAAACATTAGAACGACTGATTGATCTGCATCTAAGGAACACAATTGACACCCACGTTATAATTGGCGCTCAACATGCCTATCGTAAAGGCAGATCAGTTGAGAGTGCGCTTCATGACGTGGTTGGTGTTATAGAGAAAGAACTGCAGCACAAGGAATACACACTGGCTGCATTCTTAGATATTGAGGGAGCCTTTAACAACATAAGTATAGAGGCTATTAGGGGGTCACTGGAAACTCTTAGGGTTCACGGATTTCTAGTGGAGTGGATAATTATCATGCTTAAAAGCAGAATCATCAACTCAGGCATGGGAAGAGAACGCCTGAGGAGATTAGTGACAAGAGATACACCACAGGGAGGAGTTTTGTCACCTCTATTGTGGTTGTTGGCGATGAACGCAGTTCTTATACGTTTTGATAGGAGCGGACGGAAGAGTTGCATATGCGGATGACGTGGTTTTACTGGTAACGGGAAAGTTTCTTCCCGTTATCAGTGAAATCATGCAGTCGGCGTTAGGCGATCTGTCCTCCTGGGCTAGCAGTAAAGGACTAGGAGTCAACCCAGAGAAAACTGAGCTAGTCCTCTTTACCAGGAGATACAAAATAGAAAGTTTTGTATTGCCCAGGATGGGAGGGGTGGAGCTGAGACTAGCAGAGGGGGCTAAATACCTGGGTGTTTACCTAGATAGCAAGCTTTCTTGGAAAATGAACACGCAGGAAAGGCTAAGGAAAGGACTCAATGCCTACTACGCATGCAGGAACTCCATAGGAAGGAACTGGGGTCTGCAACCGAAGGTAGTAAATTGGATTTACACATCGGTTGTCAGGCCGGTTATCTCCTATGGTTGTGTGGTATGGTGGGAGGCATTGAAGAAGGAAAGTCACAGGAGATTGTTAGCTAAGGTTCAGAGATGTGCCTCGATGGGCATCACAGGTGCTCAGAGGAGCACACCTCAGGCTGCCTTGGACGTCATTCTTCATCTACTTCCTATAGAGGACTTTGTGGTGGGGACGGCGACTAGAAGTCTCCTTAGACTTGTAGAAACAGGTTTGGTGAGGACAGGAATATCAGGTCACACATCGATCTTAAATAGGATAGGTTTTGGTGATCAGGAATCCGTAAACCCAGGGTTTACGGACTATAAGGTCGCTGAGATCGATTTTGGTAAGACACCCTTAATGGTATTTCCGGATAGGGACCATTGGGTCAATTCCGATAGGCTGTATGAGGGTAGGGCAGTCTATACAGACGGGTCAAAAATGGGGGAAGGCACAGGCGCTGGTGTCTATATCTTGGGAACGAACATTCGTAGTTCTTTTAGACTGCCGAATGAATGCAGTGTTTTCCAGGCTGAGATATTGGCGATCCTCAGGGCCACGGAGCTGGTGGCCGGAAATGTGGCTGAAGGTGAAAAGGTAACCTTCTACGTCGACAGCCAGGCAGCGCTAAAAGCTTTGAAAGGACACAATGTCAAATCGAAGCTTGTTAGTGACTGTAGGAAACTCAACTTGCTTATGGATAACTATAGTGTCAGACTATGTTGGGTTCCTGGTCACAGCAGTCTTGAGGGAAATGAAATTGCCGATGAGCTGGCAAGAATAGGATCAGCGTTAGACGAGGGAATGTCTGACAGATCGGTGAAATTACCGATAGGTCATTACTATAAAGAACTCAGTAATTGGGTAGAAAGCAGGACCAACAGTTCGTGACCTAGTAGGGAGGATTGTAGGGTCTCGAGGGGTTTTTGGCCGAAACTAGACTCAGGAAGATCTAATGCCCCTATCACGGTTTTCAACTTTTAAAATAGTTTGGTTGGGATTGATAAATTTGCATTGCCATTCTCCACTAAATTAACAGTTGACTTTTCAGTTGTGTTTTAGTATCGTCATTTACAACTCTGTCTAAGTTTGGTTGAGAAAAACGTTGAGTATACACAACTGCTTTTTACTAGTTGGGTCTGTGGTTGGGATTTTCTAATTATAAGTTGGTGCGATATAAAAAGCAGAAAAAATTTAAAATTTTCAACTAGAAATATTTATTATGCTTAATAACATTTTTAATTTAATTTTTTCAACAGTTTCAGTATCGGGGGTATACCGGGCACATACAAACATTTCTTTAAATGTGATTTTAGGTGATCCAACATACATATAACAAAACGTTTCTTTGTTCAGCCAGAAATAACTAAAAAACGTTTTTCGTCCTCATAAAATAAATGTACACATATTTTTATTTATTTGGCATGAACTAAAACACTAAAAACAATATATTTTCTAAAACTTTGTGTTTTTAAATTTACACACAAATTAATTGTTTTCTGTCAAACTTGATATTTTAAGTTGGCAACACGATGACAATTTCAACTAAAAAACAGTTGTGATTCATGATACTAAAACACAGTTTGGGTTGTAAGTTTGGTCCACTCTTAGACGACCAAACTGAACTTAGTTGAGAACCGTGATAGGGGCATAAACTACTACTGGACATGAATAGCAAGGCGATGCGAATCATGATAGGCGCGTTGATAGGTCACTGCTCGGTTAGAGCAAGAACCAGCATGTGGGAAATTGGTACTCCAGATTTTTGTAGGATGTGCGGGGATGCAGAGGAACCAGAAACCATTGAACATATGTATTATCTGTCACTGCCCGAAGCTGCAACGTCATAGGCTTAGATGGCTGAGCAGACGTTTCCATGAAAGCATCACTGATGTCGGGAAGTGTAAACTAGAGGACATCAGGGGCTTCACCATGGGGATTCGGTGGCTTAATAACGGATAATAGGGTTTCTTCTGGCTGGAAATGGGAGGGGTAAATATTACCAGTAATGGGCAATAGAAGGGAATCACAATGGACCCAGTTGGGTCTCCGAGTGGAGGTGCGGTAGGCACCACCCTTCCTAACCTAACCTACATTACATCTCTATAACCATTTTCATTACTTTTCACATAACAATATCGATCAGCTGTTTCCTACTGTTGCAGTTACTTTACATTACAGTCGGGTAACTGAGCCTGAAAGTGGCAAATTTCCACTTTTTTTACTGTCTTGCCACTTTTTTCCCCTTTTTGTCCTCATTTTTTTAAATTAAATTATATAATAATACATTAAAAATAAGAAGTTTAGTCTAGTTTTCTCGTTTTTTTTTTTGGTGCCACTTTTTGAAAAATATCATTGGTCACCCTTCCTGTATAATTACAGTGTAATATTTTTTTATTTGTTATTATGTTTTTAACACATTTCAGTATTACGAAGGATAGGACCAGCGTTGTCAATTCAGTGCTTTTCGAAATTTTCGACGCGAAAATTTTTGAAGTTAGTGCTCAGTGCTTTTTTAAAGTCATTTTCGGTGCTTTTTGTTTCGAGGCGGTGACACTAAACCAAACATTCAAAGATAAGTTTCCATACCTATTTTTTTTAGGAAGACTATTATTTAAAAAACATAAGCACTAAATTCAAATAGAGCATTTCAAAAAATTCTACTAATATTGCACAAGCCTTGGTTGCAGAAATATGTGCCATATAACCCTCATACTTTAACATTTCAAGCATAATTAATGTAAACAGTGTTTTGCCACACAACAAAAAGAAGATACGTGTCTTAGGACACCCGGTTATAGCTATGCTGCTTAGCTATATAAAACAAACTTAATGTGTTAAATAACAATGCAATAAAATTATATTATATGTTGATGTCAAATTCACCCAAAATATTTCAAAACGTTTCCATTTATTTCCCATTTTTATTTCTAGCGGCGTACGATTAAATTAATGTATTGTTTGTGGCCGGCGGCGGCTGTTAGGCGGCTTACAACCTATCGGCTGTGTTCTCTGGTATGTGCTCATATGCAAAAACCATACAAAAACAAATTTAGCAATCATTCTCATTGTTTTTGTCTCACTCACTTCAAAGAACGAAACAAAACAAAATCAAAAAATTTGTTTTGTTTATTTTCATACTGTCCTTTTAAGTACAAAGAAATCAAAGCAAAAATAAATTTATAACTGTAACAGTGTCGATTATTTTTGTTACAAAGTAATCAAAACAAAAAACAAATTGAGGAATGGTTCTCATTGTTTTTGTCTCATTCACTTCAAAGAGCGATACAAAAGAAAATCAAACAATTTATTTCGTTATTTCCGTACTCTGCTTTTACGTACAAAAAAAATCAAAACAAAAATAAATTTATAACTGTAATAGTGTCGATTATTTTTGTTACGAAAATCACGTCCTAACTCCTGTATCGCCCAATAAATAGCATAGCTATAACAAGACATAATACAAGTAGTTAATATACATATATAGTCTAACAGCGAAATTTTGTCTAGTGTGTATAATGGATGGAGAACGATTCAATTAATGCAATGGGGAAATATTGAGTCCCCTGTCGATTTTTGGGCAGAAGTAAAATTTAATAGTGATTTAGTCGATATGAACTCGTTTGAGGCATTATCAAAAAATGTATTCCCATTACACTTCTGTCACTTCCATATTTAAAAGCAAAAGTTGAACGCATTTTTACCTTCTATGATTATTTAAGTCTAAAATACGTAACAGAATGCCCGTACACTTGGTTAACGCTTTGCTTTATATAAAAAACGATCTGAAACGAGAAAATTGTCTTGGGTATAGAGCTGCCGTTTTTGGTTATTTATAACCAAAATTGGTAACTTATTCCCAATGTCGAATATTTTTTACCTAATGATTACTTTTTTCCTAAAAAAATAACACAAAATTGCATATGAATATTGTTTTATATAACTTGATTAACTTTAAAATTAATTTTTTTAATTATTAACTTTGTTGTTTGCTGCACAACACTTTGACACCTTTTTTATTTCGATGAAAATTTAATACCTTTGTCACATAGTTCAGCTGCTGTTGTTTTCATAGCACAACTTAATAAAAAAACAAATTATGTAAGCCTTGATTTAAACAAAAAAATTTAACTACTAATCCCATTGAATTCAAAATGTAATCAGCTCTTAACCTTAGAGAGACTCGTAAATTACAGCCAATTTCACTTAACTCGAGAGATTCGTTTGTTCCTTAACCTCAAAAGGCTTCGTCAAATTGATTTTAAAATTTTAAATTTTAGGGATTTAATGCAAGGTCAACCGATTCCTATACTTTTGTATACATATTTATGTATAACAATTTTTAAATGACATAGGGCCTAATTTTGTAAAACGCAACGCTTAGCGTTGACAAATTTTGTATGTAAATTGCAAAAACAAAATACATATTGAATGTATCAACACTAAGCATTGCTTTTTACAAAATTAGGCCCATAAAAAATTTAGATTTAGTGCTTTTTTACTTAAATTACGCGCTTTTTTTCCTAGTTTCAGTGCTTTTTGAAATTTATAAGTTGACAAAGCTGGATAGGGCCCTTGTCATAAAACACCCCATTCAGGTATAGCTTGCATGTAATTATCTCAAAATGGTTAATCTTTTCCACGAATCGGTAGATATTAGTCTTAATCAAAGTTTGAGTGACAAATTCATCTCGTAAAGTCTGTGACACATTCTCGAAATTAGTTACAACTGGGAGGAAAACTAAAGTGATATTCGGAAAAAATATCGTATTTTTTTCTCTTCAAAATATATCAAATTGTTTAATTGAAGTCCTCTGATGAGATAAATATCCTTAAAAGGACTAATTATAAGCAAAATGATTCATAGTCCCCTCGATTTTTTCTTTACTCAACAAAAAACCGAATATTAATGACGCTACATTTTTTGAAGTATGTATTTTAAATAATCTGTCAGTTTTTGCTTAATGATATAATTTTGTCGATTATTATTTATGAATTCATATTCGTACTCAATTGCTAAATAAAATAATGAAGTGTGCCAAGATAGCATCGACGAAATAGCGTCGATTTTGGGAATTTAAAAACCGGGAAATAATGGAGAAAGTCCATGTGTACTTTTTAACATACATCAACAAGCTAGCAACGATTTTGGGAATTCAAAGGGGGAAACAAAACAAAAACCTTGGATGAATTTTCCCAGGAGCACTCTTGGATTCCCACGCCAAAGTCTTATATATTCTTAAAGTGGAAACTTAGGAGAACCAAATGAGACAACCGTGCAGGGAACACCTGCACCGTGCTAGGTGCAGGTGTTCCCCAGGGATCAGTTTTAGGCCCACTATTATTCATCATTTATATAAATAGTCTTAGTGATTGTGTCAACTCCCATATTTGTAGAGCTTTCATATATGCAGATGACGTTTTTCTATTATTTAAATGTGAACGTGTTTTTTCTGATGTGCTGGAAAGCAACATCAATTTCGGTTTACAACGTGTTCATCTATGGACTCAATCTAATTCACTTCGTTTAAATATTGCTAAAACAAAGACCATTGGTTTTAGTAAATCGTCACGTTTTGTTTTTGATTTTGTTATAAGTTTAAATGGAATCACTATAGATTTTGTTGATAGCCTTTTGATGCTGGGTGTTATTGTTGATAAGAAGCTTTCTTTCATTCCTCATTTTAACACATTGCATGGTAAAGTCTTTGGCATTTTGCGTAGGTTATTCTCGACAAATTTATATCTACCGCTCTACATTAGAAAGACTGTCTCACGCCTTACTAATGCCTCTTGTTCTGTATGGGCTCGAGGCTGCATCGGGTGCTAATGCATCCAACGTGTCAAAACTTAAACGGATTGTCAACATGATAGTCCGTTTTTTATACAACATTGGTTTTCGTGACCATATTTCTGAATTTGTATGTCAGTTTCTTGGCTGTTCATTTCAAAACTTTCTCGTTTTTAGGAGTCTAATTTTTTTCTACGGTGTCATTAGAAGTGGAAATCCAATCACTCTTCGTAATAGATTTGTATTCTCTCGGTCAGTAAGGAACCCTCAGGTTATTATTCCTAGAATATCTTGTAACGCTTTTGAAAAATCATTTTTAATTCGTGTTGCTCGATCTTTTAACAATTTACCAAGCCACCTCAGAAACTTCCAGTTAACGACTTATACTTATCGTCAAAAACTACTAGAACATCTTTTGAATACGTCAACCATACAGACCACCGCTTAGTTGGACCTGGTTATTATTATTTTAACCTTTCTTTTTTCTAACTTTAATTATTATGCAAACGGCTGGGGAGCCATGAAATGTAATGAAATGTAACGAAATCATATATTATTTTACATATTTATGTACATAGTTTTTTCATATATTAGTTTTTTAATATTCTTGGAACTTATGAAATTGAAGTTCTACTCTTTATTCTTTTTTGCTTTATTTTTTTTTCTCTGGTATTAATATTAAATATTATACTGGTATATCATTCTTACTAATTTTAATAAGATGTAGTTTTTCTGTGTGCCACCCTAATGTAATAAATTGTTCGGCCCTATAGGCTTTATTATTACTGAATTGAAAAAAAAAATAAATAAATAAAGAATATATGAAAATTTGGCTTGGGAATCCAAGAGTGCTCCTGCGGAAATTCATCCACGGTTTTATTTTGACATTTTCTATTTAGTCGATTTAAGTCGGTTGTCTCATTTTGTTCTTATATATTCTTAAATTGGACACTTACTTTAAAAATATATCAGACTTTGGGGTTGGAATCCAAGAGTGGTCCTGGGAAAATTCATCCACGGTTTTTTTTTTGCCATTTTCCACTAACTCGATTTTCTCGAAAACGCCTATACAGAATTTTAGCACAGTTGTCTCATTTTGTTCTCTGAAGTGTCCACTTTAAGAATATATGAGACTTTGGAGTATGAGTCCATGAGTGCTCCTGGAAAAATTCATAAAGAGTCACAAATCAAAAAATTTCAGATGCTGAGTAGTTGCAAATAACTGTTGATACTGTACAAATGACGCAAATATGTGACATAAAAACAAGCATAACGGTATTTTATATTCTTCAAGAAGACTGTATTGCAAAAGAAATTGTTGAGGTCGTTATAGTTTTCTTCAATTAATTGGTTTATAAAAAAACAAAAGGACCTTTATAATTTAGTCTGCGATACATTTTTGAAAATACCCACAAAATTTTCCCCATTTTTCACCGGTTTTTAAATACCCAAAATCGTCGCTATTTCGTCGACGCTATCTTGGCGCACTTAAAATAATGAAAGAGATTTTTAAATCAGCTACGTCCAAACTCACCTACACTGATATTTGCATTTGAGTTAAACCGCTTTTAAAGCTCTTAAGTTTGTTCTTGTTTCTTTGCAAAGTAAGAGCAAGCAGTGCTCTCGGTGTGAAAGCACAAAAAAGTCTTTTCTTGGACGTACCTGGCTTAAATGGTTGCCTTTTTTTGATTGTGAATCTGAAAACCGAATATTAGTGACACTAACTGTATATGTCGCGCGAGTTTTGGAAAATCCATAACATTGACAACAACACAGCCACCAACAAAACCACCAAAACTAAATATGTAGCTGGATTAATAAATTTCTTAAGATATGTCACCAATTTAAATATGTAATTGCAAGTTAAAGCATTAACGGCCGTATTATTGACAAGTTTGAAAACTAGTTTAACGTGAAAACTAGTTTTATAGGCAATTAAAAAATTAGTTTTGAGAAATTTGGTATTATTCATTGTAGTTTTGAGCGATAAAACTCGGATTTTGAAAACTAGTTTTATTAAAAACTAGTTTTCGTCAAAACCAGAAAAAGCTGGCTTTGGGGTAGATAAAACTAGTTTAGCCTCTGTTTCACATTATTAATTTGAAAAAATGGCACGCCGAGCAGCACTGCAAGAAATGGGGATGGCCGAATTCTTAACAGATAACGACGATGATACCAGTTTCAACTCTGACGAAGAATATGAAGACGTAACTCCCTCGTCGACCATATACACTACGAACCCATGCAGAAGTTGATGAATGGGACGATGTGGCCTTTCGTCAGCGATTTCGAATGAAATGAATGCAGGGCGGTAAGTTTCTATATTTAAGTGCTCGCTATTAAGTAGAAATAATTCGTGCTTCCACAGATGCCGTTCTCTCACCACTGAGCAGAGAGTTTTGATTCTGCTGCGATTTCTGGTGTGCTTCTTCGAATTACGCTCCATATTTATAAACCACAATGAATTTGAAACACACAAAAACAATAAAAATTAATTAAAATTTGATGAAAATTAGAAATGTCAAAAATTCCGTCACCAAACAATTGTTTGAACATTAATTTTTGTATCAGTTGACTGAAAAAACTCTCCACTTATATTTATAAATCCACAAGATAGACAATAAATTTAAAAAAAAATTTTTGTATTTTTCTTTAGAAAGTCCGTACTAGCAAATGGAAATTTCGTTATCAAATTTACCAACCTGAATTTCCGTAATTTTTTTTACATACAGTTTGTATGAGAACCTGAAATTCCGTATGAACTCCGTACCAGGCTTTAGTAGCTAAAATAGAACTAAAAACAAAAAAAATAACATTAAACACATATTACAATCAATATTTATTCAAATCGAACTCACGAGTAATATTTAAAACAATATTTTGTTTTCCGCAATGATTTTAAGCACTCAAAATGTAAACACTGCCTGCGATAGCATGTGTTTCGATGCAAAATATTGCACAAAACTAGTTTTAATCACAAAACTAGCAATGCGTTTGAAAACTGAAACCAGTTTTGTTTTCATATGAGAATAATACCAACTTTTTTTTTAAAACTAGCTTTGAATGAATTTCAGATTTTTTCCACGAAAACTAGTTTTCACGAAAACTAGTTTTCAAGCTAGTTTTATCAAAAGTGAATAATACGGCCGTAAGAAATTTTACAAATAAAAAGTAATAATAAAAAATAAATATTTAAATGTGTACATACATATTTACAAATTAAGCAATAAGCAATTTTTATTAAGAAGAAATTGAAATATTTAAATATGTATAAGCAAAAATTGACATGAAGTTAGCATGAGTGACGAATTTGAATTAGGTGTTAACCAGTTCCTCCATACAATTTGACATTCAAAATTGTCGCATTACCTAATTTTAACCCACCCCTAAGTCCTAGCATGATTTTTAATGTGAAGTTTCATGGCAAAACTTTTTAAGATCATGTTCAATTTTGCCACTTATGCTAACTTCATGCCAATTTTTGCTTATACATAGGGCCGCTAGAGTCTAGACTAAGCATTTTTGTAACTAGTTTAATTTTTATAAGAGCAATTTTAAAAATAAAACAGACAGTTATTCAGTGGTGAAAGAAGCAAGTTGAATTATTTTTTTTTGTGTGAGTTCTCGACATCTTGCATTGCATCTATTTTTTAAATTAAAGGTAATACCTAGATACCTACTTTCCTTAAGTGACTCACTTTCAGCGTCTTTCTACTATGTACCTATAAAAAAACCTAGTTTTTGAGTTAATAATGCAGAATTAATCGCCAATATCGTTCGTCAATTATTTACAAATTAAAAAAAAAGATAAAATTGTCTTTGTCCATTAAGTTGTGTGTACATTAAAAACTTTAAACTTGTTTTCTGGAAAACTAGTTTTCTTTGAGTTATTGAAGTAAGGGATCGATATAAATATGTACTTACATATGTACATAGATATGAACATAAATATGTATACATACATACATATAAGTATGTATGTATGTACATATGTATATGTATTTGCCTACACTTTTAATTTTTTCTTATTATTTTAGGGTAATTGAATTAAACTGTGATATATTGAAAGACTCGTATTCATATCATCTAAGCAAATAAACATTTTTGTAATCCCACTTGTTTTTCTTTCCATACGTTCACGAAAATTTTGGGAATAAAGCAATGTGGTTCACTTTCTCTGTGATTCACTGTAAGTAGGTATATGCACATAAATATATTTACACATCTATGAATGGTTTTAATTATTAAATTTAATTTTAGTATCGATACCTATAATTTTTATTTTTAATTTGTTTTTTATACAGTATTTGTTTAAAAACACACTCAGAAGTATGCACACAGTGTATGTATGTACATACTTATTTATGTATGTATATTATGTACATTTCAGCACTCGCAGAGATATGCAGAAAAGTAAAGTAAATATGTACATATGTACACATGTATGTATGCATTTAAGTATTTTATTTTGCCTCATTTAGTATTTTTCGTATACAATTTGATAGAAAGGTGGGAACTTATGTAAGTGTACATTGTATATACATACATATCTATGTATGTATGTATGTGCATATATATTTACATATATATTTATTTGTGTACATACCGCTTTTAAAATGTACACATGGATGTATGTAGGTATGTATTTAATATATGAAATTCTTATCTGTGACTTCACCACTTTTTTTATTGGATTAACTCACTAAATCACCGATTGATATGAAAAATTATTAACACAAAATTTTATTTTTATATACATATGTATACTATTTTCACATTTATTTATGGACAATTTCTTCCGAATTTTACTTGGAACCGACCGACTACGCTGCGAATTTTCAATTTTAGAGCTTACAATAAGAGCAAACACAAACCCAATACACAAAAGCAATTAAATACATACACCACTACACCTTGCCTTCTTCTTGTAATAACAACCAGAGCTGCCAGCTCCCTTTGTTCTCTATCCGGAAAAAAATTTTAAAAAATCTCATTAAATTAAAAAAGGTGGTGATTTATTGTACTGACTTGCTACATGCACCACACTGGGAAAAAAGGCAAATCTAACGGTGGGCTTCCAGGTTAAATTAGTAGTCTTGCCAATTTTATCGATACAATTCGTTTGTCGTCTGAAAAATCATATCTTTCAAACTAATATGTATTCGAATCAAAAAAAAAATGTATGTATATTTTATAAGCAAGGATGCAGGCTTCAACCCTTGCAAACATTTATAAAACGTTTTTTGACTCAGTGGCTATTACGTTTTGTTGTATATAGGACTCACTATCCTACACAATCGCACGACCTTGGAAAAACAGATCAAATGAACTCTTGTTGTATTTTGAAAATGTTCATCATCATTCATCTTTACTATTCATCCTTGTATTTTCTTAAAAATGATGAGAGAGATGAGAAATTACTATATGCCTTTTGTATACCTATATTTATCGTTCTCATTATAGAATAGAAAATTGAGCAGAAATTTAATGCGTGCAAAACCTGTTTACAGTATATTTTTATATCTCCGAAAATTCCCTGATGCCAAACTAAATTTTGATTTCATATGATTTCAAATATCGCCAAAAATCGGAACTAATGCAATGTACTGGCAGCCCTAATAACAACAAATTAGAAACACTGGAAATCAGTGATGATAAATGATACCAATGCGGCAACAAAAAATTTAGAGTACTTTTTTACCTCATGGTAGTAATGTGTTTATGCAACCTGGCAGGTTGCATTGTCAGTCGCATTCGAAGTTTCGAAAATATCAAAATGTTTTGATGTTTATGGGTTGCATTGTAGGTTGCAGTGTCTGTGTTAAAATATTCGAAAATGTGTTGCGTAATCATGTTGCAAAGTATGCACCTACCATAAAATTGCACGACTTGCCAAAAAAAAAAACCGTCTCACAGTTGCATTTTTATTCCACATTACAAAACTTTTTTAGCACACATTTCAATTTGGCAGATTTGGCACGGCCCTTAGTAGCGTTCATAATACATTCTTTTACTTTTAAGTGTCATTTAATATCTATTATGTAATTTAATTTGAACTTCAAGTGTTCTTCAGTCAAAATTTTTATGGCAATTTTGTTTTAACGTATACTTCAAGTTCAAATAATTTTTTATGGATACGGCTATATATTTTGTAAAATTTCAGTTTTCTTTCCAAAAATATTTATATTGGTATTAAAGAACACCACTGTGGACACACAAATCGTCGCTTGGTTTCTGGTTTGTACCACAGTATATTCAAAATACATTATGTGTGCAGCAAACCAGAAACCAACCGACGACATGGCTAGGTCAAGTGGTACTTAAAATCGGCCAAACTGTCCCAAACTCTAAAAAAAATCTATGTGGCATCCTTAATTTAAAAAGCGGTCGAGTTTGTTGTATGTTTAATTATGTTATTACAATTAATGTAATACTAATAAAAATGGATAAAATACCGATGTTAGTAGATACTGAAGTGGAAACAAGTTTGGAACTGGATGAAGAAGAGCAAATACACAAAAAAGTTAGTAGCAATGCAACAACCTACAATGCCACAAACACTTTATTCAATGTAGCATATGAGGAAGGTAAGTTTCTTAAAATTTCATCATTTTTATAAATTAATGAATATTTCTTTTGCAGTAGACAATGAAAAATATGAAAGCGTAGAACTTAAAGAGTGCGTATGTAAAATTTTCTTCCATGCATGAATTATTGAAAAAAAATCTATTTGCAGCTACGAAAGCCGTTTGCATCAAGTTATGAAAGAATGGAAATCTGTTTACCAGGATGCCCACAATCTTTTAAAGCAATCCAAACAAAAACATCCAATAGTGGATAAAGGCATATTACCACCGGAAAAGCGAGAATATTTAGAAAAAGCCGAAGATTTACAGAATTTTATAAGGGAGTCTCTGCAGTTTAGAGAGCAGGCTGTACTATTTTTAGAGTACGATTATGCGGAATATGTATTTATGTTGGAAAATTTGGAAACTTTGTATGAGCAGAAATTAAATTTATTAAAAGCCAATAAAATTGCGGAACACTTAGCAAATAGAAATTGAAACAAAATGATGTTTTGTACATATCGATGGCTTAATATAAAAAGGGCGCATCTCAATCTTATGCGAAACCGCGTTTTTAACCTTTTCTGGGAGGCAACTCATAATTGCATCCTCCTTAAAGATCTTAGTACGTTACAGATCAAAATCAGGGACTTATGCCCACTTAAAAAATTATTTCCTTATGTAAAACCGTAATCAGGCTGAGTAGATTTTAGCTTTTTTATTATGATGTTTTATGTTCCAGTTGGAGTTTGCAGTGGTTAAAATGCTACATATGGAAAGAAAGGATCACACGAAAGTAGAATCATGCGTTAGAGCATTTTAATCTCTTAGCGGTAGTGTCAAATTTTCCTAAAAACACTGATTTGGCTTTTAAATATGTTATCGTCCAACAATATTGGGGAAACGATATATTTTAAAAGGTATTGATCGTTATGTAGATATGCACAATATAGAAAATATTTTTAATTCTTAGCATAAAAGTGGTAAAAAGCGTCTTTGAATTTTTTGAAAAGAAACAAATTTTTATTTCGTTTTTGTTTTGTAATTGCAAACAGACATGTTTATAATAAAGAAACAAAGTGTATGTACGTATCAATTGCTCGAATTTGGACCACCGGGCAATTCTAGTTAAAGTAAATTCATTTCTTTTAAAAAGATGTTTATAAAGTCTTAAGATAATTACATATATATGTATATGTATATGCCTACGAAGGCGAACTAATTTTCAACTCATTCCTTGCCCCAGGCCGCTAAATATTTCATAAAATCAGTCAAACTTTCAAAGTCCGTGCGGCTCATGGGAGGATCATTGCTGGTAATTTTCGGCAGGTTATTGCCCATTTTTAGACGAAACTCTTCCATCTGAAATTTTATTTTGGTTGGAAAAGTACAATTTTTGACGTAAAGAACCACTTACATTTTTCGCTCCCGACAGTTTCCACACGCCAAAACAAAATGCTCCCGTGCCCAATACAGCATACAATGTACCCCAACCCAAAGCTCTCATTGCTAAGGCAGAGCCTTCGTCTAATAGAATCAGTGTTTTCTTTCCAACCTTATCAATTATTTGCGATTCCGTTCCTTTTATCTTTCCCAGTGTCCGAGAAAAGCCAAATAAGGCTGATATGCCTCCTACTAAACCTAAAAACGCAGCGGCTTAAAATTCAAAATTGTTTTGCAATCTTTAATGCGTGTCTTATTTATAGCAAGAAATTTCGTTATTCAATACGTATATGTACATACCTTGTATTCTATACTTTTTATCATCGGTTATGGACGTTTTGGGTTCACTCATCTTTATTAGAGTTTATTTTATCTGATTATTTCAAAATATTTCCTTTATTTGGTTTTCTTTTTACATTTTTTGCTTTTGTGTCGGAAACTCAAACATACTCGGAGGGTATGTTTAACAAACGAAGATAGTGCGCTTAACAAAGAAAACCCATGGAGATATGTAAATATTTATAATAATTTTAGAGCAGTATTCACGATCAAAATGCATGACTCAAGCATAGTGCATGTGCGGCCGAAGGTCCCAACATTTACATTAAAATTTTGATTTTGTTTAAGCTTGGTCGGTGTAACGCATGTACTAGATAACATGTCACTATGTAGATGCTAGGTAATAACATAAAATAGTTTCAGATTTGGACGCATAATAGCCTATTTAGTTCGGCCTCACAACGATGTATCGCTTATTCGAACAAAATTACTCGTTCAATAAGCCCAGGATAATAATATTTCATCATGTCTGGCAGCTATGTGTTCTTATCACAATCGAGTACGTTCAGTTCGATTAATAATCAGCTGAGTTTTCCTTGATAAACAATTTGAGGTTAGTTTTGTAACAATGAAAATATACACAGATAATGTCGAAAATAGTATTGAACGCAATTAAAAATTCACGTAATTTTGTCAACAATATTAACAAACTAGCAAGCAGGTAAATATTATACATGAAGAACCGAGTGTGCTTTAATTATGGTTTCAATCGTTAGCAATGCTATTGCAAAACGATACTTAATGCAAAACGAATGGAGATCGACATGGAAGGAAGAAAACAGATTATTGAATCCCTGCAAAAAGATATGGTATTCACAAAATTTTCAAAGGACTATGTTCATACAAACACAAGATACGCCGAATCCAGATAGCTTAAAATTTTTACCTGGTGTCGACGTACTGGGTAAAGGCAGTACATATGATTTCCCTTCTGTATCTGCTGCCTATTGCAGTCCTTTGGGTATTTGTTGAAGTTTTTGTAATATCTCCCAAAAAGTTTATTTAATTATTTTTGTAATTTTTTCTTATTGACACAGCCAAACTTTTATTTCGCATCGAGGGAGTTCGTGCGGTATTTTTTGGTGCGGACTTTATAACAATTTCAAAACAAGAGGATGCTGAATGGGGTATTATAAAACCAGAAGTTTTTGCTGTTATAATGGATTTTTTCGCTAGTGGCTTACCTATTTTAAATGAAGCTAAACCAAATACTGATACTCAAATCAATGAAGAAGATGATGATGTGGTAATGATGATTAAAGAACTTTTAGATAGTCGAATAAGACCAACAGTACAGGAGGATGGTGGTGATATTATATTTATGGGATACGAGGAAGGAATTGTTAAGTTGAAAATGCAGGGTTCTTGTTCGTCTTGTCCCAGTTCTATTGTTACCTTAAAGAATGGCGTGGAGAACATGTTGCAGTTTTATATTCCCGAAGTTCAGGGAGTGGAGCAAGTTCATGATGAGGTAGACAAAATTGCGGATAAGGAATTCGATAAGTTTGAGAAGAAGCTAAAAATTAAAGAGAGTACCGTAGACGCTACCAATGTGAAAGAATAATTTTGTGCAGTTTGTTATTTAATTTAATAGCATAATGATAACGAATTGAATATTCATTTAATAAATCATAAAGTTGAATGCTATTTAAGCCTAGATCCCACAATAGGCACAATGTAATGATTTTAGTTGGCACACTACAATAAAGTCGTAAGTAATAAACCAAAATGGAATTAATTCTCAATTAATTCTGGAATAAGTCTATATAGGCTTATTACCAATTCAGTTTGGTGCAATTATGTCCTTATGTTTCAATTTGTTGAGAAATAAGGCAATTTAGCTAATTACTTACGACTTTATTTCAGTGACCCGACGAAAATCGGTACACTGTGCCGATAGTGTGATGTAGGCTTTACTCTTCAATTCAATTTCCAAGTAATGTTATGAACATTAAGATCGACTGTTTCGTTCATTATAAATTTATTTATTGAGCAAATACTATTTGCTATATGGGATAATAGCTTAAGTCGACTTGAGCAAAGCAGTGTTTTTGGCAAATTTTGCGCCAGTTAGTCGACTATAATGGAATGTAACTGCAACAGTAGGAATCAGCTGATCGATATATGCCATAACTCTCACCATAGAAACCAATTGAATTTTGGTTTGGTTATGGCTATGGTATTATGGCTATGTCACGTCTAATTTAAGCTTTAGTCATTTTATGTCAGGTGGAGACCGCAAATCATGATGACATGAAATGTAAACGTATATATGCGTAAGCATATTACAAAGTGTGTACCTAGCATAAGACTTCACAAAATAAACTTACCATGTGTAAGAGGGGTTCAACGAGTACCAAGTACTCTGAAACTGTGGTTTGGTGTCAGTACCCACGTAGTCTACAACTTCACAAATCTACCCGAAAACCAGCCATTTTATTTTGTCAAGCAGGGCTGCCGTTATTAATTTCGAAAAAGTAACAAAAAGGGTATTTAAGAAAAAACAGGTCCAAAAAGGGTATTTTAAAGTAAAATAAGGTTAAGTTATTTGTGAACAAAAAAATTATATTTATTTTAACAAATAACTAACACATTAGACTTAAATAAAACTAAATCAATGTTAACCATCTAACTGTCCAGATCGTAAAAATTATCGGATGAAGCTAATAATTTTTTTTAAAGTGGATATAGTCAAAATAAACGTAAGTTTTAATTAACAGGTGAAAAAACATTAGGAACGAACGCCTTGTAAAAAATAGTAAAGCAAGTAATGAAAAATCACATTTAAATTTTATTTATTAGCTTTTCTATCGACCAAAACAGTAAAATTATCGACACTATCGAACCGAATATCGCCAACTGGATGCTCTTTTTCCAATAAATTAAAAAAGGCTCATAATAAGTGATAATAAAACTCGATGAGTGAAAAAACACGACTCGTGTTTAGTTAAACTCTTATTGGTTATAATATATCATCAATTTATATTAATTTTAAAAAGTTAGTGAAGACTCCTTGCCACTTACTTTTACGTCTCACCGTACCTCATATTTTTCGTCGCACCAGGGACCGTGTTCAGCGTGACCGTTTGACCGACTAAAGTGGCAAATTGCTGCTTTTTCGACTGCCTTGCACTTTTTGTCACCTTTTTTTTTAGGATGAGTTACATAAAAATACATTAAAAATAAAAAGTTTAGTGTAGTTTTCTCGTTTTTTTTATTTTGCCCCTTTTTTATAAATCCTCTATTTGGTGAAAAATGTCATCGGTCGTATTAAGATTTTGGGGTTTTGTAAGTTTTTGTGCTTGAAGTCTAAATTTTTTAAATTTTTATTAATTTTGACACACGTTAATAATTATGTATTATCATTCTATAAAATACGTGAAATTACATAAGATTGTTATTTTTGTCTAATTAACAAAAATTAATGAAAAATTCATTCCGATTTTCGAAATTAATATGCCGAAAATGCCGATCATTTTTTTAAAAAAGTGCAGGGGCAAATCACGGCATTCGATATGACTCGTAACTTAAAAATATTTCCATATAAACTCTATTGAAATATTTTTAAATTACGATACGAATCGAATGCCGTGATTTGCCCCCAGATTTTTCAGCAGATTCTTCTGGCAGCCCTGCCCATGTAGTCTGCAACTGCACCAGTGATGCCAGCTTAGTGCGTTTCACGCTAGAATTAACGCGTTTTAATTATGCCAAACGCGCCTTTTTTCATCTTAGCGCGTTTAATAACAAAGGCACTAAACTAGCACGTTTTAAATAAAGTCAATAACATCATTTCCAAGGCGAATTCACATAAGGTGGTCTTAATTCACCAGCTGACATAGCTTCTCTGTTGTCAAATCAACCAAAACGTTAGGAAATATTTTGACAACAGGAAATTTTACACTAACAAATATACAAGGCGAATACGCAGAGTTGCAAATTAAGACCACCTTGTGTCAATTCGCCTTGATCATTTCAGTTCAATATATTTTACTTTTTTTGTATATATTTTAAAATTTCCGAGTATCCAAAACTCTGATAAAAATGTTTGAATTGGTTAATGATGCAGCTGTCGCAAATAAAATTCCGTCAAATGTGGTTAGAATTATAAATGCATTTTACAAAGTTCTACAAGTGAAATGAAAAGAAAAACGAAGGATTTCGATTATTTGGAAGGCGATTCTGATTCTGTATTAAATAATTTTAGCTATTTAGGATATAATTTTGAAGAAGCAATATTGTAAAATCTGAAAAAGAGTTGCTAAGAAAATTCATTGTATTTACTAATACTTACATATGTATGTATGTATGAAATCAAATTCTTTCAGTAGAACAAAAAAAAAAGTTATTTTTCCAGTTTATTTAAAAAAAGGTGGAAGTTGTGTTGTTGTTTTAGAAAAAAATTATGAACATGGGTTCATATGTTTAAAAAATTTCCTTGAACTCTCATTAAAAATATAAAGGCCTCGTTAGCCGACTGTAGAAATCGTAGATGTAATGTAAATGTAAATGTAATGTAAATGTAAATGTTTGAACGCTTATAGAATGCTTAAAAACGTGTCATGTGTTTTCGACACAAACAAAAAAACTTCCTTGTGCACACATACATACATGCTAATTGCATTGTGCCCAGCAAACAATCATTTTTGATTTTAAATTGCGAGTTATTTGAAGTCAAACGTGAAAGTTCATATAATTAAATTCAATTTGATTGAAATGTGTGATTGTGTGATCATACATACATATGTATGTATGCATTACTGCTTATAAGTTAATAATATATAAAATGGTGATGTTTCAATTAATTCAAGATTTCTTTCATAATTTCGTTGAAGCTGTTATAATTTACTTTCTTTTGATGGCAAGTTTTATACTGTTGGAATAAAGTAATGGAGTTTTTGAAATAAGACATCTTTTATAATGAAAATGTGCCTAAAGGTTTTAAAAATTATTATTTTATGTAAAAGAACTCAATTGTAATAATTTTAATAGCAGCTGTAACGCTTAAGCGTTACATACAACTACAAGTAGCAAAACAGATTTTGAGCAATTTCATCGGAACAACGAAGTGCTTGACTTCTTAATTTCCAGGAATGCCTATGGTTTCAGTAGCACCTCAATCATATAAAAACAATATTATATATCCACTTTATCGTTTTATCCATTTCTTATTAATGTCCCTACCTACTAATAATAATTAATTTTAATCACAAACAATATACATTTACATATGTATATTTTTGAACAAGAACACATATATAGTACTTTTTGTTTGCTGGGTGTTTATCAGTATAACAAATTCAAATAAAATGGGCAACAGCTGTTTCGAAACATTGATGGGAGTTCAATGTCTTCACATTATTTTTGATTGTGTGTAAAAAGTACGAAAATTATTTAAATGGTATCAAATCATTATTTTATACTTACAAACAATGTTATGACTTTGATATTTAGTGAAATTACAATTTTAGCTTCATATGTATGCATACATACATTACATCGTATTATAATTATAAAAATATTTATATTTTTATTAACATTAGAATTGATATGATTAAACGCACATATTATAATTTTTTTTGGTATTATTAAATAAAAATAGTTTTTGTGCGTTTTATGCTGTTAGTTCGCACAAATGTACTATATGTATGTTACATATTCATACATACATATATGTATATGTATATGTATATTAACAAAAAAATAAACAAATACGATTGGCAGTCTTTGGTTAGATTTTAAAAAGAAAAAAAACTTTATTAGAAAACTAAATTTATTAAATATGTCATGTACGTATACAAATTTAGCAACTCAAAAGCTTAAATTATCAAAAGAAACAAAAGTACCAAACTAGGGCTATTGTGCCACGCTCTCATTCAATATACATACATCCCATCACTGTCTACAAATGTCACGTAACGTCGTCATGAAATTCTATTTTCTGCAGGTTCAGACATTACATTTACGTGACATTTCAGTCAAGTAAGCATTTGCATATCTTTTCATGCAACAGATTCGATCAGCTGACACATTTACATTTACAGTTCTACATTTACAGTCGGGTAATTCTGCCTTAACAATTTGATATCATAAACGCGAAATGAGAAATATATAACATAAATATTTGTGCAACACCATACTATGCAAATTTACTTTGTATATTATGTTACAATAAATATATATATAATACCGTCGGTTGGTTTCTGGTTTGCTGCAGACATAATGTATTTTGAATATATTGTGCCGCAAACCAGAAACCATGATACAATAATAATACAGGTAGCCGTGAATCTACAACAAATGAACAACAAATAAAACAACAGTGATTTTTATTCCTGTTTTGTGATTGACAAGAGAGGCAACCAAGAGAAAACAATATACATACATGTACTTCCTTTTTCTCTTGGCTTTGCAAAGCATGTTTGTATTAGTACAGTTTTAATAGGCACTGTGTGCGTGTGTTGGTAAAACATAAACACCATTTGGCAGATCACATCACGAAACAAGCAAAACTGCTAGCGCTTAGCGGTTACGTGTATTATTGTATCATGCCAGAAACCAACCGACGATACGTTGCCATTAATAAAAAAACTCCAGATCGACTTTTATTAAAATTTAGTTTAGCGCGTTGGAAAATAGCGCGTTTTGACTATAAATAGACAATGCTGTAAACTAGCGCGTTTTGAGAAGGTGAATAGCGCGTTTGGGTTATAAATAGTTGGCATCGCTGAACTTCACAAATCTACCCGAAAAGCAGCCATTTTATTTTAGTTTGGTTTTGTCAAGCCAACGTCGTTCCTCGCTTTGCTGCAAATATTTTTTAAATAAATTAGTATTAATATTAATAATTTATTAAATATTAAAAGATATTCATATATTAGTAGCAACTTAATATATAAATATATATTTGTAACGAAAAACGTAAAAGAAAACAATTACTTTTTTCGTTTAAGTAAAAGAAGTAAATTACAATTTTGTGGAACTATCAACGTAAGTGAAAAAAAGAATCGATTTTCCATTTTTTCACACAAAGAAACCCGAAGACTTATAAAAAAAGAAAGCGAGGCGGCGGTTTTAGGTAAAAAATATAAAACTAAACTTGAAACTGAAAGTAATTTATTAAAAAGTTTCAAAGCGTCTTAATAATACATATTGAGACACAAAAACAGAGTTAGGTAAGTTAATTAATTCTTAATTTTATGCATGTGTATAAAGTATGTATGTGTGTGCGTCCATATTTTCTGAATATCGTGTAGGAAATTTTGTGTGTATAGAAAAAAAGAGTTGCCAACGTTTCTTTGCAGTAGCTCAAAAGCAAAATCAAACGGGAATTACCACATGTGCAAGTACACAATTGATAACATTAATGTTTGTAAACTTGTTAAAATGTTTGAAAATTTCACCATTCGGGCCTTTTTTTAATTTCATTACCTAGAAATAACGTATTGTAATACATTAATAATTATTTTTATTTATCCGTTTTTAATACATATAGACTTAGCCAATAACAAATACTGTACTACAACTATATTAAAATACAACTCGTAATTAAAAATATTGACAAAAAATATACATTCACTTTCATATACTCATAAGATAAATAAATAAAATGATCATAAATATATTCCTAATGAAGCACTAAACTTTGGGAACAACTTTAAAAAATTAAAAAAAATGTATCCTATCCTACAGAAGATTGAAAAAAATTAAATATAAAATTTGGCGGCCAGGCTTAGTTTCTGAGATATGGGCCTCTGAAATTGTAGTACAAAATTGTGATTGTTTTATGCATTTTCCAACGATTGCGACTTTTTTTCCGTCTATTGACAAGACGACACAATTGTCGAACGGAATTAGGCCATAAGAATTTTTTCCACCATGGTATTTCTCTATACGACGCAGCCCAACTAGCGGTCTCCACCTGACATATAATGACTAACTTTAACATTAACTTAATGTTAAGTGTAGACTGCTCAAGTTAAGGCTTTTTTCAAGTTATAACATTGTTAGAGTATTTATTTTAACAACTCAGTTATAACTTCCAGTTACAGCAAAATTTCATGTCAGGTGGAGACGTAGAGTAAGAAAGATTTTTTGCATTGCCAAGCTTTATTGTCTAATAACGTTATTTTGCACTGCAGACCTTTTACTGGGCTTAAGGATTTTCTCCACCATATTTCCCGACACGGTGCAACCTAATAAAAGATTTTCTGACTTGCAAAGTTTTCATGCTTAATAACGGTTTCTTGGACTGCCGGCACTCGGCCGGACTTACGGATTTTCCCCAACATGGTATTTTCGGACACTGCGCAG
Source organism: Tachina lurida (assembly GCA_944452675.1). Classification (NCBI taxonomy): domain Eukaryota; kingdom Metazoa; phylum Arthropoda; class Insecta; order Diptera; family Tachinidae; genus Tachina; species Tachina lurida. The sequence continues at coordinate 88,453,354 of OX101755.1, forward strand.
CCTAGTAAAGATTTTCTAATTTTCAAAGTTTTACTGCTTAACGTTTTCCTGCACTGCTGGCCTTCATCCGGCCAACGTTTTTCTGCACTGCCGGCAATTGGCCGGCCTTAAAGATTTTCTCCACACGGCACATCCTAATAAAGATTTTCTGCCTTATAAATTTTTCTAAAATTTTATTGCTAAGCTGATTAGTTTGTTAGGAGAGATAAACGATTGGAACATAAACGTTTCTTTACCCTCGTCTCTCGTAACAAAATAATCAGCTTAGCAATAAGACTTGCATAGTGTAAACTAACTATTTCATGAAAGGTATTCTCAAAAGCTTTACGATGATATCAATATTGGTCACATTGTGTAGTGTATGGGTGTGGTTGTGCTATTTACGCAGTGAACTGAGTAAAATCAAAACGCTTTTGATATTTGAACAACAAGAAATGAGCGCAGAACAAATATTCTGGACAGAGTTGCTAGAATTATACAAAGAATCACCATTATGGCGAATTAAAATAAAAAAATGCACAGTTTCCATGTGTAGTGTGTGTCACAAGCTTAGTATACGCAGTCACAGACTTGAGCACTGAACTTGTGTAGTGTATGGCCGGCATAAGATTTAGTACAAATATGCAACTACAAAAAACGATTAGCCTAGCCGGCTGCAATTTTGAGCCGATGCGGTTTGATTTTACTTTGAAAGTCGGCGGCGGCTCTTAAATCAGTACTTATAAACTAAAAACATAAATTGGCATCTTAACGGTATCAAAACGAAAATATAGATGAAAATTAGTGGTCAAAATAATAAGTACATACTGAATATTATTAAGTTATAAGTTCAAATTCAATGTTATATGTTTCTATTTTGATGTTTCCTTAATATCCAGTGTATCCCCCCTTATTTTGAACTATTTTTTGCAATCTTTTTGGCATACTGTCAATAAGTTTACGGCAGGTGTCTAGTGGGATTTCATACCAAGTTTTTTGAACAAAATTCCAAAGATGCTCTTTATTTTGAAAAGTATGCTTTGAAATCCTTTGCTTAAGCTCTCCCCAAAGATTTTCAATGGGGTTTATGTCCGGGGATTGACTTGGCCAGTCCAGCAGGTTAACACAATTGGTTTGAAACCAATCCTTCACATAGCGTGATGTGTGTTTCGGGTCGTTATCCTGCTGAAAGACCCATCGAAGTGGCATATTCTCTTCAGCATATGGGAGCATTACGTTCTGCAATATGTTTTTGTACTCAAATCGTGTCATAGTGTCGGTAATACGAAAAATTGGACCAACGCCATACCACGAAAAGCAGCCCCACACCATAATGTTACCTCCACCGTGCTTGACGGTCTTTTTTGTGAACCGGGTATGAAATTCTTTACCTGCAGGGCGACGCACATTTCGGCAGTTATCATTTCCAAACAGATTTATTTTGGTTTCGTCACTAAAAGGAATATTATGCCACTTGTTTGTAAGTAATGGTTGCGAGCAACTCAAATGTGTCTTTGCGAAGATCAGTCTCGTTTTTAAATTTTTCTTCCGGAGTAATGGAACCTTTCTAGCTATACGGCCGGGTAGCTTAGCATCTTGTAGTCGCCGCCGAACAGTTCGAGCAGATATGACACTCCCTATTTCGGCAGAAATTTCTCGGGATGACACAAAAGGGTTCCTTTTTGCAAGTGTAATAATGAGGTTGTCTGTTGTCTGGTGCGTCTTTTTTTGTCTTCCACGTGCTTCTGAGTTTTTTTCTGGCTTAAGAGCATTTTGAACAAAAAACAGTGACCTATCTAAATTTTTAGCTATGGACCTTAAGGATTTTCCTTCGCTTCTTAGCTTTTGCACAAGTCTTCTCTCTTCCGGTGAACAATGTTTATTTAGACCCATCTATCAATGCAATGTTAATTTTTTTTTGATTAATCTAAGCACCATAGTAAAAAAATTAACAAACCTTTAAACAAATCGTTCAATTTTAAACAAAATATTACAAAATGTGAAATGTATTTATTATTTTGGCCAACCTAAAAACGTGTTTTAATGAAAAATACCACAGGAAAAAAAATATAACGGGATTTTGCGAATATTTTATTTTTGAATCAGTGTTGACATATTAGATCTTTAAATTTATCACGAAGTTACCATATCAAATTTGTAAAAATAAAGCAACAAGTAAGGTGAGATGAATTACATGGCTATGTATTTATTTTTTTGACCATATGTATACATATATCGTGCCCTAACCATCAAAAAAGCTTAAGCGACATAATGGGATGGGTAGTTTGAATAAAAAAAGTATTTGCATCTTACTTAAAAAAAACAAAAAACGCAATCATATTTGGAGATTTAAAACAAATTTTTAAGTAAAAACACGTGTTTTTTTTTATTTATACAATTTAGGAATTAACTCTACATACACCCATCATTTTTGTGGTTTAAGGAAACTTGGAAAGAAATTAAAAAAATTAATTATGCCAATATTTAGGGTGCTAATAAATATGTTTATACAAAAATTAAAAAATTAAAATATCTATAATTATAATAACAACAAAAGCAAAAATATTCAAAATAGTAAAAAACAAGGTTGGAAACCGAAACAAATAACGGTATCGGTATTGATACCGGTACAATTATTTTTTAAATTTCGGTATCGGTAGCGGTATCGGTTTTTTTTTATTTCGGTATCGGTATTACCGGTACATACCGTTATCGAGTTTATAATACCGGTATACCGATATTACTGACAAATTTATTATTTCAGGCAGTGGACATAGCAAAAAAACTTTTTTTTTATTAAATTACTTCAAAAAGGGAGTATTTTTACATTAACATACATATGTATGTATAAAAGCATATAAACTTATTTGTTTCTATATATGATTTTATACTATTACTAAACAATAATTTATTAAAAAATTGAAACAAGGATACTGCAGTTCAAACTTTACATATATAAAGTCTATACTGATAAATTATACTGTGTGACAAATTTTTAATGAAATCGAAATACCTGCGAAGTGTTACTATCCCTCATACCTAAATAAGAGCGGCAAGCGTTGTGTTAGCAGCAGGGTACGCATTTTCAGTACATTTAAATGCAAAAATATTATTTGATTGTACTGAAAATACGTACTAACGCGACGCTTGCTTATTTAGGTATGAGGGTATTTTTCTGCTAGGTATTGTCGAGTATAAAAATTTTCCAAACATCTCCAAAATCTTGAGTTAAGCCTGGTACTCTGTTCACAATTTTCTGCGAAATACTGTCAAACTACATATAAAAGTATGTATTTGGTATGAAATATTTGCGAAATAAATTCGCAAGAGTAGTACTCTGTTCTTGGTGTGAAAAACACGGAAAATCATGTCTTTCTATGCAAAATTAATCTGGTATCATTTTAGTTTAGCTGCGAAACAACATGAGCAGTGCTTTTTTCGCACGGAATTTTAGCAATGTTGCATACTTACAAGCAAAAAAAAGCGAGAAATTTATTAAAACAACCGTGAGTTGGGCTACATTTAGTACATGTCAAATTTTTCACGCGAAATGACCAATTGCACTGAAAATTTTTGTCAACTTCGAACAGAGTACCAGCCTTTACGGGTAAAAAACTGCTTTTTCGTACCCGTAGGCACTTATCAACCTCTAACTAAGTTAAATATCAACCGATTTTAAATTTATAAACGGATACAGAAAGAAGAGACTAAGGCCTTTTGAACCATGTATGTACATATGTATATCTTGTTTCAGTAAATTTCAAATATACATACATATGTCCGTATTTTTCACGAAATATAATTTTTTGGGTTTTTTTGTACACTTATACTTTGTACACGTTCTTAGGCAATATTTTTGTACTGGACCCATATTGTTTACAACTTTCTCGCCAAATTCAGACAAAACGAACATTGGAATATTTCAATTCAAAGAATAAATAATATTCTTTCAGCCAACTTAAAAACAAAGAAAACAATCTTCTTGTACAATTAACATTTAAAAATTTAAAGCAGGCACTTTTCTTCACCTCAAGAGAGGAATCTTTAACTTCAAATATAAAAGTTTAGAAGTTTTTTCTCTAAGCCAAAGAAAGAAAGTTAATTGATATATATTTTTGCAGTTTTTTCCCATATTACGGTTTACAGCTCAACTAAGTTGGATTGAAACTGAAACAACTTAACTTTTAGTATTCTGAATAAAAACTAATTTTAGTTGTCTTCGAATAAATGCTCGAAAAAAAGGTTCTTATCTACGCTATGTTTTTTGAAACCATAGTATCTATTACAAAACATTTTAAATATTTTTAGTTCTGGCTTTGCTGTTTTTTCTTGAGATTCTATGTTTTATAAACGTGGCAATAATATTGGCTGACAAATGGGATTGGTTGGCTTCTGGAATAATGAAGCAAAACGAATGCAATGGTCGAAATAAAAACCAAAATGTCTCATGGTGAAAAAAGTTGTAATACATAATAAAAATTTGGCAACTACGACTCACTTATCATTTATTTTTTGGCCGGAATCGGTATACCGGTACGTACCGGTATAGACGTAAACGGTAGTCTGGATACCGGTATTTTCTAACCGAAATGGATTTCGGTATCGGGTAACGATACCGGTATCTAATTATAGCGGTATTTGAATCGGTATCGGTATTTTTACGATACCGTTTGCCAACCTTGGTAAAAAATATTAATAGTTCCCGTTAAGTCTGAAACCTAAACATTTACCACAAATGACGTCATTGCCTTCTAAACCTTAACCATGCTTAAGTAGAGTTAAAATTAAGTCATTATTACAAATGTGGTATTTTTTTGATTCTTTCGAGGTTAATATCAATTGTTGCATTTTTAAGAACATAGACCATATGCGGATGCAGTTTGTTGACGGCTTGGTACCGCAAATCACAGAATTTTCAAACAAGTTGACGACCTCGATCATTTTGCACGTATTTTTTCATGTATTTTATGCCTGTATGTAGACTTTTTTTCCTATGGATTTATGCTTAAAAATAAAAACTTTTTTGTTTAAATATGTAAAATCCAAATATTAAATATGTAATCTTCAAAACATTAGGTGTGTTCATTTACTTTACTAGTAAAAATTAGTAACGAGAGAGTAACAAGAAATTTTTCAAAACTACTCTCAAAAATGTGAAAAAGTAAATGAACACTTTACTAGCTAAAATTTGCAAGTTAAAATAGTGTTGTAATGTATAGGTATATATGAGTACTCAATAACTACCCCTATGTTTTCTGAACATATTATACATATGTATATGTATATTATTATAAAATGATTGTAATTGTGATATTGATTAAAAATGATGTGATTATGGTCATTTATATTCACCATTGTCGTGACTAATAAATTATGTGTTAATTCAAATTTATTTGCAAATATATATCTGAACTAATTGAATTCTTTGCCTGCTTAATGCCTATTCAAATTATGCATTTTTAGCCTGCCTTGCTTCGACAATTTTCTTTTAATCCCCCTTCGAAAAGTCACGCACATTTACATTAAGACTTTTTTCTTCAAGACTTTTTGACGTTAATATTCATGCTTAATGCTGAGAGTACGAAAAAACAAAGATAAATGTCAAAAATCCCCTCGAATTTTCATTTCGTAACCTTTTGTTTTACTCCGCATGCCTCTCAACACCTCTCACCAACACCTTCTCTAAAAAGCCTGCCTGCACAGATAACCAGAAAAGGCCCAGTGTAAATATCGTCTTAGTGTAAATTACCGAGTAGCTAGGTACTCATAATATTTACAACACTAAAAATAACAGCTGAAGTTTTGTTTTTCAATAACAGTGAAAGTTAAAGAAAAACAAAAACATTTCAGAGGCTGTAGAAAAATATTAATGCATATATATTAGTTCAATTTCATTAGACATATTATTTTGCTTCTGTTGTTGCTAGTTACACAAAAATAAATTTTTTTATCTTTTTAATATTTTTTATCGTCTTAAAAGTTTACATTTACTTACAATTTCCAAAATATTTTCATTTTCAACTTAATTTAGAAAATTGTTTTGCAAACACAATCATAAAACAGCTGTTTGAAAAATTATTACAAGTAAAAATTTTACTTGTAAAAACTTGCAAGAATTTTTCTGTCTCTCAATTTTTTACGCTCTTTCGACGCTCTCTTGTTGCAAATTTTTTGGGTTAATGAACACTTTCCAGTAACAATTGTTACAAATTCGTAAAAATTTTTAGTAAATGAACACAACTATTGTCTCCCCTCTGACATGATTAAGCTTCACTTCACAATTCTATCAAAATAAATGAAATGGCAATAAAAACATTACCTGGGGCCTGAGAAACAAGTCGACCGGCTCGAAGCCGACGGCGCGCCGCCGCCGGTTATTTTTCTGTGCATCAAGCCGCCGCCGATTGTATCGGCTCGCATCGGCTCAAAACCAGCCGAAAGTTTATCTGCTCAAAAAGACAAATTTCGGAGAAAAAAATTTGAAAATCGATTTTCAGTTTCAACCATGATACAATAATATAAAGGTACAACCACATTTGACGTATAAAATTAATTTTGACTTTTACCAAAATTGTTTGATTACTGTTTTTTTGTAGAGAGGAAAACGTTGCCACACGAAATTACGGGGAACTTTTTTTTAGGAATGTTTTTGGAAATGTGTAATTTTAAGTTTAGAAATTATGGTTTAATACACACTTTTTTAAATGTTGTATTAATTGGATACGTGGATAACGAAATATGCATGTGTATAATATGATGTAGAATGGATGAGCGTGTTTCATGCATATAATACACATTTACATACACTTCGTGCGCAAATTTATTGCAGCTTACAGTACGAATTAATGCTTTTTTGATGGGCTACATCTGAATAATCTGAACAAAAAAAGACATGCAAAAGAAATAGTTAATGCATGGGTTCTATTGCTAATGAATTGGTTCAATTTAGGTGCAGAACGCATGATTTTAACACAGGCGTGTCATTGACGAGCATGGGCGAACATTTAGCAAAACTGCTCATCATTCCAATGAGTGCTTAGAACCCATGATACGTTTATTCGTTTATATATACATACATATGTATGTTTAAAACAGAGCATAACGAAGTGCCCGCGGGTGGCCTTTTGCTTATAATTTTAGGCTCTAAGCAGGCATACTCTGATGATTGTATTTGAGGCAAACAGCTTTGAAAGCTGTTAAGTGTGCTGTTGTTTCCTTGCAAATTAAGAGGAAGCATTGTTCTCGCCGAGATCTGATTGGCAATTGTGCTCTCGCTCTTTTAAAAAAGTTTGCACATTGTGCATATCACTTGGACGCACCTGATGTAAAGCAATAAGCCAGAGTAGTACGAAGAGAAAGTCCCACCCTTGATTCAGAGGCTTTTCCGTTGGTAATTTCCCTTGAATTGTTTATGCTGATGTAAATTTTTTTTATAATTATAATTTAAATACATATTCTTCAATATTTTTTAATAAATAAAAAAGAACGTCAAAAAATTAATCAAAAACTCGGATTTCATAAATTAATAAGGTAGCATTAATTTTGAGAGTAAAAAATTGTCGGCACAAACGTCAGAAGGTTAATATGGCGACGAAAAGAGAGAACGGTTGTACCTTTATATTATTGTATCATGGTTTCAACCTTTTTTTTTTTTTTTTTTTTTTTTTTTAAAGAGAAGTAACACTCAGGCAATTAATGCCTACTACTATTACTAGGTGTTACCTTCTTTAGGAAAGTGATAGTGAGAGAGAAGACAGGTGGTGAAGGAAGAGATAGAGGAAAGCTTCATTCTTTTACAACTCTGCTTTTTCGCACGTTTTTTTTTTTAATAATGCAGTGTTGCAGCGCCTCTCTGATGTTAAATGAGGCATATTAATTTTTTGAAGCTGTGTCTTGTAGCCATTTTATTGATTATTTTACTTCGCCAATGATTTTGCTACACAACGAAGGAGGGCGCTCTGATGTTACATTAGGATTAGTATCTGCTGAAGTCGGTATAGTTCAGTGACCAGTGACTATGCCTTCATCACTTGAACTTTCCTACAACAACTGACACAAAGGGACACTAATGCACATCAGAAAAATGCGTGGTGTTGTTATTTAATGACTGTCGGATACAGGGATTGAACCCAGGACCTTCGGTTTTGTAGTCAACGTGCTAACTACTTCAGCCAACGCCACCCTCAAGTTCATCGTCTTTTCTATTTTAATAGAATAGAATAGATTTTAATAGAATAGAAAAGACGATGAACTTGAAGGAAGATACAGATAAAATTAGCGCGAACTACAAGATTGCAATAAAATAGTCTGTGATATATGATGTACATACATACATGTTGTGTTATTTTAATTTTGTTATTGTTATATGTAAAAAGTAATGTTTTTAAAATTAATATTAAAAACAAAAGATCAACACAGATTTCCCAACCCTTGATAAAGTCAACATATATTGACGAAACGTCGGGAAAAATGAAATAAAATTTGTTTTTATTTACATAAGGATACATAGGCCGTATTAGCTCATATTCACTACGAAACTATAAAAGTAAATTGGCCATACAACAGAATAATTATAAAAATACAAGTTGTTTTTAATCAAAATACAAAGAATAAAAGTAATTCATTATAAAAGTAAATACTATTGATTAGGGATGTAACGAATGTTCGCATTCGCTTTCGCATTCGCAAATTATTCGCTTACTTTTGCTATTTGCATTCGCTTCCGCATTCGCTAAAATGTATGCGAATTTTTCAAGCGAATACTAACAAAAAACATTTATTTCTTTTATGAAAATAGTTTGCAATTAACAAACGTCAAAAAAACCAAAATTTTTTTAAGCCAATATAAAAAAGATACATACATATACACAAGAAAATCATTCTAATCAAAGCTTTAAAATTTTAGCGGAAAAGTTTTCTATAAATAATTTCTCGTAGGTATCAAAATTAAACCAAATTTCCGGCGGTGTCTGGAAATGTTTTTCAGTTTTTGAAAAAGAAAAGGCAGTGTTTGATTTCTGCTGAAGACTAGTCTGTTCAAACTTTTGAAAAAATGTTGAGCTCCATTCAACAACAAATTTCAAATCCAAACAATGTTAAGTAGTCCTTGTTTGTTGTAAATGTCACGCGAAACAAGTGCCACTCATATTATTTGTCATGAAATTTTAAATTATTGAAGATATATTTCATATGTTTTTCCCAAGATGAACAGAGTACTACTTCTGCAAGATTTTTTTTCAGGAAAAATTCATTCCAAGTTTTCTTAATCTGTATTTTGACATCATTTCACATGAAAATTTGAACAGAGTACCAGGCTTTGGAGCCAAAGTACCAATTGGTTGATTGCATATCATTTTGTAAACTTATTATTAATTATTATCTATACTTACTCTTATATAAATTTATTTGCAAGTGATATTTAATTTAACGAATTGTAATATTTGTATTCGCTTTCGCATTCGCATTCGCTTTCGCATTCGCTTTCGCATTCGCTTTCGCAAGTATTAAAATTTATTATTCGCTTTCGCATTCGCATTCGCTAAACTGGTATTCGTTACATCCCTACTATTGATAAAACCCTCTTGATTCAGACACATCGTCGGTTGGTTTTTTTTTTTTTAATGTATGGAACATTTAAAAAAAATTGAGTTATTGATTGACTATATATGAATAATTTATCCTCTTTCCAAATTCGTTACCAGTTTTCCGATATCTTGAATATATCAAAATATATAGCGCTGCAATATTGCGTCAATTCCGAAATTGTTGAAAATTTTAAAATCTGTTTTACGGCAATCGGTAGTTTTTGGGATATGTGGCACTTTTCTTTCCCACGTAAAAGTATTAATATTGTTATTCGCATCAGTTATGATGCATATTCTACTCAAAGAACGTAATATAAAGCAAAATACAAAAACTATAAGATCTGTTTTTGAAGAATATGTATGATGATAATAAACACAATTTTTTTCATTAATAAAATTTCTTTTATTGAATATATTCAAACTGTCTTTTCTTCCGTTGTTTTTCCTCTAAAAGTCATGTTATATGAATAAAACTGATATTTTCACCTTTTACATCTACATATCGAGCCATAACCGCCGAAAAAATGTATCCCACAAACTTGAAATTTTACAGAGGAAGGTTTTTTCAAAATGAAATCAGTTTGAATAAAGCCATTATTTTAAAATTTATAATGTAAATATTGTTTTGTGTAATACATTTAATTTTAATAATTTTAAATGATGTTGAGCTATCGATTTCGATAAAAAACAAAAATCGATTATGGTGTGGGATACATTATTTTGGCGGTTATGGCTCGATATGTATACTACTGTAACGTACTTGAACAAGTAGTGAACAATATTGTTATGATTGTGACATGCGTTGACAAATTTTTTTGTAATTTTTTCTTTAAGTCCTAATAACTTTTTATGTTGGATGTAAAAAGTTTAACAACTTTAAGTTTGAATAAAAAACTTATGTATCTATTACTTTTATTATTAAACAAAAAACTCTATCGTGTATTTTTATAAAACTAATGAACTAAACATTCTTCATCGATTTTCTCAAAAACACATTTTTGTTCCATACATCAAAAACAGAAACAAACAGACGACATGTTTATAAAGTTACATATGTAACTAATAGATAAATAAAAAAACGTTTGCCAGAAAACGACTTGTACAGTTTTGAATTTACACACAACTTAATGGAAAAAGAAATTTTTTTTTTGCTTGCAAGAGTTGAGTAAACATGATATTTTTATGAAAATTTTACACAATATTAAGGATGATATGAGCATTAATTCTGCATTAATAACTAAAAAAAATGGAATTTTGAAGCATCGTCAACTTAAATGCAAACGGACGTATGTAACTACACAAAACTTCGATATCGAGTGTTTGATTGATTCTGGTTCATTTTATCAAACTACATGTTCATGACCTATGCGATCAAATAATACGACTTTATTATTAATGAAATTCAAACGGACTTAATTACGAATACATATATATATAATTTTTATTGCAAAGAACGTAACTAACATCAAAGATTAAATTTATATAAAAAGGAAATAAATGGTTAAAAACATATATGTAAGTATCCATACTACAAGTAAATTTCGAAGAAAATTTTCTAGAACACTTAGAGCTAGTTTTTCAAATAAAGATAAACTCTACTTGTCAGTTAAATGTAGTTTAAACTTAAAATTTTGTTTTTCAGATAAAGGTTATCTGGTTAATAATCTAGGTTTAACCGAGCAACATTGCTCAGTTAACTCAAGTTAGAACTGTCAAATGATAAATATACATACATATGTGCACATGTATAAAATGAATACTACGCAATCGAAAAAAAAACAGTTTTACTGACAATTTTAATAAATAAATACAATCATACATAAATAAAATGGATGTTTCTTATGGCGACGAAGATTTTAGTGATTATGAAACCTATAACTTGGATAGGATAATTGTTGGTAAAATAAGGAAGATAAAAACACGCCACAATTATTTTTATGTCTGTAATGAATTGGAATTCTTTCAAATATTTCATTGGATTTAAAATTTGATGTTCTTTTGTAGGTTATTTTCGGAGCGTCACTATTTTTAAATCCATATTATTTTTTTTTAAATTCTTAAAAATTTCAGAAAACACTTACGCTACAGTTACACGACCAAGATTTGCATTCAAGTTTTTCACACATACTGGTTGTCAAAAATAATTTAAATTGAAGGCTGTGACGTAGGCTGCACGCAATTTTCAAGCAAATTTATTTTCAATATGCCGTTGATATGAAAACAGCTTAAACACACAACTTCATGGCTTCTATTTAGGCCTATAAACCGCAACACATCATTATATTTTTTACATATTTTTGTTCTTTATAATATTTATTTAAAGTTAATTAAAGTTTTTAAGAGGAATATAACATTATGTGTAATAAAAGAACACAAAAATACTATCCCGCAGAATATTTGAAAACAAAAACGAAAAGTGTGCTCATTGAAATTGGTGTCAGTTGTTTTTGGCCTATAAATTTGAATACACAATTGGAAAGAAAATTTGAAGTCAAAGTCCCATCAAATTCTAAAAGTGTTAATGTATTAGTGAAAAAGTGTGAATGTATTGAATTTTGAAAGGCTAAACTTGATCGTGTAACCCTCAAGTTATTGAAGTTTTTTTAATATAAATTTTAAGAATTGTCATAGCGCTTTTTAAGTGTTGCCCTATTTATATAAAATATTTTCAAGAATGCCATATCTATATTGAAAACAAAGTATGGCATTTCTAGCTAAATTAATCCATCACTGAAAAACAGCATGGGCGGTTAAAACCCGTTTAACTTTGTTTCTTGGTTAAGTCCAACGTATGTTAAACTAGGTTTAACTAACTAGTAAAAAACTAGCCCTTATTGATTTTGAATCGTTTTTTGTTTCTCCTGTAAAAAATGCTAGTGATGCACGAATATTCGAATTCCAATTCGAATTCCCAAATATGGGCCATTTTTAGATATTCGTATTATTTTTCGAAAAAAAAACGACATAAATAAATGCCAAAATTATAAATGAAATGTTTAGCCGATGGCCTTAGTAGCTAGTGCTTCTACCCCTCTTATATTGTTATTGTATTTATCTATAATATCAATATTAATAAATATGAAGTGTTGAAATATATTCATAGCGTTTTTAAGCCGGTACACTGAAGTAAAAGTATATCATTTATTTGACTATTGAAACAAAAAGTTCGTGCGAATAAGTCCTTATTAGACACAATCAATACAGTGCATTTAAAAGTTGTATTAACATATTTTAATTAATAGTTTGAACATAAATAAAAACTACGTGAACATATTTCGCTTTTGTTTTTTTTTTAAATAAACTGAATATAAGTTGCCGTAAAGCAACTAAATTATGAATAATTTTGCTACTTCGATGTGGAATTGAAGTTAAAGGAACAGTCTGCTGTTATCACTCCCGCTTATCTTCAAGGTAGTATTGAATCATCATTGAAAGAATTTGTTGGAGAAATTGGTGGTCAAACTGAGTTAGAGTTAACAAAGGTCAATACTGAACTAAAACGGTAAGTCATCAATTTTCCCATCTATATTTTTATACAACCCCCGTGTGCCCTGCACATTTTCGTATGGCTATTTGTATTACAATGAAAATAAATAAATTGAAATTTAAATTGAAATTGAAATTGAAATAATAATAATAAATGAAATTTAAATAAATGGCATAAAATAGTAGTTCGTAATAATTAAGTAAAAATTATTTCAATTCAATTCTTGTATTGTATTCTTTTCTTTAATTTGGTTAAATTAAAAATTAAAGTAATAAACCTTTGAAATGAAAACAATTTAAAAAGTTTTAGTACAACTTGTCTCTAGATTGTTTGGCATAAAGTGACTTTTCTGCAAAAAATCAAAAATTAAAATTTGTCCTACTGTGTATGAATCCATTAATATGTGTTTGTATAATTTTCAAACATTATTTAAAACGATCATTAAAATTTTGAATAGTTTTTATTATTTTTAAAGTACGCAAAAACAATAACATGAAGTTCTTTTTCATAAACATTATTTCATATTTAATTTTGCAGGTGTAAATAGAACCTCAATTTAATGTCTACAAATTTCACACAATATTCGTATTTGTATTCGTGAATATCGTTCCAAATATTCGTATTAGTATTTCCGAATATCAAAAATTGACATTCGACACATCACTAGTATATATGTACATAAATTGAAAATAAAAATTAAAAAATTGTTTTCGTTTTATTTTTGACCCAACAAGTGACCATTGTGTGGAGTTATTTGTAGTTAAAAAATAATTGAGGGTAAGACAACGTTTGCCGGGCTCAACTAGTATGTATATAAATGTACATAAATATGTACCATATTATTTCATTGTAAATAAAACCTCTTTTTTCAGCTTTCACATTCCTAACGAAATGATTTTTTTTAAATAATAAATTTTCTTTGCATCAGAACATTCAAACATGTTTTGAATGTTCAATCAAGAAATATTATCCAAGAGAATAGATCGCCCAACGCCGACTGCATGACTTCACTGATAGTGGGAACAAACTTTCCCGTTACCAGTAAAAACCACTTCATCCGCATATGCAACTATCTTCCGTCCGCTCCTGTCAAAACGCCTAAGAATTGCGTTCATTGTCAACAAACACAATACAGATGACAAAACTCCTCCCTGTGGTGTACCTCTTGTCACTAATCTCCTCAGCAAAATTGCTATTGGGTCGAGTTGATGATTCTGCTAATATTATAGGTTATGTTCTGTATTCCACTTGAAATTAAAACGTGCGGAATTGACATATAACTGTTATTGGAAATATTAAATATTTATTTATAACAAACATCATAAATGTTATCAAAACTGAAAATACATATGGGCAAGTCCCAAAAACAGTCTACCAGCCAAACATTAATCCAAATAAATTTTTTTTTTTTAATTTATTTATAAACATACATATATACATTAATAAATTAATTTATAAACATAAAATATGAATTAAATAATGTTATTAACAAAGAATATAAATTGTTTCGTTAAAATAAATACCATAGTTTTTATTTACTATATACTACTGGAAAAAATGTAGCGTGCTTCACATAGGGTTCACAGCTTTTGAAAAAAATCTACAAAATTTTTTGCCTGAAAATAACTTATTTTAGAATTGTCTTATATTCTTCTTTCTTTTATGCATTGCATTTTGTGTGCTTTATTATGCAAAATTTGCTAAAAATTACGAAAACATACCACAACGTTCGGCGTAAATGCAGTTTAGCGAAGCAGCTCCAAACAAAATAAAAAGTAGCCTGTGTGATAGAAAATTGAAAAATAAGAAGAAAATTTTAAATAAAAAAGTTGGCGGCGACACCTATTTTCCGAGTAATGGGGCTCTGAACTTTTTTATAGGAAACTGCGAAAAATCTAAAAAAAAATTTAAATAGCTTATCTGATAAGAAATTAAAAATATAAAAAAAATAACTGCGACCCTTATTTCTTGAGTTATTGGCCTTTAAATTTTTCATAGACGATTGTGATTTCTCTGCATTTCTAAATGTGATGGGTCAATATTTGAACCAATTTAGAGCTGAGCAGAAAATCATTAACAAGCCGTGTCGTTTTGGGAAAAACAATGATAATTAATAAGCGCCGTGTCGGCAAACACCATGGCGGAGAAAATCCTTAAGCCCAGCCGAAGGCCGGCAGTCCACGAAGACTTTATTAGACAAGAAAACTGCAATGCAAAAAATCTTTATTAAGATGCGCCGTGTCGCGAAACACCATGGTGGAGAAAATCCTTCAGCCCTGCCGAAGGCCGGCAGTCCAAGAAAACTTTGCAATGCAGAAAATCTTTATTAAGCTGCGCCGTGTCGGGAAACACCATGGTGAAGAAAATCCTTAAGCCCGGCCAAAGGCCGGCAGTCTACGAAAACTTTATTATACAAGAAAACTTTGCAATGCAAAAAATCTTTATTAATCTGCGCCGTGTCGGGGAACACCATGGTGGAGAAAATCCTTAAGCCCGGCCGAAGGTCGGCAGTCCACGAAAACTTTATTAGACAAGAAAACTTTGCAATGCAGAAAGTCTTTATTAAGCTGCGCCGTGTCGGGAAACACCATGGTGAAAACTTCAGAGGCCAATAACTCGAGAAATAAGGGTCGGAGCTAATTTTTCTACTTAATTTTTTTTTCTTATATTTTAAATTTCCTATGAGATAACCTATTTAAAAAAAATTTTGGAAATTTTTCGCCGTTTCCTATGAAAAAGTTCAGAGTCCCATAACTCGGAAAATGGGCTTCGCCGCCAACTTTTTTATTTAATATTTTCTTCTTATTTTTCAATTTTCTATCACATAGGCTACTTTTTATTTTGTTTGGAGCTGCTTCGCTAAACTGCATTTGTTCCCAACGTTCGAAGTTACATCTATTTTTTGTAGCGTGCATCACATTAATTTGTGATAAATTTTTTCGCAACTTATACCTGTTAAAAAATTTTTTTTATGGCATTCTAAAGTACACTCAAATCCCACTAAACACCATGTATAAGTTAAAGGTATCTCTCTAAAAATACCAAAAAAATGTTTATATTTTAATCCGAAAACGCGTACGAATGTAGCGTTCGTCACGCAGGATTTGCCCATATCGCTCACAAAAAATAGGATTTTTGAGTTAATGCAGAATTAATCCTCACATTGTTATTCATATTGACGGTATTCTATGTTTGATGCAAATTGTCTTGCGTCAGTGTAAATGCAAAATATCGTATCTTTTCTTTAAAATCCAACAACAAAAGGCACACACAAACCAAAGAAAAGCTACGATATTTTGCATTTGCACTAACGCAAGAACATTTGCATCAAACATCGAATACCGCCATTGTGTAAAGTGTTAATAAATATTTTGCACACTCAACTCTTGAGAAAAAAAAATTACATTACGTTGTGTGTAAAAGGCCTATTAGACACGCATACTTGTGTTAAGACATGTACGATGGCATACCAAGTCTCACTGTCTAATAGCATGTATACGAGTACGTTAGACATGTATGATGGTTTTCAAAAATTTTTGATTTTCTGATGTCGCACAATTAATATGAAGTATGGCGTCAGCGTTCGATAGTGTAATAGCAAAACCCAAAGTATGCCATTGTACATTTGTATGTATCTTTTTAAGACAAGTATGCCTGTCTAATAGCCCTTTAAATTGAAAACTTTAAATTGAGCTATTTATGAGCAACTTTCGATCTTCGACTGTAGTCGAAAGTACTCATGGAACGAATTTTCATTTGGTACTATGACGAGTATTCGACAAAGAACGTAGTTATTGTGAATAAAATCGACAAAAATAGATTACAATTTGTGTTTGTGTACTTAGAAATAAACATTGGGTAGTTGAATAATAAAATTTAAAAAAAAAAAACAAAAAACACACATTCTGGGCTTTAAAACAAAGTAAAAAGCAAATACTTTTTTTTTCATATTACCCATTGTTTAACACTTAGCCGGGTTTTACACCTGTGTGTCATGTGTCCAAAGAAAAACTGTTTGATTCAGACATGTATTTAAATAGTTTCCAACCAATCATGTTGTATTCTATAATACTCGTAATTGTCTATTAATTATGTACTAGATATACCAAACGGACGACATAATCGTCCGTATTCTAGATGTAAATAATTATATTGAGATTCAAAGAAAAATTTCCTAAACGTCATTAAAAATTCATTAAAACACAGTCACACAATATGCATACATATTTACATAAATAATAATTCGTACATAAAATTAAAAAAAAACAAACAAAATCTCAATTTATTGAACTCTCTTCCTATAAGTTTTATGCCTTTCATACAATAACAAATAAGAGCAAAAAAATTGGAATAGCAAGAGAAATACTGCAAATACACACACTCACACACACACACAAACATGTTTTGTTTCATTTTTAAGTGTAAGCAAATATATACCCAGTCAGCATTTTATGAAATTAATGATCATATTCGAGTCTTTTTCGACTCCTCCGCGCGATTAAAATAAGCATTTATGCGCTCGTTTTCGAGTCGAAAATGACTGTTCATTCGGGAGAAAATGGTACCCTAGCCGGGAGTCTTCTAAAAGAGTCATTTAAGACTCGCGTTTCTGATCAATTTCGACTCACTTTCGAGACAGTTTGTGGTATTACTTATCACTTTTTTTTGTTTTAAATTTATTTTTTAATTTTATTTTTATTTTTTTGATTTTACTGCACGAGCTTGCTGTTTGTTTTTATTTTTTAAACAAATCACTTTCTAAGTATTTCTGGGAATCATTTTCGAGCCTTATTTTAAACGCAGAGCTGATAAATCAATTTTTGATCATCTAAGGCAGTCGAAAAAGACTCAGTTTGGTGAAACAATCTTCCACATGCTGACTGGGTAAATGCGTGTGTACTATGTTTGCATGTAGTAGTAGCAACTAGGGATGGGCAAATGAAAAAAAATGTATCGATATATATCGTATCGATATTTTTGAACAGTATCGATATATATTTTTTGAAAACATCGATATTTCGATATATCGATATTTTTTGCCTACAAATGTTGCTAAAATATTTCAAATCTAAAATAAATGCACATACTAACATATCGTGCCATAACCGCCAAAAAAAGTTTAAGCAAGACTTCATTAGTCTTTACTTTGTGTTGCTGTTCTGTTCTATTTCCAAATTTTAATAGTTACTTTTTCTGTAATAAATTAGCTGTTTCTGACCAGAACGGTCACAGTTTTCCACTAAATTGATGAGTTTTGTATCGTCTATTGTTATGTTTCAATATAGTGTATGTTTTTCTGGTAAAAATTTAATTTTTTAAATTCTTAAAGCACAATCACAGTTTATTTCGAACAGAACAGAATGAAAGAGAAAAACTAACGGATTGTATAGGTTAGGTTAGGAAGGGTTGTGCCTACCGCACCTCCACTCGGAGACCCAACTGGGTCCATTGTGATTCCCTTCTATTGCTCATTACTGGTAATATTTACCCCTCCCATTTTTAGCCAGAAGAAACCCTATTATCCGTCATTAAGCCACCGAATCCCCATGATGAAGCCCCTGATGTCCTCTAGTTTACACTTCCCGACATCAGTGATGCTTTCATGGAAACGTCTGCTCAGCCATCTAAGCCTATGACGTTGCAGCTTCGGGCAGTGACAGATAATATGTTCAATGGTTTCTGGTTCCTCTTCATCCCCGCACATCCTACAAAAATCCGGAGTACCAATTTCCCACATGCTGGTTCTTGCTCTAACCGAGCAGTGACCTGTCAACGCGCCTATCATAGTTTGCATCGCCTTCCTATCCATGTCCAGTAGTAGTTTAGATCTTCCTGAGTCTAGTTTTGGCCAAAAACCCCTCGAGACCCTACAATCCTCCCTACTACGCCATGAACTGTTGGTCCTCCTGAGTTCCTTATAGTAATGACCTATCGGTAATTTCACCGATCTGTCAGACATTCCCTCGTCTAACGCTGATCCTATTCTTGCCAGCTCATCGGCAATTTCATTTCCCTCAACACTGCTGTGACCAGGAACCCAACATAGTCTGACACTATAGTTATCCATAAGCAAGTTGAGGGCTTTCCTACAGTCACTAACAAGCTTCGATTTGACATTGTGTCCTTTCAAAGCTTTTAGCGCTGCCTGGCTGTCGACGTAGAAGGTTACCTTTTCACCTTCAGCCACATTTCCGGCCACCAGCTCCGTGGCCCTGAGGATCGCCAAGATCTCAGCCTGGAAAACACTGCATTCATTCGGCAGTCTAAAAGAACTACGAATGAATGTTCGTTCCCAGGATATAGACACCAGCGCCTGTGCCTTCCCCCATTTTTGACCCGTCTGTAAAGACTGCCCTATCCTCATACAGCCTATCGGAATTGACCCAATGGTCCCTATCCGGAATTACCATTAAGGGTGTCTTACCAAAATCGATCTCAGCGACCTTATAGTCCGTAAACCCTGGGTTTACGGATTCCTGATCACCAAAACCTATCCTATTTAAGATCGATGTGTGACCTGATATTCCTGTCCTCACCAAACCTGTTTCTACAAGTCTAAGGAGACTTCTAGTCGCCGTCCCCACCACAAAGTCCTCTATAGGAAGTAGATGAAGAATGACGTCCAAGGCAGCCTGAGGTGTGCTCCTCTGAGCACCTGTGATGCCCATCGAGGCACATCTCTGAACCTTAGCTAACAATCTCCTGTGACTTTCCTTCTTCAATGACTCCCACTATACCACACAACCATAAGAGATAACCGGCCTGACAACCGATGTGTAAATCCAATTTACCACCTTCGGTTGCAGACCCCAGTTCCTTCCTATGGAGTTCCTGCATGCATAGTAGGCATTGAGTCCTTTCCTTAGCCTTTGCTGCGTGTTCATTTTCCAAGAAAGCTTGCTATCTAGGTAAACACCCAGGTATTTAGCCCCCTCTGCTAGTCTCAGCTCCACCCCTCCCATCCTGGGTAATACAAAACTTTCTATTTTGTATCTCCTGGTAAAGAGGACTAGCTCAGTTTTCTCTGGGTTGACCCCTAGTCCTTTACTGCTAGCCCAGGAGGACAGATCGCCCAACGCCAACTGCATGATTTCACTGATAACGGGCAGAAACTTTCCCGTTACCAGTAAAACCACGTCATCCGCATATGCAACTATCTTCCGTCCGCTCCTATCAAAACGTATAAGAATTGCGTTCATCGCCAACAACCACAATAGAGGTGACAAAACTCCTCCCTGTGGTGTACCTCTTGTCACTAATCTCCTCAGGCGTTCTCTTCCCATACCTGAGTTGATAATTCTGCTTTTAAGCATGATAATTATCCACTCCACTAGAAATCCGTGAACCCTAAGAGTTTCCAGTGACTCCCTAATAGCCTGTATACTTATGTTGTTAAAGGCTCCCTCAATATCTAAGAATGCAGCCAGTGTGTATTCCTTGTGCTGCAGTCCTTTCTCTATAACATCAACCACGTCATGAAGCGCACTCTCAACAGATCTGCCTTTACGATAGGCATGTTGAGCGCCACTTATAACGTGGGTGTCAATTGTGTTCCTTAGATGCAGATCAATCAGTCTTTCTAATGTTTTCAAAAGAAACGACGAAAGACTGATTGGCCTGAAATCCTTCGGCTTTGAGTGGCTTGCCTTACCCGCTTTGGGTATGAAGATGACCCTAACCTCTCTCCAGCCTTTCGGTATAAACCTCCTGCTTAAGCATATCTTAAAGATATGCACCAGAAACAGTTGTACGCGCTCTGGGACGTTCTGCAACATGGCCGGAAAAATACCATCTGGGCCCGGTGATTTATACGGTTCAAATGTATTTATTGTCCATATTGCTTTTACCAACGTCACTATTTCGTCCACTGCTCCTTCTAGAATGTGTAAGTAATTAAAATGTTCACTAAGGAAATATTTCCTTCTAGTATGAGCAAAATGGGAAAATTATTAGATAACAAAATACGTTAACTTAACTTACCAGGTAGGACAAACTTGCCCTTAAGTTATCGCTCACTTTAAGTTAGACTAAAGTTATAATAATAAAAAACTTTTTATACTTCCGATAAAATCCTACTTTTAAATAATTAAAAAGCTCTTCCGAAATCAAATTTCAATACAGAACTATTATAATCATGATTATAACATGATTGAAACACCCATAAAAGAGTCATATTCCACTCGAAATGCCAAATAATGTTTATTTCAAGGATATTTTTTTTACAAATTTTTGGGAATGGTCTAACTTTATATGTCGGAAAATAAGACATCAAAATCACCTAACCGCTGTTATGCTTAAAACTCATTTTAACATTTCGTGGCGAAAACGGTTTGCTAGGCAAGCGCCGCATTGAAGAGATGATATACCAATTCCATATATGGAACTTGAATTCTTCAATAAAAACATCGGTTTCCCATTTTATTAGGATTCAATTACGGTGTGTACTACTAAACTCCGTTTTAAGCAAAAAAACAATAAAATTGTATGAACTAAATACAAGATTTACCTGGATTTTTTTTTAAGTATCTATCTCTTGGTCAACTATAGTATTTTCTTAGTATGTAACTTTTTCAATTGCCTTTTCTGGCACGGTTTCGAGTTGTACCATAATGCACACTAAGATTCTGAGATATTATAACCTCACTAGGAACAGAAAACGAGCTTTTGGATTATTTGAAATGCATTTAGCTATGATAACCTGCGGACGTTTTTCGTGGTGGTACCCAAAACTGCTCAATACGTAATTATTATGCCGATCTATCCATCAGCAAACTAGAAATATATTTTTATTACACTTTTAAATAAGTAACAGCCGCTTATCTAATGTTTTTAGATTAATTTTTTAAATATTAGAAAGTTCAGCAATAGCTACCCTTCCCCATTCTTGCTAAATCAAGCAGCACCAATAACATTGAGAAATGCATTTTAATATTTAATATAAGGACTAATGAGTACTGTTATGCCCGTTGGACTTTGGAATTATAGAGATATATCAAAGAGTTTTTTGGTAATTATGACATTTTCCATTTTGTTGCTATTGTTCTGCACAATCTCGATACATGGGTTTGAGAATATTAGTTATTTTATTTTTCAGGAAATATCAATATTAAAAAATTAAAATACGAATTCGTTTTCTATGAATATGAATGCCTACAAAAGTTTGTGAAAAGAGCTGCTTGAAATAATCAAATGTCTAAAATATTTAAATTTTAAGTCAAATAGGGTTTTTGTTGCTTTTGTTCTGCACAGTACTGTATAAGTTCAGTGGTATATTAGTAATCGATTGAGACACAATTTTGGCGCAATTAAACACTTTGAAAATTGAATTAAACGACGCTAGATCGAACCATTTCGCCCACAGTGCAACGTACGGAACCCTTGGTGCGCGAGTCAAAGTATCACTTTACTGAATTTATTTTTGTTTAACATAGACACTAGGCTTGGTGAAAAAAAATTACCAAAACATTTGTGTACGTGTGATTTTTTTCTCTCCCTATAACTCACTCATTTCACTTAATTAAAACACATATATCTGAACTGCTTACTCTGATACTTTTTTGCCAGTCACAGATTACATAAGCATTGGTAAACTATGACTAGTAAATGGTTACAAAGCAACTTGTCACCTGTTACTAGTCAATTTTTACATAGAAACTGGTAAAATGTAACTTTTAAATAAATAAACATAATTTTTATATTATTTTAATTGTTTTTTATTATAAGCAAATAAAGAAATAAGTAATATACATATATAAAAACAGTACAAAATAACGTAGATGGCACCAATCTAGTCTTCTTTACGCTTTTTTTTAGCTCGTACACACATTGATTTTTGTAAATATCTAAAATTAAAAAACAAAATACACAAATGTATAAATTAAATTAAACTTTTCAATTTCTTTTATGCAGTATTGTTGTTACTTAACTTTCTTAACACTTGTATAAATTTTAACTTCACAGACCGAACGAATTGTATATTTTACAATAAAATGCGTTGTCTTAAAACTTTTGGGTTATGTACATTAGATGTTTCACTCCAAGGCCTATTTATCAGGTCAATGCAACTCTACAAAAACACAGCAATACAAAAAACAACTTTATGTTTAAGTTGTCAGAAACACACACAAACATGAACTAAAGTATATGGTGCAAATAACTTTTGACAGCTTAAACACGAAAACATAGAATATCATCAGGACGATTGCATTGACCTGATAAATAGGCCTTGTTTCACTCTAACATACATGTTAGAGAAGAACAACTATAATTGGTAAATGTGTTGGTCATCGCTACCAATCAAATGACCAGTCAATTGACTGGCACTATTAAATTCACTATAAAATTATTGCAAATGTATTAGTGAAAAAATGTCGTTTGTGTTAGTTTCGGTCATTCCTTTCTTGTAGGGTACCTTGTAATTTTTTTTAATGCACATCTTTATTTATTGTATCTTGAGAACTGAACTAACAATAACTATTCAAATCTTAAATCTTAATAATTGTAATTTTGAAATTGAAAATGAAAAACATATTTTTATGCAATTGTTTACATGTGTATGTACTTTTATTTTATTTTTTTTAGGAAATTTCACACGATCTACACTTTTAAAATTCGAAGTTATTGAAATCTAATCGCATCATGTATCCCAACGGTTATACTACAACTGCTCCAGGTGTTGGAAACCCAAACGCAAATTATGCTAATGGCAATAATGGCCAACGTTCCGATCGCCCACAATATCAACGGAACTCCAACGGAGGAACCGGCAGTGGATCCTATGGCGCTCCCAATAATATAGCAGGAGGTTATGGCGGTAATCCCCAAACCACTCCCTATGGTGGTGGTTATCGCAGCAACTTTAATCCGATGATAGCTAGTGGAAGTCAGACCTTTTACAACAATTCGGTTGGAGGTTTCAAGCCCCGTGGAAGTAATCCCAATTTCGTTCCACGTTATCAAAAGCCACAAACTGGCAATACCGGCTACCAACCGAATATGGGTACCCTTTCGAAAGAGGAGCGTGCTGAACTGCAACGCGAAAAAGCCAAAAATCCTGGACGTAATCTAAACAAACCAATATGGGAAAATTTGCAGCCTTTCAAGAAAAACTTCTACATTCCCCATCCGAATACTTTGAATATGAGCGAACAAGAAGTTTCTGAAATACGCAATGAATTGCAAATCAGTGTATCCGGCAATGATATTCCCCATCCCATTGGCTCGTTTGAAGAATGCACATTGCCCGAGTATACCATTGATGAAATGAAACGTCAAGGTTTTACCAAACCTACTGCGATTCAAGCTCAAGGTTGGCCAATAGCTTTGTCTGGCCGCGATCTAGTTGGTATTGCCCAGACTGGTTCGGGTAAAACTCTGGCCTATATGTTGCCAGCAATGGTGCACATTGCAAACCAGCCTCCACTACAACGTGGCGAAGGACCCATTGCCTTGGTACTGGCACCAACTCGTGAATTGGCCCAGCAAATTCAATCAGTTGTCCGCGATTATGGTCATCTATGCAAACCCGAGATTCGTCACACTTGCATCTTTGGCGGTTCTTCAAAGGTACCACAGGCTCGAGATCTAGATAGAGGTGTAGAGGTTATCATTGCTACTCCAGGACGTTTGATTGATTTCCTTGAAAATCGTACCACTAATTTACAACGTTGTACTTATTTGGTGTTAGATGAAGCCGATCGTATGTTGGATATGGGATTTGAGCCCCAAATTCGAAAGATTATTGAACAAATTCGTCCTGATCGCCAGGTCGTAATGTGGTCTGCCACATGGCCCAAGGAAGTACAAGCTTTAGCTGGAGATTTCCTAAATGATTTTATTCAAATTAATATTGGATCAATGAATCTCTCTGCAAACCACAACATTCGTCAAATCGTCGAGATCTGTCAAGAATGTGAAAAACCTCAATTAGTGGTGAAGCTGTTGAAGGAGATTTTGCCAAACCAAAATAATGCTGCTAACAATAGTAACAAACTCATTATATTCGTAGAGACGAAAATCAAAGTAAGTACATACTCTAAGGCTAAGATAGATTTGTAAGTTGCCATAAAAGAAATTTCTTCTTCGCCGCAATTTCTCGTATCTCTCAATCATGATTTGCAACCTTATCACGAGCTGAATAACGCATTTTATCATACACAATTTTGAGATCTAATCAAAAGTTCTACTCTGTAATTCGAAACTAAAGGAAACACTTTCGAATTTGTGTCTTCGAAATACTTTTCTTTAGTTTCAATTTACATGGTAGACACCCTTGTTGCCTTAATGTTTGCCGCATTACAAAAGTGGAAATGAAAATTAGATATTTGATAATTTGTAGTTATGATAAATGCGAAAACCTTAAAACATTCCTCATTATTGTGAATGGCGTCGTCGACGTCACATCAAGATGACAGTAAATATTGTCACTTGTTTACTCTTTATCGGCAACAATTGACTCTTGTTGATAATCTCTTACTAATCTCTTAAGGCTCAGTTACCCGACTGTAATGTAATGTAACTGCAACGCAGTAAACAGCTGATCGATAATTTTATATGAAAAGTAGGTTTCGCTAAATTACATCTCTATAACCATCAGCTGTTTCCTACAGTCGGGTAACTGAGCCTATATATTCTTGAATTTGATTGAATTTTGCGATAACTATATTTTAATATGCATTTTTAGAAAAATGTCGATAACGTAAATATTTTTTGTGCTTGATCTTTATTTCAGGTTGAAGAAATATTGCAAATTATCCGCAACGAAGGCTACACAGCCACCTCAATACATGGTGACAAAACCCAAACTGAACGTGATTCAGTATTGAAAGATTTCCGTAATGGTAAATCCAATATATTGATTGCTACCGATGTGGCTTCGCGTGGCCTGGATGTGGAAGACTTGCAATATGTCATCAATTATGATTATCCAAATTCGTCGGAAAATTATGTTCATCGTATTGGACGTACTGGACGTTGCCAACAATTGGGCACAGCCTACACATTCTTTACACCAGATAATGCCAAACAGGCCAGAGAATTGATATCTGTATTGGAAGAAGCTGGTCAACAGCCCTCGGCCGCTCTCTTAGATTTGTGTCGTTCTATGGGCGGTGGTATTAACAATCGCAACAACAACAAACGTTGGCAAACAACAAATCAAGGAAACCAACAGCAACAACAACGCAATAATCCATTGAATTATCAAGCTGGCGGAGGTCAAAATGGTGGTTACACACCAAAACCACAATACCAACAATATAATAATGCCAACAATGCCGGCGATGGTTATCAACAGAATGGTGCTGGTAAACCAGCTGGTATGGGCAATTGGAATAATCGTAACAGTGGCCAATATAATAACGGTGGTGGCGCCCAAGACACAAATAGACCTTATCGTCCTCGTGCTCCCTTTAATGCTGCTGGCGGTAGTGCACCACGCCCCATGATGGGTGGCTATGTATCACATATGCCACCACATATGCAACAACAAGCAGGTGGTTACATGGCTCCCCAACAATATCGCCCTCGTGGCCAATATATGCATCCCAACAGTAATACACCACGTTTCCAACAATATCAGAAGCGTGACTACCAACAGCAAAATGCTCAGGTTGCAGCTGGCCAATACAACAAGCAATTCATGGATCAAAATAGCCAACAAGATGCTAATTCTCTGACAGCTCAGCAACAACAAATGAGTGTAGCTGCAAATATAGTTGCGGCCGTAAATGCTGCTGGCGGTCAAGTAGGTGGTTCCGCTGAATATCCAAATGTTTCCACACCTCCAGCTGGAACTCTCTATGCAGCCCCTGCCCAATCACCACCAGCTACAGGCGCGCCCACATATATGTATGATGCAAGTGGCATGTTGGCCGCCGCCGCAGCAGCTACTGCTGGCAATCCTTATGCTACTGGTCAATTCGGACCTCCACACACTGCTTACTATGCTGCTCATCCTCATCAATTTGCCGCAGCACCCAGCAGTGGTGTAGCCACAAACGCCAATGGAGCCACCCAGGGTGGAGAGTTAATTGCCCAACCCCAGCAGCAGTAAACTGTTGGAGTAAACGAAAAAAAAGGTACATTTTTTTTTAACGTCATATATAAAATATATAAACATATAAAAATTTCTTGTTTGTGTACAAAAGCAAACATTACATTATTAATATTAATCAATTTACTATTACAAAGATAAACAAAATATTAAAAAAATAATATCAATTTAATCATACATTAATCTTCTGAAGGAAAAAAACGAAAAAAACTGATTTCTTTTTCTCAAAAAAAAAAAACTAAACTTTTTTTCATACAAGATGAATGATATTTCTTAAGTAAGATCCAAAGGAAAAAAGTTTGAAAATCGCGCCAGGAGTTTTTCCTCTCAAATTATACCAAGCAAGACGAACAGCATTTTAAAGGATGCTGGCCATCTAGTAAAAACTTCCTAAAATTAAAAATAAATCAACATTTTCCCAAAACTACTATGATTTCCTTTTACTGAAAAAATTAAAAAAAAGTAAAATATTTTTGTGAAAAATACTATTATTAATTTGTTTTTAAAAGAACAAGGACTTCTTCAAAGGATTAAAGAACCAGTTAAAGCGATCATAAAAACAATCTTTAATTAAACCCTTGTGTTGGAAAACTCGATAATAATTATAATAACAAAATAATATTTTTTTATAAAAGCTGAATAATCAATGATTTTTTTCTTAACAAAAACAATATTTTAATTTTTAAAAAATGAATTTGTTTAATATTTAATTTAATTTTTTTATCAAACATTTAATCTAATTTTACAATGAGTAACAACAAAGAAAAAAACAAAAGCATAATACCAGATCAAAATACAAATTTACTAAATTAATTTGATTTAGAAATTAATTAATGAGCAACAAAACTTAAAAAAAGTTTTCATTTTGCATTTAAGTATTTAATATTGTTTGTTTTGTGTTTTTAAACAAAAACGTAAAAAAACTTATAAAAATTTGTAAGTTTTTTTTTAATATTAATGCATTTAAAATTAAAATCTTGAAAAGATCATGCATTAATTATAATTAACTTGCCGAAGCCGCCGCCTCAGCCGCCTTTTGTCATTATTTTTATACGTGTAATTTATAATTTTTGTGTTTGAGTACTATATATAAAAAAAGTGTAAAATCAAACATTTTAATTCAAGAAACTATATCGAGAATTATTGAAAGCCATTTATTTAAGGATAAACATTATTATTAAATGGATAACAATAATAACAAATTAAAATCGAATACACTAATGCGCCGCATTCATCCATACAAATAAAATGAGATATTTTTTTTTCAAAATCTTTCTTTTTAACAACAACTTACCTTTTTTGCTTATGTTGCCTTGTAGGCAACATTTGTGAGGAAATAGAGAGAGAGAGAAAGAGGGAGAAAAAAATTAACATGAAAAGGATTGAGCAGTGAAACTTGTGTTGTAGATTTGAAATTGATGTGAGTATTATTATTATTACTTCAAATGTTTCTAGTTTAAAAGATTTTAATTATCTCACCAACATTCCGTTTGTTTGTTTGCAGAAGATTTATGATAGATAAGTCGTACTTAAAATAGAAATTAATGTAAAACTTGCTCAACACCAGCACACCTTGTCTTTATGAAACGTTTTTGCATCACTAATAAATTATGTAATGAAATTCGTAGCATGCTTCACAGGATGGCAATCAAACGCCTTAGTCTGCATATATTTGTCGACGCCTCAACAATAGAATGCATATTTAATAGAATGAAGAGATCGTCTGACCTTTAAGGGCAAATTTCACCAACTATTATTTAAATATCAATTCATATTTAAATGTCTATTTTCATTAATTTTTGTATGAAAAAATTACTTAAATATGAATTGATATTTAAATAAGTTGGTGAAAGTGTGGCCGAAAGAGTTGAAAAATAATAAATAGCGTTATTGTAAAATTTCATTCACAATAATACGCGCGCTCGAACACACACACACAAACACACACATTCCTCTCAGCTGAGACTAAAAAAAACTTTCTTTGAAACCAGGCCTGCTTAAAATGTACAATTTGCACACAAAAAAGTTAAAATGTTTAAAATTACAGCAATATTTAATTATGTAGTGAGAAATATTTTAAAATTATAATAAAAATTTAACAATTTGTTCAACTTGAATCAAAATAATTCAATATAATTGTTATTTTTCTACAATTAATCACTTATTTCATAAATAATTTCAAGGAATCCATATTGGATATATGTAAAATAAGTACGTGTTTGCACTGAATTGAATGTTTGCTGGTTACTGTTATGACCTCAAAACAACAGTCTACTGCTCCCAAAACTTTTACCTCGAATTTTCTTACCACATATCATGGTTGACATATTTCAACGTACATACACTACAAAGTTTTGTAATAGATTAAAGAACGTATTAACCTTGTTCTTTAATCTGAGATCAAAATGTCCGTCCTAGTCGAAGTCGCAATACGTCAACCATTATATGCAGAATATTTCAAATCAATTTTGAATTAGCAGTACATTTTATTTTATGTATTTGTAGTTTAAAATTTATTAACATTTCGAAGTTTTTCATATTGAAAATTTTATAAATTTGCAATAAATTGAAAAAAATCCTACTTTGGATTAAATATGTAAAAAAAAATTTTTTTTTCAATTAGTCCTGGCAAAGTATTGAGTAGTGGGTACCGACCACCGGGTATTTGCAATATATTTTGGTTACTCAAAAAGTACTCGTTATTTTCAGAGTTATGTTTTTTGAGCGAAGTTGAATGAAAGATTTTAAGGACGAAGTGCAATTCATAACAATTTTCTGGAACCGTCGTCAAAAAGAAAAACGAATCGCTGCAATTGATACAAATGAAAAGTATCGAGTATTACAAGTAATGAAAACTATAGTAAAGTTTGCCATCATTATTTATAATTCAAAAAAGAACATACAAAAAAAAAACCAAATTATTCACCCTTATTCCATTTGTCGACATCGACGTCACTTTAACACAATACCAAAAAATTTAGGCTTGTTTGCTCGCTCTCGAGAACAATTTTATGCTAATGACAATATATTTCCGTTCCCTTAATTCTAGAGATTGGCATTAGCCTGCCAACAGGAGTCAGTTGTTTTCGAGAACGGGTATACAAGCCCCAATTTTTTAGTGATGTGTTAAAGTGACGTCGATGTCGACAAATGGAATAAAGGTGATTATTATAAACCCAGCACAATGCATTAACAGCTGATTCCTTAAGTAAAGTAATAAAGCCAGCGTTGCCAGAAAATTATGATGGGGAAATGCTAAAACGGTCGGAAATATCTGCTATAATGTGTTACAGAAGAAGAAAAATCAAGGGGCTATATTTTAATTTTAGATATGTTTTTTAGCAGATCTTTTTAAAAAATGTCGTTGCTTTTTTACGAAAGATTATGCTAAATTTATTAGTGAAAATGCTAAAATGTCAACAATGAATAAAGCAAATAAGACTTGGCGAAGAGTTCGGCACATCTAAAAAGATGCTATTTAAGAGTTATTGCAGAATAAATTAGCAGATCGTATTTTATTGTACAAAAAGTCATAGTCTGTAAAATGAGCTTTGTCGAGTTATGATATGACGTTGTTGCAGTAAATAAGCCATGTATTGCAAATTGCAAATGTTTCAAGGAAATACATACATACATCCATAATTAAATATTATTTCAGTTACTATATTTTTCTGTTAAAATAATTCCCAAACACCATAAGTTTAATCAGGTGGTCTACTCTGTAATTCGAAACTAAAGAAAATGTTTTCGAATTTGTATAAATATTAATAAGATGGAAATTCGAAAGCATCTTCTTTCGTTTCGAATTACACAGTAGACGACACCCAGATTTCTTTGCTTCAAAATAATTTTATTTGGAAATGCGTAAATACAAAATTTACTTCCCTAGTTTCACTGCCTTCCTTACAAAAGAAGATGAGAAAAAATTCCAATACTATACACACACATGTTATACTTTGACTGAAACTAATGGCTCGTTTCAGTAACGAATGTGAGAACTTTTCGAGTAAAAATTGTTATCAACTTGTGATGAGTAAGAAAACAAAAAAATATATTTGTTGATATTTTGTCTAAGTTTTAATATGAATAGCCTTGTGTAAGATATTGCAAGCAATATAATTATTAAATTTTTCTCGATGCGAACGAAAACTTCTCACAAGTTACAAAAACGGGACACAAATTACTAAAATATTTATATATTTATTTATTTATTTAAAGCAAATTCGAATAAAAATAAGAAGAATCCTTTTATATGTGTGTTGTGTTTTAAAGAAAATGTATTTAAAACAAATTGAATATTAGAAACAAAATTAGGCGCGCAAATGAAAGATAAATGGAATAACAAGAATTTTTCAAATTGAAATTATTTTTAAGGACCTGTCTGTTACATTCACCTCCACGCTAAGGTATTAAAAAGCAAACATTGCTCTTTAAAATAACAAAAACAAAATCTAAATATCGCTTATTTGCGGCAATGTAGAACTTTGTTCACTCAACTAACCAAACTACCTTACCTCTAGAATTTTTGGATTTTTTAATATTTAAGTTTTTATTATTTAGTCAAACAAATACAAGGAAACTTCTTGTGTTTTCTTAGATGCTATTTTTTTTTTAAACAAGAAAGTAAAAATAACGGATTTACACAATTTCATATTTATATAAAAATAATATTATAAATTAATAAAGATTCGAATTTAAGATTCAAATCTTATTTTGTATAAAAAAAAATCCAAAAATTAAATTAAAAATTAACAGCCTTATTTATAAAACTTATTAAGGCTTCATAAAGGGTTTTTAAAACAAATTTTCATAAATAAAATGTTTCTTAAAAATCCTTTATGAAGCCTTAATAATTTTTATAAATAAGGCTGTAAAAATATATATTTATGTACATACATATGTACGTATATGTATATATATTTTCTTTCTCAAATAGAAATAAATTTTTTTTGTATATTATACACGTTTTTGTTTTCAACAAAAAAGAAAAAGAAATAAAAACACAATTTGGTTTTTGTAAAACCTATAACTAAACAGAAGCGATAAAATACAATTTAAAGAAATTAACCACAACAAACAAATAATGAAGGATCTCGTATTTTTAATTATATATATTTTTTTAATATTTACTACTATAACGAATGCTGTGAGTGTTGTTTTTTTTTTGTTCAATCTCGAAAAAAGGAAAAAACAATATTTTGCATTTATTATACAAAGAACAAAACAACTTTTAAACAAAATGATACAAAAACGAACAATTGATTGCAAAAACATGAAACTATTTAAACAAAAACAAACCAACAAACAAGCAAACAAAAAATACAATGTGATGTGATATAGACTTAAAAAAAACCAAACGAAAAAAATGATTTAAACTTACAAACAAAAATAAAACATTTTTATGGATGACATGAGGCACATAAATTTATATAATAATTTTTATTTCATTTCCCCTGTTTTTTTTTTTTTTTGTTTTACTAACTTAGTTTTTCTTTCATAAATAATAACTTCTTTTATGTAATTATTGTTTATAGTTATAAAAAATTCCTCGTTTTTTTTTTGTAACTAAAAAAATCGCAAAAAATGCAAACAGAAAGCTACTTTTTTTAAAACAACTTGAAAATATAAAGAACAAAAGTATACAAACTTTTGAATACTTTTAATATATTAATACTAAAATGAAAAATTCAAAAAATATTGTATCGTATGTAAAACACCATAGCAAATTTAATTAATAACAACTTTAAAAAAATATATATACACATGTGATATTATTACATAACTCCAAAATATTTAAATTTAAATCAAAAAATCAAACTAAAGAAAATAAAATAAAATTAGTTTCTTAGAAGAAAAAAAATTGGTAAACTTAAAAAATAAACATTTTTTTTTAACTCCTTTAACGACAAGGTGCTAAAAATTTATTTTCCTAAAAAGTAAAAAAAAAATTCTTACCCCTCAAAACAACTTGATAAGACGAGACTTTATTTTTTGTTCAACAAAAATATTAATACATACATACATACATACGATATTATATATGGCAACTTAATAAATATAAAATTAAATTTTTTGTATTATTTGTTGTTCTCATTGATTATAAAATAAATTGAATTAAACTTAAATCATAATTACTTTATTTTTATATAAAAAAAGACATCATTACTAAAGAAATTTGATACCGACTTTAAATTACGCAAGTTTTCTTGTCGTTATTGTGATTTTAGGTGCAAGAAAGTGATTTTTATTTATTTCTATCTTTCTTCTACAAAAATCATACTTGACACAAGCAAACTTAAATAATTTGAATCCATTGCTTTTCAAATAAAAAAATTCTTTCCTGTATTTTTTTTTTATTATAAAAAGGAAAAAATACATACATATTTTATTTGTTTTTGTGTAATAAAAATATTTCTGTTTTTTGTTAATTTTTTTTAAAGTAATCATATTGAACCAAATGTATTTAAAAGAAAAACAAAACTCAGCGAAAACAAAAAACAATTTAAAAAATAAATTGTATTTAAATTTAATTTACTTCCTGTATTCTTTACATTACTCATTGTATACGCAATAATTTATTATATGTACTTCTTTAACACACAGAGTAACCAGAAAAGAAATTAGATACCTTAAAACAAATCAATTCTTAATAAAACTGAATATTTTGTTATTTTTTAAATCGAAATAATTTTTCTTTGTTTTCTTTTATTTAAAGCTTTTTTTTTTGTTTGTAATACAGATGTAACAAATATTTATGGAAGACATTAAAAACATATCTGGGGGTCTACTCTGTAATTCGAAACGAAAGAAAATACTTTCGAATTTGTATACTTATAACATGTAAATTCGAAAGCATTTTCCTTCGATTCGAATTACAGAGTAGACCCCCTGGAAATCATGTGCAGATTTTAAACAAAAAGAATATGCTATATAAAAATTTAGTGAAAGTCGCGGTTCATATTAAATTTATTTGTAATATTTTTAATTTTTCAAAACAAATGGCGTAGGTTATTACTAACAAATTGCCAGGAGCTATATAACAAAATTACAATTTGTGTTATAAAACTCCAAGTCACAGAGCACAAGTGAAAAACCGATAAAAGCTCTTCATTTGTCATTTCATTCATCTTTCTTCATTCTGTGTATATTATATTTATATGTTATAAAACGAACAAGATCACCAAAAGATCT
Organism: Tachina lurida; assembly: GCA_944452675.1. Taxonomy (NCBI): domain Eukaryota; kingdom Metazoa; phylum Arthropoda; class Insecta; order Diptera; family Tachinidae; genus Tachina; species Tachina lurida. The sequence continues at coordinate 88,487,648 of OX101755.1, forward strand.
CAAAGTTCATTGTTTTCAATGATGTCTTTCACATTGTTGAAACCTTAAAAAAAATTCAAATTTCAAAACAAATGGCGTAGGTTATTACTAACAAATTGCCAGGAGCTATATAACAAAATTACAATTTGTGTTATAAAACTCCCAAGTCACAGAGCACAAGTGAAAAACCGATAAAAAAGTTCATTGTTTTCAATGATGTCTTTCACATTGTTGAAACCTTAAAAAAAATTCAAATTTATCCTCAGCTCATCAAATTTTGTACACTGGAAGATTATGTGTTCCGTCGTGTCATCAACAGTTTCTTCCAATCTGTCTTGTCATACGTATGACCCCTTATCATCAGTCTGTTAATAATCTTGATTTCGACAGGAGTCATCTTATGCCCTAATTCAGTAAGAAGATTTAGGACGTTTTTGTTTGAAAATGCTTCTGAGTTCTTGTATTTGAAGTCTCTAAATTATTTTCTTCAAAAATGGTTGTTGTCTCTGACAATGAAAAATATAAATATTCTTGCCATGTTTTTAAAACATAAAAATTCAATTAAATGATTGTACAATAGTTTAAAAAATATATGAAAAAATATGTGTTGGATATAATGTTTAGAGCAAAATCATAAAGCAAATACACGAACCTTCTATCATAGACAATAAATAATAATCGTTTTAAAGAATCAAAACTGCTTCTTTTTTTCGTCCATAGACAAGACGATACATTCGTCGAACAGAATTAGGGCATTAGTCTTTGAAAACCACGTACGGTTAATAATAATTAGACAAATTACTGCAAATTACTTCAGCAAATTCCGATTGACATTCATTTCTTATTTGTCCCTTTTATCGTTCTTAGCCCGCAAATTCCGCTTGACATTCATTTCTTATTTGTCCCTTTTATCGTTCTTAGCCCTTCCTCAACCGTGCAATGAACAACAACAACAACAGACATCGCATCCTTGGCCATACAGTCTACCTTCTCATTAAATTTGACAACTGAATGTCCAGGAAACCATACAATATGACAAAAATCAGTAGCTGACCCCTCTCCACCAACTTGTGTATAGTCCGTGCTCAACTTATCGTGAACTGCAATTTCAATGGTCTTTCGTATTGCCCACATCTCACCAAAAACGCTAGATGATTTAAAGTCCAATCTGAAGTAAAACTTTTGTGCTCTCATTGAAATCTGCAAAACCAGTGTAACTCAATATATTGTTCTAGCTTCCGTATGAAAATAAAACGCAATGAATTTCAATGTTAATGTTAGGGTAAAAAAAGGAGAATGTGTTGTCAGGACGTGTGGTGTTACTCATTTTGCTTTTTCTCTACGAAATTAATTGACTGTTGATGGTTTTCTTTCTTTTAACTTCAACCTAAAAAACGATACCCTCAGACATGTTTGTATTTTATTGCAGTATGTCAGTGATGCCTAATTTTCATTTCGGTGACACCAGTGGGTACCGTTGACAGGGACGCATCCGTCGCAAACACAAAAAATTTAATAATGAATATTGAATATGAATATTGAACACGAATAATGATGTATTCTTTTCTGTAGATATCTTGTATCAGTTCCCTTGATGCATCCTTTTTAGCTGAAGGGAGGAGGTCCTATCTACATATGATTTTATCAGACCGGAAAACAGTTCGGTATGTCTTAATATTATCAAGAATGTCTTTGAATTTGTAGCAAACCATGCCAAAGCTGTACTTCATTAACTTATTTGATGTGATGTTGACAAAAAGCTGTTAAAAGCATCCCCTCACGAGCAGTAAGTTCATTGGCAAGAACATAATATATGTTGTGTATAGATGTATTAGGAGTCAGCCCTAAACATATACGCCGTGAGGTATTTTCTTTCTTTACTACTATCAACGTAGACATAGTGGCACAAGCATATTCCATATTTGATATAATTAGACTTCTATATATGTAGGTTTAATGATATATTGGGTCTTCAGGCCCTCTTTAACTGACGTCAAACATCGCAATATATTATTTCGTCCACGTTTGTGTCTATATAATAACCAATCCCGTTCACTGACGAATTGATACTTCTGAACAAAAACTTGATGCTATTGCATTGCTCAACAAGTGTATCATATACTTTCTAACTCACTTCTTTCCTGCTTACCTTTCCCAACTACATAACTTTGGTCATATCAGGATTGAAAGATACATTCAAACCTCTGCACTTATCTGCAAACTCATTTGTTTTCCTTCTCAAGGTCTCCTGGGAATCATCAATATCCCTGAATCGTCACCTTTCTATAGATCCTTCTCTCATAAACAGGAGCAGAATTATTGTATTTTCTGAAGATTCTTTTAGGATTCTGGTTCTCGATAAAAAAGCTCTTAAATTCCTTTCCTGCACTTTCTTATTCATCACATCTGGTATGATACCATGTGATTGGCGTCCACGTGACCCAAATATTTAATTTGACGTTAAATAAATTCAGACCTCTCAATATTAATGTGGCATAGTTTACTAGTATTAACTAGTCTTTAACGGAGGGAGATAACTGAACACAGTGCTGACGGTTTTTGCACACAATTTTGGAACTGCATTTGGTTCAAGTGGAAGATGAATCTTCATTTTGGTGCAATGACCCAGCTTTTTTTGAAAAACTTGCTGAAATCACTTTTTTTTAAATCATTGACTTATTCGTCTGTGCAATTTCTATGAATTATAACGAATTTATTGGAATTTTCCGAAGCAAATATGCTGCTGATATGTTTAATGATTGAACTATTGCTAAAAAGAAATTGTCATTGTCTCTGTTGTATTGAGAAATGCAATAATTGCTTGAAATTGTCAAAGAAATTGAATTCTATTGTGGTTTGCATCTTGTTTTTACTAATTCGAGGTGATGAATTAAAGCTATCCACCCATACGCATTTAGAAACTATTGAAACGTCGGAAGCTGTATCCAGCTGAAGCTCGCAATTCTGATTCTTTATTACTTTTCTGTTGTTTACTATGAATCGTTTGTGTTGTACAGATGTCTGTTGAATGTTTGCTAATCATCCAGCATTCTCAAAATGTCATTGGGGGAACTTTAATCCTTCATTGACTGAAGACCACTGGCAAAAACAAGACATTTTAAGTAGTCCTTCGTGTAAATTTTTCCAGTTAGAATTGTTCGCTTAGCCAATTTCTGATTTAATAGCCTGAAAATATTTATAACGGCTGCTAAAAAGTGACTCATTTTTTCCAAACACGTTTGCCAGTTTATCCCCTTTTTTTTATATCAAATGAAATATCGGCTGGTTTTGTCATACTGCTGGTACACGTTTTGACTGAACTTCCGTGTTTTCTCGGCGTCAGACAAATTTTTAGCATACACCAAAAAAGTCTTCGTATCTTGCAAACCATGAACAATATATAAGTCATATAATTCTTTGGTCGAGATATTTAGTGGATTACATTTGAACAAAAAAAAAATAAATGTTTATTTTTCAATATTTATTTAATATTTCGAAGCAGAAATGCATGTGACTTAGACCACTTTCATAATTAAGGAAACATATTTGGTTATGAGGTAGTTTTTGTTTTCACAAAAAAAGCATTGATATTAAATTAATATGTATCTGGTTTTACTTCACAACCATTTTTTTTATTTAAAATTTAGGGCCTGTTTGTCTAATTTCGAACGATCGTTTCTATCGAACATTTATATTAAAAACAAAAACAAAAAAACTTAAATTTGTTTTTGTTTTCAATACTTATATTCGAAAGAAACGTTCGTTCGCATTTAGACAAACCGCCCCTTAAAGATAATTATTAATAAAGTAGTAATAAAGTAGCAGACTTCACGACGAAGTCAGCCATCAGCGCGGTATTTGGCGTAAAAATTAAAATCTAGGAGACTGGTACACGAATTGTTATGCAGCAAAGTCTCGTAGATGCACTCTATGAATTATGAATAAAATTCCGCGAGAAAATTTTCCCGGGGAACAATTCCAACTAATAGCAAGAAATAGGGAAAACGAAAAATTCTAATTGGAAAAGGGAGACATTTCTCGCGGAATTTTATTCGTAATTCCCCTGTATATCTATTAAAGTTCTGCACAAGACTATTTATAAGACCTTTCAAGATATGCGACATTTTTTAAACGCTTTACTACAACGAAATATTCTAAAACAAACGCTAAACAACACCGTTGGCAAGACAAGCAACTGAAAAAATCTTGCCAACAGTGTTGTTTAGCGTTTGTTTTAGAATATTTCGCTGTAGTAAAGCGTTTGAAAAATGTCGCATATCTTGAAAGGTCTTATAAATGGTCTTGTGCTTTTTTATCAAACTCTCAATGTTATACTGTAATAGTTTCATCTTGCCGCCTTATTAGTATGTACATATATGTATGCTATTCCTATTCTTGCCTCGCTGTGAGCTATTACGAACGTGTCCAAGCCGCTTAATTCTGCTCAATACTTTTTAACTTATCTAATTCTCCCCTCAAAGCAGAGGGTCTACTCTGTAATTCGAAACGAAAGAAAATGCTTTCGAATTTACATTTTATAAGCATACAAGTTCGAAAGTATTTTCTTTCGTTTCGAATTACACAGTAGACCCTCAGGACTCATACCTCCCTGTTTCAAATTCCTCATAAATTCTCCTAATCGTGTCTTAGTTAAGTGTAAGGCTCTCTATGGCTCGTTTCGATTAGATCATATAAAGCGAGTAATCCTCGCGTTTTTTTTTTTGTTGCTGGGTAATTTTTCGAACTCCTTTGCTCTCTGATGGTTGTTGATCTGTCGGTTTGTAGGTGTGTTGTTTGTATTAAAATATCGTGGGATGCTGTTATGTTCCTCCATCGTTGTCTTGTCATTTTGCCTTTCACGTTCTCTGTTGAGGTTTGTTTTCGCAAATTGTGCGTATGATCATCTGCTGTGCAAATATACTGCCGATTCAGAGATATTGCATTGAATCTGAATTCTGGCCAAACTGTTTCTCAATGTCGGGAACTCTGACTGTTCGTTATCAGCCAGTAGCTCGAAACTATTGGAAAAGGCTGCCCCATAATGAATCCTCGCGTCCTTATATGATAAGTTTTCAATGGTCATCGTCCTTTTTATGGCGTATGCGTTTTCACTTTGGTGCGTGTGGCTGGTTACAATTGGTGCACGTAACCTCTTGAAATGTCTCCGATTGAACCTGTAACACTTATAACATTGTCAAAATGATATGAAGTGTCGTAAAGGTATTTTTGTGTACTTGTACAAAATCTTATTTGGCATCTGTAACCCCTTAAAAATAACTTTCACTAAGCTGCTGGTTCATTTTTCGAAATCCGTTGCTCTGTGAGGATTGTTGATTTGTATGTCCATTGTTTGTATTAAAATCTCGTATGTTATGTTATGTTCCTCCATCGTTGTATTGGCCTTTTGCCTTTCACGTTTTTTAGTCTGAATTCTGTCTAAACTGTTTCTCAATGTCGGGAACTCTGACTGTTCGTTATCAGCCAGTAGCTCGAAACTATTGGAAAAGGCTGCCCCGTAATTAATCCTCGCCTCCTTATATGATAAGTTTTCAATGGTCATCGTTCTTGAAAAGTATGCCTTTTCACGTTGGTACGTGTGGGTGGTTATAAACCCTTAAAAATAACTTTTACTCTGATTGTTGGTGTTCTTCCGTTCTCAATATTGCGTCTCTCTATTCGCATGCAGTTTAAAATCGGTACCGGTGATACCGCAGAGCTTGCAAAGTCCTCCATTGTAATTTCTCTGGGTACGTCGAAAACTATCGAGTATGTTCTGTATTCCACGTGAAATTAAAAGGTGTGGAATTGCCATAGAATTGTTGTTATAGAAATATATTTCTATGGCAATTCCACACCTTTTAATTTCACGTGGAATACAGAACAGACCCGTATACCCACTTCCGAAACGAAATGTGCTAGTATTCTAGCCGAATACTTAGCCTCTCTCACATCCTCATTTTTCACGAATTCATTAGCTGACTGGTATTTGCTGAACGTCATCTTGTAGCAACCAAAAACCTCTAACACGTCATTAACCCCTAATCTATTTATCAATCTGCCAAGTGCCAAAGCATTTATGAGTATTCCTGTCTCATTCATTTCAGTAATCGTGTCCACATATACAACAAAATAAAAATATAGTCGTGCACAAACATCCGCCATTTTGTCCACGGCTTCTGTTGCCGACTGTAACTTCTCAAAACTTTTCTTCGTTGCACTTGCTTTATTCTCAGAACTCAACGCTGTCGATCTCGCACAGTCCGTTGTTGTTATTTTATTATAATATTTTAATAGTACATACTGTTTGTTTCGTATGATGCTTGTGTTTTTGCTCTAAGCACACTTTTGTTTCCTACCTCATTTACTTTCTTTCCATTTTCACCTAATTTGCCAACTTCGCCTGCATCTCTGCCTTCTCCTCCGTATCGTCAGAATGCCCCCTTTCTGGCCCAGATTTTTCTGGTTTCTTTTCGGCAGCAAAATACATATTACTTCCTATAACTATTCTTTGTTTAAGATCTGATTCTAGATACTGTGATGTTTTCCATCAGATGTTCTACGAAATACGTATTGCTCGTATGTCAACTTGTTTTTATAACAATAGAACAAAAATTGCATTTGAAAATTTGTAGAAAATCGAAAATTAAAATAAAAGAGATTCACCATATGCATTTTTATTTACGTTTAATTTATAGACAAAGAAATAAAGCCCAAGAAGAAACAATTTGTGTGATAAACTTTAGACTAAACTTGCATAAAATGTTATTTAAATTAAACAAGTAATAAATAAATATAAAAACGAAACTTAAGTAAAATGAAAGTCTTATAAAGAAAAAACCAAACTGGAAAAAGAATATATTTTTACTTACAAAACTAGTTTTCTCTATTGGAAAACTCTAAAATAAAAATAGCATTTTTAAGAAGAAACAAATGAAATTTTAGCCTAAAACTAAAAAAGTTTCACACAAATTAAAAAAAAATGTTGGTTTTAACTTCTTTTTTAAGCCTTAAATCGTTTTATTACGCTGAAATGAAAGCGTAAATTTTTAATTTGAAACAACAACCAAAGCAAATGTTAAAGAAACGTATTTGTTTTATATTGATAATTTCGAATAAAAAAGCTCGAATGCAATTTAAAATTTTTAAGTATCAATACACTTTTAAGCAAAATTAATTATTTTTTTTTTATTAAGTGTAAATGGAATCAAATAATTTTTAATTACTAAATTGTAATAATAAACACGCCAAAATTGAAACTTCTATTTTCAATTATTTATCTCTTTTTTTTATATAAAAGCTAACTTTAATTAACACTATTATTTAAACAAAATACATTTTTCCATTAATAGCAAATGTTGAAATTAAAGAAAAAATATTGTCCTAAGTCAGTTAATTTAAAAGCATTGACAGACAACAGGATTAAACATAGTTTGTGTTCTTTAGACATACATAATATCAACCCTTTTCCACACGCAAAGTTTACTTTGCAAAGTCTTAATTCAGCTGGGAGAAAGACAGAAAGAGACTGTAATACTACTACCTCTCTCTTTCACACAGCTGAACAGACTTTGCAAAGTAAACTTTGCGTGTGGAAAATGGGTATATGTATGTATTTATCGGGTATGCTTTGTATTCCACGTTAAATTAAAACATGCGGAATTGCCATAGAATTGTTGTTGGAAATATGTATGTATAACAACAATGCTATGGCAATTCCGAACGATTTAATTTCACGTGGAGTACAGAACATACCCGTATGACCCCTTTTCACACGGAAAGTTTACTTTGCAAAATCTTAATTCAGCTGCGTGAAAGACAGAGGTAGTAGCAGTACAGTCTCTTTCTGTCTTTCTGCCAGCTGAATTTAGACTTTGCAAAGTAAACGTTGCGTGTGGAAAAGGGATGTTTGTATGTATAACACATATGTACACATACATACATTAATGTTAGTATGAAGTTTTCATGGAATCTCAAAACATTTAAGAAAATATGAAAACAAGTCAATAACAAAAAGAAATGAACATTCATTCATATCTACACAAACAAGTAAAAAATAAACGAAAGAATTGTAACTTTTTTCAATAAAAAGTTATTTTATATAAATAAAACCTGAAGAAAAAGAAACCAAAAATATATTACTTGTTTTATTTTAACCCTTAGACATATCAAGCATTATATAGTTATGATGCTGCCTTGCACTTTTTGCACTTCATGAATTTCTCAATTGAAGCGTTTTTGGCGTGGCAAAATGTATAAAGAAGCCAAGCAAAACTAATGTACTCCTCTCGAAATAATTTTTTGTTACATAGCAGGACATACATATAAATACATATGTATGTATTTTGATATTGTTTGCGTAGATTTATTTAAATGATCTCAAAAATAATTTGTAAAGTAAAATGTAACCGTATTTCTGGCTCGAGAATAAACGTAAACGGAGTATTTTCACTGGGTTTTTTGATAACTCTGGCATCTTTGTTTTGTTGTTAAATGGCGGCACGTGAAACATTATTTGGTAAAAAGCGTTATAATTTTATTGCACTAGAAAGAATAATCAAAACAAAAACAACGAAAAAATTTGGGGGAAAACGAGACAAACAGAAAAATAACCTTATCTTCCGTCTCGTGACACTTCTGTATGCTTTGTGTTCTTTGAATCCTTCTCTGAAAGACTTCCAACCGCTCTGGTGGAGGGCAAGGTGTATTTAAACAGGTGGCAGCGTTACTTCAGCTGATAATTTTTTGCTCTATGTGCTTTGTAGCTAACGAATGTCAAAAACTTCGTTTTGTTTTGGTTTTGGTACAATTATTTTTGTGCTTTTGACATTCTTCGGTTCTTTACACAGCTATGGTTGCCGTATTTTTGTATAACAAATCCTTACGCAGTCACCTGTATAATTACACCATGGTGGAGGGTAATGGAAATTCGGGGAAAAGGATTGCGATAGCTGAAAGGAGCAAGTATATCAAGATGGATGAAGAAGAGAGAGAGGTTTGTTTATGAAAAGGTAACTAAGAAGAAGAAAGTCACAAAAAGACAACGAAATGGTGAAAGATGGTAAAAGCTGTGAAACTAACATGAATTGCAATGATGGATATGGTTCACATAATGGTGGTGTCCTTGGCTTTGAACAAAGTTAGTCATACCGCGTGAGTACTGGGAGTGCTGGTAAGTAATCCAGAGGGAAAATTGGGCGGAGGAAAAGATGTAAGTAGAGAATTGACAATAACGAATTCAAAAAATGAGAATGTGTTTGGGCTTATTAACCTCAATCGAGACGAAGTTAGAAAAGAAGGCGGTAGGTGTCACAGTGCAAAAAATTTACTTGATTGGCGACATCATTGTACATTTTGATACGTCAAAGTCTAATATAATAATCGCCCTTATTCCAGTTGTCGATATCGACGTCACTTTAACACAATATCAAAAAAATTGGAGCTTGCTTACTCGCTCTCGAGGACAACTTCGTTTTACTGACAATCTATTTCTGTTCCCTAAGGTCTATAAAATGGCATAAACCCGCCAACAAGAGTCAGTTGTTTTAGAGAACGGGTACACAAGCCCCCAGTTTTTTGGTATTGTGCGAAGGTGACGTCGATGTCGACAACTGGAATAAAGGCAAATGAATAAAAGAGTAAAAAATGGTTTGTTATTATGGGAAAAAATTAGAGATCTTGATTTATCTGATATAAGGCTGATTAAGGCATTAGGTGTCATAATGTAAAAAATTTGCTTTGAAAGTGTAGACGATGCGAAAACACGGGATGGTAGGCAAGGAAATAAGGACGTTGCTTTCCAGGTCGCTTATGGAAGCTTTTGGCGTGGCGAAGGATGTCACAACTGTTTTGGGTGATGAGTATACTAAAAAAATCTTATTTCGAAGCAGAAGGTCTCGTCGGTGAAGCATTTTCTTAGGAAGATGATAGAGGTTAAAGGTACTGTTTCACAACCTACATACTCGGTAAAGATTGGCTTTTATGGCAATGACCTTCCTGAGGAAATCTTTTTGGATTATGCCAGACATTTTTATCCTGTTGTTAGATTGTTTAGAAATTGTAGATTTCGGCACACTGAATCAAGATGGATGCTAACCGCTAAGAAGGTCTATGAAATGTGGTAGACGGGTAGGTATACGTGAACCTCCATTTGATATTTTGAAATACATTTAATGTAATCGCACGGATCGTAATCGTAACAAAAAAACAGACGTTCTGGGTAGCAGAAGGTGATTGATATAAAAAAGACGATCAAGAAAATGGTTCGAAGATAAGTCATAGAAAATTTTGAAACGGAGAATAGATTCAGTGTTTTGGAGGACTACGAAGAACAATTTCCCTCAATTATCTCAGGTCCAAAGAAATCGTGATATAGATGTTAAGCGTATTCTAACTCCCTTTCCATATACAAGGGTGGCGGCTAAACTTAAACTGATGGCAAATAAACAACCAGTTAAAAGATATAAACATCAGGAATATTCTTGGGACGGTTAAAGTCTTTGAGAGACAAAACGTTAATAAGATCTGGTTTTTCAAGAAAACAATGGCTGAATTAATGAAATTCATGAAGAAAATTTTCAATATGCGAGGTATATGGGACAGCATGATGTATCCAATATGGCGACAACTACTTTGAAAATCCTCGGCAGAACGATAAGTACTTCGCTTCCTGTAGGGGAACACTACAAACTTTTTTTGTTGGAAACAAGGAATAACGCACTACACTTAAAGGAGGTATTCATGCCAAAGTTTCTTTAAATATCTTCAAAAGATTCATCAGATAAAAAATTTAATATGCTAGATTTACCAGTGCTCACAACCCCAATCAATAAATCATAAGATCACTACCTTCCAAAATGTCAAAATTACAAACATCGTATGTTTCTATTGAAAGTATTGCAGGTGTTGTGCGTAACACAACGACGTCCATAGAAAGTTTAAAAGGCACATTCTTACGACAAAATCAGTAAACTGGAGGAACTAAAGCGCCAATAGCAGCTGCCACAAACGCCTCTTTCAGGTCCCCTAAAAATAAAACAGATCGTCAGTGAAAGTTTTAAATACTTCAAGCAACAATCGGAAATTACTTGACGCGGCGGTTTTACTGTTACAAAATGAAAAGACAAGAAAGCGAATCTGCTAACAGCGATCGGAAATGAAGCACCTAAAACGTGTACCAATATGCCAACAAGAGAAAAAAAATTAGAACAACTAAAGGAAATCGAGAAAAATCATACACGCACGATAAATAAGGGGTACATTAGAGATGTTTTAATATGGCTGTCAATCAATCAAGTCAATACCTTACCGACAAGGTAGCATCCCAAAAATAACGGGATCTCGGCTGGGCGAGAGCTGGACAATAACAATGGAAGTGCTCCATTCTCTTCATATCCTCCATTCATTGTCATGCAGCATTCATTGTCATTCTAGGCTCCAAACAGGTGCAAATGCCCTCGTAGATTAGAGTGCCCCGTTAAGATGCCGGTCAACTTTCCTAGCTTAGCTTGTTTAGTTTCAACAGTCCACTTGTTTTGTTTTCGTCTGGATCGCCCCATAGAACCTTGGTTACATTACCCACAGTATCAAGATTCCATCGTGCCCTGTAGGACATCTTCGCCCAATTTTATAACTCAATCTTCGCTGCCTTGAAAGGCTTTGCATTAATTAAAGTTGCTCTCCGTAACGTTTTAGGCTTTTTCGCCAGTTCATTTGCACGTTCATTTCTGGTTACGCCGTAGTGGGCCGGCACCCATACAGAACGAATGTTGCGATGTACTGCATAATCGTTTATCATATTCATATACATATATCATATATATCTCCAGTTCTTCTATGAAGAAACCTAGGCCCGTTCTTTCCAATAGCTTCAAGCCATCCGCGTAGCAGGATGTTTGTTCTAGGGTTCGATTGACCCAGGAGTGTCTTTCTGGTATCAGTGTCTCGCATTCAGTTATAAACCTAGTCTCACGTACCAGCTCGAACATTTCCAAAGTATGGTCGTATCCGTTCAGTGATGTCCATATGTTCTGATGGTGTGGTATGTTGTTTTTTCCGATCCATCCCCATCACTTCTAGACGTTTTGTAGCAAGAGCTGCTTCGTATCTAATACGAATGTCTATAGGCTGGAAATAAAGAATGCCCTGGTGGATGTAGATCTCAAAGCACCACATTCCTTGAACCTTCTCCAACATTTTAGTGTTGCACTTTCTACATATTGACCTTCATCATACTACCGATGCGTATGTTAGAATTGGTTTGATCACACTCCTATAGAACCAGTGTGTTGCAATAGTCCTAAGTCCCCATCTGGACCCAATGCCCCTTCTGCAGAGAGGCCAGCACGAGTTAGCCTACTTGATTCTTTCCTCTATGTGATGTCTCCACAACAGTTTACGATCAAGGATCACTCCTAAATATTTAATCCTATCGGATCACCATCACTTTGGTCTTTCCCTGAAAACTAGGATCAATATATTATCGTTATCTTCCTGGTGAAAAGACCTATTTCTGTTTTTCTGGATTAATATTCAATCCTCTCGGCCGAGCCCAGATCAACGCAATGTTGAGAGCTTTTTCCGTCTTCACTACAAAGTTGGATAATGTCCTTGCCCCTTAGAAGTATCATGACACTCATTACACAGGTTCATAACCCTCATTAGACAGGTATAGTGGTTACCCAAAGAAGGTGTGAAATTATTCCTCCCTGAGGCGTCCCTCGTTGCACAATGTTCATAATGTTTGCATTGTGCATATCGCAGCTTATCCACCTGTTCCCCATAATAAAGCTTACCCAATCACTTATTGATTGCTCAGCTTGAAACTGTGCTAACGATTAGATAAGAGCCGGGACTCACATTGTTGAGAGCGCCTTTCGAAATCTGTGACGTAAACTTAAATTCATATCGCTCCTTTATTACCGTTTTGTTATTTATTTATTAACTTAATAAATCTTAATTCTAATTTTCTGAAGCTAACTTAACTACCTGTGGGAACATGCAAACTCAGCAGTACCCACAGTTAAAGTTTGGCTGTTTGGACAAATAACTCATACAAGGTAATGGCTTTCAGTTGCATACAGAAGGTACGAGTTTGTCAGCTGCGGCTAGTAGTGTAGTGTGTGTTTCCTTCCTTTTTCCTAAAAAAAATCAATACTTAGTTGGTACTTTGTTGATTATTCTTTTTTTTTCTTAGATACTATACTTATGAAATAAAAGTTATGGGGAGGAGTTGTTACCCCTTCCCGTTTACAAGAGAAAAAAAATTACGGCAATTTTTTTTGTAGTTATACAGCCCAATCATGAACAACAATTCCGTGCGAGTTTTTTCACTTTTCCTTTTTCTCCTATTATGAATTTTACTTTACATTACAGTCGGGTAACTGAGCCTTAGACCAGCTACGTCCAATCCATATGCACAATGTGCAAACTTTTGGAAAAGAGCTTTTGTGGTTTCACACCGACGAGAGTACAACATCCACAACAACAACACAACACAACAATGTTTGCTCTTACTTTGCAAGGAAACAAGAACAAATTTAAGAGCTTTTAAAGCTATTTACCTCAAATGCAAATATCAGTGAATGTGTGTTTGGACGTATCTGCTTTAGACCAATGCGCATGTGTATTCATTTGTATCAAAAACCGATTGATGCTCGGCACTCTGGTGCAAAACTTTCGAGTTTGTTCATAAAGGGGAAAGGGTACTTTCAAGGTGAATATAATCAGGTGACAGTGCTACTTCAGCTAATAATTTTTTGCTCTGTGTGCTTTGTACTTGCGAATGTCAAAAACTTCGTATTGTTTTGGTTTTGGTACAATTATTTTCGTGCTTTTGACGTTCTTCGGTTCGTATTGTTTTGGTGCAATTATTTTTGTGCTTTTGACGTTCTTCGGTTCTTCACATTGCTATGGTTGCGGTATTTTTGTAGAACAAATCTTTAAGCAGTCACCTGTATAATTGTACCATGGGTACTTTGTTTCATGTACATATATGAAGTTCTTGTTGAGTATGTCACAAAAACTTCACAGTATGGACGCATATGCAGTTTCAAAAGAGAATTTAAAAATGTTTCACAGCAATTGTTTTACTGTGTGGACGAGGGCTTACATTACAGAACACAGTCCTTAAAGCCTGGTCCGGAGTTCATACGGAATTTAAGGTTCCCATATGAACTGTATGAAAAAAACTTGCTGAAATTCGGGTTGGTAAATTTCATAAAGAAATTTCTGTTTTCTAGTACGGACTTTCAAAAGAAAATTACATGGAAGTTTTGAAATTCATTGCACACCTTAGGGATGTAATAATTATTAGTGGAGGATTTTCAGTAAACTGAAGCAAAAATTAATGTTCATACAACTGTTTGGTTTTTGGTCCAGCTAATCAAATTGAACATAAAATTGTCAGACAAATGAATAGGTGAAATTGAAAGCAATCTAGTTGTCAATCAGGGAAGTAAAATGACTTCTTGGAACTTGTACCAACTGTCAAAACAAGATGTACTTTTTGGACGATGACGGTACCATTTTGTTTAATATTTATTAATAAGAACGGAAACGTGAAAAATGTGTAAAAATTCAGAAGTAGACAATAAAAAAAAGAAACTACAAAAATGGGTATAAAAATTGAGTATAAAAAATATTAAATATTACATTCATAAGGGTACATTTGTAGATTAGACTTGTTAGAGATCGGTTATTTTACAAATTTTGCTTATTAAGAGGCCTGTTATTTTCAAGTACTATAAAATCTAAGTTGTGCGCATAAAAAATGCGCGATAAAACCTAAAACACACTATTGAAGTAAAGGAGCGATATGTAGTTAACAAAAATAAATATAACCACAGCCAAGGCGAGTTCATGTACGAGGTGCTGTCAAGCAGTGATGCCAACTACAGTGGAGGCTCGAAAAAGTTAAGTCATAGAAAAGTTAAGTATATGGAAAAGTTAAGCAGCTTTTATTCACCATTGGTGACTCCAAAAAGTTAAGTAATTCTCAACCTTTCTGAGACAATTTTTTTATATATAGTTTTTTACTCTTTCTAAGATGATCTCAACTTTTGTATGTAAATCCTCAATACATATTTATATATATAGTGAGTCATATGCGCCTGTATACATGCAAAAATAAAACCGTTACCGTTATATATTTTTTTTTGTGAATTTTATATGCATAATGTAGTTGCTCTCATCAGTTGGTTGTAAAAGAAATTAGTCGTAGAATATAATTCTAATTGACAATTAAAAAATAAATAAACAATGTACAAATACACATATAACCTCTTGATTTTTTCGTACTACGGAAAAGTTCATCACCCCCAAAACAAACTACTTAACTTTTTTGAGCCTCCACTGTATTTACAACCCAAACGCGCTATTCCCCTTTTTAAAACGCGCTAGAACGCGCTGAGTTACAGCATTGTCAACTATTTATAGCTAAAACGCGCTATTTTTCTGCGCGCTAAACTAAATTTTAATAAAAGTCGATGAATGTATTAGTAAATATACTTTTTTTAGCAACTCTTTTCCAGATTTTACAATATTTCTTCTTCGAAATTATATCCTAAATAACTAAAATAATTTAATACAGAATCAGAATCAGCAAATAACAACATACTCGTATGAAATGTCGAATAGTTTTGCGATTCAAATGATTTTTGTACTTCAGCTATAATAGATCCTTGATAAATTATATACATTTTTTTGGTCACGAGTACGACTATATATGGAAGTTGTGAAATTTAAAGATTTTTGCCATTTAAAGTATTAAAATGCGTTGTTAATTCTAATCACAGGCAAGGAAATTTTATTTGCAACAGCTGAATCATTAACGAAATTAAAAAAAAATTTATCCGAGTTTTGGATACTAGAAAATTGGTAAATTTATACAAAAAAAGAAAAAAAAATTAACTGAAATGATGTTACTGACTTTATCCAAAACGCGCTAAGTTAGCGCTTTTTTTATTAAACGCGCTTGGAGTATTTAAAACGCGCTAAATCTAGCGCGAAACGCGCTAAATTGGCATCGCTGCTGTCAAGTTAATAGGTACAGTTAAGGTACTAGACCAGTGATGTGCACTAACACATAAACACACTTGCGCTTGTGTGTGGAGCAGAGGAAAACCTCTGCTTACTTTTAACAGAGGTGGAAATGTTTTGTGAATCACATTCTGTTTATTACTTGTTGAGACAACAACACGCGTAAAATGTTTAAAGAAAATTACGAAAGCGAATTCTTCTTTAAAGAAAATGTTGATGGTAATGCACAATGCGTTATATTTCATTGTGTTTTACATTTACCAAGCAATTTTTTTTAATAAAAAGACATCAAAATATAGATAAAATTTAAAAATACTTGTTATCCATCCCTGTTCTATGCTAAAGAGAAGCCAAAACCTAAAGAGAGCAAACATTTTTTTTCGTGTACGTATTTGTTTGCTGCGTAAGCAGAATTTGTTTTTTTCTTGCTTTCCTATAACGCGTTATAGGGAAAGAGATGCTTGAACATCTATGTACTAGACAGACAGCTGGTCTCAACTCTGCAACAAAAACAGAGAATCTGACCGTCTATAATAAAACACAAACAAATTAAAGACAACATAGGCAAAATTAATGTTACTATATATTTAGTGAAACATTGGCATTTTTAAATTGTACCAAGTATCTCGCGGTAGTACCACGGTACCAACGAGGTCAAAAATGTACCATAAAAAGTACAATTGTACCATGATTTCCATCCGTGTTGTCAATTTAAAAAGTTTGAGTGCATTAGTAAAAAGAATGCGAGTGTATTGCAAATTGGAAAGCAAAATTTTAAATGTGACCCAGAGACCACTTCCAAGACACTTTCTTTTCTAAGCGAATTGAGGCTATTATATGAATGTGCCTTGTAATAACTATTCCTGGATGCTTACGTCATATTTGACATTTATCAGTTGAAAGCATTGTCAGCTGTAAGCGCAGTGCAAATTAGATATGTCCGGTAGTTTTCTGTAGTATTTAAAGGCAAATTTCTATAGATCATCTTAACTTTTCTCCGTACAGCTATTTTTTTAATCTCTTTTGTGAACAGCTTTGCATATAAATTTGTAAAACCCCACTTGATTAAGGCCGGACTTACATCTGAGTCATGTGCCCAAAAAAACGTAACCACTAATTACTAATGAAAAACAGTTTGATTCAGACATCTATTTATTGATTTAAACAGTTTCCAGTAATGTTGGATTATGTAAAATTGTCTATTAGTTATGTATGAAACTGTTTAACTTTTAATACGTGTCTGAATCGAAACAGTTTTTCATTAGTAATTACTGGTTAATACTATGTTTAGACGGTACGTGCTTCGCTCTCTATTCATGCTTCACGCCCGAATCATGACCGAATCCACTTGCTTCGCCATACAAAATTATGAGAGCGAATCAAGTAGATTCAATATGAATCTACTTGCGAAGCACGTAAAATTGGTATCTTCTCTAACTTTTATCGCAGTTAATCGCCACTTTATCTGAACTAGCTATCAAAACAAAATAGGTATATGTGTATGTGTGTGTTTGTAAACAAATGAAAACAAGCCAAAAAAACATAGATGAGAGTTTAATATAAATAAATTTAATTAAGTTATGAATAATATAAAAAGGAAAAATAAGAAGAAAATATAGAGATGCCTTCAAAAACAAGATTTTGCTTGAATCGAATTTATGTAAGTATGTATGCATGTATACACGTGCGTATGATACGTATGTTTGTGTGAATATACATAAAAAAAATGCCACGCGAACAATGATGCCTACTTTTTCAGAGCAAAAATCACTGTGTGTTCATAAAAAAGCACTAAATGCAATATATTTTTTATTTATATTTTTATATTTATCTATTTATTTTCAATACAGAGAAAGCCCACATGGATAATTATATATGTATTGAATGAGTAGAAATTAAAAATTTAAGTTAACTACAATTTTAAATTTACTACATTTCATAGGTTTTTGTAATAATTTCAATTATATCGAGCCATATTTCGATTTTGCGTATAAGTAGAATATGAGTAGGAAAATAATTGAAGTTCCTTTGGCAGTACACTGCAATTATGGTGTATTATTTTAAGAAAATAGTATCAACGAGAATTATATCCTCGTTTCAGGAAATGCAGTTTCATTTCTTTCAGTATGTTACATTCTGTAGCTCGTTTCTGTATTTCTCGCATCGTAAAATTTCCCGCATGAAACAAGGGAATCGTAACAAAAACAGTGTAAATTGAAACACAAAATGGCTTTTCTCACTAAGTGTTTCTGTATATTTACTTTGCGAAAACTATCTGTCATTTATATAAATTTCCAGCAATTATTGGAAGGATGTGAGAAAGGGTGTTTCTGTAACAATATTCTGTGAAAAGTTTCTCGCAAGAACCGTCTAAATAACTCGCATTTTAAATTGGTGCGAGAACAACAAAATTTGTACAGAAACATGAAACATGAAAATATGAATAATAAACTAGTTGAAAAGATATGCAACGAATTATTGAACTAAAATTATTATTAAGGAGTCGATATCATTATATTTATTTACAATTTTTTTGTGGAGTTTTCTATAATAGAGACAGTTGCTAGAAAAAACTTATTTCAAGCATTTTACATTCACTTTATATTCATGTTCATTATAAAATTTTATTTTTCTTTAAAATTATTATTTTTTTGTTATTGAAATAATATTTTTGTGACTTTTGTTTTCATTTGACACTCGATTACTGGAAATATTCCAGTAAAAACAGATTCAGTGTTGTCTGTTTTCACATTCAAATACAGAAACACTTTTTTTCACAAATCGAGAAACGATGGAATTTTGTGTTTCACACTTCATGTGAGAAATTTTACGATGCGAGAATTACAGAAAAGAGTTACTGAACATCATAAGCCTTTTCTTTTTAGACCGTATTTTATATGAATGAAACAATTTGATTTATAAAATCATTATTGTATTTCTTACTTACTTTTAAAATAGATATAAGCGCTAAAAGTTATTTCTACTTCAACATTTGAACATGGTTATGTTAATAGTCTTAGAGGAAATATTGACAGTATTAGAAATGGATTATGATTAGTTGAATTTCTATAATTATAAACTTCAATCCCAAAATTGATCACTTCTGAGCAAATTTTTCCATTTATGTATCCTTAAATTTCTGATACTTCGTTCCATTTCTTCAATTTCACCATCCCAGCAAAAATTACCGCTTTTCAGAAGAGTTTTTGTGAGACAGCTAGAAGCAATGCATTCAGTTTCCAAAAAGCCGTTCATTTTTTGCTTTACTAATTCGTTTTATAGAAGCAATAATGTGTAGTTTTTGTGTACTCAGATGCAAAAGTTACTGGTGTACATTTTTTTACTTTTGTCCACTTTGTCAGAGAGCCTCACGTTAGTACTTTTCAGAAGCATTTTTGAAAGCTTTCGTTATCAAGAAAGCAATACATTGCTTCCCTCAGTGGTTAGTAATTAGATTATTGTAATTAAGTTATTTTATAACGTGTTTCCAACGTGGTATCCTCTGTAATTTCTAGAAATATATTTTTTATCACTATGAAAGAGAAAGTTTTTCTTCCTTCGTATTTCACCCAGCTGAATTAACATTCTGCAAAGGAAACTTCGCATGTTTAAAAGGGGTGAAAGCAGATAGTTTTTGGAAAGTGAAAATAAAGCCACCACACTTTAACAAATTAATATTTAGTAGATTCGCAAAACGCACTAAAATCAAAGGTGAAAAGCACCAATTTAGTGCCTTTTTTTACGCAACAATTTGAAAAATTCCGCACTGTTATGAATTAAAAAACTCTAAATCTAGTACGAAAAGCACTAAATTGGCACGCTGCACACGAAGCACGAATGAGTAGTCTAAACAGCATGATTCATAAACATGATTCAGAGAGCGAAGCAGGTGATTCAACTCGTCGTCTAAACATAGCATAAGCTTTTTTGGGCACATGACACACACACATGAAATGCCAGATGTAAACTTAGCCTAATATTCATTTTAATCTAACGGCTTTTATTTACAATTCACAATAAGTTAACTGCATATAATTTAATGTAATGGTAAAATAATCGATAGCTTATCGTTGATAGCTCAAAGTCACTTTACAACACTGAAAAGAATCTGTGTCACTGATTAGTGAAGAAAAATATTTAAGACGAAAAAAAAAATAAAACATACTTTTGTTAAAAAAATTAAAAAATACAAATATTCGAAACTATAAATATAGCAAAATAAATTAGGAATAATATCCCACCAGTTTTTTTTTTAATTGAAAACTAAACTACAAAGAAATGGTAAAATTATTCGCATTAAGTGTTTTTTATAAGGGCTCAACTGAAGCCCGTTTGCTGAAATCTGCATACGATTTGCAGTCTTTTTCCTTTTTTCAAAGAAGTACTGTGCAGGAATTCATGACGTGAGTTTCATAAATGCAGGAAAAAATTTGTTTCTATACTTTTTAATTCTAGATTTGCTTCAAAAACTATTGTCGAGAGAACTCAGTCGGCAATGCGTCAATCTGTTAAACAGGAGGCCTACATGTGTCATGTGTACGTTAGGGCAGACAATTTAGCTGGAGTATTAATAGCCGATCATGAATACCCCCAGCGTGTTGCTCATACGTTAATAACAAAAATACTTGATGAATTTTCGGCAAAAATACCAGCAGATTTATGGGAAACAGCGAACGAAAATGTAGACTTCCCCGTTTTACCCTCATTCCTTGCTAAATATCAAGATCCAAAAGAAGCTGATGCTTTAACAAAAATGCAAAATGATTTGGATGAGACCAAGATTATATTGAAAAACACTATTGAGGCGGTACTAGAGAGGGGTGAGAAAATAGATGACATGGTTATCAAATCTGAAAATTTATCCATACAAAGTAAAGCATTCTACAAGACGGCAAAGAAAACAAATTCTTGTTGTAATTTTAGTTAAGCGTAAACATTGGAGTTGTTCGGTAGAAATTAATAAGATGAGAAATATAATGTTTGCGGTTAAAATTGATGTCAGAAATACATATTCATTGCTTTTTTCATTTATAACTAGCATATATTCAAAATCTATGCAAAATCTTGGCTATATAAAAAATTTGTTTTACTCTTTTAAGTTGTGTTTAAAAAACGCAAACTGACTGTTTGATGTTAAACTTGGAATTTTGCATTGAATTTAGTTTTGAAAGTTAATAATTTTCTATTTATATTAAATATCCACAATATAGATGTACATGTCTATGCAAAGTCCAAAGTCTGATTTTCGAAGTTTGGTTGCAAACATTTACATATGTGCATACTTATATTTATCCGTCTCTGAAAGTTTTCTTCATCGGCCGTGTTCAGAAATGGCAAAACTTCATAAACGGAAAACAGTGTTCTTTTTGCCGTATAATGTAGAGTATTCGAAATTAAGTTCGTATAAAATATCTCAAAACTTGAAACCTTAAAACCAAACAAAAATCTATAATAATTTGTAAATTCCAAAACGAATTGGTTTTCAAACCGTCTATTTTTTATAAAACCAGAAATTCTATTATAATGATATAAATGATATTGAACAGTTATTTATATTTTGTTTAATTTATTTGTAATATTATTAAAATATGTTTTCTTTATAATTTATAAAAACGCTTAAATCCTAAAAATAGTCCTTGAAGCACTTTTTATACATTGATTGTTGGGTTTAACAAAGTGTTTTTTGAATATGTTTTCCATTCCAATTTCCAAACAAATATTTTGAATTTATTTATTTACATTGTATATACAGTATAATATTAATTACCTACAAAATAATGAATTACTGCCTATTTGTAATAGGAATTATATATTAATAAAAAGATAATTAAATTACATTCTTATAAAAATTAACTAACATGCAACAACTATTTTAAGCTTTATATTGTCTTTACATTTCGAGATTTAAATGTATACAAATTATTACAAATGCTAACAATAGTTTTCTTTTCTATGTGTGTTTTATTAGATAAAGAATGTTAATAACTTATGGCTAATAAATCAGTGAATATTTAAATATAGTTTAAGTTAATTTTGTGTGTTTAATAGGATTTAAATAAAATACATATAATCATTGACTGAATTATTAGCCCTTATTAATCTCTTATATTTAAGTATAAAGTTGCAAAAGAAGTTATATATAAATCAACTTATACATATAATATTACAAGCAAATACTAAAATTATGTATTTTTATGTAATAATACCAAAGTATATTTCGCTCATTTACTTCAATAGTGTCACAACTCAAAAACACATTGTTTTGCAGAAAACGCGTTTAAAGTTTTAAATTTATGAAGAAATTAAAAAATATTCTGTCACGAGGTGGTAGTAAAGGCTATTTATATGAAATTTTTACACAAGATAAAATACATAATGCTGAAAATGCGTTTTTTGAGTTATGACACTATTGAAGTAATTTATTCAACGTTAAGTCTAAGGGCACTGCTACACGTTCAATATATATTGTGATATTTGGATCGCGATTCATTTTAATGAATTGATGGATTACGAGCGTATGCTCCATGTTTAATATTTATCGCGTCAGTATTTATGTTATTTTGTGCTGTGCGGATAGTTTATTAATAATCAGGGGACAAATTACGGCATTCGATACGATTCGAAATTTAAAAATATTTCCATATGAACTCTATTGAAATATTTCTTAATTTCGTTCGATAACGAGTGCCGTAATTTGCCCCCAGGTATGTGATGAAAAACGATTTAGACACAAAACCAATTTGAAAACGATAAGAGGTGTGATATGTTTCCCATAGTCGTTTTTTCAATAATTTTAAAACATGTTTTCAATAGCTTTTCCAGACATTTTTGATGTTTTGTTTTTCACAGCCCTATAATATGGTTTATATTTTATATTCTCGCTTTTTAGAAGTCAATAGTTTAATATAAACTCAAAAATTATAATTAAAATCGATCGGAATTCATCACACCTTTACAAAATGATTGTTTTGAAATCGATCGTTTTCCATCACATACCTGAATAAATTTATTAATAAGCTTTAGCCGGCGAGTCCGACAACTCCGGCAATGCCTCCAAATCAAAAATAAATTCTTTCAAAATAATTTTTTCGGTCGTTAATTCCGATTCCAACGACACAACCCACTCGCTTTCACTATCTTCTGCCATTACCCTTTATTAAAACAAACTTTACACAAATGTAATAAACTTTTTTACTTTTTATTTGCAAAATTTTTTTTTATTTTATTTCAGTTTTTATTAACGTATCGCGATCTAATATCATGAAAATGCTACACGTTCAATATTTATCACGCGATCCACGATCCGACATCTGGATTATATAATTTAGGCCTTTCTGCGATATGGATCGCGATCCATCAATACTGCATGCTACACGTTCAATAAATATCACGATAATGGATCGCTACAAAACCAATCTGTCAGAAGATTTCTAGGCAAATTTTGACATTTTGGTTCAAATTGCTCAATTTGGCATCAACAGCTGATAATCAGCCGGGCGGAAGAGGTCACCTGCTCAGGTGACTATTTTCGCCTCCGTTTTCGTATTAATTTTTCAAAGCGAATTGAGGCGAGTCTACCTTATATGAATCGCCTTGATATGAATATGCATTGGTTATAGTGGTGGACATCTCAAAAAATTAATGATAAATTTTTTATTTTGTAACTAAGTTCAGAATACTTTCGAATATATTTCGGTATTATTGCATACAAATGAATATTTTGTTTTTATTTTCGCCTTTAAAATACTCTAGTCGTTACCCAAGGAGAAAGTATGGAATTGGAATAAGGTTGTAAGGAAAATTAAAAAAAGATTGAAAATTAACTAAGAAATGTTTGCTGTGAATGAAATTTTTTGTAGAAGTTTTCTGAGTTGTTCCATTAAGTTGCGTGAAAATTGAAAACTTTAAAAACTGGTTTTCTGCCAAACTTTTTTTATGAATAAATGAGCGATATGACGTACAACCATAACCTTACGTCTACACCTGATATATTTTTATCATGACAAATTTCATATAGAAAAAAAGAGCTAACATAAATAAAATTAGTTTTCAATATAAAATTTGACTTTTGTTATGATAAAAATTCGTATATCAGGTGTAGACGTAGGGTAACGGAAGGAGTCCTATTGGATTTTGTTAATAAAGTATTTATTTTTAAGCATCAAAGTCTGAAATACCCATCATTCTCTTTTCCCCTTACTTCTATAATAAACTAAAGACCTTGTAAAATAAACTTTGCATGTCTAAAAGGGTCTTACATAACATTCCCCAGCTGATTTTTTGTGTGAACTCGCCAAGTCGAAGTCACTTACAGATGATGTCGATAGCACAGCACATTATTTTTCAATTTAAATTAAATGAAAATAAATTCAAAAATCGCATGAAATTATTTCAGCATTAAAAGTAATAACTTACAATAAAACTAGTTGGATAACATAGATAGAATATTAGAAAACTTTGTGAAAAAAACTAAAAAATTCTTTACTCTTTCGAAATTTGTTTTCTGAATGGCGGCGTGACGAAAGTTGTTGAATTTTTTAATCACAATGACCCACCTCTAATTGCTATCTTGTTCCAGTTCTTATGTTACTCAACAGCTTCTAAAATGATTTCTAGCACACATTTTGAATGAATTAAATTCTATTCTTTTCGCATGCATTTTTCAAATCAAATTGATATAATGTCAATGAATGTTTTTTTTTTCATATAAATTCTCTTTTAAATTTTTAACGTATTAGACCAAAGAAAATCCATTTTATTTTTGCTACCATCAATCAATCAATCAAATCAATTCCCTTCGAACACTGTAATAACATTTGATGAAGAATTTATTCATTTAAGTTACTGCATCAGCAGTACGAAAGACGAACAGGCACAAAAAAAAGCGAAAGAAAATCAAAACAATCGTCACAATTAAGAAAAAAATTAAAGCATTGATGTTAAAACTCCAAATAAACTACTTTTTATTAAAAATAACGCTGTTTAAATAATAGTTCAATAATTATAAGTTACAAAATATATGAAACGGTGAAAATATGTTTTAATATTCTATAATAATTTTGAAGTGCAGTCTGGAACAAGTATGTAAATATGTATGCATAAGAAGTTTTGCATTAAGAAAGTCATGTTAACATTTTTTAAAGATGTTCTCGCTCATAATTACATAAATTCCAATTATTATTCATAAATAGGAACTCTACTTATCTTGGGTTAAACATTTAATTATAATAAAGTGATGACATGTTGACCATCGTGCGGGAATTTGTTGTTGGTAACAAAATTAAAGTCATTTAAGAAATTTATTATTCGACATATTGTCAAGTTTATTTTAATTTGAAATTTATTTGCTGGTGGTTCAGCGATGTCTATATGCATTTCATTGTGTAGAAAAATAGAATGGATTCATATCGAATATAAATTATTTGCTGGGTTTTGTATAAGTTACTAAGCCTACTATGCTTATTTTTCTTTTGTGATTTTCAAAAATATTATTATTTGTGAATTCTCAAATAGTTTTTGAAAGTCTGTACATAAGATAAGAGGTTTGTGACTGTTCAAAATGTGTGGTTGAAGTCTACTGACGATTTGTTACAGCAACAATGAAATGCATATAGACATCGCTGAACCACCAGCAAATAAATTTCAAATTAAAATTAAAGTCACACAAAATGTTACGAGTTTTTCTAACTTAGTTTTTATTACGAAAGTGTAATAACAAAAGGTCGTTTAACAGCATAAACACACAATAACAATAATGTCATGGACATGGACATGGACAGAAGAGATTTTCTTTGGTAAATTGTAATTGGGATATCCGTGTGGGTTTGCGGGCGGATAAGGGTGAGATATTAGGCGTTATATTTGTTGGCGTATTTCGACTGCGATTACATTTTGGTCCTAGAGTAGAAAAAAAGCCTACTGTGTTCATTCTTCATCGATTATCTCGAATACATCGATTATCTCGAATGGCTAACCAGTAACTACCCGACGATATGAATCGGCCATGTCACAGAGCACAATTCCGCTCGGAAACGGAATTCAATTCAAGATGTCAAGCCCTAGCCGAAGCATACCCCCGAAAACCATCTCACCCAACAGTCTGGTGGGTCACCTGACAAATTTCCATATTTAAGTTTTATTTTTTAGACACCATCCGAACAGAATTGAACTCTGTGACATACACACTCGTTAAGCAGCTTTGGGTTGAAGAACAGCTCTCGCGTTATCGTAATTAGTTCTTAAGTGCGGTCAAGCTTGTGTGTGTTGTTGATTTCTTTAAATTACTCGGTATTTACCCAGTTACTGGATTTTACTTGAAAAGTACTCAAACGCACCTAATATGTCGAATTAAATAAAAAGTGCGCCAAGTCGATTTTAGGAATTTAAAAATGGGTAATTTTTATGGGTATCTTTTATTAACTATCAATAAGATATCATTTTGGGAATTCAAAGCGGGAAAAAAACACAACCGACTCCCACTCCAAAGGTTAGACACTTTAGTGAACAAAATGAGACAACTGTGCAAAAATTTTGTCGAGCCATTTTCGAGAAAATTGGGTTCATCGAAAATGGAAACAAAAATTCTGATGGAATTAGGGTTTCTGATTGTTTGCTATGATTCATTAAAGAACCGTATATACATATGTATGTATGAAGTAATTTTAAGCAGTGGGGTAGCACCCACTATTAAAATAGGTCTGTTCATTTAATTTCCTAGCAGAAATGATATACCCAGAATCAATTGTCATATCATTCTTAATATTGTTTAAAAATTTCATACAAATATCTTGTATACTCAACAATTGAGAAAATATTAAAATTTTATTTTCTTTTTCCATTAAGTTAGTAAATTAAAAACTTCAACAACATTTTCTGCAAAATAAGTTGTTTTTGAGTTATGACTCTATTGAAGCAAAGGCTCGATATGCATTTTTTTATCTCAACTAGTAGAAAATTAGTAGAAAAAATTCATGCTTCCATATTATAATAAAAAATTTAGATTGTTAAACACAAAATGATGGTCATCTAATCAAGTGAAGAGTGTTATTGAGTGATAAGATTTTATTAAATACAAATAAACTAAAAATATAAATAAAAAAAAACGGCGTTACTGCTCATACCTGCAGCCCACAGAGCAATATCGAATTCCTTAATCGGGTGTGACCGGATAATACGTACCAGGGATGGCAAAACGGGTACAATTGTACATTTTTGGCACTATTCTAACTCAAAATTCACTAACATTCAGTGCATTTAATTGCTTTAAACTAGCATAAAAAAAAAATAATGATGTTTAGTGTGAAGCTAAAGCTGTCCATCCATTATATAATATTATTGCATATCTTTTTGGGCATATTATTGTCGTTTGGACCTATACTATGCAATAACAGCACAATATTTTCCAAAAAAATATATTGCCCAATTTTCTTGACCACATTACACAATTGTCTTGATTGCCAATATATTGTTTCACCTTCGAATATGACATACACATTGGCGATTTGTACAATACGAAAAATTTCACAATTATATCACAAGTGGGTGGGGTGCTTAAAGTAGAAATACGGATAGCAAAGAATGACATCACAAATGATGCAGTAATTCAATTTAAAACAATCCACCTGCGAACGAAATTCGACCTTCAAAATGTAACTTTTGAATGGTTCAGTAAATTTAGCCGAGAAAACGTTATCAATGTATAATTTAACTTGTATGAATTTACGAAAATCCGTTTTTTAGTACAATTGAAATCAAAAAGTACAAAAAAAATTTAGAAGTTTTAAAACTCCCATATCATCCCTGATACGTACTTACTTATGAATTAGTGATATTTGTTGAAAAAGCTTTAACTGAGTTCTTTTTTTTATTTTATATTTATTGGAAGTTTAATTGGCCCATTATTTTAATACAAGACTATTTATTTGCATATGGGCAAGAATATTTAATAAATTTGTTATTTATAAATCTTACAAAATACTTCATTTCGTATTAATTCTTCGTTGAATTAGTTAAATAAACATAATCAGTTAAACAAACGAGAAAAATCAGTGAAAGAGCTCATAAAAGTTATAAAATAAATTAATATAAAAAGGTATGTATTTATGTTTGTAAGTATGTCTTTATGCAAAAATTTACAAAATGGTTTTTTGTTAATTCTATGTTAAAAATCTAATGATGCCCCTATGATGTTTTTTTTTTGATTTAAGAGTACAATAAGCGAATTTTAAAATTATGTAATTGTATTATTTTTTTCATGAAGCTCTAGTAAAAGTACTTTTTTAATTAAAATAACTAAAAATGCTTGAATTTAATTTTGAACTGATGTATTTAGTCTATGTTAGATGTCAAAGCGAAGAAAACACAACGCGAAGCAAAAGTTTTATCTGACATGGCCTTTACGGTCCCTGTTTAGAAGTGCCATGCTTGCGGTCCAACCTTCGCTATTTTGTAGAATTCAAGAAATCTATCATCCCATAACTGTCAGAAGTCCATGCCAATTTGAAATTTATGTGTGGTTGAAGTCTAATGATTTGTTATAGCAACAATGAAATGCATATGGAGAAAGCTGAACCACCAGCAAATAAGCTTAAAATATTGTTACGCAAAAATATTCGAAAACAGTTGCTAAATAAAAAGAACTATCTAGCAGTAGGTCTGTTCCAGATGCATAACAAAACAGTCCGAACTTGTACAAAGTAATCCAAAAGCGTTACAGATAGCAATTTTTGTGCAATTTTGAGAGCGAATGAGAAATTAATTTTTTTCATTTCCTGTACAAACTAGTACGAACTTTTTCTTCTGGGTAAGTTCGGACAAGAATTGAATAATCAGCTGTTTTTTGTTTACATATGAAACTGAAATATTAATCAGAAAATTTGCAAATATAGAAAAAAGTTTTTACACACAGATTTATTAAAAAGCAAAATGGAAGGTTTTTGAAATAAAGCTTAAGATATAAGTACATTTGTGCTTATTTTTCCATTTCTTTAATATAAAAAAAATGATTTTTACGATTTTTATATAATTCACGTAACTTCTACTTTTTTGGAGATTTTTTTCATTTACTTTTTACAGATGTTGCCAATGATGCAAATTTTATGTTTTTATAATGTTATGCGTTTTAAGCGACTAAAATCACTAAAATAAAATTTAATTTAAAAAGTAAGCAGCACTAGTATTTCAAGATGGTCAATTATGGTTTTTTGCGTTCCAGCAATTTTGGATAACTTTTGCACATTCAGAGAGTAATTTTCTTTTTACTCTCATTAGTCCGAACTTTAACAAAATCTTGTGGAACACACCTAGTATTTAGCTAAAGAACTTAACGTACACACATACACACACATAAAAGTGTAAATACATGGTAAAAACAACTCTGTATTTGCAAAGACACACAGTATTACCAACATAGAAGTCGTTACACAGTAACTCTGAAATTCAAAATACTGGCCAACTGAATTATCTACAAACACCTAGAAACAGTAATACTATGTTTAGACGGTACGTGCTTCGCTCTCTATTCATGCTTCACGCCCCAATCATGAACGAATCCACTTGCTTCGCCATACAAAATTATGAGAGCGAATCAAGTAGATTCAATATGAATCTACTTGCGAAGCACGTAAAATTGGTATCTTCTCTAACTTTTATCGCAGTTAATCGCCACTTTATCTGAACTAGCTATCAAAACAAAATAGGTATATGTGTATGTGTGTGTTTGTAAACAAATAAAAACAAACCAAAAAACATGGATGTGAGTTTAATATAAATAAATTTAATTAAGTTATGAATAATATAAAAAGGAAAAATAAGAAGAAAATATAGAGATGCCTTCAAAAACAAGATTTCGCATGAGTGGAATTTATGTAAAGTATGTATGCTTATGTGTATGCATGTATATATGTACGTGCGTATGATACGTATGTTTGTGTGAATATACATAAAAAAATGCCACGCGAACAGTGATGCCAACTTTTTCAGAGCAAAAACCACTGTGTGTTCATAAAAAAGCACTAAATGAAATAAGTACTCGTATATACATATGTACATATGTATGTATGTACATAAATATATTTTTATTTATTTTTTTATATTTATCTATTTATTTGCAATACAGAAAGCCCATATGGCTAATTATAAATGTATTGAATTAGTAAAAATTAAAAATTTAAGTTAACTACAATTTTAAATTTACTACATTTCATAGGTTTTTGTAATAATTTCAATTACATATATCGAGCCATATTTCGATTTTGCTTATAAGTAGAATATGAGTAGGAAAATAATTGAAGTTCATTTGGGAAGACACTCCAATTATGGTGTACTATTTTAACAAAAGATGATCAACGAGAATTATACTCCTCGTTTCAAGAAATGCAGTTTCATCTTTTTCCTCTGGCCATAAAACTGTTTTAATAAAACAATTAGATTTTTAGGTGTTTTGTCTGAATTAATTTTTACATGAACATGGTTCAGTATGTTACATTCTGAACAACATAAGCCTTTTCTTTTTAGACCGTATTTTATATGAATGAAACAATTTGATTTATAAAATCATTATTGTATTTCTAACTTACTTTTAAAATATTTATAAGCGCTAAAAGTCATTTCAACTACAACATTTGAACATGGTAATGTTAATAGTCTTGAGAAAATATTGACAGTATTAGAAATGGATTATGATAAGTTGAATTTCTATAATTATAAACTTCAATCCAAAATTGATCAGTTTTGAGCAAATTTTTCCATTTATGTATCCTTAAATTTCTGATACTTCGTTCTATTTCTTCAATTTCACCATCCCAGCAAAAATTACCGCTTCCCAGAAGAGTTTTTGTAAGCCAGCTAGAAGCAATGCATTCAGTTTCCAAAAAGCCGTTCATTTTTTGCTTTACTAATTCGTTTTACAGAAGCAATAATGTGTAGTTTTTGTGTACTCAGATGCAAAAGTTACTGGTGTACATTTTTTTACTTTTGTCCACTTTGTTAGAGAGCCTTACGTTATTACTTTTCAGAAGCATTTTTGGAAGCACCGTTATCAAGAAAGCAATACATTGCTTCCCTTAGTGGTTAGTAGATTTGATTATTGTAATTAAGTTATTTTATTACGTGTATGGTATCCTCTGTAATATCTAGAAATATTTTCTTTTTTCTAACTGTGAAAGAGAAAGTTTTTCTTCCTTTGTATTTCACGCAGCTGAATTAACATTCTGCAAAGGAAACTTTGCATGTCTAAAAGGGGTGAAAGCAGATAGTTTTTGAAAGTGAAAATAAAGCCACCACACTTTAACAAATTAATATTTAGTAGATTTGTAAAACGCACTAAAATCAAAGGTGAAAAGCACCAAAAAAAGGCACTAATTTGTTTTTAAAGCAACAATTTGAAAAATTCCGCACTGTTATGAATTAAAAAACTCTAAATCTAGTACGAAAAGCACTAAATTGGCACGATGCACACGAAGCACGAATGCGTAGTCTAAACAGCATGATTCATAAACATGATTCAGAGAGCGAAGCAGGTGATTCAACTCGTCGTCTAA
This sequence comes from Tachina lurida, assembly GCA_944452675.1. Classification (NCBI taxonomy): domain Eukaryota; kingdom Metazoa; phylum Arthropoda; class Insecta; order Diptera; family Tachinidae; genus Tachina; species Tachina lurida. The sequence goes on from OX101755.1 coordinate 88,519,201, forward strand.
ACATAGCATAACATGAATTTTCCAGATTGGATTAGAAGACTGTTTGATCACTTGGCTACTAATAGAAAACGACAGTAACGATGGTAATGTGTGCATAGAAGCAACATCTTTATGCAGTAATACAGTTGCTGCCATTTGGCTTTACTATGTGCACACATTTCATTATGCCATCTAAAAGCACATAGCGAACGTTCTACAACCACTCTCTGTAGTATAAAAGGTGGCATCCTGTGTGAGAGACAGTCAGTGTAAATCGATAATAGTAGAGTCAATATCGTAGAAAGTGAAGACAACTCGCGGAAGTACTTAAGTAATGCTATGTTTAGACGACGAGTTGAATCACCTGCTTCGCTCTCTGAATCATGTTTATGAATCATGCTGTTTAGACTATGCATTCGTGCTTCGTGTGCAGCGTGCCAATTTAGCGCTTTTCGTACTAGATTTAGAGTTTTTTAATTTATAGCAGTGCGGAATTTTTCAAATTGTTGCTTAAAAAAAAGGCACTAAATTGGAACTTTTCACCTTTGATTTTAGTGCGTTTTACATATCTACTAAATATTAATTTGTGAAAGTGTGGTGGTTTATAAGAAATACCAAATAAGAAATTTTCACTTTTCCAAAACTATATGCTTTCACCCCTTTTAGACATGCAAAGTTTCCTTTGCAGAATGTTAATTCAGCTGGGTGAAATACGAAGGAAGAAAAACTTTATCTTTCATAGTGAGAAAAAAGAATATATTTCTAGAAATTACAGTTATAAAATAACTTAATTACAACAATAATCTAATTACTAACCACTGAGGGAAGCAATGTATTGCTTTCTTGATAACGAAAGCTTTCAAAAATGCTTCTGAAAAGTACTAACGTAAGGCTCTCTAACAAAGTGGACAAAAGTAAAAAAAATGTAAACCAGTAACTTTGCATCTGAGTACATAAAAACTACACATTATTACTTTTGTAAATGGAATTAGTAAGGCAAAAAATGAATATATTTTTGGAAACTGAATGCATTGCTTCTAGCTGGCTTACAAAAATTCTTCTTTGCTGGGATGGTGAAATTGAAGAAATAGAACGAAGTATCAGAAATTTAAGGATAAATAAATGGACAAATTTGCTCAGAACTAATTAATTTTGGATTGAAGTTTATAATTGTAGAAATTCAAATAATCATAATCCATTTCTAATACTGCCAATATTTTATCTAAGACTATTAACATTACCATGTTCAAATGTTGAAGTAGAAATAACTTTTAGCGCTTATAACTTTTTTAAAAGTAAGTTAAAAATACAATAATTTTTATAAATCAAATTGTTTCATTCATATAAAATACGGTCTAAAAGGAAAAGGCTTATGTTGTTCAGTAACTCGTTTCTGTAATTCTCGCATCGTAAAATTTCTCACATGAAGTGTGAAACACAAAATTCCATCGTTTCTCGATTTGTGAAAAAAGTGTTTCTGTATTTGAATGTGAAAACAGACAACACTGAATCTGTTTTTACTGGAATATTTCCAGTAATCGAGTGTCAAATGAAAACAAAAGTCACAAAAAAATATTTCAATAACAAAAAAATAATAATTTTCAAGAAAAATAAAATTGAATAATGAACATGAATATAAAGTGAATGTAAAATGCAAGGCACATTCAGAAGGTAGTAGCGGAAATTCAGCTGAGCTATTTTTTTTCAAATTAAAGTTCATCGGAAACTTCAAAAATTTTTTACGAAAGAGAAATTAAAAGAAAATGTTAAAAAAATTCAGTATGAAAAATATTTTATTAAAAAAAATTCTGTGAAAACAAATTTATAAATATGAAAAAACTATTAAAAAATTGTGAGAAGTGCTAAACGTTGCAAATGTTGTTAGTGGTAGCTGCCGCGGAGAAATATTTTCCAAGTTATGTGAATAATTTTTATTATTGTTATGTTAAACAAATTCTATTTTTGAAGTTTTTGATGAACTACAACCCATGTTGTTTTTTTCATTGTTGTATTTTTTCATTGTTTTTGTAATCCTGATACTACCTGGAAATGAATCTGCCTTGGTAAAATGCTTGAAATAAGTTTTTTCTAGCAACTGTCTCTATTATAGAAAATTCCAAAAAAAAAAAAATCTAAATAAATATAATCATATCGAATCGTTAATAATAATTTTAGTTCAACAATTCGTTGCATATCTTTTCAACTAGTTTATTTTTCATATTTTCACACACAAATTCAAAAATTCACATGTTTTTGTACAATTTAAAATCCGAGAATTGCGAGAAACTATTCACAAAATATTGTTACAGAAACATTTTTTCTCACATCGTTCCAATAATTGCTGGAAATTTGTTTAAATGACAGATAGTTCTCGCAAAGTAACGATACAGAAACACTTATGTGAGAAAAGCCATTATGTGTTTCAATTTACACTGTTTCCACGATTCCCTTGTTCCATGCGGGAAATTTTACGATGCGAGAAATACAGAAACGAGCTACAGAATGTAACATACTGAACTATGTTCATGTAAAAATTAATTCAGATGAAACACCTAAAATCTAATTGTTTTTTTTAATACACCATAATTGCAGTGTCTTGCGAAATGAACTTCAATTATTTTCCTACTCATGTTCTACTTATACGCAAAATCGAAATATGGCTCGATATAATTGAAATTATTACAAAAACCTATGAAATGTAGTAAATTTAAAATTGTAGTTAACTTAAATTTTTAATTTCTACTCATTCAATACATATATAATTATCCATGTGGGCTTTCTCTGTATTGAAAATAAATAGATAAATATAAATAAAAAATATATTGCACTTAGTGCTTTTCTATGAACACACAGTGATTTTTGCTCTGAAAAAGTTGGCATCATTGTTCGCGTGGCATTTTTTTATGTATATTCACACATTCATACGTATCATACGCACGTGTATACATGCATACATACTTACATAAATTCGATTCAAGCAAAATCTTGTTTTTGAAGGCATCTCTATATTTTCCTCTTATTTTTCCTTTTAATATTATTCATAACTTAATTAAATTTATTTATATTAAACTCACATCTATGTTTTTTTGGCTTGTTTTCATTTGTTTACAAACACACACATACACATATACCTATTTTGTTTTGATAGCTAGTTCAGATAAAGTGGCGATTACTGCGATAAAAGTTAGAGAAGATACCAATTTTACGTGCTTCGCAAGTAGATTCATATTGAATCTACTAGCTTCGCTCTCATAATTTTGTATGGCGAAGCAAGTGGATTGGGTCATGATTGGGGCGTGAAGCATGAATAGAGAGCGAAGCACGTACCGTCTAAACATAGTATAAAGGCAGTGAGTCTGTAGTGTTGTATAAACAGTGAGCATCAGTAGAATAGTTCTTGTGTGTGACAAGTACTACGTTTATACGTACGGCTTATTTGCAAATAAAACTGTAAATTGTTGCCATAAATATTGTTTTATTGCGACTTAATAACTCAGAAAACTATTCACGATTAACGCACTATTTGCAAATACAATTCTTGAAGTTGCCATACTTAAAAATATTTGCTAATAAAAACAATAAATTAATAAATATTGTACAAAAGAACTTTGTCAGATGCAAGTAATGACAATTAAATCAAATGATCATTTGTTACTTTATACATTTACGCAATTTTTTAGTAAGCATAAGTAACTTTTCTATGGCCTTTCACACACGAGAACAATTGTGCTGGCATAACATGCCAGTTTGTTGGTGAGAGAGGCAAAGAGAGGGGTTTCGTGCTTGGCATAATTTTTCAACCAGCTAAAACCCCGCATCACCAGCACAAAACCAATACACACATAACTTAAAAAAACAGCAAATATCAAATGCATACAAAAAAACACTAACACACACAAAGCTATGTATACGTATACATTTTTATGCCGGATGAATTATTCTCGTGTGTTCTTAAAAGAACAAAAATTGTGCGGCATAAAAATTAGTCTCGTGTGTGACAGGCCTATAGAAGTGCTACAAAGTTCTTATACATTTACAATGCCGTATAAACAGTGAGTTAATTTATTTGCAAATATTTTTATTTGCAAATAGTGCGGATATAAACGTAGTAAAACAGCCGAGTGGGAGGTTTGCTACAAAACCAGTGCAGTCAGTTGTGTGAGGCCTGTGTATACAACAGCTAGAAAGACGTACATAGTTGTAACCCTGTCGAAGAATATGTGGTTGAGTACAAAAATAGTTGACTTATAGCTAACTTTTCTTAGACTGACTAAAAGCTAACTGCAATTTCATCCAGAACAAACCCAAAATTCTTAAGTTGAGTACGTAATCAAATTTCAAATGGAATATGTGAAATACGATGAATCAAACCAATTTACATATTCCATTTGCAATAAAGTTTCGTATAAAAGGCAGACATCTACATCAACTGACACCACACACAGTGGACAAAACACAGAAGAACGCTGATGATGAAGGTATAGTGGCCTTCGAAAATGGCTAGCTGTTCCGTTCAACTATGTGTTGTCAGAATATTTACAACTAACTTTGATGTTATTTGTTCATTAATAATTATTACATGTAATTTGGCTTAAAAAGCGATACGGACTTTTTTTGTTTTGTTGCTTTTTTCTCGTTTTGGCGAAGTTTTTTTTTCATTTTGGCGATTTTTCCAGTTTTTCGCGATTTATTTTAGTTTTAGAAATTTTTTTTTAACCTGGCACTTTTTTTCGTTTTGGCGATTTTTTTTCGGTTTGGCGATTTTATAATTTTGGGATTTTTTAGTTTTACCGTTTTTGAAAATTTCAATAGTTTCGCTCTTACTTTTTCCAAGATACAGCAAGTTGTCAAAATTACATTAACTGATAGAACACCCTTTAATTTAAATTTTTTAAATGTTAGTGTTAATTGTTGTAGTCTGTATAAAAATACACTAACCTTACAAATTACAAGTGTCTGTACATAATTGTATGTATATTACATGGAACACCCTTTAATTTTTAACTCTCATGTATTTTTTGTTGTAGCGGCCAAAGTTTTACACAATCTGTCCAAATTTCGGGTCCGTAGCTCATACGGTTCTCGAGAAAATAGCCTGTGACGGACAGCGTAGCGAAAACAATAGGGTTCCTTTTCACCTTTGGTGTACGGAACCTTAAAAATAGACAGCACCACGCAAAAAAAAGTAAATTGCGTTTTGAACTATTTCTACTCTTATCTTCCTGTTTCAGCTTCATACAAAAATGTCATCGTTTATCGAATATACTGAGCCAAATTGGCGTGGACTTGACATGCGTAAGTTAAAAGTAGATGAAGCTTATTTACTGCCAAAGACGTTTTACAATGATGTAACCTATTTGTATAGTCTCTCTGACGAATGCTACACGGTATGATTAATTTATGTATATGTGACCTTCTCCGAGAAAAGGGAACTAGTGTGTCAAAAAACGGGTGTGTGTCAAAATCGATAAAAATGAGAAAAATATTAAAATTTTATTTTTTAAATGCGTTTTTCTCAAAACTTCATTTTCACACACTAGTTCCCTTTTCTCGGAGAAGGTCACATATGTACGTATAAAATTACATGCAAATAAAATTAGTTATGATAGTTTTTATTATTTATTAAAAAATATTTCTAGTGCCCTTATACAAAAGTGAAGGCTTTACATTATCACATCAATGACAACATTACGACTGGCTCAGTTAATATAAATGTGGCTCATGGCTGGACATTCAAATTATTGGCCGATGATGTGGGACGTTATGCTTTCAATAATGAGTATGATTGATACACACATACATACATACATACATACATACATACATACATACATACATACATACATACATACATACATACATACATATATATTTCTTCTTTTTTGTTGAAAACTGAAAGCATAAAATTCCTGTTTTAATTTAAGAACTTCATTGTGTGAATTGGAGCCAACGTATCTGAAAGAATTTGGTGTTTACAACTTGACTCTGTATGAGAATGGTACTTGCGGTTGGAGTGTCGATAAGGAGGGAGTTAATGCTAATTACTGTAAGTTTATTTTAAATAATTTTTATTTTAATTCAATTTATGTACATATGTATATTTTTTGTAACATTTTAGCTCTTTTATCTGTTTTTATTTTGGTTTCCTTAATTTTGTTGGTACTGAAAATGAGCTTGTGTGCTTGGCGCTCATATCGCTATGAAGAAGTTTTAGCTAATGCAGTTGCCAGTGGAGATAATGGGTCCCAGCCTGCTGTACAACAACGCAAACGTATGAGAAGTTTGGATACTTTTAGAGGGTAATTTCTTGAATTTTTAAAATCATATTATATGTATTTATTAGGGTGGATCGGTGAATTTTTCTGGGTGTAAGAAAAGGGAAAGAAGAATGAAAGAAAGAAAGAATAGAAATAATTATAAAAAATGTTGCCCCAAAATTTATGTATTAAAATTAGGGTTGTTATCTTTCCCGTAGCCAGTACAGTGGTCGGTAAAAAGAAGACGGATGGCATCCCTAATTAAAATGGATTTCGAGCTTGCGAAAACTGCAAAATAAATTAAAAGTGGTCTTTACTTCAATGTACATATGTAAAATTTGCGTTAGCGGGTAATTATTTTGAACAGAGATATTTCAACAAAAAAGTTGAAATAAATATTTTAATTATTGACTAAAATGCTAACCAAATGATAAAAAAAATTTGAGATAAACACCCATTGTGATTTTGATAGGGATTCACGTGACTCGAGAGAACATAAAGTTGAGAATAAAAATATTAGATTTGGACTTTATCTTCACAAGGAAATGACTCAAAGCATATAATAGAAAAATTAAAAAAATATCTTACACTCAAAAGATTTAATATTCACCCTTATTCCATTTGTTAACATCGACGTCACGTCAATACAATACCAAAACATTTGGGGCTTGTTAAATGTTAAATTTTGCCACTTATTCTAATTTTTTGCCAGTTTTTCGATATGCATAAGACTGTAATTGTCTTAAAAATACAATGAAAGTGTTTATTGAGGGATGTGGCAAAGTGTCTTAAACAGAAACGAAATGCATATAGACGTACTAAGATCTTCAAGGAGGATGCAACTATACGTTGTCTCCCAGAAAACATTAAAAACGCGATTTCGAAAAAAATTGAGATACGCCCTTTTTATGTTAAGCCATCGAAATACATATTAAACAATATTAGGTTTTAGAAATTATCATAGCACCATTGAACAAATGTGGTGGAAACACCAAATTAACCCAAAGCTAACACAAATGAAACTTAGATACATTGGCTGATGCAACCCTCAGTCTAGATTGTAAGCTTTTAATATACAAGTCGCTCTTAAAACCCATACGGTGCTACGGATTTCAGCTATGGGGTACTGCTTCAGATTTCAATATATAGAGAATCCAACGAAGGCAAAACAAAATTTTAAGGTCAATAACATCGACTCCATGGTACATCAAAAATAACAATTTACATCGTGATCTAAATATGCCACTTGTGTCTGCTGAAATTGTAAGATACGCAGGCAAATATTTAACAAACCTCGAGTCCCACTTGGGCTCTAATACGCAACACTCCAGATGAAACTTCTTGAACATATTTTGGTGCTTAATACGACATTTATGTAATATTATTTAATTACTATCATTGATTTTATGTCATACACTGGTTAGCCCTAATATTTATATCTAGATTTAAGATAAATAAATAAATAATAGAGTGTAAACTATAGTCTAACAATTCCCAAAAAAGCGCCAATTGAAGTGCTTAAAAGCCATTCTAAGTAGTACAACTTTCGGTCAATAAAGTTCAGCTTGAGGTTATCATACGGGTCTGAATTTTGATAGAGTGATATACATATATTAGTATTAAGTGTTCATTGCTGCATTTAACTTCGATTCTAAGCTCCTCAATTTTCAATATTTATCTTGAAATTCAATTTTTAGTATCAAAGAATCAAGTGTGTGTTTTTTATTTCAGCATGTCCATTGTTCTAATGATATTTGTTAATAGTGGTGGCGGTGATTACTGGTGGATTGAACATGCTCCTTGGAATGGTCTACATTTGGCGGACGTGGTATTTCCCTCTTTCCTTTGGATCATGGGTGTTTGTATACCATTTTCCATTAAGTCACAATTGGCTAGAGGAACAACAAAATTGCGTATTTGCTTAAGAATTATGTGGGTAAGAAAAAAAATTATTTAAAATCTAATTTTCATTAGTTCCCCTTGCTATTTCAAAATATTAAAAAAAAAGAAGAGAGGTGTCTTAGGACACCCGGTTATAGGTATGCTATAGCTATGCTTAACTATATAAAACAAACTTAAATAAATTTATAAATCTAATAGTGTTGATTATTTTTGTTACGAAAATCGTGTCCAACTCCTGCATCGCGCATCAGTTATAGCATAGCTATAAAAACTTTAACTTTAACTTTAACACATAAAATTTATAGTCGATAACAAATTTACTTTATATGGAAAGTGTGTAATATTAAAAACCATATCGAGCCTTATTTTCGATTTTATCGTAAGCGACAAAAATTAAATTTTTCAGGAGAAGGTTTTTTTTTAAATTTTCAAATTTGTTTTTGTACGTAAATTGTCGCTTACGATAAAATTGTACAGCCTGTATCTTAAAAGTTATGAACAATTTTGGCATTTTGATAATTCAATAAAAAAATCTATTTCCGATAACATGTCGCTTACGATAAAATCGAAAAAAGGGCTCGATATAGTGTATTGCCTAAAGTCATCATTTGTAACTATATATTATTGGAACATCGCATTCATAAAATCAATAACGACACTCATCAAGAAATTTGTGTGTACAAAACAAATTTGCCTTAATAAAATAAAAAAAATCCTAGGATTTTATATTATAAGAACTTTCAAAACATGAGAGATTTTTCAAATGCTTTACTACAGCGAAATAATCTAAAACAAACGCTAAACAACACTGTGAGCAAGACAAACAACTGAAACAAATGTCTTGCCAACAGTGTTGTTTAGCGTTTGCTTTAGAATATTTCGCTGTAGTAAAGCATTTGAAAAATCTCTCATGTCTTAAAAGTTCTTATAAATGGTCTTGTGCAGGACTTTAATACATAGCACATTTTTATATAGAAATTTTAAATATGCTACACGTAGTACTTTTTTCATATAGAACGATTAAATCGGCTATACATAGCACATTTTTTATATAGAAAAATTAAATAGGATTTACATTGTACATTTTCCATATAAGAATATTAACTGGGATTTACATTTTACATTTTCCATTAGAAAAACGAAATAGGTATGTTTTTCATATAAGACAATTAAATGGGCTATTCATAGTACATTTTTCATATAAAATAATTAAACGGGCTATACATAGAACATTTTTCATATGTACTTGTACCGTTTATAAATAAAACGTCTATGTTCGGTATTCACACATGCCACACTTGCTGTTTAAGTTGAAATTTAGAAAATACAAATTAGTAGCATGTGTCATAGCAACCGACGTCAGAAGAAAGAAATTTGGAAATGGATGATTTCATATTTAAAATTTTTTTTTAACGAACAATTTCGGAAATTACAGGCGTTGCCAGTAGTACACGGTATTGCGATTTCAAAAAATGCCCTAATGTGTACTCAACATAAGTTTAATCTCGAACCCAAAAATTGGATGTATGTAAATGAATCTGCCTTGATTGGGACCAAAATGAAGTTACATATAATAATACAGTAGGTTCTCACAACTTAGAACTCTCTTAAATTCGAACTGACCAGAAATTAAATTTTTGTGATGTTAATGTACTGAACGCTCTGAAATTAGAGCTAAAGGTTCTAATTTCGAGAAGTTTTCTATTTAAGTATTTTAAAATACATTTTTTTATTTGTTCATTGAAGTATAATTTAAAAAAAGGAGGGAATCCCCGAACTACGCTTAGTAGTACCATGTTCACACTTATGTGTTTAACGTCTCATTCGTTTTTAAGAGCTTAAACACGACGATTTTCAGATGTTTTACCATACATTGACATGTTTTGTTAAACATCTCAAATGAAGTGCTTAAGATTTAAACACTTCCTTAAACACGTAAATGGAATATGTTCACTCCGTTTTTTCATAACTCTGGTAACTCACGTGCCGCGAGAAAATATTTGACAAACAAATAATTAGCTACTCAATTATTTACAAAACCATTTGTTGCTTGAAAATAATAAATCAATAAAAAAGCATAATTGTTCGTAATTTTTTTTTTACAAATACAATAATTTACTGACAAAACTTAAACATCTCAAATGTAATGTGAACGGTTGTGCTCAGTTTTTTAAAACACTTGCCTTAAAACAAGTTTACGACCATAAGTGTGAACATAGTATAAGAATGTATTTTATATTATGTTTTATATTAAATTGGTTAACCGATATATTTTCCAGTAAACACATGCTTAAAGTTTTGGACATTTTTAATGATTCGTGGTATCGAACTTCAATAAGACAAAAACACAAAAACAAACTTTACTGAATCTGAACTTCGAACGGTAAATGAAAATTAACCCCTAGTTTTTTTTAACCGCCTTCAAAAAAAAAAAAAAGGAGGAGGTTATCATTCGTCTGTATTTTTTTTTTTTTGACATTGTTACTTCATAACTTGGTACATTTTGGACCGATTGTAAAAAATATTTGTTTTTCTGAGCGGGTATAGCTTTCAATTGGTTCAATTTTTTTTTAATTTGCAAACACTTTTGGTTCTTGTAAATACACAATTTTAAAGCTGATAAAATTGGCGGGGCTGCGCCCATTAAAATTTATTATTATATGTCACGTGGTTCTACTTAAAAGATTTTTACGAAACCTACCACACACCTTTATCTCTAAAATAGACACAATCTTTCATTTAAAAAAATGGGCAGAGTCACGCCCATTAAAATTAAATATTTTATTTTAAGTGATTCTACCTGACCGATTTTTACAAAACTTAACACAAACCCTGAGCTCTGAACACATATACAATCTCGTGCATTTCAAAAAATTGTCGGAGGCACGCCCATTTAAATTTTTTTTATTATTAATTTAATTTTACATTTAACGTACTTCTTCTTAACCAACAAATTAAAAAAAAATTAAAAAGTTTACTTCCAATTTGGTCCCATACATTTTTTTCGAAATAATTCTATCAGATCTTTACATTGAAGTCTGTTTTTTTTTGGCAGAATTATTTTTATATGAATTGTATGCAAAAAACATTAGTAAAAATTATTTTATGTCAAAATAACCAGTTGAATTATTTTTTGGATAAATTTATGGTAAAAAAAAACTTGCAGTAATTAGAGCATTTCGAGAATTTTAATCACCCGAGGAACAAAGTGGTTTTAATTCGTTAGAGTGTACTGTAATAATAATAATGGAAATAATTAATATCTTATTTTCAGAGATCTGTAAAACTTTTTACCATTGGTTTATGTTTAAACTCCGTCAACGGCCCGAATTTGGAAAATTTAAGAATTATGGGTGTTTTGCAGCGTTTTGGAATTGCTTATTTGATATGCGGTATTGCGCACACTATATTCACGAAAAGGGAGCACATAGAGCCGCAAGTAAATCAAAACTGCTCGTGTCAAAATACACAGTCTTGGATTAACTAAACTAAACTAAGACGGGTTAACCAACGATGTATTATATAATAAAATTTAATTAGTTAAACTAAAGTCATTAGTTAATAAAAGGCTGTGGATTAGGGCATTAATGCACAATTTCTTTTTATCGATTTTGGAAATAAAACCATGTATATTTTTTTGTTTGTTTAGGTTTCTTGGAAACGAGAACTTTACGATCTAATTCTCTTCAAAGGAGAAATTTTCCTAATATTAACTTTAATTATTGTCCATTTGTGCCTTGCATTTGGCCTTCAGGTGCCCAATTGTCCCAAGTAAGTGATAAATTGTCTCAAACTGAGTCTAATTAATTCTTCATAATTTATATACTTACATATATAATTACAGAGGCTATTTGGGTCCTGGCGGCAAACACCATAATGCTGCATATCCCGATTGCATAGGAGGGGCCACTGGTTACATCGATTCAAAAATATTGGGAAATTCTCACATTTACCAATATCCCACAGCTAAATATATATACGATTCGAAACCTTTTGATCCCGAAGGAGTATTTGGTAAAGTTAACAACAAACAAACAAAATAATCGTTAAAAAAATATATATTTTTTATCCTAAATTATTAAGGCTGTTTACTAACTACTGTCCAGGTGTTGTTTGGTGTTTTGGCTGGTGTTATAATTTTAGTTCATAGCGAGTGGAAATCACGTATAACACGCTGGTTGTTGTGGTCCATGCTCTTAACAGTAATAGCGTCCATTTTAAGTGGGTTTCACAAGGAAACAGGAATCATACCCTTGAATAAAAATCTTTGGTTAGTAGAAAAAATTAAGGCATTCGTTAAACTTTTAATTTGTTTTTTCATTTTGTGGTCATCAAAAACACAGTGGGATGTATTTGGTAAAAAGATTTCATGTGCAGTAATTTTTTTTACAAATTAAATAAAAAATTTTAAATTTTTATTATATATAAATGGCCAAATTCGGCACATTGTGCAACGCCATCCTTAAGAACATAAATTCCGAACTTAAGACTTAAAAAGGAGAGAGGTGTCTTAGGACACCCTGTTATAGCTATGGTGTTTTTAGCTATATAAAACAAAGTTAATGTGTTAAATAACAATACAATAAAATTATATTATATGATGATGTAAAATTCGGTGGCTGTTAGCCGGCTTACCGCCCATCGGCTGTGTTCTATGGTTTGTGCTAATGTGCAAAAACAATACAAAGTCAAATTGAACAATCCTTCCCATTGTTTTTATTGCACTAAATTCAAAGAACCAAAAAAAAAAAAACAAATCAAACAATTTGTTTCATTTATTTTCGTTCTCTGGTTTCAAGTACAAATAAATAAAACCAAAAATGAATTTATAACTGTAATAGTGTCGATTATTTTTGTTACGAAAATCACGTCATAGCTCCTGTGTCGTGAAATAAATAGCATTGCTATAACTAGAGCGATGTGAATTTTTTTTATCACAAATGCAATTTATTTAAATTTTTTTCATTTACATACACACCTTTGTGCACATGGGTATCCTTGATTTATGTTCACACTTTTCTCTAATATTTTAATTTTTGATCGAATTAAAGAAGCATCTTCCTAAAAACAACATTTTATTCTTACTTGCAGGTCTTTGTCATTTGTCTGTGTTACCACTGCCTTGGCATTTACTTTATTGAGCTTGTTCTACTATATTATAGATGTACGGCAATTGTGGACGGGATATCCGTTTGAAGAGTGTGGCATGAATGCCCTTATTATGTATGTTGGCCATACGGTAATGCACAAAATGTTACCATGGCACTGGCGCATTGGTTCTATGAATACTCATTTTGTTTTACTTTTGGAAGCTGTATGGAACACAGTGTTATGGATCGGTATTGCCTTGTATTTGGATAATATAAAATTTTATTACAGTGTCTAGAAGGAAAACACGTATGTATGTATTATGTACGAGTATGCATGACAAATATTTAGGCCTGTTCTGTAAATCAAGTTCAAGTATTTTTTACATTTCCAAACTTAATGTGCATTTTAAGGGACAATTTAAAATGATATTATTTACGGAGAAAGTTTTGTAAAGTATTTATTAATTAATTTTTTATGTAAATTGTGTAAATTACTGTAATAAAAAAATTAAAATTTTTGAGCATCTACTTTTTTGTAAGTATTAGGTGTGTTCATTTACTTTCCTAGCAGAAACTTGCAACGAGAGAGCAATGCAGAAATTTACAAAATTACTGTCTCAGGTACAAAAAAGTAAATGAACGCTTTACTTGTAAAATCTTGCAAGAAAATTTTATTCATGTCAGAACCATGGATGGAAATCATGATGCAATTGTACTTTTTCTGATGTATTTTGGATCTTGTTTGATAATATTTTCTATTACAAAATTTTTAAAACTCGGCATTTAATAGGAAATACTTTACACAACTTCATGTATCATTTACTATTTCTATGCATTTTTTAGTATTTTTTAATTCTAATCTATTAACAAATGCAAAAGAGCCATTTTCCATCTCTGATCAGATATATGTATGTACCTATATTAAAATAATTAATTTGAAAACAAAACACACAACACTTGGTTGGATAATTCTTGCAAGTAAACATTTTACTAGCAATAATTTGTAAGACTTTTTTGGTCTCCCTCTTTTGACACTCCCTCTCTGCAAACTTTTTGAGTTAATGAACACTTTTCAGCAACAATTGTAACAAATTCGTAACAATATTTAATAAATGAACAAACCTACAAACATGACAGTCTTTCACAATACAATTAGAGGCAATAAATACAGACATCAACCACCTCTTAAATTTAACACAGATCTTTTGTTTTTCAAAATTTACTACGTACGTAGATACGACTATGATTTGATTCGTCCAGGTGCTAGTGGTCTGGTTGGTTTGCGCTTCATTTTTTGAATGTGTCTCTGACAATTGCAGAAGTCTATTATTTCTTCCTTATTGGTGCTGATTAAGCTCTTTGGTTACTGATCGAACGTGATATGGCTTTAGATTCTGTACGTGTACCCTTGGTGATTTTCTATCGTTTCATCGTTTTTTAATAGCCAAAACTTTCGGAGATACTTTCACAATGATCGTATGTGGTCCAAGAAACTTAGGAGCAAGTTTACTGGCGAAATGATCGGTGGCCCATGAAAGTGTGTGTTCACGTTTCCAGACTTGTTCTCCTATTTTCGGTAGCCACTTCCGCCAAAGTAGGTCGTAATACTGTTCCTGGCGACCTTCGGAAATGTTTTGTTGAATCCGGTACATTGCCGTTTATACTGGTATGAGTGTGTGTATTTAATTTTTTGCATACGAAATGGACGATATATATAGTACATTTAACTTTTTGCATACGAAATGGATGAATTATAGTTCAGTAAATTTTTTCATGAAAAATTAAAAAATTCCGACATCAACTTTTTTTCATAAATTTTTTTTCATAAAAAATTGATATAGAAAAATAGACTACATTAAATTTTTTTTCGTAAAATATTTTTTTTGCATGAAAAATGGATGAATTATGGTCAATTTAATTTTTTTATAAAAAATTTAAAAATGGACGATGTATAGTCTATTAAATTTTGTATGTATAGTCAGTCCATTTAATTTTTTTCATGACAAATAGACGATGTATAGCCTATTTAATCTTTTGCATACGAAATGGACGATTTATAGTCGATTAAATTTTTTTATAAAAAATTTAAAAAAAGACGAGTATAGTCCATTAAACTTTTTTCATGAAAAATTTTTTTCCATGAAAAATGGATGATGTATAGTTTATTAAATTCTTTGCACGAAAAGAAGACGACGTATATAGTCCATTTAATTTTTTAGATACGAAATGGACGAATTATAGTCAATTTAATTTTTTTTAAATTTAAAAATGCACGATGTATAGTCCATTAAATTTTGTATATATAGTTAGTCTATTTAATTTTTTGCATCTAAAAAAGCCGATGTATAGTCTATATAATTATTTGCACACGAATCGGACGATTTATAGTCGATAAAATTTTTTCATAAAAAATTTAAAAAAAGACGATGTATAAGTCCATTATATTTTTTTCATAAAAAAATTTTTTGCATGAAAAATGGATGATGTATAGTTTATTAAATTCTTTGCACGAAAAGAAGACGACGTATATAGTCCATTTAATTTTTTAGATACGAAATGGACGAATTATAGTCAATTTAATTTTTTTTTTAAATTTAAAAATGGACGATGTATAGTATATTAAATTTTGTATATAGTCAGTCCATTTAATTTTTTGCATCTTAAATAGACGATGTATAGTCTATATAATTATTTGCACACGAATCGGACGATTTATAGTCAATAAAATTTTTTCATAAAAAATTGAAAAATTATATATTTTTTCATAAAAAAATTTTTTGCATGAAAAATGGATGATGTATAGTTTATTAAATTCTTTGCACGAAAAGAAGACGACGTATATAGTCCATTTAATTTTTTAAATACGAAATGCACGAATTATAGTCAATTTAATTTTTTTTTAAATTTAAAAATGGACGATGTATAGTCCATTAAATTTTGTATATATAGTTAGTCTATTTAATTTTTTGCATCTAAAATAGCCGATGTATAGTCTATATAATTATTTGCACACGAATCGGATGATTTATAGTCGATAAAATTTTTTCATAAAAAATTGAAAAAAAGACGATGTATAGTCCATTATATTTTTTTCATAAAAAAATTTTTTGCATGAAAAATGGATGATGTATAATTTATTAAATTCTTTGCACGAAAAGAAGACGACGTATATAGTCCATTTAATTTTTTAGATACGAAATGGACGAATTATAGTCAATTTAATTTTTTTTTTTAATTTAAAAATGGACGATGTATAGTCCATTAAATTTTGTATATATAGTTAGTCTATTTAATTTTTTGCATCTAAAATAGCCGATGTATAGTCTATATAATTATTTGCACACGAATCGGACGATTTATAGTCGATAAAATTTTTTCATAAAAAATTGAAAAAAAGACGATGTATAGTCCATTATATTTTTTTCATAAAAAAATTTTTTGCATGAAAAATGGATGATGTATAGTTTATTAAATTCTTTGCACGAAAAGAAGACGACGTATATAGTCAATTTAATTTTTTAGATACGAAATGGACGAATTATATTCAATTTAATTTTTTTTTTTAATTTAAAAATGGACGATGTATAGTCCATTAAATTTTGTATATATAGTTAGTCTATTTAATTTTTTGCATCTAAAATAGACGATGTATAGTCTATATAATTATTTGCACACGAATCGGACGATTTATAGTCGATAAAATTTTTTCATAAAAAATTGAAAATAAATTCAGTAAAGTGCGACTTTGACTCGCGCACGAAGGGTTCCGTACGTTGGCTTTGAGCATTTTTTTAATAGTGTTGTTTTTACGTTTTTTCAGCTGAAATAATTTTTTTTTATTATTTTTCGTTTTTTTCTCGTTTTGGCGATTTTTTTTTAATTTTGGCAATTTTTTTCATTCTGGCGATTTTTTTCATTTTGGCGATTTTTTTTATTTTGGCAATTTTTTTTCATTTTGGAGATTTTTTTAATTTTGGCGATTTTTTCATTTTGGCAATTTTTTTTCATTTTGGCGATTTTTTCATTTTGGCGATTTTTCCGGTTTTTTGCGATTTATTTTCGATTTAGAATTTTTTTTAATTTGGTGCTTTTTTTCGTTTTGGCGATTTTTTTTTTTTTGATTTTGGCGATTTTTTTCGGTTTGGCGATTTTATAATTTTGAGATTTTTTTGATTTACCGGTTTTGAAAATTTCAAGAAGTTTGCTCTTACGGTTTCCAAGATACAGCAAGTTATCAAAATTACATAGTCAATATTACATTAACTGATGGTACACCCTTTAATTAAAATTTTTTAAATTTTAGTGTTAATTGTTGTAGTCTGTATAAAAATACACTAACTTTACAAATTTCAAGTGCATATACATACAATTGTATGTATATTACATGGGATTTTAACATTTTTCGTTGCTCGTTTTGGCACACCCTTTAATTTCCAACTCTCATGTATTTGTTGTTGTAGCGGCCAAGGCTCTACACACTGTGTCCAAATTTCAGGTCCGTAGCTCTTACGGTTCTCGAGAAAATACCCTGTGACGGACAGACGGACAGACGGACAGACGGCCAGACGGACAGACGGACAGACGGACAGACGGACAGACGGACAGACGGACAGACGGACAGACGGACAGACGGACAGACGGACAGACGGCCAGACGGACAGACGGACAGCGTAGCGAAAACAATAGGGTTCCTTTTTCACCTTTGGTGTACGGAACCCTAAAAAGACGATGTATAATCCATTATATTTTTTTCATAAAAAAATTTTTTGCATGAAAAATGGATGATGTATAGTTTATTAAATTCTTTGCACGAAAAGAAGACGACGTATATAGTCAATTTAATTTTTTAGATACGAAATGGACGAATTATAGTCAATTTAATTTTTTTTTAAATTTAAAAATGCACGATGTATAGTCCATTAAATTTTGTATATATAGTTAGTCTATTTAATTTTTTGCATCTAAAAAAGCCGATGTATAGTCTATATAATTATTTGCACACGAATCGGACGATTTATAGTCGATAAAATTTTTTCATAGAAAATTGAAAAAAAGACGATATATAGTCCATTATATTTTTTTCATAAAAAATTTTTTTCCATGAAAAATGGATGATGTATAGTTTATTAAATTCTTTGCACGAAAAGAAGACGACGTATATAGTCCATTTAATTTTTTAGATACAAAATGGACGAATTATAGTCAATTTAATTTTTTTTTTAAATTTAAAAATGGACGATGTATAGTCCATTAAATTTTGTATATATAGTTAGTCTATTTAATTTTTTGCATCTAAAATAGCCGATGTATAGTCTATATAATTATTTGCACACAAATCGGACGATTTATAGTCGATAAAATTTTTTCATAAAAAATTGAAAAAAAGACGATGTATATATAGTCCATTATATTTTTTTCATAAAAAAATTTTTTCCATGAAAAATGTATGATGTATAGTTTATTAAATTCTTTGCACGAAAAGAAGACGATGTATATAGTCCATTTAATTTTTTAGATACGAAATGGACGAATTATAGTCAATTTAATTTTTTTTTTAAATTTAAAAATGGACGATGTATAGTCCATTAAATTTTGTATATATAGTTAGTCTATTTAATTTTTTGCATCTAAAATAGACGATGTATAGTCTATATAATTATTTGCACACGAATCGGACGATTTATAGTCGATAAAATTTTTTCATAAAAAATTGAAAAAAAGACGATGTATAATTTTTTAGATACGAAATGGACGAATTATAGTCAATTTAATTTTTTTTTTAAATTTAAAAATGGACGATGTGTAGTCCATTAAATTTTGTATATATAGTTAGTGTATTTAATTTTTTGCATCTAAAATAGCCGATGTATAGTCTATATAATTATTTGCACACGAATCGGACGATTTATAGTCGATAAAATTTTTTCATAAAAAATTGAAAAAAGACGATGTATAGTCCATTATATTTTTTTCATAAAAAATTTTTTTGCATGAAAAATGGATGATGTATAGTTTATTAAATTCTTTGCACGAAAAGAAGACGACGTATATAGTCCATTTAATTTTTTAGATACGAAATGGACGAATTATAGTCAATTTAATTTTTTTTTTAATTTAAAAATGGACGATGTATAGTCCATTAAATTTTGTATATATAGTTAGTCTATTTAATTTTTTGCATCTAAAATAGCCGATGTATAGTCTATATAATTATTTGCACACGAATCGGACGATTTATAGTCGATAAAATTTTTTCATAAAAAATTGAAAAAAAGACGATGTATAGTCCATTATATTTTTTTCAAAAAAAATTTTTTTGCATGAAAAATGGATGATGTATAGTTTATTAAATTCTTTGCACGAAAAGAAGACGACGTATATAGTCCATTTAATTTTTTAGATACGAAATGGACGAATTATAGTCAATTTAATTTTTTTTTTAAATTTAAAAATGGACGATGTATAGTCCATTAAATTTTGTATATATATTTAGTCTATTTAATTTTTTGCATCTAAAATAGACGATGTATAGTCTATATAATTATTTGCACACGAATCGGACGATTTATAGTCGATAAAATTTTTTCATAAAAAATTGAAAAAAAGACGATGTATAGTCCATTATATTTTTTTCATAAAAAAATTTTTTGCATGAAAAATGGATGATGTATAGTTTATTAAATTCTTTGCACGAAAAGAAGACGACGTATATAGTCAATTTAATTTTTTAGATACGAAATGGACGAATTATAGTCAATTTAATTTTTTTTTTAAATTTAAAAATGGACGATGTATAGTCCATTAAATTTTGTATATATAGTTAGTCTATTTAATTTTTTGCATCTAAAATAGCCGATGTATAGTCTATATAATTATTTGCACACGAATCGGACGATTTATAGTCGATAAAATTTTTTCATAAAAAATTGAAAAAAAGACGATGTATAGTCCATTATATTTTTTTCATAAAAAAATTTTTTGCATGAAAAATGGATGATGTGTAGTTTATTAAATTCTTTGCACGAAAAGAAGACGACGTATATAGTCCATTTAATTTTTTAGATACGAAATGGACGAATTATAGTCAATTTAATTTTTTTTTTTAAATTTAAAAATGGACGATGTATAGTCCATTAAATTTTGTATATATAGTTAGTCTATTTAATTTTTTGCATCTAAAATAGCCGATGTATAGTCTATATAATTATTTGCACACGAATCGGACGATTTATAGTCGATAAAATTTTTTCATAGAAAATTGAAAAAAAGACGATATATAGTCCATTATATTTTTTTCATAAAAAATTTTTTTCCATGAAAAATGGATGATGTATAGTTTATTAAATTCTTTGCACGAAAAGAAGACGACGTATATAGTCCATTTAATTTTTTAGATACAAAATGGACGAATTATAGTCAATTTAATTTTTTTTTTAAATTTAAAAATGGACGATGTATAGTCCATTAAATTTTGTATATATAGTTAGTCTATTTAATTTTTTGCATCTAAAATAGACGATGTATAGTCTATATAATTATCTGCACACAAATCGGACGATTTATAGTCGATAAAATTTTTTCATAAAAAATTGAAAAAAAGACGATGTATATATAGTCCATTATATTTTTTTCATAAAAAAATTTTTTCCATGAAAAATGTATGATGTATAGTTTATTAAATTCTTTGCACGAAAAGAAGACGATGTATATAGTCCATTTAATTTTTTAGATACGAAATGGACGAATTATAGTAAATTTTATTTTTTTTTTAAATTTAAAAATGGACGATGTATAGTCCATTAAATTTTGTATATATAGTTAGTCTATTTAATTTTTTGCATCTAAAAAAGCCGATGTATAGTCTATATAATTATTTGCACACGAATCGGACGATTTATAGTCGATAAAATTTTTCCATAAAAAATTGAAAAAAAGACGATGTATAATCCATTATATTTTTTTCATAAAAAAATTTTTTGCATGAAAAATGGATGATGTATAGTTTATTAAATTCTTTGCACGAAAAGAAGACGACGTATATAGTCCATTTAATTTTTTAGATACGAAATGGACGAATTATAGTCAATTTAATTTTTTTTTTAATTTAAAAATGGACGATGTATAGTCCATTAAATTTTGTATATATAGTTAGTCTATTTAATTTTTTGCATCTAAAATAGCCGATGTATAGTCTATATAATTATTTGCACACGAATCGGACGATTTATAGTCGATAAAATTTTTTCATAAAAAATTGAAAAAAAGACGATGTATAGTCCATTATATTTTTTTCAAAAAAAATTTTTTTGCATGAAAAATGGATGATGTATAGTTTATTAAATTCTTTGCACGAAAAGAAGACGACGTATATAGTCAATTTAATTTTTTAGATACGAAATGGACGAATTATAGTCAATTTAATTTTTTTTTTAAATTTAAAAATGGACGATGTATAGTCCATTAAATTTTGTATATATATTTAGTCTATTTAATTTTTTGCATCTAAAATAGACGATGTATAGTCTATATAATTATTTGCACACGAATCGGACGATTTATAGTCGATAAAATTTTTTCATAAAAAATTTAAAAAAAGACGATGTATAGTCCATTATATTTTTTTCATAAAAAAATTTTTTGCATGAAAAATGGATGATGTATAGTTTATTAAATTCCTTGCACGAAAAGAAGACGACGTATATAGTCAATTTAATTTTTTAGATACGAAATGGACGAATTATAGTCAATTTAATTTTTTTTTTTAAATTTAAAAATGGACGATGTATAGTCCATTAAATTTTGTATATATAGTTAGTCTATTTAATTTTTTGCATCTAAAATAGCCGATGTATAGTCTATATAATTATTTGCACACGAATCGGACGATTTATAGTCGATAAAATTTTTTCATAAAAAATTGAAAAAAAGACGATGTATAGTCCATTATATTTTTTTCATAAAAAAATTTTTTGCATGAAAAATGGATGATGTGTAGTTTATTAAATTCTTTGCACGAAAAGAAGACGACGTATATAGTCCATTTAATTTTTTAGATACGAAATGGACGAATTATAGTCAATTTAATTTTTTTTTTTAAATTTAAAAATGGACGATGTATAGTCCATTAAATTTTGTATATATAGTTAGTCTATTTAATTTTTTGCATCTAAAATAGCCGATGTATAGTCTATATAATTATTTGCACACGAATCGGACGATTTATAGTCGATAAAATTTTTTCATAAAAAATTGAAAAAAAGACGATGTATATATAGTCCATTATATTTTTTTCATAAAAAAATTTTTTGCATGAAAAATGGATGATGTATAGTTTATTAAATTCTTTGCACGAAAAGAAGACGACGTATATAGTCAATTTAATTTTTTAGATACGAAATGGACGAATTATAGTCAATTTAATTTTTTTTTTTATTTAAAAATGGACGATGTATAGTCCATTAAATTTTGTATATATAGTTAGTCTATTTAATTTTTTGCATCTAAAATAGCCGATGTATAGTCTATATAATTATTTGCACACGAATCGGACGATTTATAGTCGATAAAATTTTTTCATAAAAAATTTAAAAAAAGACGATGTATAGTCCATTATATTTTTTTCATAAAAAAATTTTTTGCATGAAAAATGGATGATGTATAGTTTATTAAATTCTTTGCACGAAAAGAAGACGACGTATATAGTCCATTTAATTTTTTAGATACGAAATGGACGAATTATAGTCAATTTAATTTTTTTTTTAATTTAAAAATGGACGATGTATAGTCCATTAAATTTTGTATATATAGTTAGTCTATTTAATTTTTTGCATCTAAAAAAGCCGATGTATAGTCTATATAATTATTTGCACACGAATCGGACGATTTATAGTCGATAAAATTTTTTCATAAAAAATTGAAAAAAAGACGATGTATAGTCCATTATATTTTTTTCATAAAAAAATTTTTTGCATGAAAAATGGATGATGTATAGTTTATTAAATTCTTTGCACGAAAAGAAGACGACGTATATAGTCCATTTAATTTTTTAGATACGAAATGGACGAATTATAGTCAATTTAATTTTTTTTTTAATTTAAAAATGGACGATGTATAGTCCATTAAATTTTGTATATATAGTTAGTCTATTTAATTTTTTGCATCTAAAAAAGCCGATGTATAGTCTATATAATTATTTGCACACGAATCGGACGATTTATAGTCGATAAAATTTTTTCATAAAAAATTGAAAAAAAGACGATGTATAATTTTTTAGATACGAAATGGACGAATTATAGTCAATTTAATTTTTTTTTTAAATTTAAAAATGGACGATGTGTAGTCCATTAAATTTTGTATATATAGTTAGTGTATTTAATTTTTTGCATCTAAAATAGCCGATGTATAGTCTATATAATTATTTGCACACGAATCGGACGATTTATAGTCGATAAAATTTTTTCATAAAAAATTGAAAAAAGACGATGTATAGTCCATTATATTTTTTTCATAAAAAATTTTTTTGCATGAAAAATGGATGATGTATAGTTTATTAAATTCTTTGCACGAAAAGAAGACGACGTATATAGTCCATTTAATTTTTTAGATACGAAATGGACGAATTATAGTCAATTTAATTTTTTTTTTAATTTAAAAATGGACGATGTATAGTCCATTAAATTTTGTATATATAGTTAGTCTATTTAATTTTTTGCATCTAAAATAGCCGATGTATAGTCTATATAATTATTTGCACACGAATCGGACGATTTATAGTCGATAAAATTTTTTCATAAAAAATTGAAAAAAAGACGATGTATATATAGTCCATTATATTTTTTTCATAAAAAAATTTTTTCCATGAAAAATGTATGATGTATAGTTTATTAAATTCTTTGCACGAAAAGAAGACGATGTATATAGTCCATTTAATTTTTTAGATACGAAATGGACGAATTATAGTAAATTTAATTTTTTTTTTAAATTTAAAAATGGACGATGTATAGTCCATTAAATTTTGTATATATAGTTAGTCTATTTAATTTTTTGCATCTAAAAAAGCCGATGTATAGTCTATATAATTATTTGCACACGAATCGGACGATTTATAGTCGATAAAATTTTTTCATAAAAAATTGAAAAAAAGACGATGTATAATCCATTATATTTTTTTCATAAAAAAATTTTTTGCATGAAAAATGGATGATGTATAGTTTATTAAATTCTTTGCACGAAAAGAAGACGACGTATATAGTCCATTTAATTTTTTAGATACGAAATGGACGAATTATAGTCAATTTAATTTTTTTTTTAATTTAAAAATGGACGATGTATAGTCCATTAAATTTTGTATATATAGTTAGTCTATTTAATTTTTTGCATCTAAAATAGCCGATGTATAGTCTATATAATTATTTGCACACGAATCGGACGATTTATAGTCGATAAAATTTTTTCATAAAAAATTGAAAAAAAGACGATGTATAGTCCATTATATTTTTTTCATAAAAAAATTTTTTCCATGAAAAATGGATGATGTATAGTTTATTAAATTCTTTGCACGAAAAGAAGACGACGTATATAGTCCATTTAATTTTTTAGATACGAAATGGACGAATTATAGTCAATTTAATTTTTTTTTAATTTAAAAATGGACGATGTATAGTCCATTAAATTTTGTATATATAGTTAGTCTATTTAATTTTTTGCATCTAAAATAGCCGATGTATAGTCTATATAATTATTTGCACACGAATCGGACGATTTATAGTCGATAAAATTTTTTCATAAAAAATTGAAAAAAAGACGATGTATAGTCCATTATATTTTTTTCAAAAAAAATTTTTTTGCATGAAAAATGGATGATGTATAGTTTATTAAATTCTTTGCACGAAAAGAAGACGACGTATATAGTCAATTTAATTTTTTAGATACGAAATGGACGAATTATAGTCAATTTAATTTTTTTTTTAAATTTAAAAATGGACGATGTATAGTCCATTAAATTTTGTATATATATTTAGTCTATTTAATTTTTTGCATCTAAAATAGACGATGTATAGTCTATATAATTATTTGCACACGAATCGGACGATTTATAGTCGATAAAATTTTTTCATAAAAAATTTAAAAAAAGACGATGTATAATAGTCCATTATATTTTTTTCATAAAAAAATTTTTTGCATGAAAAATGGATGATGTATAGTTTATTAAATTCCTTGCACGAAAAGAAGACGACGTATATAGTCAATTTAATTTTTTAGATACGAAATGGACGAATTATAGTCAATTTAATTTTTTTTTTTAAATTTAAAAATGGACGATGTATAGTCCATTAAATTTTGTATATATAGTTAGTCTATTTAATTTTTTGCATCTAAAATAGCCGATGTATAGTCTATATAATTATTTGCACACGAATCGGACGATTTATAGTCGATAAAATTTTTTCATAAAAAATTGAAAAAAAGACGATGTATAGTCCATTATATTTTTTTCATAAAAAAATTTTTTGCATGAAAAATGGATGATGTGTAGTTTATTAAATTCTTTGCACGAAAAGAAGACGACGTATATAGTCCATTTAATTTTTTAGATACGAAATGGACGAATTATAGTCAATTTAATTTTTTTTTTAAATTTAAAAATGGACGATGTATAGTCCATTAAATTTTGTATATATAGTTAGTCTATTTAATTTTTTGCATCTAAAATAGCCGATGTATAGTCTATATAATTATTTGCACACGAATCGGACGATTTATAGTCGATAAAATTTTTTCATAAAAAATTGAAAAAAAGACGATGTATATATAGTCCATTATATTTTTTTCATAAAAAAATTTTTTGCATGAAAAATGGATGATGTATAGTTTATTAAATTCTTTGCACGAAAAGAAGACGACGTATATAGTCAATTTAATTTTTTAGATACGAAATGGACGAATTATAGTCAATTTAATTTTTTTTTTATTTAAAAATGGACGATGTATAGTCCATTAAATTTTGTATATATAGTTAGTCTATTTAATTTTTTGCATCTAAAATAGCCGATGTATAGTCTATATAATTATTTGCACACGAATCGGACGATTTATAGTCGATAAAATTTTTTCATAAAAAATTTAAAAAAAGACGATGTATAGTCCATTATATTTTTTTCATAAAAAAATTTTTTGCATGAAAAATGGATGATGTATAGTTTATTAAATTCTTTGCACGAAAAGAAGACGACGTATATAGTCCATTTAATTTTTTAGATACGAAATGGACGAATTATAGTCAATTTAATTTTTTTTTTAATTTAAAAATGGACGATGTATAGTCCATTAAATTTTGTATATATAGTTAGTCTATTTAATTTTTTGCATCTAAAAAAGCCGATGTATAGTCTATATAATTATTTGCACACGAATCGGACGATTTATAGTCGATAAAATTTTTTCATAAAAAATTGAAAAAAAGACGATGTATAGTCCATTATATTTTTTTCATAAAAAAATTTTTTGCATGAAAAATGGATGATGTATAGTTTATTAAATTCTTTGCACGAAAAGAAGACGACGTATATAGTCCATTTAATTTTTTAGATACGAAATGGACGAATTATAGTCAATTTAATTTTTTTTTTAATTTAAAAATGGACGATGTATAGTCCATTAAATTTTGTATATATAGTTAGTCTATTTAATTTTTTGCATCTAAAAAAGCCGATGTATAGTCTATATAATTATTTGCACACGAATCGGACGATTTATAGTCGATAAAATTTTTTCATAAAAAATTGAAAAAAAGACGATGTATAGTCCATTATATTTTTTTCATAAAAAATTTTTTTGCATGAAAAATGGATGATGTATAGTTTATTAAATTCTTTGCACGAAAAGAAGACGACGTATATAGTCAATTTAATTTTTTAGATACGAAATGGACGAATTATAGTCAATTAAATTTTTTTTTTAATTTAAAAATGGACGATGTATAGTCCATTAAATTTTGTATATATAGTTAGTCTATTTAATTTTTTGCATCTAAAATAGCCGATGTATAGTCTATATAATTATTTGCACACGAATCGGACGATTTATAGTCGATAAAATTTTTTCATAAAAAATTTAAAAAAAAGACGATGTATAGTCCATTATATTTTTTTCATAAAAAATTTTTTTGCATGAAAAATGGATGATGTATAGTTTATTAAATTCTTTGCACGAAAAGAAGACGACGTATATAGTCCATTTAATTTTTTAGATACGAAATGGACGAATTATAGTCAATTTAATTTTTTTTTAAATTTAAAAATGCACGATGTATAGTCCATTAAATTTTGTATATATAGTTAGCCTATTTAATTTTTTGCATCTAAAAAAGCCGATGTATAGTCTATATAATTATTTGCACACGAATCGGACGATTTATAGTCGATAAAATTTTTTCATAAAAAATTGAAAAAAAGACGATGTATATATAGTCCATTATATTTTTTTCATAAAAAAATTTTTTCCATGAAAAATGTATGATGTATAGTTTATTAAATTCTTTGCACGAAAAGAAGACGATGTATATAGTCCATTTAATTTTTTAGATACGAAATGGACGAATTATAGTAAATTTAATTTTTTTTTTTAATTTAAAAATGGACGATGTATAGTCCATTAAATTTTGTATATATAGTTAGTCTATTTAATTTTTTGCATCTAAAAAAGCCGATGTATAGTCTATATAATTATTTGCACACGAATCGGACGATTTATAGTCGATAAAATTTTTTCATAAAAAATTGAAAAAAAGACGATGTATAGTCCATTATATTTTTTTCATAAAAAAATTTTTTGCATGAAAAATGGATGATGTATAGTTTATTAAATTCTTTGCACGAAAAGAAGACGACGTATATAGTCCATTTAATTTTTTAGATACGAAATGGACGAATTATAGTCAATTTAATTTTTTTTTTAATTTAAAAATGGACGATGTATAGTCCATTAAATTTTGTATATATAGTTAGTCTATTTAATTTTTTGCATCTAAAATAGCCGATGTATAGTCTATATAATTATTTGCACACGAATCGGACGATTTATAGTCGATAAAATTTTTTCATAAAAAATTGAAAAAAAGACGATGTATAGTCCATTATATTTTTTTCAAAAAAATTTTTTTGCATGAAAAATGGATGATGTATAGTTTATTAAATTCTTTGCACGAAAAGAAGACGACGTATATAGTCAATTTAATTTTTGAGATACGAAATGGACGAATTATAGTCAATTTAATTTTTTTTTTAAATTTAAAAATGGACGATGTATAGTCCATTAAATTTTGTATATATATTTAGTCTATTTAATTTTTTGCATCTAAAATAGACGATGTATAGTCTATATAATTATTTGCACACGAATCGGACGATTTATAGTCGATAAAATTTTTTCATAAAAAATTTAAAAAAAGACGATGTATAGTCCATTATATTTTTTTCATAAAAAAATTTTTTGCATGAAAAATGGATGATGTATAGTTTATTAAATTCCTTGCACGAAAAGAAGACGACGTATATAGTCAATTTAATTTTTTAGATACGAAATGGACGAATTATAGTCAATTTAATTTTTTTTTTAAATTTAAAAATGGACGATGTATAGTCCATTAAATTTTGTATATATAGTTAGTCTATTTAATTTTTTGCATCTAAAATAGCCGATGTATAGTCTATATAATTATTTGCACACGAATCGGACGATTTATAGTCGATAAAATTTTTTCATAAAAAATTGAAAAAAAGACGATGTATAGTCCATTATATTTTTTTCATAAAAAAATTTTTTGCATGAAAAATGGATGATGTGTAGTTTATTAAATTCTTTGCACGAAAAGAAGACGACGTATATAGTCCATTTAATTTTTTAGATACGAAATGGACGAATTATAGTCAATTTAATTTTTTTTTTTAAATTTAAAAATGGACGATGTATAGTCCATTAAATTTTGTATATATAGTTAGTCTATTTAATTTTTTGCATCTAAAATAGCCGATGTATAGTCTATATAATTATTTGCACACGAATCGGACGATTTATAGTCGATAAAATTTTTTCATAAAAAATTGAAAAAAAGACGATGTATATATAGTCCATTATATTTTTTTCATAAAAAAATTTTTTGCATGAAAAATGGATGATGTATAGTTTATTAAATTCTTTGCACGAAAAGAAGACGACGTATATAGTCAATTTAATTTTTTAGATACGAAATGGACGAATTATAGTCAATTTAATTTTTTTTTTTATTTAAAAATGGACGATGTATAGTCCATTAAATTTTGTATATATAGTTAGTCTATTTAATTTTTTGCATCTAAAATAGCCGATGTATAGTCTATATAATTATTTGCACACGAATCGGACGATTTATAGTCGATAAAATTTTTTCATAAAAAATTTAAAAAAAGACGATGTATAGTCCATTATATTTTTTTCATAAAAAAATTTTTTGCATGAAAAATGGATGATGTATAGTTTATTAAATTCTTTGCACGAAAAGAAGACGACGTATATAGTCCATTTAATTTTTTAGATACGAAATGGACGAATTATAGTCAATTTAATTTTTTTTTTAATTTAAAAATGGACGATGTATAGTCCATTAAATTTTGTATATATAGTTAGTCTATTTAATTTTTTGCATCTAAAAAAGCCGATGTATAGTCTATATAATTATTTGCACACGAATCGGACGATTTATAGTCGATAAAATTTTTTCATAAAAAACTGAAAAAAAGACGATGTATAGTCCATTATATTTTTTTCATAAAAAAATTTTTTGCATGAAAAATGGATGATGTATAGTTTATTAAATTCTTTGCACGAAAAGAAGACGACGTATATAGTCCATTTAATTTTTTAGATACGAAATGGACGAATTATAGTCAATTTAATTTTTTTTTTAATTTAAAAATGGACGATGTATAGTCCATTAAATTTTGTATATATAGTTAGTCTATTTAATTTTTTGCATCTAAAAAAGCCGATGTATAGTCTATATAATTATTTGCACACGAATCGGACGATTTATAGTCGATAAAATTTTTTCATAAAAAATTGAAAAAAAGACGATGTATAGTCCATTATATTTTTTTCATAAAAAATTTTTTTGCATGAAAAATGGATGATGTATAGTTTATTAAATTCTTTGCACGAAAAGAAGACGACGTATATAGTCAATTTAATTTTTTAGATACGAAATGGACGAATTATAGTCAATTAAATTTTTTTTTTAATTTAAAAATGGACGATGTATAGTCCATTAAATTTTGTATATATAGTTAGTCTATTTAATTTTTTGCATCTAAAATAGCCGATGTATAGTCTATATAATTATTTGCACACGAATCGGACGATTTATAGTCGATAAAATTTTTTCATAAAAAATTTAAAAAAAAGACGATGTATAGTCCATTATATTTTTTTCATAAAAAATTTTTTTGCATGAAAAATGGATGATGTATAGTTTATTAAATTCTTTGCACGAAAAGAAGACGACGTATATAGTCCATTTAATTTTTTAGATACGAAATGGACGAATTATAGTCAATTTAATTTTTTTTTAAATTTAAAAATGCACGATGTATAGTCCATTAAATTTTGTATATATAGTTAGCCTATTTAATTTTTTGCATCTAAAAAAGCCGATGTATAGTCTATATAATTATTTGCACACGAATCGGACGATTTATAGTCGATAAAATTTTTTCATAGAAAATTGAAAAAAAGACGATATATAGTCCATTATATTTTTTTCATAAAAAATTTTTTTCCATGAAAAATGGATGATGTATAGTTTATTAAATTCTTTGCACGAAAAGAAGACGACGTATATAGTCCATTTAATTTTTTAGATACAAAATGGACGAATTATAGTCAATTTAATTTTTTTTTAAAATTTAAAAATGGACGATGTATAGTCCATTAAATTTTGTATATATAGTTAGTCTATTTAATTTTTTGCATCTAAAATAGACGATGTATAGTCTATATAATTATCTGCACACAAATCGGACGATTTATAGTCGATAAAATTTTTTCATAAAAAATTGAAAAAAAGACGATGTATATATAGTCCATTATATTTTTTTCATAAAAAAATTTTTTCCATGAAAAATGTATGATGTATAGTTTATTAAATTCTTTGCACGAAAAGAAGACGATGTATATAGTCCATTTAATTTTTTAGATACGAAATGGACGAATTATAGTAAATTTAATTTTTTTTTTAAATTTAAAAATGGACGATGTATAGTCCATTAAATTTTGTATATATAGTTAGTCTATTTAATTTTTTGCATCTAAAAAAGCCGATGTATAGTCTATATAATTATTTGCACACGAATCGGACGATTTATAGTCGATAAAATTTTTTCATAAAAAATTGAAAAAAAGACGATATAATATAGTCCATTATATTTTTTTCATAAAAAAATTTTTTGCATGAAAAATGGATGATGTATAGTTTATTAAATTCTTTGCACGAAAAGAAGACGATGTATATAGTCCATTTAATTTTTTAGATACGAAATGGACGAATTATAGTCAATTTAATTTTTTTTTTAAATTTAAAAATGGACGATGTATAGTCCATTAAATTTTGTATATATAGTTAGTCTATTTAATTTTTTGCATCTAAAATAGACGATGTATAGTCTATATAATTATTTGCACACGAATCGGACGATTTATAGTCGATAAAATTTTTTCATAAAAAATTGAAAAAAAGACGATGTATAATCCATTATATTTTTTTCATAAAAAAATTTTTTGCATGAAAAATGGATGATGTATAGTTTATTAAATTCTTTGCACGAAAAGAAGACGACGTATATAGTCCATTTAATTTTTTAGATACGAAATGGACGAATTATAGTCAATTTAATTTTTTTTTTAATTTAAAAATGGACGATGTATAGTCCATTAAATTTTGTATATATAGTTAGTCTATTTAATTTTTTGCATCTAAAATAGCCGATGTATAGTCTATATAATTATTTGCACACGAATCGGACGATTTATAGTCGATAAAATTTTTTCATAAAAAATTGAAAAAAAGACGATGTATAGTCCATTATATTTTTTTCATAAAAAAATTTTTTGCATGAAAAATGGATGATGTATAGTTTATTAAATTCTTTGCACGAAAAGAAGACGACGTATATAGTCCATTTAATTTTTTAGATACGAAATGGACGAATTATAGTCAATTTAATTTTTTTTTTAATTTAAAAATGGACGATGTATAGTCCATTAAATTTTGTATATATAGTTAGTCTATTTAATTTTTTGCATCTAAAATAGCCGATGTATAGTCTATATAATTATTTGCACACGAATCGGACGATTTATAGTCTATAAAATTTTTTCATAAAAAATTGAAAAAAAGACGATGTATAGTCCATTATATTTTTTTCAAAAAAAATTTTTTTGCATGAAAAATGGATGATGTATAGTTTATTAAATTCTTTGCACGAAAAGAAGACGACGTATATAGTCCATTTAATTTTTTAGATACAAAATGGACGAATTATAGTCAATTTAATTTTTTTTTAAAATTTAAAAATGGACGATGTATAGTCCATTAAATTTTGTATATATAGTTAGTCTATTTAATTTTTTGCATCTAAAATAGACGATGTATAGTCTATATAATTATCTGCACACAAATCGGACGATTTATAGTCGATAAAATTTTTTCATAAAAAATTGAAAAAAAGACGATGTATATATAGTCCATTATATTTTTTTCATAAAAAAATTTTTTCCATGAAAAATGTATGATGTATAGTTTATTAAATTCTTTGCACGAAAAGAAGACGATGTATATAGTCCATTTAATTTTTTAGATACGAAATGGACGAATTATAGTAAATTTAATTTTTTTTTTAAATTTAAAAATGGACGATGTATAGTCCATTAAATTTTGTATATATAGTTAGTCTATTTAATTTTTTGCATCTAAAAAAGCCGATGTATAGTCTATATAATTATTTGCACACGAATCGGACGATTTATAGTCGATAAAATTTTTTCATAAAAAATTGAAAAAAAGACGATATAATATAGTCCATTATATTTTTTTCATAAAAAAATTTTTTGCATGAAAAATGGATGATGTATAGTTTATTAAATTCTTTGCACGAAAAGAAGACGATGTATATAGTCCATTTAATTTTTTAGATACGAAATGGACGAATTATAGTCAATTTAATTTTTTTTTTTAAATTTAAAAATGGACGATGTATAGTCCATTAAATTTTGTATATATAGTTAGTCTATTTAATTTTTTGCATCTAAAATAGACGATGTATAGTCTATATAATTATTTGCACACGAATCGGACGATTTATAGTCGATAAAATTTTTTCATAAAAAATTGAAAAAAAGACGATGTATAATCCATTATATTTTTTTCATAAAAAAATTTTTTGCATGAAAAATGGATGATGTATAGTTTATTAAATTCTTTGCACGAAAAGAAGACGACGTATATAGTCCATTTAATTTTTTAGATACGAAATGGACGAATTATAGTCAATTTAATTTTTTTTTTTAATTTAAAAATGGACGATGTATAGTCCATTAAATTTTGTATATATAGTTAGTCTATTTAATTTTTTGCATCTAAAATAGCCGATGTATAGTCTATATAATTATTTGCACACGAATCGGACGATTTATAGTCGATAAAATTTTTTCATAAAAAATTGAAAAAAAGACGATGTATAGTCCATTATATTTTTTTCATAAAAAAATTTTTTGCATGAAAAATGGATGATGTATAGTTTATTAAATTCTTTGCACGAAAAGAAGACGACGTATATAGTCCATTTAATTTTTTAGATACGAAATGGACGAATTATAGTCAATTTAATTTTTTTTTTAATTTAAAAATGGACGATGTATAGTCCATTAAATTTTGTATATATAGTTAGTCTATTTAATTTTTTGCATCTAAAATAGCCGATGTATAGTCTATATAATTATTTGCACACGAATCGGACGATTTATAGTCTATAAAATTTTTTCATAAAAAATTGAAAAAAAGACGATGTATAGTCCATTATATTTTTTTCAAAAAAAATTTTTTTGCATGAAAAATGGATGATGTATAGTTTATTAAATTCTTTGCACGAAAAGAAGACGACGTATATAGTCAATTTAATTTTTTAGATACGAAATGGACGAATTATAGTCAATTTAATTTTTTTTTTAAATTTAAAAATGGACGATGTATAGTCCATTAAATTTTGTATATATATTTAATCTATTTAATTTTTTGCATCTAAAATAGACGATGTATAGTCTATATAATTATTTGCACACGAATCGGACGATTTATAGTCGATAAAATTTTTTCATAAAAAATTGAAAAAAAGACGATGTATAGTCCATTATATTTTTTTCATAAAAAAATTTTTTGCATGAAAAATGGATGATGTATAGTTTATTAAATTCTTTGCACGAAAAGAAGACGACGTATATAGTCAATTTAATTTTTTAGATACGAAATGGACGAATTATAGTCAATTTAATTTTTTTTTTAAATTTAAAAATGGACGATGTATAGTCCATTAAATTTTGTATATATAGTTAGTCTATTTAATTTTTTGCATCTAAAATAGCCGATGTATAGTCTATATAATTATTTGCACACGAATCGGACGATTTATAGTCGATAAAATTTTTTCATAAAAAATTGAAAAAAAGACGATGTATAGTCCATTATATTTTTTTCATAAAAAAATTTTTTGCATGAAAAATGGATGATGTGTAGTTTATTAAATTCTTTGCACGAAAAGAAGACGACGTATATAGTCCATTTAATTTTTTAGATACGAAATGGACGAATTATAGTCAATTTAATTTTTTTTTTTAAATTTAAAAATGGACGATGTATAGTCCATTAAATTTTGTATATATAGTTAGTCTATTTAATTTTTTGCATCTAAAATAGCCGATGTATAGTCTATATAATTATTTGCACACGAATCGGACGATTTATAGTCGATAAAATTTTTTCATAAAAAATTGAAAAAAAGACGATGTATATATAGTCCATTATATTTTTTTCATAAAAAAATTTTTTGCATGAAAAATGGATGATGTATAGTTTATTAAATTCTTTGCACGAAAAGAAGACGACGTATATAGTCAATTTAATTTTTTAGATACGAAATGGACGAATTATAGTCAATTTAATTTTTTTTTTTAAATTTAAAAATGGACGATGTATATATAGTCCATTAAATTTTGTATATATAGTTAGTCTATTTAATTTTTTGCATCTAAAATAGACGATGTATAGTCTATATAATTATTTGCACACGAATCGGACGATTTATAGTCGATAAAATTTTTTCATAAAAAATTAAAAAAAAGACGATGTATATAGTCCATTATATTTTTTTCATAAAAAAATTTTTTGCATGAAAAATGGATGATGTATAGTTTATTAAATTCTTTGCACGAAAAGAAGACGACGTATATAGTCCATTTAATTTTTTAGATACGAAATGGACGAATTATAGTCAATTTAATTTTTTTTTTTAATTTAAAAATGGACGATGTATAGTCCATTAAATTTTGTATATATAGTTAGTCTATTTAATTTTTTGCATCTAAAATAGCCGATGTATAGTCTATATAATTATTTGCACACGAATCGGACGATTTATAGTCGATAAAATTTTTTCATAAAAAATTGAAAAAAAGACGATGTATAGTCCATTATATTTTTTTCATAAAAAAATTTTTTGCATGAAAAATGGATGATGTATAGTTTATTAAATTCTTTGCACGAAAAGAAGACGACGTATATAGTCCATTTAATTTTTTAGATACGAAATGGACGAATTATAGTCAATTTAATTTTTTTTTTAATTTAAAAATGGACGATGTATAGTCCATTAAATTTTGTATATATAGTTAGTCTATTTAATTTTTTGCATCTAAAATAGCCGATGTATAGTCTATATAATTATTTGCACACGAATCGGACGATTTATAGTCTATAAAATTTTTTCATAAAAAATTGAAAAAAAGACGATGTATAGTCCATTATATTTTTTTCAAAAAAAATTTTTTTGCATGAAAAATGGATGATGTATAGTTTATTAAATTCTTTGCACGAAAAGAAGACGACGTATATAGTCAATTTAATTTTTTAGATACGAAATGGACGAATTATAGTCAATTTAATTTTTTTTTTAAATTTAAAAATGGACGATGTATAGTCCATTAAATTTTGTATATATATTTAATCTATTTAATTTTTTGCATCTAAAATAGACGATGTATAGTCTATATAATTATTTGCACACGAATCGGACGATTTATAGTCGATAAAATTTTTTCATAAAAAATTGAAAAAAAGACGATGTATAGTCCATTATATTTTTTTCATAAAAAAATTTTTTGCATGAAAAATGGATGATGTATAGTTTATTAAATTCTTTGCACGAAAAGAAGACGACGTATATAGTCAATTTAATTTTTTAGATACGAAATGGACGAATTATAGTCAATTTAATTTTTTTTTTAAATTTAAAAATGGACGATGTATAGTCCATTAAATTTTGTATATATAGTTAGTCTATTTAATTTTTTGCATCTAAAATAGCCGATGTATAGTCTATATAATTATTTGCACACGAATCGGACGATTTATAGTCGATAAAATTTTTTCATAAAAAATTGAAAAAAAGACGATGTATAGTCCATTATATTTTTTTCATAAAAAAATTTTTTGCATGAAAAATGGATGATGTGTAGTTTATTAAATTCTTTGCACGAAAAGAAGACGACGTATATAGTCCATTTAATTTTTTAGATACGAAATGGACGAATTATAGTCAATTTAATTTTTTTTTTTAAATTTAAAAATGGACGATGTATAGTCCATTAAATTTTGTATATATAGTTAGTCTATTTAATTTTTTGCATCTAAAATAGCCGATGTATAGTCTATATAATTATTTGCACACGAATCGGACGATTTATAGTCGATAAAATTTTTTCATAAAAAATTGAAAAAAAGACGATGTATATATAGTCCATTATATTTTTTTCATAAAAAAATTTTTTGCATGAAAAATGGATGATGTATAGTTTATTAAATTCTTTGCACGAAAAGAAGACGACGTATATAGTCAATTTAATTTTTTAGATACGAAATGGACGAATTATAGTCAATTTAATTTTTTTTTTTAAATTTAAAAATGGACGATGTATATATAGTCCATTAAATTTTGTATATATAGTTAGTCTATTTAATTTTTTGCATCTAAAATAGACGATGTATAGTCTATATAATTATTTGCACACGAATCGGACGATTTATAGTCGATAAAATTTTTTCATAAAAAATTAAAAAAAAGACGATGTATATAGTCCATTATATTTTTTTCATAAAAAAATTTTTTGCATGAAAAATGGATGATGTATAGTTTATTAAATTCTTTGCACGAAAAGAAGACGACGTATATAGTCCATTTAATTTTTTAGATACGAAATGGACGAATTATAGTCAATTTAATTTTTTTTTTAATTTAAAAATGGACGATGTATAGTCCATTAAATTTTGTATATATAGTTAGTCTATTTAATTTTTTGCATCTAAAAAAGCCGATGTATAGTCTATATAATTATTTGCACACGAATCGGACGATTTATAGTCGATAAAATTTTTTCATAAAAAATTGAAAAAAAGACGATGTATAATAGTCCATTATATTTTTTTCATAAAAAATTTTTTTGCATGAAAAATGGATGATGTATAGTTTATTAAATTCTTTGCACGAAAAGAAGACGACGTATATAGTCAATTTAATTTTTTAGATACGAAATGGACGAATTATAGTCAATTAAATTTTTTTTTTAATTTAAAAATGGACGATGTATAGTCCATTAAATTTTGTATATATAGTTAGTCTATTTAATTTTTTGCATCTAAAATAGCCGATGTATAGTCTATATAATTATTTGCACACGAATCGGACGATTTATAGTCGATAAAATTTTTTCATAAAAAATTGAAAAAAAGACGATGTATAGTCCATTATATTTTTTTCATAAAAAAATTTTTTGCATGAAAAATGGATGATGTATAGTTTATTAAATTCTTTGCACGAAAAGAAGACGACGTATATAGTCCATTTAATTTTTTAGATACGAAATGGACGAATTATAGTCAATTTAATTTTTTTTTTTAAACTTAAAAATGGACGATGTATAGTCCATTAAATTTTGTATATATAGTTAGTCTATTTAATTTTTTGCATCTAAAATAGACGATGTATAGTCTATATAATTATTTGCACACGAATCGGACGATTTATAGTCGATAAAATTTTTTCATAAAAAATTGAAAAAAAGACGATGTATAGTCCATTATATTTTTTTCATAAAAAAATTTTTTGCATGAAAAATGGATGATGTATAGTTTATTAAATTCTTTGCACGAAAAGAAGACGACGTATATAGTCCATTTAATTTTTTAGATACGAAATGGACGAATTATAGTCAATTTAATTTTTTTTTTAATTTAAAAATGGACGATGTATAGTCCATTAAATTTTGTATATATAGCTAGTCTATTTAATTTTTTGCATCTAAAATAGCCGATGTATAGTCTATATAATTATTTGCACACGAATCGGACGATTTATAGTCGATAAAATTTTTTCATAAAAAATTGAAAAAAAGACGATGTATATATAGTCCATTATATTTTTTTCATAAAAAAATTTTTTGCATGAAAAATGGATGATGTATAGTTTATTAAATTCTTTGCACGAAAAGAAGACGACGTATATAGTCCATTTAATTTTTTAGATACGAAATGGACGAATTATAGTCAATTTAATTTTTTTTTTAAATTTAAAAATGGACGATGTATATATAGTCCATTAAATTTTGTATATATAGTTAGTCTATTTAATTTTTTGCATCTAAAATAGTCGATGTATAGTCTATATAATTATTTGCACACGAATCGGACGATTTATAGTCGATAAAATTTTTTCATAAAAAATTGAAAAAAAGACGATGTATATATAGTCCATTATATTTTTTTCATAAAAAAATTTTTTGCATGAAAAATGGATGATGTATAGTTTATTAAATTCTTTGCACGAAAAGAAGACGACGTATATAGTCCATTTAATTTTTTAGATACGAAATGGACGAATTATAGTCAATTTAATTTTTTTTTTAAATTTAAAAATGGACGATGTGTAGTCCATTAAATTTTGTATATATAGTTAGTCTATTTAATTTTTTGCATCTAAAATAGCCGATGTATAGTCTATATAATTATTTGCACACGAATCGGACGATTTATAGTCGATAAAATTTTTTCATAAAAAATTGAAAAAAAGACGATGTATATATAGTCCATTATATTTTTTTCATAAAAAAATTTTTTGCATGAAAAATGGATGATGTATAGTTTATTAAATTCTTTGCACGAAAAGAAGACGACGTATATAGTCAATTTAATTTTTTAGATACGAAATGGACGAATTATAGTCAATTTAATTTTTTTTTAAATTTAAAAATGGACGATGTATATATAGTCCATTAAATTTTGTATATATAGTTAGTCTATTTAATTTTTTGCATCTAAAATAGCCGATGCATAGTCTATATAATTATTTGCACACGAATCGGACGATTTATAGTCGATAAAATTTTTTCATAAAAAATTGAAAAAAAGACGATGTATAGTCCATTATATTTTTTTCATAAAAAAATTTTTTGCATGAAAAATGGATGATGTATAGTTTATTAAATTCTTTGCACGAAAAGAAGACGACGTATATAGTCCATTTAATTTTTTAGATACGAAATGGACGAATTATAGTCAATTTAATTTTTTTTTAAATTTAAAAATGGACGATGTATATATAGTCCATTAAATTTTGTATATATAGTTAGTCTATTTAATTTTTTGCATCTAAAATAGCCGATGTATAGTCTATATAATTATTTGCACACGAATCGGACGATTTATAGTCGATAAAATTTTTTCATAAAAAATTGAAAAAAAGACGATGTATATATAGTCCATTATATTTTTTTCGTAAAAAATTTTTTTGCATGAAAAATGGATGATGTATAGTTTATTAAATTCTTTGCACGAAAAGAAGACGACGTATATAGTCAATTTAATTTTTTAGATACGAAATGGACGAATTATAGTCAATTTAATTTTTTTTTTAATTTAAAAATGGACGATGTATAGTCCATTAAATTTTGTATATATAGTTAGTCTATTTAATTTTTTGCATCTAAAATAGCCGATGTATAGTCTATATAATTATTTGCACACGAATCGGACGATTTATAGTCGATAAAATTTTTTCATAAAAAATTGAAAAAAAGACGATGTATAGTCCATTATATTTTTTTCATAAAAAAATTTTTTGCATGAAAAATGGATGATGTATAGTTTATTAAATTCTTTGCACGAAAAGAAGACGACGTATATAGTCAATTTAATTTTTTAGATACGAAATGGACGAATTATAGTCAATTTAATTTTTTTTTTAATTTAAAAATGGACGATGTATAGTCCATTAAATTTTGTATATATAGTTAGTCTATTTAATTTTTTGCATCTAAAATAGACGATGTATAGTCTATATAATTATTTGCACACGAATCGGACGATTTATAGTCGATAAAATTTTTTCATAAAAAATTGAAAAAAAGACGATGTATAGTCCATTATATTTTTTTCATAAAAAAATTTTTTGCATGAAAAATGGATGATGTATAGTTTATTAAATTCTTTGCACGAAAAGAAGACGACGTATATAGTCCATTTAATTTTTTAGATACGAAATGGACGAATTATAGTCAATTTAATTTTTTTTTTAATTTAAAAATGGACGATGTATAGTCCATTAAATTTTGTATATATAGCTAGTCTATTTAATTTTTTGCATCTAAAATAGCCGATGTATAGTCTATATAATTATTTGCACACGAATCGGACGATTTATAGTCGATAAAATTTTTTCATAAAAAATTGAAAAAAAGACGATGTATAGTCCATTATATTTTTTTCATAAAAAAATTTTTTGCATGAAAAATGGATGATGTATAGTTTATTAAATTCTTTGCACGAAAAGAAGACGACGTATATAGTCAATTTAATTTTTTAGATACGAAATGGACGAATTATAGTTAATTTAATTTTTTTTTTAAATTTAAAAATGGACGATGTATATATAGTCCATTAAATTTTGTATATATAGTTAGTCTATTTAATTTTTTGCATCTAAAATAGACGATGTATAGTCTATATAATTATTTGCACACGAATCGGACGATTTATAGTCGATAAAATTTTTTCATAAAAAATTGAAAAAAAGACGATGTATATATAGTCCATTATATTTTTTTCATAAAAAAATTTTTTGCATGAAAAATGGATGATGTATAGTTTATTAAATTCTTTGCACGAAAAGAAGACGACGTATATAGTCCATTTAATTTTTTAGATACGAAATGGACGAATTATAGTCAATTTAATTTTTTTTTTAAATTTAAAAATGGACGATGTATAGTCCATTAAATTTTGTGTATATAGTTAGTCTATTTAATTTTTTGCATCTAAAATAGATGATGTATAGTCTATATAATTATTTGCACACGAATCGGACGATTTATAGTCGATAAAATTTTTTCATAAAAAATTGAAAAAAAGACGATGTATATAGAGTCCATTATATTTTTTTCATAAAAAAATTTTTTGCATGAAAAATGTATGATGTATAGTTTATTAAATTCTTTGCACGAAAAGAAGACGACGTATATAGTCAATTTAATTTTTTAGATACGAAATGGACGAATTATAGTCAATTTAATTTTTTTTTTAATTTAAAAATGGACGATGTGTAGTCCATTAAATTTTGTATATATAGTTAGTCTATTTAATTTTTTGCATCTAAAATAGCCGATGTATAGTCTATATAATTATTTGCACACGAATCGGACGATTTATAGTCGATAAAATTTTTTCATAAAAAATTGAAAAAAAGACGATGTATATATAGTCCATTATATTTTTTTCATAAAAAAATTTTTTGCATGAAAAATGGATGATGTATAGTTTATTAAATTCTTTGCACGAAAAGAAGACGACGTATATAGTCAATTTAATTTTTTAGATACGAAATGGACGAATTATAGTCAATTTAATTTTTTTTTTTAATTTAAAAATGGACGATGTATAGTCCATTAAATTTTGTATATATAGTTAGTCTATTTAATTTTTTGCATCTAAAATAGCCGATGTATAGTCTATATAATTATTTGCACACGAATCGGACGATTTATAGTCGATAAAATTTTTTCATAAAAAATTGAAAAAAAAGACGATGTATATATAGTCCATTATATTTTTTTCATAAAAAAATTTTTTGCATGAAAAATGGATGATGTATAGTTTATTAAATTCTTTGCACGAAATGAAGACGACGTATATAGTCCATTTAATTTTTTAGATACGAAATGGACGAATTATAGTCAATTTAATTTTTTTTTTAAATTTAAAAATGGACGATGTGTAGTCCATTAAATTTTGTATATATAGTTAGTCTATTTAATTTTTTGCATCTAAAATAGCCGATGTATAGTCTATATAATTATTTGCACACGAATCGGACGATTTATAGTCGATAAAATTTTTTCATAAAAAAATTGAAAAAAAGACGATGTATATATAGTCCATTATATTTTTTTCATAAAAAATTTTTTTGCATGAAAAATGGATGATGTATAGTTTATTAAATTCTTTGCACGAAAAGAAGACGACGTATATAGTCCATTTAATTTTTTAGATACGAAATGGACGAATTATAGTCAATTTAATTTTTTTTTTAAATTTAAAAATGGACGATGTGTAGTCCATTAAATTTTGTATATATAGTTAGTCTATTTAATTTTTTGCATCTAAAATAGCCGATGTATAGTCTATATAATTATTTGCACACGAATCGGACGATTTATAGTCGATAAAATTTTTTCATAAAAAATTGAAAAAAAGACGATGTATATATAGTCCATTATATTTTTTTCATAAAAAAATTTTTTGCATGAAAAATGGATGATGTATAGTTTATTAAATTCTTTGCACGAAAAGAAGACGACGTATATAGTCAATTTAATTTTTTAGATACGAAATGGACGAATTATAGTCAATTTAATTTTTTTTTTAAATTTAAAAATGGACGATGTATAGTCCATTAAATTTTGTATATATAGTTAGTCTATTTAATTTTTTGCATCTAAAATAGCCGATGTATAGTCTATATAATTATTTGCACACGAATCGGACGATTTATAATCGATAAAATTTTTTCATAAAAAATTGAAAAAAAGACGATGTATAGTCCATTATATTTTTTTCATAAAAAAAATTTTTGCATGAAAAATGGATGATGTATAGTTTATTAAATTCTTTGCACGAAAAGAAGACGACGTATATAGTCCATTTAATTTTTTAGATACGAAATGGACGAATTATAGTCAATTTAATTTTTTTTTTTAAATTTAAAAATGGACGATGTATAGTCCATTAAATTTTGTATATATAGTTAGTCTATTTAATTTTTTGCATCTAAAATAGACGATGTATAGTCTATATAATTATTT
Source organism: Tachina lurida (assembly GCA_944452675.1). Lineage (NCBI taxonomy): Eukaryota > Metazoa > Arthropoda > Insecta > Diptera > Tachinidae > Tachina > Tachina lurida. Next base: position 88,563,134 of record OX101755.1, read on the forward strand.
GCACACGAATCGGACGATTTATAGTCGATAAAATTTTTTCATAAAAAATTGAAAAAAAGACGATGTATAGTCCATTATATTTTTTTCATAAAAAAATTTTTTGCATGAAAAATGGATGATGTATAGTTTATTAAATTCCTTGCACGAAAAGAAGACGACGTATATAGTCAATTTAATTTTTTAGATACGAAATGGACGAATTATAGTCAATTAAATTTTTTTTTTAAATTTAAAAATGGACGATGTATAGTCCATTAAATTTTGTATATATAGTTAGTCTATTTAATTTTTTGCATCTAAAATAGCCGATGTATAGTCTATATAATTATTTGCACACGAATCGGACGATTTATAGTCGATAAAATTTTTTCATAAAAAATTGAAAAAAAGACGATGTATAGTCCATTATATTTTTTTCATAAAAAAATTTTTTGCATGAAAAATGGATGATGTATAGTTTATTAAATTCTTTGCACGAAAAGAAGACGACGTATATAGTCAATTTAATTTTTTAGATACGAAATGGACGAATTATATTCAATTTAATTTTTTTTTTAAATTTAAAAATGGACGATGTATAGTCCATTAAATTTTGTATATATAGTTAGTCTATTTAATTTTTTGCATCTAAAATAGACGATGTATAGTCTATATAAATATTTGCACACGAATCGGACGATTTATAGTCGATAAAATTTTTTCATAAAAAATTGGAAAAAAGACTATGTATAGTCCATTATATTTTTTTCATAAAAAATTTTTTTGCATGAAAAATGGATGATGTATAGTTTATTAAATTCTTTGCACGAAAAGAAGACGACGTATATAGTCAATTTAAATTTTTAGATACGAAATGGACGAATTATAGTCAATTAAATTTTTTTTTTTAAATTTAAAAATGGACGATGTATAGTCCATTAAATTTTGTATATATAGTTAGTCTATTTAATTTTTTGCATCTAAAATAGCCGATGTATAGTCTATATAATTATTTGCACACGAATCGGACGATTTATAGTCGATAAAATTTTTTCATAAAAAATTGAAAAAAAGACGATGTATAATAGTCCATTATATTTTTTTCATAAAAAAATTTTTTGCATGAAAAATGGATGATGTATAGTTTATTAAATTCTTTGCACGAAAAGAAGACGACGTATATAGTCCATTTAATTTTTTAGATACGAAATGGACGAATTATAGTCAATTTAATTTTTTTTTTAAATTTAAAAATGGACGATGTATAGTCCATTAAATTTTGTATATATAGTTAGTCTATTTAATTTTTTAAATCTAAAATAGCCGATGTATAGTCTATATAATTATTTGCACACGAATCGGACGATTTATAGTCGATAAAATTTTTTCATAAAAAATTGAAAAAAAGACGATGTATAGTCCATTATATTTTTTTCATAAAAAAATTTTTTGCATGAAAAATGGATGATGTATAGTTTATTAAATTCTTTGCACGAAAAGAAGACGACGTATATAGTCAATTTAATTTTTTAGATACGAAATGGACGAATTATAGTCAATTTAATTTTTTTTTTAAATTTAAAAATGGACGATGTATAGTCCATTAAATTTTGTATATATAGTTAGTCTATTTAATTTTTTGCATCTAAAATAGCCGATGTATAGTCTGTATAATTATTTGCACACGAATCGGACGATTTATAGTCGATAAAATTTTTTCATAAAAAATTGAAAAAAAGACGATGTATAGTCCATTATATTTTTTTCATAAAAAAATTTTTTGCATGAAAAATGGATGATGTATAGTTTATTAAATTCTTTGCACGAAAAGAAGACGACGTATATAGTCAATTTAATTTTTTAGATACGAAATGGACGAATTATAGTCAATTTAATTTTTTTTTTAATTTAAAAATGGACGATGTATAGTCCATTAAATTTTGTATATATAGTTAGTCTATTTAATTTTTTGCATCTAAAATAGACGATGTATAGTCTATATAATTATTTGCACACGAATCGGACGATTTATAATCGATAAAATTTTTTCATAAAAAATTGAAAAAAAGACGATGTATATATAGTCCATTATATTTTTTTCATAAAAAAATTTTTTGCATGAAAAATGGATGATGTATAGTTTATTAAATTCTTTGCACGAAAAGAAGACGACGTATATAGTCCATTTAATTTTTTAGATACGAAATGGACGAATTATAGTCAATTTAATTTTTTTTTTAAATTTAAAAATGGACGATGTATAGTCCATTAAATTTTGTATATATAGTTAGTCTATTTAATTTTTTGCATCTAAAATAGACGATGTATAGTCTATATAATTATTTGCACACGAATCGGACGATTTATAATCGATAAAATTTTTTCATAAAAAATTGAAAAAAAGACGATGTAAAGTCCATTATATTTTTTTCATAAAAAAATTTTTTGCATGAAAAATGGATGATGTATAGTTTATTAAATTCTTTGCACGAAAAGAAGACGACGTATATAGTCCATTTAATTTTTTAGATACGAAATGGACGAATTATAGTCAATTTAATTTTTTTTTTAAATTTAAAAATGGACGATGTATAGTCCATTAAATTTTGTATATATAGTTAGTCTATTTAATTTTTTGCATCTAAAATAGACGATGTATAGTCTATATAATTATTTGCACACGAATCGGACGATTTATAGTCGATAAAATTTTTTCATAAAAAATTGAAAAAAAGACGATGTATAGTCCATTATATTTTTTTCATAAAAAAATTTTTTGCATGAAAAATAGATGATGTATAGTTTATTAAATTCCTTGCACGAAAAGAAGACGACGTATATAGTCAATTTAATTTTTTAGATACGAAATGGACGAATTATAGTCAATTTAATTTTTTTTTTAATTTAAAAATGGACGATGTATAGTCCATTAAATTTTGTATATATAGTTAGTCTATTTAATTTTTTGCATCTAAAATAGCCGATGTATAGTCTATATAATTATTTGCACATGAATCGGACGATTTATAGTCGATAAAATTTTTTCATAAAAAATTGAAAAAAAGACGATGTATAGTCCATTATATTTTTTTCATAAAAAAATTTTTTGCATGAAAAATGGATGATGTATAGTTTATTAAATTCTTTGCACGAAAAGAAGACGACGTATATAGTCAATTTAATTTTTTAGATACGAAATGGACGAATTATATTCAATTTAATTTTTTTTTTAAATTTAAAAATGGACGATGTATAGTCCATTAAATTTTGTATATATAGTTAGTCTATTTAATTTTTTGCATCTAAAATAGACGATGTATAGTCTATATAATTATTTGCACACGAATCGGACGATTTATAGTCGATAAAATTTTTTCATAAAAAATTGAAAAAAAGACGATGTATAGTCCATTATATTTTTTTCATAAAAAATTTTTTTGCATGAAAAATGGATGGTGTATAGTTTATTAAATTCTTTGCACGAAAAGAAGACGACGTATATAGTCAATTTAAATTTTTAGATACGAAATGGACGAATTATAGTCAATTTAATTTTTTTTTTTAAATTTAAAAATGGACGATGTATAGTCCATTAAATTTTGTATATATAGTTAGTCTATTTAATTTTTTGCATCTAAAATAGCCGATGTATAGTCTATATAATTATTTGCACACGAATCGGACGATTTATAGTCGATAAAATTTTTTCATAAAAAATTGAAAAAAAGACGATGTATAGTCCATTATATTTTTTTCATAAAAAAATTTTTTCCATGAAAAATGGATGATGTATAGTTTATTAAATTCTTTGCACGAAAAGAAGACGACGTATATAGTCAATTTAATTTTTTAGATACGAAATGGACGAATTATAGTCAATTTAATTTTTTTTTAAATTTAAAAATGGACGATGTATAGTCCATTAAATTTTGTATATATAGTTAGTCTATTTAATTTTTTGCATCTAAAATAGCCGATGTATAGTCTATATAATTATTTGCACACGAATCGGACGATTTATAGTCGATAAAATTTTTTCATAAAAAATTGAAAAAAAGACGATGTATAGTCCATTATATTTTTTTCATAAAAAATTTTTTTGCATGAAAAATGGATGATGTATAGTTTATTAAATTCTTTGCACGAAAAGAAGACGACGTATATAGTCAATTTAATTTTTTAGATACGAAATGGACGAATTATAGTCAATTTAATTTTTTTTTTAAATTTAAAAATGGACGATGTATAGTCCATTAAATTTTGTATATATAGTTAGTCTATTTAATTTTTTGCATCTAAAATAGACGATGTATAGTCTATATAATTATTTGCACACGAATCGGACGATTTATAATCGATAAAATTTTTTCATAAAAAATTGAAAAAAAGACGATGTATAGTCCATTTATTTTTTTCATAAAAAAATTTTTTTCATGAAAAATGGATGATGTATAGTTTATTAAATTCTTTGCACGAAAAGAAGACGACGTATATAGTCCATTTAATTTTTTAGATACGAAATGGACGAATTATAGTCAATTTAATTTTTTTTTTTAATTTAAAAATGGACGATGTATAGTCCATTAAATTTTGTATATATAGTTAGTCTATTTAATTTTTTGCATCTATAATAGACGATGTATAGTCTATATAATTATTTGCACACGAATCGGACGATTTATAATCGATAAAATTTTTTCATAAAAAATTGAAAAAAAGACGATGTATATATAGTCCATTATATTTTTTTCATAAAAAAATTTTTTGCATGAAAAATGGATGATGTATAGTTTATTAAATTCTTTGCACGAAAAGAAGACGACGTATATAGTCAATTTAATTTTTTAGATACGAAATGGACGAATTATAGTCAATTTAATTTTTTTTTTAAATTTAAAAATGGACGATGTATAGTCCATTAAATTTTGTATATATAGTTAGTCTATTTAATTTTTTGCATCTAAAATAGACGATGTATAGTCTATATAATTATTTGCACACGAATCGGACGATTTATAGTCGATAAAATTTTTTCATAAAAAATTGAAAAAAAGACGATGTATAGTCCATTATATTTTTTTCATAAAAAAATTTTTTGCATGAAAAATGGATGATGTATAGTTTATTAAATTCCTTGCACGAAAAGAAGACGACGTATATAGTCAATTTAATTGTTTAGATACGAAATGGACGAATTATAGTCAATTTAATTTTTTTTTTAAATTTAAAAATGGACGATGTATAGTCCATTAAATTTTGTATATATAGTTAGTCTATTTAATTTTTTGCATCTAAAATAGCCGATGTATAGTCTATATAATTATTTGCACACGAATCGGACGATTTATAGTCGATAAAATTTTTTCATAAAAAATTGAAAAAAAGACGATGTATAGTCCATTATATTTTTTTCATAAAAAAATTTTTTGCATGAAAAATGGATGATGTATAGTTTATTAAATTCTTTGCACGAAAAGAAGACGACGTATATAGTCAATTTAATTTTTTAGATACGAAATGGACGAATTATAGTCAATTTAATTTTTTTTTTTAATTTAAAAATGGACGATGTATAGTCCATTAAATTTTGTATATATAGTTAGTCTATTTAATTTTTTGCATCTAAAATAGCCGATGTATAGTCTATATAATTATTTGCACACGAATCGGACGATTTATAGTCGATAAAATTTTTTCATAAAAAATTGAAAAAAAGACGATGTATATAGTCCATTATATTTTTTTCATAAAAAAATTTTTTGCATGAAAAATGGATGATGTATAGTTTATTAAATTCTTTGCACGAAAAGAAGACGACGTATATAGTCAATTTAATTTTTTAGATACGAAATGGACGAATTATAGTCAATTTAATTTTTTTTTTAAATTTAAAAATGGACGATGTATAGTCCATTAAATTTTGTATATATAGTTAGTCTATTTAATTTTTTGCATCTAAAATAGCCGATGTATAGTCTATATAATTATTTGCACACGAATCGGACGATTTATAGTCGATAAAATTTTTTCATAAAAAATTGAAAAAAAGACGATGTATAGTCCATTATATTTTTTTCATAAAAAAATTTTTTGCATGAAAAATGGATGATGTATAGTTTATTAAATTCTTTGCACGAAAAGAAGACGACGTATATAGTCAATTTAATTTTTTAGATACGAAATGGACGAATTATAGTCAATTTAATTTTTTTTTTAAATTTAAAAATGGACGATGTATAGTCCATTAAATTTTGTATATATAGTTAGTCTATTTAATTTTTTGCATCTAAAATAGACGATGTATAGTCTATATAATTATTTGCACACGAATCGGACGATTTATAGTCGATAAAATTTTTTCATAAAAAATTGAAAAAAAGACGATGTATAGTCCATTATATTTTTTTCATAAAAAAATTTTTTGCATGAAAAATGGATGATGTATAGTTTATTAAATTCTTTGCACGAAAAGAAGACGACGTATATAGTCCATTTAATTTTTTAGATACGAAATGGACGAATTATAGTCAATTTAATTTTTTTTTTAATTTAAAAATGGACGATGTATAGTCCATTAAATTTTGTATATATAGCTAGTCTATTTAATTTTTTGCATCTAAAATAGCCGATGTATAGTCTATATAATTATTTGCACACGAATCGGACGATTTATAGTCGATAAAATTTTTTCATAAAAAATTGAAAAAAAGACGATGTATAGTCCATTATATTTTTTTCATAAAAAAATTTTTTGCATGAAAAATGGATGATGTATAGTTTATTAAATTCTTTGCACGAAAAGAAGACGACGTATATAGTCAATTTAATTTTTTAGATACGAAATGGACGAATTATAGTCAATTTAATTTTTTTTTTAAATTTAAAAATGGACGATGTATAGTCCATTAAATTTTGTATATATAGTTAGTCTATTTAATTTTTTGCATCTAAAATAGACGATGTATAGTCTATATAATTATTTGCACACGAATCGGACGATTTATAATCGATAAAATTTTTTCATAAAAAATTGAAAAAAAGACGATGTATAGTCCATTATATTTTTTTCATAAAAAAATTTTTTGCATGAAAAATGGATGATGTATAGTTTATTAAATTCCTTGCACGAAAAGAAGTCGACGTATATAGTCAATTTAATTTTTTAGATACGAATTGGACGAATTATAGTCAATTTAATTTTTTTTTTTAATTTAAAAATGGACGATGTATAGTCCATTAAATTTTGTATATATAGTTAGTCTATTTAATTTTTTGCATCTAAAATAGCCGATGTATAGTCTATATAATTATTTGCACACGAATCGGACGATTTATAGTCGATAAAATTTTTTCATAAAAAATTGAAAAAAAGACGATGTATAGTCCATTATATTTTTTTCATAAAAAAATTTTTTGCATGAAAAATGGATGATGTATAGTTTATTAAATTCTTTGCACGAAAAGAAGACGACGTATATAGTCAATTTAATTTTTTAGATACGAAATGGACGAATTATAGTCAATTTAATTTTTTTTTTTAATTTAAAAATGGACGATGTATAGTCCATTAAATTTTGTATATATAGTTAGTCTATTTAATTTTTTGCATCTAAAATAGCCGATGTATAGTCTATATAATTATTTGCACACGAATCGGACGATTTATAGTCGATAAAATTTTTTCATAAAAAATTGAAAAAAAGACGATGTATAGTCCATTATATTTTTTTCATAAAAAAATTTTTTGCATGAAAAATGGATGATGTATAGTTTATTAAATTCTTTGCACGAAAAGAAGACGACGTATATAGTCAATTTAATTTTTTAGATACGAAATGGACGAATTATATTCAATTTAATTTTTTTTTTAAATTTAGAAATGGACGATGTATAGTCCATTAAATTTTGTATATATAGTTAGTCTATTTAATTTTTTGCATCTAAAATAGACGATGTATAGTCTATATAATTATTTGAACACGAATCGGACGATTTATAGTCGATAAAATTTTTTCATAAAAAATTTAAAAAAAGACGATGTATAGTCCATTATATTTTTTTCATAAAAAATTTTTTTGCATGAAAAATGGATGATGTATAGTTTATTAAATTCTTTGCACGAAAAGAAGACGACGTATATAGTCAATTTAAATTTTTAGATACGAAATGGACGAATTATAGTCAATTTAATTTTTTTTTTTAAATTTAAAAATGGACGATGTATAGTCCATTAAATTTTGTATATATAGTTAGTCTATTTAATTTTTTGCATCTAAAATAGCCGATGTATAGTCTATATAATTATTTGCACACGAATCGGACGATTTATAGTCGATAAAATTTTTTCATAAAAAATTGAAAAAAAGACGATGTATAGTCCATTATATTTTTTTCATAAAAAAATTTTTTGCATGAAAAATGGATGATGTATAGTTTATTAAATTCTTTGCACGAAAAGAAGACGACGTATATAGTCAATTTAATTTTTTAGATACGAAATGGACGAATTATAGTCAATTTAATTTTTTTTTAAATTTAAAAATGGACGATGTATAGTCCATTAAATTTTGTATATATAGTTAGTCTATTTAATTTTTTGCATCTAAAATAGCCGATGTATAGTCTATATAATTATTTGCACACGAATCGGACGATTTATAGTCGATAAAATTTTTTCATAAAAAATTGAAAAAAAGACGAGTATAGTCCATTATATTTTTTTCATAAAAAAATTTTTTGCATGAAAAATGGATGATGTATAGTTTATTAAATTCTTTGCACGAAAAGAAGACGACGTATATAGTCAATTTAATTTTTTAGATACGAAATGGACGAATTATAGTCAATTTAATTTTTTTTTTAATTTAAAAATGGACGATGTATAGTCCATTAAATTTTGTATATATAGTTAGTCTATTTAATTTTTTGCATCTAAAATAGCCGATGTATAGTCTATATAATTATTTGCACACGAATCGGACGATTTATAGTCGATAAAATTTTTTCATAAAAAATTGAAAAAAAGACGATGTATAGTCCATTATATTTTTTTCATAAAAAAATTTTTTGCATGAAAAATGGATGATGTATAGTTTATTAAATTCTTTGCACGAAAAGAAGACGACGTATATAGTCAATTTAATTTTTTAGATACGAAATGGACGAATTATATTCAATTTAATTTTTTTTTTAAATTTAAAAATGGACGATGTATAGTCCATTAAATTTTGTATATATAGTTAGTCTATTTAATTTTTTGCATCTAAAATAGACGATGTATAGTCTATATAATTATTTGCACACGAATCGGACGATTTATAGTCGATAAAATTTTTTCATAAAAAATTGAAAAAAAGACGATGTATAGTCCATTATATTTTTTTCATAAAAAAATTTTTTGCATGAAAAATGGATGATGTATAGTTTATTAAATTCTTTGCACGAAAAGAAGACGACGTATATAGTCAATTTAATTTTTTAGATACGAAATGGACGAATTATAGTCAATTTAATTTTTTTTTAAATTTAAAAATGGACGATGTATAGTCCATTAAATTTTGTATATATAGTTAGTCTATTTAATTTTTTGCATCTAAAATAGCCGATGTATAGTCTATATAATTATTTGCACACGAATCGGACGATTTATAGTCGATAAAATTTTTTCATAAAAAATTGAAAAAAAGACGATGTATAGTCCATTATATTTTTTTCATAAAAAAATTTTTTGCATGAAAAATGGATGATGTTTAGTTTATTAAATTCTTTGCACGAAAAGAAGACGACGTATATAGTCAATTTAATTTTTTAGATACGAAATGGACGAATTATATTCAATTTAATTTTTTTTTTAAATTTAGAAATGGACGATGTATAGTCCATTAAATTTTGTATATATAGTTAGTCTATTTAATTTTTTGCATCTAAAATAGACGATGTATAGTCTATATAATTATTTGCACACGAATCGGACGATTTATAGTCGATAAAATTTTTTCATAAAAAATTGAAAAAAAGACGATGTATAGACCATTATATTTTTTTCATAAAAAATTTTTTTGCATGAAAAATGGATGATGTATAGTTTATTAAATTCTTTGCACGAAAAGAAGACGACGTATATAGTCAATTTAAATTTTTAGATACGAAATGGACGAATTATAGTCAATTTAATTTTTTTTTTTAAATTTAAAAATGGACGATGTATAGTCCATTAAATTTTGTATATATAGTTAGTCTATTTAATTTTTTGCATCTAAAATAGCCGATGTATAGTCTATATAATTATTTGCACACGAATCGGACGATTTATAGTCGATAAAATTTTTTCATAAAAAATTGAAAAAAAGACGATGTATAGTCCATTATATTTTTTTCACAAAAAAATTTTTTGCATGAAAAATGGATGATGTATAGTTTATTAAATTCTTTGCACGAAAAGAAGACGACGTATATAGTCAATTTAATTTTTTAGATACGAAATGGACGAATTATAGTCAATTTAATTTTTTTTTAAATTTAAAAATGGACGATGTATAGTCCATTAAATTTTGTATATATAGTTAGTCTATTTAATTTTTTGCATCTAAAATAGCCGATGTATAGTCTATATAATTATTTGCACACGAATCGGACAATTTATAGTCGATAAAATTTTTTCATAAAAAATTGAAAAAAAGACGATGTATAGTCCATTATATTTTTTTCATAAAAAAATTTTTTGCATGAAAAATGGATGATGTATAGTTTATTAAATTCTTTGCACGAAAAGAAGACGACGTATATAGTCAATTTAATTTTTTAGATACGAAATGGACGAATTATAGTCAATTTAATTTTTTTTTTAAATTTAAAAATGGACGATGTATAGTCCATTAAATTTTGTATATATAGTTAGTCTATTTAATTTTTTGCATCTAAAATAGCCGATGTATAGTCTATATAATTATTTGCACACGAATCGGACGATTTATAGTCGATAAAATTTTTTCATAAAAAATTGAAAAAAAGACGATGTATAAGTCCATTATATTTTTTTCATAAAAAATTTTTTTGCATGAAAAATGGATGATGTATAGTTTATTAAATTCTTTGCACGAAAAGAAGACGACGTATATAGTCAATTTAAATTTTTAGATACGAAATGGACGAATTATAGTCAATTTAATTTTTTTTTTTAAATTTAAAAATGGACGATGTATAGTCCATTAAATTTTGTATATATAGTTAGTCTATTTAATTTTTTGCATCTAAAATAGCCGATGTATAGTCTATATAATTATTTGCACACGAATCGGACGATTTATAGTCGATAAAATTTTTTCATAAAAAATTGAAAAAAAGACGATGTATAGTCCATTATATTTTTTTCATAAAAAAATTTTTTGCATGAAAAATGGATGATGTATAGTTTATTAAATTCTTTGCACGAAAAGAAGACGACGTATATAGTCAATTTAATTTTTTAGATACGAAATGGACGAATTATAGTCAATTTAATTTTTTTTTTTAAATTTAAAAATGGACGATGTATAGTCCATTAAATTTTGTATATATAGTTAGTCTATTTAATTTTTTGCATCTAAAATAGCCGATGTATAGTCTATATAATTATTTGCACACGAATCGGACGATTTATAGTCGATAAAATTTTTTCATAAAAAATTGAAAAAAAGACGATGTATAGTCCATTATATTTTTTTCATAAAAAAATTTTTTGCATGAAAAATGGATGATGTATAGTTTATTAAATTCTTTGCACGAAAAGAAGACGACGTATATAGTCAATTTAATTTTTTAGATACGAAATGGACGAATTATATTCAATTTAATTTTTTTTTAAAATTTAAAAATGGACGATGTATAGTCCATTAAATTTTGTATATATAGTTAGTCTATTTAATTTTTTGCATCTAAAATAGACGATGTATAGTCTATACAATTATTTGCACACGAATCGGACGATTTATAGTCGATAAAATTTTTTCATAAAAAATTGAAAAAAAGACGATGTATACCATTATATTTTTTTCATAAAAAAATTTTTTGCATGAAAAATGAATGATGTATAGTTTATTAAATTCTTTGCACGAAAAGAAGACGACGTATATAGTCAATTTAATTTTTTAGATACGAAATGGACGAATTATAGTCAATTTAATTTTTTTTTTAAATTTAAAAATGGACGATGTATAGTCCATTAAATTTTGTATATATAGTTAGTCTATTTAATTTTTTGCATCTAAAATAGCCGATGTATAGTCTATATAATTATTTGCACACGAATCGGACGATTTATAGTCGATAAAATTTTTTCATAAAAAATTGAAAAAAAGACGATGTATAGTCCATTATATTTTTTTCATAAAAAAATTTTTTGCATGAAAAATGGATGATGTATAGTTTATTAAATTCTTTGCACGAAAAGAAGACGACGTATATAGTCAATTTAATTTTTTAGATACGAAATGGACGAATTATAGTCAATTTAATTTTTTTTTAAATTTAAAAATGGACGATGTATAGTCCATTAAATTTTGTATATATAGTTAGTCTATTTAATTTTTTGCATCTAAAATAGCCGATGTATAGTCTATATAATTATTTGCACACGAATCGGACGATTTATAGTCGATAAAATTTTTTCATAAAAAATTGAAAAAAAGACGATGTATAGTCCATTATATTTTTTTCATAAAAAAATTTTTTGCATGAAAAATGGATGATGTTTAGTTTATTAAATTCTTTGCACGAAAAGAAGACGACGTATATAGTCAATTTAATTTTTTAGATACGAAATGGACGAATTATATTCAATTTAATTTTTTTTTTAAATTTAGAAATGGACGATGTATAGTCCATTAAATTTTGTATATATAGTTAGTCTATTTAATTTTTTGCATCTAAAATAGACGATGTATAGTCTATATAATTATTTGCACACGAATCGGACGATTTATAGTCGATAAAATTTTTTCATAAAAAATTGAAAAAAAGACGATGTATAGACCATTATATTTTTTTCATAAAAAATTTTTTTGCATGAAAAATGGATGATGTATAGTTTATTAAATTCTTTGCACGAAAAGAAGACGACGTATATAGTCAATTTAAATTTTTAGATACGAAATGGACGAATTATAGTCAATTTAATTTTTTTTTTTAAATTTAAAAATGGACGATGTATAGTCCATTAAATTTTGTATATATAGTTAGTCTATTTAATTTTTTGCATCTAAAATAGCCGATGTATAGTCTATATAATTATTTGCACACGAATCGGACGATTTATAGTCGATAAAATTTTTTCATAAAAAATTGAAAAAAAGACGATGTATAGTCCATTATATTTTTTTCACAAAAAAATTTTTTGCATGAAAAATGGATGATGTATAGTTTATTAAATTCTTTGCACGAAAAGAAGACGACGTATATAGTCAATTTAATTTTTTAGATACGAAATGGACGAATTATAGTCAATTTAATTTTTTTTTAAATTTAAAAATGGACGATGTATAGTCCATTAAATTTTGTATATATAGTTAGTCTATTTAATTTTTTGCATCTAAAATAGCCGATGTATAGTCTATATAATTATTTGCACACGAATCGGACAATTTATAGTCGATAAAATTTTTTCATAAAAAATTGAAAAAAAGACGATGTATAGTCCATTATATTTTTTTCATAAAAAAATTTTTTGCATGAAAAATGGATGATGTATAGTTTATTAAATTCTTTGCACGAAAAGAAGACGACGTATATAGTCAATTTAATTTTTTAGATACGAAATGGACGAATTATAGTCAATTTAATTTTTTTTTTAAATTTAAAAATGGACGATGTATAGTCCATTAAATTTTGTATATATAGTTAGTCTATTTAATTTTTTGCATCTAAAATAGCCGATGTATAGTCTATATAATTATTTGCACACGAATCGGACGATTTATAGTCGATAAAATTTTTTCATAAAAAATTGAAAAAAAGACGATGTATAAGTCCATTATATTTTTTTCATAAAAAATTTTTTTGCATGAAAAATGGATGATGTATAGTTTATTAAATTCTTTGCACGAAAAGAAGACGACGTATATAGTCAATTTAAATTTTTAGATACGAAATGGACGAATTATAGTCAATTTAATTTTTTTTTTTAAATTTAAAAATGGACGATGTATAGTCCATTAAATTTTGTATATATAGTTAGTCTATTTAATTTTTTGCATCTAAAATAGCCGATGTATAGTCTATATAATTATTTGCACACGAATCGGACGATTTATAGTCGATAAAATTTTTTCATAAAAAATTGAAAAAAAGACGATGTATAGTCCATTATATTTTTTTCATAAAAAAATTTTTTGCATGAAAAATGGATGATGTATAGTTTATTAAATTCTTTGCACGAAAAGAAGACGACGTATATAGTCAATTTAATTTTTTAGATACGAAATGGACGAATTATAGTCAATTTAATTTTTTTTTTTAAATTTAAAAATGGACGATGTATAGTCCATTAAATTTTGTATATATAGTTAGTCTATTTAATTTTTTGCATCTAAAATAGCCGATGTATAGTCTATATAATTATTTGCACACGAATCGGACGATTTATAGTCGATAAAATTTTTTCATAAAAAATTGAAAAAAAGACGATGTATAGTCCATTATATTTTTTTCATAAAAAAATTTTTTGCATGAAAAATGGATGATGTATAGTTTATTAAATTCTTTGCACGAAAAGAAGACGACGTATATAGTCAATTTAATTTTTTAGATACGAAATGGACGAATTATATTCAATTTAATTTTTTTTTAAAATTTAAAAATGGACGATGTATAGTCCATTAAATTTTGTATATATAGTTAGTCTATTTAATTTTTTGCATCTAAAATAGACGATGTATAGTCTATACAATTATTTGCACACGAATCGGACGATTTATAGTCGATAAAATTTTTTCATAAAAAATTGAAAAAAAGACGATGTATACCATTATATTTTTTTCATAAAAAAATTTTTTGCATGAAAAATGAATGATGTATAGTTTATTAAATTCTTTGCACGAAAAGAAGACGACGTATATAGTCAATTTAATTTTTTAGATACGAAATGGACGAATTATAGTCAATTTAATTTTTTTTTTAAATTTAAAAATGGACGATGTATAGTCCATTAAATTTTGTATATATAGTTAGTCTATTTAATTTTTTGCATCTAAAATAGCCGATGTATAGTCTATATAATTATTTGCACACGAATCGGACGATTTATAGTCGATAAAATTTTTTCATAAAAAATTGAAAAAAAGACGATGTATAGTCCATTATATTTTTTTCATAAAAAAATTTTTTGCATGAAAAATGGATGATGTATAGTTTATTAAATTCTTTGCACGAAAAGAAGACGACGTATATAGTCAATTTAATTTTTTAGATACGAAATGGACGAATTATATTCAATTTAATTTTTTTTAAATTTAGAAATGGACGATGTATAGTCCATTAAATTTTGTATATATAGTTAGTCTATTTAATTTTTTGCATCTAAAATAGACGATGTATAGTCTATATAATTATTTGCACACGAATCGGACGATTTATAGTCGATAAAATTTTTTCATAAAAAATTGAAAAAAAGACGATGTATAGTCCATTATATTTTTTTCATAAAAAATTTTTTTGCATGAAAAATGGATGATGTATAGTTTATTAAATTCTTTGCACGAAAAGAAGACGACGTATATAGTCAATTTAAATTTTTAGATACGAAATGGACGAATTATAGTCAATTTAATTTTTTTTTTAAATTTAAAAATGGACGATGTATAGTCCATTAAATTTTGTATATATAGTTAGTCTATTTAATTTTTTGCATCTAAAATAGCCGATGTATAGTCTATATAATTATTTGCACACGAATCGGACGATTTATAGTCGATAAAATTTTTTCATAAAAAATTGAAAAAAAGACGATGTATAGTCCATTATATTTTTTTCATAAAAAAATTTTTTGCATGAAAAATGGATGATGTATAGTTTATTAAATTCTTTGCACGAAAAGAAGACGACGTATATAGTCAATTTAATTTTTTAGATACGAAATGGACGAATTATAGTCAATTTAATTTTTTTTTAAATTTAAAAATGGACGATGTATAGTCCATTAAATTTTGTATATATAGTTAGTCTATTTAATTTTTTGCATCTAAAATAGCCGATGTATAGTCTATATAATTATTTGCACACGAATCGGACGATTTATAGTCGATAAAATTTTTTCATAAAAAATTGAAAAAAAGACGATGTATAAGTCCATTATATTTTTTTCATAAAAAATTTTTTTGCATGAAAAATGGATGATGTATAGTTTATTAAATTCTTTGCACGAAAAGAAGACGACGTATATAGTCAATTTAAATTTTTAGATACGAAATGGACGAATTATAGTCAATTTAATTTTTTTTTTTAAATTTAAAAATGGACGATGTATAGTCCATTAAATTTTGTATATATAGTTAGTCTATTTAATTTTTTGCATCTAAAATAGCCGATGTATAGTCTATATAATTATTTGCACACGAATCGGACGATTTATAGTCGATAAAATTTTTTCATAAAAAATTGAAAAAAAGACGATGTATAGTCCATTATATTTTTTTCATAAAAAAATTTTTTGCATGAAAAATGGATGATGTATAGTTTATTAAATTCTTTGCACGAAAAGAAGACGACGTATATAGTCAATTTAATTTTTTAGATACGAAATGGACGAATTATAGTCAATTTAATTTTTTTTTTTAAATTTAAAAATGGACGATGTATAGTCCATTAAATTTTGTATATATAGTTAGTCTATTTAATTTTTTGCATCTAAAATAGCCGATGTATAGTCTATATAATTATTTGCACACGAATCGGACGATTTATAGTCGATAAAATTTTTTCATAAAAAATTGAAAAAAAGACGATGTATAGTCCATTATATTTTTTTCATAAAAAAATTTTTTGCATGAAAAATGGATGATGTATAGTTTATTAAATTCTTTGCACGAAAAGAAGACGACGTATATAGTCAATTTAATTTTTTAGATACGAAATGGACGAATTATATTCAATTTAATTTTTTTTTAAAATTTAAAAATGGACGATGTATAGTCCATTAAATTTTGTATATATAGTTAGTCTATTTAATTTTTTGCATCTAAAATAGACGATGTATAGTCTATATAATTATTTGCACACGAATCGGACGATTTATAGTCGATAAAATTTTTTCATAAAAAATTGAAAAAAAGACGATGTATAGTCCATTATATTTTTTTCATAAAAAAATTTTTTGCATGAAAAATGAATGATGTATAGTTTATTAAATTCTTTGCACGAAAAGAAGACGACGTATATAGTCAATTTAATTTTTTAGATACGAAATGGACGAATTATAGTCAATTTAATTTTTTTTTTAAATTTAAAAATGGACGATGTATAGTCCATTAAATTTTGTATATATAGTTAGTCTATTTAATTTTTTGCATCTAAAATAGCCGATGTATAGTCTATATAATTATTTGCACACGAATCGGACGATTTATAGTCGATAAAATTTTTTCATAAAAAATTGAAAAAAAGACGATGTATAGTCCATTATATTTTTTTCATAAAAAAATTTTTTGCATGAAAAATGGATGATGTATAGTTTATTAAATTCTTTGCACGAAAAGAAGACGACGTATATAGTCAATTTAATTTTTTAGATACGAAATGGACGAATTATATTCAATTTAATTTTTTTTAAATTTAGAAATGGACGATGTATAGTCCATTAAATTTTGTATATATAGTTAGTCTATTTAATTTTTTGCATCTAAAATAGACGATGTATAGTCTATATAATTATTTGCACACGAATCGGACGATTTATAGTCGATAAAATTTTTTCATAAAAAATTGAAAAAAAGACGATGTATAGTCCATTATATTTTTTTCATAAAAAATTTTTTTGCATGAAAAATGGATGATGTATAGTTTATTAAATTCTTTGCACGAAAAGAAGACGACGTATATAGTCAATTTAAATTTTTAGATACGAAATGGACGAATTATAGTCAATTTAATTTTTTTTTTAAATTTAAAAATGGACGATGTATAGTCCATTAAATTTTGTATATATAGTTAGTCTATTTAATTTTTTGCATCTAAAATAGCCGATGTATAGTCTATATAATTATTTGCACACGAATCGGACGATTTATAGTCGATAAAATTTTTTCATAAAAAATTGAAAAAAAGACGATGTATAGTCCATTATATTTTTTTCATAAAAAAATTTTTTGCATGAAAAATGGATGATGTATAGTTTATTAAATTCTTTGCACGAAAAGAAGACGACGTATATAGTCAATTTAATTTTTTAGATACGAAATGGACGAATTATAGTCAATTTAATTTTTTTTTAAATTTAAAAATGGACGATGTATAGTCCATTAAATTTTGTATATATAGTTAGTCTATTTAATTTTTTGCATCTAAAATAGCCGATGTATAGTCTATATAATTATTTGCACACGAATCGGACGATTTATAGTCGATAAAATTTTTTCATAAAAAATTGAAAAAAAGACGATGTATAGTCCATTATATTTTTTTCATAAAAAAATTTTTTGCATGAAAAATGGATGATGTATAGTTTATTAAATTCTTTGCACGAAAAGAAGACGACGTATATAGTCAATTTAATTTTTTAGATACGAAATGGACGAATTATAGTCAATTTAATTTTTTTTTTTAAATTTAAAAATGGACGATGTATAGTCCATTAAATTTTGTATATATAGTTAGTCTATTTAATTTTTTGCATCTAAAATAGCCGATGTATAGTCTATATAATTATTTGCACACGAATCGGACGATTTATAGTCGATAAAATTTTTTCATAAAAAATTGAAAAAAAGACGATGTATAGTCCATTATATTTTTTTCATAAAAAATTTTTTTGCATGAAAAATGGATGATGTATACTTTATTAAATTCTTTGCACGAAAAGAAGACGACGTATATAGTCAATTTAAATTTTTAGATACGAAATGGACGAATTATAGTCAATTTAATTTTTTTTTTTAAATTTAAAAATGGACGATGTATAGTCCATTAAATTTTGTATATATAGTTAGTCTATTTAATTTTTTGCATCTAAAATAGCCGATGTATAGTCTATATAATTATTTGCACACGAATCGGACGATTTATAGTCGATAAAATTTTTTCATAAAAAATTGAAAAAAAGACGATGTATAGTCCATTATATTTTTTTCATAAAAAAATTTTTTGCATGAAAAATGGATGATGTATAGTTTATTAAATTCTTTGCACGAAAAGAAGACGACGTATATAGTCAATTTAATTTTTTAGATACGAAATGGACGAATTATAGTCAATTTAATTTTTTTTTTAAATTTAAAAATGGACGATGTATAGTCCATTAAATTTTGTATATATAGTTAGTCTATTTAATTTTTTGCATCTAAAATAGCCGATGTATAGTCTATATAATTATTTGCACACGAATCGGACGATTTATAGTCGATAAAATTTTTTCATAAAAAATTGAAAAAAAGACGATGTATAGTCCATTATATTTTTTTCATAAAAAAATTTTTTGCATGAAAAATGGATGATGTATAGTTTATTAAATTCTTTGCACGAAAAGAAGACGACGTATATAGTCAATTTAATTTTTTAGATACGAAATGGACGAATTATATTCAATTTAATTTTTTTTTTAAATTTAAAAATGGACGATGTATAGTCCATTAAATTTTGTATATATAGTTAGTCTATTTAATTTTTTGCATCTAAAATAGACGATGTATAGTCTATATAATTATTTGCACACGAATCGGACGATTTATAGTCGATAAAATTTTTTCATAAAAAATTGAAAAAAAGACGATGTATAGTCCATTATATTTTTTTCATAAAAAAATTTTTTGCATGAAAAATGGATGATGTATAGTTTATTAAATTCTTTGCACGAAAAGAAGACGACGTATATAGTCAATTTAATTTTTTAGATACGAAATGGACGAATTATAGTCAATTTAATTTTTTTTTTAAATTTAAAAATGGACGATGTATAGTCCATTAAATTTTGTATATATAGTTAGTCTATTTAATTTTTTGCATCTAAAATAGCCGATGTATAGTCTATATAATTATTTGCACACGAATCGGACGATTTATAGTCGATAAAATTTTTTCATAAAAAATTGAAAAAAAGACGATGTATAGTCCATTATATTTTTTTCATAAAAAAATTTTTTCCATGAAAAATGGATGATGTATAGTTTATTAAATTCTTTGCACGAAAAGAAGACGACGTATATAGTCAATTTAATTTTTTAGATACGAAATGGACGAATTATATTCAATTTAATTTTTTTTTTAAATTTAGAAATGGACGATGTATAGTCCATTAAATTTTGTATATATAGTTAGTCTATTTAATTTTTTGCATCTAAAATAGACGATGTATAGTCTATATAATTATTTGCACACGAATCGGACGATTTATAGTCGATAAAATTTTTTCATAAAAAATTGAAAAAAAGACGATGTATAGTCCATTATATTTTTTTCATAAAAAATTTTTTTGCATGAAAAATGGATGATGTATAGTTTATTAAATTCTTTGCACGAAAAGAAGACGACGTATATAGTCAATTTAAATTTTTAGATACGAAATGGACGAATTATAGTCAATTTAATTTTTTTTTAAATTTAAAAATGGACGATGTATAGTCCATTAAATTTTGTATATATAGTTAGTCTATTTAATTTTTTGCATCTAAAATAGCCGATGTATAGTCTATATAATTATTTGCACACGAATCGGACGATTTATAGTCGATAAAATTTTTTCATAAAAAATTGAAAAAAAGACGATGTATAGTCCATTATATTTTTTTCATAAAAAAATTTTTTGCATGAAAAATGGATGATGTATAGTTTATTAAATTCTTTGCACGAAAAGAAGACGACGTATATAGTCCATTTAATATTTTAGATACGAAATGGACGAATTATAGTCTATTTAATTTTTTTTTTAAATTTAAAAATGGACGATGTATAGTCCATTAAATTTTGTATATATAGTTAGTCTATTTAATTTTTTGCATCTAAAATAGACGATGTATAGTCTATATAATTATTTGCACACGAATCGGACGATTTATAGTCGATAAAATTTTTTCATAAGAAATTGAAAAAAAGACGATGTATAGTCCATTATATTTTTTTCATAAAAAAATTTTTTGCATGAAAAATGGATGATGTATAGTTTATTAAATTCCTTGCACGAAAAGAAGACGACGTATATAGTCAATTTAATTTTTTAGATACGAAATGGACGAATTATAGTCAATTTAATTTTTTTTTTTAAATTTAAAAATGGACGATGTATAGTCCATTAAATTTTGTATATATAGTTAGTCTATTTAATTTTTTGCATCTAAAATAGCCGATGTATAGTCTATATAATTATTTGCACACGAATCGGACGATTTATAGTCGATAAAATTTTTTCATAAAAAATTGAAAAAAAGACGATGTATAGTCCATTATATTTTTTTCATAAAAAAATTTTTTGCATGAAAAATGGATGATGTATAGTTTATTAAATTCTTTGCACGAAAAGAAGACGACGTATATAGTCAATTTAATTTTTTAGATACGAAATGGACGAATTATAGTCAATTTAATTTTTTTTTTAAATTTAAAAATGGACGATGTATAGTCCATTAAATTTTGTATATATAGTTAGTCTATTTAATTTTTTGCATCTAAAATAGCCGATGTATAGTCTATATAATTATTTGCACACGAATCGGACGATTTATAGTCGATAAAATTTTTTCATAAAAAATTGAAAAAAAGACGATGTATAGTCCATTATATTTTTTTCATAAAAAAATTTTTTGCATGAAAAATGGATGATGTATAGTTTATTAAATTCTTTGCACGAAAAGAAGACGACGTATATAGTCAATTTAATTTTTTAGATACGAAATGGACGAATTATATTCAATTTAATTTTTTTTTTAAATTTAAAAATGGACGATGTATAGTCCATTAAATTTTGTATATATAGTTAGTCTATTTAATTTTTTGCATCTAAAATAGACGATGTATAGTCTATATAATTATTTGCACACGAATCGGACGATTTATAGTCGATAAAATTTTTTCATAAAAAATTGAAAAAAAGACGATGTATAGTCCATTATATTTTTTTCATAAAAAAATTTTTTGCATGAAAAATGGATGATGTATAGTTTATTAAATTCTTTGCACGAAAAGAAGACGACGTATATAGTCAATTTAATTTTTTAGATACGAAATGGACGAATTATAGTCAATTTAATTTTTTTTTTAAATTTAAAAATGGACGATGTATAGTCCATTAAATTTTGTATATATAGTTAGTCTATTTAATTTTTTGCATCTAAAATAGCCGATGTATAGTCTATATAATTATTTGCACACGAATCGGACGATTTATAGTCGATAAAATTTTTTCATAAAAAATTTAAAAAAAGACGATGTATAGTCCATTATATTTTTTTCATAAAAAAATTTTTTCCATGAAAAATGGATGATGTATAGTTTATTAAATTCTTTGCACGAAAAGAAGACGACGTATATAGTCAATTTAATTTTTTAGATACGAAATGGACGAATTATATTCAATTTAATTTTTTTTTTAAATTTAGAAATGGACGATGTATAGTCCATTAAATTTTGTATATATAGTTAGTCTATTTAATTTTTTGCATCTAAAATAGACGATGTATAGTCTATATAATTATTTGCACACGAATCGGACGATTTATAGTCGATAAAATTTTTTCATAAAAAATTGAAAAAAAGACGATGTATAGTCCATTATATTTTTTTCATAAAAAATTTTTTTGCATGAAAAATGGATGATGTATAGTTTATTAAATTCTTTGCACGAAAAGAAGACGACGTATATAGTCAATTTAAATTTTTAGATACGAAATGGACGAATTATAGTCAATTTAATTTTTTTTTAAATTTAAAAATGGACGATGTATAGTCCATTAAATTTTGTATATATAGTTAGTCTATTTAATTTTTTGCATCTAAAATAGCCGATGTATAGTCTATATAATTATTTGCACACGAATCGGACGATTTATAGTCGATAAAATTTTTTCATAAAAAATTGAAAAAAAGACGATGTATAGTCCATTATATTTTTTTCATAAAAAAATTTTTTGCATGAAAAATGGATGATGTATAGTTTATTAAATTCTTTGCACGAAAAGAAGACGACGTATATAGTCAATTTAATTTTTTAGATACGAAATGGACGAATTATAGTCAATTTAATTTTTTTTTAAATTTAAAAATGGACGATGTATAGTCCATTAAATTTTGTATATATAGTTAGTCTATTTAATTTTTTGCATCTAAAATAGCCGATGTATAGTCTATATAATTATTTGCACACGAATCGGACGATTTATAGTCGATAAAATTTTTTCATAAAAAATTGAAAAAAAGACGATGTATAGTCCATTATATTTTTTTCATAAAAAAATTTTTTGCATGAAAAATGGATGATGTATAGTTTATTAAATTCTTTGCACGAAAAGAAGACGACGTATATAGTCAATTTAATTTTTTAGATACGAAATGGACGAATTATAGTCAATTTAATTTTTTTTTTAAATTTAAAAATGGACGATGTATAGTCCATTAAATTTTGTATATATAGTTAGTCTATTTAATTTTTTGCATCTAAAATAGCCGATGTATAGTCTATATAATTATTTGCACACGAATCGGACGATTTATAGTCGATAAAATTTTTTCATAAAAAATTGAAAAAAAGACGATGTATAGTCCATTATATTTTTTTCATAAAAAATTTTTTTGCATGAAAAATGGATGATGTATAGTTTATTAAATTCTTTGCACGAAAAGAAGACGACGTATATAGTCAATTTAAATTTTTAGATACGAAATGGACGAATTATAGTCAATTTAATTTTTTTTTTAAATTTAAAAATGGACGATGTATAGTCCATTAAATTTTGTATATATAGTTAGTCTATTTAATTTTTTGCATCTAAAATAGCCGATGTATAGTCTATATAATTATTTGCACACGAATCGGACGATTTATAGTCGATAAAATTTTTTCATAAAAAATTGAAAAAAAGACGAGTATAGTCCATTATATTTTTTTCATAAAAAAATTTTTTGCATGAAAAATGGATGATGTATAGTTTATTAAATTCTTTGCACGAAAAGAAGACGACGTATATAGTCAATTTAATTTTTTAGATACGAAATGGACGAATTATAGTCAATTTAATTTTTTTTTTAATTTAAAAATGGACGATGTATAGTCCATTAAATTTTGTATATATAGTTAGTCTATTTAATTTTTTGCATCTAAAATAGCCGATGTATAGTCTATATAATTATTTGCACACGAATCGGACGATTTATAGTCGATAAAATTTTTTCATAAAAAATTGAAAAAAAGACGATGTATAGTCCATTATATTTTTTTCATAAAAAAATTTTTTGCATGAAAAATGGATGATGTATAGTTTATTAAATTCTTTGCACGAAAAGAAGACGACGTATATAGTCAATTTAATTTTTTAGATACGAAATGGACGAATTATAGTCAATTTAATTTTTTTTTTAAATTTAAAAATGGACGATGTATAGTCCATTAAATTTTGTATATATAGTTAGTCTATTTAATTTTTTGCATCTAAAATAGACGATGTATAGTCTATATAAATATTTGCACACGAAACGGACGATTTATAATCGATAAAATTTTTTCATAAAAAATTGAAAAAAAGACGATGTATAGTCCATTATATTTTTTTCATAAAAAATTTTTTTGCATGAAAAATGGATGATGTATAGTTTATTAAATTCTTTGCACGAAAAGAAGACGACGTATATAGTCCATTTAATTTTTTAGATACGAAATGGACGAATTATAGTCAATTTAATTTTTTTTTTAAATTTAAAAATGGACGATGTATAGTCCATTAAATTTTGTATATATAGTTAGTCTATTTAATTTTTTGCATCTAAAATAGACGATGTATAGTCTATATAATTATTTGCACACGAATCGGACGATTTATAATCGATAAAATTTTTTCATAAAAAATTGAAAAAAAGACGATGTATAGTCCATTATATTTTTTTCATAAAAAAATTTTTTGCATGAAAAATGGATGATGTATAGTTTATTAAATTCTTTGCACGAAAAGAAGACGACGTATATAGTCCATTTAATTTTTTAGATACGAAATGGACGAATTATAGTCAATTTAATTTTTTTTTTAAATTTAAAAATGGACGATGTATAGTCCATTAAATTTTGTATATATAGTTAGTCTATTTAATTTTTTGCATCTAAAATAGACGATGTATAGTCTATATAATTATTTGCACACGAATCGGACGATTTATAGTCGATAAAATTTTTTCATAAAAAATTGAAAAAAAGACGATGTATAGTCCATTATATTTTTTTCATAAAAAAATTTTTTGCATGAAAAATGGATGATGTATAGTTTATTAAATTCCTTGCACGAAAAGAAGACGACGTATATAGTCAATTTAATTTTTTAGATACGAAATGGATGAATTATAGTCAATTTAATTTTTTTTTTAAATTTAAAAATGGACGATGTATAGTCCATTAAATTTTGTATATATAGTTAGTCTATTTAATTTTTTGCATCTAAAATAGCCGATGTATAGTCTATATAATTATTTGCACACGAATCGGACGATTTATAGTCGATAAAATTTTTTCATAAAAAATTGAAAAAAAGACGATGTATATATAGTCCATTATATTTTTTTCATAAAAAAATTTTTTGCATGAAAAATGGATGATGTATAGTTTATTAAATTCTTTGCACGAAAAGAAGACGACGTATATAGTCCATTTAATTTTTTAGATACGAAATGGACGAATTATAGTCAATTTAATTTTTTTTTTAAATTTAAAAATGGACGATGTATAGTCCATTAAATTTTGTATATATAGTTAGTCTATTTAATTTTTTGCATCTAAAATAGACGATGTATAGTCTATATAATTATTTGCACACGAATCGGACGATTTATAGTCGATAAAATTTTTTCATAAAAAATTGAAAAAAAGACGATGTATAGTCCATTATATTTTTTTCATAAAAAAATTTTTTGCATGAAAAATGGATGATGTATAGTTTATTAAATTCCTTGCACGAAAAGAAGACGACGTATATAGTCAATTTAATTTTTTAGATACGAAATGGACGAATTATAGTCAATTTAATTTTTTTTTTAAATTTAAAAATGGACGATGTATAGTCCATTAAATTTTGTATATATAGTTAGTCTATTTAATTTTTTGTATCTAAAATAGCCGATGTATAGTCTATATAATTATTTGCACACGAATCGGACGATTTATAGTCGATACAATTTTTTCATAAAAAATTGAAAAAAAGACGATGTATAGTCCATTATATTTTTTTCATAAAAAAATTTTTTGCATGAAAAATGGATGATGTATAGTTTATTAAATTCTTTGCACGAAAAGAAGACGACGTATATAGTCAATTTAATTTTTTAGATACGAAATGGACGAATTATATTCAATTTAATTTTTTTTTTAAATTAAAAATGGACGATGTATAGTCCATTAAATTTTGTATATATAGTTAGTCTATTTAATTTTTTGCATCTAAAATAGACGATGTATAGTCTATATTTTTTTTTTTTTTTTTTTTTTAAAAAGAGAAGTAACACTCAGGCAATTAATGCCTACTACTATTACTAGGTGTTACGTTCTTTAGGAAAGGGATAGTGAGAGAGAAGACAGGTGGTGAAGGAAGAGATAGAGGAAAGCTTCATTCTTTTTACAACTCTGCTTTTTCGCACGTTTTTAATAATGCAGTGTTGCAGCGCCTCTCTGATGTTAAATGCGGCGTATTAATTTTTTGAAGCTGTGTCTTGTAGCCATTTTATTGATTATTTTACATCGCCAATGATTTTGCTACACAACGAAGGAGGGCGCTCTGATGTTACATTAGGATTAGTATCTGCTGAAGTCGGTATAGTTTAGTGACCAGTGACTATGCCTTCATCACTTGAACTTTCCTACAACAACTGACACAAAGGGACACTAATGCACATCAGAAAAATGCGTGGTGTTGTTATTTAATGACTGTCGGATACAGGCATTGAACCCAGGACCTTCGGTTTTGTAGTCAACGTGCTAACTACTTCAGCCAACGCCACCCTAGTCCTTAGTCTATTTAATTTTTTGCATCTAAAATAGCCGATGTATAGTCTATATAATTATTTGCACACGAATCGGACGATTTATAGTCGATAAAATTTTTTCATAAAAAATTGAAAAAAAGACGATGTATAGTCCATTATATTTTTTTCATAAAAAAATTTTTTGCATGAAAAATGGATGATGTATAGTTTATTAAATTCTTTGCACGAAAAGAAGACGACGTATATAGTCCATTTAATTTTTTAGATACGAAATGGACGAATTATAGTCAATTTAATTTTTTTTTTAAATTTAAAAATGGACGATGTATAGTCCATTAAATTTTGTATATATAGTTAGTCTATTTAATTTTTTGCATCTAAAATAGCCGATGTATAGTCTATATAATTATTTGCACACGAATCGGACGATTTATAGTCGATAAAATTTTTTCATAAAAAATTGAAAAAAAGACGATGTATAG
Source organism: Tachina lurida (assembly GCA_944452675.1). NCBI lineage: Eukaryota > Metazoa > Arthropoda > Insecta > Diptera > Tachinidae > Tachina > Tachina lurida. The sequence goes on from OX101755.1 coordinate 88,590,940, forward strand.
TCGATTATATTTTTTTCATAAAAAAATTTTTTGCATGAAAAATGGATGATGTATAGTTTATTAAATTCTTTGCACGAAAAGAAGACGACGTATATAGTCAATTTAATTTTTTAGATACGAAATGGACGAATTATAGTCAATTTAATTTTTTTTTTAAATTTAAAAATGGACGATGTATAGTCCATTAAATTTTGTATATATAGTTAGTCTATTTAATTTTTTGCATCTAAAATAGCCGATGTATAGTCTATATAATTATTTGCACACGAATCGGACGATTTATAGTCGATAAAATTTTTTCATAAAAAATTGAAAAAAAGACGATGTATAGTCCATTATATTTTTTTCATAAAAAAATTTTTTGCATGAAAAATGGATGATGTATAGTTTATTAAATTCCTTGCACGAAAAGAAGACGACGTATATAGTCAATTTAATTTTTTAGATACGAAATGGACGAATTATAGTCAATTTAATTTTTTTTTTAAATTTAAAAATGGACGATGTATAGTCCATTAAATTTTGTATATATAGTTAGTCTATTTAATTATTTGCATCTAAAATAGCCGATGTATAGTCTATATAATTATTTGCACACGAATCGGACGATTTATAGTCGATAAAATTTTTTCATAAAAAATTGAAAAAAAGACGATGTATAGTCCATTATATTTTTTTCATAAAAAAATTTTTTGCATGAAAAATGGATGATGTATAGTTTATTAAATTCCTTGCACGAAAAGAAGACGACGTATATAGTCAATTTAATTTTTTAGATACGAAATGGACGAATTATAGTCAATTTAATTTTTTTTTTAAATTTAAAAATGGACGATGTATAGTCCATTAAATTTTGTATATATAGTTAGTCTATTTAATTTTTTGCATCTAAAATAGCCGATGTATAGTCTATATAATTATTTGCACACGAATCGGACGATTTATAGTCGATAAAATTTTTTCATAAAAAATTGAAAAAAAGACGATGTATAGTCCATTATATTTTTTTCATAAAAAAATTTTTTGCATGAAAAATGGATGATGTATAGTTTATTAAATTCTTTGCACGAAAAGAAGACGACGTATATAGTCAATTTAATTTTTTAGATACGAAATGGACGAATTATATTCAATTTAATTTTTTTTTTTAAATTTAAAAATGGACGATGTATAGTCCATTAAATTTTGTATATATAGTTAGTCTATTTAATTTTTTGCATCTAAAATAGACGATGTATAGTCTATATAATTATTTGCACACGAATCGGACGATTTATAGTCGATAAAATTTTTTCATAAAAATTGAAAAAAAGACGATGTATAGTCCATTATATTTTTTTCATAAAAAAATTTTTTGCATGAAAAATGGATGATGTATAGTTTATTAAATTCTTTGCACGAAAAGAAGACGACGTATATAGTCAATTTAAATTTTTAGATACGAAATGGACGAATTATAGTCAATTTAATTTTTTTTTTTAAATTTAAAAATGGACGATGTATAGTCCATTAAATTTTGTATATATAGTTAGTCTATTTAATTTTTTGCATCTAAAATAGCCGATGTATAGTCTATATAATTATTTGCACACGAATCGGACGATTTATAGTCGATAAAATTTTTTCATAAAAAATTGAAAAAAAGACGATGTATTATAGTCCATTATATTTTTTTCATAAAAAAATTTTTTGCATGAAAAATGGATGATGTATAGTTTATTAAATTCTTTGCACGAAAAGAAGACGACGTATATAGTCAATTTAATTTTTTAGATACGAAATGGACGAATTATAGTCAATTTAATTTTTTTTTTTAATTTAAAAATGGACGATGTATAGTCCATTAAATTTTGTATATATAGTTAGTCTATTTAATTTTTTGCATCTAAAATAGACGATGTATAGTCTATATAATTATTTGCACACGAATCGGACGATTTATAGTCGATAAAATTTTTTCATAAAAAATTGAAAAAAAGACGATGTATAGTCCATTATATTTTTTTCATAAAAAAATTTTTTGCATGAAAAATGGATGATGTATAGTTTATTAAATTCTTTGCACGAAAAGAAGACGACGTATATAGTCAATTTAATTTTTTAGATACGAAATGGACGAATTATAGTCAATTTAATTTTTTTTTTAAATTTAAAAATGGACGATGTATAGTCCATTAAATTTTGTATATATAGTTAGTCTATTTAATTTTTTGCATCTAAAATAGCCGATGTATAGTCTATATAATTATTTGCACACGAATCGGACGATTTATAGTCGATAAAATTTTTTCATAAAAAATTGAAAAAAAGACGATGTATAGTCCATTATATTTTTTTCATAAAAAAATTTTTTGCATGAAAAATGGATGATGTATAGTTTATTAAATTCCTTGCACGAAAAGAAGACGACGTATATAGTCAATTTAATTTTTTAGATACGAAATGGACGAATTATAGTCAATTTAATTTTTTTTTTAAATTTAAAAATGGACGATGTATAGTCCATTAAATTTTGTATATATAGTTAGTCTATTTAATTTTTTGCATCTAAAATAGCCGATGTATAGTCTATATAATTATTTGCACACGAATCGGACGATTTATAGTCGATAAAATTTTTTCATAAAAAATTGAAAAAAAGACGATGTATAGTCCATTATATTTTTTTCATAAAAAAATTTTTTGCATGAAAAATGGATGATGTATAGTTTATTAAATTCTTTGCACGAAAAGAAGACGACGTATATAGTCAATTTAATTTTTTAGATACGAAATGGACGAATTATAGTCAATTTAATTTTTTTTTTAAATTTAAAAATGGACGATGTATAGTCCATTAAATTTTGTATATATAGTTAGTCTATTTAATTTTTTGCATCTAAAATAGCCGATGTATAGTCTATATAATTATTTGCACACGAATCGGACGATTTATAGTCGATAAAATTTTTTCATAAAAAATTGAAAAAAAGACGATGTATAGTCCATTATATTTTTTTCATAAAAAAATTTTTTGCATGAAAAATGGATGATGTATAGTTTATTAAATTCTTTGCACGAAAAGAAGACGACGTATATAGTCAATTTAATTTTTTAGATACGAAATGGACGAATTATAGTCAATTTAATTTTTTTTTTAAATTTAAAAATGGACGATGTATAGTCCATTAAATTTTGTATATATAGTTAGTCTATTTAATTTTTTGCATCTAAAATAGCCGATGTATAGTCTATATAATTATTTGCACACGAATCGGACGATTTATAGTCGATAAAATTTTTTCATAAAAAATTGAAAAAAAGACGATGTATAGTCCATTATATTTTTTTCATAAAAAAATTTTTTGCATGAAAAATGGATGATGTATAGTTTATTAAATTCTTTGCACGAAAAGAAGACGACGTATATAGTCAATTTAATTTTTTAGATACGAAATGGACGAATTATATTCAATTTAATTTTTTTTTTAAATTTAAAAATGGACGATGTATAGTCCATTAAATTTTGTATATATAGTTAGTCTATTTAATTTTTTGCATCTAAAATAGCCGATGTATAGTCTATATAATTATTTGCACACGAATCGGACGATTTATAGTCGATAAAATTTTTTCATAAAAAATTGAAAAAAAGACGATGTATAGTCCATTATATTTTTTTCATAAAAAAATTTTTTGCATGAAAAATGGATGATGTATAGTTTATTAAATTCTTTGCACGAAAAGAAGACGACGTATATAGTCAATTTAATTTTTTAGATACGAAATGGACGAATTATAGTCAATTTAATTTTTTTTTTAAATTTAAAAATGGACGATGTATAGTCCATTAAATTTTGTATATATAGTTAGTCTATTTAATTTTTTGCATCTAAAATAGACGATGTATAGTCTATATAATTATTTGCACACGAATCGGACGATTTATAATCGATAAAATTTTTTCATAAAAAATTGAAAAAAAGACGATGTATAGTCCATTATATTTTTTTCATAAAAAAATTTTTTGCATGAAAAATGGATGATGTATAGTTTATTAAATTCTTTGCACGAAAAGAAGACGACGTATATAGTCCATTTAATTTTTTAGATACGAAATGGACGAATTATAGTCAATTTAATTTTTTTTTTTAAATTTAAAAATGGACGATGTATAGTCCATTAAATTTTATATATATAGTTAGTCTATTTAATTTTTTGCATCTAAAATAGACGATGTATAGTCTATATAATTATTTGCACACGAATCGGACGATTTATAGTCGATAAAATTTTTTCATAAAAAATTGAAAAAAAGACGATGTATAGTCCATTATATTTTTTTCATAAAAAAATTTTTTGCATGAAAAATGGATGATGTATAGTTTATTAAATTCCTTGCACGAAAAGAAGACGACGTATATAGTCAATTTAATTTTTTAGATACGAAATGGACGAATTATAGTCAATTTAATTTTTTTTTTAAATTTAAAAATGGACGATGTATAGTCCATTAAATTTTGTATATATAGTTAGTCTATTTAATTTTTTGCATCTAAAATAGCCGATGTATAGTCTATATAATTATTTGCACACGAATCGGACGATTTATAGTCGATAAAATTTTTTCATAAAAAATTGAAAAAAAGACGATGTATAGTCCATTATATTTTTTTCATAAAAAAATTTTTTGCATGAAAAATGGATGATGTATAGTTTATTAAATTCTTTGCACGAAAAGAAGACGACGTATATAGTCAATTTAATTTTTTAGATACGAAATGGATGAATTATATTCAATTTAATTTTTTTTTTTAAATTTAAAAATGGACGATGTATAGTCCATTAAATTTTGTATATATAGTTAGTCTATTTAATTTTTTGCATCTAAAATAGACGATGTATAGTCTATATAATTATTTGCACACGAATCGGACGATTTATAGTCGATAAAATTTTTTCATAAAAAATTGAAAAAAAGACGATGTATAGTCCATTATATTTTTTTCATAAAAAAATTTTTTGCATGAAAAATGGATGATGTATAGTTTATTAAATTCTTTGCACGAAAAGAAGACGACGTATATAGTCAATTTAAATTTTTAGATACGAAATGGACGAATTATAGTCAATTTAATTTTTTTTTTTAAATTTAAAAATGGACGATGTATAGTCCATTAAATTTTGTATATATAGTTAGTCTATTTAATTTTTTGCATCTAAAATAGCCGATGTATAGTCTATATAATTATTTGCACACGAATCGGACGATTTATAGTCGATAAAATTTTTTCATAAAAAATTGAAAAAAAGACGATGTATTATAGTCCATTATATTTTTTTCATAAAAAAATTTTTTGCATGAAAAATGGATGATGTATAGTTTATTAAATTCTTTGCACGAAAAGAAGACGACGTATATAGTCAATTTAATTTTTTAGATACGAAATGGACGAATTATTGTCAATTTAATTTTTTTTTTTAATTTAAAAATGGACGATGTATAGTCCATTAAATTTTGTATATATAGTTAGTCTATTTAATTTTTTGCATCTAAAATAGACGATGTATAGTCTATATAATTATTTGCACACGAATCGGACGATTTATAGTCGATAAAATTTTTTCATAAAAAATTGAAAAAAAGACGATGTATAGTCCATTATATTTTTTTCATAAAAAATTTTTTTGCATGAAAAATGGATGATGTATAGTTTATTAAATTCTTTGCACGAAAAGAAGACGACGTATATAGTCAATTTAATTTTTTAGATACGAAATGGACGAATTATAGTCAATTTAATTTTTTTTTAAATTTAAAAATGGACGATGTATAGTCCATTAAATTTTGTATATATAGTTAGTCTATTTAATTTTTTGCATCTAAAATAGCCGATGTATAGTCTATATAATTATTTGCACACGAATCGGACGATTTATAGTCGATAAAATTTTTTCATAAAAAATTGAAAAAAAGACGATGTATAGTCCATTATATTTTTTTCATAAAAAAATTTTTTGCATGAAAAATGGATGATGTATAGTTTATTAAATTCTTTGCACGAAAAGAAGACGACGTATATAGTCAATTTAATTTTTTAGATACGAAATGGACGAATTATATTCAATTTAATTTTTTTTTTTAAATTTAAAAATGGACGATGTATAGTCCATTAAATTTTGTATATATAGTTAGTCTATTTAATTTTTTGCATCTAAAATAGACGATGTATAGTCTATATAATTATTTGCACACGAATCGGACGATTTATAGTCGATAAAATTTTTTCATAAAAAATTGAAAAAAAGACGATGTATAGTCCATTATATTTTTTTCATAAAAAAATTTTTTGCATGAAAAATGGATGATGTATAGTTTATTAAATTCTTTGCACGAAAAGAAGACGACGTATATAGTCAATTTAAATTTTTAGATACGAAATGGACGAATTATAGTCAATTTAATTTTTTTTTTTAAATTTAAAAATGGACGATGTATAGTCCATTAAATTTTGTATATATAGTTAGTCTATTTAATTTTTTGCATCTAAAATAGCCGATGTATAGTCTATATAATTATTTGCACACGAATCGGACGATTTATAGTCGATAAAATTTTTTCATAAAAAATTGAAAAAAAGACGATGTATTATAGTCCATTATATTTTTTTCATAAAAAAATTTTTTGCATGAAAAATGGATGATGTATAGTTTATTAAATTCTTTGCACGAAAAGAAGACGACGTATATAGTCAATTTAATTTTTTAGATACGAAATGGACGAATTATAGTCAATTTAATTTTTTTTTTTAATTTAAAAATGGACGATGTATAGTCCATTAAATTTTGTATATATAGTTAGTCTATTTAATTTTTTGCATCTAAAATAGACGATGTATAGTCTATATAATTATTTGCACACGAATCGGACGATTTATAGTCGATAAAATTTTTTCATAAAAAATTGAAAAAAAGACGATGTATAGTCCATTATATTTTTTTCATAAAAAATTTTTTTGCATGAAAAATGGATGATGTATAGTTTATTAAATTCTTTGCACGAAAAGAAGACGACGTATATAGTCAATTTAATTTTTTAGATACGAAATGGACGAATTATAGTCAATTTAATTTTTTTTTAAATTTAAAAATGGACGATGTATAGTCCATTAAATTTTGTATATATAGTTAGTCTATTTAATTTTTTGCATCTAAAATAGACGATGTATAGTCTATATAATTATTTGCACACGAATCGGACGATTTATAGTCGATAAAATTTTTTCATAAAAAATTGAAAAAAAGACGATATATAATAGTCCATTATATTTTTTTCATAAAAAAATTTTTTGCATGAAAAATGGATGATGTATAGTTTATTAAATTCTTTGCACGAAAAGAAGACGACGTATATAGTCAATTTAATTTTTTAGATACGAAATGGACGAATTATAGTCAATTTAATTTTTTTTTTAAATTTAAAAATGGACGATGTATAGTCCATTAAATTTTGTATATATAGTTAGTCTATTTAATTTTTTGCATCTAAAATAGACGATGTATAGTCTATATAATTATTTGCACACGAATCGGACGATTTATAATCGATAAAATTTTTTCATAAAAAATTGAAAAAAAGACGATGTATAGTCCATTATATTTTTTTCATAAAAAAATTTTTTGCATGAAAAATGGATGATGTATAGTTTATTAAATTCTTTGCACGAAAAGAAGACGACGTATATAGTCAATTTAATTTTTTTGATACGAAATGGACGAATTATAGTCAATTTAATTTTTTTTTAAATTTAAAAATGGACGATGTATAGTCCATTAAATTTTGTATATATAGTTAGTCTATTTAATTTTTTGCATCTAAAATAGACGATGTATAGTCTATATAATTATTTGCACACGAATCGGACGATTTATAGTCGATAAAATTTTTTCATAAAAAATTGAAAAAAAGACGATGTATAGTCCATTATATTTTTTTCATAAAAAAATTTTTTGCATGAAAAATGGATGATGTATAGTTTATTAAATTCCTTGCACGAAAAGAAGACGACGTATATAGTCAATTTAATTTTTTAGATACGAAATGGACGAATTATAGTCAATTTAATTTTTTTTTTAATTTAAAAATGGACGATGTATAGTCCATTAAATTTTGTATATATAGTTAGTCTATTTAATTTTTTGCATCTAAAATAGCCGATGTATAGTCTATATAATTATTTGCACACGAATCGGACGATTTATAGTCGATAAAATTTTTTCATAAAAAATTGAAAAAAAGACGATGTATAGTCCATTATATTTTTTTCATAAAAAAATTTTTTCCATGAAAAATGGATGATGTATAGTTTATTAAATTCTTTGCACGAAAAGAAGACGACGTATATAGTCAATTTAAGTTTTTAGATACGAAATGGACGAATTATAGTCAATTTAATTTTTTTTTTTAATTTAAAAATGGACGATGTATAGTCCATTAAATTTTGTATATATAGTTAGTCTATTTAATTTTTTGCATCTAAAATAGCCGATGTATAGTCTATATAATTATTTGCACACGAATCGGACGATTTATAGTCGATAAAATTTTTTCATAAAAAATTGAAAAAAAGACGATGTATAGTCCATTATATTTTTTTCATAAAAAAATTTTTTGCATGAAAAATGGATGATGTATAGTTTATTAAATTCCTTGCACGAAAAGAAGACGACGTATATAGTCAATTTAATTTTTTAGATACGAAATGGACGAATTATAGTCAATTTAATTTTTTTTTTTAAATTTAAAAATGGACGATGTATAGTCCATTAAATTTTGTATATATAGTTAGTCTATTTAATTTTTTGCATCTAAAATAGCCGATGTATAGTCTATATAATTATTTGCACACGAATCGGACGATTTATAGTCGATAAAATTTTTTCATAAAAAATTGAAAAAAAGACGATGTATAGTCCATTATATTTTTTTCATAAAAAAATTTTTTGCATGAAAAATGGATGATGTATAGTTTATTAAATTCTTTGCACGAAAAGAAGATGACGTATATAGTCAATTTAATTTTTTAGATACGAAATGGACGAATTATAGTCAATTTAATTTTTTTTTTAAATTTAAAAATGGACGATGTATAGTCCATTAAATTTTGTATATATAGTTAGTCTATTTAATTTTTTGCATCTAAAATAGACGATGTATAGTCTATATAATTATTTGCACACGAATCGGACGATTTATAATCGATAAAATTTTTTCATAAAAAATTGAAAAAAAGATTTTTTTCATAAAAAAATTTTTTGCATGAAAAATGGATGATGTATAGTTTATTAAATTCTTTGCACGAAAAGAAGACGACGTATATAGTCCATTTAATTTTTTAGATATGAAATGGACGAATTATAGTCAATTTAATTTTTTTTTTTAATTTAAAAATGGACGATGTATAGTCCATTAAATTTTGTATATATAGTTAGTCTATTTAATTTTTTGCATCTAAAATAGACGATGTATAGTCTATATAATTATTTGCACACGAATCGGACGATTTATAATCGATAAAATTTTTTCATAAAAAATTGAAAAAAAGACGATGTATAGTCCATTATATTTTTTTCATAAAAAAATTTTTTGCATGAAAAATGGATGATGTATAGTTTATTAAATTCTTTGCACGAAAAGAAGACGACGTATATAGTCCATTTAATTTTTTAGATACGAAATGGACGAATTATAGTCAATTTAATTTTTTTTTTAAATTTAAAAATGGACGATGTATAGTCCATTAAATTTTGTATATATAGTTAGTCTATTTAATTTTTTGCATCTAAAATAGACGATGTATAGTCTATATAATTATTTGCACACGAATCGGACGATTTATAGTCGATAAAATTTTTTCATAAAAAATTGAAAAAAAGACGATGTATAGTCCATTATATTTTTTTCATAAAAAAAATTTTGCATGAAAAATGGATGATGTATAGTTTATTAAATTCCTTGCACGAAAAGAAGACGACGTATATAGTCCATTTAATTTTTTAGATACGAAATGGACGAATTATAGTCAATTTAATTTTTTTTTTAAATTTAAAAATGGACGATGTATAGTCCATTAAATTTTGTATATATAGTTAGTCTATTTAATTTTTTGCATCTAAAATAGCCGATGTATAGTCTATATAATTATTTGCACACGAATCGGACGATTTATAGTCGATAAAATTTTTTCATAAAAAATTGAAAAAAAGACGATGTATAGTCCATTATATTTTTTTCATAAAAAAATTTTTTGCATGAAAAATGGATGATGTATAGTTTATTAAATTCCTTGCACGAAAAGAAGACGACGTATATAGTCAATTTAATTTTTTAGATACGAAATGGACGAATTATAGTCAATTTAATTTTTTTTTTTAAATTTAAAAATGGACGATGTATAGTCCATTAAATTTTGTATATATAGTTAGTCTATTTAATTTTTTGCATCTAAAATAGCCGATGTATAGTCTATATAATTATTTGCACACGAATCGGACGATTTATAGTCGATAAAATTTTTTCATAAAAAATTGAAAAAAAGACGATGTATAGTCCATTATATTTTTTTCATAAAAAAATTTTTTGCATGAAAAATGGATGATGTATAGTTTATTAAATTCTTTGCACGAAAAGAAGACGACGTATATAGTCAATTTAATTTTTTAGATACGAAATGGACGAATTATAGTCAATTTAATTTTTTTTTTAAATTTAAAAATGGACGATGTATAGTCCATTAAATTTTGTATATATAGTTAGTCTATTTAATTTTTTGCATCTAAAATAGACGATGTATAGTCTATATAATTATTTGCACACGAATCGGACGATTTATAGTCGATAAAATTTTTTCATAAAAAATTGAAAAAAAGACGATGTATAGTCCATTATATTTTTTTCATAAAAAAATTTTTTGCATGAAAAATGGATGATGTATAGTTTATTAAATTCTTTGCACGAAAAGAAGACGACGTATATAGTCCATTTAATTTTTTAGATATGAAATGGACGAATTATAGTCAATTTAATTTTTTTTTTAAATTTAAAAATGGACGATGTATAGTCCATTAAATTTTGTATATATAGTTAGTCTATTTAATTTTTTGCATCTAAAATAGCCGATGTATAGTCTATATAATTATTTGCACACGAATCGGACGATTTATAGTCGATAAAATTTTTTCATAAAAAATTGAAAAAAAGACGATGTATAGTCCATTATATTTTTTTCATAAAAAAATTTTTTGCATGAAAAATGGATGATGTATAGTTTATTAAATTCTTTGCACGAAAAGAAGTGACGTATATAGTCAATTTAATTTTTTAGATACGAAATGGACGAATTATAGTCAATTTAATTTTTTTTTTAAATTTAAAAATGGACGATGTATAGTCCATTAAATTTTGTATATATAGTTAGTCTATTTAATTTTTTGCATCTAAAATAGACGATGTATAGTCTATATAATTATTTGCACACGAATCGGACGATTTATAATCGATAAAATTTTTTCATAAAAAATTGAAAAAAAGATTTTTTTCATAAAAAAATTTTTTGCATGAAAAATGGATGATGTATAGTTTATTAAATTCTTTGCACGAAAAGAAGACGACGTATATAGTCCATTTAATTTTTTAGATATGAAATGGACGAATTATAGTCAATTTAATTTTTTTTTTAAATTTAAAAATGGACGATGTATAGTCCATTAAATTTTGTATATATAGTTAGTCTATTTAATTTTTTGCATCTAAAATAGACGATGTATAGTCTATATAATTATTTGCACACGAATCGGACGATTTATAATCGATAAAATTTTTTCATAAAAAATTGAAAAAAAGACGATGTATAGTCCATTATATTTTTTTCATAAAAAAATTTTTTGCATGAAAAATGGATGATGTATAGTTTATTAAATTCTTTGCACGAAAAGAAGACGACGTATATAGTCCATTTAATTTTTTAGATACGAAATGGACGAATTATAGTCAATTTAATTTTTTTTTTAAATTTAAAAATGGACGATGTATAGTCCATTAAATTTTGTATATATAGTTAGTCTATTTAATTTTTTGCATCTAAAATAGACGATGTATAGTCTATATAATTATTTGCACACGAATCGGACGATTTATAGTCGATAAAATTTTTTCATAAAAAATTGAAAAAAAGACGATGTATAGTCCATTATATTTTTTTCATAAAAAAATTTTTTGCATGAAAAATGGATGATGTATAGTTTATTAAATTCCTTGCACGAAAAGAAGACGACGTATATAGTCCATTTAATTTTTTAGATACGAAATGGACGAATTATAGTCAATTTAATTTTTTTTTTAAATTTAAAAATGGACGATGTATAGTCCATTAAATTTTGTATATATAGTTAGTCTATTTAATTTTTTGCATCTAAAATAGCCGATGTATAGTCTATATAATTATTTGCACACGAATCGGACGATTTATAGTCGATAAAATTTTTTCATAAAAAATTGAAAAAAAGACGATGTATAGTCCATTATATTTTTTTCATAAAAAAATTTTTTGCATGAAAAATGGATGATGTATAGTTTATTAAATTCCTTGCACGAAAAGAAGACGACGTATATAGTCAATTTAATTTTTTAGATACGAAATGGACGAATTATAGTCAATTTAATTTTTTTTTTAAATTTAAAAATGGACGATGTATAGTCCATTAAATTTTGTATATATAGTTAGTCTATTTAATTTTTTGCATCTAAAATAGCCGATGTATAGTCTATATAATTATTTGCACACGAATCGGACGATTTATAATCGATAAAATTTTTTCATAAAAAATTGAAAAAAAGACGATGTATAGTCCATTATATTTTTTTCATAAAAAAATTTTTTGCATGAAAAATGGATGATGTATAGTTTATTAAATTCTTTGCACGAAAAGAAGACGACGTATATAGTCCATTTAATTTTTTAGATACGAAATGGACGAATTATAGTCAATTTAATTTTTTTTTTAAATTTAAAAATGGACGATGTATAGTCCATTAAATTTTGTATATATAGTTAGTCTATTTAATTTTTTGCATCTAAAATAGACGATGTATAGTCTATATAATTATTTGCACACGAATCGGACGATTTATAGTCGATAAAATTTTTTCATAAAAAATTGAAAAAAAGACGATGTATAGTCCATTATATTTTTTTCATAAAAAAATTTTTTGCATGAAAAATGGATGATGTATAGTTTATTAAATTCCTTGCACGAAAAGAAGACGACGTATATAGTCCATTTAATTTTTTAGATACGAAATGGACGAATTATAGTCAATTTAATTTTTTTTTTAAATTTAAAAATGGACGATGTATAGTCCATTAAATTTTGTATATATAGTTAGTCTATTTAATTTTTTGCATCTAAAATAGCCGATGTATAGTCTATATAATTATTTGCACACGAATCGGACGATTTATAGTCGATAAAATTTTTTCATAAAAAATTGAAAAAAAGACGATGTATAGTCCATTATATTTTTTTCATAAAAAAATTTTTTGCATGAAAAATGGATGATGTATAGTTTATTAAATTCCTTGCACGAAAAGAAGACGACGTATATAGTCAATTTAATTTTTTAGATACGAAATGGACGAATTATAGTCAATTTAATTTTTTTTTTTAAATTTAAAAATGGACGATGTATAGTCCATTAAATTTTGTATATATAGTTAGTCTATTTAATTTTTTGCATCTAAAATAGCCGATGTATAGTCTATATAATTATTTGCACACGAATCGGACGATTTATAGTCGATAAAATTTTTTCATAAAAAATTGAAAAAAAGACGATGTATAGTCCATTATATTTTTTTCATAAAAAAATTTTTTGCATGAAAAATGGATGATGTATAGTTTATTAAATTCTTTGCACGAAAAGAAGACGACGTATATAGTCAATTTAATTTTTTAGATACGAAATGGACGAATTATAGTCAATTTAATTTTTTTTTTAAATTTAAAAATGGACGATGTATAGTCCATTAAATTTTGTATATATAGTTAGTCTATTTAATTTTTTGCATCTAAAATAGACGATGTATAGTCTATATAATTATTTGCACACGAATCGGACGATTTATAATCGATAAAATTTTTTCATAAAAAATTGAAAAAAAGACGATGTATAGTCCATTATATTTTTTTCATAAAAAAATTTTTTGCATGAAAAATGGATGATGTATAGTTTATTAAATTCTTTGCACGAAAAGAAGACGACGTATATAGTCCATTTAATTTTTTAGATATGAAATGGACGAATTATAGTCAATTTAATTTTTTTTTTAAATTTAAAAATGGACGATGTATAGTCCATTAAATTTTGTATATATAGTTAGTCTATTTAATTTTTTGCATCTAAAATAGACGATGTATAGTCTATATAATTATTTGCACACGAATCGGACGATTTATAATCGATAAAATTTTTTCATAAAAAATTGAAAAAAAGACGATGTATAGTCCATTATATTTTTTTCATAAAAAAATTTTTTGCATGAAAAATGGATGATGTATAGTTTATTAAATTCTTTGCACGAAAAGAAGACGACGTATATAGTCAATTTAATTTTTTAGATACGAAATGGACGAATTATAGTCAATTTAATTTTTTTTTTAAATTTAAAAATGGACGATGTATAGTCCATTAAATTTTGTATATATAGTTAGTCTATTTAATTTTTTGCATCTAAAATAGACGATGTATAGTCTATATAATTATTTGCACACGAATCGGACGATTTATAATCGATAAAATTTTTTCATAAAAAATTGAAAAAAAGACGATGTATAGTCCATTATATTTTTTTCATAAAAAAATTTTTTGCATGAAAAATGGATGATGTATAGTTTATTAAATTCTTTGCACGAAAAGAAGACGACGTATATAGTCCATTTAATTTTTTAGATATGAAATGGACGAATTATAGTCAATTTAATTTTTTTTTTAAATTTAAAAATGGACGATGTATAGTCCATTAAATTTTGTATATATAGTTAGTCTATTTAATTTTTTGCATCTAAAATAGACGATGTATAGTCTATATAATTATTTGCACACGAATCGGACGATTTATAGTCGATAAAATTTTTTCATAAAAAATTGAAAAAAAGACGATGTATAAGTCCATTATATTTTTTTCATAAAAAAATTTTTTGCATGAAAAATGGATGATGTATAGTTTATTAAATTCCTTGCACGAAAAGAAGACGACGTATATAGTCAATTTAATTTTTTAGATACGAAATGGACGAATTATAGTCAATTTAATTTTTTTTTTTAAATTTAAAAATGGACGATGTATAGTCCATTAAATTTTGTATATATAGTTAGTCTATTTAATTTTTTGCATCTAAAATAGCCGATGTATAGTCTATATAATTATTTGCACACGAATCGGACGATTTATAGTCGATAAAATTTTTTCATAAAAAATTGAAAAAAAGACGATGTATAGTCCATTATATTTTTTTCATAAAAAAATTTTTTGCATGAAAAATGGATGATGTATAGTTTATTAAATTCTTTGCACGAAAAGAAGACGACGTATATAGTCAATTTAATTTTTTAGATACGAAATGGACGAATTATAGTCAATTTAATTTTTTTTTTAAATTTAAAAATGGACGATGTATAGTCCATTAAATTTTGTATATATAGTTAGTCTATTTAATTTTTTGCATCTAAAATAGACGATGTATAGTCTATATAATTATTTGCACACGAATCGGACGATTTATAATCGATAAAATTTTTTCATAAAAAATTGAAAAAAAGACGATGTATAGTCCATTATATTTTTTTCATAAAAAAATTTTTTGCATGAAAAATGGATGATGTATAGTTTATTAAATTCTTTGCACGAAAAGAAGACGACGTATATAGTCCATTTAATTTTTTAGATATGAAATGGACGAATTATAGTCAATTTAATTTTTTTTTTAAATTTAAAAATGGACGATGTATAGTCCATTAAATTTTGTATATATAGTTAGTCTATTTAATTTTTTGCATCTAAAATAGACGATGTATAGTCTATATAATTATTTGCACACGAATCGGACGATTTATAATCGATAAAATTTTTTCATAAAAAATTGAAAAAAAGACGATGTATAGTCCATTATATTTTTTTCATAAAAAAATTTTTTGCATGAAAAATGGATGATGTATAGTTTATTAAATTCTTTGCACGAAAAGAAGACGACGTATATAGTCCATTTAATTTTTTAGATACGAAATGGACGAATTATAATCAATTTAATTTTTTTTTTTAAATTTAAAAATGGACGATGTATAGTCCATTAAATTTTGTATATATAGTTAGTCTATTTAATTTTTTGCATCTAAAATAGACGATGTATAGTCTATATAATTATTTGCACACGAATCGGACGATTTATAGTCGATAAAATTTTTTCATAAAAAATTGAAAAAAAGACGATGTATAAGTCCATTATATTTTTTTCATAAAAAAATTTTTTGCATGAAAAATGGATGATGTATAGTTTATTAAATTCCTTGCACGAAAAGAAGACGACGTATATAGTCAATTTAATTTTTTAGATACGAAATGGACGAATTATAGTCAATTTAATTTTTTTTTTAAATTTAAAAATGGACGATGTATAGTCCATTAAATTTTGTATATATAGTTAGTCTATTTAATTTTTTGCATCTAAAATAGCCGATGTATAGTCTATATAATTATTTGCACACGAATCGGACGATTTATAGCCGATAAAATTTTTTCATAAAAAATTGAAAAAAAGACGATGTATAGTCCATTATATTTTTTTCATAAAAAAATTTTTTGCATGAAAAATGGATGATGTATAGTTTATTAAATTCTTTGCACGAAAAGAAGACGACGTATATAGTCAATTTAATTTTTTAGATACGAAATGGACGAATTATATTCAATTTAATTTTTTTTTTAAATTTAAAAATGGACGATGTATAGTCCATTAAATTTTGTATATATAGTTAGTCTATTTAATTTTTTGCATCTAAAATAGACGATGTATAGTCTATATAATTATTTGCACACGAATCGGACGATTTATAGTCGATAAAATTTTTTCATAAAAAATTGAAAAAAAGACGATGTATAGTCCATTATATTTTTTTCATAAAAAAATTTTTTGCATGAAAAATGGATGATGTATAGTTTATTAAATTCTTTGCACGAAAAGAAGACGACGTATATAGTCAATTTAAATTTTTAGATACGAAATGGACGAATTATAGTCAATTTAATTTTTTTTTTTTAAATTTAAAAATGGACGATGTATAGTCCATTAAATTTTGTATATATAGTTAGTCTATTTAATTTTTTGCATCTAAAATAGCCGATGTATAGTCTATATAATTATTTGCACACGAATCGGACGATTTATAGTCGATAAAATTTTTTCATAAAAAATTGAAAAAAAGACGATGTATTATAGTCCATTATATTTTTTTCATAAAAAAATTTTTTGCATGAAAAATGGATGATGTATAGTTTATTAAATTCTTTGCACGAAAAGAAGACGACGTATATAGTCAATTTAATTTTTTAGATACGAAATGGACGAATTATAGTCAATTTAATTTTTTTTTTAAATTTAAAAATGGACGATGTATAGTCCATTAAATTTTGTATATATAGTTAGTCTATTTAATTTTTTGCATCTAAAATAGACGATGTATAGTCTATATAATTATTTGCACACGAATCGGACGATTTATAATCGATAAAATTTTTTCATAAAAAATTGAAAAAAAGACGATGTATAGTCCATTATATTTTTTTCATAAAAAAATTTTTTGCATGAAAAATGGATGATGTATAGTTTATTAAATTCTTTGCACGAAAAGAAGACGACGTATATAGTCCATTTAATTTTTTAGATACGAAATGGACGAATTATAGTCAATTTAATTTTTTTTTTAAATTTAAAAATGGACGATGTATAGTCCATTAAATTTTGTATATATAGTTAGTCTATTTAATTTTTTGCATCTAAAATAGACGATGTATAGTCTATATAATTATTTGCACACGAATCGGACGATTTATAGTCGATAAAATTTTTTCATAAAAAATTGAAAAAAAGACGATGTATAGTCCATTATATTTTTTTCATAAAAAATTTTTTTGCATGAAAAATGGATGATGTATAGTTTATTAAATTCTTTGCACGAAAAGAAGACGACGTATATAGTCAATTTAAATTTTTAGATACGAAATGGACGAATTATAGTCAATTTAATTTTTTTTTTTAAATTTAAAAATGGACGATGTATAGTCCATTAAATTTTGTATATATAGTTAGTCTATTTAATTTTTTGCATCTAAAATAGCCGATGTATAGTCTATATAATTATTTGCACACGAATCGGACGATTTATAGTCGATAAAATTTTTTCATAAAAAATTGAAAAAAAGACGATGTATTATAGTCCATTATATTTTTTTCATAAAAAAATTTTTTGCATGAAAAATGGATGATGTATAGTTTATTAAATTCTTTGCACGAAAAGAAGACGACGTATATAGTCAATTTAATTTTTTAGAAACGAAATGGACGAATTATAGTCAATTTAATTTTTTTTTTAAATTTAAAAATGGACGATGTATAGTCCATTAAATTTTGTATATATAGTTAGTCTATTTAATTTTTTGCATCTAAAATAGCCGATGTATAGTCTATATAATTATTTGCACACGAATCGGACGATTTATAGTCGATAAAATTTTTTCATAAAAAATTGAAAAAAAGACGATGTATAGCCCATTATATTTTTTTCATAAAAAATTTTTTTGCATGAAAAATGGATGATGTATAGTTTATTAAATTCTTTGCACGAAAAGAAGACGACGTATATAGTCAATTTAATTTTTTAGATACGAAATGGACGAATTATAGTCAATTTAATTTTTTTTAAATTTAAAAATGGACGATGTATAGTCCATTAAATTTTGTATATATAGTTAGTCTATTTAATTTTTTGCATCTAAAATAGCCGATGTATAGTCTATATAATTATTTGCACACGAATCGGACGATTTATAGTCGATAAAATTTTTTCATAAAAAATTGAAAAAAAGACGATGTATAGTCCATTATATTTTTTTCATAAAAAAATTTTTTGCATGAAAAATGGATGATGTATAGTTTATTAAATTCTTTGCACGAAAAGAAGACGACGTATATAGTCAATTTAATTTTTTAGATACGAAATGGACGAATTATAGTCAATTTAATTTTTTTTTTAAATTTAAAAATGGACGATGTATAGTCCATTAAATTTTGTATATATAGTTAGTCTATTTAATTTTTTGCATCTAAAATAGACGATGTATAGTCTATATAATTATTTGCACACGAATCGGACGATTTATAATCGATAAAATTTTTTCATAAAAATTTGAAAAAAAGACGATGTATAGTCTATTATATTTTTTTCATAAAAAAATTTTTTGCATGAAAAATGGATGATGTATAGTTTATTAAATTCTTTGCACGAAAAGAAGACGACGTATATAGTCCATTTAATTTTTTAGATACGAAATGGACGAATTATAGTCAATTTAATTTTTTTTTTAAATTTAAAAATGGACGATGTATAGTCCATTAAATTTTGTATATATAGTTAGTCTATTTAATTTTTTGCATCTAAAATAGACGATGTATAGTCTATATAATTATTTGCACACGAATCGGACGATTTATAATCGATAAAATTTTTTCATAAAAAATTGAAAAAAAGACGATGTATAGTCCATTATATTTTTTTCATAAAAAAATTTTTTGCATGAAAAATGGATGATGTATAGTTTATTAAATTCTTTGCACGAAAAGAAGACGACGTATATAGTCCATTTAATTTTTTAGATACGAAATGGACGAATTATAGTCAATTTAATTTTTTTTTTAAATTTAAAAATGGACGATGTATAGTCCATTAAATTTTGTATATATAGTTAGTCTATTTAATTTTTTGCATCTAAAATAGACGATGTATAGTCTATATAATTATTTGCACACGAATCGGACGATTTATAGTCGATAAAATTTTTTCATAAAAAATTGAAAAAAAGACGATGTATAGTCCATTATATTTTTTTCATAAAAAAATTTTTTGCATGAAAAATGGATGATGTATAGTTTATTAAATTCCTTGCACGAAAAGAAGACGACGTATATAGTCAATT
Source organism: Tachina lurida (assembly GCA_944452675.1). Taxonomy (NCBI): domain Eukaryota; kingdom Metazoa; phylum Arthropoda; class Insecta; order Diptera; family Tachinidae; genus Tachina; species Tachina lurida. The sequence goes on from OX101755.1 coordinate 88,611,222, forward strand.
TAATTTTTTAGATACGAAATGGACGAATTATAGTCAATTTAATTTTTTTTTTAAATTTAAAAATGGACGATGTATAGTCCATTAAATTTTGTATATATAGTTAGTCTATTTAATTTTTTGCATCTAAAATAGCCGATGTATAGTCTATATAATTATTTGCACACGAATCGGACGATTTATAGTCGATAAAATTTTTTCATAAAAAATTGAAAAAAAGACGATGTATAGTCCATTATATTTTTTTCATAAAAAAATTTTTTGCATGAAAAATGGATGATGTATAGTTTATTAAATTCTTTGCACGAAAAGAAGACGACGTATATAGTCAATTTAATTTTTTAGATACGAAATGGACGAATTATAGTCAATTTAATTTTTTTTTTTAATTTAAAAATGGACGATGTATAGTCCATTAAATTTTGTATATATAGTTAGTCTATTTAATTTTTTGCATCTAAAATAGCCGATGTATAGTCTATATAATTATTTGCACACGAATCGGACGATTTATAGTCGATAAAATTTTTTCATAAAAAATTGAAAAAAAGACGATGTATAGTCCATTATATTTTTTTCATAAAAAAATTTTTTGCATGAAAAATGGATGATGTATAGTTTATTAAATTCTTTGCACGAAAAGAAGACGACGTATATAGTCAATTTAATTTTTTAGATACGAAATGGACGAATTATAGTCAATTTAATTTTTTTTTTTAATTTAAAAATGGACGATGTATAGTCCATTAAATTTTGTATATATAGTTAGTCTATTTAATTTTTTGCATCTAAAATAGCCGATGTATAGTCTATATAATTATTTGCACACGAATCGGACGATTTATAGTCGATAAAATTTTTTCATAAAAAATTGAAAAAAAGACGATGTATAGTCCATTATATTTTTTTCATAAAAAAATTTTTTGCATGAAAAATGGATGATGTATAGTTTATTAAATTCTTTGCACGAAAAGAAGACGACGTATATAGTCCATTTAATTTTTTAGATACGAAATGGACGAATTATAGTCAATTTAATTTTTTTTTTAAATTTAAAAATGGACGATGTATAGTCCATTAAATTTTGTATATATAGTTAGTCTATTTAATTTTTTGCATCTAAAATAGACGATGTATAGTCTATATAATTATTTGCACACGAATCGGACGATTTATAGTCGATAAAATTTTTTCATAAAAAATTGAAAAAAAGACGATGTATAGTCCATTATATTTTTTTCATAAAAAAATTTTTTGCATGAAAAATGGATGATGTATAGTTTATTAAATTCCTTGCACGAAAAGAAGACGACGTATATAGTCAATTTAATTTTTTAGATACGAAATGGACGAATTATAGTCAATTTAATTTTTTTTTTTAATTTAAAAATGGACGATGTATAGTCCATTAAATTTTGTATATATAGTTAGTCTATTTAATTTTTTGCATCTAAAATAGCCGATGTATAGTCTATATAATTATTTGCACACGAATCGGACGATTTATAGTCGATAAAATTTTTTCATAAAAAATTGAAAAAAAGACGATGTATAGTCCATTATATTTTTTTCATAAAAAAATTTTTTGCATGAAAAATGGATGATGTATAGTTTATTAAATTCTTTGCACGAAAAGAAGACGACGTATATAGTCAATTTAATTTTTTAGATACGAAATGGACGAATTATAGTCAATTTAATTTTTTTTTTTAATTTAAAAATGGACGATGTATAGTCCATTAAATTTTGTATATATAGTTAGTCTATTTAATTTTTTGCATCTAAAATAGCCGATGTATAGTCTATATAATTATTTGCACACGAATCGGACGATTTATAGTCGATAAAATTTTTTCATAAAAAATTGAAAAAAAGACGATGTATAGTCCATTATATTTTTTTCATAAAAAAATTTTTTGCATGAAAAATGGATGATGTATAGTTTATTAAATTCTTTGCACGAAAAGAAGACGACGTATATAGTCCATTTAATTTTTTAGATACGAAATGGACGAATTATAGTCAATTTAATTTTTTTTTAAAATTTAAAAATGGACGATGTATAGTCCATTAAATTTTGTATATATAGTTAGTCTATTTAATTTTTTGCATCTAAAATAGACGATGTATAGTCTATATAATTATTTGCACACGAATCGGACGATTTATAGTCGATAAAATTTTTTCATAAAAAAATTTAAAAAAAGACGATGTATAGTCCATTATATTTTTTTCATAAAAAAATTTTTTGCATGAAAAATGGATGATGTATAGTTTATTAAATTCCTTGCACGAAAAGAAGACGACGTATATAGTCAATTTAATTTTTTAGATACGAAATGGACGAATTATAGTCAATTTAATTTTTTTTTTAAATTTAAAAATGGACGATGTATAGTCCATTAAATTTTGTATATATAGTTAGTCTATTTAATTTTTTGCATCTAAAATAGCCGATGTATAGTCTATATAATTATTTGCACACGAATCGGACGATTTATAGTCGATAAAATTTTTTCATAAAAAATTGAAAAAAAGACGATGTATAGTCCATTATATTTTTTTCATAAAAAAATTTTTTGCATGAAAAATGGATGATGTATAGTTTATTAAATTCTTTGCACGAAAAGAAGACGACGTATATAGTCAATTTAATTTTTTAGATACGAAATGGACGAATTATAGTCAATTTAATTTTTTTTTTTAATTTAAAAATGGACGATGTATAGTCCATTAAATTTTGTATATATAGTTAGTCTATTTAATTTTTTGCATCTAAAATAGCCGATGTATAGTCTATATAATTATTTGCACACGAATCGGACGATTTATAGTCGATAAAATTTTTTCATAAAAAATTGAAAAAAAGACGATGTATAGTCCATTATATTTTTTTCATAAAAAAATTTTTTGCATGAAAAATGGATGATGTATAGTTTATTAAATTCTTTGCACGAAAAGAAGACGACGTATATAGTCAATTTAATTTTTTAGATACGAAATGGACGAATTATAGTCAATTTAATTTTTTTTTTTAATTTAAAAATGGACGATGTATAGTCCATTAAATTTTGTATATATAGTTAGTCTATTTAATTTTTTGCATCTAAAATAGCCGATGTATAGTCTATATAATTATTTGCACACGAATCGGACGATTTATAGTCGATAAAATTTTTTCATAAAAAATTGAAAAAAAGACGATGTATAGTCCATTATATTTTTTTCATAAAAAAATTTTTTGCATGAAAAATGGATGATGTATAGTTTATTAAATTCTTTGCACGAAAAGAAGACGACGTATATAGTCCATTTAATTTTTTAGATACGAAATGGACGAATTATAGTCAATTTAATTTTTTTTTTAAATTTAAAAATGGACGATGTATAGTCCATTAAATTTTGTATATATAGTTAGTCTATTTAATTTTTTGCATCTAAAATAGACGATGTATAGTCTATATAATTATTTGCACACGAATCGGACGATTTATAGTCGATAAAATTTTTTCATAAAAAATTGAAAAAAAGACGATGTATAGTCCATTATATTTTTTTCATAAAAAAATTTTTTGCATGAAAAATGGATGATGTATAGTTTATTAAATTCCTTGCACGAAAAGAAGACGACGTATATAGTCAATTTAATTTTTTAGATACGAAATGGACGAATTATAGTCAATTTAATTTTTTTTTTAAATTTAAAAATGGACGATGTATAGTCCATTAAATTTTGTATATATAGTTAGTCTATTTAATTTTTCGCATCTAAAATAGCCGATGTATAGTCTATATAATTATTTGCACACGAATCGGACGATTTATAGTCGATAAAATTTTTTCATAAAAAATTGAAAAAAAGACGATGTATAGTCCATTATATTTTTTTCATAAAAAAATTTTTTGCATGAAAAATGGATGATGTATAGTTTATTAAATTCTTTGCACGAAAAGAAGACGACGTATATAGTCAATTTAATTTTTTAGATACGAAATGGACGAATTATAGTCAATTTAATTTTTTTTTTTAATTTAAAAATGGACGATGTATAGTCCATTAAATTTTGTATATATAGTTAGTCTATTTAATTTTTTGCATCTAAAATAGCCGATGTATAGTCTATATAATTATTTGCACACGAATCGGACGATTTATAGTCGATAAAATTTTTTCATAAAAAATTGAAAAAAAGACGATGTATAGTCCATTATATTTTTTTCATAAAAAAATTTTTTGCATGAAAAATGGATGATGTATAGTTTATTAAATTCTTTGCACGAAAAGAAGACGACGTATATAGTCCATTTAATTTTTTAGATACGAAATGGACGAATTATAGTCAATTTAATTTTTTTTTTAAATTTAAAAATGGACGATGTATAGTCCATTAAATTTTGTATATATAGTTAGTCTATTTAATTTTTTGCATCTAAAATAGACGATGTATAGTCTATATAATTATTTGCACACGAATCGGACGATTTATAGTCGATAAAATTTTTTCATAAAAAATTGAAAAAAAGACGATGTATAATAGTCCATTATATTTTTTTCATAAAAAAATTTTTTGCATGAAAAATGGATGATGTATAGTTTATTAAATTCCTTGCACGAAAAGAAGACGACGTATATAGTCAATTTAATTTTTTAGATACGAAATGGACGAATTATAGTCAATTTAATTTTTTTTTTAAATTTAAAAATGGACGATGTATAGTCCATTAAATTTTGTATATATAGTTAGTCTATTTAATTTTTTGCATCTAAAATAGCCGATGTATAGTCTATATAATTATTTGCACACGAATCGGACGATTTATAGTCGATAAAATTTTTTCATAAAAAATTGAAAAAAAGACGATGTATAGTCCATTATATTTTTTTCATAAAAAAATTTTTTGCATGAAAAATGGATGATGTATAGTTTATTAAATTCTTTGCACGAAAAGAAGACGACGTATATAGTCAATTTAATTTTTTAGATACGAAATGGACGAATTATATTCAATTTAATTTTTTTTTTAAATTTAAAAATGGACGATGTATAGTCCATTAAATTTTGTATATATAGTTAGTCTATTTAATTTTTTGCATCTAAAATAGACGATGTATAGTCTATATAATTATTTGCACACGAATCGGACGATTTATAGTCGATAAAATTTTTTCATAAAAAATTTAAAAAAAGACGATGTATAGTCCATTATATTTTTTTCATAAAAAATTTTTTTGCATGAAAAATGGATGATGTATAGTTTATTAAATTCTTTGCACGAAAAGAAGACGACGTATATAGTCAATTTAAATTTTTAGATACGAAATGGACGAATTATAGTCAATTTAATTTTTTTTTTAATTTAAAAATGGACGATGTATAGTCCATTAAATTTTGTATATATAGTTAGTCTATTTAATTTTTTGCATCTAAAATAGACGATGTATAGTCTATATAATTATTTGCACACGAATCGGACGATTTATAGTCGATAAAATTTTTTCATAAAAAATTGAAAAAAAGACGATGTATAGTCCATTATATTTTTTTCATAAAAAAATTTTTTGCATGAAAAATGGATGATGTCTAGTTTATTAAATTCTTTGCACGAAAAGAAGACGACGTATATAGTCAATTTAATTTTTTAGATACGAAATGGACGAATTATAGTCAATTTAATTTTTTTTTAAATTTAAAAATGGACGATGTATAGTCCATTAAATTTTGTATATATAGTTAGTCTATTTAATTTTTTGCATCTAAAATAGCCGATGTATAGTCTATATAATTATTTGCACACGAATCGGACGATTTATAGTCGATAAAATTTTTTCATAAAAAATTGAAAAAAAGACGATGTATAATCCATTATATTTTTTCATAAAAAAATTTTTTGCATGAAAAATGGATGATGTATAGTTTATTAAATTCTTTGCACGAAAAGAAGACGACGTATATAGTCAATTTAATTTTTTAGATACGAAATGGACGAATTATAGTCAATTTAATTTTTTTTTTAAATTTAAAAATGGACGATGTATAGTCCATTAAATTTTGTATATATAGTTAGTCTATTTAATTTTTTGCATCTAAAATAGCCGATGTATAGTCTATATAATTATTTGCACACGAATCGGACGATTTATAGTCGATAAAATTTTTTCATAAAAAATTGAAAAAAAGACGATGTATAGTCCATTATATTTTTTTCATAAAAAAATTTTTTGCATGAAAAATGGATGATGTATAGTTTATTAAATTCTTTGCACGAAAAGAAGACGACGTATATAGTCCATTTAATTTTTTAGATACGAAATGGACATAGTCAATTTAATTTTTTTTTTAAATTTAAAAATGGACGATGTATAGTCCATTAAATTTTGTATATATAGTTAGTCTATTTAATTTTTTGCATCTAAAATAGACGATGTATAGTCTATATAATTATTTGCACACGAATCGGACGATTTATAATCGATAAAATTTTTTCATAAAAAATTGAAAAAAAGACGATGTATAGTCCATTATATTTTTTTCATAAAAAAATTTTTTGCATGAAAAATGGATGATGTATAGTTTATTAAATTCTTTGCACGAAAAGAAGACGACGTATATAGTCCATTTAATTTTTTAGATACGAAATGGACGAATTATAGTCAATTTAATTTTTTTTTAAATTTAAAAATGGACGATGTATAGTCCATTAAATTTTGTATATATAGTTAGTCTATTTAATTTTTTGCATCTAAAATAGACGATGTATAGTCTATATAATTATTTGCACACGAATCGGACGATTTATAGTCGATAAAATTTTTTCATAAAAAATTGAAAAAAAGACGATGTATAGTCCATTATATTTTTTTCATAAAAAAATTTTTTGCATGAAAAATGGATGATGTATAGCTTATTAAATTCCTTGCACGAAAAAAAGACGACGTATATAGTCAATTTAATTTTTTAGATACGAAATGGACGAATTATAGTCAATTTAATTTTTTTTTTAAATTTAAAAATGGACGATGTATAGTCCATTAAATTTTGTATATATAGTTAGTCTATTTAATTTTTTGCATCTAAAATAGCCGATGTATAGTCTATATAATTATTTGCACACGAATCGGACGATTTATAGTCGATAAAATTTTTTCATAAAAAATTGAAAAAAAGACGATGTATAGTCCATTATATTTTTTTCATAAAAAAATTTTTTGCATGAAAAATGGATGATGTATAGTTTATTAAATTCTTTGCACGAAAAGAAGACGACGTATATAGTCAATTTAATTTTTTAGATACGAAATGGACGAATTATAGTCAATTTAATTTTTTTTTTAAATTTAAAAATGGACGATGTATAGTCCATTAAATTTTGTATATATAGTTAGTCTATTTAATTTTTTGCATCTAAAATAGCCGATGTATAGTCTATATAATTATTTGCACACGAATCGGACGATTTATAGTCGATAAAATTTTTTCATAAAAAATTGAAAAAAAGACGATGTATAGTCCATTATATTTTTTTCATAAAAAAATTTTTTGCATGAAAAATGGATGATGTATAGTTTATTAAATTCTTTGCACGAAAAGAAGACGACGTATATAGTCAATTTAATTTTTTAGATACGAAATGGACGAATTATAGTCAATTTAATTTTTTTTTTAAATTTAAAAATGGACGATGTATAGTCCATTAAATTTTGTATATATAGTTAGTCTATTTAATTTTTTGCATCTAAAATAGCCGATGTATAGTCTATATAATTATTTGCACACGAATCGGACGATTTATAGTCGATAAAATTTTTTCATAAAAAATTTAAAAAAAGACGATGTATAGTCCATTATATTTTTTTCATAAAAAAATTTTTTGCATGAAAAATGGATGATGTATAGTTTATTAAATTCCTTGCACGAAAAGAAGACGACGTATATAGTCAATTTAATTTTTTAGATACGAAATGGACGAATTATAGTCAATTTAATTTTTTTTTTAAATTTAAAAATGGACGATGTATAGTCCATTAAATTTTGTATATATAGTTAGTCTATTTAATTTTTTGCATCTAAAATAGCCGATGTATAGTCTATATAATTATTTGCACACGAATCGGACGATTTATAGTCGATAAAATTTTTTCATAAAAAATTGAAAAAAAGACGATGTATAGTCCATTATATTTTTTTCATAAAAAAATTTTTTGCATGAAAAATGGATGATGTATAGTTTATTAAATTCTTTGCACGAAAAGAAGACGACGTATATAGTCAATTTAATTTTTAGATACGAAATGGACGAATTATATTCAATTTAATTTTTTTTTTAATTTAAAAATGGACGATGTATAGTCCATTAAATTTTGTATATATAGTTAGTCTATTTAATTTTTTGCATCTAAAATAGACGATGTATAGTCTATATAATTATTTGCACACGAATCGGACGATTTATAGTCGATAAAATTTTTTCATAAAAAATTGAAAAAAAGACGATGTATAGTCCATTATATTTTTTTCATAAAAAATTTTTTTGCATGAAAAATGGATGATGTATAGTTTATTAAATTCTTTGCACGAAAAGAAGACGACGTATATAGTCAATTTAAATTTTTAGATACGAAATGGACGAATTATAGTCAATTTAATTTTTTTTTTAAATTTAAAAATGGACGATGTATAGTCCATTAAATTTTGTATATATAGTTAGTCTATTTAATTTTTTGCATCTAAAATAGACGATGTATAGTCTATATAGCTATTTGCACACGAATCGGACGATTTATAATCGATAAAATTTTTTCATAAAAAATGGAAAAAAAGACGATGTATAGTCCATTATATTTTTTTCATAAAAAAATTTTTTGCATGAAAAATGGATGATGTATAGTTTATTAAATTCTTTGCACGAAAAGAAGACGACGTATATAGTCCATTTAATTTTTTAGATACGAAATGGACGAATTATAGTCAATTTAATTTTTTTTTTAAATTTAAAAATGGACGATGTATAGTCCATTAAATTTTGTATATATAGTTAGTCTATTTAATTTTTTGCATCTAAAATAGACGATGTATAGTCTATATAATTATTTGCACACGAATCGGACGATTTATAATCGATAAAATTTTTTCATAAAAAATTGAAAAAAAGACGATGTATAGTCCATTATATTTTTTTCATAAAAAATTTTTTTGCATGAAAAATGGATGATGTATAGTTTATTAAATTCTTTGCACGAAAAGAAGACGACGTATATAGTCCATTTAATTTTTTAGATACGAAATGGACGAATTATAGTCAATTTAATTTTTTTTTTAAATTTAAAAATGGACGATGTATAGTCCATTAAATTTTGTATATATAGTTAGTCTATTTAATTTTTTGCATCTAAAATAGACGATGTATAGTCTATATAATTATTTGCACACGAATCGGACGATTTATAGTCGATAAAATTTTTTCATAAAAAATTGAAAAAAAGACGATGTATAGTCCATTATATTTTTTTCATAAAAAAATTTTTTGCATGAAAAATGGATGATGTATAGTTTATTAAATTCCTTGCACGAAAAGAAGACGACGTATATAGTCAATTTAATTTTTTAGATACGAAATGGACGAATTATAGTCAATTTAATTTTTTTTTTTAAATTTAAAAATGGACGATGTATAGTCCATTAAATTTTGTATATATAGTTAGTCTATTTAATTTTTTGCATCTAAAATAGCCGATGTATAGTCTATATAATTATTTGCACACGAATCGGACGATTTATAGTCGATAAAATTTTTTCATAAAAAATTTAAAAAAAGACGATGTATAGTCCATTATATATTTTTCATAAAAAATTTTTTTGCATGAAAAATGGATGATGTATAGTTTATTAAATTCTTTGCACGAAAAGAAGACGACGTATATAGTCAATTTAAATTTTTAGATACGAAATGGACGAATTATAGTCAATTTAATTTTTTTTTTAAATTTAAAAATGGACGATGTATAGTCCATTAAATTTTGTATATATAGTTAGTCTATTTAATTTTTTGCATCTAAAATAGCCGATGTATAGTCTATATAATTATTTGCACACGAATCGGACGATTTATAGTCGATAAAATTTTTTCATAAAAAATTTAAAAAAAGACGATGTATAGTCCATTATATTTTTTTCATAAAAAAATTTTTTGCATGAAAAATGGATGATGTATAGTTTATTAAATTCTTTGCACGAAAAGAAGACGACGTATATAGTCAATTTAATTTTTTAGATACGAAATGGACGAATTATAGTCAATTTAATTTTTTTTTTAAATTTAAAAATGGACGATGTATAGTCCATTAAATTTTGTATATATAGTTAGTCTATTTAATTTTTTGCATCTAAAATAGCCGATGTATAGTCTATATAATTATTTGCACACGAATCGGACGATTTATAGTCGATAAAATTTTTTCATAAAAAATTGAAAAAAAGACGATGTATAGTCCATTATATTTTTTTCATAAAAAAATTTTTTGCATGAAAAATGGATGATGTATAGTTTATTAAATTCTTTGCACGAAAAGAAGACGACGTATATAGTCCATTTAATTTTTTAGATACGAAATGGACGAATTATAGTCAATTTAATTTTTTTTTTAAATTTAAAAATGGACGATGTATAGTCCATTAAATTTTGTATATATAGTTAGTCTATTTAATTTTTTGCATCTAAAATAGACGATGTATAGTCTATATAATTATTTGCACACGAATCGGACGATTTATAGTCGATAAAATTTTTTCATAAAAAATTGAAAAAAAGACGATGTATAGTCCATTATATTTTTTTCATAAAAAAATTTTTTGCATGAAAAATGGATGATGTATAGTTTATTAAATTCCTTGCACGAAAAGAAGACGACGTATATAGTCAATTTAATTTTTTAGATACGAAATGGACGAATTATAGTCAATTTAATTTTTTTTTTTAAATTTAAAAATGGACGATGTATAGTCCATTAAATTTTGTATATATAGTTAGTCTATTTAATTTTTTGCATCTAAAATAGCCGATGTATAGTCTATATAATTATTTGCACACGAATCGGACGATTTATAGTCGATAAAATTTTTTCATAAAAAATTGAAAAAAAGACGATGTATAGTCCATTATATATTTTTCATAAAAAATTTTTTTGCATGAAAAATGGATGATGTATAGTTTATTAAATTCTTTGCACGAAAAGAAGACGACGTATATAGTCAATTTAAATTTTTAGATACGAAATGGACGAATTATAGTCAATTTAATTTTTTTTTTAAATTTAAAAATGGACGATGTATAGTCCATTAAATTTTGTATATATAGTTAGTCTATTTAATTTTTTGCATCTAAAATAGCCGATGTATAGTCTATATAATTATTTGCACACGAATCGGACGATTTATAGTCGATAAAATTTTTTCATAAAAAATTAAAAAAAAGACGATGTATAGTCCATTATATTTTTTTCATAAAAAAATTTTTTGCATGAAAAATGGATGATGTATAGTTTATTAAATTCTTTGCACGAAAAGAAGACGACGTATATAGTCAATTTAATTTTTTAGATACGAAATGGACGAATTATAGTCAATTTAATTTTTTTTTTAAATTTAAAAATGGACGATGTATAGTCCATTAAATTTTGTATATATAGTTAGTCTATTTAATTTTTTGCATCTAAAATAGCCGATGTATAGTCTATATAATTATTTGCACACGAATCGGACGATTTATAGTCGATAAAATTTTTTCATAAAAAATTGAAAAAAAGACGATGTATAGTCCATTATATTTTTTTCATAAAAAAATTTTTTGCATGAAAAATGGATGATGTATAGTTTATTAAATTCCTTGCACGAAAAGAAGACGACGTATATAGTCAATTTAATTTTTTAGATACGAAATGGACGAATTATAGTCAATTTAATTTTTTTTTTTAAATTTAAAAATGGACGATGTATAGTCCATTAAATTTTGTATATATAGTTAGTCTATTTAATTTTTTGCATCTAAAATAGCCGATGTATAGTCTATATAATTATTTGCACACGAATCGGACGATTTATAGTCGATAAAATTTTTTCATAAAAAATTGAAAAAAAGACGATGTATAGTCCATTATATATTTTTCATAAAAAATTTTTTTGCATGAAAAATGGATGATGTATAGTTTATTAAATTCTTTGCACGAAAAGAAGACGACGTATATAGTCAATTTAAATTTTTAGATACGAAATGGACGAATTATAGTCAATTTAATTTTTTTTTTAAATTTAAAAATGGACGATGTATAGTCCATTAAATTTTGTATATATAGTTAGTCTATTTAATTTTTTGCATCTAAAATAGCCGATGTATAGTCTATATAATTATTTGCACACGAATCGGACGATTTATAGTCGATAAAATTTTTTCATAAAAAATTTAAAAAAAGACGATGTATAGTCCATTATATTTTTTTCATAAAAAAATTTTTTGCATGAAAAATGGATGATGTATAGTTTATTAAATTCTTTGCACGAAAAGAAGACGACGTATATAGTCAATTTAATTTTTTAGATACGAAATGGACGAATTATAGTCAATTTAATTTTTTTTTTAAATTTAAAAATGGACGATGTATAGTCCATTAAATTTTGTATATATAGTTAGTCTATTTAATTTTTTGCATCTAAAATAGCCGATGTATAGTCTATATAATTATTTGCACACGAATCGGACGATTTATAGTCGATAAAATTTTTTCATAAAAAATTGAAAAAAAGACGATGTATAGTCCATTATATTTTTTTCATAAAAAAATTTTTTGCATGAAAAATGGATGATGTATAGTTTATTAAATTCTTTGCACGAAAAGAAGACGACGTATATAGTCCATTTAATTTTTTAGATACGAAATGGACGAATTATAGTCAATTTAATTTTTTTTTTAAATTTAAAAATGGACGATGTATAGTCCATTAAATTTTGTATATATAGTTAGTCTATTTAATTTTTTGCATCTAAAATAGACGATGTATAGTCTATATAATTATTTGCACACGAATCGGACGATTTATAGTCGATAAAATTTTTTCATAAAAAATTGAAAAAAAGACGATGTATAGTCCATTATATTTTTTTCATAAAAAAATTTTTTGCATGAAAAATGGATGATGTATAGTTTATTAAATTCCTTGCACGAAAAGAAGACGACGTATATAGTCAATTTAATTTTTTAGATACGAAATGGACGAATTATAGTCAATTTAATTTTTTTTTTTAAATTTAAAAATGGACGATGTATAGTCCATTAAATTTTGTATATATAGTTAGTCTATTTAATTTTTTGCATCTAAAATAGCCGATGTATAGTCTATATAATTATTTGCACACGAATCGGACGATTTATAGTCGATAAAATTTTTTCATAAAAAATTGAAAAAAAGACGATGTATAGTCCATTATATATTTTTCATAAAAAATTTTTTTGCATGAAAAATGGATGATGTATAGTTTATTAAATTCTTTGCACGAAAAGAAGACGACGTATATAGTCAATTTAAATTTTTAGATACGAAATGGACGAATTATAGTCAATTTAATTTTTTTTTTAAATTTAAAAATGGACGATGTATAGTCCATTAAATTTTGTATATATAGTTAGTCTATTTAATTTTTTGCATCTAAAATAGCCGATGTATAGTCTATATAATTATTTGCACACGAATCGGACGATTTATAGTCGATAAAATTTTTTCATAAAAAATTTAAAAAAAGACGATGTATAGTCCATTATATTTTTTTCATAAAAAAATTTTTTGCATGAAAAATGGATGATGTATAGTTTATTAAATTCTTTGCACGAAAAGAAGACGACGTATATAGTCAATTTAATTTTTTAGATACGAAATGGACGAATTATAGTCAATTTAATTTTTTTTTTAAATTTAAAAATGGACGATGTATAGTCCATTAAATTTTGTATATATAGTTAGTCTATTTAATTTTTTGCATCTAAAATAGCCGATGTATAGTCTATATAATTATTTGCACACGAATCGGACGATTTATAGTCGATAAAATTTTTTCATAAAAAATTTAAAAAAAAACGATGTATAGTCCATTATATTTTTTTCATAAAAAAATTTTTTGCATGAAAAATGGATGATGTATAGTTTATTAAATTCTTTGCACGAAAAGAAGACGACGTATATAGTCCATTTAATTTTTTAGATACGAAATGGACGAATTATAGTCAATTTAATTTTTTTTTTAAATTTAAAAATGGACGATGTATAGTCCATTAAATTTTGTATATATAGTTAGTCTATTTAATTTTTTGCATCTAAAATAGACGATGTATAGTCTATATAATTATTTGCACACGAATCGGACGATTTATAGTCGATAAAATTTTTTCATAAAAAATTGAAAAAAAGACGATGTATAGTCCATTATATTTTTTTCATAAAAAAATTTTTTGCATGAAAAATGGATGATGTATAGTTTATTAAATTCCTTGCACGAAAAGAAGACGACGTATATAGTCAATTTAATTTTTTAGATACGAAATGGACGAATTATAGTCAATTTAATTTTTTTTTTTAAATTTAAAAATGGACGATGTATAGTCCATTAAATTTTGTATATATAGTTAGTCTATTTAATTTTTTGCATCTAAAATAGCCGATGTATAGTCTATATAATTATTTGCACACGAATCGGACGATTTATAGTCGATAAAATTTTTTCATAAAAAATTGAAAAAAAGACGATGTATAGTCCATTATATATTTTTCATAAAAAATTTTTTTGCATGAAAAATGGATGATGTATAGTTTATTAAATTCTTTGCACGAAAAGAAGACGACGTATATAGTCAATTTAAATTTTTAGATACGAAATGGACGAATTATAGTCAATTTAATTTTTTTTTTTAAATTTAAAAATGGACGATGTATAGTCCATTAAATTTTGTATATATAGTTAGTCTATTTAATTTTTTGCATCTAAAATAGCCGATGTATAGTCTATATAATTATTTGCACACGAATCGGACGATTTATAGTCGATAAAATTTTTTCATAAAAAATTTAAAAAAAGACGATGTATAGTCCATTATATTTTTTTCATAAAAAATTTTTTTGCATGAAAAATGGATGATGTATAGTTTATTAAATTCTTTGCACGAAAAGAAGACGACGTATATAGTCAATTTAATTTTTTAGATACGAAATGGACGAATTATAGTCAATTTAATTTTTTTTTTAAATTTAAAAATGGACGATGTATAGTCCATTAAATTTTGTATATATAGTTAGTCTATTTAATTTTTTGCATCTAAAATAGCCGATGTATAGTCTATATAATTATTTGCACACGAATCGGACGATTTATAGTCGATAAAATTTTTTCATAAAAAATTGAAAAAAAGACGATGTATAGTCCATTATATTTTTTTCATAAAAAAATTTTTTGCATGAAAAATGGATGATGTATAGTTTATTAAATTCTTTGCACGAAAAGAAGACGACGTATATAGTCAATTTAATTTTTTAGATACGAAATGGACGAATTATAGTCAATTTAATTTTTTTTTTAAATTTAAAAATGGACGATGTATAGTCCATTAAATTTTGTATATATAGTTAGTCTATTTAATTTTTTGCATCTAAAATAGCCGATGTATAGTCTATATAATTATTTGCACACGAATCGGACGATTTATAGTCGATAAAATTTTTTCATAAAAAATTGAAAAAAAGACGATGTATAGTCCATTATATTTTTTTCATAAAAAAATTTTTTGCATGAAAAATGGATGATGTATAGTTTATTAAATTCTTTGCACGAAAAGAAGACGACGTATATAGTCAATTTAATTTTTTAGATACGAAATGGACGAATTATAGTCAATTTAATTTTTTTTTTAAATTTAAAAATGGACGATGTATAGTCCATTAAATTTTGTATATATAGTTAGTCTATTTAATTTTTTGCATCTAAAATAGACGATGTATAGTCTATATAATTATTTGCACACGAATCGGACGATTTATAATCGATAAAATTTTTTCATAAAAAATTGAAAAAAAGACGATGTATAGTCCATTATATTTTTTTCATAAAAAAATTTTTTGCATGAAAAATGGATGATGTATAGTTTATTAAATTCTTTGCACGAAAAGAAGACGACGTATATAGTCCATTTAATTTTTTAGATACGAAATGGACGAATTATAGTCAATTTAATTTTTTTTTTTAATTTAAAAATGGACGATGTATAGTCCATTAAATTTTGTATATATAGTTAGTCTATTTAATTTTTTGCATCTAAAATAGACGATGTATAGTCTATAAATTATTTGCACACGAATCGGACGATTTATAATCGATAAAATTTTTTCATAAAAAATTGAAAAAAAGACGATGTATAGTCCATTATATATTTTTCATAAAAAAATTTTTTGCATGAAAAATGGATGATGTATAGTTTATTAAATTCTTTGCACGAAAAGAAGACGACGTATATAGTCAATTTAATTTTTTAGATACGAAATGGACGAATTATAGTCAATTTAATTTTTTTTTAAATTTAAAAATGGACGATGTATAGTCCATTAAATTTTGTATATATAGTTAGTCTATTTAATTTTTTGCATCTAAAATAGCCGATGTATAGTCTATATAATTATTTGCACACGAATCGGACGATTTATAGTCGATAAAATTTTTTCATAAAAAATTGAAAAAAAGACGATGTATATATTTTTTTCATAAAAAAATTTTTTGCATGAAAAATGGATGATGTATAGTTTATTAAATTCTTTGCACGAAAAGAAGACGACGTATATAGTCAATTTAATTTTTTAGATACGAAATGGACGAATTATAGTCAATTTAATTTTTTTTTTAAATTTAAAAATGGACGATGTATAGTCCATTAAATTTTGTATATATAGTTAGTCTATTTAATTTTTTGCATCTAAAATAGCCGATGTATAGTCTATATAATTATTTGCACACGAATCGGACGATTTATAGTCGATAAAATTTTTTCATAAAAAATTGAAAAAAAGACGATGTATAGTCCATTATATTTTTTTCATAAAAAAATTTTTTGCATGAAAAATGGATGATGTATAGTTTATTAAATTCTTTGCACGAAAAGAAGACGACGTATATAGTCAATTTAATTTTTTAGATACGAAATGGACGAATTATAGTCAATTTAATTTTTTTTTTAAATTTAAAAATGGACGATGTATAGTCCATTAAATTTTGTATATATAGTTAGTCTATTTAATTTTTTGCATCTAAAATAGACGATGTATAGTCTATATAATTATTTGCACACGAATCGGACGATTTATAATCGATAAAATTTTTTCATAAAAAATTGAAAAAAAGACGATGTATAGTCCATTATATTTTTTTCATAAAAAATTTTTTTGCATGAAAAATGGATGATGTATAGTTTATTAAATTCTTTGCACGAAAAGAAGACGACGTATATAGTCCATTTAATTTTTTAGATACGAAATGGACGAATTATAGTCAATTTAATTTTTTTTTTTAATTTAAAAATGGACGATGTATAGTCCATTAAATTTTGTATATATAGTTAGTCTATTTAATTTTTTGCATCTAAAATAGACGATGTATAGTCTATAAATTATTTGCACACGAATCGGACGATTTATAATCGATAAAATTTTTTCATAAAAAATTGAAAAAAAGACGATGTATAGTCCATTATATATTTTTCATAAAAAAATTTTTTGCATGAAAAATGGATGATGTATAGTTTATTAAATTCTTTGCACGAAAAGAAGACGACGTATATAGTCCATTTAATTTTTTAGATACGAAATGGACGAATTATAGTCAATTTAATTTTTTTTTAAATTTAAAAATGGACGATGTATAGTCCATTAAATTTTGTATATATAGTTAGTCTATTTAATTTTTTGCATCTAAAATAGCCGATGTATAGTCTATATAATTATTTGCACACGAATCGGACGATTTATAGTCGATAAAATTTTTTCATAAAAAATTGAAAAAAAGACGATGTATAGTCCATTATATTTTTTTCATAAAAAAATTTTTTGCATGAAAAATGGATGATGTATAGTTTATTAAATTCTTTGCACGAAAAGAAGACGACGTATATAGTCAATTTAATTTTTTAGATACGAAATGGACGAATTATAGTCAATTTAATTTTTTTTTTAAATTTAAAAATGGACGATGTATAGTCCATTAAATTTTGTATATATAGTTAGTCTATTTAATTTTTTGCATCTAAAATAGCCGATGTATAGTCTATATAATTATTTGCACACGAATCGGACGATTTATAGTCGATAAAATTTTTTCATAAAAAATTGAAAAAAAGACGATGTATAGTCCATTATATTTTTTTCATAAAAAAATTTTTTGCATGAAAAATGGATGATGTATAGTTTATTAAATTCTTTGCACGAAAAGAAGACGACGTATATAGTCAATTTAATTTTTTAGATACGAAATGGACGAATTATAGTCAATTTAATTTTTTTTTTAAATTTAAAAATGGACGATGTATAGTCCATTAAATTTTGTATATATAGTTAGTCTATTTAATTTTTTGCATCTAAAATAGACGATGTATAGTCTATATAATTATTTGCACACGAATCGGACGATTTATAATCGATAAAATTTTTTCATAAAAAATTGAAAAAAAGACGATGTATAGTCCATTATATTTTTTTCATAAAAAAATTTTTTGCATGAAAAATGGATGATGTATAGTTTATTAAATTCTTTGCACGAAAAGAAGACGACGTATATAGTCCATTTAATTTTTTAGATACGAAATGGACGAATTATAGTCAATTTAATTTTTTTTTTTAATTTAAAAATGGACGATGTATAGTCCATTAAATTTTGTATATATAGTTAGTCTATTTAATTTTTTGCATCTAAAATAGACGATGTATAGTCTATAAATTATTTGCACACGAATCGGACGATTTATAATCGATAAAATTTTTTCATAAAAAATTGAAAAAAAGACGATGTATAGTCCATTATATATTTTTCATAAAAAAATTTTTTGCATGAAAAATGGATGATGTATAGTTTATTAAATTCTTTGCACGAAAAGAAGACGACGTATATAGTCCATTTAATTTTTTAGATACGAAATGGACGAATTATAGTCAATTTAATTTTTTTTTAAATTTAAAAATGGACGATGTATAGTCCATTAAATTTTGTATATATAGTTAGTCTATTTAATTTTTTGCATCTAAAATAGCCGATGTATAGTCTATATAATTATTTGCACACGAATCGGACGATTTATAGTCGATAAAATTTTTTCATAAAAAATTGAAAAAAAGACGATGTATAGTCCATTATATTTTTTTCATAAAAAAATTTTTTGCATGAAAAATGGATGATGTATAGTTTATTAAATTCTTTGCACGAAAAGAAGACGACGTATATAGTCAATTTAATTTTTTAGATACGAAATGGACGAATTATAGTCAATTTAATTTTTTTTTTAAATTTAAAAATGGACGATGTATAGTCCATTAAATTTTGTATATATAGTTAGTCTATTTAATTTTTTGCATCTAAAATAGCCGATGTATAGTCTATATAATTATTTGCACACGAATCGGACGATTTATAGTCGATAAAATTTTTTCATAAAAAATTGAAAAAAAGACGATGTATAGTCCATTATATTTTTTTCATAAAAAAATTTTTTGCATGAAAAATGGATGATGTATAGTTTATTAAATTCTTTGCACGAAAAGAAGACGACGTATATAGTCAATTTAATTTTTTAGATACGAAATGGACGAATTATAGTCAATTTAATTTTTTTTTTAAATTTAAAAATGGACGATGTATAGTCCATTAAATTTTGTATATATAGTTAGTCTATTTAATTTTTTGCATCTAAAATAGACGATGTATAGTCTATATAATTATTTGCACACGAATCGGACGATTTATAATCGATAAAATTTTTTCATAAAAAATTGAAAAAAAGACGATGTATAGTCCATTATATTTTTTTCATAAAAAAATTTTTTGCATGAAAAATGGATGATGTATAGTTTATTAAATTCTTTGCACGAAAAGAAGACGACGTATATAGTCCATTTAATTTTTTAGATACGAAATGGACGAATTATAGTCAATTTAATTTTTTTTTTAAATTTAAAAATGGACGATGTATAGTCCATTAAATTTTGTATATATAGTTAGTCTATTTAATTTTTTGCATCTAAAATAGACGATGTATAGTCTATATAATTATTTGCACACGAATCGGACGATTTATAGTCGATAAAATTTTTTCATAAAAAATTTAAAAAAAGACGATGTATAGTCCATTATATTTTCTTCATAAAAAAATTTTTTGCATGAAAAATGGATGATGTATAGTTTATTAAATTCCTTGCACGAAAAGAAGACGACGTATATAGTCAATTTAATTTTTTAGATACGAAATGGACGAATTATAGTCAATTTAATTTTTTTTTTAAATTTAAAAATGGACGATGTATAGTCCATTAAATTTTGTATATATAGTTAGTCTATTTAATTTTTTGCATCTAAAATAGCCGATGTATAGTCTATATAATTATTTGCACACGAATCGGACGATTTATAGTCGATAAAATTTTTTCATAAAAAATTGAAAAAAAGACGATGTATAGTCCATTATATTTTTTTCATAAAAAAATTTTTTGCATGAAAAATGGATGATGTATAGTTTATTAAATTCTTTGCACGAAAAGAAGACGACGTATATAGTCAATTTAATTTTTTAGATACGAAATGGACGAATTATATTCAATTTAATTTTTTTTTTAAATTTAAAAATGGACGATGTATAGTCCATTAAATTTTGTATATATAGTTAGTCTATTTAATTTTTTGCATCTAAAATAGACGATGTATAGTCTATATAATTATTTGCACACGAATCGGACGATTTATAGTCGATAAAATTTTTTCATAAAAAATTGAAAAAAAGACGATGTATAGTCCATTATATTTTTTTCATAAAAAATTTTTTTGCATGAAAAATGGATGATGTATAGTTTATTAAATTCTTTGCACGAAAAGAAGACGACGTATATAGTCAATTTAAATTTTTAGATACGAAATGGACGAATTATAGTCAATTTAATTTTTTTTTTTAAATTTAAAAATGGACGATGTATAGTCCATTAAATTTTGTATATATAGTTAGTCTATTTAATTTTTTGCATCTAAAATAGCCGATGTATAGTCTATATAATTATTTGCACACGAATCGGACGATTTATAGTCGATAAAATTTTTTCATAAAAAATTGAAAAAAAGACGATGTATAGTCCATTATATTTTTTTCATAAAAAAATTTTTTGCATGAAAAATGGATGATGTATAGTTTATTAAATTCTTTGCACGAAAAGAAGACGACGTATATAGTCAATTTAATTTTTTAGATACGAAATGGACGAATTATAGTCAATTTAATTTTTTTTTTTAATTTAAAAATGGACGATGTATAGTCCATTAAATTTTGTATATATAGTTAGTCTATTTAATTTTTTGCATCTAAAATAGCCGATGTATAGTCTATATAATTATTTGCACACGAATCGGACGATTTATAGTCGATAAAATTTTTTCATAAAAAATTGAAAAAAAGACGATGTATAGTCCATTATATTTTTTTCATAAAAAAATTTTTTGCATGAAAAATGGATGATGTATAGTTTATTAAATTCTTTGCACGAAAAGAAGACGACGTATATAGTCAATTTAATTTTTTAGATACGAAATGGACGAATTATAGTCAATTTAATTTTTTTTTTAAATTTAAAAATGGACGATGTATAGTCCATTAAATTTTGTATATATAGTTAGTCTATTTAATTTTTTGCATCTAAAATAGACGATGTATAGTCTATATAATTATTTGCACACGAATCGGACGATTTATAATCGATAAAATTTTTTCATAAAAAATTGAAAAAAAGACGATGTATAGTCCATTATATTTTTTTCATAAAAAAATTTTTTGCATGAAAAATGGATGATGTATAGTTTATTAAATTCTTTGCACGAAAAGAAGACGACGTATATAGTCCATTTAATTTTTTAGATACGAAATGGACGAATTATAGTCAATTTAATTTTTTTTTTAAATTTAAAAATGGACGATGTATAGTCCATTAAATTTTGTATATATAGTTAGTCTATTTAATTTTTTGCATCTAAAATAGCCGATGTATAGTCTATATAATTATTTGCACACGAATCGGACGATTTATAGTCGATAAAATTTTTTCATAAAAAATTGAAAAAAAGACGATGTATAGTCCATTATATTTTTTTCATAAAAAAATTTTTTGCATGAAAAATGGATGATGTATAGTTTATTAAATTCTTTGCACGAAAAGAAGACGACGTATATAGTCAATTTAATTTTTTAGATACGAAATGGACGAATTATATTCAATTTAATTTTTTTTTTAAATTTAAAAATGGACGATGTATAGTCCATTAAATTTTGTATATATAGTTAGTCTATTTAATTTTTTGCATCTAAAATAGACGATGTATAGTCTATATAATTATTTGCACACGAATCGGACGATTTATAGTCGATAAAATTTTTTCATAAAAAATTGAAAAAAAGACGATGTATAGTCCATTATATTTTTTCATAAAAAATTTTTTTGCATGAAAAATGGATGATGTATAGTTTATTAAATTCTTTGCACGAAAAGAAGACGACGTATATAGTCAATTTAAATTTTTAGATACGAAATGGACGAATTATAGTCAATTTAATTTTTTTTTTTAATTTAAAAATGGACGATGTATAGTCCATTAAATTTTGTATATATAGTTAGTCTATTTAATTTTTTGCATCTAAAATAGCCGATGTATAGTCTATATAATTATTTGCACACGAATCGGACGATTTATAGTCGATAAAATTTTTTCATAAAAAATTGAAAAAAAGACGATGTATAGTCCATTATATTTTTTTCATAAAAAAATTTTTTGCATGAAAAATGGATGATGTATAGTTTATTAAATTCTTTGCACGAAAAGAAGACGACGTATATAGTCAATTTAATTTTTTAGATACGAAATGGACGAATTATAGTCAATTTAATTTTTTTTTTAAATTTAAAAATGGACGATGTATAGTCCATTAAATTTTGTATATATAGTTAGTCTATTTAATTTTTTGCATCTAAAATAGCCGATGTATAGTCTATATAATTATTTGCACACGAATCGGACGATTTATAGTCGATAAAATTTTTTCATAAAAAATTGAAAAAAAGACGATGTATAGTCCATTATATTTTTTTCATAAAAAAATTTTTTGCATGAAAAATGGATGATGTATAGTTTATTAAATTCTTTGCACGAAAAGAAGACGACGTATATAGTCAATTTAATTTTTTAGATACGAAATGGACGAATTATATTCAATTTAATTTTTTTTTTAAATTTAAAAATGGACGATGTATAGTCCATTAAATTTTGTATATATAGTTAGTCTATTTAATTTTTTGCATCTAAAATAGACGATGTATAGTCTATATAATTATTTGCACACGAATCGGACGATTTATAGTCGATAAAATTTTTTCATAAAAAATTGAAAAAAAGACGATGTATAGTCCATTATATTTTTTTCATAAAAAATTTTTTTCCATGAAAAATGGATGATGTATAGTTTATTAAATTCTTTGCACGAAAAGAAGACGACGTATATAGTCAATTTAAATTTTTAGATACGAAATGGACGAATTATAGTCAATTTAATTTTTTTTTTTTAAATTTAAAAATGGACGATGTATAGTCCATTAAATTTTGTATATATAGTTAGTCTATTTAATTTTTTGCATCTAAAATAGCCGATGTATAGTCTATATAATTATTTGCACACGAATCGGACGATTTATAGTCGATAAAATTTTTTCATAAAAAATTGAAAAAAAGACGATGTATAGTCCATTATATTTTTTTCATAAAAAAATTTTTTGCATGAAAAATGGATGATGTATAGTTTATTAAATTCTTTGCACGAAAAGAAGACGACGTATATAGTCAATTTAATTTTTTAGATACGAAATGGACGAATTATAGTCAATTTAATTTTTTTTTTTAATTTAAAAATGGACGATGTATAGTCCATTAAATTTTGTATATATAGTTAGTCTATTTAATTTTTTGCATCTAAAATAGCCGATGTATAGTCTATATAATTATTTGCACACGAATCGGACGATTTATAGTCGATAAAATTTTTTCATAAAAAATTGAAAAAAAGACGATGTATAGTCCATTATATTTTTTTCATAAAAAAATTTTTTGCATGAAAAATGGATGATGTATAGTTTATTAAATTCTTTGCACGAAAAGAAGACGACGTATATAGTCAATTTAATTTTTTAGATACGAAATGGACGAATTATAGTCAATTTAATTTTTTTTTTAAATTTAAAAATGGACGATGTATAGTCCATTAAATTTTGTATATATAGTTAGTCTATTTAATTTTTTCCATCTAAAATAGACGATGTATAGTCTATATAATTATTTGCACACGAATCGGACGATTTATAATCGATAAAATTTTTTCATAAAAAATTGAAAAAAAGACGATGTATAGTCCATTATATTTTTTTCATAAAAAAATTTTTTGCATGAAAAATGGATGATGTATAGTTTATTAAATTCTTTGCACGAAAAGAAGACGACGTATATAGTCCATTTAATTTTTTAGATACGAAATGGACGAATTATAGTCAATTTAATTTTTTTTTTAAATTTAAAAATGGACGATGTATAGTCCATTAAATTTTGTATATATAGTTAGTCTATTTAATTTTTTGCATCTAAAATAGACGCTGTATAGTCTATATAATTATTTGCACACGAATCGGACGATTTATAGTCGATAAAATTTTTTCATAAAAAATTGAAAAAAAGACGATGTATATTTTTTTCATAAAAAAATTTTTTGCATGAAAAATGGATGATGTATAGTTTATTAAATTCCTTGCACGAAAAGAAGACGACGTATATAGTCAATTTAATTTTTTAGATACGAAATGGACGAATTATATTCAATTTAATTTTTTTTTTAAATTTAAAAATGGACGATGTATAGTCCATTAAATTTTGTATATATAGTTAGTCTATTTAATTTTTTGCATCTAAAATAGACGATGTATAGTCTATATAATTATTTGCACACGAATCGGACGATTTATAGTCGATAAAATTTTTTCATAAAAAATTGAAAAAAAGACGATGTATAGTCCATTATATTTTTTCATAAAAAATTTTTTTGCATGAAAAATGGATGATGTATAGTTTATTAAATTCTTTGCACGAAAAGAAGACGACGTATATAGTCAATTTAAATTTTTAGATACGAAATGGACGAATTATAGTCAATTTAATTTTTTTTTTTAATTTAAAAATGGACGATGTATAGTCCATTAAATTTTGTATATATAGTTAGTCTATTTAATTTTTTGCATCTAAAATAGCCGATGTATAGTCTATATAATTATTTGCACACGAATCGGACGATTTATAGTCGATAAAATTTTTTCATAAAAAATTGAAAAAAAGACGATGTATAGTCCATTATATTTTTTTCATAAAAAAATTTTTTGCATGAAAAATGGATGATGTATAGTTTATTAAATTCTTTGCACGAAAAGAAGACGACGTATATAGTCAATTTAATTTTTTAGATACGAAATGGACGAATTATAGTCAATTTAATTTTTTTTTTAAATTTAAAAATGGACGATGTATAGTCCATTAAATTTTGTATATATAGTTAGTCTATTTAATTTTTTGCATCTAAAATAGCCGATGTATAGTCTATATAATTATTTGCACACGAATCGGACGATTTATAGTCGATAAAATTTTTTCATAAAAAATTGAAAAAAAGACGATGTATAGTCCATTATATTTTTTTCATAAAAAAATTTTTTGCATGAAAAATGGATGATGTATAGTTTATTAAATTCTTTGCACGAAAAGAAGACGACGTATATAGTCAATTTAATTTTTAGATACGAAATGGACGAATTATAGTCAATTTAATTTTTTTTTTAAATTTAAAAATGGACGATGTATAGTCCATTAAATTTTGTATATATAGTTAGTCTATTTAATTTTTTGCATCTAAAATAGCCGATGTATAGTCTATATAATTATTTGCACACGAATCGGACGATTTATAGTCGATAAAATTTTTTCATAAAAAATTGAAAAAAAGACGATGTATAGTCCATTATATTTTTTTCATAAAAAAATTTTTTGCATGAAAAATGGATGATGTATAGTTTATTAAATTCTTTGCACGAAAAGAAGACGACGTATATAGTCAATTTAATTTTTTAGATACGAAATGGACGAATTATAGTCAATTTAATTTTTTTTTTAAATTTAAAAATGGACGATGTATAGTCCATTAAATTTTGTATATATAGTTAGTCTATTTAATTTTTTGCATCTAAAATAGACGATGTATAGTCTATATAATTATTTGCACACGAATCGGACGATTTATAATCGATAAAATTTTTTCATAAAAAATTGAAAAAAAGACGATGTATAGTCCATTATATTTTTTTCATAAAAAAATTTTTTGCATGAAAAATGGATGATGTATAGTTTATTAAATTCTTTGCACGAAAAGAAGACGACGTATATAGTCCATTTAATTTTTTAGATACGAAATGGACGAATTATAGTCAATTTAATTTTTTTTTTTAAATTTAAAAATGGACGATGTATAGTCCATTAAATTTTGTATATATAGTTAGTCTATTTAATTTTTTGCATCTAAAATAGACGATGTATAGTCTATATAATTATTTGCACACGAATCGGACGATTTATAATCGATAAAATTTTTTCATAAAAAATTGAAAAAAAGACGATGTATAGTCCATTATATTTTTTTCATAAAAAAATTTTTTCCATGAAAAATGGATGATGTATAGTTTATTAAATTCTTTGCACGAAAAGAAGACGACGTATATAGTCCATTTAATTTTTTAGATACGAAATGGACGAATTATAGTCTATTTAATTTTTTTTTAAATTTAAAAATGGACGATGTATAGTCCATTAAATTTTGTATATATAGTTAGTCTATTTAATTTTTTGCATCTAAAATAGCCGATGTATAGTCTATATAATTATTTGCACACGAATCGGACGATTTATAGTCGATAAAATTTTTTCATAAAAAATTGAAAAAAAGACGATGTATAGTCCATTATATTTTTTTCATAAAACAATTTTTTGCATGAAAAATGGATGATGTATAGTTTATTAAATTCCTTGCACGAAAAAAAGACGACGTATATAGTCAATTTAATTTTTTAGATACGAAATGGACGAATTATAGTCAATTTAATTTTTTTTTTTAAATTTAAAAATGGACGATGTATAGTCCATTAAATTTTGTATATATAGTTAGTCTATTTAATTTTTTGCATCTAAAATAGCCGATGTATAGTCTATATAATTATTTGCACACGAATCGGACGATTTATAATCGATAAAATTTTTTCATAAAAAATTGAAAAAAAGACGATGTATAGTCCATTATATTTTTTTCATAAAAAAATTTTTTGCATGAAAAATGGATGATGTATAGTTTATTAAATTCTTTGCACGAAAAGAAGACGACGTATATAGTCAATTTAATTTTTTAGATACGAAATGGACGAATTATAGTCAATTTAATTTTTTTTTTAAATTTAAAAATGGACGATGTATAGTCCATTAAATTTTGTATATATAGTTAGTCTATTTAATTTTTTGCATCTAAAATAGCCGATGTATAGTCTATATAATTATTTGCACACGAATCGGACGATTTATAGTCGATAAAATTTTTTCATAAAAAATTGAAAAAAAGACGATGTATAGTCCATTATATTTTTTTCATAAAAAAATTTTTTGCATGAAAAATGGATGATGTATAGTTTATTAAATTCTTTGCACGAAAAGAAGACGACGTATATAGTCAATTTAATTTTTTAGATACGAAATGGACGAATTATAGTCAATTTAATTTTTTTTTTAAATTTAAAAATGGACGATGTATAGTCCATTAAATTTTGTATATATAGTTAGTCTATTTAATTTTTTGCATCTAAAATAGACGATGTATAGTCTATATAATTATTTGCACACGAATCGGACGATTTATAATCGATAAAATTTTTTCATAAAAAATTGAAAAAAAGACGATGTATAGTCCATTATATTTTTTTCATAAAAAAATTTTTTGCATGAAAAATGGATGATGTATAGTTTATTAAATTCTTTGCACGAAAAGAAGACGACGTATATAGTCCATTTAATTTTTTAGATACGAAATGGACGAATTATAGTCAATTTAATTTTTTTTTTAAATTTAAAAATGGACGATGTATAGTCCATTAAATTTTGTATATATAGTTAGTATATTTAATTTTTTGCATCTAAAATAGACGATGTATAGTCTATATAATTATTTGCACACGAATCGGACGATTTATAGTCGATAAAATTTTTTCATAAAAAATTGAAAAAAAGACGATGTATAGTCCATTATATTTTTTTCATAAAAAATTTTTTTGCATGAAAAATGGATGATGTATAGTTTATTAAATTCTTTGCACGAAAAGAAGACGACGTATATAGTCAATTTAATTTTTTAGATACGAAATGGACGAATTATATTCAATTTAATTTTTTTTTTAAATTTAAAAATGGACGATGTATAGTCCATTAAATTTTGTATATATAGTTAGTCTATTTAATTTTTTGCATCTAAAATAGACGATGTATAGTCTATATAATTATTTGCACACGAATCGGACGATTTATAGTCGATAAAATTTTTTCATAAAAAATTGAAAAAAAGACGATGTATAGTCCATTATATTTTTTTCATAAAAAATTTTTTTGCATGAAAAATGGATGATGTATAGTTTATTAAATTCTTTGCACGAAAAGAAGACGACGTATATAGTCAATTTAAATTTTTAGATACGAAATGGACGAATTATAGTCAATTTAATTTTTTTTTTTAAATTTAAAAATGGACGATGTATAGTCCATTAAATTTTGTATATATAGTTAGTCTATTTAATTTTTTGCATCTAAAATAGCCGATGTATAGTCTATATAATTATTTGCACACGAATCGGACGATTTATAGTCGATAAAATTTTTTCATAAAAAATTGAAAAAAAGACGATGTATAGTCCATTATATTTTTTCCATAAAAAAATTTTTTGCATGAAAAATGGATGATGTATAGTTTATTAAATTCTTTGCACGAAAAGAAGACGACGTATATAGTCAATTTAATTTTTTAGATACGAAATGGACGAATTATAGTCAATTTAATTTTTTTTTTAAATTTAAAAATGGACGATGTATAGTCCATTAAATTTTGTATATATAGTTAGTCTATTTAATTTTTTGCATCTAAAATAGCCGATGTATAGTCTATATAATTATTTGCACACGAATCGGACGATTTATAGTCGATAAAATTTTTTCATAAAAAATTGCAAAAAAAGACGATGTATAGTCCATTATATTTTTTTCATAAAAAAATTTTTTGCATGAAAAATGGATGATGTATAGTTTATTAAATTCTTTGCACGAAAAGAAGACGACGTATATAGTCAATTTAATTTTTTAGATACGAAATGGACGAATTATAGTCAATTTAATTTTTTTTTTAAATTTAAAAATGGACGATGTATAGTCCATTAAATTTTGTATATATAGTTAGTCTATTTAATTTTTTGCATCTAAAATAGCCGATGTATAGTCTATATAATTATTTGCACACGAATCGGACGATTTATAGTCGATAAAATTTTTTCATAAAAAATTGAAAAAAAGACGATGTATAGTCCATTATATTTTTTTCATAAAAAAATTTTTTGCATGAAAAATGGATGATGTATAGTTTATTAAATTCTTTGCACGAAAAGAAGACGACGTATATAGTCAATTTAATTTTTTAGATACGAAATGGACGAATTATAGTCAATTTAATTTTTTTTTTAAATTTAAAAATGGACGATGTATAGTCCATTAAATTTTGTATATATAGTTAGTCTATTTAATTTTTTGCATCTAAAATAGCCGATGTATAGTCTATATAATTATTTGCACACGAATCGGACGATTTATAGTCGATAAAATTTTTTCATAAAAAATTGAAAAAAAGACGATGTATATATAGTCCATTATATTTTTTTCATAAAAAAATTTTTTGCATGAAAAATGGATGATGTATAGTTTATTAAATTCTTTGCACGAAAAGAAGACGACGTATATAGTCAATTTAATTTTTTAGATACGAAATGGACGAATTATAGTCAATTTAATTTTTTTTTTAAATTTAAAAATGGACGATGTATAGTCCATTAAATTTTGTATATATAGTTAGTCTATTTAATTTTTTGCATCTAAAATAGACGATGTATAGTCTATATAATTATTTGCACACGAATCGGACGATTTATAATCGATAAAATTTTTTCATAAAAAATTGAAAAAAAGACGATGTATAGTCCATTATATTTTTTTCATAAAAAAATTTTTTGCATGAAAAATGGATGATGTATAGTTTATTAAATTCTTTGCACGAAAAGAAGACGACGTATATAGTCCATTTAATTTTTTAGATACGAAATGGACGAATTATAGTCAATTTAATTTTTTTTTTAAATTTAAAAATGGACGATGTATAGTCCATTAAATTTTGTATATATAGTTAGTATATTTAATTTTTTGCATCTAAAATAGACGATGTATAGTCTATATAATTATTTGCACACGAATCGGACGATTTATAGTCGATAAAATTTTTTCATAAAAAATTGAAAAAAAGACGATGTATAGTCCATTATATTTTTTTCATAAAAAAATTTTTTGCATGAAAAATGGATGATGTATAGTTTATTAAATTCTTTGCACGAAAAGAAGACGACGTATATAGTCAATTTAATTTTTTAGATACGAAATGGACGAATTATATTCAATTTAATTTTTTTTTTAAATTTAAAAATGGACGATGTATAGTCCATTAAATTTTGTATATATAGTTAGTCTATTTAATTTTTTGCATCTAAAATAGACGATGTATAGTCTATATAATTATTTGCACACGAATCGGACGATTTATAGTCGATAAAATTTTTTCATAAAAAATTGAAAAAAAGACGATGTATAGTCCATTATATTTTTTTCATAAAAAATTTTTTTGCATGAAAAATGGATGATGTATAGTTTATTAAATTCTTTGCACGAAAAGAAGACGACGTATATAGTCAATTTAAATTTTTAGATACGAAATGGACGAATTATAGTCAATTTAATTTTTTTTTTTAAATTTAAAAATGGACGATGTATAGTCCATTAAATTTTGTATATATAGTTAGTCTATTTAATTTTTTGCATCTAAAATAGACGATGTATAGTCTATATAATTATTTGCACACGAATCGGACGATTTATAGTCGATAAAATTTTTTCATAAAAAATTGAAAAAAAGACGATGTATAGTCCATTATATTTTTTTCATAAAAAAATTTTTTGCATGAAAAATGGATGATGTATAGTTTATTAAATTCTTTGCACGAAAAGAAGACGACGTATATAGTCAATTTAATTTTTTAGATACGAAATGGACGAATTATAGTCAATTTAATTTTTTTTTTAAATTTAAAAATGGACGATGTATAGTCCATTAAATTTTGTATATATAGTTAGTCTATTTAATTTTTTGCATCTAAAATAGCCGATGTATAGTCTATATAATTATTTGCACACGAATCGGACGATTTATAGTCGATAAAATTTTTTCATAAAAAATTGAAAAAAAGACGATGTGTAGTCCATTATATTTTTTTCATAAAAAAATTTTTTGCATGAAAAATGGATGATGTATAGTTTATTAAATTCTTTGCACGAAAAGAAGACGACGTATATAGTCAATTTAATTTTTTAGATACGAAATGGACGAATTATAGTCAATTTAATTTTTTTTTTAAATTTAAAAATGGACGATGTATAGTCCATTAAATTTTGTATATATAGTTAGTCTATTTAATTTTTTGCATCTAAAATAGCCGATGTATAGTCTATATAATTATTTGCACACGAATCGGACGATTTATAGTCGATAAAATTTTTTCATAAAAAATTGAAAAAAAGACGATGTATAGTCCATTATATTTTTTTCATAAAAAAATTTTTTGCATGAAAAATGGATGATGTATAGTTTATTAAATTCTTTGCACGAAAAGAAGACGACGTATATAGTCAATTTAATTTTTTAGATACGAAATGGACGAATTATAGTCAATTTAATTTTTTTTTTAAATTTAAAAATGGACGATGTATAGTCCATTAAATTTTGTATATATAGTTAGTCTATTTAATTTTTTGCATCTAAAATAGACGATGTATAGTCTATATAATTATTTGCACACGAATCGGACGATTTATAATCGATAAAATTTTTTCATAAAAAATTGAAAAAAAGACGATGTATAGTCCATTATATTTTTTTCATAAAAAAATTTTTTGCATGAAAAATGGATGATGTATAGTTTATTAAATTCTTTGCACGAAAAGAAGACGACGTATATAGTCCATTTAATTTTTTAGATACGAAATGGACGAATTATAGTCAATTTAATTTTTTTTTTAAATTTAAAAATGGACGATGTATAGTCCATTAAATTTTGTATATATAGTTAGTCTATTTAATTTTTTGCATCTAAAATAGCCGATGTATAGTCTATATAATTATTTGCACACGAATCGGACGATTTATAGTCGATAAAATTTTTTCATAAAAAATTGAAAAAAAGACGATGTATAGTCCATTATATTTTTTTCATAAAAAAATTTTTTGCATGAAAAATGGATGATGTATAGTTTATTAAATTCTTTGCACGAAAAGAAGACGACGTATATAGTCAATTTAATTTTTTAGATACGAAATGGACGAATTATAGTCAATTTAATTTTTTTTTTAAATTTAAAAATGGACGATGTATAGTCCATTAAATTTTGTATATATAGTTAGTCTATTTAATTTTTTGCATCTAAAATAGACGATGTATAGTCTATATAATTATTTGCACACGAATCGGACGATTTATAATCGATAAAATTTTTTCATAAAAAATTGAAAAAAAGACGATGTATAGTCCATTATATTTTTTTCATAAAAAAATTTTTTGCATGAAAAATGGATGATGTATAGTTTATTAAATTCTTTGCACGAAAAGAAGACGACGTATATAGTCCATTTAATTTTTTAGATACGAAATGGACGAATTATAGTCAATTTAATTTTTTTTTTAAATTTAAAAATGGACGATGTATAGTCCATTAAATTTTGTATATATAGTTAGTATATTTAATTTTTTGCATCTAAAATAGACGATGTATAGTCTATATAATTATTTGCACACGAATCGGACGATTTATAGTCGATAAAATTTTTTCATAAAAAATTGAAAAAAAGACGATGTATAGTCCATTATATTTTTTTCATAAAAAAAATTTTTTGCATGAAAAAATGGATGATGTATAGTTTATTAAATTCTTTGCACGAAAAGAAGACGACGTATATAGTCAATTTAATTTTTTAGATACGAAATGGACGAATTATATTCAATTTAATTTTTTTTTTTAAATTTAAAAATGGACGATGTATAGTCCATTAAATTTTGTATATATAGTTAGTCTATTTAATTTTTTGCATCTAAAATAGACGATGTATAGTCTATATAATTATTTGCACACGAATCGGACGATTTATAGTCGATAAAATTTTTTCATAAAAAATTGAAAAAAAGACGATGTATAGTCCATTATATTTTTTTTCATAAAAAATTTTTTTTGCATGAAAAATGGATGATGTATAGTTTATTAAATTCTTTGCACGAAAAGAAGACGACGTATATAGTCAATTTAAATTTTTAGATACGAAATGGACGAATTATAGTCAATTTAATTTTTTTTTTTAAATTTAAAAATGGACGATGTATAGTCCATTAAATTTTGTATATATAGTTAGTCTATTTAATTTTTTTGCATCTAAAATAGACGATGTATAGTCTATATAATTATTTGCACACGAATCGGACGATTTATAGTCGATAAAATTTTTTCATAAAAAATTGAAAAAAAGACGATGTATAGTCCATTATATTTTTTTCATAAAAAAATTTTTTGCATGAAAAATGGATGATGTATAGTTTATTAAATTCTTTGCACGAAAAGAAGACGACGTATATAGTCAATTTAATTTTTTAGATACGAAATGGACGAATTATAGTCAATTTAATTTTTTTTTTAAATTTAAAAATGGACGATGTATAGTCCATTAAATTTTGTATATATAGTTAGTCTATTTAATTTTTTGCATCTAAAATAGCCGATGTATAGTCTATATAATTATTTGCAGCACACGAATCGGACGATTTATAGTCGATAAAATTTTTTCATAAAAAATTGAAAAAAAGACGATGTGTAGTCCATTATATTTTTTTCATAAAAAAATTTTTTGCATGAAAAATGGATGATGTATAGTTTATTAAATTCTTTGCACGAAAAGAAGACGACGTATATAGTCAATTTAATTTTTTAGATACGAAATGGACGAATTATAGTCAATTTAATTTTTTTTTTAAATTTAAAAATGGACGATGTATAGTCCATTAAATTTTGTATATATAGTTAGTCTATTTAATTTTTTGCATCTAAAATAGCCGATGTATAGTCTATATAATTATTTGCACACGAATCGGACGATTTATAGTCGATAAAATTTTTTCATAAAAAATTGAAAAAAAGACGATGTATAGTCCATTATATTTTTTTCATAAAAAAATTTTTTGCATGAAAAATGGATGATGTATAGTTTATTAAATTCTTTGCACGAAAAGAAGACGACGTATATAGTCAATTTAATTTTTTAGATACGAAATGGACGAATTATAGTCAATTTAATTTTTTTTTTAAATTTAAAAATGGACGATGTATAGTCCATTAAATTTTGTATATATAGTTAGTCTATTTAATTTTTTGCATCTAAAATAGACGATGTATAGTCTATATAATTATTTGCACACGAATCGGACGATTTATAATCGATAAAATTTTTTCATAAAAAATTGAAAAAAAGACGATGTATAGTCCATTATATTTTTTTCATAAAAAAATTTTTTGCATGAAAAATGGATGATGTATAGTTTATTAAATTCTTTGCACGAAAAGAAGACGACGTATATAGTCCATTTAATTTTTTAGATACGAAATGGACGAATTATAGTCAATTTAATTTTTTTTTTAAATTTAAAAATGGACGATGTATAGTCCATTAAATTTTGTATATATAGTTAGTCTATTTAATTTTTTGCATCTAAAATAGACGATGTATAGTCTATATAATTATTTGCACACGAATCGGACGATTTATAATCGATAAAATTTTTTCATAAAAAATTGAAAAAAAGACGATGTATAGTCCATTATATTTTTTTCATAAAAAAATTTTTTGCATGAAAAATGGATGATGTATAGTTTATTAAATTCCTTGCACGAAAAGAAGACGACGTATATAGTCAATTTAATTTTTTAGATACGAAATGGACGAATTATAGTCAATTTAATTTTTTTTTTTAAATTTAAAAATGGACGATGTATAGTCCATTAAATTTTGTATATATAGTTAGTCTATTTAATTTTTTGCATCTAAAATAGCCGATGTATAGTCTATATAATTATTTGCACACGAATCGGACGATTTATAGTCGATAAAATTTTTTCATAAAAAATTGAAAAAAAGACGATGTATAGTCCATTATATTTTTTTCATAAAAAAATTTTTTGCATGAAAATGGATGATGTATAGTTTATTAAATTCTTTGCACGAAAAGAAGACGACGTATATAGTCCATTTAATTTTTTAGATACGAAATGGACGAATTATAGTCAATTTATTTTTTTTTTTAAATTTAAAAATGGACGATGTATAGTATATATAGTTAGTCTATTTAATTTTTTGCATCTAAAATAGACGATGTATAGTCTATATAATTATTTGCACATGAATCGGACGATTTATAGTCGATAAAATTTTTTCATAAAAAATTGAAAAAAAGACGATGTATAGTCCATTATATTTTTTTCATAAAAAAATTTTTTGCATGAAAAATGGATGATGTATAGTTTATTAAATTCTTTGCACGAAAAGAAGACGACGTATATAGTCAATTTAAATTTTTAGATACGAAATGGACGAATTATAGTCAATTTAATTTTTTTTTTAAATTTAAAAATGGACGATGTATAGTCCATTAAATTTTGTATATATAGTTAGTCTATTTAATTTTTTGCATCTAAAATAGCCGATGTATAGTCTATATAATTATTTGCACACGAATCGGACGATTTATAGTCGATAAAATTTTTTCATAAAAAATTGAAAAAAAAACGATGTATAGTCCATTATATTTTTTTCATAAAAAAATTTTTTGCATGAAAAATGGATGATGTATAGTTTATTAAATTCTTTGCACGAAAAGAAGACGACGTATATAGTCAATTTAATTTTTTAGATACGAAATGGACGAATTATAGTCAATTTAATTTTTTTTTTAAATTTAAAAATGGACGATGTATAGTCCATTAAATTTTGTATATATAGTTAGTCTATTTAATTTTTTGCATCTAAAATAGCCGATGTATAGTCTATATAATTATTTGCACACGAATCGGACGATTTATAGTCGATAAAATTTTTTCATAAAAAATTGAAAAAAAGACGATGTATAGTCCATTATATTTTTTTCATAAAAAAATTTTTTGCATGAAAAATGGATGATGTATAGTTTATTAAATTCTTTCCACGAAAAGAAGACTACGTATATAGTCAATTTAATTTTTTAGATACGAAATGGACGAATTATAGTCAATTTAATTTTTTTTTAAATTTAAAAATGGACGATGTATAGTCCATTAAATTTTGTATATATAGTTAGTCTATTTAATTTTTTGCATCTAAAATAGCCGATGTATAGTCTATATAATTATTTGCACACGAATCGGACGATTTATAGTCGATAAAATTTTTTCATAAAAAATTGAAAAAAAGACGATGTCCATTATATTTTTTTCATAAAAAAATTTTTTGCATGAAAAATGGATGATGTATAGTTTATTAAATTCTTTGCACGAAAAGAAGACGACGTATATAGTCCATTTAATTTTTTAGATACGAAATGGACGAATTATAGTCAATTTAATTTTTTTTAAATTTAAAAATGGACGATGTATAGTCCATTAAATTTTGTATATATAGTTAGTCTATTTAATTTTTTGCATCTAAAATAGACGATGTATAGTCTATATAATTATTTGCACACGAATCGGACGATTTATAGTCGATAAAATTTTTTCATAAAAAATTGAAAAAAAGACGATGTATAGTCCATTATATTTTTTTCATAAAAAAATTTTTTGCATGAAAAATGGATGATGTATAGTTTATTAAATTCCTTGCACGAAAAGAAGACGACGTATATAGTCAATTTAATTTTTTAGATACGAAATGGACGAATTATAGTCAATTTAATTTTTTTTTTAAATTTAAAAATGGACGATGTATAGTCCATTAAATTTTGTATATATAGTTAGTCTATTTAATTTTTTGCATCTAAAATAGCCGATGTATAGTCTATATAATTATTTGCACACGAATCGGACGATTTATAGTCGATAAAATTTTTTCATAAAAAATTGAAAAAAAGACGATGTATAGTCCATTATATTTTTTTCATAAAAAAATTTTTTGCATGAAAAATGGATGATGTATAGTTTATTAAATTCTTTGCACGAAAAGAAGACGACGTATATAGTCAATTTAATTTTTTAGATACGAAATGGACAAATTATATTCAATTTAATTTTTTTTTTAAATTTAAAAATGGACGATGTATAGTCCATTAAATTTTGTATATATAGTTAGTCTATTTAATTTTTTGCATCTAAAATAGACGATGTATAGTCTATATAATTATTTGCACACGAATCGGACGATTTATAGTCGATAAAATTTTTTCATAAAAAATTGAAAAAAAGACGATGTATAGTCCATTATATTTTTTTCATAAAAAAATTTTTTGCATGAAAAATGGATGATGTATAGTTTATTAAATTCTTTGCACGAAAAGAAGACGACGTATATAGTCAATTTAATTTTTTAGATACGAAATGGACGAATTATAGTCAATTTAATTTTTTTTTTAAATTTAAAAATGGACGATGTATAGTCCATTAAATTTTGTATATATAGTTAGTCTATTTAATTTTTTGCATCTAAAATAGCCGATGTATAGTCTATATAATTATTTGCACACGAATCGGACGATTTATAGTCGATAAAATTTTTTCATAAAAAATTGAAAAAAAGACGATGTATAGTCCATTATATTTTTTTCATAAAAAAATTTTTTGCATGAAAAATGGATGATGTATAGTTTATTAAATTCTTTGCACGAAAAGAAGACGACGTATATAGTCAATTTAATTTTTTAGATACGAAATCGACGAATTATAGTCAATTTAATTTTTTTTTTAAATTTAAAAATGGACGATGTATAGTCCATTAAATTTTGTATATATAGTTAGTCTATTTAATTTTTTGCATCTAAAATAGCCGATGTATAGTCTATATAATTATTTGCACACGAATCGGACGATTTATAGTCGATAAAATTTTTTCATAAAAAATTGAAAAAAAGACGATGTATAAGTCCATTATATTTTTTTCATAAAAAAATTTTTTGCATGAAAAATGGATGATGTATAGTTTATTAAATTCTTTG
Source organism: Tachina lurida (assembly GCA_944452675.1). Taxonomy (NCBI): domain Eukaryota; kingdom Metazoa; phylum Arthropoda; class Insecta; order Diptera; family Tachinidae; genus Tachina; species Tachina lurida. Next base: position 88,650,221 of record OX101755.1, read on the forward strand.
CACGAAAAGAAGACGACGTATATAGTCAATTTAATTTTTTAGATACGAAATGGACGAATTATAGTCAATTTAATTTTTTTTTTAAATTTAAAAATGGACGATGTATAGTCCATTAAATTTTGTATATATAGTTAGTCTATTTAATTTTTTGCATCTAAAATAGCCGATGTATAGTCTATATAATTATTTGCACACGAATCGGACGATTTATAGTCGATAAAATTTTTTCATAAAAAATTGAAAAAAAGACGATGTATAGTCCATTATATTTTTTTCATAAAAAAATTTTTTGCATGAAAAATGGATGATGTATAGTTTATTAAATTCCTTGCACGAAAAGAAGACGACGTATATAGTCAATTTAATTTTTTAGATACGAAATGGACGAATTATAGTCAATTTAATTTTTTTTTTTAATTTAAAAATGGACGACGAATAGTCCATTAAATTTTGTATATATAGTTAGTCTATTTAATTTTTTGCATCTAAAATAGACGATGTATAGTCTATATAATTATTTGCACACGAATCGGACGATTTATAATCGATAAAATTTTTTCATAAAAAATTGAAAAAAAGACGATGTATAGTCCATTATATTTTTTTCATAAAAAAATTTTTTGCATGAAAAATGGATGATGTATAGTTTATTAAATTCTTTGCACGAAAAGAAGACGACGTATATAGTCCATTTAATTTTTTATATACGAAATGGACGAATTATAGTCAATTTAATTTTTTTTTTAAATTTAAAAATGGACGATGTATAGTCCATTAAATTTTGTATATATAGTTAGTCTATTTAATTTTTTGCATCTAAAATAGACGATGTATAGTCTATATAATTATTTGCACACGAATCGGACGATTTATAATCGATAAAATTTTTTCATAAAAAATTGAAAAAAAGACGATGTATAGTCCATTATATTTTTTTCATAAAAAAATTTTTTGCATGAAAAATGGATGATGTATAGTTTATTAAATTCTTTGCACGAAAAGAAGACGACGTATATAGTCCATTTAATTTTTTAGATACGAAATGGACGAATTATAGTCAATTTAATTTTTTTTTTAAATTTAAAAATGGACGATGTATAGTCCATTAAATTTTGTATATATAGTTAGTCTATTTAATTTTTTGCATCTAAAATAGACGATGTATAGTCTATATAATTATTTGCACACGAATCGGACGATTTATAGTCGATAAAATTTTTTCATAAAAAATTGAAAAAAAGACGATGTATAGTCCATTATATTTTTTTCATAAAAAAATTTTTTGCATGAAAAATGGATGATGTATAGTTTATTAAATTCTTTGCACGAAAAGAAGACGACGTATATAGTCCATTTAATTTTTTATATACGAAATGGACGAATTGTAGTCAATTTAATTTTTTTTTTAAATTTAAAAATGGACGATGTATAGTCCATTAAATTTTGTATATATAGTTAGTCTATTTAATTTTTTGCATCTAAAATAGACGATGTATAGTCTATATAATTATTTGCACACGAATCGGACGATTTATAGTCGATAAAATTTTTTCATAAAAAATTGAAAAAAAGACGATGTATAGTCCATTATATTTTTTTCATAAAAAAATTTTTTGCATGAAAAATGGATGATGTATAGTTTATTAAATTCCTTGCACGAAAAGAAGACGACGTATATAGTCAATTTAATTTTTTAGATACAAAATGGACGAATTATAGTCAATTTAATTTTTTTTTTAAATTTAAAAATGGACGACGAATAGTCCATTAAATTTTTTATATATAGTTAGTCTATTTAATTTTTTGCATCTAAAATAGACGATGTATAGTCTATATAATTATTTGCACACGAATCGGACGATTTATAATCGATAAAATTTTTTCATAAAAAATTGAAAAAAAGACGATGTATAGTCCATTATATTTTTTTCATAAAAAAATTTTTTGCATGAAAAATGGATGATGTATAGTTTATTAAATTCTTTGCACGAAAAGAAGACGACGTATATAGTCCATTTAATTTTTTATATACGAAATGGACGAATTATAGTCAATTTAATTTTTTTTTTAAATTTAAAAATGGACGATGTATAGTCCATTAAATTTTGTATATATAGTTAGTCTATTTAATTTTTTGCATCTAAAATAGACGATGTATAGTCTATATAATTATTTGCACACGAATCGGACGATTTATAATCGATAAAATTTTTTCATAAAAAATTGAAAAAAAGACGATGTATAGTCCATTATATTTTTTTCATAAAAAAATTTTTTGCATGAAAAATGGATGATGTATAGTTTATTAAATTCTTTGCACGAAAAGAAGACGACGTATATAGTCCATTTAATTTTTTAGATACGAAATGGACGAATTATAGTCAATTTAATTTTTTTTTTAAATTTAAAAATGGACGATGTATAGTCCATTAAATTTTGTATATATAGTTAGTCTATTTAATTTTTTGCATCTAAAATAGACGATGTATAGTCTATATAATTATTTGCACACGAATCGGACGATTTATAGTCGATAAAATTTTTTCATAAAAAATTGAAAAAAAGACGATGTATAGTCCATTATATTTTTTTCATAAAAAAATTTTTTGCATGAAAAATGGATGATGTATAGTTTATTAAATTCTTTGCACGAAAAGAAGACGACGTATATAGTCCATTTAATTTTTTAGATACGAAATGGACGAATTATAGTCAATTTAATTTTTTTTTTAAATTTAAAAATGGACGATGTATAGTCCATTAAATTTTGTATATATAGTTAGTCTATTTAATTTTTTGCATCTAAAATAGCCGATGTATAGTCTATATAATTATTTGCACACGAATCGGACGATTTATAGTCGATAAAATTTTTTCATAAAAAATTGAAAAAAAGACGATGTATAGTCCATTATATTTTTTTCATAAAAAAATTTTTTGCATGAAAAATGGATGATGTATAGTTTATTAAATTCTTTGCACGAAAAGAAGACGACGTATATAGTCAATTTAATTTTTTAGATACGAAATGGACGAATTATAGTCAATTTAATTTTTTTTTTAAATTTAAAAATGGACGATGTATAGTCCATTAAATTTTGTATATATAGTTAGTCTATTTAATTTTTTGCATCTAAAATAGACGATGTATAGTCTATATAATTATTTGCACACGAATCGGACGATTTAGTCCATTTAATTTTTTAGATACGAAATGGACGAATTATAGTCAATTTAATTTTTTTTTTAAATTTAAAAATGGACGATGTATAGTCCATTAAATTTTGTATATATAGTTAGTCTATTTAATTTTTTGCATCTAAAATAGACGATGTATAGTCTATATAATTATTTGCACACGAATCGGACGATTTATAGTCGATAAAATTTTTTCATAAAAAATTGAAAAAAAGACGATGTATAGTCCATTATATTTTTTTCATAAAAAAATTTTTTGCATGAAAAATGGATGATGTATAGTTTATTAAATTCCTTGCACGAAAAGAAGACGACGTATATAGTCAATTTAATTTTTTAGATACGAAATGGACGAATTATAGTCAATTTAATTTTTTTTTTAAATTTAAAAATGGACGATGTATAGTCCATTAAATTTTGTATATATAGTTAGTCTATTTAATTTTTTGCATCTAAAATAGCCGATGTATAGTCTATATAATTATTTGCACACGAATCGGACGATTTATAGTCGATAAAATTTTTTCATAAAAAATTGAAAAAAAGACGATGTATAGTCCATTATATTTTTTTCATAAAAAAATTTTTTGCATGAAAAATGGATGATGTATAGTTTATTAAATTCTTTGCACGAAAAGAAGACGACGTATATAGTCAATTTAATTTTTTAGATACGAAATGGACGAATTATATTCAATTTAATTTTTTTTTAAATTTAAAAATGGACGATGTATAGTCCATTAAATTTTGTATATATAGTTAGTCTATTTAATTTTTTGCATCTAAAATAGACGATGTATAGTCTATATAATTATTTGCACACGAATCGGACGATTTATAGTCGATAAAATTTTTTCATAAAAAATTGAAAAAAAGACGATGACGAATCGGACGATTTATAGTCGATAAAATTTTTTCATAAAAAATTTAAAAAAAGACGATGTATAGTCCATTATATTTTTTTCATAAAAAAATTTTTTGCATGAAAAATGGATGATGTATAGTTTATTAAATTCTTTGCACGAAAAGAAGACGACGTATATAGTCAATTTAATTTTTTAGATACGAAATGGACGAATTATAGTCAATTTAATTTTTTTTTTAAATTTAAAAATGGACGATGTATAGTCCATTAAATTTTGTATATATAGTTAGTCTATTTAATTTTTTGCATGTAAAATAGCCGATGTATAGTCTATATAATTATTTGCACACGAATCGGACGATTTATAGTCGATAAAATTTTTTCATAAAAAATTGAAAAAAAGACGATGTATAGTCCATTATATTTTTTTCATAAAAAAATTTTTTGCATGAAAAATGGATGATGTATAGTTTATTAAATTCTTTGCACGAAAAGAAGACGACGTATATAGTCAATTTAATTTTTTAGATACGAAATGGACGAATTATAGTCAATTTAATTTTTTTTTTAAATTTAAAAATGGACGATGTATAGTCCATTAAATTTTGTATATATAGTTAGTCTATTTAATTTTTTGCATCTAAAATAGCCGATGTATAGTCTATATAATTATTTGCACACGAATCGGACGATTTATAGTCGATAAAATTTTTTCATAAAAAATTGAAAAAAAGACGATGTATAGTCCATTATATTTTTTTCATAAAAAAATATTTTGCATGAAAAATGGATGATGTATAGTTTATTAAATTCTTTGCACGAAAAGAAGACGACGTATATAGTCAATTTAATTTTTTAGATACGAAATGGACGAATTATAGTCAATTTAATTTTTTTTTTAAATTTAAAAATGGACGATGTATAGTCCATTAAATTTTGTATATATAGTTAGTCTATTTAATTTTTTGCATCTAAAATAGACGATGTATAGTCTATATAATTATTTGCATACGAATCGGACGATTTAGTCCATTTAATTTTTTAGATACGAAATGGACGAATTATAGTCAATTTAATTTTTTTTTTAAATTTAAAAATGGACGATGTATAGTCCATTAAATTTTGTATATATAGTTAGTCTATTTAATTTTTTGCATCTAAAATAGACGATGTATAGTCTATATAATTATTTGCACACGAATCGGACGATTTATAGTCGATAAAATTTTTTCATAAAAAATTGAAAAAAAGACGATGTATAGTCCATTATATTTTTTTCATAAAAAAATTTTTTGCATGAAAAATGGATGATGTATAGTTTATTAAATTCCTTGCACGAAAAGAAGACGACGTATATAGTCAATTTAATTTTTTAGATACGAAATGGACGAATTATAGTCAATTTAATTTTTTTTTAAATTTAAAAATGGACGATGTATAGTCCATTAAATTTTGTATATATAGTTAGTCTATTTAATTTTTTGCATCTAAAATAGCCGATATATAGTCTATATAATTATTTGCACACGAATCGGACGATTTATAGTCGATAAAATTTTTTCATAAAAAATTGAAAAAAAGACGATGTATAGTCCATTATATTTTTTTCATAAAAAAATTTTTTGCATGAAAAATGGATGATGTATAGTTTATTAAATTCTTTGCACGAAAAGAAGACGACGTATATAGTCAATTTAATTTTTTAGATACGAAATGGACGAATTATATTCAATTTAATTTTTTTTTTAAATTTAAAAATGGACGATGTATAGTCCATTAAATTTTGTATATATAGTTAGTCTATTTAATTTTTTGCATCTAAAATAGACGATGTATAGTCTATATAATTATTTGCACACGAATCGGACGATTTATAGTCGATAAAATTTTTTCATAAAAAATTGAAAAAAAGACGATGACGAATCGGACGATTTATAGTCGATAAAATTTTTTCATAAAAAATTTAAAAAAAGACGATGTATAGTCCATTATATTTTTTTCATAAAAAAATTTTTTGCATGAAAAATGGATGATGTATAGTTTATTAAATTCCTTGCACGAAAAGAAGACGACGTATATAGTCAATTTAATTTTTTAGATACGAAATGGACGAATTATAGTCAATTTAATTTTTTTTTTAAATTTAAAAATGGACGATGTATAGTCCATTAAATTTTGTATATATAGTTAGTCTATTTAATTTTTTGCATGTAAAATAGCCGATGTATAGTCTATATAATTATTTGCACACGAATCGGACGATTTATAGTCGATAAAATTTTTTCATAAAAAATTGAAAAAAAGACGATGTATAGTCCATTATATTTTTTTCATAAAAAAATTTTTTGCATGAAAAATGGATGATGTATAGTTTATTAAATTCTTTGCACGAAAAGAAGATGACGTATATAGTCAATTTAATTTTTTAGATACGAAATGGACGAATTATAGTCAATTTAATTTTTTTTTTAAATTTAAAAATGGACGATGTATAGTCCATTAAATTTTGTATATATAGTTAGTCTATTTAATTTTTTGCATCTAAAATAGACGATGTATAGTCTATATAATTATTTGCACACGAATCGGACGATTTATAATCGATAAAATTTTTTCATAAAAAATTGAAAAAAAGACGATGTATAGTCCATTATATTTTTTTCATAAAAAAATTTTTTGCATGAAAAATGGATGATGTATAGTTTATTAAATTCTTTGCACGAAAAGAAGACGACGTATATAGTCCATTTAATTTTTTAGATACGAAATGGACGAATTATAGTCAATTTAATTTTTTTTTTAAATTTAAAAATGGACGATGTATAGTCCATTAAATTTTGTATATATAGTTAGTCTATTTAATTTTTTGCATCTAAAATAGACGATGTATAGTCTATATAATTATTTGCACACGAATCGGACGATTTATAGTCGATAAAATTTTTTCATAAAAAATTGAAAAAAAAAGACGATGTATAAATGGATGATGTATAGTTTATTTAATTCCTTGCACGAAAAGAAGACGACGTATATAGTCAATTTAATTTTTTAGATACGAAATGGACGAATTATAGTCAATTTAATTTTTTTTTTAAATTTAAAAATGGACGATGTATAGTCCATTAAATTTTGTATATATAGTTAGTCTATTTAATTTTTTGCATCTAAAATAGCCGATGTATAGTCTATATAATTATTTGCACACGAATCGGACGATTTATAGTCGATAAAATTTTTTCATAAAAAATTGAAAAAAAGACGATGTATAGTCCATTATATTTTTTTCATAAAAAAATTTTTTGCATGAAAAATGGATGATGTATAGTTTATTAAATTCTTTGCACGAAAAGAAGACGACGTATATAGTCCATTTAATTTTTTAGATACGAAATGGACGAATTATAGTCAATTTAATTTTTTTTTTTAATTTAAAAATGGACGATGTATAGTCCATTAAATTTTGTATATATAGTTAGTCTATTTAATTTTTTGCATCTAAACTAGACGATGTATAGTCTATATAATTATTTGCACACGAATCGGACGATTTATAATCGATAAAATTTTTTCATAAAAAATTGAAAAAAAGACGATGTATAGTCCATTATATTTTTTTCATAAAAAAATTTTTTGCATGAAAAATGGATGATGTATAGTTTATTAAATTCTTTGCACGAAAAGAAGATGACGTATATAGTCAATTTAATTTTTTAGATACGAAATGGACGAATTATAGTCAATTTAATTTTTTTTTTAAATTTAAAAATGGACGATGTATAGTCCATTAAATTTTGTATATATAGTTAGTCTATTTAATTTTTTGCATCTAAAATAGCCGATGTATAGTCTATATAATTATTTGCACACGAATCGGACGATTTATAGTCGATAAAATTTTTTCATAAAAAATTGAAAAAAAGACGATGTATAGTCCATTATATTTTTTTCATAAAAAAATTTTTTGCATGAAAAATGGATGATGTATAGTTTATTAAATTCTTTGCACGAAAAGAAGACGACGTATATAGTCAATTTAATTTTTTAGATACGAAATGGACGAATTATAGTCAATTTAATTTTTTTTTTAAATTTAAAAATGGACGATGTATAGTCCATTAAATTTTGTATATATAGTTAGTCTATTTAATTTTTTGCATCTAAACTAGACGATGTATAGTCTATATAATTATTTGCACACGAATCGGACGATTTATAATCGATAAAATTTTTTCATAAAAAATTGAAAAAAAGACGATGTATAGTCCATTATATTTTTTTCATAAAAAAATTTTTTGCATGAAAAATGGATGATGTATAGTTTATTAAATTCTTTGCACGAAAAGAAGACGACGTATATAGTCCATTTAATTTTTTAGATACGAAATGGACGAATTATAGTCAATTTAATTTTTTTTTTAAATTTAAAAATGGACGATGTATAGTCCATTAAATTTTGTATATATAGTTAGTCTATTTAATTTTTTGCATCTAAAATAGACGATGTATAGTCTATATAATTATTTGCACACGAATCGGACGATTTATAATCGATAAAATTTTTTCATAAAAAATTGAAAAAAAGACGATGTATAGTCCATTATATTTTTTTCATAAAAAAATTTTTTGCATGAAAAATGGATGATGTATAGTTTATTAAATTCTTTGCACGAAAAGAAGACGACGTATATAGTCAATTTAATTTTTTAGATACGAAATGGACGAATTATAGTCAATTTAATTTTTTTTTTAAATTTAAAAATGGACGATGTATAGTCCATTAAATTTTGTATATATAGTTAGTCTATTTAATTTTTTGCATCTAAAATAGCCGATGTATAGTCTATATAATTATTTGCACACGAATCGGACGATTTATAGTCGATAAAATTTTTTCATAAAAAATTGAAAAAAAGACGATGTATAGTCCATTATATTTTTTTCATAAAAAAATTTTTTGCATGAAAAATGGATGATGTATAGTTTATTAAATTCTTTGCACGAAAAGAAGACGACGTATATAGTCAATTTAATTTTTTAGATACGAAATGGACGAATTATAGTCAATTTAATTTTTTTTTTAAATTTAAAAATGGACGATGTATAGTCCATTAAATTTTGTATATATAGTTAGTCTATTTAATTTTTTGCATCTAAACTAGACGATGTGTAGTCTATATAATTATTTGCACACGAATCGGACGATTTATAATCGATAAAATTTTTTCATAAAAAATTGAAAAAAAGACGATGTATAGTCCATTATATTTTTTTCATAAAAAAATTTTTTGCATGAAAAATGGATGATGTATAGTTTATTAAATTCTTTGCACGAAAAGAAGACGACGTATATAGTCCATTTAATTTTTTAGATACGAAATGGACGAATTATAGTCAATTTAATTTTTTTTTTAAATTTAAAAATGGACGATGTATAGTCCATTAAATTTTGTATATATAGTTAGTCTATTTAATTTTTTGCATCTAAAATAGACGATGTATAGTCTATATAATTATTTGCACACGAATCGGACGATTTATAATCGATAAAATTTTTTCATAAAAAATTGAAAAAAAGACGATGTATAGTCCATTATATTTTTTTCATAAAAAAATTTTTTGCATGAAAAATGGATGATGTATAGTTTATTAAATTCTTTGCACGAAAAGAAGACGACGTATATAGTCAATTTAATTTTTTAGATACGAAATGGACGAATTATAGTCAATTTAATTTTTTTTTAAATTTAAAAATGGACGATGTATAGTCCATTAAATTTTGTATATATAGTTAGTCTATTTAATTTTTTGCATCTAAAATAGCCGATGTATAGTCTATATAATTATTTGCACACGAATCGGACGATTTATAGTCGATAAAATTTTTTCATAAAAAATTGAAAAAAAGACGATGTATAGTCCATTATATTTTTTTCATAAAAAAATTTTTTGCATGAAAAATGGATGATGTATAGTTTATTAAATTCTTTGCACGAAAAGAAGACGACGTATATAGTCAATTTAATTTTTTAGATACGAAATGGACGAATTATAGTCAATTTAATTTTTTTTTTAAATTTAAAAATGGACGATGTATAGTCCATTAAATTTTGTATATATAGTTAGTCTATTTAATTTTTTGCATCTAAACTAGACGATGTATAGTCTATATAATTATTTGCACACGAATCGGACGATTTATAATCGATAAAATTTTTTCATAAAAAATTGAAAAAAAGACGATGTATATATAGTCCATTATATTTTTTTCATAAAAAAATTTTTTGCATGAAAAATGGATGATGTATAGTTTATTAAATTCTTTGCACGAAAAGAAGACGACGTATATAGTCAATTTAATTTTTTAGATACGAAATGGACGAATTATAGTCAATTTTTTTTTTAAATTTAAAAATGGACGATGTATAGTCCATTAAATTTTGTATATATAGTTAGTCTATTTAATTTTTTGCATCTAAACTAGACGATGTATAGTCTATATAATTATTTGCACACGAATCGGACGATTTATAATCGATAAAATTTTTTCATAAAAAATTGAAAAAAAGACGATGTATAGTCCATTATATTTTTTTCATAAAAAAATTTTTTGCATGAAAAATGGATGATGTATAGTTTATTAAATTCTTTGCACGAAAAGAAGACGACGTATATAGTCCATTTAATTTTTTAGATACGAAATGGACGAATTATAGTCAATTTAATTTTTTTTTTAAATTTAAAAATGGACGATGTATAGTCCATTAAATTTTGTATATATAGTTAGTCTATTTAATTTTTTGCATCTAAAATAGACGATGTATAGTCTATATAATTATTTGCACACGAATCGGACGATTTATAATCGATAAAATTTTTTCATAAAAAATTGAAAAAAAGACGATGTATAGTCCATTATATTTTTTTCATAAAAAAATTTTTTGCATGAAAAATGGATGATGTATAGTTTATTAAATTCTTTGCACGAAAAGAAGACGACGTATATAGTCCATTTAATTTTTTAGATACGAAATGGACGAATTATAGTCAATTTAATTTTTTTTTTAAATTTAAAAATGGACGATGTATAGTCCATTAAATTTTGTATATATAGTTAGTCTATTTAATTTTTTGCATCTAAAATAGACGATGTATAGTCTATATAATTATTTGCACACGAATCGGACGATTTATAGTCGATAAAATTTTTTCATAAAAAATTGAAAAAAAAGACGATGTATAGTCCATTATATTTTTTTCATAAAAAATTTTTTTGCATGAAAAATGGATGATGTATAGTTTATTAAATTCTTTGCACGAAAAGAAGACGACGTATATAGTCAATTTAAATTTTTAGATACGAAATGGACGAATTATAGTCAATTTAATTTTTTTTTTAAATTTAAAAATGGACGATGTATAGTCCATTAAATTTTGTATATATAGTTAGTCTATTTAATTTTTTGCATCTAAAATAGCCGATGTATAGTCTATATAATTATTTGCACACGAATCGGACGATTTATAGTCGATAAAATTTTTTCATAAAAAATTGAAAAAAAGACGATGTATGTCCATTATATTTTTTTCATAAAAAAATTTTTTGCATGAAAAATGGATGATGTATAGTTTATTAAATTCTTTGCACGAAAAGAAGACGACGTATATAGTCAATTTAATTTTTTAGATACGAAATGGACGAATTATAGTCAATTTAATTTTTTTTTTAAATTTAAAAATGGACGATGTATAGTCCATTAAATTTTGTATATATAGTTAGTCTATTTAATTTTTTGCATCTAAAATAGCCGATGTATAGTCTATATAATTATTTGCACACGAATCGGACGATTTATAGTCGATAAAATTTTTTCATAAAAAATTGAAAAAAAGACGATGTATAGTCCATTATATTTTTTTCATAAAAAAATTTTTTGCATGAAAAATGGATGATGTATAGTTTATTAAATTCTTTGCACGAAAAGAAGACGACGTATATAGTCAATTTAATTTTTTAGATACGAAATGGACGAATTATAGTCAATTTAATTTTTTTTTTAAATTTAAAAATTGACGATGTATAGTCCATTAAATTTTGTATATATAGTTAGTCTATTTAATTTTTTGCATCTAAAATAGCCGATGTATAGTCTATATAATTATTTGCACACGAATCGGACGATTTATAGTCGATAAAATTTTTTCATAAAAAATTGAAAAAAAGACGATGTATAGTCCATTATATTTTTTTCATAAAAAAATTTTTTGCATGAAAAATGGATGATGTATAGTTTATTAAATTCTTTGCACGAAAAGAAGACGACGTATATAGTCAATTTAATTTTTTAGATACGAAATGGACGAATTATAGTCAATTTAATTTTTTTTTTAAATTTAAAAATGGACGATGTATAGTCCATTAAATTTTGTATATATAGTTAGTCTATTTAATTTTTTGCATCTAAAATAGACGATGTATAGTCTATATAATTATTTGCACACGAATCGGACGATTTATAATCGATAAAATTTTTTCATAAAAAATTGAAAAAAAGACGATGTATAGTCCATTATATTTTTTTCATAAAAAAATTTTTTGCATGAAAAATGGATGATGTATAGTTTATTAAATTCTTTGCACGAAAAGAAGACGACGTATATAGTCCATTTAATTTTTTAGATACGAAATGGACGAATTATAGTCAATTTAATTTTTTTTTTAAATTTAAAAATGAACGATGTATAGTCCATTAAATTTTGTATATATAGTTAGTCTATTTAATTTTTTGCATCTAAAATAGACGATGTATAGTCTATATAATTATTTGCACACGAATCGGACGATTTATAGTCGATAAAATTTTTTCATAAAAAATTGAAAAAAAGACGATGTATAGTCCATTATATTTTTTTCATAAAAAAATTTTTTGCATGAAAAATGGATGATGTATAGTTTATTAAATTCTTTGCACGAAAAGAAGACGACGTATATAGTCAATTTAATTTTTTAGATACGAAATGGACGAATTATAGTCAATTTAATTTTTTTTTTTAAATTTAAAAATGGACGATGTATAGTCCATTAAATTTTGTATATATAGTTAGTCTATTTAATTTTTTGCATCTAAAATAGACGATGTATAGTCTATATAATTATTTGCACACGAATCGGACGATTTATAGTCGATAAAATTTTTTCATAAAAAATTGAAAAAAAGACGATGTATAGTCCATTATATTTTTTTCATAAAAAATTTTTTTGCATGAAAAATGGATGATGTATAGTTTATTAAATTCTTTGCACGAAAAGAAGACGACGTATATAGTCAATTTAAATTTTTAGATACGAAATGGACGAATTATAGTCAATTTAATTTTTTTTTTTAAATTTAAAAATGGACGATGTATAGTCCATTAAATTTTGTATATATAGTTAGTCTATTTAATTTTTTGCATCTAAAATAGCCGATGTATAGTCTATATAATTATTTGCACACGAATCGGACGATTTATAGTCGATAAAATTTTTTCATAAAAAATTGAAAAAAAGACGATGTATAGTCCATTATATTTTTTTCATAAAAAAATTTTTTGCATGAAAAATGGATGATGTATAGTTTATTAAATTCTTTGCACGAAAAGAAGACGACGTATATAGTCCATTTAATTTTTTAGATACGAAATGGACGAATTATAGTCAATTTAATTTTTTTTTTAAATTTAAAAATGGACGATGTATAGTCCATTAAATTTTGTATATATAGTTAGTCTATTTAATTTTTTGCATCTATAATAGACGATGTATAGTCTATATAATTATTTGCACACGAATCGGACGATTTATAATCGATAAAATTTTTTCATAAAAAATTGAAAAAAAGACGATGTATAGTCCATTATATTTTTTTCATAAAAAAATTTTTTGCATGAAAAATGGATGATGTATAGTTTATTAAATTCTTTGCACGAAAAGAAGACGACGTATATAGTCAATTTAATTTTTTAGATACGAAATGGACGAATTATAGTCAATTTAATTTTTTTTTTAATTTAAAAATGGACGATGTATAGTCCATTAAATTTTGTATATATAGTTAGTCTATTTAATTTTTTGCATCTAAAATAGCCGATGTATAGTCTATATAATTATTTGCACACGAATCGGACGATTTATAGTCGATAAAATTTTTTCATAAAAAATTGAAAAAAAGACGATGTATAGTCCATTATATTTTTTTCATAAAAAAATTTTTTGCATGAAAAATGGATGATGTATAGTTTATTAAATTCTTTGCACGAAAAGAAGACGACGTATATAGTCAATTTAATTTTTTAGATACGAAATGGACGAATTATAGTCAATTTAATTTTTTTTTTAAATTTAAAAATGGACGATGTATAGTCCATTAAATTTTGTATATATAGTTAGTCTATTTAATTTTTTGCATCTAAACTAGACGATGTATAGTCTATATAATTATTTGCACACGAATCGGACGATTTATAATCGATAAAATTTTTTCATAAAAAATTGAAAAAAAGACGATGTATAGTCCATTATATTTTTTTCATAAAAAAATTTTTTGCATGAAAAATGGATGATGTATAGTTTATTAAATTCCTTGCACGAAAAGAAGACGACGTATATAGTCAATTTAATTTTTTAGATACGAAATGGACGAATTATAGTCAATTTAATTTTTTTTTTAAATTTAAAAATGGACGATGTATAGTCCATTAAATTTTGTATATATAGTTAGTCTATTTAATTTTTTGCATCTAAAATAGCCGATGTATAGTCTATATAATTATTTGCACACGAATCGGACGATTTATAGTCGATAAAATTTTTTCATAAAAAATTGAAAAAAAGACGATGTATAGTCCATTATATTTTTTTCATAAAAAAATTTTTTGCATGAAAAATGGATGATGTATAGTTTATTAAATTCTTTGCACGAAAAGAAGACGACGTATATAGTCAATTTAATTTTTTAGATACGAAATGGACGAATTATATTCAATTTAATTTTTTTTTTTAAATTTAAAAATGGACGATGTATAGTCCATTAAATTTTGTATATATAGTTAGTCTATTTAATTTTTTGCATCTAAAATAGACGATGTATAGTCTATATAATTATTTGCACACGAATCGGACGATTTATAGTCGATAAAATTTTTTCATAAAAAATTGAAAAAAAGACGATGTATAGTCCATTATATTTTTTTCATAAAAAAATTTTTTGCATGAAAAATGGATGATGTATAGTTTATTAAATTCTTTGCACGAAAAGAAGACGACGTATATAGTCAGTTTAAATTTTTAGATACGAAATGGACGAATTATAGTCAATTTAATTTTTTTTTTAAATTTAAAAATGGACGATGTATAGTCCATTAAATTTTGTATATATAGTTAGTCTATTTAATTTTTTGCATCTAAAATAGCCGATGTATAGTCTATATAATTATTTGCACACGAATCGGACGATTTATAGTCGATAAAATTTTTTCATAAAAAATTTAAAAAAAGACGATGTATGTCCATTATATTTTTTTCATAAAAAAATTTTTTGCATGAAAAATGGATGATGTATAGTTTATTAAATTCTTTGCACGAAAAGAAGACGACGTATATAGTCAATTTAATTTTTTAGATACGAAATGGACGAATTATAGTCAATTTAATTTTTTTTTTAAATTTAAAAATGGACGATGTATAGTCCATTAAATTTTGTATATATAGTTAGTCTATTTAATTTTTTGCATCTAAAATAGACGATGTATAGTCTATATAATTATTTGCACACGAATCGGACGATTTATAGTCGATAAAATTTTTTCATAAAAAATTGAAAAAAAGACGATGTATAGTCCATTATATTTTTTTCATAAAAAAATTTTTTGCATGAAAAATGGATGATGTATAGTTTATTAAATTCTTTGCACGAAAAGAAGACGACGTATATAGTCAATTTAATTTTTTAGATACGAAATGGACGAATTATATTCAATTTAATTTTTTTTTTAAATTTAAAAATGGACGATGTATAGTCCATTAAATTTTGTATATATAGTTAGTCTATTTAATTTTTTGCATCTAAAATAGACGATGTATAGTCTATATAATTATTTGCACACGAATCGGACGATTTATAGTCGATAAAATTTTTTCATAAAAAATTGAAAAAAAGACGATGTATAGTCCATTATATTTTTTTCATAAAAAAATTTTTTGCATGAAAAATGGATGATGTATAGTTTATTAAATTCTTTGCACGAAAAGAAGACGACGTATATAGTCAGTTTAAATTTTTAGATACGAAATGGACGAATTATAGTCAATTTAATTTTTTTTTTAAATTTAAAAATGGACGATGTATAGTCCATTAAATTTTGTATATATAGTTAGTCTATTTAATTTTTTGCATCTAAAATAGCCGATGTATAGTCTATATAATTATTTGCACACGAATCGGACGATTTATAGTCGATAAAATTTTTTCATAAAAAATTTAAAAAAAGACGATGTATGTCCATTATATTTTTTTCATAAAAAAATTTTTTGCATGAAAAATGGATGATGTATAGTTTATTAAATTCTTTGCACGAAAAGAAGACGACGTATATAGTCAATTTAATTTTTTAGATACGAAATGGACGAATTATAGTCAATTTAATTTTTTTTTTAAATTTAAAAATGGACGATGTATAGTCCATTAAATTTTGTATATATAGTTAGTCTATTTAATTTTTTGCATCTAAAATAGCCGATGTATAGTCTATATAATTATTTGCACACGAATCGGACGATTTATAGTCGATAAAATTTTTTCATAAAAAATTGAAAAAAAGACGATGTATAGTCCATTATATTTTTTTCATAAAAAAATTTTTTGCATGAAAAATGGATGATGTATAGTTTATTAAATTCTTTGCACGAAAAGAAGACGACGTATATAGTCAATTTAATTTTTTAGATACGAAATGGACGAATTATAGTCAATTTAATTTTTTTTTTAAATTTAAAAATGGACGATGTATAGTCCATTAAATTTTGTATATATAGTTAGTCTATTTAATTTTTTGCATCTAAAATAGCCGATGTATAGTCTATATAATTATTTGCACACGAATCGGACGATTTATAGTCGATAAAATTTTTTCATAAAAAATTGAAAAAAAGACGATGTATAGTCCATTATATTTTTTTCATAAAAAATTTTTTTGCATGAAAAATGGATGATGTATAGTTTATTAAATTCTTTGCACGAAAAGAAGACGACGTATATAGTCAATTTAATTTTTTAGATACGAAATGGACGAATTATAGTCAATTTAATTTTTTTTTTAAATTTAAAAATGGACGATGTATAGTCCATTAAATTTTGTATATATAGTTAGTCTATTTAATTTTTTGCATCTAAAATAGACGATGTATAGTCTATATAATTATTTGCACACGAATCGGACGATTTATAATCGATAAAATTTTTTCATAAAAAATTGAAAAAAAGACGATGTATAGTCCATTATATTTTTTTCATAAAAAAATTTTTTGCATGAAAAATGGATGATGTATAGTTTATTAAATTCTTTGCACGAAAAGAAGACGACGTATATAGTCCATTTAATTTTTTAGATACGAAATGGACGAATTATAGTCAATTTAACTTTTTTTTTAAATTTAAAAATGGACGATGTATAGTCCATTAAATTTTGTATATAAAGTTAGTCTATTTAATTTTTTGCATCTAAAATAGACGATGTATAGTCTATATAATTATTTGCACACGAATCGGACGATTTATAATCGATAAAATTTTTTCATAAAAAATTGAAAAAAAGACGATGTATAGTCCATTATATTTTTTTCATAAAAAAATTTTTTGCATGAACAATGGATGATGTATAGTTTATTAAATTCTTTGCACGAAAAGAAGACGACGTATATAGTCCATTTAATTTTTTAGATACGAAATGGACGAATTATAATCAATTTAATTTTTTTTTTAAATTTAAAAATGGACGATGTATAGTCCATTAAATTTTGTATATATAGTTAGTTTATTTAATTTTTTGCATCTAAAATAGACGATGTATAGTCTATATAATTATTTGCACACGAATCGGACGATTTATAGTCGATAAAATTTTTTCATAAAAAATTGAAAAAAAGACGATGTATAGTCCATTATATTTTTTTCATAAAAAAATTTTTTGCATGAAAAATGGATGATGTATAGTTTATTAAATTCTTTGCACGAAAAGAAGACGACGTATATAGTCAATTTAATTTTTTAGATACGAAATGGACGAATTATATTCAATTTAATTTTTTTTTTTAAATTTAAAAATGGACGATGTATAGTCCATTAAATTTTGTATATATAGTTAGTCTATTTAATTTTTTGCATCTAAAATAGACGATGTATAGTCTATATAATTATTTGCACACGAATCGGACGATTTATAGTCGATAAAATTTTTTCATAAAAAATTGAAAAAAAGACGATGTATAGTCCATTATATTTTTTTCATAAAAAATTTTTTTGCATGAAAAATGGATGATGTATAGTTTATTAAATTCTTTGCACGAAAAGAAGACGACGTATATAGTCAATTTAAATTTTTAGATACGAAATGGACGAATTATAGTCAATTTAATTTTTTTTTTAAATTTAAAAATGGACGATGTATAGTCCATTAAATTTTGTATATATAGTTAGTCTATTTAATTTTTTGCATCTAAAATAGCCGATGTATAGTCTATATAATTATTTGCACACGAATCGGACGATTTATAGTCGATAAAATTTTTTCATAAAAAATTGAAAAAAAGACGATGTATAGTCCATTATATTTTTTTCATAAAAAAATTTTTTGCATGAAAAATGGATGATGTATAGTTTATTAAATTCTTTGCACGAAAAGAAGACGACGTATATAGTCAATTTAATTTTTTAGATACGAAATGGACGAATTATAGTCAATTTAATTTTTTTTTTAAATTTAAAAATGGACGATGTATAGTCCATTAAATTTTGTATATATAGTTAGTCTATTTAATTTTTAGCATCTAAAATAGCCGATGTATAGTCTATATAATTATTTGCACACGAATCGGACGATTTATAGTCGATAAAATTTTTTCATAAAAAATTGAAAAAAAGACGATGTATAGTCCATTATATTTTTTTCATAAAAAAATTTTTTGCATGAAAAATGGATGATGTATAGTTTATTAAATTCTTTGCACGAAAAGAAGACGACGTATATAGTCAATTTAATTTTTTAGATACGAAATGGACGAATTATAGTCAATTTAATTTTTTTTTTAAATTTAAAAATGGACGATGTATAGTCCATTAAATTTTGTATATATAGTTAGTCTATTTAATTTTTTGCATCTAAAATAGCCGATGTATAGTCTATATAATTATTTGCACACGAATCGGACGATTTATAGTCGATAAAATTTTTTCATAAAAAATTGAAAAAAAGACGATGTATAGTCCATTATATTTTTTTCATAAAAAAATTTTTTGCATGAAAAATGGATGATGTATAGTTTATTAAATTCTTTGCACGAAAAGAAGACGACGTATATAGTCAATTTAATTTTTTAGATACGAAATGGACGAATTATAGTCAATTTAATTTTTTTTTTAAATTTAAAAATGGACGATGTATAGTCCATTAAATTTTGTATATATAGTTAGTCTATTTAATTTTTTGCATCTAAAATAGACGATGTATAGTCTATATAATTATTTGCACACGAATCGGACGATTTATAATCGATAAAATTTTTTCATAAAAAATTGAAAAAAAGACGATGTATAGTCCATTATATTTTATTCATAAAAAAATTTTTTGCATGAAAAATGGATGATGTATAGTTTATTAAATTCTTTGCACGAAAAGAAGACGACGTATATAGTCCATTTAATTTTTTAGATACGAAATGGACGAATTATAGTCAATTTAATTTTTTTTTTAAATTTAAAAATGGACGATGTATAGTCCATTAAATTTTGTATATATAGTTAGTCTATTTAATTTTTTGCATCTAAAATAGACGATGTATAGTCTATATAATTATTTGCACACGAATCGGACGATTTATAATCGATAAAATTTTTTCATAAAAAATTGAAAAAAAGACGATGTATAGTCCATTATATTTTTTTCATAAAAAAATTTTTTGCATGAAAAATGGATGATGTATAGTTTATTAAATTCTTTGCACGAAAAGAAGACGACGTATATAGTCCATTTAATTTTTTAGATACGAAATGGACGAATTATAGTCAATTTAATTTTTTTTTTTAATTTAAAAATGGACGATGTATAGTCCATTAAATTTTGTATATATAGTTAGTCTATTTAATTTTTTGCATCTAAAATAGACGATGTATAGTCTATATAATTATTTGCACACGAATCGGACGATTTATAGTCGATAAAATTTTTTCATAAAAAATTGAAAAAAAGACGATGTATAGTCCATTATATTTTTTTCATAAAAAAATTTTTTGCATGAAAAATGGATGATGTATAGTTTATTAAATTCCTTGCACGAAAAGAAGACGACGTATATAGTCAATTTAATTTTTTAGATACGAAATGGACGAATTATAGTCAATTTAAGTTTTTTTTTAAATTTAAAAATGGACGATGTATAGTCCATTAAATTTTGTATATATAGTTAGTCTATTTAATTTTTTGCATCTAAAATAGCCGATGTATAGTCTATATAATTATTTGCACACGAATCGGACGATTTATAGTCGATAAAATTTTTTCATAAAAAATTGAAAAAAAGACGATGTATAGTCCATTATATTTTTTTCATAAAAAAATTTTTTGCATGAAAAATGGATGATGTATAGTTTATTAAATTCTTTGCACGAAAAGAAGACGACGTATATAGTCAATTTAATTTTTTAGATACGAAATGGACGAATTATAGTCAATTTAATTTTTTTTTTAAATTTAAAAATGGACGATGTATAGTCCATTAAATTTTGTATATATAGTTAGTCTATTTAATTTTTTGCATCTAAAATAGCCGATGTATAGTCTATATAATTATTTGCACACGAATCGGACGATTTATAGTCGATAAAATTTTTTCATAAAAAATTGTAAAAAAGACGATGTATAGTCCATTATATTTTTTTCATAAAAAAATTTTTTGCATGAAAAATGGATGATGTATAGTTTATTAAATTCTTTGCACGAAAAGAAGACGACGTATATAGTCCATTTAATTTTTTAGATACGAAATGGACGAATTATAGTCAATTTAATTTTTTTTTTTAAATTTAAAAATGGACGATGTATAGTCCATTAAATTTTGTATATATAGTTAGTCTATTTAATTTTTTGCATCTAAAATAGACGATGTATAGTCTATATAATTATTTGCACACGAATCGGACGATTTATAATCGATAAAATTTTTTCATAAAAAATTGAAAAAAAGACGATGTATAGTCCATTATATTTTTTTCATAAAAAATTTTTTTGCATGAAAAATGGATGATGTATAGTTTATTAAATTCTTTGCACGAAAAGAAGACGACGTATATAGTCCATTTAATTTTTTAGATACGAAATGGACGAATTATAGTCAATTTAATTTTTTTTTTTAAATTTAAAAATGGACGATGTATAGTCCATTAAATTTTGTATATATAGTTAGTCTATTTAATTTTTTGCATCTAAAATAGACGATGTATAGTCTATATAATTATTTGCACACGAATCGGACGATTTATAATCGATAAAATTTTTTCATAAAAAATTGAAAAAAAGACGATGTATAGTCCATTATATTTTTTTCATAAAAAAATTTTTTGCATGAAAAATGGATGATGTATAGTTTATTAAATTCCTTGCACGAAAAGAAGACGACGTATATAGTCAATTTAATTTTTTAGATACGAAATGGACGAATTATAGTCAATTTAATTTTTTTTTTAAATTTAAAAATGGACGATGTATAGTCCATTAAATTTTGTATATATAGTTAGTCTATTTAATTTTTTGCATCTAAAATAGCCGATGTATAGTCTATATAATTATTTGCACACGAATCGGACGATTTATAGTCGATAAAATTTTTTCATAAAAAATTGAAAAAAACACGATGTATAGTCCATTATATTTTTTTCATAAAAAAATTTTTTGCATGAAAAATGGATGATGTATAGTTTATTAAATTCTTTGCACGAAAAGAAGACGACGTATATAGTCAATTTAATTTTTTAGATACGAAATGGACGAATTATATTCAATTTAATTTTTTTTTAAATTTAAAAATGGACGATGTATAGTCCATTAAATTTTGTATATATAGTTAGTCTATTTAATTTTTTGCATCTAAAATAGACGATGTATAGTCTATATAATTATTTGCACACGAATCGGACGATTTATAGTCGATAAAATTTTTTCATAAAAAATTGAAAAAAAGACGATGTATAGTCCATTATATTTTTTTCATAAAAAATTTTTTTGCATGAAAAATGGATGATGTATAGTTTATTAAATTCTTTGCACGAAAAGAAGACGACGTATATAGTCAATTTAAATTTTTAGATACGAAATGGACGAATTATAGTCAATTTAATTTTTTTTTTTTAAATTTAAAAATGGACGATGTATAGTCCATTAAATTTTGTATATATAGTTAGTCTATTTAATTTTTTGCATCTAAAATAGCCGATGTATAGTCTATATAATTATTTGCACACGAATCGGACGATTTATAGTCGATAAAATTTTTTCATAAAAAATTGAAAAAAAGACGATGTATAGTCCATTATATTTTTTTCATAAAAAAATTTTTTGCATGAAAAATGGATGATGTATAGTTTATTAAATTCTTTGCACGAAAAGAAGACGACGTATATAGTCAATTTAATTTTTTAGATACGAAATGGACGAATTATAGTCAATTTAATTTTTTTTTAAATTTAAAAATGGACGATGTATAGTCCATTAAATTTTGTATATATAGTTAGTCTATTTAATTTTTTGCATCTAAAATAGCCGATGTATAGTCTATATAATTATTTGCACACGAATCGGACGATTTATAGTCGATAAAATTTTTTCATAAAAAATTGAAAAAAAGACGATGTATAGTCCATTATATTTTTTTCATAAAAAAATTTTTTGCATGAAAAATGGATGATGTATAGTTTATTAAATTCTTTGCACGAAAAGAAGACGACGTATATAGTCAATTTAATTTTTTAGATACGAAATGGACGAATTATATTCAATTTATTTTTTTTTTTAATTTAAAAATGGACGATGTATAGTCCATTAAATTTTGTATATATAGTTAGTCTATTTAATTTTTTGCATCTAAAATAGACGATGTATAGTCTATATAATTATTTGCACACGAATCGGACGATTTATAGTCGATAAAATTTTTTCATAAAAAATTGAAAAAAAGACGATGTATAGTCCATTATATTTTTTTCATAAAAAATTTTTTTGCATGAAAAATGGATGATGTATAGTTTATTAAATTCTTTGCACGAAAAGAAGACGACGTATATAGTCAATTTAAATTTTTAGATACGAAATGGACGAATTATAGTCAATTTAATTTTTTTTTTTAAATTTAAAAATGGACGATGTATAGTCCATTAAATTTTGTATATATAGTTAGTCTATTTAATTTTTTGCATCTAAAATAGCCGATGTATAGTCTATATAATTATTTGCACACGAATCGGACGATTTATAGTCGATACAATTTTTTCATAAAAAATTGAAAAAAAGACGATGTATAGTCCATTATATTTTTTTCATAAAAAAATTTTTTGCATGAAAAATGGATGATGTATAGTTTATTAAATTCTTTGCACGAAAAGAAGACGACGTATATAGTCAATTTAATTTTTTAGATACGAAATGGACGAATTATAGTCAATTTAATTTTTTTTTTAAATTTAAAAATGGACGATGTATAGTCCATTAAATTTTGTATATATAGTTAGTCTATTTAATTTTTTGCATCTAAAATAGACGATGTATAGTCTATATAATTATTTGCACACGAATCGGACGATTTATAATCGATAAAATTTTTTCATATAAAATTGAAAAAAAGACGATGTATATATAGTCCATTATATTTTTTTCATAAAAAATTTTTTTGCATGAAAAATGGATGATGTATAGTTTATTAAATTCTTTGCACGAAAAGAAGACGACGTATATAGTCCATTTAATTTTTTAGATACGAAATGGACGAATTATAGTCAATTAAATTTTTTTTTTAATTTAAAAATGGACGATGTATAGTCCATTAAATTTTGTATATATAGTTAGTCTATTTAATTTTTTGCATCTAAAATAGCCGATGTATAGTCTATATAATTATTTGCACACGAATCGGACGATTTATAGTCGATAAAATTTTTTCATAAAAAATTGAAAAAAAGACGATGTATAGTCCATTATATTTTTTTCATAAAAAATTTTTTTGCATGAAAAATGGATGATGTATAGTTTATTAAATTCTTTGCACGAAAAGAAGACGACGTATATAGTCAATTTAAATTTTTAGATACGAAATGGACGAATTATAGTCAATTTAATTTTTTTTTTTAAATTTAAAAATGGACGATGTATAGTCCATTAAATTTTGTATATATAGTTAGTCTATTTAATTTTTTGCATCTAAAATAGCCGATGTATAGTCTATATAATTATTTGCACACGAATCGGACGATTTATAGTCGATAAAATTTTTTCATAAAAAATTGAAAAAAAGACGATGTATAGTCCATTATATTTTTTTCATAAAAAAATTTTTTCCATGAAAAATGGATGATGTATAGTTTATTAAATTCTTTGCACGAAAAGAAGACGACGTATATAGTCAATTTAATTTTTTAGATACGAAATGGACGAATTATAGTCAATTTAATTTTTTTTTTAAATTTAAAAATGGACGATGTATAGTCCATTAAATTTTGTATATATAGTTAGTCTATTTAATTTTTTGCATCTAAAATAGACGATGTATAGTCTATATAATTATTTGCACACGAATCGGACGATTTATAATCGATAAAATTTTTTCATAAAAAATTGAAAAAAAGACGATGTATAGTCCATTATATTTTTTTCATAAAAAAATTTTTTGCATGAAAAATGGATGATGTATAGTTTATTAAATTCTTTGCACGAAAAGAAGACGACGTATATAGTCCATTTAATTTTTTAGATACGAAATGGACGAATTATAGTAAATTTAATTTTTTTTTAAATTTAAAAATGGACGATGTATAGTCCATTAAATTTTGTATATATAGTTAGTCTATTTAATTTTTTGCATCTAAAATAGACGATGTATAGTCTATATAATTATTTGCACACGAATCGGACGATTTATAGTCGATAAAATTTTTTCATAAAAAATTGAAAAAAAGACGATGTATAGTCCATTATATTTTTTTCATAAAAAAATTTTTTGCATGAAAAATGGATGATGTATAGTTTATTAAATTCCTTGCACGAAAAGAAGACGACGTATATAGTCAATTTAATTTTTTAGATACGAAATGGACGAATTATAGTCAATTTAATTTTTTTTTTAAATTAAAAAATGGACGATGTATAGTCCATTAAATTTTGTATATATAGTTAGTCTATTTAATTTTTTGCATCTAAAATAGCCGATGTATAGTCTATATAATTATTTGCACACGAATCGGACGATTTATAGTCGATAAAATTTTTTCATAAAAACTTGAAAAAAAGACGATGTATAGTCCATTATATTTTTTTCATAAAAAAATTTTTTGCATGAAAAATGGATGATGTATAGTTTATTAAATTCTTTGCACGAAAAGAAGACGACGTATATAGTCAATTTAATTTTTTAGATACGAAATGGACGAATTATAGTCAATTAAATTTTTTTTTAAATTTAAAAATGGACGATGTATAGTCCATTAAATTTTGTATATATAGTTAGTCTATTTAATTTTTTGCATCTAAAATAGACGATGTATAGTCTATATAATTATTTGCACACGAATCGGACGATTTATAGTCGATAAAATTTTTTCATAAAAAATTGAAAAAAAGACGATGTATAGTCCATTATATTTTTTTCATAAAAAAATTTTTTGCATGAAAAATGGATGATGTATAGTTTATTAAATTCTTTGCACGAAAAGAAGACGACGTATATAGTCAATTTAATTTTTTAGATACGAAATGGACGAATTATATTCAATTTAATTTTTTTTTTAAATTTAAAAATGGACGATGTATAGTCCATTAAATTTTGTATATATAGTTAGTCTATTTAATTTTTTGCATCTAAAATAGCCGATGTATAGTCTATATAATTATTTGCACACGAATCGGACGATTTATAGTCGATAAAATTTTTTCATAAAAAATTGAAAAAAAGACGATGTATAGTCCATTATATTTTTTTCATAAAAAAATTTTTTGCATGAAAAATGGATGATGTATAGTCCATTAAATTTTGTATATATAGTTAGTCTATTTAATTTTTTGCATCTAAAATAGCCGATGTATAGTCTATATAATTATTTGCACACGAATCGGACGATTTATAGTCGATAAAATTTTTTCATAAAAAATTGAAAAAAAGACGATGTATAGTCCATTATATTTTTTTCATAAAAAAATTTTTTGCATGAAAAATGGATGATGTATAGTTTATTAAATTCTTTGCACGAAAAGAAGACGACGTATATAGTCAATTTAATTTTTTAGATACGAAATGGACGAATTATAGTCAATTTAATTTTTTTTTTAAATTTAAAAATGGACGATGTATAGTCCATTAAATTTTGTATATATAGTTAGTCTATTTAATTTTTTGCATCTAAAATAGCCGATGTATAGTCTATATAATTATTTGCACACGAATCGGACGATTTATAGTCGATAAAATTTTTTCATAAAAAATTGAAAAAAAGACGATGTATAGTCCATTATATTTTTTTCATAAAAAATTTTTTTGCATGAAAAATGGATGATGTATAGTTTATTAAATTCTTTGCACGAAAAGAAGACGACGTATATAGTCAATTTAAATTTTTAGATACGAAATGGACGAATTAGAGTCAATTTAATTTTTTTTTTAATTTAAAAATGGACGATGTATAGTCCATTAAATTTTGTATATATAGTTAGTCTATTTAATTTTTTGCATCTAAAATAGCCGATGTATAGTCTATATAATTATTTGCACACGAATCGGACGATTTATAGTCGATAAAATTTTTTCATAAAAAATTGAAAAAAAGACGATGTATAGTCCATTATATTTTTTTCATAAAAAAATTTTTTGCATGCAAAATGGATGATGTATAGTTTATTAAATTCTTTGCACGAAAAGAAGACGACGTATATAGTCAATTTAATTTTTTAGATACGAAATGGACGAATTATAGTCAATTTAATTTTTTTTTTAAATTTAAAAATGGACGATGTATAGTCCATTAAATTTTGTATATATAGTTAGTCTATTTAATTTTTTGCATCTAAAATAGCCGATGTATAGTCTATATAATTATTTGCACACGAATCGGACGATTTATAGTCGATAAAATTTTTTCATAAGAAATTGAAAAAAAGACGATGTATAGTCCATTATATTTTTTTCATAAAAAAATTTTTTGCATGAAAAATGGATGATGTATAGTTTATTAAATTCTTTGCACGAAAAGAAGACGACGTATATAGTCAATTTAATTTTTTAGATACGAAATGGACGAATTATAGTCAATTTAATTTTTTTTTTAAATTTAAAAATGGACGATGTATAGTCCATTAAATTTTGTATATATAGTTAGTCTATTTAATTTTTTGCATCTAAAATAGAGGATGTATAGTCTATATAATTATTTGCACACGAATCGGACGATTTATAGTCGATAAAATTTTTTCATAAAAAATTGAAAAAAAGACGATGTATAGTCCATTATATTTTTTTCATAAAAAATTTTTTTGCATGAAAAATGGATGATGTATAGTTTATTAAATTCTTTGCACGAAAAGAAGACGACGTATATAGTCAATTTAAATTTTTAGATACGAAATGGACGAATTATAGTCAATTTAATTTTTTTTTTTTAAATTTAAAAATGGACGATGTATAGTCCATTAAATTTTGTATATATAGTTAGTCTATTTAATTTTTTGCATCTAAAATAGCCGATGTATAGTCTATATAATTATTTGCACACGAATCGGACGATTTATAGTCGATAAAATTTTTTCATAAAAAATTGAAAAAAAGACGATGTATAGTCCATTATATTTTTTTCATAAAAAAATTTTTTGCATGAAAAATGGATGATGTATAGTTTATTAAATTCTTTGCACGAAAAGAAGACGACGTATATAGTCAATTTAATTTTTTAGATACGAAATGGACGAATTATAGTCAATTTAATTTTTTTTTTTAAATTTAAAAATGGACGATGTATAGTCCATTAAATTTTGTATATATAGTTAGTCTATTTAATTTTTTGCATCTAAAATAGCCGATGTATAGTCTATATAATTATTTGCACACGAATCGGACGATTTATAGTCGATAAAATTTTTTCATAAAAAATTGAAAAAAAGACGATGTATAGTCCATTATATTTTTTTCATAAAAAAATTTTTTGCATGAAAAATGGATGATGTATAGTTTATTAAATTCTTTGCACGAAAAGAAGACGACGTATATAGTCAATTTAATTTTTTAGATACGAAATGGACGAATTATAGTCAATTTAATTTTTTTTTTTAATTTAAAAATGGACGATGTATAGTCCATTAAATTTTGTATATATAGTTAGTCTATTTAATTTTTTGCATCTAAAATAGACGATGTATAGTCTATATAATTATTTGCACACGAATCGGACGATTTATAATCGATAAAATTTTTTCATAAAAAATTGAAAAAAAGACGATGTATAGTCCATTATATTTTTTCATAAAAAAATTTTTTGCATGAAAAATGGATGATGTATAGTTTATTAAATTCCTTGCACGAAAAGAAGACGACGTATATAGTCAATTTAATTTTTTAGATACGAAATGGACGAATTATAGTCAATTTAATTTTTTTTTTTTAAATTTAAAAATGGACGATGTATAGTCCATTAAATTTTGTATATATAGTTAGTCTATTTAATTTTTTGCATATAGACGATGTATAGTCTATATAATTATTTGCACACGAATCGGACGATTTATAATCGATAAAATTTTTTCATAAAAAATTGAAAAAAAGACGATGTATAGTCCATTATATTTTTTTCATAAAAAAATTTTTTGCATGAAAAATGGATGATGTATAGTTTATTAAATTCCTTGCACGAAAAGAAGACGACGTATATAGTCAATTTAATTTTTTAGATACGAAATGGACGAATTATAGTCAATTTAATTTTTTTTTTTAAATTTAAAAATGGACGATGTATAGTCCATTAAATTTTGTATATATAGTTAGTCTATTTAATTTTTTGCATCTAAAATAGCCGATGTATAGTCTATATAATTATTTGCACACGAATCGGACGATTTATAGTCGATAAAATTTTTTCATAAAAAATTGAAAAAAAGACGATGTATAGTCCATTATATTTTTTTCATAAAAAATTTTTTTGCATGAAAAATGGATGATGTATAGTTTATTAAATTCTTTGCACGAAAAGAAGACGACGTATATAGTCAATTTAAATTTTTAGATATGAAATGGACGAATTATAGTCAATTTAATTTTTTTTTTTAATTTAAAAATGGACGATGTATAGTCCATTAAATTTTGTATATATAGTTAGTCTATTTAATTTTTTGCATCTAAAATAGCCGATGTATAGTCTATATAATTATTTGCACACGAATCGGACGATTTATAGTCGATAAAATTTTTTCATAAAAAATTGAAAAAAAGACGATGTATAGTCCATTATATTTTTTTCATAAAAAAATTTTTTCCATGAAAAATGGATGATGTATAGTTTATTAAATTCTTTGCACGAAAAGAAGACGACGTATATAGTCAATTTAATTTTTTAGATACGAAATGGACGAATTATAGTCAATTTAATTTTTTTTTTAAATTTAAAAATGGACGATGTATAGTCCATTAAATTTTGTATATATAGTTAGTCTATTTAATTTTTTGCATCTAAAATAGCCGATGTATAGTCTATATAATTATTTGCACACGAATCGGACGATTTATAGTCGATAAAATTTTTTCATAAAAAATTGAAAAAAAGACGATGTATATATAGTCCATTATATTTTTTTCATAAAAAAATTTTTTGCATGAAAAATGGATGATGTATAGTTTATTAAATTCTTTGCACGAAAAGAAGACGACGTATATAGTCAATTTAATTTTTTAGATACGAAATGGACGAATTATAGTCAATTTAATTTTTTTTTTTAAATTTAAAAATGGACGATGTATAGTCCATTAAATTTTGTATATATAGTTAGTCTATTTAATTTTTTGCATCTAAAATAGACGATGTATAGTCTATATAATTATTTGCACACGAATCGGACGATTTATAATCGATAAAATTTTTTCATAAAAAATTGAAAAAAAGACGATGTATAGTCCATTATATTTTTTTCATAAAAAAATTTTTTGCATGAAAAATGGATGATGTATAGTTTATTAAATTCCTTGCACGAAAAGAAGACGACGTATATAGTCAATTTAATTTTTTAGATACGAAATGGACGAATTATAGTCAATTTAATTTTTTTTTTAATTTAAAAATGGACGATGTATAGTCCATTAAATTTTGTATATATAGTTAGTCTATTTAATTTTTTGCATCTAAAATAGCCGATGTATAGTCTATATAATTATTTGCACACGAATCGGACGATTTATAGTCGATAAAATTTTTTCATAAAAAATTGAAAAAAAGACGATGTATAGTCCATTATATTTTTTTCATAAAAAATTTTTTTGCATGAAAAATGGATGATGTATAGTTTATTAAATTCTTTGCACGAAAAGAAGACGACGTATATAGTCAATTTAAATTTTTAGATACGAAATGGACGAATTAGAGTCAATTTAATTTTTTTTTTTAAATTTAAAAATGGACGATGTATAGTCCAT
This sequence comes from Tachina lurida, assembly GCA_944452675.1. Taxonomy (NCBI): domain Eukaryota; kingdom Metazoa; phylum Arthropoda; class Insecta; order Diptera; family Tachinidae; genus Tachina; species Tachina lurida. Next base: position 88,681,453 of record OX101755.1, read on the forward strand.
TAAATTTTGTATATATAGTTAGTCTATTTAATTTTTTGCATCTAAAATAGCCGATGTATAGTCTATATAATTATTTGCACACGAATCGGACGATTTATAGTCGATAAAATTTTTTCATAAAAAATTGAAAAAAAGACGATGTATAGTCCATTATATTTTTTTCATAAAAAAATTTTTTGCATGCAAAATGGATGATGTATAGTTTATTAAATTCTTTGCACGAAAAGAAGACGACGTATATAGTCAATTTAATTTTTTAGATACGAAATGGACGAATTATAGTCAATTTAATTTTTTTTTTAAATTTAAAAATGGACGATGTATAGTCCATTAAATTTTGTATATATAGTTAGTCTATTTAATTTTTTGCATCTAAAATAGCCGATGTATAGTCTATATAATTATTTGCACACGAATCGGACGATTTATAGTCGATAAAATTTTTTCATAAAAAATTGAAAAAAAGACGATGTATAGTCCATTATATTTTTTTCATAAAAAAATTTTTTGCATGAAAAATGGATGATGTATAGTTTATTAAATTCTTTGCACGAAAAGAAGACGACGTATATAGTCAATTTAATTTTTTAGATACGAAATGGACGAATTATAGTCAATTTAATTTTTTTTTTAAATTTAAAAATGGACGATGTATAGTCCATTAAATTTTGTATATATAGTTAGTCTATTTAATTTTTTGCATCTAAAATAGCCGATGTATAGTCTATATAATTATTTGCACACAAATCGGACGATTTATAGTCGATAAAATTTTTTCATAAAAAATTGAAAAAAAGACGATGTATAGTCCATTATATTTTTTTCATAAAAAAATTTTTTGCATGAAAAATGGATGATGTATAGTTTATTAAATTCTTTGCACGAAAAGAAGACGACGTATATAGTCAATTTAATTTTTTAGATACGAAATGGACGAATTATAGTCAATTTAATTTTTTTTTTAAATTTAAAAATGGACGATGTATAGTCCATTAAATTTTGTATATATAGTTAGTCTATTTAATTTTTTGCATCTAAAATAGCCGATGTATAGTCTATATAATTATTTGCACACGAATCGGACGATTTATAGTCGATAAAATTTTTTCATAAAAAATTGAAAAAAAGACGATGTATAGTCCATTATATTTTTTTCATAAAAAAATTTTTTGCATGAAAAATGGATGATGTATAGTTTATTAAATTCTTTGCACGAAAAGAAGACGACGTATATAGTCAATTTAATTTTTTAGATACGAAATGGACGAATTATAGTCAATTTAATTTTTTTTTTAAATTTAAAAATGGACGATGTATAGTCCATTAAATTTTGTATATATAGTTAGTCTATTTAATTTTTTGCATCTAAAATAGCCGATGTATAGTCTATATAATTATTTGCACACGAATCGGACGATTTATAGTCGATAAAATTTTTTCATAAAAAATTGAAAAAAAGACGATGTATAGTCCATTATATTTTTTTCATAAAAAAATTTTTTGCATGAAAAATGGATGATGTATAGTTTATTAAATTCTTTGCACGAAAAGAAGACGACGTATATAGTCAATTTAATTTTTTAGATACGAAATGGACGAATTATAGTCAATTTAATTTTTTTTTTAATTTAAAAATGGACGATGTATAGTCCATTAAATTTTGTATATATAGTTAGTCTATTTAATTTTTTGCATCTAAAATAGACGATGTATAGTCTATATAATTATTTGCACACGAATCGGACGATTTATAATCGATAAAATTTTTTCATAAAAAATTGAAAAAAAGACGATGTATAGTCCATTATATTTTTTTCATAAAAAAATTTTTTGCATGAAAAATGGATGATGTATAGTTTATTAAATTCCTTGCACGAAAAGAAGACGACGTATATAGTCAATTTAATTTTTTAGATACGAAATGGACGAATTATAGTCAATTTAATTTTTTTTTTAAATTTAAAAATGGACGATGTATAGTCCATTAAATTTTGTATATATAGTTAGTCTATTTAATTTTTTGCATCTAAAATAGCCGATGTATAGTCTATATAATTATTTGCACACGAATCGGACGATTTATAGTCGATAAAATTTTTTCATAAAAAATTGAAAAAAAGACGATGTATAGTCCATTATATTTTTTTCATAAAAAAATTTTTTGCATGAAAAATGGATGATGTATAGTTTATTAAATTCTTTGCACGAAAAGAAGACGACGTATATAGTCAATTTAATTTTTTAGATACGAAATGGACGAATTATAGTCAATTTAATTTTTTTTTTAAATTTAAAAATGGACGATGTATAGTCCATTAAATTTTGTATATATAGTTAGTCTATTTAATTTTTTGCATCTAAAATAGCCGATGTATAGTCTATATAATTATTTGCACACGAATCGGACGATTTATAGTCGATAAAATTTTTTCATAAAAAATTGAAAAAAAGTCGATGTATAGTCCATTATATTTTTTTCATAAAAAATTTTTTTGCATGAAAAATGGATGATGTATAGTTTATTAAATTCTTTGCACGAAAAGAAGACGACGTATATAGTCAATTTAAATTTTTAGATACGAAATGGACGAATTATAGTCAATTTAATTTTTTTTTTAAATTTAAAAATGGACGATGTATAGTCCATTAAATTTTGTATATATAGTTAGTCTATTTAATTTTTTGCATCTAAAATAGCCGATGTATAGTCTATATAATTATTTGCACACGAATCGGACGATTTATAGTCGATAAAATTTTTTCATAAAAAATTGAAAAAAAGACGATGTATAGTCCATTATATTTTTTTCATAAAAAAATTTTTTGCATGAAAAATGGATGATGTATAGTTTATTAAATTCTTTGCACGAAAAGAAGACGACGTATATAGTCAATTTAATTTTTTAGATACGAAATGGACGAATTATAGTCAATTTAATTTTTTTTTAAATTTAAAAATGGACGATGTATAGTCCATTAAATTTTGTATATATAGTTAGTCTATTTAATTTTTTGCATCTAAAATAGCCGATGTATAGTCTATATAATTATTTGCACACGAATCGGACGATTTATAGTCGATAAAATTTTTTCATAAAAAATTGAAAAAAAGACGATGTATAGTCCATTATATTTTTTTCATAAAAAAATTTTTTGCATGAAAAATGGATGATGTATAGTTTATTAAATTCTTTGCACGAAAAGAAGACGACGTATATAGTCAATTTAATTTTTTAGATACGAAATGGACGAATTATAGTCAATTTAATTTTTTTTTAATTTAAAAATGGACGATGTATAGTCCATTAAATTTTGTATATATAGTTAGTCTATTTAATTTTTTGCATCTAAAATAGACGATGTATAGTCTATATAATTATTTGCACACGAATCGGACGATTTATAATCGATAAAATTTTTTCATAAAAAATTGAAAAAAAGACGATGTATAGTCCATTATATTTTTTTCATAAAAAAATTTTTTGCATGAAAAATGGATGATGTATAGTTTATTAAATTCCTTGCACGAAAAGAAGACGACGTATATAGTCAATTTAATTTTTTAGATACGAAATGGACGAATTATAGTCAATTTAATTTTTTTTTGTAAAATTAAAAATGGACGATGTATAGTCCATTAAATTTTGTATATATAGTTAGTCTATTTAATTTTTTGCATCTAAAATAGCCGATGTATAGTCTATATAATTATTTGCACACGAATCGGACGATTTATAGTCGATAAAATTTTTTCATAAAAAATTGAAAAAAAGACGATGTATAGTCCATTATATTTTTTTCATAAAAAAATTTTTTGCATGAAAAATGGATGATGTATAGTTTATTAAATTCTTTGCACGAAAAGAAGACGACGTATATAGTCAATTTAATTTTTTAGATACGAAATGGACGAATTATAGTCAATTTAATTTTTTTTTTAAATTTAAAAATGGACGATGTATAGTCCATTAAATTTTGTATATATAGTTAGTCTATTTAATTTTTTGCATCTAAAATAGCCGATGTATAGTCTATATAATTATTTGCACACGAATCGGACGATTTATAGTCGATAAAATTTTTTCATAAAAAATTGAAAAAAAGACGATGTATAGTCCATTATATTTTTTTCATAAAAAAATTTTTTGCATGAAAAATGGATGATGTATAGTTTATTAAATTCTTTGCACGAAAAGAAGACGACGTATATAGTCAATTTAATTTTTTAGATACGAAATGGACGAATTATAGTCAATTTAATTTTTTTTTTTAAATTTAAAAATGGACGATGTATAGTCCATTAAATTTTGTATATATAGTTAGTCTATTTAATTTTTTGCATCTAAAATAGCCGATGTATAGTCTATATAATTATTTGCACACGAATCGGACGATTTATAGTCGATAAAATTTTTTCATAAAAAATTGAAAAAAAGACGATGTATAAGTCCATTATATTTTTTTCATAAAAAAATTTTTTGCATGAAAAATGGATGATGTATAGTTTATTAAATTCTTTGCACGAAAAGAAGACGACGTATATAGTCAATTTAATTTTTTAGATACGAAATGGACGAATTATAGTCAATTTAATTTTTTTTTAAATTTAAAAATGGACGATGTATAGTCCATTAAATTTTGTATATATAGTTAGTCTATTTAATTTTTTGCATCTAAAATAGACGATGTATAGTCTATATAAATATTTGCACACGAATCGGACGATTTATAATCGATAAAATTTTTTCATATAAAAAATTGAAAAAAAGACGATGTATAGTCCATTATATTTTTTTCATAAAAAATTTTTTTGCATGAAAAATGGATGATGTATAGTTTATTAAATTCTTTGCACGAAAAGAAGACGACGTATATAGTCCATTTAATTTTTTAGATACGAAATGGACGAATTATAGTCAATTTAATTTTTTTTTTTAAATTTAAAAATGGACGATGTATAGTCCATTAAATTTTGTATATATAGTTAGTCTATTTAATTTTTTGCATCTAAAATAGACGATGTATAGTCTATATAATTATTTGCACACGAATCGGACGATTTATAGTCGATAAAATTTTTTCATAAAAAATTTAAAAAAAGACGATGTATAGTCCATTATATTTTTTTCATAAAAAATTTTTTTGCATGAAAAATGGATGATGTATAGTTTATTAAATTCTTTGCACGAAAAGAAGACGACGTATATAGTCAATTTAAATTTTTAGATACGAAATGGACGAATTATAGTCAATTTAATTTTTTTTTTAATTTAAAAATGGACGATGTATAGTCCATTAAATTTTGTATATATAGTTAGTCTATTTAATTTTTTGCATCTAAAATAGCCGATGTATAGTCTATATAATTATTTGCACACGAATCGGACGATTTATAGTCGATAAAATTTTTTCATAAAAAATTGAAAAAAAGACGATGTATAGTCCATTATATTTTTTTCATAAAAAAATTTTTTGCATGAAAAATGGATGATGTATAGTTTATTAAATTCTTTGCACGAAAAGAAGACGACGTATATAGTCAATTTAATTTTTTAGATACGAAATGGACGAATTATAGTCAATTTAATTTTTTTTTAAATTTAAAAATGGACGATGTATAGTCCATTAAATTTTGTATATATAGTTAGTCTATTTAATTTTTTGCATCTAAAATAGCCGATGTATAGTCTATATAATTATTTGCACACGAATCGGACGATTTATAGTCGATAAAATTTTTTCATAAAAAATTGAAAAAAAGACGATGTATAGTCCATTATATTTTTTTCATAAAAAAATTTTTTGCATGAAAAATGGATGATGTATAGTTTATTAAATTCTTTGCACGAAAAGAAGACGACGTATATAGTCAATTTAATTTTTTAGATACGAAATGGACGAATTATAGTCAATTTAATTTTTTTTTTAAATTTAAAATGGACGATGTATAGTCCATTAAATTTTGTATATATAGTTAGTCTATTTAATTTTTTGCATCTAAAATAGCCGATGTATAGTCTATATAATTATTTGCACACGAATCGGACGATTTATAGTCGATAAAATTTTTTCATAAAAAATTGAAAAAAAGACGATGTATAGTCCATTATATTTTTTTCATAAAAAAATTTTTTGCATGAAAAATGGATGATGTATAGTTTATTAAATTCTTTGCACGAAAAGAAGACGACGTATATAGTCAATTTAATTTTTTAGATACGAAATGGACGAATTATAGTCAATTTAATTTTTTTTTTAAATTTAAAAATGGACGATGTATAGTCCATTAAATTTTGTATATATAGTTAGTCTATTTAATTTTTTGCATCTAAAATAGACGATGTATAGTCTATATAAATATTTGCACACGAATCGGACGATTTATAATCGATAAAATTTTTTCATAAAAAATTGAAAAAAAGACGATGTATAGTCCATTATATTTTTTTCATAAAAAATTTTTTTGCATGAAAAATGGATGATGTATAGTTTATTAAATTCTTTGCACGAAAAGAAGACGACGTATATAGTCCATTTAATTTTTTAGATACGAAATGGACGAATTATAGTCAATTTAATTTTTTTTTTAAATTTAAAAATGGACGATGTATAGTCCATTAAATTTTGTATATATAGTTAGTCTATTTAATTTTTTGCATCTAAAATAGACGATGTATAGTCTATATAATTATTTGCACACGAATCGGACGATTTATAATCGATAAAATTTTTTCATAAAAAATTGAAAAAAAGACGATGTATAGTCCATTATATTTTTTTCATAAAAAAATTTTTTGCATGAAAAATGGATGATGTATAGTTTATTAAATTCTTTGCACGAAAAGAAGACGACGTATATAGTCCATTTAATTTTTTAGATACGAAATGGACGAATTATAGTCAATTTAATTTTTTTTTTTTAATTTAAAAATGGACGATGTATAGTCCATTAAATTTTGTATATATAGTTAGTCTATTTAATTTTTTGCATCTAAAATAGACGATGTATAGTCTATATAATTATTTGCACACGAATCGGACGATTTATAGTCGATAAAATTTTTTCATAAAAAATTGAAAAAAAGACGATGTATAGTCCATTATATTTTTTTCATAAAAAAATTTTTTGCATGAAAAATGGATGATGTATAGTTTATTAAATTCCTTGCACGAAAAGAAGACGACGTATATAGTCAATTTAATTTTTTAGATACGAAATGGACGAATTATAGTCAATTTAATTTTTTTTTTAAATTTAAAAATGGACGATGTATAGTCCATTAAATTTTGTATATATAGTTAGTCTATTTAATTTTTTGCATCTAAAATAGCCGATGTATAGTCTATATAATTATTTGCACACGAATCGGACGATTTATAGTCGATAAAATTTTTTCATAAAAAATTGAAAAAAAGACGATGTATAGTCCATTATATTTTTTTCATAAAAAAATTTTTTGCATGAAAAATGGATGATGTATAGTTTATTAAATTCTTTGCACGAAAAGAAGACGACGTATATAGTCAATTTAATTTTTTAGATACGAAATGGACGAATTATAGTCAATTTAATTTTTTTTTTAAATTTAAAAATGGACGATGTATAGTCCATTAAATTTTGTATATATAGTTAGTCTATTTAATTTTTTGCATCTAAAATAGCCGATGTATAGTCTATATAATTATTTGCACACGAATCGGACGATTTATAGTCGATAAAATTTTTTCATAAAAAATTGAAAAAAAGACGATGTATAGTCCATTATATTTTTTTCATAAAAAAATTTTTTGCATGAAAAATGGATGATGTATAGTTTATTAAATTCTTTGCACGAAAAGAAGACGACGTATATAGTCAATTTAATTTTTTAGATACGAAATGGACGAATTATAGTCAATTTAATTTTTTTTTTAAATTTAAAAATGGACGATGTATAGTCCATTAAATTTTGTATATATAGTTAGTCTATTTAATTTTTTGCATCTAAAATAGCCGATGTATAGTCTATATAATTATTTGCACACGAATCGGACGATTTATAGTCGATAAAATTTTTTCATAAAAAATTGAAAAAAAGACGATGTATAGTCCATTATATTTTTTTCATAAAAAAATTTTTTGCATGAAAAATGGATGATGTATAGTTTATTAAATTCTTTGCACGAAAAGAAGACGACGTATATAGTCAATTTAATTTTTTAGATACGAAATGGACGAATTATAGTCAATTTAATTTTTTTTTAAATTTAAAAATGGACGATGTATAGTCCATTAAATTTTGTATATATAGTTAGTCTATTTAATTTTTTGCATCTAAAATAGCCGATGTATAGTCTATATAATTATTTGCACACGAATCGGACGATTTATAGTCGATAAAATTTTTTCATAAAAAATTGAAAAAAAGACGATGTATAGTCCATTATATTTTTTTCATAAAAAAATTTTTTGCATGAAAAATGGATGATGTATAGTTTATTAAATTCTTTGCACGAAAAGAAGACGACGTATATAGTCAATTTAATTTTTTAGATACGAAATGGACGAATTATAGTCAATTTAATTTTTTTTTTAAATTTAAAAATGGACGATGTATAGTCCATTAAATTTTGTATATATAGTTAGTCTATTTAATTTTTTGCATCTAAAATAGACGATGTATAGTCTATATAATTATTTGCACACGAATCGGACGATTTATAATCGATAAAATTTTTTCATAAAAAATTGAAAAAAAGACGATGTATTATAGTCCATTATATTTTTTTCATAAAAAAATTTTTTGCATGAAAAATGGATGATGTATAGTTTATTAAATTCTTTGCACGAAAAGAAGACGACGTATATAGTCAATTTAAATTTTTAGATACGAAATGGACGAATTATAGTCAATTTAATTTTTTTTTTTAAATTTAAAAATGGACGATGTATAGTCCATTAAATTTTGTATATATAGTTAGTCTATTTAATTTTTTGCATCTAAAATAGCCGATGTATAGTCTATATAATTATTTGCACACGAATCGGACGATTTATAGTCGATAAAATTTTTTCATAAAAAATTGAAAAAAAGACGATGTATAGTCCATTATATTTTTTTCATAAAAAATTTTTTTGCATGAAAAATGGATGATGTATAGTTTATTAAATTCTTTGCACGAAAAGAAGACGACGTATATAGTCAATTTAATTTTTTAGATACGAAATGGACGAATTATAGTCAATTTAATTTTTTTTTAAATTTAAAAATGGACGATGTATAGTCCATTAAATTTTGTATATATAGTTAGTCTATTTAATTTTTTGCATCTAAAATAGCCGATGTATAGTCTATATAATTATTTGCACACGAATCGGACGATTTATAGTCGATAAAATTTTTTCATAAAAAATTGAAAAAAAGACGATGTATATATAGTCCATTATATTTTTTTCATAAAAAATTTTTTTGCATGAAAAATGGATGATGTATAGTTTATTAAATTCTTTGCACGAAAAGAAGACGACGTATATAGTCAATTTAATTTTTTAGATACGAAATGGACGAATTATAGTCAATTTAATTTTTTTTTTAAATTTAAAAATGGACGATGTATAGTCCATTAAATTTTGTATATATAGTTAGTCTATTTAATTTTTTGCATCTAAAATAGCCGATGTATAGTCTATATAATTATTTGCACACGAATCGGACGATTTATAGTCGATAAAATTTTTTCATAAAAAATTGAAAAAAAGACGATGTATAGTCCATTATATTTTTTTCATAAAAAAATTTTTTGCATGAAAAATGGATGATGTATAGTTTATTAAATTCTTTGCACGAAAAGAAGACGACGTATATAGTCAATTTAATTTTTTAGATACGAAATGGACGAATTATATTCAATTTAATTTTTTTTTTAAATTTAAAAATGGACGATGTATAGTCCATTAAATTTTGTATATATAGTTAGTCTATTTAATTTTTTGCATCTAAAATAGACGATGTATAGTCTATATAATTATTTGCACACGAATCGGACGATTTATAGTCGATAAAATTTTTTCATAAAAAATTGAAAAAAAGACGATGTATAGTCCATTATATTTTTTTCATAAAAAATTTTTTTGCATGAAAAATGGATGATGTATAGTTTATTAAATTCTTTGCACGAAAAGAAGACGACGTATATAGTCAATTTAAATTTTTAGATACGAAATGGACGAATTATAGTCAATTTAATTTTTTTTTTTAAATTTAAAAATGGACGATGTATAGTCCATTAAATTTTGTATATATAGTTAGTCTATTTAATTTTTTGCATCTAAAATAGCCGATGTATAGTCTATATAATTATTTGCACACGAATCGGACGATTTATAGTCGATAAAATTTTTTCATAAAAAATTGAAAAAAAGACGATGTATAGTCCATTATATTTTTTCATAAAAAAATTTTTTGCATGAAAAATGGATGATGTATAGTTTATTAAATTCTTTGCACGAAAAGAAGACGACGTATATAGTCAATTTAATTTTTTAGATACGAAATGGACGAATTATAGTCAATTTAATTTTTTTTTTAATTTAAAAATGGACGATGTATAGTCCATTAAATTTTGTATATATAGTTAGTCTATTTAATTTTTTGCATCTAAAATAGCCGATGTATAGTCTATATAATTATTTGCACACGAATCGGACGATTTATAGTCGATAAAATTTTTTCATAAAAAATTGAAAAAAAGACGATGTATAGTCCATTATATTTTTTTCATAAAAAAATTTTTTGCATGAAAAATGGATGATGTATAGTTTATTAAATTCTTTGCACGAAAAGAAGACGACGTATATAGTCAATTTAATTTTTTAGATACGAAATGGACGAATTATAGTCAATTTAATTTTTTTTTTAAATTTAAAAATGGACGATGTATAGTCCATTAAATTTTGTATATATAGTTAGTCTATTTAATTTTTTGCATCTAAAATAGCCGATGTATAGTCTATATAATTATTTGCACACGAATCGGACGATTTATAGTCGATAAAATTTTTTCATAAAAAATTGAAAAAAAGACGCTGTATAGTCCATTATATTTTTTTCATAAAAAAATTTTTTGCATGAAAAATGGATGATGTATAGTTTATTAAATTCTTTGCACGAAAAGAAGACGACGTATATAGTCAATTTAATTTTTTAGATACGAAATGGACGAATTATAGTCAATTTAATTTTTTTTTTAAATTTAAAAATGGACGATGTATAGTCCATTAAATTTTGTATATATAGTTAGTCTATTTAATTTTTTGCATCTAAAATAGCCGATGTATAGTCTATATAATTATTTGCACACGAATCGGACGATTTATAGTCGATAAAATTTTTTCATAAAAAATTGAAAAAAAGACGATGTATAGTCCATTATATTTTTTTCATAAAAAAATTTTTTGCATGAAAAATGGATGATGTATAGTTTATTAAATTCTTTGCACGAAAAGAAGACGACGTATATAGTCAATTTAATTTTTTAGATACGAAATGGACGAATTATAGTCAATTTAATTTTTTTTTTAAATTTAAAAATGGACGATGTATAGTCCATTAAATTTTGTATATATAGTTAGTCTATTTAATTTTTTGCATCTAAAATAGACGATGTATAGTCTATATAATTATTTGCACACGAATCGGACGATTTATAATCGATAAAATTTTTTCATAAAAAATTGAAAGAAAGACGATGTATAGTCCATTATATTTTTTTCATAAAAAAATTTTTTGCATGAAAAATGGATGATGTATAGTTTATTAAATTCTTTGCACGAAAAGAAGACGACGTATATAGTCCATTTAATTTTTTAGATATGAAATGGACGAATTATAGTCAATTTAATTTTTTTTTTAAATTTAAAAATGGACGATGTATAGTCCATTAAATTTTGTATATATAGTTAGTCTATTTAATTTTTTGCATCTAAAATAGACGATGTATAGTCTATATAATTATTTGCACACGAATCGGACGATTTATAATCGATAAAATTTTTTCATAAAAAATTGAAAAAAAGACGATGTATAGTCCATTATATTTTTTTCATAAAAAAATTTTTTGCATGAAAAATGGATGATGTATAGTTTATTAAATTCTTTGCACGAAAAGAAGACAACGTATATAGTCCATTTAATTTTTTAGATACGAAATGGACGAATTATAGTCAATTTAATTTTTTTTTTAAATTTAAAAATGGACGATGTATAGTCCATTAAATTTTGTATATATAGTTAGTCTATTTAATTTTTTGCATCTAAAATAGACGATGTATAGTCTATATAATTATTTGCACACGAATCGGACGATTTATAGTCGATAAAATTTTTTCATAAAAAATTGAAAAAAAGACGATGTATAGTCCATTATATTTTTTTCATAAAAAAATTTTTTCCATGAAAAATGGATGATGTATAGTTTATTAAATTCCTTGCACGAAAAGAAGACGACGTATATAGTCAATTTAATTTTTTAGATACGAAATGGACGAATTATAGTCAATTTAATTTTTATTTTTAATTTAAAAATGGACGATGTATAGTCCATTAAATTTTGTATATACAGTTAGTCTATTTAATTTTTTGCATCTAAAATAGCCGATGTATAGTCTATATAATTATTTGCACACGAATCGGACGATTTATAGTCGATAAAATTTTTTCATAAAAAATTGAAAAAAAGACGATGTATAGTCCATTATATTTTTTTCATAAAAAAATTTTTTGCATGAAAAATGGATGATGTATAGTTTATTAAATTCTTTGCACGAAAAGAAGACGACGTATATAGTCAATTTAATTTTTTAGATACGAAATGGACGAATTATATTCAATTTAATTTTTTTTTTAAATTTAAAAATGGACGATGTATAGTCCATTAAATTTTGTATATATAGTTAGTCTATTTAATTTTTTGCATCTAAAATAGACGATGTATAGTCTATATAATTATTTGCACACGAATCGGACGATTTATAGTCGATAAAATTTTTTCATAAAAAATTGAAAAAAAGACGATGTATAGTCCATTATATTTTTTTCATAAAAAATTTTTTTGCATGAAAAATGGATGATGTATAGTTTATTAAATTCTTTGCACGAAAAGAAGACGACGTATATAGTCAATTTAAATTTTTAGATACGAAATGGACGAATTATAGTCAATTTAATTTTTTTTTTTAAATTTAAAAATGGACGATGTATAGTCCATTAAATTTTGTATATATAGTTAGTCTATTTAATTTTTTGCATCTAAAATAGCCGATGTATAGTCTATATAATTATTTGCACACGAATCGGACGATTTATAGTCGATAAAATTTTTTCATAAAAAATTGAAAAAAAGACGATGTATAGTCCATTATATTTTTTCATAAAAAAATTTTTTGCATGAAAAATGGATGATGTATAGTTTATTAAATTCTTTGCACGAAAAGAAGACGACGTATATAGTCAATTTAATTTTTTAGATACGAAATGGACGAATTATAGTCAATTTAATTTTTTTTTTAATTTAAAAATGGACGATGTATAGTCCATTAAATTTTGTATATATAGTTAGTCTATTTAATTTTTTGCATCTAAAATAGCCGATGTATAGTCTATATAATTATTTGCACACGAATCGGACGATTTATAGTCGATAAAATTTTTTCATAAAAAATTGAAAAAAAGACGATGTATAGTCCATTATATTTTTTTCATAAAAAAATTTTTTGCATGAAAAATGGATGATGTATAGTTTATTAAATTCTTTGCACGAAAAGAAGACGACGTATATAGTCAATTTAATTTTTTAGATACGAAATGGACGAATTATAGTCAATTTAATTTTTTTTTTAAATTTAAAAATGGACGATGTATAGTCCATTAAATTTTGTATATATAGTTAGTCCATTTAATTTTTTGCATCTAAAATAGCCGATGTATAGTCTATATAATTATTTGCACACGAATCGGACGATTTAAAGTCGATAAAATTTTTTCATAAAAAATTGAAAAAAAGACGATGTATAGTCCATTATATTTTTTTCATAAAAAAATTTTTTGCATGAAAAATGGATGGTGTATAGTTTATTAAATTCTTTGCACGAAAAGAAGACGACGTATATAGTCAATTTAATTTTTTAGATACGAAATGGACGAATTATAGTCAATTTAATTTTTTTTTTAAATTTAAAAATGGACGATGTATAGTCCATTAAATTTTGTATATATAGTTAGTCTATTTAATTTTTTGCATCTAAAATAGACGATGTATAGTCTATATAATTATTTGCACACGAATCGGACGATTTATAATCGATAAAATTTTTTCATAAAAAATTGAAAAAAAGACGATGTATAGTCCATTATATTTTTTTCATAAAAAAATTTTTTGCATGAAAAATGGATGATGTATAGTTTATTAAATTCTTTGCACGAAAAGAAGACGACGTATATAGTCCATTTAATTTTTTAGATACGAAATGGACGAATTATAGTCAATTTAATTTTTTTTTTAAATTTAAAAATGGACGATGTATAGTCCATTAAATTTTGTATATATAGTTAGTCTATTTAATTTTTTGCATCTAAAATAGACGATGTATAGTCTATATAATTATTTGCACACGAATCGGACGATTTATAGTCGATAAAATTTTTTCATAAAAAATTGAAAAAAAGACGATGTATAGTCCATTATATTTTTTTCATAAAAAAATTTTTTGCATGAAAAATGGATGATGTATAGTTTATTAAATTCTTTGCACGAAAAGAAGACGACGTATATAGTCAATTTAATTTTTTAGATACGAAATGGACGAATTATATTCAATTTAATTTTTTTTTTTAAATTTAAAAATGGACGATGTATAGTCCATTAAATTTTGTATATATAGTTAGTCTATTTAATTTTTTGCATCTAAAATAGACGATGTATAGTCTATATAATTATTTGCACACAAATCGGACGATTTATAGTCGATAAAATTTTTTCATAAAAAATTGAAAAAATTTTTTTATTAAAAAATTTTTTTGCATGAAAAATGGATGATGTATAGTTTATTAAATTCTTTGCACGAAAAGAAGACGACGTATATAGTCAATTTAATTTTTTAGATACGAAATGGACGAATTATAGTCAATTTAATTTTTTTTTAAATTTAAAAATGGACGATGTATAGTCCATTAAATTTTGTATATATAGTTAGTCTATTTAATTTTTTGCATCTAAAATAGCCGATGTATAGTCTATATAATTATTTGCACACGAATCGGACGATTTATAGTCGATAAAATTTTTTCATAAAAAATTGAAAAAAAGACGATGTATAGTCCATTATATTTTTTTCATAAAAAAATTTTTTGCATGAAAAATGGATGATGTATAGTTTATTAAATTCTTTGCACGAAAAGAAGACGACGTATATAGTCAATTTAATTTTTTAGATACGAAATGGACGAATTATAGTCAATTTAATTTTTTTTTTAAATTTAAAAATGGACGATGTATAGTCCATTAAATTTTGTATATATAGTTAGTCTATTTAATTTTTTGCATCTAAAATAGCCGATGTGTAGTCTATATAATTATTTGCACACGAATCGGACGATTTATAGTCGATAAAATTTTTTCATAAAAAATTGAAAAAAAGACGATGTATAGTCCATTATATTTTTTTCATAAAAAATTTTTTTGCATGAAAAATGGATGATGTATAGTTTATTAAATTCTTTGCACGAAAAGAAGACGACGTATATAGTCAATTTAATTTTTTAGATACGAAATGGACGAATTATAGTAAATTTAATTTTTTTTTTAAATTTAAAAATGGACGATGTATAGTCCATTAAATTTTGTATATATAGTTAGTCTATTTAATTTTTTGCATCTAAAATAGCCGATGTATAGTCTATATAATTATTTGCACACAAATCGGACGATTTATAGTCGATAAAATTTTTTCATAAAAAATTGAAAAAATTTTTTTATTAAAAAAATTTTTTGCATGAAAAATGGATGATGTATAGTTTATTAAATTCTTTGCACGAAAAGAAGACGACGTATATAGTCAATTTAATTTTTTAGATACGAAATGGACGAATTATAGTCAATTTAATTTTTTTTTAAATTTAAAAATGGACGATGTATAGTCCATTAAATTTTGTATATATAGTTAGTCTATTTAATTTTTTGCATCTAAAATAGCCGATGTATAGTCTATATAATTATTTGCACACGAATCGGACGATTTATAGTCGATAAAATTTTTTCATAAAAAATTGAAAAAAAGACGATGTATAGTCCATTATATTTTTTTCATAAAAAAATTTTTTGCATGAAAAATGGATGATGTATAGTTTATTAAATTCTTTGCACGAAAAGAAGACGACGTATATAGTCAATTTAATTTTTTAGATACGAAATGGACGAATTATAGTCAATTTAATTTTTTTTTAAATTTAAAAATGGACGATGTATAGTCCATTAAATTTTGTATATATAGTTAGTCTATTTAATTTTTTGCATCTAAAATAGCCGATGTATAGTCTATATAATTATTTGCACACGAATCGGACGATTTATAGTCGATAAAATTTTTTCATAAAAAATTGAAAAAAAGACGATGTATAGTCCATTATATTTTTTTCATAAAAAAATTTTTTGCATGAAAAATGGATGATGTATAGTTTATTAAATTCTTTGCACGAAAAGAAGACGACGTATATAGTCAATTTAATTTTTTAGATACGAAATGGACGAATTATAGTCAATTTAATTTTTTTTTTAAATTTAAAAATGGACGATGTATAGTCCATTAAATTTTGTATATATAGTTAGTCTATTTAATTTTTTGCATCTAAAATAGACGATGTATAGTCTATATAATTATTTGCACACGAATCGGACGATTTATAATCGATAAAATTTTTTCATAAAAAATTGAAAAAAAGACGATGTATAGTCCATTATATTTTTTTCATAAAAAAATTTTTTGCATGAAAAATGGATGATGTATAGTTTATTAAATTCCTTGCACGAAAAGAAGACGACGTATATAGTCAATTTAATTTTTTAGATACGAAATGGACGAATTATAGTCAATTTAATTTTTTTTTTTAAATTTAAAAATGGACGTTGTATAGTCCATTAAATTTTGTATATATAGTTAGTCTATTTAATTTTTTGCATCTAAAATAGCCGATGTATAGTCTATATAATTATTTGCACACGAATCGGACGATTTATAGTCGATAAAATTTTTTCATAAAAAATTGAAAAAAAGACGATGTATAGTCCATTATATTTTTTTCATAAAAAAATTTTTTGCATGAAAAATGGATGATGTATAGTTTATTAAATTCTTTGCACGAAAAGAAGACGACGTATATAGTCAATTTAATTTTTTAGATACGAAATGGACGAATTATAGTCAATTTAATTTTTTTTTAAATTTAAAAATGGACGATGTATAGTCCATTAAATTTTGTATATATAGTTAGTCTATTTAATTTTTTGCATCTAAAATAGCCGATGTATAGTCTATATAATTATTTGCACACGAATCGGACGATTTATAGTCGATAAAATTTTTTCATAAAAAATTGAAAAAAAGACGATGTATAGTCCATTATATTTTTTTCATAAAAAAATTTTTTGCATGCAAAATGGATGATGTATAGTTTATTAAATTCTTTGCACGAAAAGAAGACGACGTATATAGTCAATTTAATTTTTTAGATACGAAATGGACGAATTATAGTCAATTTAATTTTTTTTTTAAATTTAAAAATGGACGATGTATAGTCCATTAAATTTTGTATATATAGTTAGTCTATTTAATTTTTTGCATCTAAAATAGCCGATGTATAGTCTATATAATTATTTGCACACGAATCGGACGATTTATAGTCGATAAAATTTTTTCATAAGAAATTGAAAAAAAGACGATGTATAGTCCATTATATTTTTTTCATAAAAAAATTTTTTGCATGAAAAATGGATGATGTATAGTTTATTAAATTCTTTGCACGAAAAGAAGACGACGTATATAGTCAATTTAATTTTTTAGATACGAAATGGACGAATTATAGTCAATTTAATTTTTTTTTTAAATTTAAAAATGGACGATGTATAGTCCATTAAATTTTGTATATATAGTTAGTCTATTTAATTTTTTGCATCTAAAATAGCCGATGTATAGTCTATATAATTATTTGCACACGAATCGGACGATTTATAGTCGATAAAATTTTTTCATAAAAAATTGAAAAAAAGACGATGTATAGTCCATTATATTTTTTTCATAAAAAATTTTTTTGCATGAAAAATGGATGATGTATAGTTTATTAAATTCTTTGCACGAAAAGAAGACGACGTATATAGTCAATTTAAATTTTTAGATACGAAATGGACGAATTATAGTCAATTTAATTTTTTTTTTTTAAATTTAAAAATGGACGATGTATAGTCCATTAAATTTTGTATATATAGTTAGTCTATTTAATTTTTTGCATCTAAAATAGCCGATGTATAGTCTATATAATTATTTGCACACGAATCGGACGATTTATAGTCGATAAAATTTTTTCATAAAAAATTGAAAAAAAGACGATGTATAGTCCATTATATTTTTTTCATAAAAAAATTTTTTGCATGAAAAATGGATGATGTATAGTTTATTAAATTCTTTGCACGAAAAGAAGACGACGTATATAGTCAATTTAATTTTTTAGATACGAAATGGACGAATTATAGTCAATTTAATTTTTTTTTTTAAATTTAAAAATGGACGATGTATAGTCCATTAAATTTTGTATATATAGTTAGTCTATTTAATTTTTTGCATCTAAAATAGCCGATGTATAGTCTATATAATTATTTGCACACGAATCGGACGATTTATAGTCGATAAAATTTTTTCATAAAAAATTGAAAAAAAGACGATGTATAGTCCATTATATTTTTTTCATAAAAAAATTTTTTGCATGAAAAATGGATGATGTATAGTTTATTAAATTCTTTGCACGAAAAGAAGACGACGTATATAGTCAATTTAATTTTTTAGATACGAAATGGACGAATTATAGTCAATTTAATTTTTTTTTTTAATTTAAAAATGGACGATGTATAGTCCATTAAATTTTGTATATATAGTTAGTCTATTTAATTTTTTGCATCTAAAATAGACGATGTATAGTCTATATAATTATTTGCACACGAATCGGACGATTTATAATCGATAAAATTTTTTCATAAAAAATTGAAAAAAAGACGATGTATAGTCCATTATATTTTTTTCATAAAAAAATTTTTTGCATGAAAAATGGATGATGTATAGTTTATTAAATTCCTTGCACGAAAAGAAGACGACGTATATAGTCAATTTAATTTTTTAGATACAAAATGGACGAATTATAGTCAATTTAATTTTTTTTTTTTAAATTTAAAAATGGACGATGTATAGTCCATTAAATTTTGTATATATAGTTAGTCTATTTAATTTTTTGCATCTAAAATAGCCGATGTATAGTCTATATAATTATTTGCACACGAATCGGACGATTTATAGTCGATAAAATTTTTTCATAAAAAATTGAAAAAAAGACGATGTATAGTCCATTATATTTTTTTCATAAAAAAATTTTTTGCATGAAAAATGGATGATGTATAGTTTATTAAATTCTTTGCACGAAAAGAAGACGACGTATATAGTCAATTTAATTTTTTAGATACGAAATGGACGAATTATAGTCAATTTAATTTTTTTTTTAAATTTAAAAATGGACGATGTATAGTCCATTAAATTTTGTATATATAGTTAGTCTATTTAATTTTTTGCATCTAAAATAGCCGATGTATAGTCTATATAATTATTTGCACACGAATCGGACGATTTATAGTCGATAAAATTTTTTCATAAAAAATTGAAAAAAAGACGATGTATAGTCCATTATATTTTTTTCATAAAAAATTTTTTTGCATGAAAAATGGATGATGTATAGTTTATTAAATTCTTTGCACGAAAAGAAGACGACGTATATAGTCAATTTAAATTTTTAGATACGAAATGGACGAATTATAGTCAATTTAATTTTTTTTTTAAATTTAAAAATGGACGATGTATAGTCCATTAAATTTTGTATATATAGTTAGTCTATTTAATTTTTTGCATCTAAAATAGCCGATGTATAGTCTATATAATTATTTGCACACGAATCGGACGATTTATAGTCGATAAAATTTTTTCATAAAAAATTGAAAAAAAGACGATGTATAGTCCATTATATTTTTTTCATAAAAAAATTTTTTGCATGAAAAATGGATGATGTATAGTTTATTAAATTCTTTGCACGAAAAGAAGACGACGTATATAGTCAATTTAATTTTTTAGATACGAAATGGACGAATTATAGTCAATTTAATTTTTTTTTTAAATTTAAAAATGGACGATGTATAGTCCATTAAATTTTGTATATATAGTTAGTCTATTTAATTTTTTGCATCTAAAATAGCCGATGTATAGTCTATATAATTATTTGCACACGAATCGGACGATTTATAGTCGATAAAATTTTTTCATAAAAAATTGAAAAAAAGACGATGTATAGTCCATTATATTTTTTTCATAAAAAAATTTTTTGCATGAAAAATGGATGATGTATAGTTTATTAAATTCTTTGCACGAAAAGAAGACGACGTATATAGTCAATTTAATTTTTTAGATACGAAATGGACGAATTATAGTCAATTTAATTTTTTTTTTAAATTTAAAAATGGACGATGTATAGTCCATTAAATTTTGTATATATAGTTAGTCTATTTAATTTTTTGCATCTAAAATAGACGATGTATAGTCTATATAATTATTTGCACACGAATCGGACGATTTATAATCGATAAAATTTTTTCATAAAAAATTGAAAAAAAGACGATTATATTTTTTTCATAAAAAAATTTTTTGCATGAAAAATGGATGATGTATAGTTTATTAAATTCCTTGCACGAAAAGAAGACGATGTATATAGTCAATTTAATTTTTTAGATACGAAATGGACGAATTATAGTCAATTTAATTTTTTTTTTTAAATTTAAAAATGGACGATGTATAGTCCATTAAATTTTGTATATATAGTTAGTCTATTTAATTTTTTGCATCTAAAATAGCCGATGTATAGTCTATATAATTATTTGCACACGAATCGGACGATTTATAGTCGATAAAATTTTTTCATAAAAAATTGAAAAAAAGACGATGTATAGTCCATTATATTTTTTTCATAAAAAATTTTTTTGCATGAAAAATGGATGATGTATAGTTTATTAAATTCTTTGCACGAAAAGAAGACGACGTATATAGTCAATTTAAATTTTTAGATACGAAATGGACGAATTAGAGTCAATTTAATTTTTTTTTTTAAATTTAAAAATGGACGATGTATAGTCCATTAAATTTTGTATATATAGTTAGTCTATTTAATTTTTTGCATCTAAAATAGCCGATGTATAGTCTATATAATTATTTGCACACGAATCGGACGATTTATAGTCGATAAAATTTTTTCATAAAAAATTGAAAAAAAGACGATGTATAGTCCATTATATTTTTTTCATAAAAAAATTTTTTGCATGCAAAATGGATGATGTATAGTTTATTAAATTCTTTGCACGAAAAGAAGACGACGTATATAGTCAATTTAATTTTTTAGATACGAAATGGACGAATTATAGTCAATTTAATTTTTTTTTTAAATTTAAAAATGGACGATGTATAGTCCATTAAATTTTGTATATATAGTTAGTCTATTTAATTTTTTGCATCTAAAATAGCCGATGTATAGTCTATATAATTATTTGCACACGAATCGGACGATTTATAGTCGATAAAATTTTTTCATAAAAAATTGAAAAAAAGACGATGTATAGTCCATTATATTTTTTTCATAAAAAAATTTTTTGCATGAAAAATGGATGATGTATAGTTTATTAAATTCTTTGCACGAAAAGAAGACGACGTATATAGTCAATTTAATTTTTTAGATACGAAATGGACGAATTATAGTCAATTTAATTTTTTTTTTAAATTTAAAAATGGACGATGTATAGTCCATTAAATTTTGTATATATAGTTAGTCTATTTAATTTTTTGCATCTAAAATAGCCGATGTATAGTCTATATAATTATTTGCACACGAATCGGACGATTTATAGTCGATAAAATTTTTTCATAAAAAATTGAAAAAAAGACGATGTATAGTCCATTATATTTTTTTCATAAAAAATTTTTTTGCATGAAAAATGGATGATGTATAGTTTATTAAATTCTTTGCACGAAAAGAAGACGACGTATATAGTCAATTTAAATTTTTAGATACGAAATGGACGAATTATAGTCAATTTAATTTTTTTTTTTAAATTTAAAAATGGACGATGTATAGTCCATTAAATTTTGTATATATAGTTAGTCTATTTAATTTTTTGCATCTAAAATAGCCGATGTATAGTCTATATAATTATTTGCACACGAATCGGACGATTTATAGTCGATAAAATTTTTTCATAAAAAATTGAAAAAAAGACGATGTATAGTCCATTATATTTTTTTCATAAAAAAATTTTTTGCATGAAAAATGGATGATGTATAGTTTATTAAATTCTTTGCACGAAAAGAAGACGACGTATATAGTCAATTTAATTTTTTAGATACGAAATGGACGAATTATAGTCAATTTAATTTTTTTTTTAAATTTAAAAATGGACGATGTATAGTCCATTAAATTTTGTATATATAGTTAGTCTATTTAATTTTTTGCATCTAAAATAGCCGATGTATAGTCTATATAATTATTTGCACACGAATCGGACGATTTATAGTCGATAAAATTTTTTCATAAAAAATTGAAAAAAAGACGATGTATAGTCCATTATATTTTTTTCATAAAAAAATTTTTTGCATGAAAAATGGATGATGTATAGTTTATTAAATTCTTTGCACGAAAAGAAGACGACGTATATAGTCAATTTAATTTTTTAGATACGAAATGGACGAATTATAGTCAATTTAATTTTTTTTTTTAATTTAAAAATGGACGATGTATAGTCCATTAAATTTTGTATATATAGTTAGTCTATTTAATTTTTTGCATCTAAAATAGACGATGTATAGTCTATATAATTATTTGCACACGAATCGGACGATTTATAATCGATAAAATTTTTTCATAAAAAATTGAAAAAAAGACGATGTATAGTCCATTATATTTTTTTCATAAAAAAATTTTTTGCATGAAAAATGGATGATGTATAGTTTATTAAATTCCTTGCACGAAAAGAAGACGACGTATATAGTCAATTTAATTTTTTAGATACGAAATGGACGAATTATAGTCAATTTAATTTTTTTTTTAAATTTAAAAATGGACGATGTATAGTCCATTAAATTTTGTATATATAGTTAGTCTATTTAATTTTTTGCATCTAAAATAGCCGATGTATAGTCTATATAATTATTTGCACACGAATCGGACGATTTATAGTCGATAAAATTTTTTCATAAAAAATTGAAAAAAAGTCGATGTATAGTCCATTATATTTTTTTCATAAAAAATTTTTTTGCATGAAAAATGGATGATGTATAGTTTATTAAATTCTTTGCACGAAAAGAAGACGACGTATATAGTCAATTTAATTTTTTAGATACGAAATGGACGAATTATAGTCAATTTAATTTTTTTTTTAATTTAAAAATGGACGATGTATAGTCCATTAAATTTTGTATATATAGTTAGTCTATTTAATTTTTTGCATCTAAAATAGACGATGTATAGTCTATATAATTATTTGCACACGAATCGGACGATTTATAATCGATAAAATTTTTTCATAAAAAATTGAAAAAAAGACGATGTATAGTCCATTATATTTTTTTCATAAAAAAATTTTTTGCATGAAAAATGGATGATGTATAGTTTATTAAATTCCTTGCACGAAAAGAAGACGACGTATATAGTCAATTTAATTTTTTAGGTACGAAATGGACGAATTATAGTCAATTTAATTTTTTTTTTAAATTTAAAAATGGACGATGTATAGTCCATTAAATTTTGTATATATAGTTAGTCTATTTAATTTTTTGCATCTAAAATAGCCGATGTATAGTCTATATAATTATTTGCACACGAATCGGACGATTTATAGTCGATAAAATTTTTTCATAAAAAATTGAAAAAAAGACGATGTATAGTCCATTATATTTTTTTCATAAAAAAATTTTTTGCATGAAAAATGGATGATGTATAGTTTATTAAATTCTTTGCACGAAAAGAAGACGACGTATATAGTCAATTTAATTTTTTAGATACGAAATGGACGAATTATAGTCAATTTAATTTTTTTTTAAATTTAAAAATGGACGATGTATAGTCCATTAAATTTTGTATATATAGTTAGTCTATTTAATTTTTTGCATCTAAAATAGACGATGTATAGTCTATATAAATATTTGCACACGAATCGGACGATTTATAATCGATAAAATTTTTTCATAAAAAATTGAAAAAAAGACGATGTATAGTCCATTATATTTTTTTCATAAAAAATTTTTTTGCATGAAAAATGGATGATGTATAGTTTATTAAATTCTTTGCACGAAAAGAAGACGACGTATATAGTCCATTTAATTTTTTAGATACGAAATGGACGAATTATAGTCAATTTAATTTTTTTTTTAAATTTAAAAATGGACGATGTATAGTCCATTAAATTTTGTATATATAGTTAGTCTATTTAATTTTTTGCATCTAAAATAGACGATATATAGTCTATATAATTATTTGCACACGAATCGGACGATTTATAGTCGATAAAATTTTTTCATAAAAAATTTAAAAAAAGACGATGTATAGTCCATTATATTTTTTTCATAAAAAATTTTTTTGCATGAAAAATGGATGATGTATAGTTTATTAAATTCTTTGCACGAAAAGAAGACGACGTATATAGTCAATTTAAATTTTTAGATACGAAATGGACGAATTATAGTCAATTTAATTTTTTTTTTAAATTTAAAAATGGACGATGTATAGTCCATTAAATTTTGTATATATAGTTAGTCTATTTAATTTTTTGCATCTAAAATAGCCGATGTATAGTCTATATAATTATTTGCACACGAATCGGACGATTTATAGTCGATAAAATTTTTTCATAAAAAATTGAAAAAAAGACGATGTATAGTCCATTATATTTTTTTCATAAAAAAATTTTTTGCATGAAAAATGGATGATGTATAGTTTATTAAATTCTTTGCACGAAAAGAAGACGACGTATATAGTCAATTTAATTTTTTAGATACGAAATGGACGAATTATAGTCAATTTAATTTTTTTTTTAAATTTAAAAATGGACGATGTATAGTCCATTAAATTTTGTATATATAGTTAGTCTATTTAATTTTTTGCATCTAAAATAGCCGATGTATAGTCTATATAATTATTTGCACACGAATCGGACGATTTATAGTCGATAAAATTTTTTCATAAAAAATTGAAAAAAAGACGATGTATAGTCCATTATATTTTTTTCATAAAAAAATTTTTTGCATGAAAAATGGATGATGTATAGTTTATTAAATTCTTTGCACGAAAAGAAGACGACGTATATAGTCAATTTAATTTTTTAGATACGAAATGGACGAATTATAGTCAATTTAATTTTTTTTTTAAATTTAAAAATGGACGATGTATAGTCCATTAAATTTTGTATATATAGTTAGTCTATTTAATTTTTTGCATCTAAAATAGCCGATGTATAGTCTATATAATTATTTGCACACGAATCGGACGATTTATAGTCGATAAAATTTTTTCATAAAAAATTGAAAAAAAGACGATGTATAGTCCATTATATTTTTTTCATAAAAAAATTTTTTGCATGAAAAATGGATGATGTATAGTTTATTAAATTCTTTGCACGAAAAGAAGACGACGTATATAGTCAATTTAATTTTTTAGATACGAAATGGACGAATTATAGTCAATTTAATTTTTTTTTTAAATTTAAAAATGGACGATGTATAGTCCATTAAATTTTGTATATATAGTTAGTCTATTTAATTTTTTGCATCTAAAATAGACGATGTATAGTCTATATAAATATTTGCACACGAATCGGACGATTTATAATCGATAAAATTTTTTCATAAAAAATTGAAAAAAAGACGATGTATAGTCCATTATATATTTTTCATAAAAAATTTTTTTGCATGAAAAATGGATGATGTATAGTTTATTAAATTCTTTGCACGAAAAGAAGACGACGTATATAGTCCATTTAATTTTTTAGATACGAAATGGACGAATTATAGTCAATTTAATTTTTTTTTTAAATTTAAAAATGGACGATGTATAGTCCATTAAATTTTGTATATATAGTTAGTCTATTTAATTTTTTGCATCTAAAATAGACGATGTATAGTCTATATAATTATTTGCACACGAATCGGACGATTTATAGTCGATAAAATTTTTTCATAAAAAATTGAAAAAAAGACGATGTATAATAGTCCATTATATTTTTTTCATAAAAAAATTTTTTGCATGAAAAATGGATGATGTATAGTTTATTAAATTCCTTGCACGAAAAGAAGACGACGTATATAGTCAATTTAATTTTTTAGATACGAAATGGACGAATTATAGTCAATTTAATTTTTTTTTTAAATTTAAAAATGGACGATGTATAGTCCATTAAATTTTGTATATATAGTTAGTCTATTTAATTTTTTGCATCTAAAATAGCCGATGTATAGTCTATATAATTATTTGCACACGAATCGGACGATTTATAGTCGATAAAATTTTTTCATAAAAAATTGAAAAAAAGACGATGTATAGTCCATTATATTTTTTTCATAAAAAAATTTTTTGCATGAAAAATGGATGATGTATAGTTTATTAAATTCTTTGCACGAAAAGAAGACGACGTATATAGTCAATTTAATTTTTTAGATACGAAATGGACGAATTATAGTCAATTTAATTTTTTTTTTAAATTTAAAAATGGACGATGTATAGTCCATTAAATTTTGTATATATAGTTAGTCTATTTAATTTTTTGCATCTAAAATAGCCGATGTATAGTCTATATAATTATTTGCACACGAATCGGACGATTTATAGTCGATAAAATTTTTTCATAAAAAATTGAAAAAAAGACGATGTATAGTCCATTATATTTTTTTCATAAAAAAATTTTTTGCATGAAAAATGGATGATGTATAGTTTATTAAATTCTTTGCACGAAAAGAAGACGACGTATATAGTCAATTTAATTTTTTAGATACGAAATGGACGAATTATAGTCAATTTAATTTTTTTTTTAAATTTAAAAATGGACGATGTATAGTCCATTAAATTTTGTATATATAGTTAGTCTATTTAATTTTTTGCATCTAAAATAGCCGATGTATAGTCTATATAATTATTTGCACACGAATCGGACGATTTATAGTCGATAAAATTTTTTCATAAAAAATTGAAAAAAAGACGATGTATAGTCCATTATATTTTTTTCATAAAAAAATTTTTTGCATGAAAAATGGATGATGTATAGTTTATTAAATTCTTTGCACGAAAAGAAGACGACGTATATAGTCAATTTAATTTTTTAGATACGAAATGGACGAATTATAGTCAATTTAATTTTTTTTTTAAATTTAAAAATGGACGATGTATAGTCCATTAAATTTTGTATATATAGTTAGTCTATTTAATTTTTTGCATCTAAAATAGCCGATGTATAGTCTATATAATTATTTGCACACGAATCGGACGATTTATAGTCGATAAAATTTTTTCATAAAAAATTGAAAAAAAGACGATGTATAGTCCATTATATTTTTTTCATAAAAAAATTTTTTGCATGAAAAATGGATGATGTATAGTTTATTAAATTCTTTGCACGAAAAGAAGACGACGTATATAGTCAATTTAATTTTTTAGATACGAAATGGACGAATTATAGTCAATTTAATTTTTTTTTTAAATTTAAAAATGGACGATGTATAGTCCATTAAATTTTGTATATATAGTTAGTCTATTTAATTTTTTGCATCTAAAATAGCCGATGTATAGTCTATATAATTATTTGCACACGAATCGGACGATTTATAGTCGATAAAATTTTTTCATAAAAAATTGAAAAAAAGACGATGTATAGTCCATTATATTTTTTTCATAAAAAAATTTTTTGCATGAAAAATGGATGATGTATAGTTTATTAAATTCTTTGCACGAAAAGAAGACGACGTATATAGTCAATTTAATTTTTTAGATACGAAATGGACGAATTATAGTCAATTTAATTTTTTTTTTAAATTTAAAAATGGACGATGTATAGTCCATTAAATTTTGTATATATAGTTAGTCTATTTAATTTTTTGCATCTAAAATAGACGATGTATAGTCTATATAATTATTTGCACACGAATCGGACGATTTATAATCGATAAAATTTTTTCATAAAAAATTGAAAAAAAGACGATGTATTATAGTCCATTATATTTTTTTCATAAAAAAATTTTTTGCATGAAAAATGGATG
Source organism: Tachina lurida (assembly GCA_944452675.1). Taxonomy (NCBI): domain Eukaryota; kingdom Metazoa; phylum Arthropoda; class Insecta; order Diptera; family Tachinidae; genus Tachina; species Tachina lurida. Next base: position 88,710,071 of record OX101755.1, read on the forward strand.
ATGTATAGTTTATTAAATTCTTTGCACGAAAAGAAGACGACGTATATAGTCCATTTAATTTTTTAGATACGAAATGGACGAATTATAGTCAATTTAATTTTTTTTTTAATTTAAAAATGGACGATGTATAGTCCATTAAATTTTGTATATATAGTTAGTCTATTTAATTTTTTGCATCTAAAATAGACGATGTATAGTCTATATAATTATTTGCACACGAATCGGACGATTTATAATCGATAAAATTTTTTCATAAAAAATTGAAAAAAAGACGATGTATAGTCCATTATATTTTTTTCATAAAAAATTTTTTTGCATGAAAAATGGATGATGTATAGTTTATTAAATTCTTTGCACGAAAAGAAGACGACGTATATAGTCAATTTAAATTTTTAGATACGAAATGGACGAATTATAGTCAATTTAATTTTTTTTTTTAATTTAAAAATGGACGATGTATAGTCCATTAAATTTTGTATATATAGTTAGTCTATTTAATTTTTTGCATCTAAAATAGCCGATGTATAGTCTATATAATTATTTGCACACGAATCGGACGATTTATAGTCGATAAAATTTTTTCATAAAAAATTGAAAAAAAGACGATGTATAGTCCATTATATTTTTTTCATAAAAAAATTTTTTGCATGAAAAATGGATGATGTATAGTTTATTAAATTCTTTGCACGAAAAGAAGACGACGTATATAGTCAATTTAATTTTTTAGATACGAAATGGACGAATTATAGTCAATTTAATTTTTTTTTAAATTTAAAAATGGACGATGTATAGTCCATTAAATTTTGTATATATAGTTAGTCTATTTAATTTTTTGCATCTAAAATAGCCGATGTATAGTCTATATAATTATTTGCACACGAATCGGACGATTTATAGTCGATAAAATTTTTTCATAAAAAATTGAAAAAAAGACGATGTATAGTCCATTATATTTTTTTCATAAAAAATTTTTTTGCATGAAAAATGGATGATGTATAGTTTATTAAATTCTTTGCACGAAAAGAAGACGACGTATATAGTCAATTTAATTTTTTAGATACGAAATGGACGAATTATAGTCAATTTAATTTTTTTTTAAATTTAAAAATGGACGATGTATAGTCCATTAAATTTTGTATATATAGTTAGTCTATTTAATTTTTTGCATCTAAAATAGCCGATGTATAGTCTATATAATTATTTGCACACGAATCGGACGATTTATAGTCGATAAAATTTTTTCATAAAAAATTGAAAAAAAGACGATGTATAGTCCATTATATTTTTTTCATAAAAAAATTTTTTGCATGAAAAATGGATGATGTATAGTTTATTAAATTCTTTGCACGAAAAGAAGACGACGTATATAGTCAATTTAATTTTTTAGATACGAAATGGACGAATTATAGTCAATTTAATTTTTTTTTAAATTTAAAAATGGACGATGTATAGTCCATTAAATTTTGTATATATAGTTAGTCTATTTAATTTTTTGCATCTAAAATAGCCGATGTATAGTCTATATAATTATTTGCACACGAATCGGACGATTTATAGTCGATAAAATTTTTTCATAAAAAATTGAAAAAAAGACGATGTATAGTCCATTATATTTTTTTCATAAAAAAATTTTTTGCATGAAAAATGGATGATGTATAGTTTATTAAATTCTTTGCACGAAAAGAAGACGACGTATATAGTCAATTTAATTTTTTAGATACGAAATGGACGAATTATAGTCAATTTAATTTTTTTTTAAATTTAAAAATGGACGATGTATAGTCCATTAAATTTTGTATATATAGTTAGTCTATTTAATTTTTTGCATCTAAAATAGCCGATGTATAGTCTATATAATTATTTGCACACGAATCGGACGATTTATAGTCGATAAAATTTTTTCATAAAAAATTGAAAAAAAGACGATGTATAGTCCATTATATTTTTTTCATAAAAAAATTTTTTGCATGAAAAATGGATGATGTATAGTTTATTAAATTCTTTGCACGAAAAGAAGACGACGTATATAGTCAATTTAATTTTTTAGATACGAAATGGACGAATTATAGTCAATTTAATTTTTTTTTTAAATTTAAAAATGGACGATGTATAGTCCATTAAATTTTGTATATATAGTTAGTCTATTTAATTTTTTGCATCTAAAATAGCCGATGTATAGTCTATATAATTATTTGCACACGAATCGGACGATTTATAGTCGATAAAATTTTTTCATAAAAAATTGAAAAAAAGACGATGTATAGTCCATTATATTTTTTTCATAAAAAAATTTTTTGCATGAAAAATGGATGATGTATAGTTTATTAAATTCTTTGCACGAAAAGAAGACGACGTATATAGTCAATTTAATTTTTTAGATACGAAATGGACGAATTATATTCAATTTAATTTTTTTTTTAAATTTAAAAATGGACGATGTATAGTCCATTAAATTTTGTATATATAGTTAGTCTATTTAATTTTTTGCATCTAAAATAGACGATGTATAGTCTATATAATTATTTGCACACGAATCGGACGATTTATAGTCGATAAAATTTTTTCATAAAAAATTGAAAAAAAGACGATGTATAGTCCATTATATTTTTTTCATAAAAAATTTTTTTGCATGAAAAATGGATGATGTATAGTTTATTAAATTCTTTGCACGAAAAGAAGACGACGTATATAGTCAATTTAAATTTTTAGATACGAAATGGACGAATTATAGTCAATTTAATTTTTTTTTTTAAATTTAAAAATGGACGATGTATAGTCCATTAAATTTTGTATATATAGTTAGTCTATTTAATTTTTTGCATCTAAAATAGCCGATGTATAGTCTATATAATTATTTGCACACGAATCGGACGATTTATAGTCGATAAAATTTTTTCATAAAAAATTGAAAAAAAGACGATGTATAGTCCATTATATTTTTTTCATAAAAAAATTTTTTGCATGAAAAATGGATGATGTATAGTTTATTAAATTCTTTGCACGAAAAGAAGACGACGTATATAGTCAATTTAATTTTTTAGATACGAAATGGACGAATTATAGTCAATTTAATTTTTTTTTTAAATTTAAAAATGGACGATGTATAGTCCATTAAATTTTGTATATATAGTTAGTCTATTTAATTTTTTGCATCTAAAATAGACGATGTATAGTCTATATAATTATTTGCACACGAATCGGACGATTTATAGTCGATAAAATTTTTTCATAAAAAATTGAAAAAAAGACGATGTATAGTCCATTATATTTTTTTCATAAAAAAATTTTTTGCATGAAAAATGGATGATGTATAGTTTATTAAATTCTTTGCACGAAAAGAAGACGACGTATATAGTCAATTTAATTTTTTAGATACGAAATGGACGAATTATAGTCAATTTAATTTTTTTTTTAAATTTAAAAATGGACGATGTATAGTCCATTAAATTTTGTATATATAGTTAGTCTATTTAATTTTTTGCATCTAAAATAGCCGATGTATAGTCTATATAATTATTTGCACACGAATCGGACGATTTATAGTCGATAAAATTTTTTCATAAAAAATTGAAAAAAAGACGCTGTATAGTCCATTATATTTTTTTCATAAAAAAATTTTTTGCATGAAAAATGGATGATGTATAGTTTATTAAATTCTTTGCACGAAAAGAAGACGACGTATATAGTCAATTTAATTTTTTAGATACGAAATGGACGAATTATAGTCAATTTAATTTTTTTTTTAAATTTAAAAATGGACGATGTATAGTCCATTAAATTTTGTATATATAGTTAGTCTATTTAATTTTTTGCATCTAAAATAGACGATGTATAGTCTATATAATTATTTGCACACGAATCGGACGATTTATAATCGATAAAATTTTTTCATAAAAAATTGAAAAAAAGACGATGTATAGTCCATTATATTTTTTTCATAAAAAAATTTTTTGCATGAAAAATGGATGATGTATAGTTTATTAAATTCTTTGCACGAAAAGAAGACGACGTATATAGTCCATTTAATTTTTTAGATACGAAATGGACGAATTATAGTCAATTTAATTTTTTTTTTAAATTTAAAAATGGACGATGTATAGTCCATTAAATTTTGTATATATAGTTAGTCTATTTAATTTTTTGCATCTAAAATAGACGATGTATAGTCTATATAATTATTTGCACACGAATCGGACGATTTATAGTCGATAAAATTTTTTCATAAAAAATTGAAAAAAAGACGATGTATAATCCATTATATTTTTTTCATAAAAAAATTTTTTGCATGAAAAATGGATGATGTATAGTTTATTAAATTCTTTGCACGAAAAGAAGACGACGTATATAGTCAATTTAATTTTTTAGATACGAAATGGACGAATTATAGTCAATTTAATTTTTTTTTTAAATTTAAAAATGGACGATGTATAGTCCATTAAATTTTGTATATATAGTTAGTCTATTTAATTTTTTGCATCTAAAATAGCCGATGTATAGTCTATATAATTATTTGCACACGAATCGGACGATTTATAGTCGATAAAATTTTTTCATAAAAAATTGAAAAAAAGACGATGTATAGTCCATTATATTTTTTTCATAAAAAAATTTTTTGCATGAAAAATGGATGATGTATAGTTTATTAAATTCTTTGCACGAAAAGAAGACGACGTATATAGTCCATTTAATTTTTTTAGATACGAAATGGACGAATTATAGTCAATTTAATTTTTTTTTTTAAATTTAAAAATGGACGATGTATAGTCCATTAAATTTTGTATATATAGTTAGTCTATTTAATTTTTTGCATCTAAAATAGACGATGTATAGTCTATATAATTATTTGCACACGAATCGGACGATTTATAATCGATAAAATTTTTTCATAAAAAATTGAAAAAAAGACGATGTATAGTCCATTATATTTTTTTCATAAAAAAATTTTTTGCATGAAAAATGGATGATGTATAGTTTATTAAATTCTTTGCACGAAAAGAAGACGACGTATATAGTCCATTTAATTTTTTAGATACGAAATGGACGAATTATAGTCAATTTAATTTTTTTTTTTTAATTTAAAAATGGACGATGTATAGTCCATTAAATTTTGTATATATAGTTAGTCTATTTAATTTTTTGCATCTAAAATAGACGATGTATAGTCTATATAATTATTTGCACACGAATCGGACGATTTATAGTCGATAAAATTTTTTCATAAAAAATTGAAAAAAAGACGATGTATAGTCCATTATATTTTTTTCATAAAAAAATTTTTTGCATGAAAAATGGATGATGTATAGTTTATTAAATTCCTTGCACGAAAAGAAGACGACGTATATAGTCAATTTAATTTTTTAGATACGAAATGGACGAATTATAGTCAATTTAATTTTTTTTTTAAATTTAAAAATGGACGATGTATAGTCCATTAAATTTTGTATATATAGTTAGTCTATTTAATTTTTTGCATCTAAAATAGCCGATGTATAGTCTATATAATTATTTGCACACGAATCGGACGATTTATAGTCGATAAAATTTTTTCATAAAAAATTGAAAAAAAGACGATGTATAGTCCATTATATTTTTTTCATAAAAAATTTTTTTGCATGAAAAATGGATGATGTATAGTTTATTAAATTCTTTGCACGAAAAGAAGACGACGTATATAGTCAATTTAAATTTTTAGATACGAAATGGACGAATTATAGTCAATTTAATTTTTTTTTTTTAATTTAAAAATGGACGATGTATAGTCCATTAAATTTTGTATATATAGTTAGTCTATTTAATTTTTTGCATCTAAAATAGACGATGTATAGTCTATATAATTATTTGCACACGAATCGGACGATTTATAGTCGATAAAATTTTTTCATAAAAAATTGAAAAAAAGACGATGTATAGTCCATTATATTTTTTTCATAAAAAAATTTTTTGCATGAAAAATGGATGATGTATAGTTTATTAAATTCTTTGCACGAAAAGAAGACGACGTATATAGTCAATTTAATTTTTTAGATACGAAATGGACGAATTATAGTCAATTTAATTTTTTTTTAAATTTAAAAATGGACGATGTATAGTCCATTAAATTTTGTATATATAGTTAGTCTATTTAATTTTTTGCATCTAAAATAGCCGATGTATAGTCTATATAATTATTTGCACACGAATCGGACGATTTATAGTCGATAAAATTTTTTCATAAAAAATTGAAAAAAAGACGCTGTATAGTCCATTATATTTTTTTCATAAAAAAATTTTTTGCATGAAAAATGGATGATGTATAGTTTATTAAATTCTTTGCACGAAAAGAAGACGACGTATATAGTCAATTTAATTTTTTAGATACGAAATGGACGAATTATAGTCAATTTAATTTTTTTTTTAAATTTAAAAATGGACGATGTATAGTCCATTAAATTTTGTATATATAGTTAGTCTATTTAATTTTTTGCATCTAAAATAGACGATGTATAGTCTATATAATTATTTGCACACGAATCGGACGATTTATAATCGATAAAATTTTTTCATAAAAAATTGAAAAAAAGACGATGTATAGTCCATTATATTTTTTTCATAAAAAAATTTTTTGCATGAAAAATGGATGATGTATAGTTTATTAAATTCTTTGCACGAAAAGAAGACGACGTATATAGTCCATTTAATTTTTTAGATACGAAATGGACGAATTATAGTCAATTTAATTTTTTTTTTAAATTTAAAAATGGACGATGTATAGTCCATTAAATTTTGTATATATAGTTAGTCTATTTAATTTTTTGCATCTAAAATAGACGATGTATAGTCTATATAATTATTTGCACACGAATCGGACGATTTATAGTCGATAAAATTTTTTCATAAAAAATTGAAAAAAAGACGATGTATAATCCATTATATTTTTTTCATAAAAAAATTTTTTGCATGAAAAATGGATGATGTATAGTTTATTAAATTCTTTGCACGAAAAGAAGACGACGTATATAGTCAATTTAATTTTTTTAGATACGAAATGGACGAATTATAGTCAATTTAATTTTTTTTTTAAATTTAAAAATGGACGATGTATAGTCCATTAAATTTTGTATATATAGTTAGTCTATTTAATTTTTTGCATCTAAAATAGCCGATGTATAGTCTATATAATTATTTGCACACGAATCGGACGATTTATAGTCGATAAAATTTTTTCATAAAAAATTGAAAAAAAGATGATGTATAGTCAGTCCATTATATTTTTTTCATAAAAAAATTTTTTGCATGAAAAATGGATGATGTATAGTTTATTAAATTCTTTGCACGAAAAGAAGACGACGTATATAGTCCATTTAATTTTTTAGATACGAAATGGACGAATTATAGTCAATTTAATTTTTTTTTTTAAATTTAAAAATGGACGATGTATAGTCCATTAAATTTTGTATATATAGTTAGTCTATTTAATTTTTTGCATCTAAAATAGACGATGTATAGTCTATATAATTATTTGCACACGAATCGGACGATTTATAATCGATAAAATTTTTTCATAAAAAATTGAAAAAAAGACGATGTATAGTCCATTATATTTTTTTCATAAAAAAATTTTTTGCATGAAAAATGGATGATGTATAGTTTATTAAATTCTTTGCACGAAAAGAAGACGACGTATATAGTCCATTTAATTTTTTAGATACGAAATGGACGAATTATAGTCAATTTAATTTTTTTTTTTTAATTTAAAAATGGACGATGTATAGTCCATTAAATTTTGTATATATAGTTAGTCTATTTAATTTTTTGCATCTAAAATAGACGATGTATAGTCTATATAATTATTTGCACACGAATCGGACGATTTATAGTCGATAAAATTTTTTCATAAAAAATTGAAAAAAAGACGATGTATAGTCCATTATATTTTTTTCATAAAAAAATTTTTTGCATGAAAAATGGATGATGTATAGTTTATTAAATTCCTTGCACGAAAAGAAGACGACGTATATAGTCAATTTAATTTTTAAGATACGAAATGGACGAATTATAGTCAATTTAATTTTTTTTTTAAATTTAAAAATGGACGATGTATAGTCCATTAAATTTTGTATATATAGTTAGTCTATTTAATTTTTTGCATCTAAAATAGCCGATGTATAGTCTATATAATTATTTGCACACGAATCGGACGATTTATAGTCGATAAAATTTTTTCATAAAAAATTGAAAAAAAGACGATGTATAGTCCATTATATTTTTTTCATAAAAAATTTTTTTGCATGAAAAATGGATGATGTATAGTTTATTAAATTCTTTGCACGAAAAGAAGACGACGTATATAGTCAATTTAAATTTTTAGATACGAAATGGACGAATTATAGTCAATTTAATTTTTTTTTTTTAATTTAAAAATGGACGATGTATAGTCCATTAAATTTTGTATATATAGTTAGTCTATTTAATTTTTTGCATCTAAAATAGACGATGTATAGTCTATATAATTATTTGCACACGAATCGGACGATTTATAGTCGATAAAATTTTTTCATAAAAAATTGAAAAAAAGACGATTATAGTCCATTATATTTTTTTCATAAAAAAATTTTTTGCATGAAAAATGGATGATGTATAGTTTATTAAATTCCTTGCACGAAAAGAAGACGACGTATATAGTCAATTTAATTTTTTAGATACGAAATGGACGAATTATAGTCAATTTAATTTTTTTTTTAAATTTAAAAATGGACGATGTATAGTCCATTAAATTTTGTATATATAGTTAGTCTATTTAATTTTTTGCATCTAAAATAGCCGATGTATAGTCTATATAATTATTTGCACACGAATCGGACGATTTATAGTCGATAAAATTTTTTCATAAAAAATTGAAAAAAAGACGACGTATAATCCATTATATTTTTTTCATAAAAAAATTTTTTGCATGAAAAATGGATGATGTATAGTTTATTAAATTCTTTGCACGAAAAGAAGACGACGTATATAGTCAATTTAATTTTTTAGATACGAAATGGACGAATTATAATCAATTTAATTTTTTTTTTAAATTTAAAAATGGACGATGTATAGTCCATTAAATTTTGTATATATAGTTAGTCTATTTAATTTTTTGCATCTAAAATAGACGATGTATAGTCTATATAATTATTTGCACACGAATCGGACGATTTATAATCGATAAAATTTTTTCCTAAAAAATTTAAAAAAAGACGATGTATATATAGTCCATTATATTTTTTTCATAAAAAAATTTTTTGCATGAAAAATGGATGATGTATAGTTTATTAAATTCTTTGCACGAAAAGAAGACGACGTATATAGTCCATTTAATTTTTTAGATACGAAATGGACGAATTATAGTCAATTTAATTTTTTTTTTTAAATTTAAAAATGGACGATGTATAGTCCATTAAATTTTGTATATATAGTTAGTCTATTTAATTTTTTGCATCTAAAATAGACGATGTATAGTCTATATAATTATTTGCACACGAATCGGACGATTTATAGTCGATAAAATTTTTTCATAAAAAATTGAAAAAAAGACGATGTATAGTCCATTATATTTTTTTCATAAAAAAATTTTTTGCATGAAAAATGGATGATGTATAGTTTATTAAATTCCTTGCACGAAAAAAAGACGACGTATATAGTCAATTTAATTTTTTAGATACGAAATGGACGAATTATAGTCAATTTAATTTTTTTTTTAAATTTAAAAATGGACGATGTATAGTCCATTAAATTTTGTATATATAGTTAGTCTATTTAATTTTTTGCATCTAAAATAGCCGATGTATAGTCTATATAATTATTTGCACACGAATCGGACGATTTATAGTCGATAAAATTTTTTCATAAAAAATTGAAAAAAAGACGACGTATAATCCATTATATTTTTTTCATAAAAAAATTTTTTGCATGAAAAATGGATGATGTATAGTTTATTAAATTCTTTGCACGAAAAGAAGACGACGTATATAGTCAATTTAATTTTTTAGATACGAAATGGACGAATTATAGTCAATTTAATTTTTTTTTTAAATTTAAAAATGGACGATGTATAGTCCATTAAATTTTGTATATATAGTTAGTCTATTTAATTTTTTGCATCTAAAATAGACGATGTATAGTCTATATAATTATTTGCACACGAATCGGACGATTTATAATCGATAAAATTTTTTCCTAAAAAATTTAAAAAAAGACGATGTATATATAGTCCATTATATTTTTTTCATAAAAAAATTTTTTGCATGAAAAATGGATGATGTATAGTTTATTAAATTCTTTGCACGAAAAGAAGACGACGTATATAGTCCATTTAATTTTTTAGATACGAAATGGACGAATTATAGTCAATTTAATTTTTTTTTTTAAATTTAAAAATGGACGATGTATAGTCCATTAAATTTTGTATATATAGTTAGTCTATTTAATTTTTTGCATCTAAAATAGACGATGTATAGTCTATATAATTATTTGCACACGAATCGGACGATTTATAGTCGATAAAATTTTTTCATAAAAAATTGAAAAAAAGACGATGTATAGTCCATTATATTTTTTTCATAAAAAAATTTTTTGCATGAAAAATGGATGATGTATAGTTTATTAAATTCCTTGCACGAAAAAAAGACGACGTATATAGTCAATTTAATTTTTTAGATACGAAATGGACGAATTATAGTCAATTTAATTTTTTTTTTAAATTTAAAAATGGACGATGTATAGTCCATTAAATTTTGTATATATAGTTAGTCTATTTAATTTTTTGCATCTAAAATAGCCGATGTATAGTCTATATAATTATTTGCACACGAATCGGACGATTTATAGTCGATAAAATTTTTTCATAAAAAATTGAAAAAAAGACGATGTATAGTCCATTATATTTTTTTCATAAAAAAATTTTTTGCATGAAAAATGGATGATGTATAGTTTATTAAATTCTTTGCACGAAAAGAAGACGACGTATATAGTCAATTTAATTTTTTAGATACGAAATGGACGAATTATATTCAATTTAATTTTTTTTTTAAATTTAAAAATGGACGATGTATAGTCCATTAAATTTTGTATATATAGTTAGTCTATTTAATTTTTTGCATCTAAAATAGCCGATGTATAGTCTATATAATTATTTGCACACGAATCGGACGATTTATAGTCGATAAAATTTTTTCATAAAAAATTGAAAAAAAGACGATGTATAGTCCATTATATTTTTTTCATAAAAAAATTTTTTGCATGAAAAATGGATGATGTATAGTTTATTAAATTCTTTGCACGAAAAGAAGACGACGTATATAGTCAATTTAATTTTTTAGATACGAAATGGACGAATTATAGTCAATTTAATTTTTTTTTTAAATTTAAAAATGGACGATGTATAGTCCATTAAATTTTGTATATATAGTTAGTCTATTTAATTTTTTGCATCTAAAATAGCCGATGTATAGTCTATATAATTATTTGCACACGAATCGGACGATTTATAGTCGATAAAATTTTTTCATAAAAAATTGAAAAAAAGACGATGTATAGTCCATTATATTTTTTTCATAAAAAAATTTTTTGCATGAAAAATGGATGATGTATAGTTTATTAAATTCTTTGCACGAAAAGAAGACGACGTATATAGTCAATTTAATATTTTAGATACGAAATGGACGAATTATAGTCAATTTAATTTTTTTTTTAAATTTAAAAATGGACGATGTATAGTCCATTAAATTTTGTATATATAGTTAGTCTATTTAATTTTTTGCATCTAAAATAGCCGATGTATAGTCTATATAATTATTTGCACACGAATCGGACGATTTATAGTCGATAAAATTTTTTCATAAAAAATTGGAAAAAAGACGATGTATAGTCCATTATATTTTTTTCATAAAAAAATTTTTTGCATGAAAAATGGATGATGTATAGTTTATTAAATTCTTTGCACGAAAAGAAGACGACGTGTATATAGTCCATTTAATTTTTTAGATACGAAATGGACGAATTATAGTCAATTTAATTTTTTTTTTAAATTTAAAAATGGACGATGTATAGTCCATTAAATTTTGTATATATAGTTAGTCTATTTAATTTTTTGCATCTAAAATAGACGATGTATAGTCTATATAATTATTTGCACACGAATCGGACGATTTATAGTCGATAAAATTTTTTCATAAAAAATTGAAAAAAAGACGATGTATAGTCCATTATATTTTTTTCATAAAAAAATTTTTTGCATGAAAAATGGATGATGTATAGTTTATTAAATTCCTTGCACGAAAAGAAGACGACGTATATAGTCAATTTAATTTTTTAGATACGAAATGGACGAATTATAGTCAATTTAATTTTTTTTTTTAATTTAAAAATGGACGATGTATAGTCCATTAAATTTTGTATATATAGTTAGTCTATTTAATTTTTTGCATCTAAACTAGACGATGTATAGTCTATATAATTATTTGCACACGAATCGGACGATTTATAGTCGATAAAATTTTTTCATAAAAAATTGAAAAAAAGACGATGTATAGTCCATTATATTTTTTTCATAAAAAAATTTTTTGCATGAAAAATGGATGATGTATAGTTTATTAAATTCCTTGCACGAAAAGAAGACGACGTATATAGTCAATTTAATTTTTTAGATACGAAATGGACGAATTATAGTCAATTTAATTTTTTTTTAAAATTTAAAAATGGACGATGTATAGTCCATTAAATTTTGTATATATAGTTAGTCTATTTAATTTTTTGCATCTAAAATAGACGATGTATAGTCTATATAATTATTTGCACACGAATCGGACGATTTATAGTCGATAAAATTTTTTCATAAAAAATTGAAAAAAAGACGATGTATAGTCCATTATATTTTTTTCATAAAAAATTTTTTTGCATGAAAAATGGATGATGTATAGTTTATTAAATTCTTTGCACGAAAAGAAGACGACGTATATAGTCCATTTAATTTTTTAGATACGAAATGGACGAATTATAGTCAATTTAATTTTTTTTTTAAATTTAAAAATGGACGATGTATAGTCCATTAAATTTTGTATATATAGTTAGTCTATTTAATTTTTTGCATCTAAAATAGACGATGTATAGTCTATATAATTATTTGCACACGAATCGGACGATTTATAATCGATAAAATTTTTCATAAAAAATTGAAAAAAAGACGATGTATAGTCCATTATATTTTTTTCATAAAAAAATTTTTTGCATGAAAAATGGATGATGTATAGTTTATTAAATTATTTGCACGAAAAGAAGACGACGTATATAGTCCATTTAATTTTTTAGATACGAAATGGACGAATTATAGTCAATTTAATTTTTTTTTTAAATTTAAAAATGGACGATGTATAGTCCATTAAATTTTGTATATATAGTTAGTCTATTTAATTTTTTGCATCTAAAATAGACGATGTATAGTCTATATAATTATTTGCACACGAATCGGACGATTTATAATCGATAAAATTTTTTCATAAAAAATTGAAAAAAAGACGATGTATAGTCCATTATATTTTTTTCATAAAAAAATTTTTTGCATGAAAAATGGATGATGTATAGTTTATTAAATTCTTTGCACGAAAAGAAGACGACGTATATAGTCCATTTAATTTTTTAGATACGAAATGGACGAATTATAGTCAATTTAATTTTTTTTTTTAAATTTAAAAATGGACGATGTATAGTCCATTAAATTTTGTATATATAGTTAGTCTATTTAATTTTTTGCATCTAAAATAGACGATGTATAGTCTATATAATTATTTGCACACGAATCGGACGATTTATAGTCGATAAAATTTTTTCATAAAAAATTGAAAAAAAGACGATGTATAGTCCATTATATTTTTTTCATAAAAAAATTTTTTGCATGAAAAATGGATGATGTATAGTTTATTAAATTATTTGCACGAAAAGAAGACGACGTATATAGTCCATTTAATTTTTTAGATACGAAATGGACGAATTATAGTCAATTTAATTTTTTTTTTAAATTTAAAAATGGACGATGTATAGTCCATTAAATTTTGTATATATAGTTAGTCTATTTAATTTTTTGCATCTAAAATAGACGATGTATAGTCTATATAATTATTTGCACACGAATCGGACGATTTATAGTCGATAAAATTTTTTCATAAAAAATTGAAAAAAAGACGATGTATAGTCCATTATATTTTTTTCATAAAAAAATTTTTTGCATGAAAAATGGATGATGTATAGTTTATTAAATTCCTTGCACGAAAAGAAGACGACGTATATAGTCAATTTAATTTTTTAGATACGAAATGGACGAATTATAGTCAATTTAATTTTTTTTTTAAATTTAAAAATGGACGATGTATAGTCCATTAAATTTTGTATATATAGTTAGTCTATTTAATTTTTTGCATCTAAAATAGACGATGTATAGTCTATATAATTATTTGCACACGAATCGGACGATTTATAGTCGATAAAATTTTTTCATAAAAAATTGAAAAAAAGACGATGTATAGTCCATTATATTTTTTTCATAAAAAAATTTTTTGCATGAAAAATGGATGATGTATAGTTTATTAAATTCCTTGCACGAAAAGAAGACGACGTATATAGTCAATTTAATTTTTTAGATACGAAATGGACGAATTATAGTCAATTTAATTTTTTTTTTAAATTTAAAAATGGACGATGTATAGTCCATTAAATTTTGTATATATAGTTAGTCTATTTAATTTTTTGCATCTAAAATAGACGATGTATAGTCTATATAATTATTTGCACACGAATCGGACGATTTATAGTCGATAAAATTTTTTCATAAAAAATTGAAAAAAAGACGATGTATAGTCCATTATATTTTTTTCATAAAAAATTTTTTTGCATGAAAAATGGATGATGTATAGTTTATTAAATTCTTTGCACGAAAAGAAGACGACGTATATAGTCCATTTAATTTTTTAGATACGAAATGGACGAATTATAGTCAATTTAATTTTTTTTTTAAATTTAAAAATGGACGATGTATAGTCCATTAAATTTTGTATATATAGTTAGTCTATTTAATTTTTTGCATCTAAAATAGACGATGTATAGTCTATATAATTATTTGCACACGAATCGGACGATTTATAGTCGATAAAATTTTTTCATAAAAAATTGAAAAAAAGACGATGTATAGTCCATTATATTTTTTTCATAAAAAAATTTTTTGCATGAAAAATGGATGATGTATAGTTTATTAAATTATTTGCACGAAAAGAAGACGACGTATATAGTCCATTTAATTTTTTAGATACGAAATGGACGAATTATAGTCAATTTAATTTTTTTTTTAAATTTAAAAATGGACGATGTATAGTCCATTAAATTTTGTATATATAGTTAGTCTATTTAATTTTTTGCATCTAAAATAGACGATGTATAGTCTATATAATTATTTGCACACGAATCGGACGATTTATAGTCGATAAAATTTTTTCATAAAAAATTGAAAAAAAGACGATGTATAGTCCATTATATTTTTTTCATAAAAAAATTTTTTGCATGAAAAATGGATGATGTATAGTTTATTAAATTCCTTGCACGAAAAGAAGACGACGTATATAGTCAATTTAATTTTTTAGATACGAAATGGACGAATTATAGTCAATTTAATTTTTTTTTTAAATTTAAAAATGGACGATGTATAGTCCATTAAATTTTGTATATATAGTTAGTCTATTTAATTTTTTGCATCTAAAATAGACGATGTATAGTCTATATAATTATTTGCACACGAATCGGACGATTTATAATCGATAAAATTTTTTCATAAAAAATTGAAAAAAAGACGATGTATAGTCCATTATATTTTTTTCATAAAAAATTTTTTTGCATGAAAAATGGATGATGTATAGTTTATTAAATTCTTTGCACGAAAAGAAGACGACGTATATAGTCCATTTAATTTTTTAGATACGAAATGGACGAATTATAGTCAATTTAATTTTTTTTTTAAATTTAAAAATGGACGATGTATAGTCCATTAAATTTTGTATATATAGTTAGTCTATTTAATTTTTTGCATCTAAAATAGACGATGTATAGTCTATATAATTATTTGCACACGATTCGGACGATTTATAATCGATAAAATTTTTTCATAAAAAATTGAAAAAAAGACGATGTATAGTCCATTATATTTTTTTCATAAAAAAATTTTTTGCATGAAAAATGGATGATGTATAGTTTATTAAATTCCTTGCACGAAAAGAAGACGACGTATATAGTCAATTTAATTTTTTAGATACGAAATGGACGAATTATAGTCAATTTAATTTTTTTTTTAAATTTAAAAATGGACGATGTATAGTCCATTAAATTTTGTATATATAGTTAGTCTATTTAATTTTTTGCATCTAAAATAGACGATGTATAGTCTATATAATTATTTGCACACGAATCGGACGATTTATAGTCGATAAAATTTTTTCATAAAAAATTGAAAAAAAGACGATGTATAGTCCATTATATTTTTTTCATAAAAAAATTTTTTGCATGAAAAATGGATGATGTATAGTTTATTAAATTCTTTGCACGAAAAGAAGACGACGTATATAGTCAATTTAATTTTTTAGATACGGAATGGACGAATTATAGTCAATTTAATTTTTTTTTTAAATTTAAAAATGGACGATGTATAGTCCATTAAATTTTGTATATATAGTTAGTCTATTTAATTTTTTGCATCTAAAATAGACGATGTATAGTCTATATAATTATTTGCACACGAATCGGACGATTTATAATCGATAAAATTTTTTCATAAAAAATTGAAAAAAAGACGATGTATAGTCCATTATATTTTTTTCATAAAAAAATTTTTTGCATGAAAAATGGATGATGTATAGTTTATTAAATTCTTTGCACGAAAAGAAGACGACGTATATAGTCCATTTAATTTTTTAGATACGAAATGGACGAATTATAGTCAATTTAATTTTTTTTTTTAAATTTAAAAATGGACGATGTATAGTCCATTAAATTTTGTATATATAGTTAGTCTATTTAATTTTTTGCATCTAAAATAGACGATGTATAGTCTATATAATTATTTGCACACGAATCGGACGATTTATAGTCGATAAAATTTTTTCATAAAAAATTGAAAAAAAGACGATGTATAGTCCATTATATTTTTTTCATAAAAAAATTTTTTGCATGAAAAATGGATGATGTATAGTTTATTAAATTATTTGCACGAAAAGAAGACGACGTATATAGTCCATTTAATTTTTTAGATACGAAATGGACGAATTATAGTCAATTTAATTTTTTTTTTAAATTTAAAAATGGACGATGTATAGTCCATTAAATTTTGTATATATAGTTAGTCTATTTAATTTTTTGCATCTAAAATAGACGATGTATAGTCTATATAATTATTTGCACACGAATCGGACGATTTATAGTCGATAAAATTTTTTCATAAAAAATTGAAAAAAAGACGATGTATAGTCCATTATATTTTTTTCATAAAAAAATTTTTTGCATGAAAAATGGATGATGTATAGTTTATTAAATTCCTTGCACGAAAAGAAGACGACGTATATAGTCAATTTAATTTTTTAGATACGAAATGGACGAATTATAGTCAATTTAATTTTTTTTTTAAATTTAAAAATGGACGATGTATAGTCCATTAAATTTTGTATATATAGTTAGTCTATTTAATTTTTTGCATCTAAAATAGACGATGTATAGTCTATATAATTATTTGCACACGAATCGGACGATTTATAGTCGATAAAATTTTTTCATAAAAAATTGAAAAAAAGACGATGTATAGTCCATTATATTTTTTTCATAAAAAAAATTTTTGCATGAAAAATGGATGATGTATAGTTTATTAAATTCCTTGCACGAAAAGAAGACGACGTATATAGTCAATTTAATTTTTTAGATACGAAATGGACGAATTATAGTCAATTTAATTTTTTTTTTAAATTTAAAAATGGACGATGTATAGTCCATTAAATTTTGTATATATAGTTAGTCTATTTAATTTTTTGCATCTAAAATAGACGATGTATAGTCTATATAATTATTTGCACACGAATCGGACGATTTATAGTCGATAAAATTTTTTCATAAAAAATTGAAAAAAAGACGATGTATAGTCCATTATATTTTTTTCATAAAAAATTTTTTTGCATGAAAAATGGATGATGTATAGTTTATTAAATTCTTTGCACGAAAAGAAGACGACGTATATAGTCCATTTAATTTTTTAGATACGAAATGGACGAATTATAGTCAATTTAATTTTTTTTTTAAATTTAAAAATGGACGATGTATAGTCCATTAAATTTTGTATATATAGTTAGTCTATTTAATTTTTTGCATCTAAAATAGACGATGTATAGTCTATATAATTATTTGCACACGAATCGGACGATTTATAATCGATAAAATTTTTTCATAAAAAATTGAAAAAAAGACGATGTATAGTCCATTATATTTTTTTCATAAAAAAATTTTTTGCATGAAAAATGGATTATGTATAGTTTATTAAATTATTTGCACGAAAAGAAGACGACGTATATAGTCCATTTAATTTTTTAGATACGAAATGGACGAATTATAGTCAATTTAATTTTTTTTTAAATTTAAAAATGGACGATGTATAGTCCATTAAATTTTGTATATATAGTTAGTCTATTTAATTTTTTGCATCTAAAATAGACGATGTATAGTCTATATAATTATTTGCACACGAATCGGACGATTTATAATCGATAAAATTTTTTCATAAAAAATTGAAAAAAAGACGATGTATAGTCCATTATATTTTTTTCATAAAAAAATTTTTTGCATGAAAAATGGATGATGTATAGTTTATTAAATTCTTTGCACGAAAAGAAGACGACGTATATAGTCCATTTAATTTTTTAGATACGAAATGGACGAATTATAGTCAATTTAATTTTTTTTTTTAAATTTAAAAATGGACGATGTATAGTCCATTAAATTTTGTATATATAGTTAGTCTATTTAATTTTTTGCATCTAAAATAGACGATGTATAGTCTATATAATTATTTGCACACGAATCGGACGATTTATAGTCGATAAAATTTTTTCATAAAAAATTGAAAAAAAGACGATGTATAGTCCATTATATTTTTTTCATAAAAAAATTTTTTGCATGAAAAATGGATGATGTATAGTTTATTAAATTATTTGCACGAAAAGAAGACGACGTATATAGTCCATTTAATTTTTTAGATACGAAATGGACGAATTATAGTCAATTTAATTTTTTTTTTAAATTTAAAAATGGACGATGTATAGTCCATTAAATTTTGTATATATAGTTAGTCTATTTAATTTTTTGCATCTAAAATAGACGATGTATAGTCTATATAATTATTTGCACACGAATCGGACGATTTATAGTCGATAAAATTTTTTCATAAAAAATTGAAAAAAAGACGATGTATAGTCCATTATATTTTTTTCATAAAAAAATTTTTTGCATGAAAAATGGATGATGTATAGTTTATTAAATTCCTTGCACGAAAAGAAGACGACGTATATAGTCAATTTAATTTTTTAGATACGAAATGGACGAATTATAGTCAATTTAATTTTTTTTTTTAATTTAAAAATGGACGATGTATAGTCCATTAAATTTTGTATATATAGTTAGTCTATTTAATTTTTTGCATCTAAACTAGACGATGTATAGTCTATATAATTATTTGCACACGAATCGGACGATTTATAGTCGATAAAATTTTTTCATAAAAAATTGAAAAAAAGACGATGTATAGTCCATTATATTTTTTTCATAAAAAAATTTTTTGCATGAAAAATGGATGATGTATAGTTTATTAAATTCCTTGCACGAAAAGAAGACGACGTATATAGTCAATTTAATTTTTTAGATACGAAATGGACGAATTATAGTCAATTTAATTTTTTTTTAAAATTTAAAAATGGACGATGTATAGTCCATTAAATTTTGTATATATAGTTAGTCTATTTAATTTTTTGCATCTAAAATAGACGATGTATAGTCTATATAATTATTTGCACACGAATCGGACGATTTATAGTCGATAAAATTTTTTCATAAAAAATTGAAAAAAAGACGATGTATAGTCCATTATATTTTTTTCATAAAAAATTTTTTTGCATGAAAAATGGATGATGTATAGTTTATTAAATTCTTTGCACGAAAAGAAGACGACGTATATAGTCCATTTAATTTTTTAGATACGAAATGGACGAATTATAGTCAATTTAATTTTTTTTTTAAATTTAAAAATGGACGATGTATAGTCCATTAAATTTTGTATATATAGTTAGTCTATTTAATTTTTTGCATCTAAAATAGACGATGTATAGTCTATATAATTATTTGCACACGAATCGGACGATTTATAATCGATAAAATTTTTCATAAAAAATTGAAAAAAAGACGATGTATAGTCCATTATATTTTTTTCATAAAAAAATTTTTTGCATGAAAAATGGATGATGTATAGTTTATTAAATTATTTGCACGAAAAGAAGACGACGTATATAGTCCATTTAATTTTTTAGATACGAAATGGACGAATTATAGTCAATTTAATTTTTTTTTTAAATTTAAAAATGGACGATGTATAGTCCATTAAATTTTGTATATATAGTTAGTCTATTTAATTTTTTGCATCTAAAATAGACGATGTATAGTCTATATAATTATTTGCACACGAATCGGACGATTTATAATCGATAAAATTTTTTCATAAAAAATTGAAAAAAAGACGATGTATAGTCCATTATATTTTTTTCATAAAAAAATTTTTTGCATGAAAAATGGATGATGTATAGTTTATTAAATTCTTTGCACGAAAAGAAGACGACGTATATAGTCCATTTAATTTTTTAGATACGAAATGGACGAATTATAGTCAATTTAATTTTTTTTTTTAAATTTAAAAATGGACGATGTATAGTCCATTAAATTTTGTATATATAGTTAGTCTATTTAATTTTTTGCATCTAAAATAGACGATGTATAGTCTATATAATTATTTGCACACGAATCGGACGATTTATAGTCGATAAAATTTTTTCATAAAAAATTGAAAAAAAGACGATGTATAGTCCATTATATTTTTTTCATAAAAAAATTTTTTGCATGAAAAATGGATGATGTATAGTTTATTAAATTATTTGCACGAAAAGAAGACGACGTATATAGTCCATTTAATTTTTTAGATACGAAATGGACGAATTATAGTCAATTTAATTTTTTTTTTAAATTTAAAAATGGACGATGTATAGTCCATTAAATTTTGTATATATAGTTAGTCTATTTAATTTTTTGCATCTAAAATAGACGATGTATAGTCTATATAATTATTTGCACACGAATCGGACGATTTATAGTCGATAAAATTTTTTCATAAAAAATTGAAAAAAAGACGATGTATAGTCCATTATATTTTTTTCATAAAAAAATTTTTTGCATGAAAAATGGATGATGTATAGTTTATTAAATTCCTTGCACGAAAAGAAGACGACGTATATAGTCAATTTAATTTTTTAGATACGAAATGGACGAATTATAGTCAATTTAATTTTTTTTTTAAATTTAAAAATGGACGATGTATAGTCCATTAAATTTTGTATATATAGTTAGTCTATTTAATTTTTTGCATCTAAAATAGACGATGTATAGTCTATATAATTATTTGCACACGAATCGGACGATTTATAGTCGATAAAATTTTTTCATAAAAAATTGAAAAAAAGACGATGTATAGTCCATTATATTTTTTTCATAAAAAAATTTTTTGCATGAAAAATGGATGATGTATAGTTTATTAAATTCCTTGCACGAAAAGAAGACGACGTATATAGTCAATTTAATTTTTTAGATACGAAATGGACGAATTATAGTCAATTTAATTTTTTTTTTAAATTTAAAAATGGACGATGTATAGTCCATTAAATTTTGTATATATAGTTAGTCTATTTAATTTTTTGCATCTAAAATAGACGATGTATAGTCTATATAATTATTTGCACACGAATCGGACGATTTATAGTCGATAAAATTTTTTCATAAAAAATTGAAAAAAAGACGATGTATAGTCCATTATATTTTTTTCATAAAAAATTTTTTTGCATGAAAAATGGATGATGTATAGTTTATTAAATTCTTTGCACGAAAAGAAGACGACGTATATAGTCCATTTAATTTTTTAGATACGAAATGGACGAATTATAGTCAATTTAATTTTTTTTTTAAATTTAAAAATGGACGATGTATAGTCCATTAAATTTTGTATATATAGTTAGTCTATTTAATTTTTTGCATCTAAAATAGACGATGTATAGTCTATATAATTATTTGCACACGAATCGGACGATTTATAGTCGATAAAATTTTTTCATAAAAAATTGAAAAAAAGACGATGTATAGTCCATTATATTTTTTTCATAAAAAAATTTTTTGCATGAAAAATGGATGATGTATAGTTTATTAAATTATTTGCACGAAAAGAAGACGACGTATATAGTCCATTTAATTTTTTAGATACGAAATGGACGAATTATAGTCAATTTAATTTTTTTTTTAAATTTAAAAATGGACGATGTATAGTCCATTAAATTTTGTATATATAGTTAGTCTATTTAATTTTTTGCATCTAAAATAGACGATGTATAGTCTATATAATTATTTGCACACGAATCGGACGA
This sequence comes from Tachina lurida, assembly GCA_944452675.1. Classification (NCBI taxonomy): domain Eukaryota; kingdom Metazoa; phylum Arthropoda; class Insecta; order Diptera; family Tachinidae; genus Tachina; species Tachina lurida. The sequence goes on from OX101755.1 coordinate 88,732,828, forward strand.
TTTATAGTCGATAAAATTTTTTCATAAAAAATTGAAAAAAAGACGATGTATAGTCCATTATATTTTTTTCATAAAAAAATTTTTTGCATGAAAAATGGATGATGTATAGTTTATTAAATTCCTTGCACGAAAAGAAGACGACGTATATAGTCAATTTAATTTTTTAGATACGAAATGGACGAATTATAGTCAATTTAATTTTTTTTTTAAATTTAAAAATGGACGATGTATAGTCCATTAAATTTTGTATATATAGTTAGTCTATTTAATTTTTTGCATCTAAAATAGACGATGTATAGTCTATATAATTATTTGCACACGAATCGGACGATTTATAATCGATAAAATTTTTTCATAAAAAATTGAAAAAAAGACGATGTATAGTCCATTATATTTTTTTCATAAAAAATTTTTTTGCATGAAAAATGGATGATGTATAGTTTATTAAATTCTTTGCACGAAAAGAAGACGACGTATATAGTCCATTTAATTTTTTAGATACGAAATGGACGAATTATAGTCAATTTAATTTTTTTTTTTAAATTTAAAAATGGACGATGTATAGTCCATTAAATTTTGTATATATAGTTAGTCTATTTAATTTTTTGCATCTAAAATAGACGATGTATAGTCTATATAATTATTTGCACACGATTCGGACGATTTATAATCGATAAAATTTTTTCATAAAAAATTGAAAAAAAGACGATGTATAGTCCATTATATTTTTTTCATAAAAAAATTTTTTGCATGAAAAATGGATGATGTATAGTTTATTAAATTCCTTGCACGAAAAGAAGACGACGTATATAGTCAATTTAATTTTTTAGATACGAAATGGACGAATTATAGTCAATTTAATTTTTTTTTTAAATTTAAAAATGGACGATGTATAGTCCATTAAATTTTGTATATATAGTTAGTCTATTTAATTTTTTGCATCTAAAATAGACGATGTATAGTCTATATAATTATTTGCACACGAATCGGACGATTTATAGTCGATAAAATTTTTTCATAAAAAATTGAAAAAAAGACGATGTATAGTCCATTATATTTTTTTCATAAAAAAATTTTTTGCATGAAAAATGGATGATGTATAGTTTATTAAATTCTTTGCACGAAAAGAAGACGACGTATATAGTCAATTTAATTTTTTAGATACGGAATGGACGAATTATAGTCAATTTAATTTTTTTTTTAAATTTAAAAATGGACGATGTATAGTCCATTAAATTTTGTATATATAGTTAGTCTATTTAATTTTTTGCATCTAAAATAGACGATGTATAGTCTATATAATTATTTGCACACGAATCGGACGATTTATAGTCGATAAAATTTTTTCATAAAAAATTGAAAAAAAGACGATTATATTATATTTTTTTCATAAAAAAATTTTTTGCATGAAAAATGGATGATGTATAGTTTATTAAATTCCTTGCACGAAAAGAAGACGACGTATATAGTCAATTTAATTTTTTAGATACGAAATGGACGAATTATAGTCAATTTAATTTTTTTTTTAAATTTAAAAATGGACGATGTATAGTCCATTAAATTTTGTATATATAGTTAGTCTATTTAATTTTTTGCATCTAAAATAGACGATGTATAGTCTATATAATTATTTGCACACGAATCGGACGATTTATAGTCGATAAAATTTTTTCATAAAAAATTGAAAAAAAGACGATGTATAGTCCATTATATTTTTTTCATAAAAAATTTTTTTGCATGAAAAATGGATGATGTATAGTTTATTAAATTCTTTGCACGAAAAGAAGACGACGTATATAGTCCATTTAATTTTTTAGATACGAAATGGACGAATTATAGTCAATTTAATTTTTTTTAAATTTAAAAATGGACGATGTATAGTCCATTAAATTTTGTATATATAGTTAGTCTATTTAATTTTTTGCATCTAAAATAGACGATGTATAGTCTATATAATTATTTGCACACGAATCGGACGATTTATAATCGATAAAATTTTTTCATAAAAAATTGAAAAAAAGACGATGTATAGTCCATTATATTTTTTTCATAAAAAAATTTTTTGCATGAAAAATGGATAATGTATAGTTTATTAAATTCCTTGCACGAAAAGAAGACGACGTATATAGTCAATTTAATTTTTTAGATACGAAATGGACGAATTATAGTCAATTTAATTTTTTTTTTAAATTTAAAAATGGACGATGTATAGTCCATTAAATTTTGTATATATAGTTAGTCTATTTAATTTTTTGCATCTAAAATAGACGATGTATAGTCTATATAATTATTTGCACACGAATCGGACGATTTATAGTCGATAAAATTTTTTCATAAAAAATTGAAAAAAAGACGATGTATAGTCCATTATATTTTTTTCATAAAAAAATTTTTTGCATGAAAAATGGATGATGTATAGTTTATTAAATTCCTTGCACGAAAAGAAGACGACGTATATAGTCAATTTAATTTTTTAGATACGAAATGGACGAATTATAGTCAATTTAATTTTTTTTTTAAATTTAAAAATGGACGATGTATAGTCCATTAAATTTTGTATATATAGTTAGTCTATTTAATTTTTTGCATCTAAAATAGACGATGTATAGTCTATATAATTATTTGCACACGAATCGGACGATTTATAGTCGATAAAATTTTTTCATAAAAAATTGAAAAAGAGACGATGTATAGTCCATTATATTTTTTTCATAAAAAAATTTTTTGCATGAAAAATGGATGATGTATAGTTTATTAAATTCCTTGCACGAAAAGAAGACGACGTATATAGTCAATTTAATTTTTTAGATACGAAATGGACGAATTATAGTCAATTTAATTTTTTTTTTAAATTTAAAAATGGACGATGTATAGTCCATTAAATTTTGTATATATAGTTAGTCTATTTAATTTTTTGCATCTAAAATAGACGATGTATAGTCTATATAATTATTTGCACACGAATCGGACGATTTATAGTCGATAAAATTTTTTCATAAAAAATTGAAAAAAAGACGATGTATAGTCCATTATATTTTTTTCATAAAAAATTTTTTTGCATGAAAAATGGATGATGTATAGTTTATAAAATTCTTTGCACGAAAAGAAGACGACGTATATAGTCCATTTAATTTTTTAGATACGAAATGGACGAATTATAGTCAATTTAATTTTTTTTTAAATTTAAAAATGGACGATGTATAGTCCATTAAATTTTGTATATATAGTTAGTCTATTTAATTTTTTGCATCTAAAATAGACGATGTATAGTCTATATAATTATTTGCACACGAATCGGACGATTTATAATCGATAAAATTTTTTCATAAAAAATTGAAAAAAAGACGATGTATAGTCCATTATAATTTTTTCATAAAAAAATTTTTTGCATGAAAAATGGATGATGTATAGTTTATTAAATTCTTTGCACGAAAAGAAGACGACGTATATAGTCCATTTAATTTTTTAGATACGAAATGGACGAATTATAGTCAATTTAATTTTTTTTTTAAATTTAAAAATGGACGATGTATAGTCCATTAAATTTTGTATATATAGTTAGTCTATTTAATTTTTTGCATCTAAAATAGACGATGTATAGTCTATATAATTATTTGCACACGAATCGGACGATTTATAGTCGATAAAATTTTTTCATAAAAAATTGAAAAAAAGACGATGTATAGTCCATTATATTTTTTTCATAAAAAAATTTTTTGCATGAAAAATGGATGATGTATAGTTTATTAAATTCCTTGCACGAAAAGAAGACGACGTATATAGTCCATTTAATTTTTTAGATACGAAATGGACGAATTATAGTCAATTTAATTTTTTTTTTAAATTTAAAAATGGACGATGTATAGTCCATTAAATTTTGTATATATAGTTAGTCTATTTAATTTTTTGCATCTAAAATAGACGATGTATAGTCTATATAATTATTTGCACACGAATCGGACGATTTATAGTCGATAAAATTTTTTCATAAAAAATTGAAAAAAAGACGATGTATAGTCCATTATATTTTTTTCATAAAAAAATTTTTTGCATGAAAAATGGATGATGTATAGTTTATTAAATTCCTTGCACGAAAAGAAGACGACGTATATAGTCAATTTAATTTTTTAGATACGAAATGGACGAATTATAGTCAATTTAATTTTTTTTTTAAATTTAAAAATGGACGATGTATAGTCCATTAAATTTTGTATATATAGTTAGTCTATTTAATTTTTTGCATCTAAAATAGACGATGTATAGTCTATATAATTATTTGCACACGAATCGGACGATTTATAGTCGATAAAATTTTTTCATAAAAAATTGAAAAAAAGACGATGTATAGTCCATTATATTTTTTTCATAAAAAAATTTTTTGCATGAAAAATGGATGATGTATAGTTTATTAAATTCCTTGCACGAAAAGAAGACGACGTATATAGTCAATTTAATTTTTTAGATACGAAATGGACGAATTATAGTCAATTTAATTTTTTTTTTTAAATTTAAAAATGGACGATGTATAGTCCATTAAATTTTGTATATATAGTTAGTCTATTTAATTTTTTGCATCTAAAATAGACGATGTATAGTCTATATAATTATTTGCACACGAATCGGACGATTTATAGTCGATAAAATTTTTTCATAAAAAATTGAAAAAAAGACGATGTATAGTCCATTATATTTTTTTCATAAAAAATTTTTTTGCATGAAAAATGGATGATGTATAGTTTATTAAATTCCTTGCACGAAAAGAAGACGACGTATATAGTCAATTTAATTTTTTAGATACGAAATGGACGAATTATAGTCAATTTAATTTTTTTTTTAAATTTAAAAATGGACGATGTATAGTCCATTAAATTTTGTATATATAGTTAGTCTATTTAATTTTTTGCATCTAAAATAGACGATGTATAGTCTATATAATTATTTGCACACGAATCGGACGATTTATAGTCGATAAAATTTTTTCATAAAAAATTGAAAAAAAGACGATGTATAGTCCATTATATTTTTTTCATAAAAAAATTTTTTGCATGAAAAATGGATGATGTATAGTTTATTAAATTCCTTGCACGAAAAGAAGACGACGTATATAGTCAATTTAATTTTTTAGATACGAAATGGACGAATTATAGTCAATTTAATTTTTTTTTTTAAATTTAAAAATGGACGATGTATAGTCCATTAAATTTTGTATATATAGTTAGTCTATTTAATTTTTTGCATCTAAAATAGACGATGTATAGTCTATATAATTATTTGCACACGAATCGGACGATTTATAGTCGATAAAATTTTTTCATAAAAAATTGAAAAAAAGACGATGTATAGTCCATTATATTTTTTTCATAAAAAATTTTTTTGCATGAAAAATGGATGACGTATAGTTTATTAAATTCCTTGCACGAAAAGAAGACGACGTATATAGTCAATTTAATTTTTTAGATACGAAATGGACGAATTATAGTCAATTTAATTTTTTTTTTTAATTTAAAAATGGACGATGTATAGTCCATTAAATTTTGTATATATAGTTAGTCTATTTAATTTTTTGCATCTAAAATAGACGATGTATAGTCTATATAATTATTTGCACACGAATCGGACGATTTATAGTCGATAAAATTTTTTCATAAAAAATTGAAAAAAAGACGATGTATAGTCCATTATATTTTTTTCATAAAAAAATTTTTTGCATGAAAAATGGATGATGTATAGTTTATTAAATTCCTTGCACGAAAAGAAGACGACGTATATAGTCAATTTAATTTTTTAGATACGAAATGGACGAATTATAGTCAATTTAATTTTTTTTTTAAATTTAAAAATGGACGATGTATAGTCCATTAAATTTTGTATATATAGTTAGTCTATTTAATTTTTTGCATCTAAAATAGACGATGTATAGTCTATATAATTATTTGCACACGAATCGGACGATTTATAGTCGATAAAATTTTTTCATAAAAAATTGAAAAAAAGACAATGTATAGTCCATTATATTTTTTTCATAAAAAATTTTTTTGCATGAAAAATGGATGATGTATAGTTTATTAAATTCTTTGCACGAAAAGAAGACGACGTATATAGTCAATTTAAATTTTTAGATACGAAATGGACGAATTATAGTCAATTTAATTTTTTTTTTTAATTTAAAAATGGACGATGTATAGTCCATTAAATTTTGTATATATAGTTAGTCTATTTAATTTTTTGCATCTAAAATAGCCGATGTATAGTCTATATAATTATTTGCACACGAATCGGACGATTTATAGTCGATAAAATTTTTTCATAAAAAATTGAAAAAAAGACGATGTATAGTCCATTATATTTTTTTCATAAAAAAATTTTTTGCATGAAAAATGGATGATGTATAGTTTATTAAATTCTTTGCACGAAAAGAAGACGACGTATATAGTCAATTTAATTTTTTAGATACGAAATGGACGAATTATAGTCAATTTAATTTTTTTTTTAAATTTAAAAATGGACGATGTATAGTCCATTAAATTTTGTATATATAGTTAGTCTATTTAATTTTTTGCATCTAAAATAGCCGATGTATAGTCTATATAATTATTTGCACACGAATCGGACGATTTATAGTCGATAAAATTTTTTCATAAAAAATTGAAAAAAAGACGATGTATAGTCCATTATATTTTTTTCATAAAAAAATTTTTTGCATGAAAAATGGATGATGTATAGTTTATTAAATTCTTTGCACGAAAAGGAGACGACGTATATAGTCCATTTAATTTTTTAGATACGAAATGGACGAATTATAGTCAATTTAATTTTTTTTTTAAATTTAAAAATGGACGATGTATAGTCCATTAAATTTTTTATATATAGTTAGTCTATTTAATTTTTTGCATCTAAAATAGACGATGTATAGTCTATATAATTATTTGCACACGAATCGGACGATTTATAATCGATAAAATTTTTTCATAAAAAATTTAAAAAAAGACGATGTATAGTCCATTATATTTTTTTTCATAAAAAAATTTTTTGCATGAAAATTGGATGATGTATAGTTTATTAAATTCTTTGCACGAAAAGAAGACGACGTATATAGTCCATTTAATTTTTTAGATACGAAATGGACGAATTATAGTCAATTTTATTTTTTTTTTTAATTTAAAAATGGACGATGTATAGTCCATTAAATTTTGTATATATAGTTAGTCTATTTAATTTTTTGCATCTAAAATAGACGATGTATAGTCTATATAATTATTTCCACACGAATCGGACGATTTATAGTCGATAAAATTTTTTCATAAAAAATTGAAAAAAAGACGATGTATAGTCCATTATATTTTTTTCATAAAAAAATTTTTTCCATGAAAAATGGATGATGTATAGTTTATTAAATTCCTTGCACGAAAAGAAGACGACGTATATAGTCAATTTAATTTTTTAGATACGAAATGGACGAATTATAGTCAATTTAATTTTTTTTTTAAATTTAAAAATGGACGATGTATAGTCCATTAAATTTTGTATATATAGTTAGTCTATTTAATTTTTTGCATCTAAAATAGCCGATGTATAGTCTATATAATTATTTGCACACGAATCGGACGATTTATAGTCGATAAAATTTTTTCATAAAAAATTGAAAAAAAGACGATGTATAGTCCATTATATTTTTTTCATAAAAAAATTTTTTCCATGAAAAATGGATGATGTATAGTTTATTAAATTCTTTGCACGAAAAGAAGACGACGTATATAGTCAATTTAATTTTTTAGATACGAAATGGACGAATTATATTCAATTTAATTTTTTTTTAAATTTAAAAATGGACGATGTATAGTCCATTAAATTTTGTATATATAGTTAGTCTATTTAATTTTTTGCATCTAAAATAGACGATGTATAGTCTATATAATTATTTGCACACGAATCGGACGATTTATAGTCGATAAAATTTTTTCATAAAAAATTGAAAAAAAGACGATGTATAGTCCATTATATTTTTTTCATAAAAAAATTTTTTGCATGAAAAATGGATGATGTATAGTTTATTAAATTCTTTGCACGAAAAGAAGACGACGTATATAGTCAATTTAAATTTTTAGATACGAAATGGACGAATTATAGTCAATTTAATTTTTTTTTTTAAATTTAAAAATGGACGATGTATAGTCCATTAAATTTTGTATATATAGTTAGTCTATTTAATTTTTTGCATCTAAAATAGACGATGTATAGTCTATATAATTATTTGCACACGAATCGGACGATTTATAGTCGATAAAATTTTTTCATAAAAAATTGAAAAAAAGACGATGTATAGTCCATTATATTTTTTTCATAAAAAAATTTTTTGCATGAAAAATGGATGATGTATAGTTTATTAAATTCTTTGCACGAAAAGAAGACGACGTATATAGTCAATTTAATTTTTTAGATACGAAATGGACGAATTATAGTCAATTTAATTTTTTTTTTTAAATTTAAAAATGGACGATGTATAGTCCATTAAATTTTGTATATATAGTTAGTCTATTTAATTTTTTGCATCTAAAATAGCCGATGTATAGTCTATATAATTATTTGCACACGAATCGGACGATTTATAGTCGATAAAATTTTTTCATAAAAAATTGAAAAAAAGACGATGTATAGTTCATTATATTTTTTTCATAAAAAAATTTTTTGCATGAAAAATGGATGATGTATAGTTTATTAAATTCTTTGCACGAAAAGAAGACGACGTATATAGTCAATTTAATTTTTTAGATACGAAATGGACGAATTATAGTCAATTTAATTTTTTTTTTAATTTAAAAATGGACGATGTATAGTCCATTAAATTTTGTATATATAGTTAGTCTATTTAATTTTTTGCATCTAAAATAGCCGATGTATAGTCTATATAATTATTTGCACACGAATCGGACGATTTATAGTCGATAAAATTTTTTCATAAAAAATTGAAAAAAAGACGATGTATAGTACATTATATTTTTTTCATAAAAAAATTTTTTGCATGAAAAATGGATGATGTATAGTTTATTAAATTCTTTGCACGAAAAGAAGACGACGTATATAGTCCATTTAATTTTTTAGATACGAAATGGACGAATTATAGTCAATTTAATTTTTTTTTTTAATTTAAAAATGGACGATGTATAGTCCATTAAATTTTGTATATATAGTTAGTCTATTTAATTTTTTGCATCTAAAATAGACGATGTATAGTCTATATAATTATTTGCACACGAATCGGACGATTTATAATCGATAAAATTTTTTCATAAAAAATTGAAAAAAGACGATGTATAGTCCATTATATTTTTTTCATAAAAAAATTTTTTGCATGAAAAATGGATGATGTATAGTTTATTAAATTCTTTGCACGAAAAGAAGACGACGTATATAGTCCATTTAATTTTTTAGATACGAAATGGACGAATTATAGTCAATTTAATTTTTTTTTTAAATTTAAAAATGGACGATGTATAGTCCATTAAATTTTGTATATATAGTTAGTCTATTTAATTTTTTGCATCTAAAATAGACGATGTATAGTCTATATAATTATTTGCACACGAATCGGACGATTTATAGTCGATAAAATTTTTTCATAAAAAATTGAAAAAAAGACGATGTATAGTCCATTATATTTTTTTCATAAAAAATTTTTTTGCATGAAAAATGGATGATGTATAGTTTATTAAATTCCTTGCACGAAAAGAAGACGACGTATATAGTCAATTTAATTTTTTAGATACGAAATGGACGAATTATAGTCAATTTAATTTTTTTTTTAAATTTAAAAATGGACGATGTATAGTCCATTAAATTTTGTATATATAGCTAGTCTATTTAATTTTTTGCATCTAAAATAGCCGATGTATAGTCTATATAATTATTTGCACACGAATCGGACGATTTATAGTCGATAAAATTTTTTCATAAAAAATTGAAAAAAAGACGATGTATAGTCCATTATATTTTTTTCATAAAAAAATTTTTTGCATGAAAAATGGATGATGTATAGTTTATTAAATTCTTTGCACGAAAAGAAGACGACGTATATAGTCCATTTAATTTTTTAGATACGAAATGGACGAATTATAGTCAATTTAATTTTTTTTTTTAATTTAAAAATGGACGATGTATAGTCCATTAAATTTTGTATATATAGTTAGTCTATTTAATTTTTTGCATCTAAAATAGACGATGTATAGTCTATATAATTATTTGCACACGAATCGGACGATTTATAGTCGATAAAATTTTTTCATAAAAAATTGAAAAAAAGACGATGTATAGTCCATTATATTTTTTTCATAAAAAAATTTTTTGCATGAAAAATGGATGATGTATAGTTTATTAAATTCCTTGCACGAAAAGAAGACGACGTATATAGTCAATTTAATTTTTTAGATACGAAATGGACGAATTATAGTCAATTTAATTTTTTTTTTAAATTTAAAAATGGACGATGTATAGTCCATTAAATTTTGTATATATAGTTAGTCTATTTAATTTTTTGCATCTAAAATAGCCGATGTATAGTCTATATAATTATTTGCACACGAATCGGACGATTTATAGTCGATAAAATTTTTTCATAAAAAATTGAAAAAAAGACGATGTATAGTCCATTATATTTTTTTCATAAAAAATTTTTTTGCATGAAAAATGGATGATGTATAGTTTATTAAATTCTTTGCACGAAAAGAAGACGACGTATATAGTCAATTAAAATTTTTAGATACGAAATGGACGAATTATAGTCAATTTAATTTTTTTTTTAAATTTAAAAATGGACGATGTATAGTCCATTAAATTTTGTATATATAGTTAGTCTATTTAATTTTTTGCATCTAAAATAGCCGATGTATAGTCTATATAATTATTTGCACACGAATCGGACGATTTATAGTCGATAAAATTTTTTCATAAAAAATTGAAAAAAAGACGATGTATATATGTCCATTATATTTTTTTCATAAAAAAATTTTTTGCATGAAAAATGGATGATGTATAGTTTATTAAATTCTTTGCACGAAAAGAAGACGACGTATATAGTCAATTTAATTTTTTAGATACGAAATGGACGAATTATATTCAATTTAATTTTTTTTTTAAATTTAAAAATGGACGATGTATAGTCCATTAAATTTTGTATATATAGTTAGTCTATTTAATTTTTTGCATCTAAAATAGACGATGTATAGTCTATATAATTATTTGCACACGAATCGGACGATTTATAGTCGATAAAATTTTTTCATAAAAAATTTAAAAAAAGACGATGTATAGTCCATTATATTTTTTTCATAAAAAATTTTTTTGCATGAAAAATGGATGATGTATAGTTTATTAAATTCTTTGCACGAAAAGAAGACGACGTATATAGTCAATTAAAATTTTTAGATACGAAATGGACGAATTATAGTCAATTTAATTTTTTTTTTAAATTTAAAAATGGACGATGTATAGTCCATTAAATTTTGTATATATAGTTAGTCTATTTAATTTTTTGCATCTAAAATAGCCGATGTATAGTCTATATAATTATTTGCACACGAATCGGACGATTTATAGTCGATAAAATTTTTTCATAAAAAATTGAAAAAAAGACGATGTATAGTCCATTATATTTTTTTCATAAAAAAATTTTTTGCATGAAAAATGGATGATGTATAGTTTATTAAATTCTTTGCACGAAAAGAAGACGACGTATATAGTCAATTTAATTTTTTAGATACGAAATGGACGAATTATAGTCAATTTAATTTTTTTTTTTAAATTTAAAAATGGACGATGTATAGTCCATTAAATTTTGTATATATAGTTAGTCTATTTAATTTTTTGCATCTAAAATAGCCGATGTATAGTCTATATAATTATTTGCACACGAATCGGACGATTTATAGTCGATAAAATTTTTTCATAAAAAATTGAAAAAAAGACGATGTATAGTCCATTCTATTTTTTTCATAAAAAAATTTTTTGCATGAAAAATGGATGATGTATAGTTTATTAAATTCTTTGCACGAAAAGAAGACGACGTATATAGTCAATTTAATTTTTTAGATACGAAATGGACGAATTATAGTCAATTTAATTATTTTTTTAAATTTAAAAATGGACGATGTATAGTCCATTAAATTTTGTATATATAGTTAGTCTATTTAATTTTTTGCATCTAAAATAGCCGATGTATAGTCTATATAATTATTTGCACACGAATCGGACGATTTATAGTCGATAAAATTTTTTCATAAAAAATTGAAAAAAAGACGATGTATAGTCCATTATATTTTTTTCATAAAAAAATTTTTTGCATGAAAAATGGATGATGTATAGTTTATTAAATTCTTTGCACGAAAAGAAGACGACGTATATAGTCAATTTAATTTTTTAGATACGAAATGGACGAATTATATTCAATTTAATTTTTTTTTAAATTTAAAAATGGACGATGTATAGTCCATTAAATTTTGTATATATAGTTAGTCTATTTAATTTTTTGCATCTAAAATAGACGATGTATAGTCTATATAATTATTTGCACACGAATCGGACGATTTATAGTCGATAAAATTTTTTCATAAAAAATTGAAAAAAAGACGATGTATAGTCCATTATATTTTTTTCATAAAAAATTTTTTTGCATGAAAAATGGATGATGTATAGTTTATTAAATTCTTTGCACGAAAAGAAGACGACGTATATAGTCAATTAAAATTTTTAGATACGAAATGGACGAATTATAGTCAATTTAATTTTTTTTTTAAATTTAAAAATGGACGATGTATAGTCCATTAAATTTTGTATATATAGTTAGTCTATTTAATTTTTTGCATCTAAAATAGCCGATGTATAGTCTATATAATTATTTGCACACGAATCGGACGATTTATAGTCGATAAAATTTTTTCATAAAAAATTGAAAAAAAGACGATGTATAGTCCATTATATTTTTTTCATAAAAAAATTTTTTGCATGAAAAATGGATGATGTATAGTTTATTAAATTCTTTGCACGAAAAGAAGACGACGTATATAGTCAATTTAATTTTTTAGATACGAAATGGACGAATTATAGTCAATTTATTTTTTTTTTAAATTTAAAAATGGACGATGTATAGTCCATTAAATTTTGTATATATAGTTAGTCTATTTAATTTTTTGCATCTAAAATAGCCGATGTATAGTCTATATAATTATTTGCACACGAATCGGACGATTTATAGTCGATAAAATTTTTTCATAAAAAATTGAAAAAAAGACGATGTATAGTCCATTCTATTTTTTTCATAAAAAAATTTTTTGCTTGAAAAATGGATGATGTATAGTTTATTAAATTCTTTGCACGAAAAGAAGACGACGTATATAGTCAATTTAATTTTTTAGATACGAAATGGACGAATTATAGTCAATTTAATTATTTTTTTAAATTTAAAAATGGACGATGTATAGTCCATTAAATTTTGTATATATAGTTAGTCTATTTAATTTTTTGCATCTAAAATAGCCGATGTATAGTCTATATAATTATTTGCACACGAATCGGACGATTTATAGTCGATAAAATTTTTTCATAAAAAATTGAAAAAAAGACGATGTATAGTCCATTATATTTTTTTCATAAAAAAATTTTTTGCATGAAAAATGGATGATGTATAGTTTATTAAATTCTTTGCACGAAAAGAAGACGACGTATATAGTCAATTTAATTTTTTAGATACGAAATGGACGAATTATAGTCAATTTAATTTTTTTTTTAAATTTAAAAATGGACGATGTATAGTCCATTAAATTTTGTATATATAGTTAGTCTATTTAATTTTTTGCATCTAAAATAGACGATGTATAGTCTATATAATTATTTGCACACGAATCGGACGATTTATAATCGATAAAATTTTTTCATAAAAAATTGAAAAAAAGACGATGTATAGTCCATTATATTTTTTTCATAAAAAAATTTTTTGCATGAAAAATGGATGATGTATAGTTTATTAAATTCTTTGCACGAAAAGAAGACGACGTATATAGTCCATTTAATTTTTTAGATACGAAATGGACGAATTATAGTCAATTTAATTTTTTTTTAAATTTAAAAATGGACGATGTATAGTCCATTAAATTTTGTATATATAGTTAGTCTATTTAATTTTTTGCATCTAAAATAGACGATGTATAGTCTATATAATTATTTGCACACGAATCGGACGATTTATAATCGATAAAATTTTTTCATAAAAAATTGAAAAAAAGACGATGTATAGTCCATTATATTTTTTTCATAAAAAAATTTTTTGCATGAAAAATGGATGATGTATAGTTTATTAAATTCTTTGCACGAAAAGAAGACGACGTATATAGTCCATTTAATATTTTAGATACGAAATGGACGAATTATAGTCTATTTAATTTTTTTTTTAAATTTAAAAATGGACGATGTATAGTCCATTAAATTTTGTATATATAGTTAGTCTATTTAATTTTTTGCATCTAAAATAGACGATGTATAGTCTATATAATTATTTGCACACGAATCGGACGATTTATAGTCGATAAAATTTTTTCATAAGAAATTGAAAAAAAGACGATGTATAGTCCATTATATTTTTTTCATAAAAAAATTTTTTGCATGAAAAATGGATGATGTATAGTTTATTAAATTCCTTGCACGAAAAGAAGACGACGTATATAGTCAATTTAATTTTTTAGATACGAAATGGACGAATTATAGTCAATTTAATTTTTTTTTTTAAATTTAAAAATGGACGATGTATAGTCCATTAAATTTTGTATATATAGTTAGTCTATTTAATTTTTTGCATCTAAAATAGCCGATGTATAGTCTATATAATTATTTGCACACGAATCGGACGATTTATAGTCGATAAAATTTTTTCATAAAAAATTGAAAAAAAGACGATGTATAAGTCCATTATATTTTTTTCATAAAAAAATTTTTTGCATGAAAAATGGATGATGTATAGTTTATTAAATTCTTTGCACGAAAAGAAGACGACGTATATAGTCAATTTAATTTTTTAGATACGAAATGGACGAATTATATTCAATTTAATTTTTTTTTAAATTTAAAAATGGACGATGTATAGTCCATTAAATTTTGTATATATAGTTAGTCTATTTAATTTTTTGCATCTAAAATAGACGATGTATAGTCTATATAATTATTTGCACACGAATCGGACGATTTATAGTCGATAAAATTTTTTCATAAAAAATTGAAAAAAAGACGATGTATAGTCCATTATATTTTTTTCATAAAAAATTTTTTTGCATGAAAAATGGATGATGTATAGTTTATTAAATTCTTTGCACGAAAAGAAGACGACGTATATAGTCAATTTAAATTTTTAGATACGAAATGGACGAATTATAGTCAATTTAATTTTTTTTTTTAAATTTAAAAATGGACGATGTATAGTCCATTAAATTTTGTATATATAGTTAGTCTATTTAATTTTTTGCATCTAAAATAGCCGATGTATAGTCTATATAATTATTTGCACACGAATCGGACGATTTATAGTCGATAAAATTTTTTCATAAAAAATTGAAAAAAAGACGATGTATAGTCCATTATATTTTTTTCATAAAAAAATTTTTTGCATGAAAAATGGATGATGTATAGTTTATTAAATTCTTTGCACGAAAAGAAGACGACGTATATAGTCAATTTAAATTTTTAGATACGAAATGGACGAATTATAGTCAATTTAATTTTTTTTTTAAATTTAAAAATGGACGATGTATAGTCCATTAAATTTTGTATATATAGTTAGTCTATTTAATTTTTTGCATCTAAAATAGCCGATGTATAGTCTATATAATTATTTGCACACGAATCGGACGATTTATAGTCGATAAAATTTTTTCATAAAAAATTGAAAAAAAGACGATGTATAGTCCATTATATTTTTTTCATAAAAAAATTTTTTGCATGAAAAATGGATGATGTATAGTTTATTAAATTCTTTGCACGAAAAGAAGACGACGTATATAGTCAATTTAATTTTTTAGATACGAAATGGACGAATTATAGTCAATTTAATTTTTTTTTTAAATTTAAAAATGGACGATGTATAGTCCATTAAATTTTGTATATATAGTTAGTCTATTTAATTTTTTGCATCTAAAATAGCCGATGTATAGTCTATATAATTATTTGCACACGAATCGGACGATTTATAGTCGATAAAATTTTTTCATAAAAAATTGAAAAAAAGACGATGTATAGTCCATTATATTTTTTTCATAAAAAAATTTTTTGCATGAAAAATGGATGATGTATAGTTTATTAAATTCTTTGCACGAAAAGAAGACGACGTATATAGTCCATTTAATATTTTAGATACGAAATGGACGAATTATAGTCTATTTAATTTTTTTTTTAAATTTAAAAATGGACGATGTATAGTCCATTAAATTTTGTATATATAGTTAGTCTATTTAATTTTTTGCATCTAAAATAGCCGATGTATAGTCTATATAATTATTTGCACACGAATCGGACGATTTATAGTCGATAAAATTTTTTCATAAAAAATTGAAAAAAAGACGATGTATAGTCCATTATATTTTTTTCATAAAAAAATTTTTTGCATGAAAAATGGATGATGTATAGTTTATTAAATTCTTTGCACGAAAAGAAGACGACGTATATAGTCCATTTAATTTTTTAGATACGAAATGGACGAATTATAGTCAATTTAATTTTTTTTTTTAAATTTAAAAATGGACGATGTATAGTCCATTAAATTTTGTATATATAGTTAGTCTATTTAATTTTTTGCATCTAAAATAGACGATGTATAGTCTATATAATTATTTGCACACGAATCGGACGATTTATAATCGATAAAATTTTTTCATAAAAAATTGAAAAAAAGACGATGTATAGTCCATTATATTTTTTTCATAAAAAAATTTTTTGCATGAAAAATGGATGATGTATAGTTTATTAAATTCTTTGCACGAAAAGAAGACGACGTATATAGTCCATTTAATATTTTAGATACGAAATGGACGAATTATAGTCTATTTAATTTTTTTTTTAAATTTAAAAATGGACGATGTATAGTCCATTAAATTTTGTATATATAGTTAGTCTATTTAATTTTTTGCATCTAAAATAGACGATGTATAGTCTATATAATTATTTGCACACGAATCGGACGATTTATAGTCGATAAAATTTTTTCATAAGAAATTGAAAAAAAGACGATGTATAGTCCATTATATTTTTTTCATAAAAAAATTTTTTGCATGAAAAATGGATGATGTATAGTTTATTAAATTCCTTGCACGAAAAGAAGACGACGTATATAGTCAATTTAATTTTTTAGATACGAAATGGACGAATTATAGTCAATTTAATTTTTTTTTTAAATTTAAAAATGGACGATGTATAGTCCATTAAATTTTATATATATAGTTAGTCTATTTAATTTTTTGCATCTAAAATAGCCGATGTATAGTCTATATAATTATTTGCACACGAATCGGACGATTTATAGTCGATAAAATTTTTTCATAAAAAATTTAAAAAAAGACGATGTATAGTCCATTATATTTTTTTCATAAAAAAATTTTTTGCATGAAAAATGGATGATGTATAGTTTACTAAATTCTTTGCACGAAAAGAAGACGACGTATATAGTCCATTTAATTTTTTAGATACGAAATGGACGAATTATAGTCAATTTAATTTTATTTTTAAATTTAAAAATGGACGATGTATAGTCCATTAAATTTTGTATATATAGTTAGTCTATTTAATTTTTTGCATCTAAAATAGACGATGTATAGTCTATATAATTATTTGCACACGAATCGGACGATTTATAATCGATAAAATTTTTTCATAAAAAATTTAAAAAAAGACGATGTATAAGTCCATTTAATTTTTTAGATACGAAATGGACGAATTATAGTCAATTTAATTTTTTTTTTAAATTTAAAAATGGACGATGTATAGTCCATTAAATTTTGTATATATAGTTAGTCTATTTAATTTTTTGCATCTAAAATAGACGATGTATAGTCTATATAATTATTTGCACACGAATCGGAAGATTTATAGTCGATAAAATTTTTTCATAAAAAATTTAAAAAAAGACGATGTATAGTCCATTATATTTTTTTCATAAAAAAATTTTTTGCATGAAAAATGGATGATGTATAGTTTATTAAATTCTTTGCACGAAAAGAAGACGACGTATATAGTCAATTTAATTTTTTAGATACGAAATGGACGAATTATAGTCAATTTAATTTTTTTTTTAAATTTAAAAATGGACGATGTATATTCCATTAAATTTTGTATATATAGTTAGTCTATTTAATTTTTTGCATCTAAAATAGCCAATGTATAGTCTATATAATTATTTGCACACGAATCGGACGATTTATAGTCGATAAAATTTTTTCATAAAAAATTGAAAAAAAGACGATGTATAGTCCATTATATTTTTTTCATAAAAAAATTTTTTGCATGAAAAATGGATGATGTATAGTTTATTAAATTCTTTGCACGAAAAGAAGACGACGTATATAGTCAATTTAATTTTTTAGATACGAAATGGACGAATTATAGTCAATTTAATTTTTTTTTTAAATTTAAAAATGGACGATGTATAGTCCATTAAATTTTGTATATATAGTTAGTCTATTTAATTTTTTGCATCTAAAATAGCCGATGTATAGTCTATATAATTATTTGCACACGATTCGGACGATTTATAGTCGATAAAATTTTTTCATAAAAAATTGAAAAAAAGACGATGTATAGTCAGTCCATTATATTTTTTTCATAAAAAAATTTTTTGCATGAAAAATGGATGATGTATAGCTTATTAAATTCTTTGCACGAAAAGAAGACGACGTATATAGTCCATTTAATTTTTTAGATACGAAATGGACGAATTATAGTCAATTTAATTTTTTTTTTAAATTTAAAAATGGACGATGTATAGTCCATTAAATTTTGTATATATAGTTAGTATATTTAATTTTTTGCATCTAAAATAGACGATGTATAGTCTATATAATTATTTGCACACGAATCGGACGATTTATAATCGATAAAATTTTTTCATAAAAAATTTAAAAACAGACGATGTATAGTCCATTATATTTTTTTCATAAAAAAATTTTTTGCATGAAAAATGGATGATGTATAGTTTATTAAATTCTTTGCACGAAAAGAAGACGATGTATATAGTCCATTTAATTTTTTAGATACGAAATGGACGAATTATAGTCTATTTAATTTTTTTTTTAAATTTAAAAATGGACGATGTATAGTCCATTAAATTTTGTATATATAGTTAGTCTATTTAATTTTTTGCATCTAAAATAGCCGATGTATAGTCTATATAATTATTTGCACACGAATCGGATGATTTATAGTCGATAAAATTTTTTCATAAAAAATTGAAAAAAAGACGATGTATAGTCCATTATATTTTTTTCATAAAAAAATTTTTTGCATGAAAAATGGATGATGTATAGTTTATTAAATTCTTTGCACGAAAAGAAGACGACGTATATAGTCAATTTAATTTTTTAGATACGAAATGGACGAATTATATTCAATTTAATTTTTTTTTTTAATTTAAAAATGGACGATGTATAGTCCATTAAATTTTGTATATATAGTTAGTCTATTTAATTTTTTGCATCTAAAATAGACGATGTATAGTCTATATAATTATTTGCACACGAATCGGACGATTTATAGTCGATAAAATTTTTTCATAAAAAATTGAAAAAAAGACGATGTATAGTCCATTATATTTTTTTCATAAAAAAATTTTTTGCATGAAAAATGGATGATGTATAGTTTATTAAATTCTTTGCACGAAAAGAAGACGACGTATATAGTCAATTTAATTTTTTAGATACGAAATGGACGAATTATAGTCAATTTAATTTTTTTTTTAAATTTAAAAATGGACGATGTATAGTCCATTAAATTTTGTATATATAGTTAGTCTATTTAATTTTTTGCATCTAAAATAGCCGATGTATAGTCTATATAATTATTTGCACACGAATCGGACGATTTATAGTCGATAAAATTTTTTCATAAAAAATTGAAAAAAAGACGATGTATAGTCCATTATATTTTTTTCATAAAAAAATTTTTTGCATGAAAAATGGATGATGTATAGTTTATTAAATTTTTTGCACGAAAAGAAGACGACGTATATAGTCAATTTAATTTTTTAGATACGAAATGGACGAATTATAGTCAATTTAATTTTTTTTTTAAATTTAAAAATGGACGATGTATAGTCCATTAAATTTTGTATATATAGTTAGTCTATTTAATTTTTTGCATCTAAAATAGCCGATGTATAGTCTATATAATTATTTGCACACGAATCGGACGATTTATAGTCGATAAAATTTTTTCATAAAAAATTGAAAAAAAGACGATGTATAGTCCATTATATTTTTTTCATAAAAAAATTTTTTGCATGAAAAATGGATGATGTATAGTTTATTAAATTCTTTGCACGAAAAGAAGACGACGTATATAGTCAATTTAATTTTTTAGATACGAAATGGACGAATTATAGTCAATTTAATTTTTTTTTTAAATTTAAAAATGGACGATGTATAGTCCATTAAATTTTGTATATATAGTTAGTCTATTTAATTTTTTGCATCTAAAATAGACGATGTATAGTCTATATAATTATTTGCACACGAATCGGACGATTTATAATCGATAAAATTTTTTCATAAAAAATTGAAAAAAAGACGATGTATAGTCCATTATATTTTTTTCATAAAAAAATTTTTTGCATGAAAAATGGATGATGTATAGTTTACTAAATTCTTTGCACGAAAAGAAGACGACGTATATAGTCCATTTAATTTTTTAGATACGAAATGGACGAATTATAGTCAATTTAATTTTTTTTTTAAATTTAAAAATGGACGATGTATAGTCCATTAAATTTTGTATATATAGTTAGTCTATTTAATTTTTTGCATCTAAAATAGACGATGTATAGTCTATATAATTATTTGCACACGAATCGGACGATTTATAATCGATAAAATTTTTTCATAAAAAATTGAAAAAAAGACGATGTATAGTCCATTATATTTTTTTCATAAAAAAATTTTTTGCATGAAAAATGGATGATGTATAGTTTATTAAATTCTTTGCACGAAAAGAAGACGACGTATATAGTCCATTTAATTTTTTAGATACGAAATGGACGAATTATAGTCAATTTAATTTTTTTTTTAAATTTAAAAATGGACGATGTATAGTCCATTAAATTTTGTATATATAGTTAGTCTATTTAATTTTTTGCATCTAAAATAGACGATGTATAGTCTATATAATTATTTGCACACGAATCGGACGATTTATAGTCGATAAAATTTTTTCATAAAAAATTGAAAAAAAGACGATGTATAGTCCATTATATTTTTTTCATAAAAAACTTTTTTGCATGAAAAATGGATGATGTATAGTTTATTAAATTCCTTGCACGAAAAGAAGACGACGTATATAGTCAATTTAATTTTTTAGATACGAAATGGACGAATTATAGTCAATTTAATTTTTTTTTTAAATTTAAAAATGGACGATGTATAGTCCATTAAATTTTGTACATATAGTTAGTCTATTTAATTTTTTGCATCTAAAATAGCCGATGTATAGTCTATATAATTATTTGCACATGAATCGGACGATTTATAGTCGATAAAATTTTTTCATAAAAAATTGAAAAAAAGACGATGTATAGTCCATTATATTTTTTTCATAAAAAAATTTTTTCCATGAAAAATGGATGATGTATAGTTTATTAACTTCTTTGCACGAAAAGAAGACGACGTATATAGTCAATTTAAATTTTTAGATACGAAATGGACGAATTATAGTCAATTTAATTTTTTTTTTTAAATTTAAAAATGGACGATGTATAGTCCATTAAATTTTGTATATATAGTTAGTCTATTTAATTTTTTGCATCTAAAATAGCCGATGTATAGTCTATATAATTATTTGCACACGAATCAGACGATTTATAGTCGATAAAATTTTTTCATAAAAAATTGAAAAAAAGACGATGTATAGTCCATTATATTTTTTTCATAAAAAATTTTTTTGCATGAAAAATGGATGATGTATAGTTTATTAAATTCTTTGCACGAAAAGAAGACGACGTATATAGTCAATTTAATTTTTTAGATACGAAATGGACGAATTATAGTCAATTTAATTTTTTTTTTAAATTTCAAAATGGACGATGTATAGTCCATTAAATTTTGTATATATAGTTAGTCTATTTAATTTTTTGCATCTAAAATAGCCGATGTATAGTCTATATAATTATTTGCACACGAATCGGACGATTTATAGTCGATAAAATTTTTTCATAAAAAATTGAAAAAAAGACGATGTATAGTCCATTATATTTTTTTCATAAAAAAATTTTTTGCATGAAAAATGGATGATGTATAGTTTATTAAATTCTTTGCACGAAAAGAAGACGACGTATATAGTCAATTTAATTTTTTAGATACGAAATGGACGAATTATAGTCAATTTAATTTTTTTTTAAATTTAAAAATGGACGATGTATAGTCCATTAAATTTTGTATATATAGTTAGTCTATTTAATTTTTTGCATCTAAAATAGCCGATGTATAGTCTATATAATTATTTGCACACGAATCGGACGATTTATAGTCGATAAAATTTTTTCATAAAAAATTGAAAAAAAGACGATGTATAGTCCATTATATTTTTTTCATAAAAAAATTTTTTGCATGAAAAATGGATGATGTATAGTTTATTAAATTCCTTGCACGAAAAGAAGACGACGTATATAGTCAATTTAATTTTTTAGATACGAAATGGACGAATTATAGTCAATTAAATTTTTTTTTTAAATTTAAAAATGGACGATGTATAGTCCATTAAATTTTGTATATATAGTTAGTCTATTTAATTTTTTGCATCTAAAATAGCCGATGTATAGTCTATATAATTATTTGCACACGAATCGGACGATTTATAATCGATAAAATTTTTTCATAAAAAATTGAAAAAAAGACGATGTATAGTCCATTATATTTTTTTCATAAAAAAATTTTTTGCATGAAAAATGGATGATGTATAGTTTATTAAATTCTTTGCACGAAAAGAAGACGACGTATATAGTCCATTTAATTTTTTAGATACGAAATGGACGAATTATAGTCAATTTAATTTTTTTTTTTAATTTAAAAATGGACGATGTATAGTCCATTAAATTTTGTATATATAGTTAGTCTATTTAATTTTTTGCATCTAAAATAGACGATGTATAGTCTATATAATTATTTGCACACGAATCGGACGATTTATAGTCGATAAAATTTTTTCATAAAAAAATTTAAAAAAAGACGATGTATAGTCCATTATATTTTTTTCATAAAAAATTTTTTTGCATGAAAAATGGATGATGTATAGTTTATTAAATTCTTTGCACGAAAAGAAGACGACGTATATAGTCAATTTAAATTTTTAGATACGAAATGGACGAATTATAGTCAATTTAATTTTTTTTTTTAAATTTAAAAATGGACGATGTATAGTCCATTAAATTTTGTATATATAGTTAGTCTATTTAATTTTTTGCATCTAAAATAGCCGATGTATAGTCTATATAATTATTTGCACACGAATCGGACGATTTATAGTCGATAAAATTTTTTCATAAAAAATTTAAAAAAAGACGATGTATAGTCCATTATATTTTTTTCATAAAAAAATTTTTTGCATGAAAAATGGATGATGTATAGTTTATTAAATTCCTTGCACGAAAAGAAGACGACGTATATAGTCAATTTAATTTTTTAGATACGAAATGGACGAATTATAGTCAATTAAATTTTTTTTTTAAATTTAAAAATGGACGATGTATAGTCCATTAAATTTTGTATATATAGTTAGTCTATTTAATTTTTTGCATCTAAAATAGCCGATGTATAGTCTATATAATTATTTGCACACGAATCGGACGATTTATAATCGATAAAATTTTTTCATAAAAAATTGAAAAAAAGACGATGTATAGTCCATTATATTTTTTTCATAAAAAAATTTTTTGCATGAAAAATGGATGATGTATAGTTTATTAAATTCTTTGCACGAAAAGAAGACGACGTATATAGTCCATTTAATTTTTTAGATACGAAATGGACGAATTATAGTCAATTTAATTTTTTTTTTTAATTTAAAAATGGACGATGTATAGTCCATTAAATTTTGTATATATAGTTAGTCTATTTAATTTTTTGCATCTAAAATAGACGATGTATAGTCTATATAATTATTTGCACACGAATCGGACGATTTATAGTCGATAAAATTTTTTCATAAAAAAATTTAAAAAAAGACGATGTATAGTCCATTATATTTTTTTCATAAAAAATTTTTTTGCATGAAAAATGGATGATGTATAGTTTATTAAATTCTTTGCACGAAAAGAAGACGACGTATATAGTCAATTTAAATTTTTAGATACGAAATGGACGAATTATAGTCAATTTAATTTTTTTTTTTAAATTTAAAAATGGACGATGTATAGTCCATTAAATTTTGTATATATAGTTAGTCTATTTAATTTTTTGCATCTAAAATAGCCGATGTATAGTCTATATAATTATTTGCACACGAATCGGACGATTTATAGTCGATAAAATTTTTTCATAAAAAATTTAAAAAAAGACGATGTATAGTCCATTATATTTTTTTCATAAAAAAATTTTTTGCATGAAAAATGGATGATGTATAGTTTATTAAATTCTTTGCACGAAAAGAAGACGACGTATATAGTCAATTTAATTTTTTAGATACGAAATGGACGAATTATAGTCAATTTAATTTTTTTTTAAATTTAAAAATGGACGATGTATAGTCCATTAAATTTTGTATATATAGTTAGTCTATTTAATTTTTTGCATCTAAAATAGCCGATGTATAGTCTATATAATTATTTGCACACGAATCGGACGATTTATAGTCGATAAAATTTTTTCATAAAAAATTGAAAAAAAGACGATGTATAGTCCATTATATTTTTTTCATAAAAAAATTTTTTGCATGAAAAATGGATGATGTATAGTTTATTAAATTCTTTGCACGAAAAGAAGACGACGTATATAGTCAATTTAATTTTTTAGATACGAAATGGACGAATTATAGTCAATTTAATTTTTTTTTAAATTTAAAAATGGACGATGTATAGTCCATTAAATTTTGTATATATAGTTAGTCTATTTAATTTTTTGCATCTAAAATAGCCGATGTATAGTCTATATAATTATTTGCACACGAATCGGACGATTTATAGTCGATAAAATTTTTTCATAAAAAATTGAAAAAAAGACGATGTATAGTCCATTATATTTTTTTCATAAAAAAATTTTTTGCATGAAAAATGGATGATGTATAGTTTATTAAATTCTTTGCACGAAAAGAAGACGACGTATATAGTCAATTTAATTTTTTAGATACGAAATGGACGAATTATAGTCAATTTAATTTTTTTTTTTAAATTTAAAAATGGACGATGTATAGTCCATTAAATTTTGTATATATAGTTAGTCTATTTAATTTTTTGCATCTAAAATAGACGATGTATAGTCTATATAATTATTTGCACACGAATCGGACGATTTATAATCGATAAAATTTTTTCATAAAAAATTGAAAAAAAGACGATGTATAGTCCATTATATTTTTTTCATAAAAAAATTTTTTGCATGAAAAATGGATGATGTATAGTTTATTAAATTCTTTGCACGAAAAGAAGACGACGTATATAGTCCATTTAATTTTTTAGATACGAAATGGACGAATTATAGTCAATTTAATTTTTTTTTTAAATTTAAAAATGGACGATGTATAGTCCATTCAATTTTGTATATATAGTTAGTCTATTTAATTTTTTGCATCTAAAATAGACGATGTATAGTCTATATAATTATTTGCACACGAATCGGACGATTTATAATCGATAAAATTTTTTCATAAAAAATTGAAAAAAAGACGATGTATAGTCCATTATATTTTTTTCATAAAAAAATTTTTTGCATGAAAAATGGATGAGGTATAGTTTATTAAATTCTTTGCACGAAAAGAAGACGACGTATATAGTCAATTTAATTTTTTAGATACGAAATGGACGAATTATATTCAATTTAATTTTTTTTTTAAATTTAAAAATGGACGATGTATAGTCCATTAAATTTTGTATATATAGTTAGTCTATTTAATTTTTTGCATCTAAAATAGACGATGTATAGTCTATATAATTATTTGCACACGAATCGGACGATTTATAGTCGATAAAATTTTTTCATAAAAAATTGAAAAAAAGACGATGTATAGAACATTATATTTTTTTCATAAAAAAATTTTTTGCATGAAAAATGGATGATGTATAGTTTATTAAATTCTTTGCACGAAAAGAAGACGACGTATATAGTCAATTTAATTTTTTAGATACGAAATGGACGAATTATTGTCAATTTAATTTTTTTTTTAAATTTAAAAATGGACGATGTATAGTCCATTAAATTTTGTATATATAGTTAGTCTATTTAATTTTTTGCATCTAAAATAGACGATGTATAGTCTATATAATTATTTGCACACGAATCGGACGATTTATAGTCGATAAAATTTTTTCATAAAAAATTGAAAAAAAG
Source organism: Tachina lurida (assembly GCA_944452675.1). Taxonomy (NCBI): domain Eukaryota; kingdom Metazoa; phylum Arthropoda; class Insecta; order Diptera; family Tachinidae; genus Tachina; species Tachina lurida. The sequence goes on from OX101755.1 coordinate 88,759,590, forward strand.
ACGATGTATAGTCCATTATATTTTTTTCATAAAAAAATTTTTTGCATGAAAAATGGATGATGTATAGTTTATTAAATTCTTTGCACGAAAAGAAGACGACGTATATAGTCAATTTAATTTTTTAGATACGAAATGGACGAATTATATTCAATTTAATTTTTTTTTTAAATTTAAAAATGGACGATGTATAGTCCATTAAATTTTGTATATATAGTTAGTCTATTTAATTTTTTGCATCTAAAATAGACGATGTATAGTCTATATAATTATTTGCACACGAATCGGACGATTTATAGTCGATAAAATTTTTTCATAAAAAATTGAAAAAAAGACGATGTATAGTCCATTATATTTTTTTCATAAAAAAATTTTTTGCATGAAAAATGGATGATGTATAATTTATTAAATTCTTTGCACGAAAAGAAGACGACGTATATAGTCAATTTAAATTTTTAGATACGAAATGGACGAATTATAGTCAATTTAATTTTTTTTTTAAATTTAAAAATGGACGATGTATAGTCCATTAAATTTTGTATATATAGTTAGTCTATTTAATTTTTTGCATCTAAAATAGCCGATGTATAGTCTATATAATTATTTGCACACGAATCGGACGATTTATAGTCGATAAAATTTTTTCATAAAAAATTGAAAAAAAGACGATGTATAGTCCATTATATTTTTTTCATAAAAAAATTTTTTGCATGAAAAATGGATGATGTATAGTTTATTAAATTCTTTGCACGAAAAGAAGACGACGTATATAGTCAATTTAATTTTTTAGATACGAAATGGACGAATTATAGTCAATTTAATTTTTTTTTTAAATTTAAAAATGGACGATGTATAGTCCATTAAATTTTGTATATATAGTTAGTCTATTTAATTTTTTGCATCTAAAATAGCCGATGTATAGTCTATATAATTATTTGCACACGAATCGGACGATTTATAGTCGATAAAATTTTTTCATAAAAAATTGAAAAAAAGACGATGTATATATAGTCCATTATATTTTTTTCATAAAAAAATTTTTTGCATGAAAAATGGATGATGTATAGTTTATTAAATTCTTTGCACGAAAAGAAGACGACGTATATAGTCAATTTAATTTTTTAGATACGAAATGGACGAATTATAGTCAATTTAATTTTTTTTTTAAATTTAAAAATGGACGATGTATAGTCCATTAAATTTTGTATATATAGTTAGTCTATTTAATTTTTTGCATCTAAAATAGCCGATGTATAGTCTATATAATTATTTGCACACGAATCGGACGATTTATAGTCGATAAAATTTTTTCATAAAAAATTGAAAAAAAGACGATGTATATATAGTCCATTATATTTTTTTCATAAAAAAATTTTTTGCATGAAAAATGGATGATGTATAGTTTATTAAATTCTTTGCACGAAAAGAAGACGACGTATATAGTCAATTTAATTTTTTAGATACGAAATGGACGAATTATAGTCAATTTAATTTTTTTTTTAAATTTAAAAATGGACGATGTATAGTCCATTAAATTTTGTATATATAGTTAGTCTATTTAATTTTTTGCATCTAAAATAGCCGATGTATAGTCTATATAATTATTTGCACACGAATCGGACGATTTATAGTCGATAAAATTTTTTCATAAAAAATTTAAAAAAAGACGATGTATATATAGTCCATTATATTTTTTTCATAAAAAAATTTTTTGCATGAAAAATGGATGATGTATAGTTTATTAAATTCTTTGCACGAAAAGAAGACGACGTATATAGTCAATTTAATTTTTTAGATACGAAATGGACGAATTATAGTCAATTTAATTTTTTTTTTTAATTTAAAAATGGACGATGTATAGTCCATTAAATTTTGTATATATAGTTAGTCTATTTAATTTTTTGCATCTAAAATAGCCGATGTATAGTCTATATAATTATTTGCACACGAATCGGACGATTTATAGTCGATAAAATTTTTTCATAAAAAATTGAAAAAAAGACGATGTATAGTCCATTATATTTTTTTCATAAAAAAATTTTTTGCATGAAAAATGGATGATGTATAGTTTATTAAATTCTTTGCACGAAAAGAAGACGACGTATATAGTCCATTTAATTTTTTAGATACGAAATGGACGAATTATAGTCAATTTAATTTTTTTTTTAAATTTAAAAATGGACGATGTATAGTCCATTAAATTTTGTATATATAGTTAGTCTATTTAATTTTTTGCATCTAAAATAGCCGATGTATAGTCTATATAATTATTTGCACACGAATCGGACGATTTATAGTCGATAAAATTTTTTCATAAAAAATTGAAAAAAAGACGATGTATATATAGTCCATTATATTTTTTTCATAAAAAAATTTTTTGCATGAAAAATGGATGATGTATAGTTTATTAAATTCTTTGCACGAAAAGAAGACGACGTATATAGTCAATTTAATTTTTTAGATACGAAATGGACGAATTATATTCAATTTAATTTTTTTTTTAAATTTAAAAATGGACGATGTATAGTCCATTAAATTTTGTATATATAGTTAGTCTATTTAATTTTTTGCATCTAAAATAGACGATGTATAGTCTATATAATTATTTGCACACGAATCGGACGATTTATAGTCGATAAAATTTTTTCATAAAAAATTGAAAAAAAGACGATGTATAGTCCATTATATTTTTTTCATAAAAAAATTTTTTGCATGAAAAATGGATGATGTATAGTTTATTAAATTCTTTGCACGAAAAGAAGACTACGTATATAGTCAATTTAATTTTTTAGATACGAAATGGACGAATTATAGTCAATTTAATTTTTTTTTTAAATTTAAAAATGGACGATGTATAGTCCATTAAATTTTGTATATATAGTTAGTCTATTTAATTTTTTGCATCTAAAATAGCCGATGTATAGTCTATATAATTATTTGCACACGAATCGGACGATTTATAGTCGATAAAATTTTTTCATAAAAAATTGAAAAAAAGACGATGTATAGTCCATTATATTTTTTTCATAAAAAAATTTTTTGCATGAAAAATGGATGATGTATAGTTTATTAAATTCTTTGCACGAAAAGAAGACGACGTATATAGTCAATTTAATTTTTTAGATACGAAATGGACGAATTATAGTCAATTTAATTTTTTTTTTTAAATTTAAAAATGGACGATGTATAGTCCATTAAATTTTGTATATATAGTTAGTCTATTTAATTTTTTGCATCTAAAATAGACGATGTATAGTCTATATAATTATTTGCACACGAATCGGACGATTTATAGTCGATAAAATTTTTTCATAAAAAAATTTAAAAAAAGACGATGTATAGTCCATTATATTTTTTTCATAAAAAATTTTTTTGCATGAAAAATGGATGATGTATAGTTTATTAAATTCTTTGCACGAAAAGAAGACGACGTATATAGTCAATTTAAATTTTTAGATACGAAATGGACGAATTATAGTCAATTTAATTTTTTTTTTTAAATTTAAAAATGGACGATGTATAGTCCATTAAATTTTGTATATATAGTTAGTCTATTTAATTTTTTGCATCTAAAATAGCCGATGTATAGTCTATATAATTATTTGCACACGAATCGGACGATTTATAGTCGATAAAATTTTTTCATAAAAAAATTGAAAAAAAGACGATGTATAGTCCATTATATTTTTTTCATAAAAAAATTGTTTGCATGAAAAATGGATGATGTATAGTTTATTAAATTCTTTGCACGAAAAGAAGACGACGTATATAGTCAATTTAATTTTTTAGATACGAAATGGACGAATTATAGTCAATTTAATTTTTTTTTTAAATTTAAAAATGGACGATGTATAGTCCATTAAATTTTGTATATATAGTTAGTCTATTTAATTTTTTGCATCTAAAATAGACGATGTATAGTCTATATAATTATTTGCACACGAATCGGACGATTTATAATCGATAAAATTTTTTCATAAAAAATTGAAAAAAAGACGATGTATAGTCCATTATATTTTTTTCATAAAAAAATTTTTTGCATGAAAAATGGATGATGTATAGTTTATTAAATTCTTTGCACGAAAAGAAGACGACGTATATAGTCCATTTAATTTTTTAGATACGAAATGGACGAATTATAGTCAATTTAATTTTTTTTTTTAATTTAAAAATGGACGATGTATAGTCCATTAAATTTTGTATATATAGTTAGTCTATTTAATTTTTTGCATCTAAAATAGACGATGTATAGTCTATATAATTATTTGCACACGAATCGGACGATTTATAATCGATAAAATTTTTTCATAAAAAATTGAAAAAAAGACGATGTATAGTCCATTATATTTTTTTCATAAAAAAATTTTTTGCATGAAAAATGGATGATGTATAGTTTATTAAATTCTTTGCACGAAAAGAAGATGACGTATATAGTCCATTTAATTTTTTAGATACGAAATGGACGAATTATAGTCAATTTAATTTTTTTTTTAATTTAAAAATGGACGATGTATAGTCCATTAAATTTTGTATATATAGTTAGTCTATTTAATTTTTTGCATCTAAAATAGACGATGTATAGTCTATATAATTATTTGCACACGAATCGGACGATTTATAGTCGATAAAATTTTTTCATAAAAAATTGAAAAAAAGACGATGTATAGTCCATTATATTTTTTTCATAAAAAAATTTTTTGCATGAAAAATGGATGATGTATAGTTTATTAAATTCTTTGCACGAAAAGAAGACGACGTATATAGTCCATTTAATTTTTTAGATACGAAATGGACGAATTATAGTCAATTTAATTTTTTTTTTAAATTTAAAAATGGACGATGTATAGTCCATTAAATTTTGTATATATAGTTAGTCTATTTAATTTTTTGCATCTAAAATAGACGATGTATAGTCTATATAATTATTTGCACACGAATCGGACGATTTACAATCGATAAAATTTTTTCATAAAAAATTGAAAAAAAGACGATGTATAGTCCATTATATTTTTTTCATAAAAAAATTTTTTGCATGAAAAATGGATGATGTATAGTTTATTAAATTCTTTGCACGAAAAGAAGACGACGTATATAGTCCATTTAATTTTTTAGATACGAAATGGACGAATTATAGTCAATTTAATTTTTTTTTTAAATTTAAAAATGGACGATGTATAGTCCATTAAATTTTGTATATATAGTTAGTCTATTTAATTTTTTGCATCTAAAATAGACGATGTATAGTCTATATAATTATTTGCACACGAATCGGACGATTTATAGTCGATAAAATTTTTTCATAAAAAATTGAAAAAAAGACGATGTATAGTCCATTATATTTTTTTCATAAAAAAATTTTTTGCATGAAAAATGGATTATGTATAGTTTATTAAATTCCTTGCACGAAAAGAAGACGACGTATATAGTCAATTTAATTTTTTAGATACGAAATGGACGAATTATAGTCAATTTAATTTTTTTTTTAAATTTAAAAATGGACGATGTATAGTCCATTAAATTTTGTATATATAGTTAGTCTATTTAATTTTTTGCATCTAAAATAGCCGATGTATAGTCTATATAATTATTTGCACACGAATCGGACGATTTATAGTCGATAAAATTTTTTCATAAAAAATTGAAAAAAAGACGATGTATAGTCCATTATATTTTTTTCATAAAAAAATTTTTTGCATGAAAAATGGATGATGTATAGTTTATTAAATTCTTTGCACGAAAAGAAGACGACGTATATAGTCAATTTAATTTTTTAGATACGAAATGGATTTAATTTTTTTTTTAAATTTAAAAATGGACGATGTATAGTCCATTAAATTTTGTATATATAGTTAGTCTATTTAATTTTTTGCATCTAAAATAGACGATGTATAGTCTATATAATTATTTGCACACGAATCGGACGATTTATAGTCGATAAAATTTTTTCATAAAAAATTGAAAAAAAGACGATGTATAGTCCATTATATTTTTTTCATAAAAAAATTTTTTGCATGAAAAATGGATTATGTATAGTTTATTAAATTCCTTGCACGAAAAGAAGACGACGTATATAGTCAATTTAATTTTTTAGATACGAAATGGACGAATTATAGTCAATTTAATTTTTTTTTTAAATTTAAAAATGGACGATGTATAGTCCATTAAATTTTGTATATATAGTTAGTCTATTTAATTTTTTGCATCTAAAATAGCCGATGTATAGTCTATATAATTATTTGCACACGAATCGGACGATTTATAGTCGATAAAATTTTTTCATAAAAAATTGAAAAAAAGACGATTATATTTTTTTCATAAAAAAATTTTTTGCATGAAAAATGGATGATGTATAGTTTATTAAATTCTTTGCACGAAAAGAAGACGACGTATATAGTCAATTTAATTTTTTAGATACGAAATGGACGAATTATAGTCAATTTAATTTTTTTTTTTAATTTAAAAATGGACGATGTATAGTCCATTAAATTTTGTATATATAGTTAGTCTATTTAATTTTTTGCATCTAAAATAGACGATGTATAGTCTATATAATTATTTGCACACGAATCGGACGATTTATAATCGATAAAATTTTTTCATAAAAAATTGAAAAAAAGACGATGTATAATAGTCCATTATATTTTTTTCATAAAAAAATTTTTTGCATGAAAAATGGATGATGTATAGTTTATTAAATTCTTTGCACGAAAAGAAGACGACGTATATAGTCCATTTAATTTTTTAGATACGAAATGGACGAATTATAGTCAATTTAATTTTTTTTTTTAAATTTAAAAATGGACGATGTATAGTCCATTAAATTTTGTATATATAGTTAGTCTATTTAATTTTTTGCATCTAAAATAGACGATGTATAGTCTATATAATTATTTGCACACGAATCGGACGATTTATAGTCGATAAAATTTTTTCATAAAAAATTGAAAAAAAGACGATGTATAGTCCATTATATTTTTTTCATAAAAAAATTTTTTGCATGAAAAATGGATGATGTATAGTTTATTAAATTCCTTGCACGAAAAGAAGACGACGTATATAGTCAATTTAATTTTTTAGATACGAAATGGACGAATTATAGTCAATTTAATTTTTTTTTTTTTAAATTTAAAAATGGACGATGTATAGTCCATTAAATTTTGTATATATAGTTAGTCTATTTAATTTTTTGCATCTAAAATAGCCGATGTATAGTCTATATAATTATTTGCACACGAATCGGACGATTTATAGTCGATAAAATTTTTTCATAAAAAATTGAAAAAAAGACGATGTATAGTCCATTATATTTTTTTCATAAAAAAATTTTTTGCATGAAAAATGGATGATGTATAGTTTATTAAATTCTTTGCACGAAAAGAAGACGACGTATATAGTCAATTTAATTTTTTAGATACGAAATGGACGAATTATAGTCAATTTAATTTTTTTTTTAAATTTAAAAATGGACGATGTATAGTCCATTAAATTTTGTATATATAGTTAGTCTATTTAATTTTTTGCATCTAAAATAGCCGATGTATAGTCTATATAATTATTTGCACACGAATCGGACGATTTATAGTCGATAAAATTTTTTCATAAAAAATTGAAAAAAAGACGATGTATAGTCCATTATATTTTTTTCATAAAAAAATTTTTTGCATGAAAAATGGATGATGTATAGTTTATTAAATTCTTTGCACGAAAAGAAGACGACGTATATAGTCAATTTAATTTTTTAGATACGAAATGGACGAATTATAGTCAATTTAATTTTTTTTTTAAATTTAAAAATGGACGATGTATAGTCCATTAAATTTTGTATATATAGTTAGTCTATTTAATTTTTTGCATCTAAAATAGCCGATGTATAGTCTATAAATTTATTTGCACACGAATCGGACGATTTATAGTCGATAAAATTTTTTCATAAAAAATTGAAAAAAAGACGATGTATAGTCCATTATATTTTTTTCATAAAAAAATTTTTTGCATGAAAAATGGATGATGTATAGTTTATTAAATTCTTTGCACGAAAAGAAGACGACGTATATAGTCAATTTAATTTTTTAGATACGAAATGGACGAATTATAGTCAATTTAATTTTTTTTTTAAATTTAAAAATGGACGATGTATAGTCCATTAAATTTTGTATATATAGTTAGTCTATTTAATTTTTTGCATCTAAAATAGACGATGTATAGTCTATATAATTATTTGCACACGAATCGGACGATTTATAATCGATAAAATTTTTTCATAAAAAATTGAAAAAAAGACGATGTATTATAGTCCATTATATTTTTTTCATAAAAAAATTTTTTGCATGAAAAATGGATGATGTATAGTTTATTAAATTCTTTGCACGAAAAGAAGACGACGTATATAGTCCATTTAATTTTTTAGATACGAAATGGACGAATTATAGTCAATTTAATTTTTTTTTTAAATTTAAAAATGGACGATGTATAGTCCATTAAATTTTGTATATATAGTTAGTCTATTTAATTTTTTGCATCTAAAATAGAGGATGTATAGTCTATATAATTATTTGCACACGAATCGGACGATTTATAATCGATAAAATTTTTTCATAAAAAATTGAAAAAAAGACGATGTATAGTCCATTATATTTTTTTCATAAAAAAATTTTTTGCATGAAAAATGGATGATGTATAGTTTATTGAATTCTTTGCACGAAAAGAAGACGACGTATATAGTCCATTTAATTTTTTAGATACGAAATGGACGAATTATAGTCAATTTAATTTTTTTTTTAAATTTAAAAATGGACGATGTATAGTCCATTAAATTTTGTATATATAGTTAGTCTATTTAATTTTTTGCATCTAAAATAGAGGATGTATAGTCTATATAATTATTTGCACACGAATCGGACGATTTATAATCGATAAAATTTTTTCATAAAAAATTGAAAAAAAGACGATGTATAGTCCATTATATTTTTTTCATAAAAAAATTTTTTGCATGAAAAATGGATGATGTATAGTTTATTGAATTCTTTGCACGAAAAGAAGACGACGTATATAGTCCATTTAATTTTTTAGATACGAAATGGACGAATTATAGTCAATTTAATTTTTTTTTTAAATTTAAAAATGGACGATGTATAGTCCATTAAATTTTGTATATATAGTTAGTCTATTTAATTTTTTGCATCTAAAATAGACGATGTATAGTCTATATAATTATTTGCACACGAATCGGACGATTTATAGTCGATAAAATTTTTTCATAAAAAATTGAAAAAAAAAGATGTATAGTCCATTATATTTTTTTCATAAAAAAATTTTTTGCATGAAAAATGGATGATGTATAGTTTATTAAATTCCTTGCACGAAAAGAAGACGACGTATATAGTCAATTTAATTTTTTAAATACGAAATGGACGAATTATAGTCAATTTAATTTTTTTTTTTAATTTAAAAATGGACGATGTATAGTCCATTAAATTTTGTATATATAGTTAGTCTATTTAATTTTTTGCATCTAAAATAGCCGATGTATAGTCTATATAATTATTTGCACACGAATCGGACGATTTATAGTCGATAAAATTTTTTCATAAAAAATTGAAAAAAAGACGATGTATAGTCCATTATATTTTTTTCATAAAAAAATTTTTTGCATGAAAAATGGATGATGTATAGTTTATTAAATTCTTTGCACGAAAAGAAGACGACGTATATAGTCAATTTAATTTTTTAGATACGAAATGGACGAATTATAGTCAATTTAATTTTTTTTTTAAATTTAAAAATGGACGATGTATAGTCCATTAAATTTTGTATATATAGTTAGTCTATTTAATTTTTTGCACCTAAAATAGCCGATGTATAGTCTATATAATTATTTGCACACGAATCGGACGATTTATAGTCGATAAAATTTTTTCATAAAAAATTGAAAAAAAGACGATGTATAGTCCATTATATTTTTTTCATAAAAAAATTTTTTCCATGAAAAATGGATGATGTATAGTTTATTAAATTCTTTGCACGAAAAGAAGACGACGTATATAGTCAATTTAATTTTTTAGATACGAAATGGACGAATTATAGTCAATTTAATTTTTTTTTTAAATTTAAAAATGGACGATGTATAGTCCATTAAATTTTGTATATATAGTTAGTCTATTTAATTTTTTGCATCTAAAATAGCCGATGTATAGTCTATATAATTATTTGCACACGAATCGGACGATTTATAGTCGATAAAATTTTTTCATAAAAAATTGAAAAAAAGACGATGTATAGTCCATTATATTTTTTTCATAAAAAAATTTTTTGCATGAAAAATGGATGATGTATAGTTTATTAAATTCTTTGCACGAAAAGAAGACGACGTATATAGTCAATTTAATTTTTTAGATACGAAATGGACGAATTATAGTCAATTAAATTTTTTTTTTAAATTTAAAAATGGACGATGTATAGTCCATTAAATTTTGTATATATAGTTAGTCTATTTAATTTTTTGCATCTAAAATAGCCGATGTATAGTCTATATAATTATTTGCACACGAATCGGACGATTTATAGTCGATAAAATTTTTTCATAAAAAATTGAAAAAAAGACGATGTATAGTCCATTATATTTTTTTCATAAAAAAATTTTTGCATGAAAAATGGATGATGTATAGTTTATTAAATTCTTTGCACGAAAAGAAGACGACGTATATAGTCAATTTAATTTTTTAGATACGAAATGGACGAATTATAGTAAATTTAATTTTTTTTTTAAATTTAAAAATGGACGATGTATAGTCCATTAAATTTTGTATATATAGTTAGTCTATTTAATTTTTTGCATCTAAAAAAGCCGATGTATAGTCTATATAATTATTTGCACACGAATCGGACGATTTATAGTCGATAAAATTTTTTCATAAAAAATTGAAAAAAAGACGATGTATAGTCCATTATATTTTTTTCATAAAAAAATTTTTTGCATGAAAAATGGATGATGTATAGTTTATTAAATTCTTTGCACGAAAAGAAGACGACGTATATAGTCAATTTAATTTTTTAGATACGAAATGGACGAATTATAGTCAATTTAATTTTTTTTTTAAATTTAAAAATGGACGATGTATAGTCCATTAAATTTTGTATATATAGTTAGTCTATTTAATTTTTTGCATCTAAAATAGTCTATATAATTATTTGCACACGAATCGGACGATTTATAGTCGATAAAATTTTTTCATAAAAAATTGAAAAAAAGACGATGTATAGTCCATTATGTTTTTTTCATAAAAAAATTTTTTGCATGAAAAATGGATGATGTATAGTTTATTAAATTCTTTGCACGAAAAGAAGACGACGTATATAGTCCATTTAATTTTTTAGATACGAAATGGACGAATTATAGTCAATTTAATTTTTTTTTTAAATTTAAAAATGGACGATGTATAGTCCATTAAATTTTGTATATATAGTTAGTCTATTTAATTTTTTGCATCTAAAATAGACGATGTATAGTCTATATAATTATTTGCACACGAATCGGACGATTTATAGTCGATAAAATTTTTTCATAAAAAATTGAAAAAAAGACGATGTATAGTCCATTATATTTTTTTCATAAAAAATTTTTTTGCATGAAAAATGGATGATGTATAGTTTATTAAATTCCTTGCACGAAAAGAAGACGACGTATATAGTCAATTTAATTTTTTAGATACGAAATGGACGAATTATAGTCAATTTAATTTTTTTTTTAAATTTAAAAATGGACGATGTATAGTCCATTAAATTTTGTATATATCGTTAGTCTATTTAATTTTTTGCATCTAAAATAGCCGATGTATAGTCTATATAATTATTTGCACACGAATCGGACGATTTATAGTCGATAAAATTTTTTCATAAAAAATTGAAAAAAAGACGATGTATAGTCCATTATATTTTTTTCATAAAAAATTTTTTTGCATGAAAAATGGATGATGTATAGTTTATTAAATTCTTTGCACGAAAAGAAGACGACGTATATAGTCAATTTAAATTTTTAGATACGAAATGGACGAATTATAGTCAATTTAATTTTTTTTTTTTAAATTTAAAAATGGACGATGTATAGTCCATTAAATTTTGTATATATAGTTAGTCTATTTAATTTTTTGCATCTAAAATAGCCGATGTATAGTTTATATAATTATTTGCACACGAATCGGACGATTTATAGTCGATAAAATTTTTTCATAAAAAATTGAAAAAAAGACGATGTATAGTCCATTATATTTTTTTCATAAAAAAATTTTTTGCATGAAAAATGGATGATGTATAGTTTATTAAATTCTTTGCACGAAAAGAAGACGACGTATATAGTCAATTTAATTTTTTAGATACGAAATGGACGAATTATAGTCAATTTAATTTTTTTTTTTAATTTAAAAATGGACGATGTATAGTCCATTAAATTTTGTATATATAGTTAGTCTATTTAATTTTTTGCATCTAAAATAGCCGATGTATAGTCTATATAATTATTTGCACACGAATCGGACGATTTATAGTCGATAAAATTTTTTCATAAAAAATTGAAAAAAAGACGATGTATAGTCCATTATATTTTTTTCATAAAAAAATTTTTTGCATGAAAAATGGATGATGTATAGTTTATTAAATTCTTTGCACGAAAAGAAGACGACGTATATAGTCAATTTAATTTTTTAGATACGAAATGGACGAATTATAGTCAATTTAATTTTTTTTTTAAATTTAAAAATGGACGATGTATAGTCCATTAAATTTTGTATATATAGTTAGTCTATTTAATTTTTTGCATCTAAAATAGCCGATGTATAGTCTATATAATTATTTGCACACGAATCGGACGATTTATAGTCGATAAAATTTTTTCATAAAAAATTGAAAAAAAGACGATGTATAGTCCATTATATTTTTTTCATAAAAAAATTTTTTGCATGAAAAATGGATGATGTATAGTTTATTAAATTCTTTGCACGAAAAGAAGACGACGTATATAGTCCATTTAATTTTTTAGATACGAAATGGACGAATTATATTCAATTTAATTTTTTTTTTAAATTTAAAAATGGACGATGTATAGTCCATTAAATTTTGTATATATAGTTAGTCTATTTAATTTTTTGCATCTAAAATAGACGATGTATAGTCTATATAATTATTTGCACACGAATCGGACGATTTATAGTCGATAAAATTTTTTCATAAAAAATTGAAAAAAAGACGATGTATAGTCCATTATATTTTTTTCATAAAAAAATTTTTTGCATGAAAAATGGATGATGTATAGTTTATTAAATTCTTTGCACGAAAAGAAGACGACGTATATAGTCAATTTAATTTTTTAGATACGAAATGGACGAATTATAGTCAATTTAATTTTTTTTTTAAATTTAAAAATGGACGATGTATAGTCCATTAAATTTTGTATATATAGTTAGTCTATTTAATTTTTTGCATCTAAAATAGACGATGTATAGTCTATATAATTATTTGCACACGAATCGGACGATTTATAGTCGATAAAATTTTTTCATAAAAAATTGAAAAAAAGACGATGTATAAGTCCATTATATTTTTTTCATAAAAAAATTTTTTGCATGAAAAATGGATGATGTATAGTTTATTAAATTCCTTGCACGAAAAGAAGACGACGTATATAGTCAATTTAATTTTTTAGATACGAAATGGACGAATTATAGTCAATTTAAATTTTTTTTTAAATTTAAAAATGGACGATGTATAGTCCATTAAATTTTGTATATATAGTTAGTCTATTTAATTTTTTGCATCTAAAATAGCCGATGTATAGTCTATATAATTATTTGCACACGAATCGGACGATTTATAGTCGATAAAATTTTTTCATAAAAAATTGAAAAAAAGACGATGTATAGTCCATTATATTTTTTTCATAAAAAAATTTTTTGCATGAAAAATGGATGATGTATAGTTTATTAAATTCTTTGCACGAAAAGAAGACGACGTATATAGTCCATTTAATTTTTTAGATACGAAATGGACGAATTATAGTCAATTTAATTTTTTTTTAAATTTAAAAATGGACGATGTATAGTCCATTAAATTTTGTATATATAGTTAGTCTACTTAATTTTTTGCATCTAAAATAGACGATGTATAGTCTATATAATTATTTGCACACGAATCGGACGATTTATAGTCGATAAAATTTTTTCATAAAAAATTGAAAAAAAGACGATGTATAAGTCCATTATATTTTTTTCATAAAAAAATTTTTTGCATGAAAAATGGATGATGTATAGTTTATTAAATTCCTTGCACGAAAAGAAGACGACGTATATAGTCAATTTAATTTTTTAGATACGAAATGGACGAATTATAGTCAATTTAATTTTTTTTTTAAATTTAAAAATGGACGATGTATAGTCCATTAAATTTTGTATATATAGTTAGTCTATTTAATTTTTTGCATCTAAACTAGCCGATGTATAGTCTATATAATTATTTGCACACGAATCGGACGATTTATAGTCGATAAAATTTTTTCATAAAAAATTGAAAAAAAGACGATGTATAGTCCATTATATTTTTTTCATAAAAAAATTTTTTGCATGAAAAATGGATGATGTATAGTTTATTAAATTCTTTGCACGAAAAGAAGACGACGTATATAGTCAATTTAATTTTTTAGATACGAAATGGACGAATTATAGTAAATTTAATTTTTTTTTTAAATTTAAAAATGGACGATGTATAGTCCATTAAATTTTGTATATATAGTTAGTCTATTTAATTTTTTGCATCTAAAATAGACGATGTATAGTCTATATAATTATTTGCACACGAATCGGACGATTTATAGTCGATAAAATTTTTTCATAAAAAATTTAAAAAAAGACGATGTATAGTCCATTATATTTTTTTCATAAAAAATTTTTTTGCATGAAAAATGGATGATGTATAGTTTATTAAATTCTTTGCACGAAAAGAAGACGACGTATATAGTCAATTTAAATTTTTAGATACGAAATGGACGAATTATAGTCAATTTAATTTTTTTTTTAAATTTAAAAATGGACGATGTATAGTCCATTAAATTTTGTATATATAGTTAGTCTATTTAATTTTTTGCATCTAAAATAGCCGATGTATAGTCTATATAATTATTTGCACACGAATCGGACGATTTATAGTCGATAAAATTTTTTCATAAAAAATTGAAAAAAAGACGATGTATAGTCCATTATATTTTTTTCATAAAAAAATTTTTTGCATGAAAAATGGATGATGTATAGTTTATTAAATTCTTTGCACGAAAAGAAGACGACGTATATAGTCAATTTAATTTTTTAGATACGAAATGGACGAATTATAGTCAATTTAATTTTTTTTTTAAATTTAAAAATGGACGATGTATAGTCCATTAAATTTTGTATATATAGTTAGTCTATTTAATTTTTTGCATCTAAAATAGACGATGTATAGTCTATATAATTATTTGCACACGAATCGGACGATTTATAATCGATAAAATTTTTTCATAAAAAATTGAAAAAAAGACGATGTATAGTCCATTATATTTTTTTCATAAAAAAATTTTTTGCATGAAAAATGGATGATGTATAGTTTATTAAATTCTTTGCACGAAAAGAAGACGACGTATATAGTCCATTTAATTTTTTAGATACGAAATGGACGAATTATAGTCAATTTAATTTTTTTTTTAAATTTAAAAATGGACGATGTATAGTCCATTAAATTTTGTATATATAGTTAGTCTATTTAATTTTTTGCATCTAAAATAGACGATGTATAGTCTATATAATTATTTGCACACGAATCGGACGATTTATAATCGATAAAATTTTTTCATAAAAAATTGAAAAAAAGACGATGTATAGTCCATTATATTTTTTTCATAAAAAAATTTTTTGCATGAAAAATGGATGATGTATAGTTTATTAAATTCCTTGCACGAAAAGAAGACGACGTATATAGTCAATTTAATTTTTTAGATACGAAATGGACGAATTATAGTCAATTTAATTTTTTTTTTTAATTTAAAAATGGACGATGTATAGTCCATTAAATTTTGTATATATAGTTAGTCTATTTAATTTTTTGCATCTAAAATAGCCGATGTATAGTCTATATAATTATTTGCACACGAATCGGACGATTTATAGTCGATAAAATTTTTTCATAAAAAATTGAAAAAAAGACGATGTATAGTCCATTATATTTTTTTCATAAAAAAATTTTTTGCATGAAAAATGGATGATGTATAGTTTATTAAATTCTTTGCACGAAAAGAAGACGACGTATATAGTCAATTTAATTTTTTAGATACGAAATGGACGAATTATATTCAATTTAATTTTTTTTTTAAATTTAAAAATGGACGATGTATAGTCCATTAAATTTTGTATATATAGTTAGTCTATTTAATTTTTTGCATCTAAAATAGACGATGTATAGTCTATATAATTATTTGCACACGAATCGGACGATTTATAGTCGATAAAATTTTTTCATAAAAAATTGAAAAAAAGACGATGTATAGTCCATTATATTTTTTTCATAAAAAATTTTTTTGCATGAAAAATGGATGATGTATAGTTTATTAAATTCTTTGCACGAAAAGAAGACGACGTATATAGTCAATTTAAATTTTTAGATACGAAATGGACGAATTATAGTCAATTTAATTTTTTTTTTTAAATTTAAAAATGGACGATGTATAGTCCATTAAATTTTGTATATATAGTTAGTCTATTTAATTTTTTGCATCTAAAATAGCCGATGTATAGTCTATATAATTATTTGCACACGAATCGGACGATTTATAGTCGATAAAATTTTTTCATAAAAAATTTAAAAAAAGACGATGTATAGTCCATTATATTTTTTTCATAAAAAAATTTTTTGCATGAAAAATGGATGATGTATAGTTTATTAAATTCTTTGCACGAAAAGAAGACGACGTATATAGTCAATTTAATTTTTTAGATACGAAATGGACGAATTATAGTCAATTTAATTTTTTTTTTAAATTTAAAAATGGACGATGTATAGTCCATTAAATTTTGTATATATAGTTAGTCTATTTAATTTTTTGCATCTAAAATAGCCGATGTATAGTCTATATAATTATTTGCACACGAATCGGACGATTTATAGTCGATAAAATTTTTTCATAAAAAATTGAAAAAAAGACGATGTATAGTCCATTATATTTTTTTCATAAAAAATTTTTTTGCATGAAAAATGGATGATGTATAGTTTATTAAATTCTTTGCACGAAAAGAAGACGACGTATATAGTCAATTTAATTTTTTAGATACGAAATGGACGAATTATAGTCAATTTAATTTTTTTTTTTAAATTTAAAAATGGACGATGTATAGTCCATTAAATTTTGTATATATAGTTAGTCTATTTAATTTTTTGCATCTAAAATAGACGATGTATAGTCTATATAATTATTTGCACACGAATCGGACGATTTATAAATAATAAAATTTTTTCATAAAAAATTGAAAAAAAGACGATGTATAGTCCATTATATTTTTTTCATAAAAAAATTTTTTGCATGAAAAATGGATGATGTATAGTTTATTAAATTCTTTGCACGAAAAGAAGACGACGTATATAGTCCATTTAATTTTTTAGATACGAAATGAACGAATTATAGTCAATTTAATTTTTTTTTTAAATTTAAAAATGGACGATGTATAGTCCATTAAATTTTGTATATATAGTTAGTCTATTTAATTTTTTGCATCTAAAATAGACGATGTATAGTCTATATAATTATTTGCACACGAATCGGACGATTTATAATCGATAAAATTTTTTCATAAAAAATTGAAAAAAAGACGATGTATAGTCCATTATATTTTTTTCATAAAAAAATTTTTTCCATGAAAAATGGATGATGTATAGTTTATTAAATTCTTTGCACGAAAAGAAGACGACGTATATAGTCCATTTAATTTTTTAGATACGAAATGGACGAATTATAGTCAATTTAATTTTTTTTTTAAATTTAAAAATGGACGATGTATAGTCCATTAAATTTTGTATATATAGTTAGTCTATTTAATTTTTTGCATCTAAAATAGACGATGTATAGTCTATATAATTATTTGCACACGAATCGGACGATTTATAGTCGATAAAATTTTTTCATAAAAAATTGAAAAAAAGACGATGTATAGTCCATTATATTTTTTTCATAAAAAAATTTTTTGCATGAAAAATGGATGATGTATAGTTTATTAAATTCTTTGCACGAAAAGAAGACGACGTATATAGTCCATTTAATTTTTTAGATACGAAATGGACGAATTATAGTCAATTTAATTTTTTTTTTAAATTTAAAAATGGACGATGTATAGTCCATTAAATTTTGTATATATAGTTAGTCTATTTAATTTTTTGCATCTAAAATAGACGATGTATAGTCTATATAATTATTTGCACACGAATCGGACGATTTATAATCGATAAAATTTTTTCATAAAAAATTGAAAAAAAGACGATGTATAGTCCATTATATTTTTTTCATAAAAAAATTTTTTGCATGAAAAATGGATGATGTATAGTTTATTAAATTCTTTGCACGAAAAGAAGACGACGTATATAGTCAATTTAAATTTTTAGATACGAAATGGACGAATTATATTCAATTTAATTTTTTTTTTTAATTTAAAAATGGACGATGTATAGTCCATTAAATTTTGTATATATAGTTAGTCTATTTAATTTTTTGCATCTAAAATAGCCGATGTATAGTCTATATAATTATTTGCACACGAATCGGACGATTTATAGTCGATAAAATTTTTTCATAAAAAATTGAAAAAAAGACGATGTATAGTCCATTATATTTTTTTCATAAAAAAATTTTTTGCATGAAAAATGGATGATGTATAGTTTATTAAATTCTTTGCACGAAAAGAAGACGACGTATATAGTCAATTTAATTTTTTAGATACGAAATGGACGAATTATAGTCAATTTAATTTTTTTTTTTAAATTTAAAAATAGACGATGTATAGTCCATTAAATTTTGTATATATAGTTAGTCTATTTAATTTTTTGCATCTAAAATAGACGATGTATAGTCTATATAATTATTTGCACACGAATCGGACGATTTATAATCGATAAAATTTTTTCATAAAAAATTGAAAAAAAGACGATGTATAGTCCATTATATTTTTTTCATAAAAAAATTTTTTGCATGAAAAATGGATGATGTATAGTTTATTAAATTCTTTGCACGAAAAGAAGACGACGTATATAGTCCATTTAATTTTTTAGATACGAAATGGACGAATTATAGTCAATTTAATTTTTTTTTTTAATTTAAAAATGGACGATGTATAGTCCATTAAATTTTGTATATATAGTTAGTCTATTTAATTTTTTGCATCTAAAATAGCCGATGTATAGTCTATATAATTATTTGCACACGAATCGGACGATTTATAGTCGATAAAATTTTTTCATAAAAAATTGAAAAAAAGACGATGTATAGTCCATTATATTTTTTTCATAAAAAAATTTTTTGCATGAAAAATGGATGATGTATAGTTTATTAAATTCTTTGCACGAAAAGAAGACGACGTATATAGTCAATTTAATTTTTTAGATACGAAATGGACGAATTATAGTCAATTTAATTTTTTTTTTAAATTTAAAAATGGACGATGTATAGTCCATTAAATTTTGTATATATAGTTAGTCTATTTAATTTTTTGCATCTAAAATAGACGATGTATAGTCTATATAATTATTTGCACACGAATCGGACGATTTATAATCGATAAAATTTTTTCATAAAAAATTGAAAAAAAGACGATGTATAGTCCATTATATTTTTTTCATAAAAAAATTTTTTGCATGAAAAATGGATGATGTATAGTTTATTAAATTCTTTGCACGAAAAGAAGACGACGTATATAGTCCATTTAATTTTTTAGATACGAAATGGACGAATTATAGTCAATTTAATTTTTTTTTTAAATTTAAAAATGGACGATGTATAGTCCATTAAATTTTGTATATATAGTTAGTCTATTTAATTTTTTGCATCTAAAATAGACGATGTATAGTCTATATAATTATTTGCACACGAATCGGACGATTTATAATCGATAAAATTTTTTCATAAAAAATTGAAAAAAAGACGATGTATAGTCCATTATATTTTTTTCATAAAAAAATTTTTTGCATGAAAAATGGATGATGTATAGTTTATTAAATTCCTTGCACGAAAAGAAGACGACGTATATAGTCAATTTAATTTTTTAGATACGAAATGGACGAATTATAGTCAATTTAATTTTTTTTTTTAATTTAAAAATGGACGATGTATAGTCCATTAAATTTTGTATATATAGTTAGTCTATTTAATTTTTTGCATCTAAAATAGCCGATGTATAGTCTATATAATTATTTGCACACGAATCGGACGATTTATAGTCGATAAAATTTTTTCATAAAAAATTGAAAAAAAGACGATGTATAGTCCATTATATTTTTTTCATAAAAAAATTTTTTGCATGAAAAATGGATGATGTATAGTTTATTAAATTCTTTGCACGAAAAGAAGACGACGTATATAGTCAATTTAATTTTTTAGATACGAAATGGACGAATTATATTCAATTTAATTTTTTTTTTAAATTTAAAAATGGACGATGTATAGTCCATTAAATTTTGTATATATAGTTAGTCTATTTAATTTTTTGCATCTAAAATAGACGATGTATAGTCTATATAATTATTTGCACACGAATCGGACGATTTATAGTCGATAAAATTTTTTCATAAAAAATTGAAAAAAAGACGATGTATAGTCCATTATATTTTTTTCATAAAAAATTTTTTTGCATGAAAAATGGATGATGTATAGTTTATTAAATTCTTTGCACGAAAAGAAGACGACGTATATAGTCAATTTAAATTTTTAGATACGAAATGGACGAATTATAGTCAATTTAATTTTTTTTTTTAAATTTAAAAATGGACGATGTATAGTCCATTAAATTTTGTATATATAGTTAGTCTATTTAATTTTTTGCATCTAAAATAGCCGATGTATAGTCTATATAATTATTTGCACACGAATCGGACGATTTATAGTCGATAAAATTTTTTCATAAAAAATTGAAAAAAAGACGATGTATAGTCCATTATATTTTTTTCATAAAAAAATTTTTTGCATGAAAAATGGATGATGTATAGTTTATTAAATTCTTTGCACGAAAAGAAGACGACGTATATAGTCAATTTAATTTTTTAGATACGAAATGGACGAATTATAGTCAATTTAATTTTTTTTTTAAATTTAAAAATGGACGATGTATAGTCCATTAAATTTTGTATATATAGTTAGTCTATTTAATTTTTTGCATCTAAAATAGCCGATGTATAGTCTATATAATTATTTGCACACGAATCGGACGATTTATAGTCGATAAAATTTTTTCATAAAAAATTGAAAAAAAGACGATGTATAGTCCATTATATTTTTTTCATAAAAAATTTTTTTGCATGAAAAATGGATGATGTATAGTTTATTAAATTCTTTGCACGAAAAGAAGACGACGTATATAGTCAATTTAATTTTTTAGATACGAAATGGACGAATTATAGTCAATTTAATTTTTTTTTTTAAATTTAAAAATGGACGATGTATAGTCCATTAAATTTTGTATATATAGTTAGTCTATTTAATTTTTTGCATCTAAAATAGACGATGTATAGTCTATATAATTATTTGCACACGAATCGGACGATTTATAAATAATAAAATTTTTTCATAAAAAATTGAAAAAAAGACGATGTATAGTCCATTATATTTTTTTCATAAAAAAATTTTTTGCATGAAAAATGGATGATGTATAGTTTATTAAATTCTTTGCACGAAAAGAAGACGACGTATATAGTCCATTTAATTTTTTAGATACGAAATGGACGAATTATAGTCAATTTAATTTTTTTTTTAAATTTAAAAATGGACGATGTATAGTCCATTAAATTTTGTATATATAGTTAGTCTATTTAATTTTTTGCATCTAAAATAGACGATGTATAGTCTATATAATTATTTGCACACGAATCGGACGATTTATAATCGATAAAATTTTTTCATAAAAAATTGAAAAAAAGACGATGTATAGTCCATTATATTTTTTTCATAAAAAAATTTTTTCCATGAAAAATGGATGATGTATAGTTTATTAAATTCTTTGCACGAAAAGAAGACGACGTATATAGTCCATTTAATTTTTTAGATACGAAATGGACGAATTATAGTCAATTTAATTTTTTTTTTAAATTTAAAAATGGACGATGTATAGTCCATTAAATTTTGTATATATAGTTAGTCTATTTAATTTTTTGCATCTAAAATAGACGATGTATAGTCTATATAATTATTTGCACACGAATCGGACGATTTATAGTCGATAAAATTTTTTCATAAAAAATTGAAAAAAAGACGATGTATAGTCCATTATATTTTTTTCATAAAAAAATTTTTTGCATGAAAAATGGATGATGTATAGTTTATTAAATTCTTTGCACGAAAAGAAGACGACGTATATAGTCCATTTAATTTTTTAGATACGAAATGGACGAATTATAGTCAATTTAATTTTTTTTTTAAATTTAAAAATGGACGATGTATAGTCCATTAAATTTTGTATATATAGTTAGTCTATTTAATTTTTTGCATCTAAAATAGACGATGTATAGTCTATATAATTATTTGCACACGAATCGGACGATTTATAATCGATAAAATTTTTTCATAAAAAATTGAAAAAAAGACGATGTATAGTCCATTATATTTTTTTCATAAAAAAATTTTTTGCATGAAAAATGGATGATGTATAGTTTATTAAATTCTTTGCACGAAAAGAAGACGACGTATATAGTCAATTTAAATTTTTAGATACGAAATGGACGAATTATATTCAATTTAATTTTTTTTTTTAATTTAAAAATGGACGATGTATAGTCCATTAAATTTTGTATATATAGTTAGTCTATTTAATTTTTTGCATCTAAAATAGCCGATGTATAGTCTATATAATTATTTGCACACGAATCGGACGATTTATAGTCGATAAAATTTTTTCATAAAAAATTGAAAAAAAGACGATGTATAGTCCATTATATTTTTTTCATAAAAAAATTTTTTGCATGAAAAATGGATGATGTATAGTTTATTAAATTCTTTGCACGAAAAGAAGACGACGTATATAGTCAATTTAATTTTTTAGATACGAAATGGACGAATTATAGTCAATTTAATTTTTTTTTTTAAATTTAAAAATAGACGATGTATAGTCCATTAAATTTTGTATATATAGTTAGTCTATTTAATTTTTTGCATCTAAAATAGACGATGTATAGTCTATATAATTATTTGCACACGAATCGGACGATTTATAATCGATAAAATTTTTTCATAAAAAATTGAAAAAAAGACGATGTATAGTCCATTATATTTTTTTCATAAAAAAAATTTTTGCATGAAAAATGGATGATGTATAGTTTATTAAATTCTTTGCACGAAAAGAAGACGACGTATATAGTCCATTTAATTTTTTAGATACGAAATGGACGAATTATAGTCAATTTAATTTTTTTTTTTAATTTAAAAATGGACGATGTATAGTCCATTAAATTTTGTATATATAGTTAGTCTATTTAATTTTTTGCATCTAAAATAGCCGATGTATAGTCTATATAATTATTTGCACACGAATCGGACGATTTATAGTCGATAAAATTTTTTCATAAAAAATTTAAAAAAAGACGATGTATAGTCCATTATATTTTTTTCATAAAAAAATTTTTTGCATGAAAAATGGATGATGTATAGTTTATTAAATTCTTTGCACGAAAAGAAGACGACGTATATAGTCAATTTAATTTTTTAGATACGAAATGGACGAATTATAGTCAATTTAATTTTTTTTTTAAATTTAAAAATGGACGATGTATAGTCCATTAAATTTTGTATATATAGTTAGTCTATTTAATTTTTTGCATCTAAAATAGACGATGTATAGTCTATATAATTATTTGCACACGAATCGGACGATTTATAATCGATAAAATTTTTTCATAAAAAATTGAAAAAAAGACGATGTATAGTCCATTATATTTTTTTCATAAAAAAATTTTTTGCATGAAAAATGGATGATGTATAGTTTATTAAATTCTTTGCACGAAAAGAAGACGACGTATATAGTCCATTTAATTTTTTAGATACGAAATGGACGAATTATAGTCAATTAAATTTTTTTTTTAAATTTAAAAATGGACGATGTATAGTCCATTAAATTTTGTATATATAGTTAGTCTATTTAATTTTTTGCATCTAAAATAGACGATGTATAGTCTATATAATTATTTGCACACGAATCGGACGATTTATAATCGATAAAATTTTTTCATAAAAAATTTAAAAAAAGACGATGTATAGTCCATTATATTTTTTTCATAAAAAAATTTTTTGCATGAAAAATGGATGATGTATAGTTTATTAAATTCTTTGCACGAAAAGAAGACGACGTATATAGTCCATTTAATTTTTTAGATACGAAATGGACGAATTATAGTCAATTTAATTTTTTTTTTAAATTTAAAAATGGACGATGTATAGTCCATTAAATTTTGTATATATAGTTAGTCTATTTAATTTTTTGCATTTAAAATAGACGATGTATAGTCTATATAATTATTTGCACACGAATCGGACGATTTATAGTCGATAAAATTTTTTCATAAAAAATTGAAAAAAAGACGATGTATAGTCCATTATATTTTTTTCATAAAAAATTTTTTTGCATGAAAAATGGATGATGTATAGTTTATTAAATTCTTTGCACGAAAAGAAGACGACGTATATAGTCAATTTAAATTTTTAGATACGAAATGGACGAATTATAGTCAATTTAATTTTTTTTTTTAAATTTAAAAATGGACGATGTATAGTCCATTAAATTTTGTATATATAGTTAGTCTATTTAATTTTTTGCATCTAAAATAGCCGATGTATAGTCTATATAATTATTTGCACACGAATCGGACGATTTATAGTCGATAAAATTTTTTCATAAAAAATTGAAAAAAAGACGATGTATAGTCCATTATATTTTTTTCATAAAAAAATTTTTTGCATGAAAAATGGATGATGTATAGTTTATTAAATTCTTTGCACGAAAAGAAGACGACGTATATAGTCAATTTAATTTTTTAGATACGAAATGGACGAATTATAGTCAATTTAATTTTTTTTTTAAATTTAAAAATGGACGATGTATAGTCCATTAAATTTTGTATATATAGTTAGTCTATTTAATTTTTTGCATCTAAAATAGCCGATGTATAGTCTATATAATTATTTGCACACGAATCGGACGATTTATAGTCGATAAAATTTTTTCATAAAAAATTGAAAAAAAGACGATGTATAATGGATGATGTATAGTTTATTAAATTCTTTGCACGAAAAGAAGACGACGTATATAGTCAATTTAAATTTTTAGATACGAAATGGACGAATTATAGTCAATTTAATTTTTTTTTTTAAATTTAAAAATGGACGATGTATAGTCCATTAAATTTTGTATATATAGTTAGTCTATTTAATTTTTTGCATCTAAAATAGCCGATGTATAGTCTATATAATTATTTGCACACGAATCGGACGATTTATAGTCGATAAAATTTTTTCATAAAAAATTGAAAAAAAGACGATGTATAGTCCATTATATTTTTTTCATAAAAAAATTTTTTGCATGAAAAATGGATGATGTATAGTTTATTAAATTCTTTGCACGAAAAGAAGACGACGTATATAGTCAATTTAATTTTTTAGATACGAAATGGACGAATTATAGTCAATTTAATTTTTTTTTTAAATTTAAAAATGGACGATGTATAGTCCATTAAATTTTGTATATATAGTTAGTCTATTTAATTTTTTGCATCTAAAATAGCCGATGTATAGTCTATATAATTATTTGCACACGAATCGGACGATTTATAGTCGATAAAATTTTTTCATAAAAAATTGAAAAAAAGACGATGTATAGTCCATTATATTTTTTTCATAAAAAAATTTTTTGCATGAAAAATGGATGATGTATAGTTTATTAAATTCTTTGCACGAAAAGAAGACGACGTATATAGTCAATTTAATTTTTTAGATACGAAATGGACGAATTATAGTCAATTTAATTTTTTTTTTAAATTTAAAAATGGACGATGTATAGTCCATTAAATTTTGTATATATAGTTAGTCTATTTAATTTTTTGCATCTAAAATAGCCGATGTATAGTCTATATAATTATTTGCACACGAATCGGACGATTTATAGTCGATAAAATTTTTTCATAAAAAATTGAAAAAAAGACGATGTATAGTCCATTATATTTTTTTCATAAAAAAATTTTTTCCATGAAAAATGGATGATGTATAGTTTATTAAATTCTTTGCACGAAAAGAAGACGACGTATATAGTCAATTTAATTTTTTAGATACGAAATGGACGAATTATAGTCAATTTAATTTTTTTTTTAAATTTAAAAATGGACGATGTATAGTCCATTAAATTTTGTATATATAGTTAGTCTATTTAATTTTTTGCATCTAAAATAGCCGATGTATAGTCTATATAATTATTTGCACACGAATCGGACGATTTATAGTCGATAAAATTTTTTCATAAAAAATTGAAAAAAAGACGATGTATAGTCCATTATATTTTTTTCATAAAAAAATTTTTTGCATGAAAAATGGATGATGTATAGTTTATTAAATTCTTTGCACGAAAAGAAGACGACGTATATAGTCAATTTAATTTTTTAGATACGAAATGGACGAATTATATTCAATTTAATTTTTTTTTTAAATTTAAAAATGGACGATGTATAGTCCATTAAATTTTGTATATATAGTTAGTCTATTTAATTTTTTGCATCTAAAATAGACGATGTATAGTCTATATAATTATTTGCACACGAATCGGACGATTTATAGTCGATAAAATTTTTTCATAAAAAATTGAAAAAAAGACGATGTATAGTCCATTATATTTTTTTCATAAAAAAATTTTTTGCATGAAAAATGGATGATGTATAGTTTATTAAATTCTTTGCACGAAAAGAAGACGACGTATATAGTCAATTTAATTTTTTAGATACGAAATGGACGAATTATAGTCAATTTAATTTTTTTTTTTAATTTAAAAATGTACGATGTATAGTCCATTAAATTTTGTATATATAGTTAGTCTATTTAATTTTTTGCATCTAAAATAGCCGATGTATAGTCTATATAATTATTTGCACACGAATCGGACGATTTATAGTCGATAAAATTTTTTCATAAAAAATTGAAAAAAAGACGATGTATAGTCCATTATATTTTTTTCATAAAAAAATTTTTTGCATGAAAAATGGATGATGTATAGTTTATTAAATTCTTTGCACGAAAAGAAGACGACGTATATAGTCAATTTAATTTTTTAGATACGAAATGGACGAATTATAGTCAATTTAATTTTTTTTTTTAAATTTAAAAATGGACGATGTATAGTCCATTAAATTTTGTATATATAGTTAGTCTATTTAATTTTTTGCATCTAAAATAGACGATGTATAGTCTATATAATTATTTGCACACGAATCGGACGATTTATAATCGATAAAATTTTTTCATAAAAAATTGAAAAAAAGACGATGTATAGTCCATTATATTTTTTTCATAAAAAAATTTTTTGCATGAAAAATGGATGATGTATAGTTTATTAAATTCTTTGCACGAAAAGAAGACGACGTATATAGTCCATTTAATTTTTTAGATACGAAATGGACGAATTATAGTCAATTTAATTTTTTTTTTTAATTTAAAAATGGACGATGTATAGTCCATTAAATTTTGTATATATAGTTAGTCTATTTAATTTTTTGCATCTAAAATAGACGATGTATAGTCTATATAATTATTTGCACACGAATCGGACGATTTATAATCGATAAAATTTTTTCATAAAAAATTGAAAAAAAGACGATGTATAGTCCATTATATTTTTTTCATAAAAAAATTTTTTGCATGAAAAATGGATGATGTATAGTTTATTAAATTCTTTGCACGAAAAGAAGACGACGTATATAGTCAATTTAATTTTTTAGATACGAAATGGACGAATTATAGTCAATTTAATTTTTTTTTTAAATTTAAAAATGGACGATGTATAGTCCATTAAATTTTGTATATATAGTTAGTCTATTTAATTTTTTGCATCTAAAATAGCCGATGTATAGTCTATATAATTATTTGCACACGAATCGGACGATTTATAGTCGATAAAATTTTTTCATAAAAAATTGAAAAAAAGACGATGTATAGTCCATTATATTTTTTTCATAAAAAAATTTTTTGCATGAAAAATGGATGATGTATAGTTTATTAAATTCTTTGCACGAAAAGAAGACGACGTATATAGTCAATTTAATTTTTTATATACGAAATGGACGAATTATAGTCAATTTAATTTTTTTTTTAAATTTAAAAATGGACGATGTATAGTCCATTAAATTTTGTATATATAGTTAGTCTATTTAATTTTTTGCATCTAAAATAGACGATGTATAGTCTATATAATTATTTGCACACGAATCGGACGATTTATAGTCGATAAAATTTTTTCATAAAAAATTGAAAAAAAGACGATGTATAGTCCATTATATTTTTTTCATAAAAAAATTTTTTCCATGAAAAATGGATGATGTATAGTTTATTAAATTCTTTGCACGAAAAGAAGACGACGTATATAGTCCATTTAATTTTTTAGATACGAAATGGACGAATTATAGTCAATTTAATTTTTTTTTTAAATTTAAAAATGGACGATGTATAGTCCATTAAATTTTGTATATATAGTTAGTCTATTTAATTTTTTGCATCTAAAATAGCCGATGTATAGTCTATATAATTATTTGCACACGAATCGGACGATTTATAGTCAATAAAATTTTTTCATAAAAAATTGAAAAAAGACGATGTATAGTCCATTATATTTTTTTCATAAAAAAATTTTTTGCATGAAAAATGGATGATGTATAGTTTATTAAATTCTTTGCACGAAAAGAAGACGACGTATATAGTCCATTTAATTTTTTAGATACGAAATGGACGAATTATAGTCAATTTAATTTTTTTTTAAATTTAAAAATGGACGATGTATAGTCCATTAAATTTTGTATATATAGTTAGTCTATTTAATTTTTTGCATCTAAAATAGCCGATGTATAGTCTATATAATTATTTGCACACGAATCGGACGATTTATAGTCGATAAAATTTTTTCATAAAAAATTGAAAAAAAGACGATGTATAGTCCATTATATTTTTTTCATAAAAAAATTTTTTGCATGAAAAATGGATGATGTATAGTTTATTAAATTCTTTGCACGAAAAGAAGACGACGTATATAGTCAATTTAATTTTTTAGATACGAAATGGACGAATTATAGTCAATTTAATTTTTTTTTTTTAATTTAAAAATGGACGATGTATAGTCCATTAAATTTTGTATATATAGTTAGTCTATTTAATTTTTTGCATCTAAAATAGACGATGTATAGTCTATATAATTATTTGCACACGAATCGGACGATTTATAGTCGATAAAATTTTTTCATAAAAAATTGAAAAAAAGACGATGTATAGTCCATTATATTTTTTTCATAAAAAAATTTTTTGCATGAAAAATGGATGATGTATAGTTTATTAAATTCTTTGCACGAAAAGAAGACGACGTATATAGTCAATTTAATTTTTTTAAATACGAAATGGACGAATTATAGTCAATTTAATTTTTTTTTTTAAATTTAAAAATGGACGATGTATAGTCCATTAAATTTTGTATATATAGTTAGTCTATTTAATTTTTTGCATCTAAAATAGCCGATGTATAGTCTATATAATTATTTGCACACGAATCGGACGATTTATAGTCGATAAAATTTTTTCATAAAAAATTGAAAAAAAGACGATGTATAGTCCATTATATTTTTTTCATAAAAAAATTTTTTGCATGAAAAATGGATGATGTATAGTTTATTAAATTCTTTGCACGAAAAGAAGACGACGTATATAGTCAATATAATTTTTTAGATACGAAATGGACGAATTATAGTCAATTAAATTTTTTTTTTTAATTTAAAAATGGACGATGTATAGTCCATTAAATTTTGTATATATAGTTAGTCTATTTAATTTTTTGCATCTAAAATAGCCGATGTATAGTCTATATAATTATTTGCACACGAATCGGACGATTTATAGTCGATAAAATTTTTTCATAAAAAATTTAAAAAAAGACGATGTATAGTCCATTATATTTTTTTCATAAAAAAATTTTTTGCATGAAAAATGGATGATGTATAGTTTATTAAATTCTTTGCACGAAAAGAAGACGACGTATATAGTCAATTTAATTTTTTAGATACGAAATGGGCGAATTATAGTCAATTTAATTTTTTTTTTTAATTTAAAAATGGACGATGTATAGTCCATTAAATTTTGTATATATAGCTAGTCTATTTAATTTTTTGCATCTAAAATAGACGATGTATAGTCTATATAATTATTTGCACACGAATCGGACGATTTATAGTCAATAAAATTTTTTCATAAAAAATTGAAAAAAGACGATGTATAGTCCATTATATTTTTTTCATAAAAAAATTTTTTGCATGAAAAATGGATGATGTATAGTTTATTAAATTCTTTGCACGAAAAGAAGACGACGTATATAGTCAATTTAATTTTTTAGATACGAAATGGACGAATTATAGTCAATTTAATTTTTTTTTTAAATTTAAAAATGGACGATGTATAGTCCATTAAATTTTGTATATATAGTTAGTCTATTTAATTTTTTGCATCTAAAATAGCCGATGTATAGTCTATATAATTATTTGCACACGAATCGGACGATTTACAGTCGATAAAATTTTTTCATAAAAAATTGAAAAAAAGACGATTATAGTCCATTATATTTTTTTCATAAAAAAATTTTTTCCATGAAAAATGGATGATGTATAGTTTATTACATTCTTTGCACGAAAAGAAGACGACGTATATAGTCCATTTAATTTTTTAGATACGAAATGGACAAATTATAGTCAATTTAATTTTTTTTTTTAATTTAAAAATGGACGATGTATAAGTCCATTAAATTTTGTATATATAGTTAGTCTATTTAATTTTTTGCATCTAAAATAGACGATGTATAGTCTATATAATTATTTGCACACGAATCGGACGATTTATAGTCGATAAAATTTTTTCATAAAAAATTTAAAAAAAGACGATGTATAGTCCATTATATTTTTTTCATAAAAAAATTTTTTGCATGATAAATGGATGATGTATAGTTTATTAAATTCTTTGCACGAAAAGAAGACGACGTATATAGTCCATTTAATTTTTTAGATACGAAATGGACAAATTATAGTCAATGTAATTTTTTTTTTTTAATTTAAAAATGGATGATGTATAGTTCATTAAATTTTGTATATATAGTCAGTCTATTTAATTTTTTGCATCTAAAATAGACGATGTATAGTCTATATAATTATTTGCACACGAATCGGACGATTTATAGTCGATAAAATTTTTTCATAAAAAATTTAAAAAAAAGACGATTATAGTCCATTATATTTTTTTCATAAAAAAATTTTTTGCATGAAAAATGGATGATGTATAGTTTATTAAATTCTTTGCACGAAAAGAAGACGACGTATATAGTCCATTTAATTTTTTAGATACGAAATGGACGAATTATAGTCAATTTAATTTTTTTTTTAACTTAAAAATGGACGATGTATAGTCCATTAAATTTTGTATATATAGTTAGTCTATTTAATTTTTTGCATCTAAAATAGCCGATGTATAGTCTATATAATTATTTGCACACGAATCGGACGATTTATAGTCGATAAAATTTTTTCATAAAAAATTGAAAAAAAGACGATTATAGTCCATTATATTTTTTTCATAAAAAAATTTTTTGCATGAAAAATGGATGATGTATAGTTTATTAAATTCTTTGCACGAAAAGAAGACGACGTATATAGTCCATTTAATTTTTTAGATACGAAATGGACGAATTATAGTCAATTTAATTTTTTTTTTTATTTAAAAATGGAAGGTGTATAGTCCATTAAATTTTGTATATATAGTTAGTCTATTTAATTTTTTGCATCTAAAATAGACGATGTATAGTCTATATAATTATTTGCACACGAATCGGACGATTTATAGTCGATAAAATTTTTTCATAAAAAATTTAAAAAAAGACGATGTATAGTCCATTATATTTTTTTCATAAAAAAACTTTTTGCATGAAAAATGGATGATGTATAGTTTATTAAATTCTTTGCACGAAAAGAAGACGACGCATATAGTCCATTTAAGTTTTTACATACGAAATGGACGATTTAGTCCATTAAATTTTGTTCATAAAAAATGTTTTTGCATGAAAACAAGGCGACGTACATACATAGTCGATTTAATGTTTTACATACGGAACGGACGAATTATAGTCCATTTAATTTTTTTATAGAAAATTTAAAAATGAATGATGTATAATCCATTAAATTTTGTATGTATAGGGGACTTGGAAGCTAACATTCGTGGCGTTATTGCCAACATACGGCCCCATATGCTCGAAAAAGTGGTTGAAAATTGGACCTGTAGAATTGGCTTTATTCGAGCCAGCCGCGGCGGCCACATGCCCGAAATCATATTTAAACATTAATGGCATAAAATTATCCTTCCAATAAAGCCAAATTGATGGACATTAAAACGATTTTCTTGTGTTTTATTTCAATTCGAAGTTCTATACCTCTAAAAAAACACCCTGTATATTCCATTTAATTTTTTGCATGAAAAATAGACGATGTATAGTCTATTTAATTTTTGCATACAAAATGGACGATTAAATTTTTTTATAAAAAAAGCCTTCGATAATACAGGGAAATTTTGTAGTGCTGCCGTACTTTCAATGTAAGTTAATAAGAACTTTAATTAAACACTGAAAAAAGCTAAACTACATTTTGTTAGTTTGAGTTTTATTTAAGAACTGTCAAATATTGAAAAAATATGAAAACTACAATATCAAAGGCAACGTCGATACTATGAAAATATATAAATAAACATTGCCTGTAGAATAACATATTAAAGTAAATATTATCATTCCAAATTCATTTACAACACTCTCCCAGAATGATAAATTTCCAAATATTAATTAAAATAAATTTAAATGATTTAGATAATAATTAATAACAAAATAACAACAATATTAAAGAAGACCAAAGTGGTCCGCAAAGAACTTCATCTTCTGTGGGGTTACTGCTTTAGTTAAAACATCAGCTATCATCTCATTTGTGTTCAGATACTTCAGTACAATTTCCTTGTCTTCGATTTTTTGTTGGATAAATTTTGCTTTGATGTCCACATGCTTTGTTCGGTTTGAATAGTTATTGTTCAATGCTACTTGTATAGCACCTTTGTTATCGCAAAATAGAGTCATGCTTCGTTTGCTATCGGGGTTAATTTCAGCTTCCAAACGTTTCAACCAAATCGATTCTTGAATTGCAGCAGTAACAGACATGAATTCAGCTTCCGTAGAAGATAGTGCTACTGTCTTTTGCCTTTTAGTAGCCCATGCTAATGCACCCGATTGAAAAATAAAAACGTAGCCAGTTGTTGATTTACGATCGTCTACGTTTCCAGCCCAATCAGCATCACAAAAACCTTTTACTTCATCATCTACTTGTTTTTCATATACGATACCTTTATTTATCGTACCTTTCAGGTATCTCATTACCCTTTTAACAGCTTCCCAGTGAGGTTTTCCAGGATTCGAACTAAATCTACTTAAAAGATTTACCGCATAGCATATATCTGGTCTTGAGATTTGCGCAGCAAATAACAAGCACCCTATAGCTTCCATATATGGTATCTTTGACATCATTTGTTTACCTTGTTCATCTGTAGGAACCATGTTTGCAGTCAACTTCTGATTGTAATCAATAGGTGTTGAAACCGGATTGCAATCATTCATACCAAATCGAACTAAAACATCTGATATATACTTTGACTGGTCAATTTTTATTGTATCTTTCTTACGAGTTATCTTCATACCAAGAAAAGATGATATTTCACCCACATCTTTCATTTTAAATTTAGATGCGAGTGTACTCTTCAGTGATTGGATACATGCCAAATCATTTGATAATAATAAAACGTCATCAACGTATAAAGCAACGTATATTATCTGGCCATCGGTCATTTTGTAGTAAATACACTGATCTACTTCACTTCTCGCGAGTCCCATTTCAAGGAAAACTTTATTAATTGTCTGGTTCCATACTCTGCCAGATTGTTTGAGACCATAAATTGATTTCTTCAATTTACAAACTTTACCAGAGGCATCATCAAACATTTCGGGTTGTTCCATGAAAACCTCTTCATTTAAAGTTCCGTTTAAATATGCGGTTACTACATCCATTTGATGTATTTTTAAATCGAATTTAATAGCCAAAGCCAATAAAAATCTAATTGACTCGTATCTCACAACTGGAGCAAAAGTTTCATTAAAATCTATACCTGGACGCTGTGAGAAACCTTTTGCTACCAATCTCGCTTTCAATTTAGGTTGAGAACCATTTTCAGCTTGCTTTGTTTTGAAAACCCATTTGGATTTTATGGCTTTCTTTCCCTTTGGAAGTTTTGTCAACACCCACGTGTTGTTAGCGATTAGAGAATCATATTCACTCTTCATTGCGATTTTCCACTCTGCTGATTTTTCTGACGACATGGCTTCTTGAACATTTGTCGGTTCCCCAGCAATAAATTGCATTGCACAAAAATTGTGAGAATGCGATTTTTTGTTTGCAATTCGTTCTGATCGTCGAACTACTTCATTCGCCTGTAAATTTTTGACTTCGTAAGATCCTGGAACCCATTCATCATGAATTTGATTATTTGATGGTGATAGAGCTAATGACCAGTCTTCTGAGTTATACGAATTGTCACTGCTGCTTTCAGTTTCTGCAATTGGCTGATCAGATTCTTGTTCGATTGGTTGATCAGATTCTTCAATTGGTTGATCAGATTCTTCAATTGACAATACACTGCATCCATCGTCAACAGGCCGCTCAAAAACTTCAGATGTCAATTCACCATAGTTATTACTCTCCCCAGAATTGACAATTTCTTTATCACTAAACAATTCCGACCAAAAATATTTATTAATCTTTTTAAAATTCAATCTCTTTTCTTCAAAAAATACTGCATCACGACTTATCAAAATCTGCTCGGTTTGCGGATTAAACAATCTGTAGGCCTTGCTCTCTAAACTATATCCCACCATTATACATTCTATTGATTTTGAATCTAGCTTGTGACGTTTTTCTTTTGGGATATGCACAAGAGCAAGACATCCAAAAACTTTTATAAATTTCAAATTTGGTCGCCGACCGATCCATTTTTCTTCAGGAGTACAATCTTGACCTCTACACGGTGTCCTATTCATCAAAAAACAAGCTGTGTTCGCTGCTTCAGCCCAGAATTTTTGATCTAAATTGCTATCAATAAGCATACATCTAACTCTCTCTACAATAGTTCGATTTATTCTTTCCGCGACACCATTTTGTTCCGGAGTATAAGGGCAAGTTTTCTGATGGACAATACCATGAATGTTTAAAAAACTAGAAAACTTGTTGTTTACATATTCCCCTCCGTTATCAGTGCGTAAAGTTTTGATTTTAGTAGAGCACTGATTTTCGACCATTTTCTTAAATTTTATAAATGTATTACATACCTCAGATTTACTCTTCAAAGGGTATACAAAAACCTTTCGAGAAAAGTCATCTACAAAAGTAACAAGGAATCTTGAACCGGAAAATGAACTCGTGTTCAAAGGACCCAAAACATCTGAGTGAACTAGTTGCAATAGTTGTGTTGCTCTAGTACCACTTTCTCTTGTTGGTCTTCTAGTCTGCTTTCCTTTTACACACGTAACACAATGATCTTTATTCTCCTTTCCAAAATCAATACCGACATTTGTTTCTTTTACTTTATGTAAAATTTTGTTGCAGACATGGCCCATTCTTCTATGCCATAGGTTAAAATTTTCTTTTGCTAAGAAAGCTTTTTCATTTCTCACCATCTTGCTATCCAAACAATAAAGATCATTGAAAACTGTAGCAGTTACAACGAGATTATTGTTTTCATCAAAGATTTTACATGTTTGTTCATCAAATATAACTTTCTTGACGGCATCTGTCATTTGTTTTACGGATAACAAATTTGCACACAAGTTTGGTACAAATTCTACATTCTTAATTTTAATCTTCTTTTTCTTGTTTTCACAATATATTTCTAGATCAATATCGCCAGCAGAGTCTACAGAGAGTTCACTGTTATTAGCTATAATTACCTTCTTATTTTCTATCTTCCGCTTGTTGTACATATAACTATTGGTACCCACCATATGGTTGCTTGCACCACTGTCCACATACCAACACATTGAATTCGTTTCATTTCGGCTTTGATCCATTTCTATATTCATACACGCATGCATACTTTTACCCGCTTTGGCAATTAATGTTGTTGCTACATTTCCTCTAAATTTGTTTGCTTTTTTGTAAGTATTATAACTGCTTTTATTTCTGTTTGGACAATTTTTTGACATATGCCCAAATTCTTTACAATTGAAACATTGGATTTGTTTTTTATTCTTCTTATGGTTTTTTGAATATAATGCTGCTTCATTTTCCGATTTTTGATCGAACTTTGCGTCCTGCAGGAGAAGATTTTTCACAGCATCAACGGATAGTTTGTCTTTTGAATTTTCAACAGCCATCACAAGGGGTTTGAAATCATCAGGTAACCCAGCCAGCATAAGGGAAGCTGTCAATTCGTCGTCAATTTTGAGACCAGCATTTTTTACCTTTAATGCGATGATAACCAATTCATTGACATACTCTTGCATTGAACTAAACTTTTCCAATTTTAAATTTACTAAATGTTTTAATAGTTCAACTTTCCTGGTCAATCCTGTGTCTTCGTATGCATTCATAAGAGCATCCCAAGCTTGTTTTGATGTTGTAGCCGTAGCAATGTGACCATAATTGCTGGAGTCCACCATCAACGTTATCTCTGCCAGAGCACGTTCGTCTAATTTGTCATCACGGCCTTCACCAATACCTTCCTTTACCACGGACCAACAATTCTTAATAACCAACAAAGATTTCGCTTGCCTTTTCCAAGCATCAAAGTTTTCACGCCCATGTAGAATTTCCATCTGCAAAGCTCCTGGTACCAATGCCATTTTTTATTAAAATATCAAAAAAAAAAAAAAATTATAATTTGCGTATTCTAAGGCCCATAACCTGTTAGTTTGAGTTTTATTTAAGAACTGTCAAATATTGAAAAAATATGAAAACTACAATATCAAAGGCAACGTCGATACTATGAAAATATATAAATAAACATTGCCTGTAGAATAACATATTAAAGTAAATATTATCATTCCAAATTCATTTACAACACATTTAAGTGCAACTTAAATATAAGTGGCAATTAGCTAAATGGCATATAATTGAGAACTCAATTATTGGGCCTGAATATGAAAGTATGAACACAATAAAATTCTGTCATTATTGAAAACAAGAATTGGAAGATTTGCTTAAGTATACAGTTAAGGAATTAATTCTACATACACCCATAATTTTTGGGGTTTAAGGAAACTTGGGAAGAAATTCAAAAAATTAATTATGCCAATATTTAGGGTGCTAATAAATATG
Organism: Tachina lurida; assembly: GCA_944452675.1. NCBI lineage: Eukaryota > Metazoa > Arthropoda > Insecta > Diptera > Tachinidae > Tachina > Tachina lurida. The sequence goes on from OX101755.1 coordinate 88,797,504, forward strand.
TTTATACAAATAATAAAAAATTAAAATATAATTATAATAACAACAATAAAAGCAAAAATATTCAAAATCCATAGGAAAAAAGTCTACATACAGGCATAAAATACATGAAAAAATACGTGCAAAATGTTCGAGGTCGTCAACTTGTTTGAAAATTCTGTGATTTCCGGTACCAAGCCGTCAGCAAATGGCATCCGAATGTGGTCTAATATGTTCTTAAAAAGGCAACAATTGATATTAACCTCGAAAAAATAAAAACATTTGTCTGTGTATCTGTGTGCCTGTCCGTGTCCACGTACAGCCCAAACGGCTGGACCGATTTTGATTTAGTTTTCTCTGTTGGAAAGGTGACTTGATCGAGATGGTTCTTAACCATGTTTGAAGAAAATCGGTCCAGCCGTTTAGAAGATGCCACATCTTTTCTAGATAATTCGGGGGTTTTTAAAATTTTTAATTTTTGTTATTATTCATGTATTTTATGCCTGTATGTAGACTTTTTTCCTATGGATTTTAAATATTTTTGCTTTTATTGTTGTTATTATAATTATATGTAGAGTTAATTCCTTAACCGTATATGGGCATTTCTCCGAGAAATTCCAATTTTCTGGCGCGTGCGACAGCGAGCAATTAACCTTGTATTTCTGAACAACGTGATTCGATTTTTCTTAAAATTTTATCTAACGTAGAGCTGCTGACGGTCTACACAAATATATAAATAAGTAAACAAAACAATTTCGTTTTCTTTAAAAAAAAAAAAACAAGCATATTTGCTTGGTGTCGCACGCTACAAAAACTCCATAGTCTTTATTTTTTTAATTATTTTTTAATAATTGTTGTCTTTTATTTTCCTGGGTTAAACTCGGTTTTGTTTGCAGCTGCTTTAGTAGTAAATATTTTTAGCGTTAAAGTTAAAAATTGATTCGTCTTAAAAAATATATATTGCGTACATTAAAAAGTACACAAGTTTTAAAAATATATTTATATTTTCTCTCAAGAAAATATTGGAAATTTCGATTTTAAAAATATTTTTATTTTCTTTTTTAATATGTAGATATACATACATGCATGCATACATACATATCGTTCATTTACTTCAATAGTGTTATAACTCAAAAGAACACGTGTTTTGAGTTAATAATGCAAAATAATTTCGTATAATTTTGTATTTTATCTTGTGTAAAAATTTCATATAAATAGCTTTTACTAACACCTCGTGAGAGAAGAATATTTTTTAATTTCTTCATTGAGGTGTATGTAAATTGAAAACTTTAAACGCGTTTTCTGCAAAACATGGTTTTTTGAGTTGTGACACTATTGAAGTAAATGAACGATATGTATGCATGCGGTATGTATGTATGTATATACATACATATGTAGTTAAATTGTAAATGTTATTTTAAATAACTTTGTTTTTAACTAATTGTTTAATTAAATTAGTTAAATATGTTTTCTTAAATACGTTTCATTGTAAATATTTTCTTTCTCATGTCTTATATTTTTTGTATGCAAATTTATAAATTATGTATTAAAAAAGACGATTAAATGATAATTTAATTTTATATACATATGTATACATATACATATATGCATGTATATAAGTATGTATGTATTGTGTGATTTCCTCGTTTTAAATAGGTATAAGTTCTTTTAATACAAAAAAAAAGAATGTAATTTAAATAATTATTAGGAATTTTATGTTAACAATTACGAATTGGCATGTATGTAGATTCACTTATTTACTTGTATTTATATGCAATCTGTATTAAGGTGTGCATTTTTTTTAAATAATAATAATAATAATAATAATAATAATAATTACTATTATTATTATTTATGTTGTTGTTACGATTTACGTAATTTTGATTTAAATGATTAAGTTTTCAGTCATTTTATAAACAGAATTATATTTTTGTTTTAAACAAACAAAATTATTTGCTTTAAAATCAAAAAAACCTAAAGGTAAATGCATTTCTTCGTGGTGCCTTAAATGTAATATGTAGACAGATACGAGTAGATAATGTCTACGATATTGTACAATCACAACACATTAATGTATAATAGAGACATTTTACCGTTTTTTCATCTTCTTCCTTAAGAGATTCCTTAAGAGATCCATCTATGGAATTTTCTTTCATGGGCACACCATCCAATTGATCCAGTCCCTTGGCATATTTTTTCTTTTTTTTCTTCTTCGGTTTTGTTAAAATTTCACGATCTTGTTGCTCCTGCATCACTTCATCGATCCAATCCAAATTGCCCGAAGGTATTTTTTCACTTGCAGTATCTTCTGTTATACTTTCAATTGAATTAACATCTCCCTGCAAGCGCATGCAAAGATAAATGGTAAAGAAACAAGAAATTAGTTTAGATTTAAATAGTACAAAAACTCGGAAAACAGTTTTACGTAATATGTGCCCTTAATTATGAAAGTGGTCTAAGTCATATATTTTCTTTGGTCGAGATATTTAGTTGATTACATTTGAATGCATCAAAAGATATTTTTTTTATTATGCATCATTTTAATTTAGAGTTGTAATAGTCTCGATTAATATAAATTTATTTGAAATTTATTAAATATTTATTGTAGTTTTTTTTTAAGATTTGTTTAATATTTCGATTCAAAAATGCATATGACTTAGACCACTTTCATATGTGAATGGCAGCGAAAAAACCGTCAATTTTCGATTTTTCACTTTCTGTTATTTAAAATTTTTTATTATAGCTATGCTATTAATGTCACGCCACAGGTGCTAGAATGTGATTTTCTTAACAATAATAATCGACACTAGTACAGTTATAAATTCATTTATGTTTTCATTTCTTTGTACTTAAAACCAGGGGTATAATCATCGCTTTCGACAACGAGCTGCTTCAATCACGTTTTTTCAGTTTGAGATTATGGCATTCTATATGGAACCATATTATTACATTGTTCGATAGCGACTACAATAATCTCCAACTAAAAAACGTGATCGAAGCAGCTCGTTGTCTAAAGCGGCGATTAGACCTCTGAGTAGGAAAATAAGCGAAACACATTGGTGTGATTTTGATTTATTTCGTTCTTTGAAGTGAACAAAACAAAAACAATGAAAAGGATTGCTCAATTTTTTTTTATTGTTTTTGCACATGAGCACAAACCAAAGAACACAGCCGCCGCCTGCCACAAACAATACATTAGTATAACCGTACGCCGCTAGAAAAGAAAATAATGGGAATTTGATATCATCATATAATATAATTTTATTGCATTGTTATTTAACACATTAAATTTGTTTTATAAGCTAAGCAGCATAGCTATAACCGGGTGCCCTAAGACACCTCCCTTCTTTTTTATTTATAAAAAAAAAATAAAACAATTTTTTTTTTGCTGAACAGTGTAATTTGAGAGCAAAGAAATTGTTCAAAGCTCTTTGCAATGTGGAAAAAAATTAATGGACACAAAGTTTTTAAAAACTGATTCATTAGAACCGATTGCATCACAAGCTTCACGTAGCAATATCGATTGATGCAATTGTCTAATTTGATTGCGTCCATGAAATTTCCTACGTGTAGAGTGTAGACAGCGATTGCAATAAGTGTCAATCTATTGAGCAATGATTGCTGTGCTGATTTGCTCGAGCAATTATTGCCAAGCAATATGCTGTCACTTGTGTTGCATTTTTCATACATTTTTGCAAAACAGTGAAATGGAAGAAAATATAACAGTACATCATCCGAAAACATAATATAAGAAAAACTAAACATACATTTTTCGTATTTTTGCATTGGAAATATATATTTTAGGCAATACCTGCCTTAAGAATGTGTAAGAATTGTGGAAAAAACTGCCGTACGTGTTCGCCGCTTCAAGCAAGAAGCAAAAAAAATTAAATTATTCTGCCGACGTTATTGCTTGTTCTCAGCAATGAAATTGCTACGTGAAGACCCAGTGTCAGAAGTATAACACAATCTCAACTCATAATAAAGGGAAATTTTTTAGCAACTTTATTTTTGGCAACACTGTGTGTGGCAGCTCAGCTGTTTTCGTGTAACATGTTGCTGTTAAACATGTCCAGTTTGGTCTATAATTTAACCATGACTCGACTTACAGACGAACAACGCTTTTCGATTATTGAATTTTATTATCAAAATTCATGCTCGATTAAGAAAGTGTATCGTGCACTTCTGCCATTTTCTGGTCAGTTTGGGCGACATTCTGAGGCGGCTATTTGGAATCGTGTGACTACTGAATTTCGACCCAAATTTACATTATTGGACATTAAACCACCAACACGCATACATAAAGTGCGGACAGAGGAAAATGTCGCAGCTGTATCCTCCAGTGTTGTTGATGGCCGTGCGTTGTTCTCAGCACTACCGAGTGATGAACAAAATTTGTTTGCCCAAAATGGCAGAGAGCTGGACTTGGCTGACATATGGTTTCAGTAAGACAGTGCCACATGCCACACAGCACGCGAAGCAATGTCCCCATTGAGAAACGAGTTCGGTGAACAGTTTATTTGACATTAAGGACGGTCAATTGACCGCCTAGATCGTGTGCATTAACAAATTTAGACCATTTTTGTGGGGCTATGTTAAGTTAAGGCTCATGTCTATAGGGACAAGCCCGCAACTGTTCGACTCATTGTAAGCCAATATTGAAGAATTTAATCGTGAGATACCGGCCGATATATTGGAGAGAGTATGTCAAAATTGGACCCAGCTTATGAACCATTTGAGGCATAGCCGCAGTCAACATTTACATGAAATCATCTTTAAACATTGAACTAAATTGATCGTTCTATCGACTCAAATAAAGATTTCATACATTTCTCTAAATTATATGTGTTGTTTTTTTTAAATCAAATCCGAAAGATTTTAAAAAATCACACATTACAATTTATTATAATGAAGTTAATACTAAATGTCTTTCGAGAGGAAATAACAAATTATAGCACGTCTGAGTTATTTATAGCATTTAATTTTCGGGGAATTAAAATAACTAATAAAATGGCTACACAGCTTAAAAGTAATACACCTACTTAACACCAGAGGCGCTGCAACGATGCTATAAAAACTAACAAAACGCACAAGAGCAGTTAAAAAAAAACGAAAAAAGGAATTAAGCTGCTCTTCTCTCTATCTGTCAGCAGTCACTTCACCATCTATACTTGCACTATCCCTTTCCTACTCACAGGTAACACAAAGGGACCTTTTACTTGAACCCAAGTGAGCTGAAAACTTACTCGCTCTTCTCATGCGACCTGGCAATTTAAACTAACCTAACCTAACTCGAATAATTACATACATAATTGAAAAGCCATACAAAATTTATTAATCACTTTTTCATAAAAAAAAAACTAAAACTAGTTCACGAGTGCACACATGACAACACAAAATTTAAATTAAAAATTTATTTTATGTGTATCGAATTTTGCGGTTTACCTTAAACATCCACATGGTGTCAAAAACATTGATCACTAAATAAATTAAATAAATAAATTAAATAATTTTCGAGCGGCTAATAGAAAATTTGCAAAAGTTTTCTATATACATACATACATATATACATATGTACATATGTATGTATATATACATAGACGAGTACATACATATGTACACATTTACTTTTTATCCACCGCAGCAAGTTTTATTAAATCTCCATATTTGGAGCTTGAAGATAGAGACCACATTTTGTTCAATAATTCTAAACGTTGCTAAAAACTTTAATGCTTAAATTAACATTAAATAAGTATACTGGAAATATTTTATGCATTTTGATGTTTATAGCGCGTTTTTTTTTCAGTACAGACGTTGTTCCGTCCACACATTAGCTGGGCTGATATAATATTGACTTTGAATTTCTTAATCCCAATTAGGCCATTCCTTATTCCCTATTAGACTGTAAGCTCGAATAAAGACAAACTAAAGAGTAGTGACCATATTCACAATAAAAATTTAGCAACAGCATATAGTCATGTTTTAGACTCGGCAGATTTTCATAAGTCTGAGTTTATGGGAGAGAGAGAGAGAGGAAAGAAGAAAGAAAAGTGGTACAGAGTTGATTGTACCTGGGATGGAAAAGTTGGTACAATTGTACTATTTTCAGCACTATTTTAAAGTCAAAAGTACCATAGCACCTCAGTGACCAATTTAGCACTATTATTTTTTTTCCTATTATACAACATGAACAAAATATTGAATCCATGGATCCATTGATGTATCAATTATTAAGACTTTAGGAAACGACAACAGTCGTACCTTTTGCTCGAGGGTATGAGATATGAAAAATGAATTAAATGAATCAATGTTTTCCGATATTTCTAGAAATGCTAAATACATTTTAATTATTCTACATTCTTCTGTTAATGTGGAAAGAGTATTTTCGTACCAAAGTACAATCATATGTATGTATAATAAAAACCAAAGATATACAGGGCAATTATGAATAAAATTCCGAGGGAAATTTCTCCTTTTTCCAATTAGAATTTTTTATTTTCCCTATCATTTGCCATTAGTTGGAATTGTCGCCCGGGAAAATTTCCCAACGAATTTTATTCATAATTGCCCTCATAAAGACTGTTTGCTTCGCTGTCTCCAATCGAATCAAGGTGGAAAAGTATATCCTAAATGTTACTTTTATATTTATATCTCATATTATTTAAAAATAAATATTAATTAATAATATCATCCTTTCCTTACTAACATTATAAATGTGAAAGTGAGTTTGTTTGTCTGTTTGCTACGCTTTCACACTCAAACCGCTAAGCCAATTTAGAAATTCCTGTTACCAATGGAAAGCTACAGTACCAGCGTCAAATATTGCATATTTTTTATACGTTTTGGAACCGGTTTTTTATATTTAGTATAGATTTTTTTCGAAAAATATATTTTGGGCGGGTTAGAAAAAAATGAAGAATTGGGTACAATCGCGCATTACTTTTTTTAATGGGCATTAGAAGGGAATCACAATGGACCCAATTGGGTCTCCGGGTGGAGGTGAGGTATAGCACCACCCTTCATAACCTAACCTAACCTAAACTAACGTTAATCGGGCATGTTCTGAAAGTCGCAAATCGCATAACATTTGCGATTGTGACTTGAACTGACAAGAGAGGTGTTCTGCAAATCGCAATCGCATGACTCTTGGCGAGTTCAAATCGCAAGAGTTTACTGAAGTGAACTGATGAATCTAGCGGAAACAAAACTTTAAAGAAACACTAAAATGGTTAATAAATTAAATTAAATGCGTTTTCTTTTGATTTTAATCAGACATATTAATAGTTTCACAAAATTTTTATTATAAAATTGAAATTTATAAAATGTTCTTTTGTTTTGTTAATTTTGTCTTTGCATTGACGATTTTAACAAACAGCTGACCTAAATCAATATGGCGAGTCACAAGGAAAACGTGTGAGTTACAGAACATATAGAAAAAAGTTTGACGATTTGCAATTCGCATGCGATTTGAGAACGATGCGAGTGTCAGAGCATACCTGAACTTCATTCTGCAATTTATTTTTAAGATAGCGCATAGCCAGCCGTCTTTTATTTTGAGATACAAAATGTCAAAGTAAGCAAAAAGCACAAGGAATAACAAAAAACTAAATAAATTTAATTTCGTCAAGATATTTTACTGGATAGCAAGTTGAGAACTTGTCGTTATATTTATTATAGCGATGCGATTATCATATCAGTATTTTCCATCTACACACACTCACACACACGTTAAAAGATAAATTCCTATTTAGAACGTTAATTAAATTATTTTAAGTTTGATGGGAAATATACTCACTTTATGTGACTAGGTAAAAAGCACAGACTAACTTTCTATTTTATTTGCACATAAGTTTTTGTTTAACATACAATTCGTCATGTGAGAACTTAAGTGTCCAATATCCAATAGTTTATAATGGCGTATTGGACACTTAAGTTCTTACATGACGAATTGTCTATACTGAAATGAGGCTGTAATAATGGGCCTTATTACGAGTGTCGTATTGCGACTTCGACTACGACGATTTTGTAGTAGACTAAGGAACATTGCAACATTTTTTCTTTAATCTAGCACAAAATCGTCGTAGGCGTAGTCGAAATACGACACTCGTAATTAGGGCCAATGTATAAGCTCCAGCGTTGCCGGAATCTAAATTAAATTTTACACAGACGAACCTTCAAAATTATCCAAAATGTTATAAATTACACAAAACAAAATTTGTGTTCGATAACAAGTAATGATTTTTATTTAAGAATATATGTATGTACATCCAGTGATTTTTTTACTATTTGTTTTTTCAGTGTAAAAAAAAATATTCGTAACTTGTGGCAATTTCATTTGACCATGAATACACTAACAAACTAGCAACACTTTCAAATCATTGAATTTTATTATCAAAATTCGTGCTGTGTGAGAAATGTGTTTCGTAAATTACGTCCACTTTATGGTCGTCATAATTGACACATGGGCCAGACTTTACAAGCTTTCTTTCGCACCTGTTTCACTTTTTTTGGGGACATTGATCCACCAAACCGTATGTAAAGAGAATGTTGCTGTTATATAGGCCAGTGTCAATAAAGATAGCGATATGGTAATTCGCATTCATGATAATAATCGCAATTCATCGCTCATGATAATTTTCGATGAAAAGTTGTGCAAAAAACCAAAAAAAAATATTCCGTGCTCTTGAGGAGTACATCGTTTGGAAAACACATCATGCCTTATATTCGATACTTTGCACATTTTATGCCACAAATGTTAAAGATATTTACCTCCATTTGAAATAAAATTATAGTATCTTCCGACACGATGACTAGTCTTGCTCCACCCTGTTTATACAACTTACGTACCTTTTCACAATGTACGGTTAAAAGTTAACGTGAACTTTGACTGACAGTTCTTCATACAAAACTTGGCCGTTATTATATTTATAACGAATTTGCGTTATGCCTTTTGACATGAAATTTATTGCACGAAAATGTTCCTATTCGCTAATTGCAGCGCTATAAAAGAGTAATTTATAAAAAAATAAAACTTAAAAAAAAATTAAACCGACTTCAAAAATAAGCACTAAAAAGCTACAAATAATATAGATCTAGTTAAATAAAAGATTTTTATATATGTTACCTACAGTGCCGTTTGAAGTTGGTGCCAGTAATACTGGTACTAAACACATAGGAACATGCCCGGTAAAAAAACTGCAAGTAATTTTTATGTACATATGTATGTATGTGCTTAGTTACCAACGTTGCTGGCACCAACTTCAAACGGCACTGCAGGTAACATATATAAAAATATTTTATTTAACTAGATGTATATTATTTGTAGCTTTTTAGTGCTTGTTTTTGAAGTCGGTTTAATTTTTTTTTAAGTTTTATATTTACCTTTTTAGTGCATACTTTTCAGCTCTGGTCAATTCAAAAAAGTTTTATTTGTAAGTATCTTTTTTTATTTAGAAATATGGTCCAGTTTCGTAAAAATCGATTAAGTAAAAACACGTGAAATATAGTATTAAATTTTATGGGGCGTGGCTACGCCTACTTTTTTAAAACAAGATTGTGTATTTTTAAGAGTTCAAGGTGTGTACCAAGTTTCCTACAGATCGATAAAGTAAAAGCACGTGAAATTAAGTATTAAATTTTATGGGGCGTGGCTACGCCCCTTTTTTAAAACAAGATTGTGTATTTTTGAGAGTTCAAGGTGTGTGCCAAGTTTCGTAAATATTGGTTAAGTACAAGCACATGAAATATTATACTAAAATTTAATAGGCGTGCACCGCCCACTTTTTTGAACGCAATTTTGTGACTTTATTAAATCTTAGGGTGTGTGCCAAGTTTCGTAAAAACCGATGAAATAGAACCCTGTGAAATATAATATAAAATTTTAATGGGCGTGACCCCGCCCATTATTTTAAAAGAAAATTGTGTCTATATTAGAGCTCAAAGTGTGTGCTAAGTTTCGTAAAAATCGGTTAAGTAGAACCACGTGTAATGTTATAATACATTTTAATGGGCGTAGCCCTGCCCATTTTTTCAACTTAAAAATTTTGTAATTACAAGAACCAAAGATGTTTGCTAGGTTCCGCAGCAATCAAATGAGTAGAAGATCACAAAATCAAATTTAAAAAATTGCGGGCGTAACCCCGCCCACTTTTTTCAAATAAGACCAATGGCAAGCTACACCCTCTCAGACAACAACAAAAAATTGTACAATCGGTATAAAATGCACCGAGTTATGAAGCTACACACCACAAAAAAAAAAAAAATAGAGACGAATTGTTAACCTCCTTCTTTTTTTGAAGTCGGTTAAAAATACGTAACATTTGCTGAAACATTTTCAGCAAATTATTTCGATCTGATCTGATTTTTCAGGCCTCCTGTTAACAAATGAAAAACTTATCATGCAAACTAATTTTATGAAAAAATGCTTCTTAATGTAAATTAAGTATTACTGTATGCAATTTTTAATTGGTTCAAAAAGGTCCCCTCAATATTGGCCTATACCTTCATATGAAAAAAATATTTACACGATTGTACCAGACGACAATTTATTATTCATGTAAGTTTTTCTTAATTTTAACTTGACGAAAATTCTTTCTACTGAATAAACATATTGGGGCGAAATTACACCAAAAATTTTATAGTCACAAAATAGTTAAGAAAAAAATTTTTGTCCCATTTTTTGGATAATTACACCGAAATCGGCAACACTGATAAGCCTCTCACCTGATTGCTTCGTTGTTGTTGCTTTTTCTTAACGGGTGAATTGTTGACAGAACCATTATGCGATTCATTGTCTGTTTTGTGTGGTGAGCCAGAGGGTGTTATTTGTGAAATGGTCGTGCCAGATGAGTTATTCAAATTTTCCTGTGAATTTAAATTATTTGTTGGCAGTGAAGGTAACGAATAAATATCCAATCCAATTGGAATATCCTTGTTGCCCAATAGTGTAAAACGATTTTTCTGGAATGAAATAAAATATTTTACTGTAAAAAAAAATTAAAGATTTTTAAAAGAAAAATTAGAAATTTACCTCCATAATATCGGCGTTAGTTGTGGCAGTTATTATAACTGGTGCTGGTTGGTAACGTTTAGCAGGCATTGTGGTGGTTGTAGTTGCTGTTGTAGTTGTTGTGGACGGTTGTGTTGAATTATCACTCAGCTGTGCGTTTTGTTCCCAAGGCGATTGTGGTGGGGAGATTAGAGGTGCCGTTGAGGTGGAACTATTAGGGGTTGTGGGCGAATTTTGTTGTAGTTGTTGTTGTTGTTGTTGTGGTTTATTACATACAGAACAATTTTCACTTGTTGCATCAAGTAAGTTATGAGATTCCGAACATTGTGTTTGTGTAGATGAAGCAGCTGCGGCAGCTGCTGATGCACCACTAGCAGCGGTAGCACGAACTAAAGTCGATGTTGAAGGACCATCTAAAAGTGCGGTGCTGGGATCTCTGAAAACAAAAATAACATGAAAAATTTATACATATGTATTTAGTACATTTTATGCAATTGTTAAAAGTTTATATTTTATTTTATTTTAAAACAATATTAAACACACATTTGATACCAATAATTTACTTAAAAGATTTTTTTTTGAAGTATCGTCATCAAATTTTTTATTTGCACTTTAAGCAAAATCAACTTACATACAATTTATTATTGTGTTTGTGCGTAGTGTGAGCTGGTTTAATTTTTCATTTATGATGAGGTCAGAGTAATGTAAGATTTCTGTTTGAAAACGTTTGTATAAATAAGACACCTAAATTTTCGACTTGTTTATTATTTCTTGGATTCATTTTAAATTTCGTTGAAATGACTAATTATGTTTTTTTTTCTTCTTTATTGGCAGACATAACAACAGGTTAGCTGGCTGTTGTTGATATTAGGATTATTAATGAATTAACGAACTGGTTGTTTGCTCAAACGATTAAAGTTCAACGAAAGTTTAAATTCAAATAAAAGTTAGTAAACACAGCAAAAAAAAAAGTAAACAAAAAGCAGCGTTACAATCTATAAGCACATAATAAAGTCGAAAGCTCAGGATGCAGATTAGTTTGGGTTACGAAGGGGTGTGCTTAAGCACTTCCACTCGGACACCCGAGTAGGCCTATTGTGAATTCCTTGAAACTTTCATTCAGTGTACACATTACCTATCAATGAGCCGCCTGGTACCCATGACGAACCCGCTCATATGCTCCTTCGGTTTTACACTCCGTAATATCTTTTAGTTCCCCACATGAGTTGCTACTCAGCCACTTAAGTCGGCGGTTTTGTAGCCTCGAGCAACGACACATAATGTGCTAAAAATCCGGTAAAAGGCTCCCATCTAACGATCCTTGCTATAACAGGGCAAGGACCACTCACGACCCCTATAAGAAAATTTAGAACCCTTTTATTCATACACAATAACAGTTGAAGTTTTGACAGTTCAAATAATTCCTACTGATCCAGAAAACGTTTTTATACCCTTTACCAAAAATGGAAAAGGGTATATATAGGTTTGTCATTCCGTGTGTAATTTCCATAATTTTAATTTGCGACCAAAAAAATATATATATTCTGGGTCCTTATGAATAGCGATGACGAATAAGCGATGTCCGTCTGTCCGTCCGTCTGTCCGTCCGTCCGTCCGTCCGTCCGTCCGTCCGTCCGGTGTACGTGAAATCGGTTTTCCGAAGCTCCCAGAAAAGCTAGAGACTTCGTTCTTAGACTGATGTATCAGAAATGGTCCAACTTAGATTGGTATTGAAATTCAGCAAAATCGGGCAGACGATTGCAGAGCTGGAAAACGTAAACTATATTTTGCCATATAAAAGTAACTACCGAAAACAAATTTTTATTTTTTTTTAATAAATAAATTTATTTTACACTTCAGTACGACTAAAATTGGTATTTTAAATTAAAAAAAATATAAAAAAAATTAAAAAGACGTTTCCAGAGTTGGAAAACTTTAACTTTTTGTGTTATGTAAAATTAACTATGTCTAAAACTATATTAGTATTTTCTCGAGAACCGTAAGAGCTACAGACCTGCAATTTGGACACAGTGTGTAGACCTTTGGCCGCTGCAACAACAAATACATGAGAATTGGAAATTCAAGGGTGTTCCAAAACGAGCAACGAAAAATTCTAAAATCCCATGTAATATACATACAATTATATGTATATACACTTGAAATTTGTAAGGTTAGTGTATTTTTATACAGACTACAAAAATTAACACTAAAATTTCAAAAAATTTAAATTAAAGGGTGTTCCATCAGTTAATGCAATTTTGACTATGCAATTTTGACAACTTGCTGTATCTTGGAAACCGTAAGAGCAAAACTCTTGAAATTTTCAAAAACGGTAAAACTAAAAAATCAAGGAATTATAAAATCGCCAAACCGAAAAAAATCGCGAAAAACAAAAAAAAAATCGCCAAAACGAAAAATACCCCAAAAAACATTAAAAAATCGCGAAAATGAAAAAACCCCAAAACAGGAAAAAAAAACGACAAAATGAAAAAAAATCGCCAAAATGAAAAAACCCCAATAAAGAGAAAAAAATCGCCTAAATAAAAAAAACCCCAAAGCAGGAAAAAACGCCATAATGAAAAAAAAAACCCAAAAACAGAAAAAAATCGCCATATTAAAAAAAATTTCTAGGACTAAAATAAATCGCGAAAAACCGGAAAAATTGCTTAAATAAAAAAAAATTGCCAAAACGAAAAAAAACCCCAAAAAAACAGAAAAAAGTCGCCAAAATGAAAAAAAAAGAAAAAAAACTCCTAAATAAAAAAAACCCAAAAACAGAAAAAAATCGCAAAAATGAAAAAAAATCGTCAAAAGAGAAAAATCTACAAAATGAAGAAAATCCCAATAACAGAAAAAAATCACCAAAATAAAAAAAACTCCAAAAACAGAAAAAAATCGCCAAAACGAGAAAAAAGCGACAAAACTGAAAAAATCGTTTAAACTGAAAAAAAAACTTCAAAAAAGCCTACCTTTCGTGCGCGATTCAAAGTCGCACTTTACTGAAGTTTTTAATATTAAAGGAATTAAATGAAACTAATAAGCAGATTTTGTAAAAAATTTTGTTTCTAAACGTTTCAAATTTGTATGAAAAATAACGAAAATTCTTTTCAAAAAATATTTTTTCCATACAAATTTCAAAACGAAAAAATCGTTTGAATTTACAAAATCTGACCTTAAGTTTTTCCTTATTTCGTTTTTGCTTTTTTCACTTAACATATTTTATGTATTCTTTAAAAAACTAGATTGGTATCAATAATCAAAAAATCCAAAAAATTATGACTCCAGGGTTGGAAAACTCACACTTTTTGTGTTATGTAAAATTAAATAGGTCTAAAAATTTTTTTCTTTTTCTTTATAAATTGAATATATTTTATGCTTCTGAAAGAAAATTACAGCTCCAAAGATGGAAACTTTAAAAAAATTATAAATTTTTTCACAAAACAAATATGTATGTATGTGTCTGTATACTATATATATGTACGTACGTTGGTAAAGGGGATATAAGATTCGGCACAGCCGAATATAGCACTCTTACTTGTTTCTTCTTAAACCCGATTTTCGAGTTCCCTAAAATAGTGGCTAATCGGTAGTTTCATCGAAAGTTCACCCAATGCCAAGCTCAGGTTTTATAACAGCCACTTTTTATTTGTAAGATCTTAATACATAATAGGGCATTTACATCAGCACAAAATCTAGCATATTTTGATTAAAATCTTTATGAAAATCTATACCGTTTACACCAGCTTTTTTTGACATTTATCAATTTTTTTTTTATCCAAAACAAAATCCATCAACTGATTTGTTTCCAAAACTACAACCAAACAACTGCGTTGTAGCAATATCATTATCTACAAAATATTTCTTTGAAAATATGACTTTAGTACAGGATAAGCATCAGCAGAATCTTTCTTTTTACAAAAAAGAAAATGTAATAATTATTTTGTAATTTTTCTTTTATTTTCTTGCGCATTTTTGTTTTTACGTTTATGAATTGTTGTAGAATTAAATTTTGAATAAAGGCCTCAATTCTCAGAGCACATGTATGCCAGATTTTATCATATTTTTAATGATTTTTGGACCAAAATATGGTTTTAAGATTTGTTTTCTCGAATGATGATTTTTAATTTTTCAAATTATGATTTTTACTTTCAATACATATGTACATATGTATGTACAATTTTCTTTGTTGTTCTACAATGTTTATCAATAGCTATAACTATGTATAAAGAAAACATTTTTGTCACAGATAAATTATTCGTCTACATGGAAACAGGTTGGTAACGGGGAGAGAACACAACTCCTCTCCTTCCTCCTCTGGGGTCATTTGAAAAAAAAATAAGAAAACGTCACTTTACAAGCAAAAATAAAAAGAAAAAAGTCATATTAGAGAAGTGACGAAAAATCGGTCCGGAATATATTCAAATCTTGGACAAATGTATACCAAATCGTTTAAAAGAAGTCATTCGTCGCCAAGGAAAAGCAATTTGCCTATAAAACAACTGTACATACTTTATATGATAAGAATATTAGCAATGCCGAATACTTTTTTGTTTGAATGTCTTAACTAACTTTTTATTTAATGCAATTTTTATATTAGTTACTTTAATGATCTCATTTTTTTATTGAATACAATTTGAAAACGCTTTCTAAGCTCTTTTTGTAAACAATTATTTATACAAAAAATCATAAAACCCGATTGCGACCAACTTTGAACCGTTAAATATCCTAAACAGTCATTCGAAATGAAAAATCGTAAGAAAATCCTAAAGATGATTTTAACATACCTGTCGAATGATACCAATTTTGATATATGTATGTAGTTCGTCGACTTTTTATTTTTTTCGTAATTACCAAATGGCGTCTGTTGGCCGCCATATTGAATTTTGATAACTGACGTGTCTTTAGTGACACTCTCGGGATTAAGACAAATCGATTGACATATGAATCATATACGCTTTCGGTTTATATAGTGCCGCAAAGGAACACACATACATATATAATGGGTGTTTTTTATTGAGGTATAGAACTTTAAGTTGGCATCACTTTTTTAACTGGCGGCCATTTTGTCAGCTGTCAAGTGATTAATATTTAGTTTGGTTTGCCATTTCATCATGAACAGGTTGACAAAAGAACAACGCTTGCAAATCGTGCAAATTTATTTCGAAAATAATGGTTCAGTTCGCGAAGTTTACCGCAAGCTCCGTCCATTTTATGATCGACATAATCGTCCATCAGAGAAATTAATTCGGTTAACCATGGATCGTTTTCGCACTACGTTTACTCTATGTGATAATACGCATCCGCAGAGACGTCGAACAGTGCGCACCGAAGAAACAAGTGCCGCTGTAGAGCAAAGTGTTGAAGAGGACCCGAATGAATCGATTCGCCACCTTGCACAGCAATTGGAGCTTTGTCCATCAACTTTATGGAAGATTTTGAAGATTTTGAATGTGGATGAGTTGTGGTTCCAACAAGACGGCGCTACATGCCACACAGCGCACGTCACAATCGATTTATTGAAGGAAACATTCGATGAGCGCATAATTTCGCGGAATGGACCTGTCAATTGGCCACCAAGATCGTGTGATTTGACACCATTGGATTATTTTCTTTGGGGATATGTGAAGTCGCTCGTCTACGCCAACAAACCAGAAACGTTAGGGGACTTGGAAGCCAACATTCGTGGCGTTATTGCCAACATACGGCCCCATATGCTCGAAAAAGTGGTTGAAAATTGGACCTGTAGAATTGGCTTTATTCGAGCCAGCCGCGGCGGCCACATGCCCGAAATCATATTTAAACATTAATGGCATAAAATTATCCTTCCAATAAAGCCAAATTGATGGACATTAAAACGATTTTCTTGTGTTTTATTTCAATTCGAAGTTCTATACCTCTAAAAAAAACACCCTGTACATACATAGGCTGATGGACACAGTGCCCTTCTTTGCGTTGCGCAGTCCGGTAATAAGATAGTAATTAGTTTTTTATCGATGAAAACAAAATAACGTTGGTGTATGTCGAATAGTTTTTTTGTCCACTGTAAATATGTCAATTGTTACTTTTTTTGAGTGTTAGCTGTGTTTTTGACAAATAATTTTTTTTAGTATTACTAGGGGTTACCTTATGCTTAGGCCTTACATTACATTACATTTTTAATTTGAAAAAAAAAAATGGACTTGTGATGATTTTTTACTTCAAAATATCATTTTATTTCCGCCAAATGATGATTTTCTTCGCAAAACTTCTGGCAGCCCTGCCCACTGCTTTGAGTAGTTTATCTTGTTATATTTGTGTTGCATACATGCAAGTGCAAAAATCAGAAAATTTTGATTTTGCTTCAAGCATCGTCGGTGTGACTTAAACAAACAAAATTTCACTAATATTATTATAATGCAGGTCATGCATTTTGACCGTGAATAATGCGCTTAAAGTACATAACGACACTCATTAAAGAATTTATGTGTACATACAAACTAAGGTTGCCATAAAATTTAAAAAAAGTCCCGGAAATTCCTATACAAATTCCCCGGGATTTCCTTCCCGGAAGATTCTGAGGAATTTTTTAACACAAACCTGCGAATTACTCTTAATCAATTATGTTTTATAAACAAATTCATAAAAAGTATGGTTCCAGTACAAAAATACTGCGTAGGATCGAATTCAAAGTAGAAAAGTGAAGAAAAAACGAAAAAAAAATATTATTTGGTGAAAAATTACACACATATACTCGTATCTTAAGTTTATCGAAATAAAATATACATATATGGTTCGAAAGGTCTTAGATCTTCTCTGCCTGAAATTTACTGAAATAAAATATATATTCTTCGAAAGGTCTGAGTCTCTTCTTTCAAAATCCATTTATGATTTTAAAATCGGTTGATATTCAACTTAGTTAGAGGATGATAAGTGTATAAGAGTACGAAAACCCGGTTTTTTACCCGTAACTCATGATTTTGGGAGTGTTTGGCAAATTTCAAATATATTGTTGCTATTGTCAACAATACCTACCAGAGAAATAGTAACACATCACAGTGTAATTTGTGAAAGAAATTTTTTTACATATAATTTTCTCAAAATTAAAAAAAGAAGAGAGGTGTCTTAGCACACCCGATTATAGCTATGCTGCTTAGCCATATAAAACAAGCTTAATGTGTTAAATAACAATGCAATAAAATTATATTATATGATTATTTCAAATTCTCTGTAAATATTTCAAAACGTTTCCATTTATTTCTCATTATTTTCTTTTCTAGCAACGTACGATTATATTAATGTATTGTTTGCGGCCGGTGGCGGCGTTGTTCTCTGGTTTGTGCTCATGTGCAAAAACAAAACAAAAACAAAACAAAAACAAATTGGGCAATAATAGTTCTCATTGTTTTTGTTTGTTTTGGTTTTGTTTCACTCACTTCAAAGAACGACACAAATACCTTTTTTAGACGCGGAAAGTTTACTTTTCACAGTCATAATTCAGCTGGGAAATAATGTTCCTCCCTCTGCCTTTCACACAGCTGAATTAAGACTTTGCAAAGTAAACTTTGCGTGTCTAAAAGGGGTATTTGCTTCGTTCTTTTTTTCGTTTATTTTCGTACTTTGCTTTTAAGTATAAAGAAATCAATATAAAAATAAATTTATAACTGTAATAGTGTCGATTATTTTTGTTACGAAAAGCACGTTCTAACTCTTGTGTCGCACAAAAAATAGCATAGCTATAAAAATCGTTTACAAACTAGAAAATTTCATTTATACACAGGTATCCAATCTAACAGAAATTGAAAACTGTGGAAAGCTTCCTTTAAGACGGTATTCGTGCAACGCGAATTTATGTATATTTATTTTTTATTTTTTACATTATTTTATGTTGTGTGCAGAGATATGAAAGAATTTAAAAATAAATCATCCACTTGCTCAGTAATAATTTTAATATCCTAGGTTTATTTAGTACAAAAAAGTCAACAACAATTGTTTGTGTCCATAATTTATGCAATTTAAGTGGGTAATTTCTTGAATTTTTCTAAACGAAACATGTACAGTTTGTCAAAAAAATGTTTTCAATGCTCAAAAATTCTAGTAATTTTACATTCAAACATGAATTACAACAACAAATAAATTCCTTTTTGTTTCGTTTTTGCCCATACCGTTAGCTCTACTTGTCTATGACAATATAGCGCCAAGTTCTGCAAATATAAGTACTATTAAAAAAAAAAAAACAACAACAGAAAGTAAACCATTTCTTGTACGCGGTGTCAAAAAAATGTTTTCAATTTAACAGCAAATAAAAATAATTGCTATTTCATAGCAAAGTAATTGTTGAAATGTTTTCCCTTAATTTCAGGACAGTTTATTATATAATTAACCGTGCTAAAGAAGAAGGTAGACTGGATCCAAAGCATTCGCCAGGCAGACAAAAAAAAGATTATTGGGGGTATTACAACTAAAATAATGAGAATTGTTGTAGATATTCTGCCATCCAGCACTAGAGGACTAGCACAGCAAATCACTACTGACTGCGGGTTAAATGTATCACATGAAAGTGTTCGAAATGTGCTGAAAAATCATGAATATTTCTCCAGAGTTGCTAGAAAACAAAAACTCTGATGTCAGCTCAAAACATTGAAAACCGACTGAAATTTGCTATTGACCATATTTCGTTTCCCTTGGAGTACTGGAATAATGTAATGTTTTGTAATGAGACAAAACTAATGTTTTACTGTCACAATGGAATACAAAAAGTTTGGCGCAATCCTGTCATGGCACTAGAAAATAAAAATTGAATACCCATAATAAAGTTTTGAAAATTATCTGTCATGGTATAGGATTGTATATCATATAACGGAGTTGGTGAAATGCGGATTTTAGAAGGCATAATGAATCAAGGAAATTTATCTTGGTATTCTGAAGAGCGAATTATCTGCCAGTGCTCGAAGATTCGAGTTTTTTTGACACAGGAAGCCCAGGAAAGCTTAATTATAAATTTTATCAAGACAACAACCCGAAGCACAAATCGTTTCCCTGTAGAACACAGTCGTTCTATAACTGCAGAAAAGTTATTGACACTACAGCACAAAGTATCACAGAAAAAACTAATTTTCCATTTCAAACACAAAATTCTCTGAATCAAATATTAATTTTTTCCATTTAGGTCCTACAAAGAAATTTGTAAATTCAAATACAACATTTTGTAATAATTTGTTTGAAAAAGAACTTTGTTGAGTAAAAAAAACAAGCCACGACGTTTTTCGGCTTCTTGTCCGAATTCACACGTATACAACACGAGCATTTAAAGAAAACAACAACATCAGCACATGACCACGTTCAGTCAATCAACAAGCAAGGAAAACACCAACACAAGCAAATGAAATTAAATGATACAGTTTTTTATATAAAACAAAATTTAAACAAATAATTTACTGGAACAGTAAAAATATTTACCGAAACTAAATTTTATTTCAAAACACACGTTTGTTTGAATGTTTTTTGGGAATAATTTTTTCTGTGGACTGACTTGAATCTCATCGAAATTTTGTGTGCTCACCTAAAGAAAAAGCTCTAGGAAAAAAAAAGTACAGTTAATATGGGTTATAAAGGAGGAGTGGGAGAAAATACCTGAATAATAAGGTATATAAGCTAATTCATTCGAGGTCGAGATGTTTACAAACTGTAATTTATGCTCAAGCAGAGCACACAAAGTATTAGCAGGTAAAAAATACATTTTAGGGAAATAAACACATTCCCCCTTATTCTGAACGGCGTCGTCGAGGTCACATCAAGACGTCAGTAAAAATTGTCACTTGTCTACTCTTTGTCACTCTATAAACATGCTCTCCATTCATTTACAAAGCGTTAGAGACTGGTAAGAGAGATTGTCAATAAGATCCAATTATTGCAAGTGATAGTATTTACAGTCGTTTTGAAGTGACGTCGACGACGCCATTCAAAATAAGGGAGAATGTTTATTGAATGGCACATACATTTGAAAACATTTATTTGACAGTACCAAACCTGAACTATTTTTAACCGACTTCATAAAAAGGAGGAGGTTATCAATTCGTCTCTTTTTTTTGGCTGTGTTACTTTACATAACTCGGTACATTTTAGACCGATTGTAGAACTTCTTTTTTTGTCTGAGAGGGTATAGCTTCCCATTGGTCCCATTGTAAAAAAAGTGGGCGGAAACACGCCCAATTTTTTTTGTTTAATTTTATTTTAATCTACTTATTTGATTGCTGCGAAACCTATCAAACATCTTTCGTTCTTGTAAATACACAATTTTACAATTGAAAAAATGGGCAGGGCTACGCCCATTAAAATTTATTCTTATATTTCACATGGCTCTACTTAATCGATTTTTACGAAACTTACCACACACCTTGAGCTCAAAAATAGGCACAATCTTCCATTTGAAAAAATGGGCCGAGTCACGCCCATTAAAATTTCATATTTTATTTTAAGTAGTTATACTGTAACGATTTTAACAAAACTTAGCACACACCCTGAGCTCTGAAAAAACAAAATCTTGCATTTAAAAAATGGGCATTAAAATTTAATTTTATATTTCACGTACTTGCATTGAATTCAATTTATTTTTTGGGCAGAATTATGTTTTTAGCTATCATTAGAAATTTCTTGTTGAAGTGATATTAATTTTTTTAAAGTAATATAGCTATACAAAAACTTTGAGAAGGTGGTACACATGAAAAAAATATTTAAAAAATGTTTGTAATTCGCAAGTGTTCCTTTGAAGAGTATTTGATGTTTTACAGCAATGAAAACATTTTTTTCACAAACTGTAGAGTACGTTTTTCTTTTAACGCAAACAGCAGAGCCAATTTATTATTGCAATTTTTTTCACACAACGAGACCTACATACTATGTATTTTGGAAAGTATCCAACCCGCTTTAAGAGGTGTACCTGTCTGTATACCTATTTTAAAAAGATTATTTTAAACGGAAACTATGAAATAATTAACATAAAACTGTACTTAAATATAAATTTTTAAAATTAATCGCTTGCTCGATCAAGAAAATGTTTTCGTTTGTTCGAACAACTTTAAACTCGAATAATTTACATATGTATGTATGTTTGAAAGAATCTTACTGAGAGTGAATATAATTTCGAGCTGAAAACATATGAAATTAATTGTTAAAAATTAAAATTCATGTCACGTACGATTTTACATTATTTAGGTTAATAAAAAAACTAATGTTTGTAAAAAATCTACGACAGTAGTTTGTGTCTTTTCTAAAAAAAAAAACATCACTTAATCAAAACACATTTTAATTTCTAATTGAGAAATTGAAATATCAGACATAAGCCTAAACTAAAACTGCCCAACAATGAATAATAATGACGACCTTCTATAAACAGCGTAAAATAAATCTATTCCCACACAACACTTTGAATAAATTCAAACACTGCTTATCATGGAATTTAAATTCCGATAGAAAAAAAATAGAATAGATAGAGAGATAAATGATCTCAAAAACAAAATGTCAAAACGATTACGCAAAACTAATTTTACTATTTTCAACAATATTCTATATCTGCTGAAACTATTTGAACATGGAATAATTTTTTTTTTTTTTTAATTTTATATTTATAATAAAAGTTTATAGTCGTACTCTCCACACCTCCACTTCGGAAATCGTCTGAGATGATGAATGATATAACAACAAATTAAAATGTAATACACAAATTCATGAACAACGTCCAACATTTTTTTTTGTTTTTTGTTTTTTATTTGTTAGTAACAAACAAGATAAATGATAAAATGAACAAAAATATTTTTTAGTTTATTTAAGACGAAAGTTAAATATTTTTATTTCACTTGTATGTAACTGAATGCCGCCTGTTGCCGCCACTTTGTCTTTAGTTTTTCAAACTAATCAAAATGATTTAATTTTACGTCACCGAAAAAAAAAAACAATGTGACACCGATTCACAAATACTCGTATTTGAAATGAAATAAATAACGATCAACACTTTGGTGTATCTTGTTCAATACTGACTGGTGAGTACAATACAAAATGATTCGTTGGAGAGTTTTGTTTGCGGATAACAAAAATAAGATTTGTTTGCAAAAAAAAACTGAAAAAACTACGATTTGTTATAATTTGAGCTGCACAAGTGAGTGTTTTAACTCAGCCTTGCCACGTGTAGAACTTTCACGCACAATCCCTACAATTCTCACGCACCCAACTGTCATATTTATAACAAAAAAATTATTTTTAGCATTTAGTTTTATTACTAATTTTTAGGGTTCCGTATAGAGATGGGCGCGTGTCGAATTTTCTAACACGACACGAACACGAATACCAAGATTTTTTCAAGAGTCGCTTTTCAAAATACATATGGCACCGAGTTGGCACTTCCAGCTGATACTATCCAGCGATGTCAACTTGGTGCTTTTGGCACTATTTTTAGTGCTTTTTTAAGACTCAAAACGCCAAATTTGGAGTGTTATTATAGTGTTTTCACACTGAATTGGTTTTAATAAAAGTTGGTTTTAATGTTAAAACCAACTGTTAAAACCTGGTTTTACCATACAAATTGTTTTTGTTTAATCCAGCTTAAAACCATTTCTGAATTGGTTTTATTTTGGTTTTATGAAATGCAACCCTGTTTTCGCTGTGGTAAATTCAGTGCTGCCAAGTTAAAATGACCGGAAGCAGCTGATAATGTTTATACCAGTGAATAACAAGAGATGTGGCTTGCAAGATTTTCAACTTAAAAATGGATGCAGCAGCAACAATAAGTAAAAAATTAAGGAAAAATAAGAGTTCTTTGGAAGGAAAACAACAAAAAAATTTTCATTGACCTCTGGAAAGTGAAAATAAACGATATGACATAACGATCCACCGATAAAAAAGTTTTATTTTGTGATTTATTTGTGAATTTTTTATATACAATAACTTGATTTCCAAGCACTTCTTTACTTTGTATTACTAGTGCCATAATTTTAAAATATTAACTTACAAAATATACAATAATTTCCATTTTAGAACGCATTTTAGTTTCTTAGTTTTTCATACAAATAAAAGCAATTGTACAGTCTGTCAAATAAGTGTTATAAAAAGCAGACAAAAATACAGCAACAAACACACGCATTTCTGCAGGAGATTTATTTTATTTTGAGCAAAGTTATTAGACAGCCTGTGAGTTAAAACCTGAATTTAACAAACTTGCAGTGTGAATGCAAAATCAGCTATTTATGGTTTTAACGTTAAAACCAGGTTTTAACTTGCAGTGTGAAAACACTATTAGTGCCAAACTAAGAAAAAGCACTAAGTAGTGCTTTTAAAAAATTATTGTATTTCTTAAAATTACTTTAATAAAAACTTGGTGCATTTATTTTTTCAGTGTAAAACATTCCTTTTTCGTCTGATATACATATTTCATTAAAGATGATAATATTGCCAAAACAGCTTAGAAAATATTAAACAGTATTAAACTTCACTCATTTCAATATTC
Organism: Tachina lurida; assembly: GCA_944452675.1. Taxonomy (NCBI): domain Eukaryota; kingdom Metazoa; phylum Arthropoda; class Insecta; order Diptera; family Tachinidae; genus Tachina; species Tachina lurida. Next base: position 88,821,962 of record OX101755.1, read on the forward strand.
ACTCATTTTTCACTTTAGTGCTTTTTACCCTTTTCAGATCTCAAAATTACGCTTTTTATTGCTTTTTTAAAATGTTGATGCTTTTAGAGCCAAAAAAGTTGGCATCACTGATACTATCTGCCACCACCGCTGATACTATCGGTTTACGCACAGAAGTTTAAGCTTCAGAGGCCCATACAATATCAACAAGTATGCTGGGTGTCTACTCTGTATTTCGAAACGAAAGAAAATGCTTTCGAATTTGTATGTTATTAGCATTGCAATTCGAAAGCATTTGCTTTCGTTTCAAATTACAGAGTAGACCCACTGGTGTTGTGTGTTTGACGATACAAAATATTAAATTTTTTCTCTACTGGAAATTCATTCATACCTATTTTAAATCTAAAATCGTTTCCTGTTTTTCGTGTCAATTTTGCTCAACACGAAACGACCCGAACACGCACTAAATCAGATTTTTTGTCACGAACACTTGAGTGTTGAGCCGTGCGTGTTCGTGCCACGAAAAAAACACGACACGCGCCCATCTCTAGTTCCGTACACCAAAGGTGAAAAGGAACCCTATTGTTTTCACTACGATGTCCGCCTGTCCGTCACAGGCTGTTTTCTCGAGAGCCGTAAGAGCTACGGACCTAAAATTTTCACAGAATAAGTATGTAAAACTTTGGCCGCTAAAACAACAAATATATTACAGCTCTTTTTAGTGACCGCTCTTTTCAGCTGAGCTCACTTTTCTGAAGTATTTCATTCAGTTAGCTCAGTAGCTCAGTTCATTTGTAAGTCCTGATTCACACACATCAGGTTTACCTGATCAGTTTTTGTTCAATTTTCTTTTGAACCTGCATTTGCGTTCATTCACACCGTCAAGTCAAGTCATCAAGTCTCATCAAATAGAGTATTACGAATGACAAAACAAAACGAAAAAGCAAACTTGACTGGTACGGTCAAGTATGTACCCCTTTCCATTCTCTTTTCCTCTCTCTCCTAAGAACTCAAGACTTGACGACTCAAACCTGACGTGTGTGAATCAGGACTAATGAATCATTTTGTCAAAGGAAAGAAAGAGCTAAACACAAGCATAAAAAGTGACAGATTTATACAGTGTGTGTATGTGTGTATGCTTGTGTATAGTCAGACATTACAAAACAATGCAAATGAAGTATAAAACATAAATGGTGTTTTTTTAGAATCTCACAACTTTGAGTTGGCATCACTACTTTATTTGAGCACCCATTTAACAGCTGATAGTTGCTTTTTGTTTAGTTTGCTTTAAAATTTCATTATGAATCGACTTACATTAGAGCAGCTACGTCCAATACATATGCACAATGTGCAAACTTTTACAAAAGAGCTTTTGTGCTTTCACACCGACAAGAGTACAACAGCCACAACAACAATACAACACACAACAATGCTTGCTCTTACTTTGCAAAGAAGCAATAACAAATTTAAGAGCTTTCAAAGCTGTTTACCTCAAATGCAAATATGAGTGTATGTGTGTTTGTACATAGCTGCATTAGAGCAACACGTGCAAATTGTTGAAATTGTTAATCAAAATAATTGTTGTTTTTTTCCGTCAAACTCATTGTGCGCTTAATCCATTTTCCGATGACGCTCATTTCTGGTTGAAATGAACAGAATAAATAAATAAGCAGAATTTTCACATTTGGAGTGAGGAGAATGCACAAGCTTTTGTCGAAACACCATTGCATCCACAGAAAATTACTGTTTAGTGCGCTTTATGGGTCTGGTTGACTCATTGGCCCATATGTCTTCAAAAACGATGATGGTCAGAATGTTATTGTCAATGGAGAACGGTATGGGAACATGATTCGAAATTTTTTTGTACCTCAATTACGTGGCATTAATCTTGCTGATACGAGGCGGATCAATAAGTCCGTAACTTTTCGAACTTCCCTCGTAGACTACTGTCAAATTTTTAGCAATTGTCGTCATTTACTTTGCGTTTAACAGCTGTTTAAAACAAACAACCTCGTGTATTTTTCTAAAAATGAAAAAAGTGAATTTCGAGTGCTCGACCACCAACGCATGTGCAGTTTCCATGGCAAAAATCCATGAATTGGGCTACGAATTGCTCCCTCATCCGCTCTATTCTTCAGATTTGGCCCTAAGTTACTATTTCTTATTCCCAAACTTGAAGAAATGGCTCGTCGGAAAGAGATTTGGCTCCAACAACGAATCATTCCACAAACAAGGGCCTATTTTAATTACTTCGAAACATGCTATTTTTTTGGAAGGGATTTAAAACCTGCAGTGGAGAAACGTTGGACTAAGTGTATTGAGTTAAAAGGAGATTATGTTGAAAAATAAATTTTTGTTTTGAAAAAAAAAACTGTTTTATTCAAAAAGTCACGGACTTATTGATTGATCCACCCTCCTCGTATGTGGTTCCAACAGGACGGAGCCCCACATGCCACACAGCGGGCGCTACAATTGATTTACTAAAAGAAACTTTTGATAAAAAATTATTTCACGTAATGGACCAATTAATTGGCCACCATGATCGTGTGATTTAACCCCATTGGATTATTTTCTTTGGGGTTATGTTAAGTCACTTGTCTACGTCGATAAACGACAAACAATTGAACACCTGGAAATCAACATTCGAAGAGTTATCGGCGAAATACGGCCGCAAATAAGCCAAATTTCATGTAATAATTATTAATGAACAAATACAATTAACTTTGGTGTTATTTGTTCATCAATAAATATCACATAAAATTTGGCTTCGTGTTTTAAGGGGAGTTCAATTTGAAAAATATTGTTTGGTCAAAATTTTCTCACGACGCTTTTCTATCGCCTCGCAACGTTAATCATAGCTACGAAATTAATTTTAATGCTTTATTATACATTTTTGAAAGTTATATATCTCAAAAACTGTATTGTTTCTGAATACAGTCTATACAGTTCTGAAATATTTGAAGCCTCGGCTTTCGACCCCACTTGGCCGTATAACCCCACCATTTCGATTTTGGCCGAAATTTTGATCACCAAAAAAAGCTTCCATATACATATGAAAATGCTTTATTACACATTTTTGAAAGTCATATATCTCTAAAACTTTATTGTTTCTGAATACAGTCTATACAGTTCTGAAATATCTGAAGTCTTGGCTTTCGATCCCAATTGGCCGTATAACCCCACCACTTCGATTTTTGCCAAAATTTTTACCACCAAAAAAAGCTTCCATATACATATGAAAATGCTTTATTACACATTTTTGAAAATCATATATCTCTAAAGCTTTATTGTTTCTGAATACAGTCTATACAGTTCTGAAATATTTGAAGCCTTGGCTTTCGACCCCAGTTGGCCGTATAACCCCACCCACCATTTCGATTTTTTGCCGAAATTTTGACCACCAAAAAAAGCTTCCATATACATATAAAAATGCTTTATTACACATTTTTGAAAGTCATATATCTCTAAAACTTTATTGTTTCTGAATACAGTCTATATAGTTCTGAAATATGTGAACTCTTGGCTTTCGACCCCAATTGGCGGTATAACCCCACCATTTCGATTTTGGCCGAAATTTGGACCAATAAAAAAAGTTTCAATATGTACATTAATAATTTTGCTTGAAAATGTTATAAAATATCTACTCTGTTAAGTTAACAGTGTACAAGTGAGAGATTTTTTCTTACCTCACAGTGTTTGAGCGAGAGGTATGCAAAGTAACATAGGGATGCTAAAAACGAAGCTAACTGACGGAGCTAACTTCACACACATGTTTAAACTTGCAAATCTATTAATCAATACAGTATTTAAAGTTTAAATTTTAAACCATCTGTAAGTGCATAAAATTGGGCGTTTAAACTACCAATACAGGCCATATGGTTTTTTTGCTTACAGACCATATGTTTTGCATTAAAGGAGCACTCAAATTTTTTCCAAGTCTCTACTTTTTCTTCAGATCATTTTCGACTTGTTTTCTTACACTCTATTATTGTTTTATACATTTCCACTTCGCCAGGCATAAATATAATTCCTTTCTCGGTAAAATTTGGCAACCTTTAATTAAAATTTCTTAACTTTTTTGCCCTTTTGATTGTACAAAGAATTGATAGCTTGCTGCAAAACAGCTGTCTTTTGACATTTATTCTAGTGCTGCCACAATATTATGTTTTAAACTACACATAAGGTATGGTTCACTGATTTACCCCTGTTGAGTTTAAACTACATATAAATTTGAGTTTAGTTTAACTAAACCAGCGTTTAAACTTTTACTGGTTTATTATTCTAAATCTTGTGATGATGCTGTTAATTTGTTCGATTCATTTTTTTAAATCCAATTTTGAGCCGTTCACAGATAATATCCCGTTACCATGAAATAAAGCTTAAATTAGACGTGAAATAGCCATAACGCCATAGCCATAACCAAACCAACATTCAATTGATTTCTATGGTGAGAGTGAGAGTGAGAGAGACTTGCCATAACTCTCACAATAGAAACCAATTGAATTTTGGTTTGGTTATGGCTATGGCGTTATGGCTATCTCACGTCTAATTTAAGCTTAATGGTAGAATTAGTCGATTCGTATCGTGTTACTTTTGAAGTGGTGGTAACGTTTAATTGTGGATGTTAGTTAGTAAAAACGTGAGAGTTCCACCAAACTTGTCAGCTGTTGTTGTATTTCTCTTTGCTTTATACATGTGTGTGCATGTATGTAAGAGAGAAGTTGACGTAGAAATCTATTTTCTGTAGATTTCTACCTCACATACACTTACGATACATATTAAATAAACAGCAACATGTTATATTTATGCTACAGATTTTCTCAGCTGCTCCGTCAACTCACGATACGAATCTACTAATTCTACCATAAGTCCCAAATGAAATAACTCCCAATAAAATAATTCCCAACCAAAATGAAATAAGTCCTAATCAGAAAAAATTAAATAACTTCCAATTGTTGAAATAAAATAACTTCCAATAATTGGAACTTATTTCATTAAAAACGAATTAACTTCCCAATGAAATAAGTCCCAAGAAAAAAATTAAATATACTTGTATCCCAAAAAATTAAATAAGTCCCAGTGGAATTACTCACAATAAAAATAAAGTAGTCTTTAATGAAATAAGTCCTAAGAAAAACTAAATAACTCCCAACACAAATACTTATATACAAACAAAAAGAAAACAACACGTTATTAGCGGGATAACTAGCCTTTGAAATTTGTCCATAACCTGATCTCTATATAAGGTTCTTTTGCATCAGCGGCATTTATCTTGTCATGAAAACACTCATAACGGCACTGCCAACTGCAGATTTTGTGCCACTGCCAACTGCAGATTTTGTGCACGGCCGGATTTAGGGATTTTCTCTACCATGGTATTTCCCTACACGGCACCGCTTACTAAAGGTTTCCTACTTAAGGATTTTCTCCACTATAGCATTTCCGGATACGTCACCGCTACCTAAAGGTTTGTTGCATAGCCGGCTTTCGGCCGTACTTAGAGACTTTCTCCACCATGCTGTTTCCCGACAAGACGCGGCCAACTAAAGGTTTCTTGGATACTAAGCCTTCGGCCCACCTCAAGGACTTTCTCCTCTTTGTTGTTTAGCACAGCAGCTCTGCTTACTAAATATTTCCTTCAGACTACCCGAAGATAGCAGCGCAAGAAACCATTATAGGGGGCGCCGTGAAAGGCCAGATAAATAAAATAAATTAAAATAAATAGATTAAAAAACAAAATTACTTTTTTATTATTTTTGCTGCTGCCTTTTTGCGACATCAAAATTAGTTTGATATTGGCTCACTTTTGATATTGCTAGCGAACCTTCGAAGTCAAATATTTTTTGAAACAAGAAAGGTAAACTTTTTTCGATTAATTTGTATGTGCCATTCTCGATAATTTTACACGATAAATGTGTACGAGATGTATTCAAAATCGATATTATTAGCGAAAGTATTGGTCAAGTGGATAATTGTAGTTTGCATTTATGTTTGAAAGCTGTGGACTTAAGAAATTTTCACATTCACCATCAGTGACAGGTCGGGAAAGAACAATAGGTTTATGTATTTTTTTAATATTTTACGTGGGCGTGGCATCTTCCAAATTCACAAGATCTACTAGAATATGCCTGGAATTTTTTTTCCGATACAAAGTACATATTTCGATATCGAATCGAACTTAAGCATCTAACCACACTAACCGAACTTTATGAAGGGCAAAATAAATGCAAAACTTTTATAAGAAAATGATGGGTTAGCAAAGCACACCGGGTTCCAGCTAGTTGTGCACAAAAATTGAAACAAAGCAGCGTCTATAAAAAATAATTGATGTTTAACTAATTTGTTGTTTGTACTGTTGTCGTCGCTTTGTTGCTGTTAATGGAATTGCTGTGTTAGCAAAATGTGGGTTAATTTTGAAAAAAAAAATAAAATAAAAATATTGTCACAAATTTTAAATAACTGCAATTTAGCAAATAAATGTTTCTTGTGAATCATTCATTTAAACAAATTTAAATATGTTCATACATAGATACACACATGTGTATATGAGAAAATACATATGTTCTTATGTACGTACATGAGTAGTGCAGTAAATCCAATCAGTTGCGAGCTAAATCTATGCTTTTTGCATATCACGATTATAAATAAATTAGCGTTTAATTATAATTGCGATATATACATATCGCTCATTTACTTCAATAGTATCACAACTCAAAAAATAAATTCAGTAAAGTGCGACTTTGACTCGCGCACGAAGGGTTCCGTACGTTAGGCTTTGAGCATTTTTTTTAATACAATGTTTTTTTACGTTTTTTCAGCTGAAATAATTTTTTTTTTGATTATTTTTCGCTTTTTTCTCGTTTTGGCGATTTTTTTTTTTTTTAATTTTTGGCGATTTTTTTCATTTTGGCGATTTTTTTTATTTTGGCGATTTTTTTTGCGATTTTTTTCATTTTGGCGATTTTTCCGGTTTTTCGCGACTTATTTTCGATTTAGAAATTTTTTTTAATTTGGTGTTTTTTTTTTGTTTTGGCGATTTTTTTTTATTTTGGCGATTTTTTTTCGGTTTGGCGATTTTATAATTTTGAGATTTTTTTGTTTTACCGTTTTTGAAAATTTCAAGAAGTTTGCTCTTACGGTTTCCAAGATACAGCAAGTTATCAAAATTACTTAGTCGAAATTACATTAACTGATGGTACACCCTTTAATTAAAATTTTTTAAATTTTAGTGTTAATTGTTGTAGTCTGTATAAAAATACACTAACTTTACAAATGTCAAGTGTATATATGTACATACAATTGTATGTATATTACATGGGATTTTAACATTTTTCGTTGCTCGTTTTGGCACACCCTTTAATTTCCAACTCTCATGTATTTGTTGTTGTAGCGGCCAAGGGTCTACACACTGTGTCCAAATTTCAGGTCCGTAGCTCTTACGGTTCTCGAGAAAATACCCAGTGACGGACAGACGGACATCCGGCCAGACGGACAGACGGACAGCGTAGCGAAAACAATAGGGTTTCTTTTCACCTTTGGTGTACGAAACCCTAAAAAGAGAAGTGTCTTAGAACAGCCGGTTATAGCTATGCTGCTTACGGCCCATTTAACAATGTACAATTAAAAGCTAACGCAAGTTTTGTATGCTATGCAACAAAACTTTAGGTAGCGGTGACGTATCCGGAAATGCTATAGTGGAGAAAATCCTTAAGTACGGCCGAAGGGCGGCTATGTAGGAAGCCGTGTCAGGAAATACCATGGTAGAGAAAATCCCTAAGTCCGGCCCATAAGAAACCTGTAGTAAGGGACGCAGTGTCGGGGAATAATATGGTGGGGAAAATTATTGATACTGGCCAAAGGCCGTCTATGCACAAAATCTGCAGTTAAAGTTCACGTTAACTCTTAGTCCTAATTTACACTATACAAGTCTTATTGCTAAGCTGATTAGGTGAGAGAGACGAGGGGAAAAGAAACGTTTCTGTTCCCTCGTAGGCGGTTTTTGCACCGGCTTACAGCAGATCGGCTGTGTTCTCTGGTTTGTGCTCATGTACAAAAACAAAGCAAACACAAATTGAGCAATCGTTCTCATTGTTTTTGTTCCACTCACTTCAAAGAACGAAACAAAACATAATCAAACAATCACCCTTATTCCAGTTGTCAACATCGACATCACCTCTATACAATAGCAACAAATTTTGGCTCGTCTACTCGCTACCGAGAACAACTTTATGCTATTGACAGCCTATTTCTGTTCCCTAAGGTCTAGAACCTAGCATGAGCTTGTCAATAGCAGTCAGTTGTTTTTGACAACGGGTAGACAAGCCCCAACTTTTTGGTATTGTATTGACGTGACATCGCTATTGACAAGTGGAATAAGTGTGCATTTGTTTCGTTTATTTTCGTTCTCTGCTTTTAGTTACAAAGAAATCAAAACAAAAATTAATTTACAATTGTAATAGTATCAAATATTTTTGTTACGAAAATCATAACCTAACTCCTGTATCGCGCAAGAAATAGCATAGCTATAAAAATTTGTTTTGCAGAAAACGCGACATGAAAAAGTATTCTTCTCTCACGAGGTGATAGTGCAAGCTAATTGTATGAAATTTTTACACAAGATAACATACGAAATGCGAAATTATTTTGCGCATCATTAGCTCAAAAAACGCATTTTTTGAGTTATGACACTATTGAAGTGAATGAGCGATTTTTATACATGATTTTTTAATAGCGTTTCTCGTAAATTATGAATATGAAGGTTTTTTTTACCTCAATTGTGACTTTTCCAATGTCGCGCTCTATTGGCATCCAATTTCTGTTCTTTATATGATTACACATGTCCCCAAGAATGTTGATTATCAGCCATTTCACATTTTTAGCCAAATTTCTGACAGATAACTAGAGTTGTGTCCAACAGCTCTTTTTGAACTTTTTTTTTTAGCCAAATTTCTGACAGATAACTAGAGTTGTGTCCAACAGCTCTTTTTGAACTAGTTTGCGAGTGTTCGAATCAAAAGTTGATTCAAACCCATTTAATTTACATTGATGTTTTTGGACGGACTTGTGTCCATCAGAACGAACTAGTTCAAAACGAGCTGTTCGACACAACTCTACAGATAACTATAAAGGTTTAAATTGTTTTGGAGTGGTGTGCAACTTTTTGCTGGTTTTTTAACATAAAGATAAACTCTACTTGTACAGTTAACTGTAGTTTAAACTTAAAATTTTGTTTTTCAAATAAAGATTATCCAGTTAATAATCTAGGTTTAACCGAGCAACATAGCTCAGTTAAACTTTAGTTAGAACTGACAAATGAGAAATATATGAAATAAATATTATGCAATTGAAAAAAAAAAACGATTTTACTAAAAAAAAGTTTAATAAATAAATATATATTCATATATATAAAAAATGTATGCTTGTTATGACGACGAAGATTTTAGTGGTTATGAAACTAGAATATCTTGGATATGAATTGGAGTTCTTGCAAAGATTTCTGTGTATGATGATTTTAGAATTAATTGGAAAGAAATTCTTTAAAAAATTTTATTATCTCTTTTGGTTTTTTTTTTTGGAACGTCACTATTTTTCAAGTCCATATTATGTATGTATTTATTTTATTTTCCAAAAATTCAGAATTAAGTTATGGAAGTTTTTTTTTATAAATTTAAAGAATTGTCGCATCGTCTTTTTCAAAAATGCCACATCTATTTTGAAAACAAAGTATGGCATTTCTAGCTAAATTGACAACTGGGCGGTTAAACCCCGTTTAAATTAGTTTCTTTCAAACGTATGTTAAACTTAGTTTAACTAATTATGTAGTATGAAACTACCTCTTAATATGAAGAATTTCTAACTTAAATATTCTTGAGAATTATTTGAATGTCCCATGTCAATGCTCTCTAGTAAATTCTTTTCGTACATTATTCAGCGGAGGTTTCTTCTTCAATGTTTAGGGTTCCGTACACCAAAGGTGAAACAACAAATATGTGACAGTTAAGAATTATAGGGTGTTCTAAAGCGAGCAACGTAATATGTTCAAGTCCTAATGTTAATATACAGACAATTATATGTATGTATATAGACACTTGAAATTAAATTTAAAGTTATTGTATTTTTATGTAGATTACACCAATCAACACTGAAATTTAAACAAAATCAAAATTAAAGGCTATTCTATCAGTTAATGTAATTTTGACAACTTGCGGTAGCTTGGAAACCGAAAGAGGCAAACTATTGAAATTTTCAAAAACGCTAAAAGTAAAAAATCCCAAAGTTATCAAATCGCCAAAGCGAAAAAAAGTGTCAAAAATCGAAAATAATTGCCAAAACCGGAAAAAGCGCCAAAATAAAAAAAATCTCTAAAACTAAAATAAATCGTCAAAAAATAAAAAAAAACCAAAACAAAAAAAACCAAAACAAAAAAAAGACCAAAACTAAAAGAAACGCCAAAAATCGAGAAAAAATCCAGCATCGAAAAAAGCGCCAAAACTAAAAAAATCGCCAAAAACCGAAAATAGTTTAGCGGGCACTTGAATTTTTTTTTTAACTTCTACATCAGGTAAAATATTCGATTATATAGACTAAAGTTCGTACGGAACTCTTCGTGTGCGAATGAAAGTCCCACTTTACTGAATTTGTTTTAGTTTCAGGTATTTGCAGCTTGCAATTGCTCTTTTTATCATTGACATACCCATTTTCAACTTCATTCCTTTGCCACTAGGTTTGATTGGCTGAGGGAGAAGCGTTTGACCACAGTGGCCATGTCCAGTCATATTTTTTCCACAGTTTAAATTTTACAAATGCTGTTTATGAGTATGATTCGTTGTCTTCATTTTCCACTAGGTTTGATTGGCTGAGGTCGAAGGGTTTGGCCACGGTGAACATTTTTATTAAAAAAAAACCCTTAATTTCATTACAAAATGTGTAAAAAATAAAAGAAGAAAAAAATATCGCAGGCCATATTTTTTAAAAACCTATTTAACTCGATGAATTTATTTTCGCACACATCATCTATGCTATATTTTTTTTCAAGCCATAGTAACCACCAGAAAACATTTTAAATGATATAGAGCCAATTTCACCAACTTATTTAAATATCAATTTTCATTTAAACGTCATTTTCCCATACAAAAATTCATGAAAATCGACATTTAAATATGAATTGATATTTAAAGAGTTGGTCAAAATTGGCCCATAGTGTTGGCATTACTATTTTTCCTTGAGATTCCATGTTTTATGAACACGGTGAAGCATGGGGGTTGTAATATGATGGTATGGGGCTCAATGGGATCGAGTGGTGTATGAAATCCGGTTTCTATAGAACGTACAATGAATAAAAGGGGTTATTTAAAAATACTAAAAGATAATTTAGCACAGTTAGCTGCCAAATTAAATGTAAGTGGAGACTATTAAATACCCGAAACATTCGTCTTCAATAATAAGAGAACGGCTTCCATTCAATGGAAAAAAAATAGCAGGCACATCCTCCCTAGACCCTTGGCCTTAGTACTAAAGAAATTCTGTGGGCATATGTGGAGAAAAAATTGCGCGAGCTGTAGATTAGGGGCAAAATTTAACTCAAAAGTGCTCTCCATGGCATATGGGAGCATATAGCTCCCAAAATTACCATAAACCCAGTTCATTCTATGAGAATAATCTATTAGATGCTAGACGTGGCCACATTTTTTACTAATTTTTAGTGTATTCCTTATTTCATAGCTCCTTCCTGCAAGAAAAGTTATTGTACAAGTTTTTTTTTTGCTCTTGAAAATAGTTGTTACAGTAGAATCCCGATTATCCGGATCAAATAAAACCAGGGGTATTCCGTATAATCGAAAATCCGGATAATCGATTTCAAAGCAAATTAAATCAAAAAATCAATTTGCATACATTTAAATTTGTCATGTTTGTCATTTGTCAATTTTTATTTAAATTTTAGTCGTTTAGATAATACGATATACAAAAAACGAGCTATAACGATAGATAATGAATTACATAATACATATGTTATTTAATGTTTGCTTGGAATGATGAGTCCTGATAATCGGATATTCGGATAATCGGTGTTCGGATAATCGGGATTCTACTATATGATTCATCTATATGATAAAATTTTGATTTCTTGAAAATAGAGGAAAAATATGCAAAGAACCCGCAGAAAGGTGATTTAGACCCAATAATTGACCTCTCAATTATATGTCATTTATCTTTAAAATCCACTTAAGTACCGAATTCATTTTTTCAGTACAAATTTGAGAGACATTTAAATGCCCAAGCTTGTGGTTTTACGAGCAAACCATATGTTATTGTGCTTGTGTGTGTTTATTGAAAACATGTACATGAACATCATGTGGTCGTATTAAAAAGAATTTCGTTTAATTTTCATATATATAAAACATATACAATATATACTTTCATATCATGGAAAAATAAATAGAAAAATGCATTCTTATGCTCTTTTTGTTTCATAAAATGTGTTTTTATGCAATTTTAGTTTTCTTCATTTTTATAACCTAACTATTTATAATAAACAGCTGTTGTTAAAAAAGCCTTCCATAATACTGGGAAATTTTGTAGTGCTGCCGTACTTTCAACGTAATTTAATAAGAACTTTTAATTAACCACTGAAAAAATTAAGCTAAATTTAAGTGGCAATTAGCTAAATGACATTTAATTGGGTGGTCAATTATTGGGACTTAATGATTTAATACTACCAGAAAATTACTCAAAAATTAATCAGCAAATCGTATCATAAATGATTAATTGGTATGATTTATCTGTAGGGCACCATTTTCTCACAACGAGAGTATCATTTGTGATCGAAAAATGAGCTCATATGCGGTTATTTTTCCCGTCAAGCTGATTCGGAGAAGATACGATTATGATACAAAACGCTAGCTGGATGGTATTATGTAATACACTTTGAATATTTGTATGCAGTTGAGCTATGTATGTATGTATATGTAAGTCATCTGGATATAACTTGCAACACTTGTCATTTCTTTAAATGAAATACGAATTGCAGATATATTTGAAATAGTACATCAAACAAATTCATAATTTCCTATATTTTCAGCTTTAAAAAAAAGGATATTTGGTTCGCTTTTAATTGTCTTGATCCTTGGGAAAATGTCAGGTGTATCAAATTAAAAATTGTACAAAGCAACAAAAGCTCTTTTCTAGGTTTTTTGTCAAAGCACATTTTTGAGCTGGTGCATTTTTTTTTTTCGGTCCTTTATAAAATTTTTTAGTTTCAGGAAATATGGGTAGGACTCGAATCCTGCTGTATCCTGCTGAATCCTGTAAGTTTTTTATCTTGTATGACTAAACATTAGTGTGCAAAATTTTAGCATTGTGCAATAACTCGACACTTTAAGAGAAACTAACTACCACTGAGAAGGAAGTCAATTGATGAGTAACCTGAATGGCATGTCTATTGCGTATCAGGCAAATTAATAAAGTGATTATTAGGCATGAGAGTACATCAAATGAAAAAAACGATATTACAAAGATATCACTACGATCAACAGCAATGATACTCGTATTAATTTTAGTGCCGTAAATATATTTTAATAATTTTTTTTTCTTTTGTGCAAATAACATTTTACTGTGCTGCATGTTGCAAGAGTGTTAAAGCCACAGAAACCAAACTATTTGTTGGATATATATGTACAGTATGTCAAGAAAATGTTTTGACATAGTTCAAATCGTTATAAATTTTGATTTTTATCATAAATATTTTTATTTTTCTTTGCATTATGAAATTTTTGGTTATGGATTTCATTTTATTTACATTTAAGTGAACAAATAGTAGTAAGTTATACGCAAAATTAAAAAGTGAGAGCATAAAAATGACATGAAAGCTAAAAAAAACTCAAAAATTTCTCTGTCAAGAAAATGTTTTTACATTCTTGTATTATATAGTAAGAAAATAGGAAAATAAAAAAAATAAATTTTTTTTTGCCCCATTGGTATTAAATCGGCTTGTAAGACGACTTCTCATGGAAAAAAATTTTCTTTTCCAAATATTCCGCTGAAATTTCTTATATTCCCCTCGTATTACTGTTTTAAACTACATTTAGTTCTTGAAATAACCTTTGGATATACTATTTTTCAAATAAATCCATAAATTTTGAATAGGGCATATATCTGGACCTTGAGATGGAGTATCCACAACCTTACCGCAATTGAAAAGACACCATGTTCTTACCGAAAGTGCCTTGTGTTTGGTGTCATTAGATTAATAACAACTGGAAACTTGCATGTTTTCCAGCAATAAACCCAAATTTACTCGAGCTGTCATCCAAAAAAATGCTTCAATATATTAAGGCACTGCCCCGCATTCATGGTGTTCTCAATAAAGCAAATTTATCCCACGTTTTACACCATATATATACATATGTACATATGTATGTATATATACCTCCAATCCATCAACCAACCTCTTTTAAGTTTTACAGATGGGTTTACGGTTTCACTTTCCAATATTTTTAAAGATTTTTTTTCCTCCATACTTTGTTAGATCCATCATTCTAATAAAGCAGAAGTTTGGTTTCGTCGCCGAAAATCACATTATCGTAGAAGCCATCAAGCTTGTAAGTATGCAAAATCACAAGAGACAATTGTTGCTATTTGGGCTACACTCTAGAAAGCGGGGATTTCCGACCATTTATTGTATTACAGTCGATTCTTTTGAGCAATTGCCTTTGTCTCATGGGAAACTGTGTGAGTGGTACATCAATACGTTGAAATGGTTTTTCGTTGACAGCGCGAGTAAGGTTGGCTTTATAGCTGGTAAATATGGAAGTTTCCAGTTGTTATTAATCTAATGACACCAAACACAAGGCACTTTCGGTAAGAACATGGTGTCTTTTCAATTGCGGTAAGGTTGTGGATACTCCATCTCAAGGTCCAGATATATGCCCTATTCAAAATTTATGGATTTATTTGAAAAATAGTATATCCAAAGGTTATTTCAAGAACTAAATGTAGTTTAAAACAGTAATACGAGGGGAATATAAGAAATTTCAGCGGAATATTTGGAAAAGAAAATTTTTTTCCATGAGAAGTCGTCTTAAAAGCCGATTTAATACCAATGGGGCCAAAAAAAAAATTTATTTTTTTTATTTTCCTATTTTCTTACTATATAATACAAGGATGTAAAAACATTTTCTTGACAGAGAAATTTTTGAGTTTTTTTGGCTTTCATATAATTTTTATGCTCTCACTTTTTAATTTTGCGTATAACTTACTACTATTTGTTCACTTAAATGTAAATAAAATGAAATCCATACCCAAAAATTTCATAATGCAAAGAAAAATAAAAATATTTATGATAAAAATCAAAATTTATAACGATTTTAACTATGTCAAAACATTTTCTTGACATACTGTATATGTATGTATGTATGTATGTACCTTATGTTTGTATGTATGGATTCGCTCGGCATGATTTGGACGGTTGGTTAGATGAATTGATAGGTTTATATAAATAACTACACTTGCACATATGTGCATACAATGTATTTATGTGCGCATAAATGTGGATAATGAATAGATGAACAGCGAGCGATTGCACGCTGATTGTATGTACACTAGGTCGCATAAATATGCGTACAAGAGCAAAAATTTGAATTGCATCTTGCACAAAACAAAATATATGAAAGTTAATTATTTTTAGTGAAATTCTTATATATTTGAGAGAGTTAATACTTAAAAAAAGCAAGTTACGGCATAACGAAAGATATAAGAATTCAAAAAGTAAACAAGACTCGTTTAATAACTATGCAAAAGTATGCGTACATGATTCAAGTGATGATCAAATTTAAACACAAGAAAAAAAAAGATTTTAATATGAAGTTGGATATCCATGAACTTCGTTCAAACGTTTTGGCATTGACAACACAAGTTTTTTCGTATATTCAGCGCTGATATTGTTCCATTCCTCGAGCAATATAGTTTTCAAAATTTCTTTCGAATTTATGACATGATTTCGAATACCTCCTTCTAGCAAATCCCACAGATGCTCGATAGCATGCAAATCTGGAGAGTGCGAAGACGTTTTTAACTGATTTTTGACATTATATTGCAATCAAAGTCTTGCATTATGTGCAGTGTGTCATTGGATATTTATCCTGTTGAAAGATATAGAGGGCAATCATGAATAATCAGGGCTATCATGTAATTTCTGACTTTTCTAATTAGAATTTTTTGTTTTCTCGCGGAATTTTATTCATGATTGCCCTGTTAATGATACCCATTATCTAATTTTTGTACACTTTTCATTACTTTTCAGCAATTGCAAATAGACCTTATGGTCCATCGTTGATGGAATGAATTCCAGATTTCCCACATCTTTGCATTCATACAGTCCCATATCATTACGCCGCCACCATCATGCTTTACTGTTGGTTTTAAATTTTTGGTGTTTAAGGCTGTACCTGGCTTTCTCCACACTAGTTGTCGGCCTTTAATTCCAAATATACAAAACTTACTCTCATCAGACCGCAAAACCTTTTCCCAAGATTCTGGAGGCTTGTTTATGTATTCATTTGCAACGGCAAATCTTTTTGGATATTCTATAATGACACAAGGGGCTTCTTTCTAGCCACATGACTTCGATAATTCTCTTTTCTTAAAGCTCAGTGTGCACAGTATCAAGGGAGACAAAATTTTTAAATTGGCTCCTTCAGTTATCAGCAATTGCTGATGCAGTTACCCGCGGATTTTCTTTAACAGATTGAACCACAACTGTTTACTACCGATCAGTTAGCTTAGGCGGGCGAACTGAACGAGATGTGGATACTAACTCACCAGTTTTTTTAAGTTGTCTACTAATATCTGGATAGTAGAGTGAGATGTTTCCACTATTTTACGAATTTCTCGCAAAGTTTTTCCTTATTTCCACAGATGTACATTGATTTTTCTTTCAGCAATATTTATTTCTTTTACTTTAACCATTTTTTGAAATTTTAGGCAAAAAAAAAACTTGGAAAATGCTTGCCCGATGTTATTTTTAAATTTTGAATGCTTGCCACACATAACTTGTGAAATATTCTAATAGAGATAGTTTGCACGAGAACAATTTTTAAGCCGCACAATTTTTGTTCTTTCCCAAATTACACGAGACTAATTCATCTGGTATAAAATGTATGTATACGTCCCTGCAAATAATATTGGACTACGTGGTCCAATCTACATGAAACAGACTAGTTACAACATGGTCCCATGTAATGCAGCCAAGGACCATGTCGTTTACGCACAAGCATTCAATGCTGTACGATATGTGTTCGTGTTTAAACGATATGATCGTTCTTCTTAGGCACTTACAAATTGTATGCTAGTAGTCTATAACTATTCCATGGGGTCCGATGTAGTGCAAATTTGGACCATGGGGTCCATCCCTAGGACATCGCAATGTTAAATCGACCATGTTTTATCCATACATTTGGAGTAGTTTTGTAAAATTGTCGTGGTCTTTTTTGGAGTAGTCCTTACATGCATGTATGGACTAGTCGCGATATTTGCAGGGGTATACACAGTTTTGTGTGTGTTAGTGTTTTTCGTATTCATTTAACATTTGCTGTTTTTTTTTAAGTTGTGTGTGCATTGGTTTTGTGCCGCTAATGCGGGGTTGTAGCTGGTTGAAAAATTATGCCAAACACAAAACCACTCTCGTTGCCTCTCTCACCCACAACCAGGCATGTTATGCCAGCACAATTATGCCCGTGTAAATCAGCGCATAGAAACTGTTATAATATACAGTTACTTTTTTTGTACACCGCATATTTTTGCATATACAGTCTGTCAAACATGAGTTTGCACATTGAAAATAATTCAACATTTTGAACTATTTTATTAAAAAAAACTGTACTATGTTTTGCTACCTGCTTTTTTGAACTCATATACATATTTCTTCTCTGTATAGGTAACGGTTGAGCAAAAAAAATAATATAAATTTTGTGAAAAAGAGACAAAAAATGTAACAAAAACAAATACTACTCAATTTTCTTACTGTCAAGCAACTCTTTGCACAACAGTTGTTTTTTCTCTTTTCTCAGAACTATAGTTCAATATATCATGTTCAATATATTGATGAGTAATAATAAAATGCCGTTATTTTTTATGTGCTTTGGTTTTAGATGTCTTTTTACGAATTATTTGGTATGCAATTGATAAAGTGCGCAGTTTATTTAATGATTTTTTATGTTAAAAAAATGCCAGGACGACGGTTAACGTACCGACATAATACAATTGATATATTACTACCATCAATTAGGAGAAAGTGCTCAGGAGCTGTCAGAGAGGTTTTTGGTATCAAGAAGAACCATTTATAATGAGTTTTATCGTGCTCAAAAAGAGGGTAGGTTAGAATTAAAACGTGGAGGTGGCCCTACGCCTAAAATAAATACACGCACAGAGCGTTTACTTCTGAGAAAAGTAAGCCAGAACCCACAAATTTCCACCAGGACACTTGCAAAGGAGCTTGAAGAAGAGTTTGGCATTGTTGTTTCCCATGAAACTGTTCGGCAAGTCTTATGAAGAAATAAATACTCTTCATGATAAGCCATCAAAAACCCACTACTGTCTGCTGCAAATATAGAGAAACGATTTTCCTTCGCTATGCAGAACATTTCGCATCCAGTGGACTATTGGGATGATTTGATATTCTGCGGTGAGACCAAAATAATGTTGCATTACAACGACGGTCCATCTAGAGTGTGGAGAAAGCCATTAATATCGCTGGAAAATCAAAACATCATTCCAACAGTAAAATTTGGAAAATGATCAATAATGATTTGGGGTTGTATTTCGAGCAAAGGTGTAGGAGATTTGGTCTTCATTGATACAACGATGGATACTGAGCAATATTTAAATATTTTGAAAGCCAATTTGACGACAATTTGAGGGAAAATATACCAGTATTTAAATTTTATCAAGATAATGACCCGAAACACAAATCGCATGTTTTACGAATGTGGCTACTTTAAAACTTCGGTAAAGTCATAGATACAGCTGCCCAAAGTCCGAATTTAAATCCGATTGAAAATTTGTGGGTGTATTTAAAAAAAAGTCCCCAAACGTCAACCGACCAACAAGACAGCTCTAAAGGCCGCAATATTGCAGGAGTGGCACAATATACCATACAATTACGACTTAAAGAAGTTAATTCACTCGATGAAAAAAAGACTACAGTGTGTGGCAGACGCAAAGGGTGACCATACAAAGTATTAACGATTCGAAATCCTTGTTTTTATTTAATGAAATTACTTCAAAGTAAAGATCTAGGTATTTGTGAAAAGAGTTTCTTGACACTAAAAAAATGGAGTATTATTTATTTTGTTTAAGTTTGTTACTTAGTTTTTAATCAAATTGAATGTTTTTTTCTTTTAAATATTTGTATATAATATAAATAATTATTTTATTTTTATTTTATAACAAAAAATAAATTTTTTTTAAATAAAATAAGTAAAATCGCTTATTTTTTGAATGTGAAAACTCATTATTGACATACTGTACGTAGCTAAGGTTGCCATATTAAAGATTCTGTATTCCCATATGTTTCAAAAATTCGCATAAGAAACAAAGATGCCCAATATTATGTCTACATACATACATATTAAATCTGTACATACAGTAGCGAGCAAAAGTGAGCACATGTTCGAAAATTTATTTGTAAAGACCCTGAAAAAATAAAAACAGACCGCTAAATCAATCAAAACTTTTCAAATTTATTCATTGCTAAGTTCTTTAAACAGAAAGTATCAAACATAAATATATATTAATGAGAAATAGGCTATTATATAAAAAAAAATCAATATTTTCTCAGTTTTGCACGTTTCGCACAAATAGAGAGGCACTAATAATTTTTAATATTTGGTCCACAGACCTTTATTTTTTATAACGCTTTTAATGCGTTTAGGCATACTCTCAACAATATTTTCAATATACATATGTGCGAGGAATTTGGTTCCATTCGTGTTGTATCCGTTCCCATAGGTCTTCCATGTTGCCCGGAGCTCTTTGATATTTTCCAAGCTTTTTTTTAGTATTGCCCACAAATTCTCTATTGGGTTAAGGTCGGGGCTTTGTGGGGGCCAATGCATTACTTGAAATTTTTGTTTTGATAGCCACTCCTTAACAATTTTAGCGGTATGTTTTGGATCACCGTCTTGCTGGAAGATAACTTCCTCTTCTGGGTAAGCACTCATGTCTACGAATTCTGGCAAATTGGTCTGTAAAATATCTACATATTGTTCTTTTTTCATAATACCACTAATTTTTACGAGTGGGCCCATCTGCCACCAAGTAAAGCATCCCCACACCATCAAACTTCCTCCGCCATGCTTAACAGTTGGCTTCACGTGATGCCTTTGGATAGTATCTGTAGGTCGGCGCCAGCAATAGCTTATTCCATCCGACTGAAAACGATTAATTTTTACCTCGTCTGACCAAATTACCCGTTTCCAATCCTCAGTGCTCCAACTTTTATACTTTTTCGCGAATTCTCGACGTGCCTTAATATTTTTGTCAGATAAAGCCGGTTTCTTTTTTTTAATAGCTGCTTTATAGCCGATTCTGTGTAGTGCTCTGCGTGCTGTCCACTCACTTACATCCTTATTTATTAGCTCTGTAGCTTTTTTAGGCGTTAAATAGCTATCTTTTTGTATCTCCCGTATCATCAGCCGCGCGTCTGAATCCGATAGCAATTGTGGACGACCTCCACCATTAAGAGTTCGTACTACATTTCGACGCTTAAGCACGTTAATGACAGTGCGTTGACTTATATTTAAAATTTCAGCAATTTTTCTGGAAGAATTGCCATTTTCAGTCAATACCACGACGCTATTTTCTAACTCCACACTTATTTTTTTCATAATTTCAATCAATGGGCAATGTTTCAATTTTCAACACTTTTAGGTGACTAACATCAAGTGAAAAACACAAAAAAGAATCAAGCGTCATGAAATAAAATAATAACGGTAAATTTTTAAGTATTTGTTGATTATTGCAGCATTTTTTTTAGCTAAACGTACAAAACTGAGCAAATAAATACGTATTATTTTATGTTGTTGCCTGTCTGTCATTCTTACGTTTGTTTTTGGACATTTTTGTTTATTTTTTTTTTCAAAGAACTTTGCAATGCACACTCATGGCAAGTTTCGCTTTATTTAGTTGTGCAGTTAAATTTTTTGCAGAGAAATTTCAATTACGATTTTAAACATGTGCTCACTTTTGCTCGCTACTGTATGTATGTATGTCAAGCCATAGCAAATAATTTTAAGCATTTACTTTAGTTATTTGATGTCAAAATTTTATGTCAAATTATATTCTACGCTATGTATGCATATTTATGCGACCTAGTGTATGTATGTATGTTACGAATCTGGAATGTGTTTGTGTTAAATATGCGGTGCAAGCAAAATCAAATTGTGCCTCATGACCATTTATTTCATCATGTAATATTAGACATCGCCATCATCGTCATCATTATTATTATTATGTATGTATTATGATTATTAGTATTCGAAACACAAACAAATAAACAATCATCAACATAACTTCAAGTATTTATACTAAACATGCCACACTGCTGCCACACAGCAGAAAATGAGGCAACCAATCCACATACAGTGAACAAAGAAAAAACTTGTACAGCAAACGCTCCGCTCTTCTAATCAAAATATCTCTGTTGCTTTGTAAGATTTTAAGATAAAACCAAAAGCGATTTCAAGGAAAATTAATCAGCTTTCTATGAAAATCTTTAATTTTATTAACAAATTTATTTTAATGCGAAAAAAATAACCTAAAATATAATAACACTATTTTCCAGAGCAAAAAAAAAACTTGTACACTAACTCTTCTTTCAGGAAGGAGCTATGAAATAAGGAATACACTAAAAATTAGTACTAAATGTGGCCACGTCTAGCATCTAATAGATTATTTTCATAGAATGAACTGGGTTTTTGGTAATTTTGGGAGCTATATGGTCCAATATGCCCTGGAGAGCACTTTTGAGTTAATTTTTACACATAATCTACAGTTCGCGTAATTTTTTGTTCACATACACCCACAGAATTTCATTTGTACTAAGGCCAAGGATCTAGGGAGGATGTGCCTGCAATTTTTTTCCATTGAATGGAAGCCATTCTCTTATTATTGAAGACGAAAGTTTCGGGTATTTAACTCTAACTAATCAATAGTCTCCACTTACATTTAATTTTGCAGCTAACTGTGCTAAAATATCTCTTAGTATTTTTAAATAATTCATTTTATTTATTGTACGTTCTATAAAAACCGGATTTCATACACCACTCGATCCCATTGGGCCCCATACCATCATATTACACCCCCCATGCTTCACCGTGTTATTCAGGTTATTATCGTTAAAGCTGGAACTTTTCTTTGCCACGCAAAGAAAGATTATATTAATCACTATGATGACTTTTGGGACACTGCTGAATCCAAATTTAATATATTTGGATGTTATCGTTGTAGATTTTTGTGGCGAAGAGGAATTCCAGCATTAGTGATAAAACCCTGAATAACACGGTGAAGCATGGGGGGTGTAATATGATGGTATGGGGCTCAATGGGATCGAGTGGTATGAAATCCGGTTTTTATGGAACGTACAATAAATAAAATGAATTATTTAAAAATACTAAGAGATAATTTAGCACAGTTAGCTGCCAAATTAAATGTAAGTGGAGACTATTGATTAGTTAGAGTTAAATACCCGAAACTTTCGTCTTCAATAATAAGAGAATGGCTTCCATTCTTTAAAAAAAAATTGCAGGCACATCCTCCCTAGATCCTTGGCCTTAGTACAAATGAATTTCTGTGGGCGTATGTGAACAAAAAATTACGCGAACTGTAGATTATGTGTAAAAATTAACTCAAAAGTGCTCTCCAGAGCATATTGGACCATATAGCTCCCAAAATTACCAAAAACCCAGTTCATTCTATGAAAATAATCTATTAGATGCTAGACGTGGCCACATTTAGTACTAATTTTTAGTGTATTCCTTATTTCATAGCTCCTTCCTGAAAGAAGAGTTAGTGTACAAGTTTTTTTTTTTTGCCCTGGAAAATAGTGTTATTATATTTTAGGTTATTTTTTTCGCATTAAAATAAATTTGTTAATAAAATTAAAGATTTTCATAGAAAGCTGATTAATTTTCCTTGAAATCGCTTTTGGTTTTATCTTAAAATCTTACAAAGCAACAGAGATATTTTGATTAGAAGAGCGGAGTGTTTGCTGTACAAGTTTTTTCTTTGTTCACTGTACAACATACAAACATAAAGTAAATAAATACGTAATGGAAACAAACAAAAAGAACTTACGCTTCCAGCAAATTTTGCTGAGCTTTACTGCCACCCAAAGACCAAACTTGACTATTTTTCTGTCTGGTCGTATAAGAAGGTTGTTTATTTGTAGAACTGAAACGACCCTTGGGATGACTTTTACGACCGCCTGGTATCCAAAGCAAACGTATACCCGAAGATTTTTTACTGTTACGTGATGCCATCGTAACTAAATAAATATTTTAATAGAAAAATTCAATTCAAAATATTATTATATGTACATACATATATTTATATATAAATACTTATGTATATTATGTATAAATGAACATCCATACATGTGTATGTATGTATGTATGTATGTGTGTACACATGTTGTATTAATGTTCGGTTAATTGTGAGTTCAATTAATGTGAGTTCAATTAATATGATTTATAAAGCGTGAAGATCGTTTTTGATGGCTTCATGAGAGATGAATCAATTAAAAAAAAAATAAAAAAAAACTTTTTTGTAATATTCTGGATAAAAATTATCATTTTTATATGAAGTTAATTTTAAACATACTTAGGCTGAGTTTACATCTGGCATTTCTTGTGTGACATGTGCCAAAGAAAGCTTAAACACTAATTACTAAGTCCTAATTTACACTATGCAAGTCTTATTGCTAAGCTGTACCCCATTTCTGTAACTTGTGAGAAGTTCTCGCATCGAGAAAAATTAAATTAAATTAAATTACTCACATAAAAACATATATAAACTTACAAAACATATCAACAAATACAGTTTTTTTCTTACTCACCCTGTGTTTCACAGGATGATAACAATTTTTTCGACTCGGAAAGTTCTCACATTCCTTACAGAAACGAGGCACTGATTAGTTTGTGGGAGAGAGAGACGAGGGGAACGCAAACATTTCTTTTCCCCTCGTCTCTCTCTATCTCTCCTAAAAAAATTAATCAGCTTAGCAATAAGACTTGCATAGTGTAAGTTAGGACTAATGAAAAACTGTTCGATTCAGACATGTATTTGTTGATTTAAACTGTTTCCAATTATAGGTCTGTTCCAGATGCATAACAGAACAGTCCGAACTTGTACAAAGTAATCCAAAAGCTTTCCAGATAACAATTTTTGTGCAATTTTGAGAGCGAATGAGAGAGTAATTTTTTTCATTTCCTGTACAAACTAGTACGAACTTTTTCTTCTGAGTAAGTTCGGACAAGAATTGAATAATCAGCTGTTTTTTGTTTACATATGAAACTGAAATATTAATCAGAAAATTTGCAAATATAGAAAAAAGGTTTTTACACACAGATTTATTAAAAAACAAAATGGAAGGTTTTTGAAATAAAGCTTAAGTTGTAAGTACATTTGTGCTTACTTTTCCATTTCTTTAATATATAAAAAATGATTTTTATGATTTTTTAAATAATTCACGTAACTTCTACTTTTTTTGAAATTTTTTTCATTTACTCTTTACAGCTGTTGCCAATGATGCAAATTTTATGTTTTTATAATTCTTTAGATACTCACATTGATTAATAAAAATATTTCATTCATACGAATTGAAATTACTGAACTCAAACCTGATTAAGAAATTATTTCTGATTAAAAATTCACTATAGTTCAATTAAATCTAATAATGTCTCATGTTTTTATAATGTTATGCGTTTTAAGCGACTAAAATCACTAAAATAAAATTTAATTTAAAAAGTAAGCAGCACTAGTATTTCAAGATGGTCAATTATGGTTTTTTGCGTTCCAGCAATTTTGGATAAATTTTGCACATTCTTTTTACTCTCATTAGTCCGAACTTTAACAAAATCTTGTGGAACACACCTTATATTGGATTCTATAAAATTGTCTATTAGTTATGTATGAAACAGTTTAAACTTAATAAATACGTGTCTGAATCAAACATTTTTCATTAGTAATAAGTGGTTACGCTTTTTACGCTTGTGTGGCACATGGAACACAGATGTAAACCCGGCCTTAATTAGCTTAGCCCCGAATAATAATGTTGTAAGTGTCAAAAAATAATAATTTCACAGATGAGCCAAAAAACGTATTTTAAAGCAATATTGTTTTCTGCGTTAAATTTTTTTTAGCTTATCGAAAATAATGCTAATTATCATTTATTTTTGTAAATCTGTTACATTTATCAATTATTTTTGACAATTTAGTTAGGGGATGGTCACACTTGTGCAAATATTTGCTCAAAAAACGTAACTACGAAATATTAATGAAAAGCTTTCAATTCAGATGCGTATTTGTTAAGTTAAATAGTTTCCAATAATGTTGGAGTCAATGACGTTATCTATTAGTTGTTTATGAAACTGTTTAACTTAAGAAACACTTGTCTGAATCAAATGGTTTTTCACAAACATTGAGTGGTTGCGCTTTTTTGGGCATATGTTTGCCAAGTGTGACCGTACCTTTTTTTGAACTAGTGAACCGATTTCGATGACACCAACTGTTTTGGAAAGAAAAAGTGTTCTTCTTCAAAAGTTCAAAAGTTGCGGACATTTTACCACATTTTTTTATTTCACGCCACTGTGCGTTGATAAAACGTGCAAGTACTTGCATGTCTAAACGCAGTGTTAGATGTCGTAATGAATCGGTTCGGTTCACAGAACTGTTTTCTTTTATGAACAAAAAATTTAAACTACTAAGCCGATCACGTTCTACATTTAATCAGCTCTTAATCTTAAAAAAACACGTCGATTGCTTCAATTTAACTAAAATCGGCTGATTCGTTCGAGAGATATCGTTTATGAAAAATTTCGAAAAAATCTTTTTTTTTCTAATAACGAAGATTTCTCACTGATTTTTAGAGACTTAAAAAATGTATCGAATATCGCAAACTTGACCAAAATCTGTAATTTAGCTGTACACGTTCCTGGAATGTCCAGCAAAGCCAACCGATTCCCATATTTTTTTAATTGTTTCATATTGGTTAATTTAACCAGTGATTGACTGTAGCAATTTTAATGTTTTTTTACTAGATATGCATTCATATGTATATGTATGTAACTATTGGATATTGGTATTTATGAGCATCAAAATTCAACTCTACGAGGGCGGTTCGGAAACTTCTTAGCCTAGCACAAAAAGCGCGGTATAAACAGAAAAAAGTTAAGTGTTTTGGAAACTTCCATCTCTGCTATGAACACATGTTAAATTTTGTTTCGATCTGGCAACTCCTTCATATAGAAACAGGTGTTCACAAAAGACGCATCCGCGATTTTTTAACAATGGAAAAATTAGAAATGTGTGGTGTCATTAAATATTTACATAAAAAAGATTTATCGGGACAAGAAATTCATAATGATATGGTGAATGTGTTAGGTGAAAGTGCTCCTTCATATGCAACAGTAAAAAATTGGGTTGCTGAATTTAAACGTGGTCGTACAAGCATTGAAGATGAACCACGTAGTGGACGTCCAAAAACAGCAACAACAACAGAAATTGTAGCCAAAGTGCATGATATGGTATTAAATGATCGACGAATAAAAGTGCGTGAAATAGCTAATATCATGGGCATCTCAAATGATCGAGTCCATTTAATTTTGCATGAAGAACTACAGATGAAAAAGCTTTCTGCAAGATGGGTGCCGCATTTGTTAACAGTCGACCAAAAACGCATAAGAATGAACATTTCTCAAGCTTGTTTGGATCGTTTTAAGCGAAATAAAATGGATTTTAAGCGTCGTTTCATAACTGTTGATGAGACATGGATCCACCACTATACTCCAGAGACAAAAGAACAATCCAAACAATGGACTGAAGCTGGAGGAAGTGCCCCAAAGAAGGCAAAAACAATTCAATCGGCTGGTAAGGTTATGGCAACGGTTTTTTGGGACTTCAAAGGTATTTTATTGATTGACTATCTGCAAAAGGGTAAAACAATAAATTCAGAGTACTATTGCAACCTTTTGGATCAATTAAATGTACAAATTCGAGAAAAACGTCCTGGCTTACAACACAAAAAAATAATTTTTCATCAAAACAACGCACCAGCGCACAAGAGTGTTTTAACAATGGCTAAAATCAACGAATTAAAGTACGAGTTGCTTGACCACCCACCTTATTCTCCTGATTTGGCTCTCAGTGACTTTTACCTGTTCTCAAATCTAAAAAAAATTCCTTGCTGGCAAGCGTTTTACCTCAAATGAAGAAGCAATTACAGTTGTAAGCCACTATTTTGAAGACCTTGAGGAAAACTATTTTAATCCAGGGATAGAATTGCTAGAAAAGCGTTGGACTAAGTGTATTGAAGTTTTAGGAGATTATATTGTAAAATAAAAATATTTTTGAAAAACTAACTATTCTCTTTCATTGATAGGCTAAGAAGTTTCCGAACCGCCCTCGTATTTTTACGTTTTCAATTACGGATTTTTTTATTGAGGTTGTAATTGAGCGCAATATTCTTGTATTGACGCAGAGTGCTTATCTCAGCCGGGCAAATGATACTGTCATCTGAAAAATAATCTGCGTTATTCTGTAACTTTCTGTCGACTTCACGTCAATACAAAACCAAAAATTTGGAGCTTGTGTACTCGCTCTCAAGAACAATTGTATGCTATTTCTATTGTCTGACTGCCAATAGCAGTCAGTTGCTTTCTACATCGAATAGATGGACACATTTTTTTATTATTGTATTGACGTGACGTCGACAGATATTTAGAGAATAAAGGGGGATTATTTTTCATATGACAGTATGATTTGGAAGGTTAAGTTAGTTACAGAATAAGATCACAGATCACCTTAACACTCTTTCCCTAAAACAAAAGCTGTCTAAACGGCTAATGGAATCTAAACGAAAATTCTTGACTTTTCTCGTTGAAGATACAACTTGTAGGCCAAGAAACATTTTTCAATGCCAAAAAGTTCTCAGTACGAGTATTTTGCATGTTTTATTCATTTTCATGCAATTCTGCATCGGCGGTGTTCGCTTAGAAAAAAAAGGAGGTGTGTGGATGCTGTACTATTTTTGTTGCAACTTGCTTAAATGAAATATGGATGTATGATTTACAATCAAGTCTACAACATTGTCATCATCACGTACACACGTGTGTACAAACGTGACATAAATCAGGAAAACGGCTTAGTGGTGTGTTGTCACCAAAACCACCAAACAAGACAGTTGAATAACGAAAATTCCTAAACTCCTATTTTATTAGTGGAAAGGTGTATGTGAAGACAGAGGAGTACAAACAAGGCAAAAGAATGAAAAATAACCTGATTGGAGATATGACGCATGTATTCATTCCATTTATGCGGATTGCAGGTTTTTTTTTGTACCCACAAAGCAGCAGCATCAACGTACATGCGACTAATGCTGCTGATAGGATAAATTTATGGCCTAAGGTTTTCTTTTTTTTTTTTAATGATTTTATCTGACTAAAAAGATTAAACAAAAATAATTAACTTAAAGCGGACGACTCGAAAAATTTCTTTCTTTATTAAATTTTTAGAAGATGTGCCAAAATGAGATGCAGAGAGGTATACTTTATTTATGAATTTAAAATGTCATTGTGTAAAACTCAAATTTTTAAATAAAGTTTTAACAAGCTTAAGTCCAAATTCGATTAGGAAAAAAAACTGCCAAAGTAGAAAAATATATCGCTAGTACGGTAAGATTTAACTTAACCAACGTTTGAACGGTTGGTCCACATCTCCACCCAATTACTAAGACGTGTGTGTGAAGATAAATTTCGAAATTTAAAACCCAAGACACAAACCAATTGCATTAACAGAGCTATTTTAACCTGATAATGAAAATCTCGGAAGTATATAAAAGGTGTTTTTATAGAGTGACGCAAGTTTAAATCATAAAGAAAGAAGGAAATACATTTTTGATATCAATGAAACGGGCTGGCGCGTAGAAGGCACAATCGGGAACACCAATTTTCAACAACTTTCCGCAGCATTTGCGGCCGTATTTTGCCGATAACTCTTCGAATGTTGATTTCCAGGTGTTCAATTGTTTGTTTTTTATCGACGTAGACAAGTGACCTAACATAGCCCCAAAGATTACAATCCAATGGGGTTTAATCACACGACCTTGGTGGCCAATTAATTGGGCCATTATGTGAAATTATTTTTTCATCAAAAGTTTCTTTGAGTAAATCAATAGTAGCGCTCGCTGTGTGGCATGTGGGACCGTCCTATGGGAACCACATATCAGCAAGATTAATGCCACGTAATTGAGGTACAAAAAAATTTGGAATCATGTTCCTATTCCGTGCACCATTGACAGTAACATTCTGACCATCATCGTTTTTGAAGACATATTTTTTATTTAATTTTTCAACAAACACAACAAAACCCGCGAAGCGATTAGCTTGTCTGCGGAAAACACCCAGGATCTATGGCGGTAATTGAACCCACAACCTCTTGACTAAGAGGCCAGCATCGCTACCACTTAGCTACAGGGGCGCCCAATATGGGCGAATGACTCCGCCAGCCCATAAAGCGCACCAAACAGTAACTTTCTGTGGATGTAATGGTGTTTCGACAAAAACTTGTGGATTCTCCTCACTCCAAGTGCGACAATTCTTCTTATTTACGTACCCATTCAACCAGAAATGGTCTTCATCGGAAAATGGAAGAAGTGCACGATGAATAGAAAAATTTTTTGATTAAAAATTGTATGTACATATGTCGAAATAAAAAGCAACTATCAGCTGTTAAATGGGTGATCAAATAAAGCAGTGATGCAAACTCAAAGTTGTGATATTCTAAAAAAACACTCAACAAACACGGAACTAGTTTCGGTAAGTAGGCTGTAACTACTTGCGGCAAGTAGTTCCGTAACGAGAGCTATCAGTAGCACCATTTCTATATAGTGGCACATATGTATGTAAAATTCTTTTATTTACCACAATGACCACTTTTCCTTCCAAAATAATAACTTTTTTTAAATTGAGTTTCTGTATTATTGATATGTATGTATATATATATCTGTTGTATATCCAATTAGTATAATTTCATTATTCAGATCTCGGACCATATTTTCCATTAATAGTTGGGTATAGTATCAGTCCCAGTTCCTGGATATCGTCCTCGAAATAATGGGCCTTATTACGAGTGTCGTATTTCGACTACAACTACGACGATTAATAGATTAAAGAAAAAATGTTTCAATGTTCATTAGTCCTAATTTAGACTATGCAAGTCTTATTGCTATGCTGATTAGTTTGTGGGGGAGAGAGACGAGGGGAACAGGAACGTTTTTTTTCCTCGTATCTCTTTCCTAAAAAACTAATCAGCTTAGCAATAAGACTTCGTCTAATACAAAATAGTCGTAGTCGAAGTCGCGATACGATACTCGTGATAAGGCCCAATATTCCTTTATTTTACTATGACTGTTAAGTTCTTAACAGTCCTCTGTTAACTGCAAAATGGGCTCTGTAA
This sequence comes from Tachina lurida, assembly GCA_944452675.1. NCBI lineage: Eukaryota > Metazoa > Arthropoda > Insecta > Diptera > Tachinidae > Tachina > Tachina lurida. The sequence goes on from OX101755.1 coordinate 88,852,664, forward strand.
ACTTTTTTGGTTTTTGTCTCTGCTAGTTAAATTTAAATTTGTCTTCACACACATCATATATTTTGTCAGTTTTGACGCAAGAGTTTATCCTATTCGGAATTACCAGTGAGAGTGTCCTACTAAAAGTAAATTTAACAACAACCCAAGGTTTACGGAGACCCGCCCGCTAAAACTAATCTCATTGCTTTGTGAACCGTTAATCCTAAGGGGGACTTCTCGCCGCTGTTCTTCTCACCACTGCTGCATATTACAATACGAGGGTATTTTAAAAATTTTCAGAAATATTATTTATTAACATATTTTGAGTGTTAAATATTTAAAATTGCCTGACAGAAAAACAAGCCCATCGGCTCACAGCCGGCTCAAGAAACGCCGCCGACTTTCAACGTAACTTCAAGCTGCCGCTGATGCATGGGGCTAGCCTCGGCTCAAAATTGCTCAAATTGCTAATTGTTTTTTTCTTACAAATTACATGGAAGCCATCAATTGTTTGATTTTTTTTATAGAAATATGTTTAAAAAAACCTAAAAAAATCAAAACCAGCTGTTGTCACTGGCAGCCGGCTCAAGCCGGCTTATGAGCCGCCGCTGACTATTTTTTCCTAAGCAGCCGCCGCCGACTTTTTAAATCGGCTTGTTTCTCTGTTGCCGGAATGCAACAGTTAAAAACCCGGGAAACGGGAAATAAAACTAGTCAAAAACCCTACTTCAAACTTCATTCACATCATAATAGAGCTGATATGACAGTTGATTTCCATGAGATATTTCAAAAAAAAATACTGTCACAATACATTCTTCTTCTTTTTTTCAAATTAAAAACCAATCCACTGTAAAAATTACAGGGCAGCGCTGCCGAAATGTCAAACTCGACTTTAGTATGGCAGTATTGTTTTGGCAGTTACCTTCGTCCCCGCCAGCATTTATCATGATTTATCCCACTGTATGAATGAGTATTAATAGGCACCATAACATCACTTGCTGCAAGATGTACATACGCCACCAAGCAATGGCATTACGGCAAAAATTTATGTACATTAAAATACTGGTTTCATATAATAAAAACAAACACAAAGAATGCAAAAAGCAAAGCTCCATAAAATATTGGACAAAAGCAATACATCTTGTTTGTGTAACAATACGAAACGAGAAGGAGAAGATGTTGACGACGAAGAAATAAGAAAACGTTTACATGCAACCAGCTTCGTTGATCACACCAATTGATTTTTAGAGTTTTATGCTTATTGTTCCTATTTTTGCAGTGTTTTATTTGCAAAGTTGCCGGCCGCCATAAGCTATTGAACTGTTATTGAACAAGGAATGAAAAATTTGCTTTGTTTTAGTGTCGACGAATTTTTAATACCTTTTCAAATTATATGTTTTTTTTTTAATATAAGTGTCTCAAAAAAAGTTAATCACCTTTATCGGGAATAAAAGTTCACGTGAAATGTGTTCCCTTTCCCTAAAATTGTGATCGCCAATGTTTGAGTTGTTGTTGTGTCAGTATATTCTATATTCTAATTTTGTTCACCATTTTTAGTTTTAGTTCTCGGGAAATATTTCGCCTTTCATTCCCCATAACGGTGAATATTTGGTTACACCCTTTTTAAGCACGCAAAGTTTTCAATTCTAATTAATCTGTGAAATGAATTGTAATTCGTTTCCAATTCAAATTAATTTGTTAAAGTGAATTGCAATTCATTTCCAATTCGTTTGAATTGAATTTATTTTTAACTCATTCAAATGAATTAGAACAATGAATCAATTCAATTCAAATGAGTTGACAAATTCATTTGAATTAGAAACGAATTGCAGTTCATTCATTTGAATTGGAAATGAATTGCAATTCATTTGACATCATTTTTGTGTGTGAAATGAATTAATTACAAATTTACTAATTCCGAGAATTGAAGGATTCGTGAATTAATTAAAAAAATTAATGATTCATTTACAGCTCTGATATGTATGTAATGTCCGAACCGAGGAACGCTTCCTGTGCGTCACAGTCGCACTTTACTGAATGTATTCATTTTTAATTACGGTTTGAATCAAAACTCAAGTCGTTATCAAAAATGAACATGACTAATTCGAAGTCGTTTTAACACAACATCGCCGTAAAAATTTTTGTATAGAATGAAAATCATATATTGACAGTTCAGTTTTTGTCTCGTTTACACTGGATGACTGATTTGTCTGAAATAACTGTTTAATAATTTTGCGATTGTTTAGTGGAATTTCATTGACAACCACGCTGCTGCTTCCTATCTGAAGGCATATCGTTACCTTAATATAGAACGGCCATAACTCATTATTTTTTTGAAATCGAGATTTTTGCCTTTTTCAATATTGTTACGTGTTTAACCTTTAAAAATGATTTTCTGTGGAGTCGAAGATTTAGAATTAGGGTTAAGAATGACACTTTATTTACTAATATATATACTTATAGTAATCCAATTCAAGAGCTTAAATACACAACACCTATATTACTTAAATATACCTCAACTTGTTACCACTACGTCTAACCCACTGTTGTATACACACATTTCACTGACTGCACTGGTCTTGTAGGAAAACTCCCACTCTACTGTTTGTCACATACAAGACTTATTGTGCTGATGCTCACTGTATATACAACACTACAGACCCACTGCCTTTACTTAATTACTTCCGCAAGTAGTATTCACTTGCAACAATGTTGACTCCACTATTATCTGATTCACACTGACTGCCTCACAAACAGGGTACCACCTTTTATACTACAGGGAGTGGTTCTAGAATGTTCGCTATGTGCTTTTAGATGGCGTAATGAAATGTGTGCACTTAGTAAAGCCAAATAGAAGAAACTGTATTACTGCATAACGATGTTGCTGCTATGCACGCTACCATCTGCGTTGTCGTTTACTATTGGTAGTCAAGTGATCATACAGTCTTCTATGGCAAATTACGGCATTCGATACGATTCGGAATTTTAAAATATTTCCATATAAACTCATTTGAAATATTTCGTAATTTCGTTCGATAACGAGTACCGTAATTTGCCCCCTGGAATCATGTTGCCGTTTCTAGGTGTTTTGTAGATAATTCTATTGCCCGTTATTTTAAATTTCAGAGTTACTGTGTAACGACTTCTATGTTGGCAATACAGTGTGCTGGTGCTAATATACGAGGGCGGTTCGGAAACTTCTTAGCCTAGCACAAAAAGCGCGGTATAAACAGAAAAAAGTTAAGTGTTTTGGAAACTTCCATCTCTGATATGAACGCATGTTAAATTTTGTTTCGATCTGGCAACTCCTTCATATAGAAACAGGTGTTCACAAAAGATGCATCCGCGATGCGTGGTGTCATTAAATATTTACATAAAAAAGGTTTATCGGGACAAGAAATTCATAATGATATGGTGAATGTGTTAGGTGAAAGTGCTCCTTCATATGCAACAGTAAAAAATTGGGTTGCTGAATTTAAACGTGGTCGTACAAGCATTGAAGATGAACCACGTAGTGGACGTCCAAAAACAGCAACAACAACAGAAATTGTAGCCAAAGTGCATGATATGGTATTAAATGATCGACGAATAAAAGTGCGTGAAATAGCTAATATCATGGGCATCTCAAATGATCGAGTCCATTTAATTTTGCATGAAGAACTACAGATGAAAAAGCTTTCTGCAAGATGGGTGCCGCATTTGTTAACAGTCGACCAAAAACGCATAAGAATGAACATTTCTCAAGCTTGTTTGGATCGTTTTAAGCGAAATAAAATGGATTTTAAGCGTCGTTTCATAACTGTTGATGAGACATGGATCCACCACTATACTCCAGAGACAAAAGAACAATCCAAACAATGGACTGAAGCTGGAGGAAGTGCTCCAAAGAAGGCAAAAACAATTCAATCGGCTGGTAAGGTTATGGCAACGGTTTTTTGGGACTTCAAAGGTATTTTATTGATTGACTATCTGCAAAAGGGTAAAACAATAAATTCAGAGTACTATTGCAACCTTTTGGATCAATTAAATGTACAAATTCGAGAAAAACGTCCTGGCTTACAACACAAAAAAATAATTTTTCATCAAGACAACGCACCAGCGCACAAGAGTGTTTTAACAATGGCTAAAATCAACGAATTAAAGTACGAGTTGCTTGACCACCCACCTTATTCTCCTGATTTGGCTCCCAGTGACTTTTACCTGTTCTAAAATCCAAAAAAATTCCTTGCTGGCAAGCGTTTCACCTCAAATGAAGAAGCAATTACAGTTGTAAACCACTATTTTGAAGACCTTGAGGAAAACTATTTTAATCAAGGGATAGAATTGCTAGAAAAGCGTTGGACTAAGTGTATTGAAGTTTTAGGAGATTATATTGTAAAATAAAAATATTTTTGAAAAACTAACTATTCTCTTTCATTGATAGGCTAAGAAGTTTCCGAACCACCCCCGTAGAGTTGTTTCTACCATGTGTTTGCACTTTTATGTGTGCATGTGTGTGTGAAGTTTCCGCCCCAAATACTCGTGTTTATTTTCAAATAACTTTCTCATTTCTGGACCAATTTTCAAAATTTTAATGGCATTTGGAAAAGGTTCGCTAAAATTTTTCTTTTTCTGGAAATTGGGGGAGGGGTGCGAAATACCCGCCACTAAAATTGATTATCAAATAATTTTGTCATTTGTGACCAATTTTCAAAATTCAATTTGCAAATGGAAAAGGTCCAAAAAAATTTTTTTTGGAAAATTGGGAGGGTGGTAAGCAAAGTGCCCTCCTTTAAGAAGTGCATATCAAATAACTTCGTCATATAAAATAAGTTTTTTACATGGAGGAGATCCACTAAAATTTTTTTGTGAAAGTGGGAAGCGGGAAGAAGGGTGCTGAAAATTGCCCGCCTCTATAATTGATTATCAAATAACTTCGTCATTTGACGACCAATTCTCAAAATTATTTTTGCATATAAAAAAGGTCCACCAATGGAAATTATGGATAGGGGAAAGCAAAGTGTCCGTCCCAAAAATTTATTATTAAATAAATTTTTTAGCTTGGGGACCAATTTTTAAAATTTTGATTGCTTATGGAAAAGGTTTAATAGAATTGTTGATTTTAGAATTTGGGGGAGGGTGTAGCAAAGCACACCAGAAGCTAATTAACACTAAAAGATAAAACATAAACAATTCCCCTTATTGTGAATTGTCTACTCTTTATCGAAAACAAGTCACTATTATTAAAATGCTCCATTCATTCACAAAGCCTTAGAGATTAATAAGAAATTGTTAATAAGATCCAATAGTTGCCGAGAAAGAGTAGGCAAGTAACAATATTTACTGACGTCTTGATGTGACGCCGAGGACGCCATTCACAATAAGGGGGAATATGAAAGATTTGTGAAAGGAAAGTTATCAAAAATAATTGGAAAAGAAAACAAACTACATATTAAAATTATTGACAATAGCAAACACATTACACCTTTTACAGTTTACAAATCAGTTTTGTGTCTAAACCATTTTTCATTACATACCTGAATGTATTTTAACGACTCTTCTCGCGGACCCCTAATTTAGAAACAGTTGATTTAGAATACTTTTGTTTAAATTAAATATTCAAATATTAAGAATTTCTTAGAATTTTCAGAAATGTGCTAATTTCTTACGTGGTGTAACAAAAGGAATGTCTATTTGAATATGCCAGCATTCTTAAACAAATAAAGTCTGTCTTCTGCCGGCGAAATGTTCCTTTAAAAGATTAAAAAAAAAAACTGCATCATCATACAATCATCGTCATCACCAGTAATGATGCCCATGGATTTTGTCTTTTACATATGTAGACATCATTTGCCTGCCTGCGCCATTTTTGTGTGGCGGCATTTATGCAAAAAAGCCCCACGTCTTCCCTGCTGGGTTAGATGCAGACAATATTGAAGTCGATGCTGACGATGATGACGACTAAGTCCGCAACTAAAATCCTGAAGATATAAATATGAACTCATATGTATACATATTTATTTATGTATGTCCATTGCAGCTGAAGCAGAATACTCGTAATTTAATTTTAGTTTGCAGCGATATGCTGCATATGTAAGTATATGTATATGTACGTTCATATGTTTATTTAGTGCATTGTGGTTTTTACTTTTTTCTTAATTTTATTTTATTTTTTATTTTTGGTATTTGCAAGTTGTGGCATTTTTGCTTTTAATGTATGTATGGATGTATGTTTGTTCGTTTGTTTTGTCTGTCAAGTCATATAAAAATGTTGATCTTTAACCAGTTTGTTGGGTCTTCCATTTGTAATTGTTCAAAAATGTAAATTAAACGTGTAGATGAACCACAGACGTACACAATATACAACATACTTATGTATATTTGTAATAATAATAAAAAAATAAAAAAAAACACTAATAATAATAATAATAACATGGTTCGACCCCAGACAAATCAATTTCAATTATTGGCTGGCAGTTACTTGTTAGTAAATGTGCACTAGTTACCAGTGCCAGAACCAAGAAGTCAAATAATTGCTTAAAAAAATAAAAAACTATAAAATTTTTAATTAATTCGAGACATATTTTTTTTATTATTATTCGTATTAGCGCACAATCGGTATGTAAACTCAACTTTTATTACATTCGGACACACCTCAAATATTGGCAAAATATCAACCCAAAAAAATAATTTAAAATATTGAAAAAAGAAAATCATCGAATTCAAACACGTTTCAAAAAAAAAAGAGTAGTTTTGAAAGTTTCACTTAACTTCATATAGTAAATGGTGGCTTTAAAAAATAAAAGAAACGTGATTCATCAAAAGCTTGTATTTATTTTATAGATAAAAAAAAACAAATAAAATATTCGGGCAAAATTCAAAAGAAATAAACGATGAAATATTTTTTTAGAAAAAGCAAGTAATAAATCAGTTTTGTGTGTGTTTGTATGTAAACCCCCACAACTTAAGAATGACTTACATATTTAGATGTCGAAGTTTCGGATATACATAAAATGTTTAAATCGAACGAACGCTAAATGTAATTGATATGTTAGGAAATGTTTTTTAAGCGCCATTTTCTTAAAATATACATATACAATATACCTACATATCGAGACCGTATATTCAAAATATGTATGTCAACTCAAATTTGGTCAAAATTAGTTTCCGATGGCAAATAGAGTTCCCCTATGCACTATTCATCTGTAATATAAATTTCGAATCAAAAAAATTATTTTTTTCCGTTTCATATCATTTTTTTTTTTATTCATTTCATTCCATTTCATTTATTTATTCTGCTATCTGCTGAAAATAAATGCTAACTCCCATGTAAATTTTCAAATTTTTTAAAAAATAAGTATGTAATTTATTGGGCCTTATTACGAGTGTTATATTTCGACTACGACTACGATGATTTTGTATTAGATTAAAGAAAAAATGATGCAATGTTGTACTAGAAAGTCTAGTACAAAACTGTCGTAGTCGAAGCCGTTATACGACACTCGTAATAAGGCCCATTATAAATCTACCTCAAATCATATTGCATTTGACATGCTGAACACGCATCAGTTAAGGATTTTAATATCCTATGGCTAGATTTTGACATTAACATATCCAGCCATAACCGCTAAAATAGCTTAAGCGACACATTTTTTGGACTTAAAATCGACTATTTACGATCGCAAATAATCGATTTTGGTCAAAAAATTAAGTTCGAAGATTGTGTCGCTTAAGCTATTTTGACGGTTATGGCACGATATTAGTAAAAAAAAATCATTCTTAAAATAATTAGTGTCGATCATACATTTGACTGCGATAGGTACGCCCTAGGGGCACTTAGAGCCTTGCGAGTAAATTTTATAAAAATTTCCCCTTTGTAAGGGAGGCCCCTTAAGGAGTCGAGATAGGGCATAGGTATTTTGGAAGGAAATGTTCGAGATGAAAAATTACTGTGGGTCGGTCATAGATTTTACTCCCCTAGGAGGCACCATAAATGCGGCTTTCTTAAAAAATAGTATTAAAAAAATTATTTTTTTGTATGGGGACCACCTTAATGGTTGAAGATAGACGATAAGTATGTTTAGAAAAAATCTTGGTATTTAAAAAATATTGGAGGTTGGTTGACTTCGATAGATACGCACTGGGGGCAGTTAGAGCCCTGTGAGTAAATATTATAAAAATTTCCCCTTTGTAAAGGAGCCTCCTTAAGGAGAGGAGTTAGGCGGTCGGTGTGTTTAAAAAATATGTTGGGCGGAGAAAATTAATGGGTGCTGATCATACATTTGGGCCTTGTAGCGGTGACCACGGGAAAGTTTTATGATTTTTTGTATATTTTTTTTTCTTTTACCCTCAACTTTGATCGCCACCATTTTTTGGCTCAAATATTTTTTTCCAAACCTCACAAAATGAGGGGTTCTTGAAAAGTCTTCCACTATGCCATACCTAATGTTCTTCTTAAAACAAAAATATTTTTTTTCTGATTTCAAAATAGTTTATCGACGTGGACGAAATTCGTCGTTCGTCCCAGTTGTGTTCCTAGCATTAGTTCTATTTCATAGTTTTTTTTTTAAATGAAATTGTTTCTTCTTGATTTTAAAACTTTTTTTTGGGTGTAGGGGTTCCTCTAAAAAAGTTTGGTAATATATGTAGGTAGTATAACTTTTAAACTGTTAATCGAATAGAAACCGATTATAGTCAATGATATAAGCTCTCGAAATTTAAAATTTAGAGTGACCCTGTGCCAAAGCTGACCACCTCGAGATGGAAGAGGATTTCAGTCAGGCTTAAGTTATTTTTTTATGGTATTTTAAGTTTTTTTGTAGCTTTTCAATTCTTATATGTACATATCTAGTATTGAGCAAAATATTTTTTTTTTTTGTATTTTGTATTTTTGTTTCCGACAAAATATGTTATTGTTATTTTGTTATTTATTAAAATGTTTTCTGGTATATGATTGTACTTTATATTTTATTTTTTTGAAAATTGTTTTAAAATTTATATTGAAAACGTTGTCTAATAATTTTCATTAGTTGAAAACTTTTGAGAGAGACACACAAAATTGTAAGCAACTTATTTTATAATATTAATTATTAAATATATTATAATTGTAATTATTTAATTATATTGTAGTGAATAAACATTTGGCAAATAATTAAGCAACGTTTGTTCAATAACCGTCTTGTTTTCAACATTTTTATTCAAATTTTTCTTTTTGTTTGTCTGGAACTTTGGGAGTCCTCTGTCCTGTCTTTTTGGGGAACTAAGTTTGTATATTGCATCTTTTTTTTTGAATGCGTTCTCATTCAAGTTGCCTTTGTGAGAACTGAATACTGCATCCTGTCTTCTCCTGGAGAATTAGTTACAATTGCAAGAAACTGATTATTTTCTTTGGCGAACTAAGTTTGCATATTGTGTCTTTTTTAATGCGTTCTCATTCAAGTTGCCTTTGTGAGAACTGAATATTCCGTATTGTCTCTTTAGGGAATCAATAATCAACTGAATATTACATCTTGTACTTTCTTTGGAGAGCTAAAATTTGTATATTGTGAACTTGATATTTTTTATGAGAAAAAGCAGAAGAGTTCGAGGACTTTCTCCAACAATGCCAACGATAAGATCACCAACATCAATTAACATTGCAACAACCAGTTCCAATGACAACGAGCCGGAAAATGTCGTTCAATATTCTAACCCAGAAAGTTTAAGCCAGACTCGAGAGAGCCAAGAACAGGTAACAAGTCATATTAATAAACGTTTAGAAGAAATGCAGACTCTTTTATTAAATCAAATAAGAGCCATGCAGTCTCTAGTGGAGACAAATAATATAAATACACAGAATTCAATTACTGCCCTAAGAGACGAACTACGAATTGTAGAGTCAAATGTTGTGTGTTTAAATAATCCAAACACATCAGAAAGTCATCTTAACAGTTCAAATGCAGCATACGTAAATGTTTCAACAGTTCCAAATCGGTTAGAAACGCCTCTTACCACTTCAAATGTTAATGTCGCAACTACAGCAAATATACCATTTCCAAATTGTAATATATCTTCTTCAATTACATCATGTACTTCGTATTCAAATAATCTTATGTTTAATTCCATTCCGTCACTATCCACTTTTGTAAACTCTCAACCTATAGTTCATAATGCGCCATTTATTTCACACTCCACACAATCTAGTTGGTCTCAATCTTTAAACAATCATCGACAAAAGAAAATTTATCCTTTACCAAAATTTTCTGGATTACCAGAAGATTGGCAAACTTTTTATGAAACCTTTGTATCTTCAACTCAAGAGTTCGAGTATTCTGATCTGCACAATATTATGCGCCTTAGAGAAAGTCTTGAAGGAGATGCGCGAGAATCAGTCACAGCATTATTAGTAAGCTCCAGAAATGTAAACGCAATAATTGAAACTTTATCGCAAATGTATGGACGCCCAGAACAATTAATAAAATCTCAAATTCAAAAAGTTAGATCATTGCCATCCGTAAACGAAACAGATTTAAACTCTCTTATTCATTTTGCAAATAAAATTGGCAATATGACTACTTTCTTAGAATCTGTTGGAGGGAGCTATCATCTGACTAATCCATTACTTTTGAGTGAACTCCTTACGAAACTACCTGTATCAAAACGACTTCAATGGGCGGAAAGATGTTTGACCCTTGATCGCGTTCCGACCATATCCGACTTTTCAAATTTTCTTTCTAATTTGAGAAAGATTTCTAATATGGTCACCGATGCTCTTCCATTAACCGATACATCAATGGAAAATAAAAAATACGCCCTTGTGACTATGAATAAAAAATGTAAGCTATGTGGTAATGAATGCAAGTCATTAGCACATTGTAAAACCTTTTTAGATTTGCCAATTGCTTCAAAATGGCAAACGGTTAGATCATTCAAAGTTTGTTTTTGCTGTTTGAAATTTGGTCACCACGCAAGCTCCTGTTATTCTAAAAAGAAGTGTGAAAATGAGGGATGCGACAGAACTCATCACAATCTTTTGCATACAAATAGATCTTCATCTCAAAATACTAATTTATCAGAAGAAAACGTTTTAATCGCAACTCATCAACAAGGTCGAAGTTGTCTCGTTGATGTTGATTCTGAAGCCGTACTTTTTCAAATGATTCCTGTCAGGTTATATGGACCAAATGGCTCTGAAGAAATTTACGCCTTTGTTGATGACGGAGCTAACGTATCAATAATAGACTCAGAAATTGTTCAGAAACTAGGTATCTCTGGTCGAAAAGACACTTTAGAGTTACAGTGGATAAATAATCATGTTTCTCGAGAACAAACTCAAATAATAGATGTTGAGTTAAGCGGTTTAGAAAATAATAATAATAGATACAATATGAAAAATGTATATGTGTCGACACGTTTAGACCTTCCAAGTCAAAGTCTCAATACATCCAAATATGATTATATAATAAGTAATTTACCTGTTGAAATGTCCAATTTTAATTATAATCAAATAAAACCTAAAATGATAATAAGTTTAGCCCATGCCTATTTAACTGTTCCAATTGAAACACCGCAATCATTATCTCCAAGTGGATTAATAGCTACAAAAACAAGGCTAGGCTGGATAGTTTATGGAAATTTAAATAATAAAGAGTACCAAAGAAATTTAATTTCATGTCATTTTAAAGGAAATAGTGGAGAAACAAATAGCGACAATGACTTAGAAATTTTAATGAAGAATTATTTTGGAATAGAATCCTTCGGTATTCGTCATTCCGAACCTTTATTAGCTGAAGGAGATAAAAGAGCACTAGAAATTCTCAACAATACGACAAAAAGAATTGACGATAGATTCGAGTCTGGATTGATTTGGCGTGGAGATTTTAAATCATTCCCTGATTCATATAATATGGCTTTTAGAAGATTAAATATTGTAGAAAGAAAAATGTCATTGGATCCACTATATGCCGAGGAATACTGTAAAAGAATTGAAGAGTATTTAGAAAAAGATTATGCACGCATACTTTCTGATGAAGAAGTTTCAAGACATTCCAACAAGACATTTTATCTACCACATTTTGGTGTAAAAAATCCAAATAAAAAGAAACTTCGTTTTGTTTTTGATGCTGCAGCAGAAGTTGAAAATATGTCCCTAAACAAAGCACTTCTTCCGGGGCCAGATTTTAATCAACCTCTACAAATGGTATTATTTAAATTTAGACAAGCCCCTATTGCCGTTTGTGGAGACCTTAAAGAGATGTTCCATCAAATAGGAATTATTCCTGAAGATCAGGACGCACTGCGATTTCTTTGGAGGAACGGCAATACTTCTGAAAAGCCCAGAGTTTACGTTATGCAAAGAATGATTTTCGGAGCGGCTTGTTCCCCTTCTACAGCTCAATACGTAAAAAACCGGAATGCAAGAGACTATATGGACAAGTATCCTCAAGCAGCGACTAGTATTATAGAAAAACATTATGTTGATGATTACGTTGATTGTTTTGACTCAGAGCAGGAAGCCATTAACGTAGTAAAAGCTGTAAAGTTAATTCATGAATCTGGAGGATTTCAAATGCATAACCTTATAACAAATTCAAAAGCTGTTGCAAAAGAACTTGAAATTGAAAATGACAATGAGATGCAAATTCATACGAACAATATAGAACGTATTTTGGGAATGCATTGGGCATCGAATTCAGACTGTTTTATTTTTGTGTTAAAATTTCATAAAGTTCCAGAGAATATACTTCAATTAAAAACAGTACCATCAAAAAGACAACTTTTAAGTATTACAATGTCTGTTTTTGACCCATTTGGTTTTGTAGCAGATTTTATGGTGGTTGCTAAAATCTTAATGCAGGAAGTTTGGAGAAGTAGTATTGATTGGGAATCAAAATTACCTAATCACATTTATGAAAAGTTTAAGCTATGGCTAAAGGAATTGCCAAAAATCAGTCAGTACAAAATCCCTCGATATTATTTTCACAAATGTGGCAGTTTAAATAATTTTGATAATATCGAACTTCATTTGTTTTGTGACGCCAGTGAAGAAGCGTTATCGGCCGTTGGATATTGGCGCTTTATTCAAAACTCACGTTCAAATCTCGTTTTTGTAACAGGAAAAACAGCTTGTGCTCCAATACGTTTCCATTCAATACCAAAACTGGAGTTACAAGCAGCCGTAATGGCCGTACGTCTAAAAGATACAATAGTAAAATGTCATGATCGAATTAAAATAAAAAAAACAGTATTCTGGACCGATTCACATACCGTTATTCGTTGGATTAGGTCAGATCACCGGAAATATAAGCAATATGTAGCGAATCGTGTATCAGAAATATTGGAAAATTCGGAAATCGGAAACTGGCGTTGGTGTCCAACTTTACAAAATCCTGCTGATGTTGCAACTAGAGCGAAATTCCCTATTAATTATAATCCGGAAGGACGTTGGAAGAACGGTCCAGACTTTCTTTTGTGTGGGGAGGATCATTGGCCAAATGAGAATACTATAGGGAATAGAGAGGACAAAAGCGATGAATTTTTGAAATCGAATCATGTAGTTATGATGATCCAGGGCTTGAATATTTTTGATGCTACTGTTAACCGTTTTTCAACATTTATAAAGGTGATTCGAGTTGTATCATGGGTAATAAGATTTTGTAGAAACGCTAAGTCAAAATTGGAATTAAAGAATAGAGCTGAGGGAGAACTAACAGCAGATGAATTATCAGAGGCTGAAAATAAAATTGTATATAATATTCAAAGGAAACATTTTCCGAATGAACTCAAAAGGTTAATGTCAAAAGCTAGTATTGATATGTCAAGTGATTTAAAAACATTGAATCCTTATGTTGATGAATTTGGTTTATTACGAGTTGGTGGCCGCTTGGAAAATGCTTCTGTACTTTCAAAACCTCAAAAACGACCTATAATACTCCCAAAAATTGATAGGTTCTCTCACTTATTAGTAGAATTCTATCATAAAAAGAATTGTCATCAGAATACTAGCAACGTAATGGGAGATATACGTCAGAAATATTGGATTCCGTCATTAAGAAGTTTAGTTCGTTTTATCGAAAACAATTGTATTGTTTGTAAAATAAGAAAAGCTAAACCCATTCAGCCACAGATGGGAATTTTACCCGTTGATAGGGTTACACCATTTATTAAACCATTTTCTTATACTGGTGTTGACCTTTTCGGACCGTTTAAAATTAAAATACGTCGTTGTCAAGAAAAAAGATGGGTTGTTTTATTTACTTGTTTGACTGTCAGAGCGATACATATTGAAGTTGTATCTGATTTGTCCACTGATTCGTTCTTATTAAGTTTGAGGAACTTTGTTAATAGACGTGGAGTACCAATTCAAATCCGCAGCGATAATGGGCGAAGTTTTGTTGGCATAAATAAGGAATTAAAAAATGAATTTTTTTTTTATGGATTATAATGAACTAATTTGCCGTTCATCACCTCTAGGCATTAAATGGATTTTCAATACCCCTTATGATCCAAGTTCTGGTGGCGTTTGGGAACGCTTAATACAATCTGTAAAGAAATCGCTTTTCATACTATTAGGAAATGTAACACCTAGATTGGACGTTTTTATAAGTCTTTTGATCGAATGTGAAAATATTGTGAATTCAAGACCTTTGACACATGTTCCTGTATCGCCATACGAGCCTGAACCAATAACTCCAAACCATTTTATATTGGGCTGTATAAATTCGACACAAATTCCTGATAATTTTGATCCAAAACTTAATTGTTTAAGAAAACAATGGCGAATACTACAAAATTTAAAAAACGGATTTTGGATACGATGGATTAGGGAGTATCTACCAGAATTAACAAGAAGAGTAAAGTGGTGCTTACCAACTACTTCATTACAAGTTGGGGCATTAGTACTTATTTGTGATGATTGTGCACCAAGATCAAAGTGGAGGCGTGCACGTGTAGTAAACATTTACACCGATAAGCTTGGAACGGCAAGATCAGCGGATGTAAAAACGTCTGATGGAGTTTTAAAGAGGCCAGTATCGAAACTGGCAGTGCTGGATGTCGTAAACGAGTGAATTCCCTGATAAATTCACGGGGGGGAGAATTTGTTATTTTGTTATTTATTAAAATGTTTTCTGGTATATGATTGTACTTTATATTTTATTTTTTTGAAAATTGTTTTAAAATTTATATTGAAAACGTTGTCTAATAATTTTCATTAGTTGAAAACTTTTGAGAGAGACACACAAAATTGTAAGCAACTTATTTTATAATATTAATTATTAAATATATTATAATTGTAATTATTTAATTATATTGTAGTGAATAAACATTTGGCAAATAATTAAGCAACGTTTGTTCAATAACCGTCTTGTTTTCAACAGTTATTTCTAAAAAAATATTTTTTTGATCAACTAAAATATGCTGTCTCAAAAAAATACGCAAATAAGTGCAAAATAAAACTATTTTTGATTACCTATAAATTACGAAGGCACATGATTTATTTTTATTTTTCTTATAATGAGCGAATTAACTAGTTTTTTCACTCTAGTTAACTAACTTAGCTAACTTAGCTTTTTTTAGTTGGTGTTTATTAAATACAGGGTGTCCGCCGGGTAGGTATACTACTTAGTTTGTTTATAATTTTTGATTAAATGAAATAAACTGGATCTTATATTGATAAATGTTTTATTTAATGTCGGCAATTATGTATGGAATACAATATCAGATAAATGTCCGCTTCTGTTAGCCTCACAAATGTGAACACTTTTGAGCACATTTTTCATTACATTCTCTCACATTTCACGCGGTATTTCATTAATTTCATCACGAATATTTTGTTTGAGTTGCTCAAGCGTTTCTGGTTTGTTTGCATAAACCTTACTTTTCGGGGGGTGTACTATGTATTTCGAAATGAAAGAAAATGCTTTCGAATTTGTATGTTATTAGCATTGCAATTCGAAAGCATTTGCTTTTGTTTCGAATTACAGAGTAGACCCCCAGATATCCCCACAAAAAGAAGTCCGGAGCAGTCAAATCAGGCGACCGTGGAGGCCAATTAACATCACCATTTCTTGAAATAACTTGTTGTGGAAAGAGGTCTGGCAGTAATTCTCGCCGTAACAATAAGATAGACGGCGCAAATTGTATTGTGGAAGAAGCTCTTGTGTCAGTCAACTGAATCTTAAATGGAAACAAATAAAAATCCTCGTACAAAATTGTGGCCAAAGTTGTTTTTTGAAGACCAAGCCCCAGAGCACGGCGTCGAATTGAGGTTGATGGATTGTTTTGAAAACTTTATTGAGCAGCAGTAATGATTTTAGCCGATCTTGCAGTACGTTGTGATCCATGCTTGGGCCTATCGCCTACGGACCCTCTTTTTTCAAAATCATTCACTACACGATAATAGTGCCGTAGTTGGCACGTTGTTTCTCCAAAAAATTTCACGTAACTTTCTCATATTCACAGTAATCGATCATTGATTTTGATAAAATGTTTTAACGATTAAATCACGTTGGTTTATCGAATATTTTTCAATAATAAATTAGCCAAGGGTCTACTATACGACTTCAATAAAACTATTTCTTTAAGCTTTAGGTCAGTAAAAAATGAAATGAAAATTTTATATATTTTTAGTTTTGATCAATATTTCGTTAACCTTTGGTTAACTTCTTCAGGATTATTCTTATTTTATTTGTTTTATAATTAGTTTTTGCCTTTTTTATTTTCAATCAAAAAAATATTTTTTACAATTATAAATAACAATGTGTGTCATAAAAATTTTTTTTTACAATTTTTGAAAAGTATTGGTCAAGGTGTATCTAACTAGGTGGCAGCGTTACTTCAGCTGATAATTTTTTGCTCTATGTGCTTTGTAGCTGAAGAATGTCAAAAACTTCGATTTTGTTTTGGTTTTAGTACATTTATTTTTATGCTTTTGACATTCTTCGGTTCTTTACATAGCTATGGTTGCCGTATTTTTGTATAAAAAATCCTTACGCAGTCACCTGTATAATTACACCATGGTATTGGTAGAAAAACAAATTAGGTATAAGTCAAGGTGTATTTAAACAGGTGGCAGCGTTACTTCAGCTGATAATTTTTTGCTCTATGTGCTTTGTAGCCAACGAATGTCAAAAAATTTCGTTTTGTTTTGGTTTTGGTACAATTATTTTTGTGCTTTTGACATTCTTCGGTTCTTTACACAGCTATGGTTGCCGTATTTTTGTATAACAAATCCTTACGCAGTCACCTGTATAATTACACCATGGTATAAGTCTACAATATTTGTTCATGTTAATAAAATTAAAAAACTTTAAAAACATTAACGTACCTTTTCGCAATGTATAGTTAAAAAATAACATAGACTTTAACTGCAAGTTTTGTATGAAGAACTGTCAGTTAAAGTTCACGTTAACTCTTAACCATAGATTGTGAAAAGGAACGTAATTGAAGAAAAGCTTTTGAACATGTACAATTTTTGATTGAAAACAAAAAAGGCAAAAACTAATTATAAAACAAATAAAATAAGAATATTCCTGAAGAAGTTAACCAAAGGTAAACGAAACATTGATCAAAACTAAAAATATATAAAATTTACTGACCTAAAGCTTAAAGAAATAGTTTTATTGAACATATATAAAAGGTCGAAAAATTAGATAAACAATCTACTATACGACTGCCAAATATGAACTGTCAAGACTAATGTTTACCAAAATGACGGCAAAACAAAGTAGTATACCTCTCCGGAGGACACCCTGTATATCCTCTCGATAAAACCTACAAAGGTAGCTTCAGATTGGCGATTACTTAATGGGTTAGTAAGAAATGTTGATTTGAAGAGTAAATTTGCTTAATATGAATTTTTTAACAACGCTAACATAATCTATTATTAATAAAAGTTAATGAAACAGCTATTCCTACTAAATTGCTATAAAATTTTGTGAATAATTTTTGAGATTCGCCGAATTTCTTATTATATTCAAAACATTTACCTAGAGGTCTACTATGTAATTCGAAACTAAAGATGCTTTCGAATTTACGTTATAAACAGACAAATTCGAAATGGTCTTCTTTCGTTTCGAATTACATAGTAGACCACCCTATGGTCGATATTTCTTTTATTTTGCAACATTAAATTAAAACAAAATAAATGAAGTAATTAAATTCATAAATTTAAAAAAAACATTAGAAGAATTGTTCATAACTATGTATCATGTAAAGGTTATAAATTATGTATGTAGATAGGTATGTATTAGGTGTTATGCATATTCCATATATGTGTATGTACATATGTAGGTATGTAGATATGTATATTATATAAATGCAGATGAGCGTGGCTTTTTTGAAACCAATCATACATTAAAAATCATATTGGACTCACCTTAATGTAATTATTTCCTGTGTCCTGTTATCGAATTTATAAAAAACACTGTACATGGAGATATTTGCAAAGAACTGTTAATCACACAACAACCAGCGGCCAATTAACAACAAAAACTATATAATTAATAACTGAAGATTAATGGTACGCGGCGTTCACTGTAGAAATTATATAAGAAAAGATAACGAGTAAGCTAAAAAAAGTTTAAAAAAACATTTTTTTTTGTTTTCCATTTGATGTACATTGATAGTGTTTTTTTACTATTAGTTCTAATAAAACCAATTGATTAATACGAGGTGCCAAGCAAGTATGTATAAATGTAGAAGTTAAGTCGAAAGCTGGTGACAAACGTGAACTTATGTGAAGCACAACCTCACACTCATTCACTTTGGATGAATGTTTTTTTAACTATACCATAGAACCAGTTCAACTGGGTCTTCTTAAATTTTTTATTTTTTTTTTTTTAATTTATGTACATACATATGTATGTATGTAAATGCTTTAAAATCACTTTTAACTTGGGGTTATTTATTTTGCCAAATTCTACAACATTTTTAAGTAGGAAAAGAGTATATGATCACAGTCTTTTTTATTTCTATATTGCATCAATGGGCAGTGTACATAAGCATTTATGTATGGACTTTTGGATAAGTACATACATACATAAATACGTACATACAGACATGTAAGCATTCATTCAAATTTATGTTAAATTTTATCACTTTGCTTGTTACTTTTTTTATTTAGCGTTAAGCATCTAATTAATTTTTTTTTTTTGTAACTTTATTTGTAAGTACTTTTCTGTGCCACCACCATGGTCGTAGTCATCATCAGCACGCTGAACAACAGCAGTGGCTACTAGTCTTCAGCATTTGCCACAAACATCAGCATCTTGTCTTTAATATGTATGTACATATGAATGTATGTATAATACACACACCACCAACATCTACCTAACCATCCACATGGACACCAACAATCAATGCATCGATAGCAGATACCAAAGCTGTGACCAAAGTGGCTGTAGCAAATAAAAAGCTGTTTTTCACTCTTTTTGGCTTTATTACATTCCAAGCCAACCAACCTTGTTACACAAGCTTACATATTTCTTCTTACTATGGTTAGCATTCAATAAATGTCTACTTTGTGCCCTTTGTGCAATAGCAGTTTAAATTAAAAATCGTGTACATACAACAACAAGAACATTTAACATTTCATGAGTTTGTATATAAATTGGCCTATTAAAATGTTTACTTTTATTAAAATTTTCGTAGAAATTTTTATTTACGTTTTATTTGTTTTTAAGCTTGATGTTTTAAAAATTTTATTTAATCACACACGTTTAGTTAATTTCAGTTAACACGAAACACATCTCACCTTCCTAAAAACCAATTGAAAACTAAATAAAATAGAAGGAATGGCATAAAAGCAAATAAGAATGTATGTTATTTTTTATCTCTTTTTGTAACTTATTCGCAATTAAGACAGAGTGATTCAAAGCCAACACGTTATACTCAACACCCAGTGTGACCAGATTTTAAAATAATATTAAGCTAAATCACGTTTGAAAAAAAGCTAAAATAAGCTAAAAAGTTACATTTTAGGCTAGAAAATAAAGCTAAACTTTTTTCCACTTCTTTGATCACTTTTCAATAGTTTCTTATTGCTAAACTAACATTAAATATTACACAAACATATTTTTTTATATGCATATATATGTATAATATAGAATATTTGCTTAATGAAATTATTTATTAATTATTATATTTTAGATTCAATGAAGAACAAAAAAAAAAGGGTTTTAAGTGAATTAATTGCAGGTAAAGCATGGATCACACTATCAGCACAATGTACCGAGTTTCGTCAGATCAGTGAAATAAAGTCATAAGTAAAGATTTTGCTCTAATTTATCGACTACTTGAAATACAAGGACACAATTGCGCCACACTGCATTGGTAATAAGCCCATATAGACTTATTCCAGAATTAATTGAGTAATAATGCCATTTTGGCTTATTACTTATGACTTTACTGAGGTGGCCCGACGAAAATCGGTACATAGTGTTATCCAGGCTTAAGGCTATTTCAGGTTTTTGTTTTAAGTTAATTGATGCCGCTGAATGAACGTTCAACTCAAGTCAAATAATTTTATACCCAAAAAACTCAAAAAGTGTTTTGGCCACTAATATGAATTTAACTTTTTCCATTGGAATTCTAACCATTCTGCCATTATCTACTATTTTTCTTCTTTCCATTTATGTTATAAAATTGTCGTATAATTTACATTTTGTATTTTTTGTAAACTATTTTACAATGCTAAAAATTTATAATTTTTATGAGTTGCTTATGTTTTTAATATATTTTTAGAGAACACGCAATTTAGACTAAAAAAGCGAAATAAGTTTTTAAAAAAAGCTAAAAAATAAGCTAAGAGCTAAATGAAAATTTTAAGGCTAAATCTGAAACAAATAAGCTAAATTTAGCTCAAAATAAGCTAATATGGTCACGCTGTCAACACCAACTATTGGACAGGCTGACCAAAATAAGAAAAAAATTTGAAACAGTATTAAGAACCAGTGTTGTCAGATTTATTTTCAGCCTCCTCGCCAAATGAATTGTCGAATATCGCCAATATAATAAAACATTAAATTTTAGCTACAACAATATTTTTATTATGTAATTACTTGACAAATATCGTTAAATTTTAAATTCACTATGTAACGTTTATCGTAAAACATAAAAAATTTATTATTGGAAGCGGCCCACCCACTTGCAATATAATTGTGCAATTTTTCGTATTGTACAATAATATAGCCAATGTGTATGTCATATTCGAAGGTGGCTCAATATATTGGCAAATATCGAAAGACTTTTGCTTTTTATTGTACAATCAAGAGAATTGTGTAATGTGGTGACAATATTGTTCAATGATGTTTACTTTTTCACTGTCAGGAAAATTGGCAATATTTTCTTTGTAGAACAACATATGCAATAATATTGCAAAGTATTTAAATTAACATATAAAAATACTGGCGTTTAAAAAAGACTTAAAAATAACTTATTCCAAAAATCAATCTTAATAGGAACACCAAGATCAGAATTATTATATAAATCTTGTGATAAAACGGAATTAACGTTTAATTAAATGTGTGTTAAAGTACATATATCATATCCTTCAAGTAGTAAGTGCCAGAGCATCGTTGTAATCATACAATTTAGGTGATAACTCTTGCAGCCTTTTTCCTGCTTCATTATCAAAATGTTGGTTACAATTTATAAAAGGAAGTTTTCCCCACTATGTTTCATAAACAATAAACACCCAATGATATTCTTTGGTCCATAATTTTTTTTGAACTTCTTGAGTTTCAGACAATTTAGAATTTTTTGCACGAAATATTTTATGTTGGAGAAGAAATTGCTTATATAAAAAATTTCATATTTTTAACGTTATTTTATTTTATTGAAAACGTAAAAATATAGCCAAAAATGTCGCCAAGGAGTTCAAATATCGCCAAGTAAATCGCCAATCGCCATTTCAAAATTTTGATCGCCAAAAACAAATTTTTGTCGCCACGTTTGGCGAGATATCGCCATATCAGACAACACTGTTAAGAACAATTAAAATACACTCATAGAATTGCCACGTAAGGCCTATCCATTACACACCGAATTCCTCTTTACGGATCAATAGTGACTTTTTTCTTGTCGCGGACACCCTTTGAAACCTATTTTGCTTTTAAGGTTGAAGTAAATATGCAAAAAAGCAAAGAGAAAAACATATTTTTTATTTTGATTAAAAAAAGTTCATAAATAAATTTATGTACATATATGTATGTTTAAAAAACATTTTTGATGTGTAAACATCTATACGCTAGTAAGATGTTATCAAATCGATGTGAGCGAATTTTAAAGCATACCTTCAGGAGCAATTATTAATTAATTTTAATAAAAATTGCTTGTGAAGTGTAATAGTGTTGCCAGTGGGGATAATTTGGTTAAAAAGTTTAAAAATATAAAATAAATGTAAACTTTTAAATAAAAGAACGTTTTAAATGTCAAATATTTGTTTAAAAGATATATAGCAGTCTTTATAAAGAATTTATAATATTATATTATAACATATCTTTATTACGTACTGTTGCCTTACACTGAAGCTGGTGCACGACAATTGGGTAACAATCTCCATCTCATGCCAATTATTATGGATGGAGATTTTAATACAAATTTTGCAAACCCACAGTCGCAAGCTTTATCAAAATTTTTATTTAACGTTTTCCACTTGCATATGAGCAATTCTCCACAAACCCCCACAACTAATAATTCCACTACTATACATGCAGTTTTCCATACAGTAGAGCAGTGATAAGCAAACACATACATATGTAATGTAAAAGAGAGCAAATTGAATGCTTGTACGAATGTACGTGTAAAAAAGAGCATAACAAAGTGCCCGCGGGCGGTCTTTTGGTGATCAATGCAGTAGAGTCAAAAATTTATATATCTTATTTAGTTACCATAAGCGAATATTAAAAAAAATTGCATTACTAGATGTTTACACATCTCCCCTGTGATCGGACTCACATTGCTTTTTTTTTTATTTAAATTTTAAATATTCTTCAAACTATGCTTATTCTTTGGCATGTTCTTCTACTTTTTATTTAAAATTCAATGAAATTAAATACATATTTTTTAATAAAAATTTTAAAAATACTGAACTTTTTCTTTGCAAAATAAAACTATCGGTCCTGTTCTGTAAACCCAATCCGAGTAAATTTCTCGTTTTCAAACAATTAATAATGTTCCTGCAGACGTGTTTAAAATCATACACGATAATTTTCTTTCAGATATGATATTTGGAATCTATATAATAAAAAAATTTAAAAAAATATTTCTATTGTCGGAGTTAGTTTTCTAAAATCGTGCGGTTTAAAATCTGTTGGTTTACAGAACAGGGCCATATGTGACTGTGCCAAACGTTAGCAAAGTACTATTGTAAGTAAATTTTTGACACTTCTGAGGTGAATAAAATTTCACTAGCCCTGGGGGTAAGTAGAATTTTTGACACAACAGATAAATTTATGAGAAGCATCATATAAGAAGCATGGTTTTGATTTATCTGCCTTTTGTTTAAGTGCACTTTGGACTTAACTGCCTAAAATTATAAATTTCTGTCACTTTTATTTAAAATCCCATACAAATTCGTTTTTAATTGTTCTTTCTATACCTGTATTTTTGAGATAAGTGGCCTAAAATTTTGGTAATTTTAAATTACTTTCATACAAAAAATCAATGTTAGCTGCACATTGACTTAATTGCACGAAATATATTTTTTCTGTAATTATTCTCCAAAATCCTTCTTTAAGTGCACTTTTCATACCTGCACATTTACCATATTTTTTTTTTGCCAATTTTAAGTTATTCTCATATAAAAAATTTAAGTTATCTGCACACATTAAAAAAATGTGGCTAATAAGCCGAACGCGTGGACCGATTTCCATGATTCTTACATCAATCGATTTGTCTTAATCCTGGGATAAAGATATCATATTAGTCAGAACTAAATATAGAGGCCAATATTGAAAAAAAGTTCAATAAAATATCAAACACATGCATACATACATATGTATGTGTATACATACATAGCGTCGGTTGGTTTCTGGTTTGTTGCAGACATAATGTATTTTGAATATAATGTGCCGCAAACCATAAACCAAACGACGATACGTGTATAAATAAAAACATTTTAACACTTTTTTAGCTGCACTTTTAGGCAGGAAACCACAATTGTATACCTGTACATTAAGACAGGTAAGTAAGTACATTTAAGATAACAGCATTTTTGACTTATCTGCACAAAAATTTGTGCAAAGTTGATTGTGCATGAAAACTAAAAACACGGAGAGAATTTCATAATATTTTCATTCTACAAAGTCGTAATACTTTGTAGTACCGTGTAAAGACACCTTAACAAACATAAAAAATAGACGAATTGATAATCTCCATTTTTTTTTAAGTAGGTTAAAAACAGTAAATATGTATCGTTAGAGACAAAGTAACGTTTAGGTTTTTTTATTTGATATTTAAAACATTTCTACACATGATGCAACATGCACATGTTCCTATTAATCTTCCTTCGTCTGTGCACAGCTTTACCATAACGGCAAAACACAGGTTGCAGTGCGACTACTTGATATCAATGTATCTTGAGTACTGGCTCGGTTGAAATTATGCCGTTAGCAAATGGCTGATTCTAAATATAAAAATATACAACAAAAAATTATTTTTTTTTATCATTGTTTGTAGACGAATTTTGTACATCGTTGAGTTTTTAAAACTCTGTGTTGTAGATTTTTCTCTCGTGGTCGGACGTGTGCTTGTCGTGAATTCGTTGCAAAATATTTTTTTTAAATTAAGAAGGAAAATTATTTGGAGCTGCTGCGCTGCGGTTGGCTAATAATACAAATTGCTGTTCAAGAAAAACACAAAGTAATACATGCATACATATGTACATACACACTTATGTGAATACTTATAACTAAATTACAAAAAGTGTACATACCTAACAAAAAATTTTTGAGTGTAACGTGTGTTAAAAAGTGAGATTTAACAGTAGTAAAGAAAAAGCAATAAGCGTTGAATAACACGGGGGGTCATAATTATTAATCAACTTTCAGAGTGGGAAAATTTAAAGAAGTTCTTTATTAAAATTGGGAAGTGAATAATTTTTTTTTTTTTGGTTTCAACAACATTTTTATTAAAATTGTAAGAATTTCGCTAAAATAAACTTTGTGTGTGTGTGTGTGTTTGGTGCCGTAGATTCTATTTTTTTTGTATTCTTGGTTCATCTTGCTATGAATTTGTGTTTATTTTTGGAGCTCATAGAACGTGCGGGGTCTTTCACTTTATTTTCATCTCTATTTCTTCTTCCACTTTGCTGTGTGCATTTTTTTTTTATCTTAAAAAAGTGAAACAAACAAAATGAAAATTTGCAGATGAAAAAGAAGGAAGACAAAACACAATACAAGAAAACAAAACAAAATAGTGCCGCTAAAAAATCTTTTATAAACAAAACATTTTTTCGGCTTAAATCTACTATAGTGAAACAGGTTCAAGTTAAAAAAAATAACTTAAATGATAGAAAATTTTATTCTAAAAAAATATATACAAAAATACTCGGAAATACATATTTAGGGAGTTACGGACTTCAAAAGTTTTGTGTCTTTTGGAATTTTTTTTTTGGTAAATTTTAAAATTTAGGTTTAGTTTCCACAATGAAAATAATCGACTTGTCTAAAAAAATTTGTACATTGAGTTGCTTGCATTGTGGAAAATGCACGTAAGCCCACGTCCATACAGTGAAACATTTGCTGCAAAACTTTTGAGTTTCTCGATGAACGGGGAAAAATTAATGGAAAAGGGTAATTTTTATCATGTACATCAGTGTTGCCGGAATCGAAATTCAATTTTACACAGAAGAACCTTCAAAATTATCCAAAATGTTATAAATTACACAAAAAAAATTTTGTGTTTGATAATAAGTAATGCTTTTTATTTAAGAATATATATACATACATGTATATCCAGGGATTTCTTTTTTACTATTTGTTTTTTCAGTGTAAAAAAAACATTAGTAACTTTTGAAAATTCCATTTGACCATGAATACACTAACTAACGAACAACACTTTCAAATCATTTGTGCTGAGAAATGTGTTCCGTAAATTAAGTGCATTTTATGCTCGTCATAATTGAGCCATCGACCAGACTTTTCAAGCTTTCTTTCTCACCAGTTTCACTTTTTTTGAATACGACAGTGTCAATAAAGATAGATGATATGTCAATTCGCATTCATGATAATTCATGATAGTAATCGCAATTCATCGCTCATGATAATTTTCGATAAAAAGTTGTGCACAAAATCTAAAAAAAAATGTTCCGCGCTGTTGAGGACTATAACAAATCATGCCTTATATTCGATATTTTGCACCTTTTTATGCCACAAATGTCAAAGATATTTACCTCCAGTTAAAAAAAAAAATAATAGGATCTTCCGATACGATTACTAATTTTGAGCCACCTTGTTTATACCAAGGCGAATTCAGTATCAGGTGACCTTATCGCTACAACAATTTTACAACACAAAAAACAACACGTAGTTTGCTATGCTACAAAACCAATCTGTCAGAAGATTTCTAAGCAAATTTTGACGTTTTGGTTCAAAATGCTAAATTTGGTAGCAACAGCTGATAATCCGCTGGGCTGATAAGGTCACCTGATACTGAATTCGCCTTGGTTTATACAACTTATTATATTTACAACTAATTTACATTATGCATTTTGACATGAAATTTGTTGAACGAAACTTTTTCTATTTGCTAATTCCACCGCCAAAGAAGAGAGTGATTTATAAAAAATGACGTCACATGAATCTGAAGCATTTTCAGCAAATTATTTCTGATTTGCTTTTTCACGACTCCTGTTAACAAATGAAACAATTTTCATGCAACTAATTCACACATACTCAATAAAAATCTAACAAGGTGACTATACTTGCTTCTTTGACTATAGGAAATTTTATAATTGGGAAGGAAACCTAAACCTATAAAAACACTGAAAATACATAATAACAATATTCTGTTTGCTTTTTAGATACATATGAAGTTTGAGAATTGGACGTAACGCCTTGGTTGTATGCATAAAACAATAATATAAATTTTGTTGTCAAAAAATATCTGATTTAGACACCTTTTAGATACGCAAAGTTTTATTTGCAAAGTCTTTATTTAATTGGATGAAAGACAGATAGGGAAACACTTTCTCATTCACAGTGTGCAAAAATGGCTATCACAAAAAATTAATTGATTTTAGAGCTAAATAGCTTAATAATTTCAAACTTATAAAAAAAAACTTTAAGAATTGTTAAGAACATATTTCTAGAAATTACAGAGGACATAGACGTTATAAAAGAATTTGTAACAATAACGGTGCATTTGAAGAAATACATAAGAACTAAGCATTACAAATTTAAGGCTACATAAATGGAAAAATTTGCTCAGAACCGATCAATTTTGCATTGAAGTTCATAATTATAGAAATTTAGTTAATAATAGTCCATTTCGAAAACTAAATTTTTGCTCAATTACCATTAAAATTACCATATTCAAATGCTGAGTTGGAAAGAAGTTTTAGCGCTGTGATATATTTAAAAATATAACTAAGGCACTCGATAAGGACCAAAATTTCGAAACATATCCACTTGTTTTGATATTTCGACTATACTGGATGATTTGATTTAATATATAAAAAAGGAAAAATTTAATTTGAATTAAAATCTTTATTTGTACACACAATCAAACATAGTTATTGGATTCAGTGCTTTTTCCTTGAAGGAACATTGCTTTTTGCTCTGAAAAAGTTGGCACCACTGTGAGAAAATGTTTTAAGCTGCAAAACAGAACTTCACAGTGTGGACACGAATGCAGTTTCAAAAGAGAAATCAAAAATGTTTCGCAGCAAATGTTTCACTGTGTGTAGGGTTGCCGTTGAAAATTTCAAAAAGTATCATAAAAAGGGTTTTTAAGAAAAAAAAAAAGGTTCAGAAAAGGGTATTTTAAAGTAATTCTTTTGAATCGCTTTTGAACTAAAAAAATTATTTTTGTTATCCAAACAATATTGCTCGTAAGATAGAATTACGTCCAAAAAAAGTTATCAACCTATTTTCCATATGTATTGTTTTAAATAATAAGAAATCTAGCCTCAAATATGTTCGCATTGTCAAATTTATTCACCATGTACCCTTTTAAATACGACTACGTATGAATATCACTGATGACGAACAATGTAATACTGATACGTACTTATACATATCGTTAGCTAAAATGCAAAAAGGCGTAACTAACAAAAATATAATTTTACAGGAGAAGCAAAACAAATTAAAAAAAACTAAAACTTGTAGTTAAGTCCCCTTGTTTTTTGAATTTTTTGTTAATTACGCCTTTTTGCATTTCAGCTAACGATATATATGTACATTAATTTGTATTTGACCCATTAGTTCAGATGATATGTATATATTTATTTATTGCCACTTATTTTGGCTTACGAACCACTGTCTGACAGTCACTGGCGCGGCAGCAGTCTTCGTAGTGTAAGCGAGGCTTTAGTTCAATTCAGTGTTGCCAGAAGTAGGGGAAAATCACTGTGTCGCACCATAACCGCCAAAAAAAAACTTAACCGATATTTTTATTTTTACCAAAATCGATTATATACGATCGCAAATAATCGATTTTCGTCATAAAACGAATTTAAAAAATATATCGCTAAACCTTTTTTTGGCGGTTATGGATCGATATATTGGTATGTATTTTTGCAATTAATATACTTAGGCGGAGCGTAGGGCAAATCGGGGCATATATTTTATTTTGGATAAAATGTAGGTGTTTTTCTTAAACTGCATTATTTGTGTATAAAGAAATACATATATGTATGTGCAACATATTTTGTTATTTAAAATTTAGTGACAAGCAACTAAGAAAATAGACTTCAATTAAATAATGAATTTTTAAATATTACAAGAAACATGAGAAATAACAATATAAAATGCATCCCGATGAATTTCACAAACTAAAATGAAATTTTTCTGCGGCACTAAACATACGTACATATATAAAAAACAAAAACTGCTGTATTTTGGGGCGTAGCAAAATAAATGTTTTCCTGGTTTAGATATTTCATTGGCATTTTCCATTCTAGGTGTGACAGGCACATTTTTTTCATGTGCGTCGACCCGCTTTAATGTGCACAAAACTTAAAAAACTTACATATTCGCCACAATTTTCTTAAAATAAAAAATCTGTCCTTTCATACGGTTGATATTTCCCAACAGAGTTTACTTCATGTATCAGTGTAGATGTATATAATGCGTATTACTGTCCCCTCTTACTCTTCGTCTATACAAATGAAGCAGTAGTCATTATAGAGATCCAACGTTTTAGCATGGATAACAAAGGCGCAGTGACTCGTGATTGTTGCCAAAAGGCCACCCATTCGTATTCTTGAAAACGTAAGATTTTCGAAAATTGATATTGCTTTTTATTAAAGGTGAAAAAATTCCTAATAACTTCCATACGATGATTCAGAAAAAGATTATTATGGGATTTATTGATGCAATGAAAGTAGGCCACGTGATAAAATTAAGATAAGACTCGTATGTAAAATAATTTACTGTAGCAAAATATCTCATTCATTATTTTTTCCCTTGTGTCTTTCACAGTTCCAAGCATATTTACAAATAGCTAAAAACACAATCTGCCATTATGGATCCCGAGGCATTTTTAGATATGGCCAATCAGGTCATTAAATTGAAAATGTTCCCATATTTCGATATAGCACACAGTTTGTTAGCGGCCCTAGCGGTTCGTGAAGATTTAGGTTCAAATGCTCAAGCATTCTCCCGCAAACATCCTTTGGCCTGCTGGCTTTCTACAATGTTGGTAATATTTTCTGGAGCTATGGTGGCTAATGGTTTATTGGGTGAGCCCATATTATCGCCACTCAAGAATACACCGCAACTGATGGTGGGCACAGTAGTATGGTGAGTTAGTTGTCTGCAAATCAATTCGAATGTATTTTCCTTCATTTTATTTTATTTTTTAACAGGTACATGGTATTTTACACACCTTTTGATATTGGTTATAAGGTCGCCAAGTTTTTGCCCATAAAAATAGTAGCGAGTGCTATGAAAGAAATTTATCGTGCTAAAAAAGTTTATGATGGTGTTTCACATGCCGCCAAATTGTATCCAAATGCCTGGATAATAATGATTATCATTGGTACATTGAAGGGCAACGGTGCCGGTTTCACAAAACTGTTTGAACGTTTAATACGTGGTGCTTGGACTCCCACAGCCATGGAGTTTATGCAGCCTTCTTTGTAAGTTATCTTTGCTTCTAAAGATCAAAATTTCCACCAAGTATAATATACATATGTATAAATTTTTTAAATATATTTTCAGCTATACTAAGGCTTCTCTTTTGGCCTCAATTATATTTGTTTTGGATAAGAAAACCGACTGGATTTCCGCTCCACATGCCCTGGTCTATTTCGGCATTGTGATTTTCATGGTATACTTCAAATTGTCATCGATTTTGTTAGGCATACACGATCCGTTCTTGCCATTCGAAAACTTATGTTGTGCCATTTTCTTCGGTGGCATTTGGGATAGTTTGGCTAAAATTTTAGTTCGCGGCCAAGCTAAAGAAGGTGAAGGCAAAGATGTCAAGAAGAGCAACTAAAAGACTAAATTGTTAGTTAATAGGCCACACGAAAACGAAGTCGATTTTAAATCTAAAACATGTTTTAATTAAGCAAAAAAAAAAAAACGAAAACGAATCCGAAATGCAACACAGGGATGCCAGAACAGACCGGAACAACACTACTGCAACCATTTTTGTTTCATTAATGATTTTTATTTGTTTTCAACTAGTCAACACAAACACTGAATTTTTTTTATAAGTTTTAGTTTTATTCGAAAGTCATTCTCATTATTCAAATGCCCAGTGGGTGGGTGCTTATTGAATAATGACTGATGACTTTAAAATATGTATTTCTTTTTTTTTATTTAATCCATACTATTTTTATATACATACATATTTTATTTTTTGCCATTAATAACACTTAACGATTGGTATTAGAAAATCACATTTTAACAAAAATTTTCTTACGAACTTATTCAAATATTTTTTTTATCGTATAAGTATCATTATTTTTTGATGATCAATAAAAATTTATTTGTAATAAACATTTATACATACAAACATACATGATTACCTACTAAAATAGAGCAGGTTTTTAGAGTTTTTAATAAAAATATAAAAAAAACACACTAAAGATCAATCATTCATGGAACTATGATCTAAAAAAATTATTTGTAAAATTAAATTATACTATTTAAATAGATTTTAAGTGAAAAGATAAAAAAAAGTGCTATGTATTTTGTATGTAATTGTGAATTATAATTTAATTGTATGGTACTTTTAAGAATGCGCCAAATAAAACAACACCTTTTTGAGATACAAAAAAAAAATCTTGTAATTTTTCATTTGTGTAGAAAGTTTTTTTTTGTAATATTTCTCCGAGAGAAATGTATTCGTGGATGTGTATTAATTTCTACAAGAATCCGATTGAAATTTTACACTCTGGTGCCACTTTGGCCGATTCAAATTATTATTCATAATTCAAATTATTATTCATAATTGGGTTCATAAATAAAATGTTTGTACATATGTATATTATTACAACGAAGAACTAACTTATTGTTTTTTTTTTAATAAATTTTAAGAAATCCATTATTAAACAAGTAGTAATTAAAAAAATCAAAAAAACCGACTGCGACCAACTTTAAACCATTAAGAGAATCAAATACCTGTCGAATGATACCCATTTTGATATAGTTCGCCATATTGAATTTTTACTACTATCATATCTTTATTGACACTCCCAGGATTAAGACAAGCCGATTGATGTAAGAATCGGTCCACGCGTTCGGTTTATATATTGCCGCAAAGGAACACACATACATATGTACATACATACATAGGCTGATAAACACAATACCCTTCTCTGCGTAGCGCAGTCGGGTAAAAACAGCATGGGCGGCTGAAACCCGTTTAAATTTGTTTCTTAGTTAACTCAAACGTATGTTAAACTTAGTTTAAATATGTTAAACTTAGTTTAAATATGTTAAACTTAGTTTAAATATGTTAAACTTAGTTTAAATACATTTGAGTTAACCAAGAAACAAATTTAAACGGGGTTTAACCGCCCATGTTGTTTTTCAGTGATGGATTCAGTTGGTGCCGGTCGAGACTTGCAATTTTTGTTGCAGCAATTCTTGAATATGTGTGAGAGTGTTGAAACAGAAATATATACTTTTTGTATTCTTCTCTCGCTCTTTTGCACTAAAAAATAAAAAGTTGCTGCAATAAAAATTGAAAGTCTGGACTGGGACTTGTCAATTTAGCTAGAAATTCCATACTGTTTTCAATATAGATGTCGTCG
The DNA here is from genome assembly GCA_944452675.1 of Tachina lurida. NCBI lineage: Eukaryota > Metazoa > Arthropoda > Insecta > Diptera > Tachinidae > Tachina > Tachina lurida. The sequence continues at coordinate 88,885,029 of OX101755.1, forward strand.
GTTGGTTATTGGTGCCGCAAACCAATAACCAAGCGACGATGTGGCAGTCTGAAATTAAATTTACTTAAAAAAATTCAATAACTGAATTCTGAATTTTTGGAAAATAAAAAAAATAAATAATATAGACTTAAAAAATAGTTACGCTCCAAAAATAAAACCAAAAAATGTCATGAAATTTTAAATCCAACGAAATATACCTAATTTCTTTCCAATTAATTCTAAAATCATCCTCTTTGTTAATCGAAATCTTTGCAAGAACTCGCAATTCATTATACACATAAAAATGATTTGGACGAGTTTATTATCTCTCTTATTTTCCTCACAATTTTCCTATCCAAGTTATTCTGGCTTCCAAGTTATTCTAGATTTCATAATAACTAAAATCTTCGTCGTTATAACAAGGATCCATTTTATGGCCTAATTCTGTTCGACAATTGTGTGGTCTTGTCAATAGACATAAAACAAGTCGCAGTCTTTGGAAAATACACCATACAATCACAATTTTGTACTACAATTTGAGATGCTCATAACTCGGAAAGTAAGCCTCGCCGCCAATTTTTCTTCTTCTTATTTTTCAATTTTATATAGGATAGGATACTTTTTTTTAATTTTCAAGAGGTGCCCCTAAACTTGATTTGTTCCCAAAATTACTCATGGATGTACTATGTATGTATGGACCTACATACATACATACATATGTAGTTTCAAAACAGAATTTGAATCACATTATTAGTAAAACAGGCCTATATAATTAAATTTCTTATTGAAATATATAAAAAAATAGTATAGAAATAACTTACCTGACAAACGACTTCTATGGCAGGCATGATTTGATTGCTACAGTTTAAAATACATAGTATACATTTTTAAGCTAATGCAAGTACGCTTGAAATAAAAGTAAGACTACAAAAAGTCTACACAAGATCTCACATCTTGCATCCTCTCGGTAAAACGGCGATTACAATCCTTTTGAACTTTTTATTTACTGTCTTCACAGCTGACGAAGTTAATTGTTATTTTGTTCATATTTTAATTAAATTAACCAAAATTTCAGTTTATAAAAGGCATGTTCTGAAAATAAATTCAACACTAAAAATGTGTCTGCGCATAAACCGGTCAGGCAAATGCTTGCTTTGAATTCTTAAAAAAAACGATCACATACACTTAATATGATTTGTTTTTGTAATAAAATTAATTATTTTTCACAGAAGAACCTTAAAATTTACAAATTTAGGAAGACGCTATATTTTTTTGGTTTTGTTTACGTTCTTCGTTATTAACTTTTGTAGTCAGCTGATGTTGTTTATCAAAGAGACCTACGCGGTTGCCAGAGCAACAAAGTTTTAAGTGCGCCAAGGTAGCGTCGATTTTAGAAATTAGAGTACCGAGAAAAAAATGGCGAGGTTTATGGTTATTTTTTTGATATTGAAAGGCTATATGACTCTGCCATAACAGTAGAACAGTGCTCCTGGGAAAATTCATCCAAGGTTTTTCCATTATTTTCAGCCATTGAATTCCCAAAACGATGCCAGCTAGTTGTTATAATCCCCCTTATTGCGAATGGTGACGTCGAAGTCACATCAAGACGACAGTAAAAATTGACAGTTGTCTACTCTTCCTCGACAACAATTTACTATTAATATTTTCCATTAATTTACAAATCCTTAGCGATTAGTAAGAGATTGTCAATAAGAGCCAATTGTTAAAGATAAAGATGTGAACTCGGCGACGACATTCACAATAAGGGAATCTAAAAAATGCCCACAAGTTTTACCCACTTTTTCCCGTTTTTTTTTTATTCCCAAAATCGACGCTATCTTTGCAGACGTCAAAGTTTTAAAGACGTATCGCATATCGTAACATATTAAGCCGTTCCTGCAAGAGAATATTAACGTAAACAAAAATTGGTCTACAGGAAAAGAGTTTTGAGTTTACTAGCAACTTAATGGTAAAATAAAATATAGTTTACAACAAATGTTTAAGTAAAAAGCAAACACTCTTTTTATTCACACTACCCAATATGCATTAAGAACGACATTGCGACCAATTCTGTTAAATTTTGCATTGTATATCAGTTTTTACAACTGTGAACTTTTAAAGGCTAGGATTCACTATCCGACGCAATCGTACGACTTGTGAGAAAATACAACAACAAAATGTCCGTAAACTACGTTTTCTAAAAACAACAAGAATTCATTAGGTAAGGGTTGTATTTTTCAAAAATGTACGATGCTCACTTACCGCCAATCGATTGCCAAATTGTGATTATTATTAAACTTTTCGCAATAAATTTTAATTTGCCATTTCATTAACCCTACGTCTACACCTGATATATTTTTATCATGACAAATGTCAATTTCCATATATGTAGGAAAAAGAGCTAACATAAAAAAAAATTATTTTTCGATATAAAGTTTGACTTTTGTTATGATATATATTTTTATCATAATAAAAGTCAGGTGTAGATGTAAGGTTTTAATATACAAAAATATGAATTTTCTTTTTTTAACCAATTTCAAGCATTTTTTATTCCATATTTTTTGGTGTATTGTAAAATAAATTTTTTAATTTTTTCTTTAAAATATGTCTTTTTTTTATTTCATTGTTTTGTTTCTTTGATATTTTAATGATCAATACACATGTCTTTTTTCACAAATAAAAATATATCATACTTATATTTAATAATATGTCTGAAAAATTACTTTTTAATGTTGTGTGAAATCTTACATACATATTTGTCCGTTTTCATAAATATAACACTGTACAACAAAGGAAAAAAAATGAGATTCTAAAGGCCGGGGCACTATGAATCCGTCATACGTTAAACTTCGCCCTTTTCAACTGACATTAACGGAACGACGGAGAAGGTTGGCAAAATGTGTACTTTATTGACGGAAGCATTTGAACAGCTTCTATAGGTCGATTCTCCATTTTATTTATTAAATTCAACTTTTTGTAATTATTTCGTTTATTTCTTTTGTTTAATTTTATTTTTGCTGCCACAAAACACAAAAATCTAAATCAGAACATACCAAAAAACCAACCAATATCTGTCAAACTACTCAACGTACGCAAAAAGTTAAAAGTTGACCAAATTTTGTACTTTGCATTGACAGACACGTACTGAATGTAAACGACCTCATAAAAAACCATGTATTTTAATTTAGCTGTCAGCTGAAAAAGACGAAGTTTAAAGCGTGACGGATTCATTGTGCCCCGGCCTTAACTCTGTCAGAGAGTCTAACGGCCCGATATATAAGAAAAAACTGACAAGAAGTTAGCATAATTGGCAAAATTGTATATGATCTTAACGAGTTTTGCCACAAAATTTTACATTAAAAATCACGCTAGGATTTAATAGTGGATTAAAAGTACATTATGCGCCAATTTTCGATGTCAAATTGTATGGAGGAACTCGTTAGCACCTAGTTTAATGTCGTCACTTGTGCTAACTTCATGCCAGTTTTATATTATACATAAGGCCGTAAATAAATACACACAATATTTAATATTTTATATATTAACACCGCTGCGCAATGCATTAAACACATTCACGACAACACGGCTACACGACTACGCAACCACTGTTGTAGCTGTGGCCAAATTAAGTAGCGTACGCACTATTGCTAGGAACACAATTGGGACGAACGACGAATTTCGTCCACGTCGACAAATTCGTCGATATGAGTTCGCTGCGTAAATTCGTCGTGTGAAGCACAACAACGACGAATTTACGCAGCGAATTACTCTCTTATATTTGATAAAGTTTACTGTTTTGTGTACAAAGACAGAGAGTGAGAGAGAGAAAATTGTTTTTTCGTCGTTCGTCGGCGTACAAATTAGAAATAAACCTATCTCAGAATTCGTCACGCACGACGAATTTCGTTGTACGGTGGTGTTGTGTTCATTTTCATATGCACACATGTGTTTTATTTTTTATGACGAAAGTTCGCACCGAAAAATTCGTCGTTCATCCCAGTTGTGTTCCTAGCATATAGAAGTTGAGTGAAAACATCCCTTTTAGACAAGCAAAGTTTACTTTGCAACCTCTGACTTCAGCTGAGGGAAAGGCAGGAAAACAAAGTACTTCTCCCTCTTTCTATCACCCAGCTGACTTGAGACTTTGCAAAGTAAACTTTGTGTGTCTAAAAGTGGGTCAAATAATAACACTCACAATGCTAAAGTTCAGACATAAACTTTCAAAATTTCAGTACATTTTTTTCTCTGACATAATCGGTCGTTAGAACTTTGTTATCTTGGAAAAAAGTTTGTTTTTGTTGTACGTTACAATAATAATAACAATAATAATAATAATAATAATTAATACAATAATAAGAAAATATTCATAAGGTACATGAAGACGTAGTATGTATAAATCAAAGTATTTATAAAAATATGTACGTATGTATGTATAAATAATGTAATAACATCAATAAAATATATGTATATAATAAACAAAAAAATATGTAATATAAAATTAAGTAAATAGATTGTTAATAAATAAAGGTTTGAAAAAAATATAGAGAGACAAATTTATATAACAAAGATTCATTTCGTACATCAGATTTTTAGAGAAATACATTTTTTGCATTTTTACAAAAGGAGATCTAATTTTAATTAACAAATACATAATACAATAGTTTGTATATACATAATTGAATTTGTATAAAACATGGAATGATAAATTTCTAACGACTAATTATTTATTTATTTTTAATATAGAGATGTAATTTCATATGAAAGCAAATACTCGTATATAGTATTACAAATTAAAAAATTTTCTACAGAGTGATTTAATCGAATTATTTGAGAAAAATTTAATTTTGAAGTCTCAAATATAAAAACCAAACAAAAATTAAATACATTACAAGAAGGTCTCAACTGTAATTTTTGTTTTATTTCAATCAACGAAAATGAAATAGTAATTTGTCATCAATGGCTCAAAATTGAGTTGCAAGAATACTTTTTTAAATACATAACAAATTACAACTTGTCTTACTCTTTAATTTGAGGATGTAATTGCAAAACAGTTTCTAATTACATCTCTTTCTTAAAACATTATCACCCGTTCTACCGTCCAAGTGAAATTGAAATGTACGAAATTGCCTTAACTTTGTTGTTATATCACTATGCGACAAATAGAAAAATATCTGACCTTTAATAACCACTATATTTTTTATGCATTATGGTCTCCAAAAATAAGGACTACAACACTGTATGCATGAAACAATGTTATAAGAATGTGTCAGCTAACTGCAGCCAACTTCAACACATATAATTAAAAAAAAAACATGATAAGACATTTTGTTAATAAAACACCATTTTCCAAAAAAAAAAGAACTACTATTCACGAGCCATGGACTTGAGCATGACATGAACACGACGCCGGCAGAGCAACTGTGAAAAATTCATCAACTTCTTTGGTTTGGTGAATACGTGCATGGGCGTAGCCAGGTAGGGGCAGCTGCCACTACGCGGCACTAGCATCGTCAATGGTAATTTTCGACCGGCGTTAATTTTTTTCTTGCCGCGCGAGGGTTTTAAACCCCTGCCAAACGAAAATAAACAATTACAGACATTCGGAAAAAATAGTAGTAAAAGTTAAAGTTAATTTAAAGTGAAAATAAGTGTTAATAAAAGCAAACATTGTGCCAATTGCCTTACTAACACAAAAAGAAGCCAATAAAAAACGTAAGATAAGTTAAAAAAGGGGAAACTAAACCGAAATTAAATAAAACCAGTTTTTCATAGGGAGCGTAGGTGGACTTTCAACCAATCCGTTGGACACTGGGTAACCACCCATATTTTTACCAGGCAGTATTCACTGAAGTGGCAGCAGATCCGGTCAATTTTGACAGCAACTGGTACAAGAAAACTACTGATTATCGGCACGGCAGTCCGGCCGATAATATCATTAACAACAACAGGACGGTAAAAATCATTGGCACGGTATTTCGGCCAATCTACAAAAGTGACACTGGTGAGTGGCGACAACAAAGCTATTAGCAAGCCAGACAAGCTCAGAAGTGCCTTCGAGGACTGTTAAATATAATGGATATTAAATTAATTTTCTTCTTAACCTTCCTGAAAGGAATTTATAAACCAACTATAGAGGTCAAGCTTACCTCAGAAATATTTTAAAAATTTGGACATTTGCACTCTATGGTTTTACAATTTTTCGGGTATTCAACATAACGCCAGGTTTTATTTTTTAGTAATGCGTCATACTCAGATTTCATGGCATTCTGCCATTCCATTGCTTCTGGACCAGAAAGGGCTTCCTTTACTGTCAATGAATCGTTTTGATTTATTATATTTGCAACATATTGCTCGTGCTCTGTTTTATTATCTTGAACCATATTAAATAATTTTCTTGGTCTACCTTTCTTTCCAGTCTTTATTTTCTTTGGTCTTCCAGGGCCTCGTACTGTTGTTAGCCAAACGAAAATAAACAATTACAGACATTCGGAAAAAATAGTAGTAAAAGTTAAAGTTAATTTAAAGTGAAAATAAGTGTTAATAAAAGCAAACATTGTGCCAATTGCCTTACTAACACAAAAAGAAGCCAATAAAAAACGTAAGATAAGTTAAAAAAGGGGAAACTAAACCGAAATTAAATAAAACCAGTTTTTCATAGGGAGCGTAGGTGGACTTTCAACCAATCCGTTGGACACTGGGTAACCACCCATATTTTTACCAGGCAGTATTCACTGAAGTGGCAGCAGATCCGGTCAATTTTGACAGCAACTGGTACAAGAAAACTACTGATTATCGGCACGGCAGTCCGGCCGATAATATCATTAACAACAACAGGACGGTAAAAATCATTGGCACGGTATTTCGGCCAATCTACAAAAGTGACACTGGTGAGTGGCGACAACAAAGCTATTAGCAAGCCAGACAAGCTCAGAAGTGCCTTCGAGGACTGTAAAATATAATGGATATTAAATTAATTTTCTTCTTAACCTTCCTGAAAGGAATTTATAAACCAACTATAGAGGTCAAGCTTACCTCAGAAATATTTTAAAAATTTGGACATTTGCACTCTATGGTTTTACAATTTTTCCGGTATTCAACATAACGCCAGGTTTTATTTTTTAGTAATGCGTCATACTCAGATTTCATGGCATTCTGCCATTCCATTGCTTCTGGACCAGAAAGGGCTTCCTTTACTGTCAATGAATCGTTTTGATTTATTATATTTGCAACATATTGCTCGTGCTCTGTTTTATTATCTTGAACCATATTAAATAGTTTTCTTGGTCTACCTTTCTTTCCAGTCTTTATTTTCTTTGGTCTTCCAGGGCCTCGTACTGTTGTTAGCGGTGTGTGAAATTCGCTATTAACATTGTTAATAGGTTCTTCATTTTGAGATTCTTCATCGGATTCAGAAAAACCACAAAACTCATCAGTATCGCTTTCGCTGTCTTCTGTAGATTCTTGTATATTTTCATTAATTTGGAAATCTATTTTTTCTTTTGGAGTAAATGTCAAATCTATATATTCATTATTTAAATTATCGTCTTCATTTTCCAGAAAGTTTGTGTATCTGTTTTTTATTTGATAGAAATGTGTGAAATTAACATCTCTTGCACATATAATTTTTCTCTCTGCTATATCCCACATTCTGTACGCTTTTGATTTTATTGAATATCCTACAAATATAAATTTTTTCGCTTTTGGTTCAAATTTACCTTGCTTATTAGGTTTTCTGAGTGTATAAGCTACAGTACCAAACTTCTTTAAATAATTTACCGTTGGATTTCTTCCAATCCATATTTTAAAAGGGGTTTCGCCATCGATGCTTTTTGAAGAACATCTATTTCGTATATGATTTGCCGTTAGAACTGCTTCTGCCCAAAAACTTGGACTTAAGCCAGATTGTATCATCATGCATCGCGCCATTTCTACGAGGGTGCGGTTTTTCCGTTCGGCTACACCATTTTGTTGCGGTGTGTATTCTACAGTAAATTCGTGTTTTATACCTTCTCTTTTTAAATAATTTTTAAATTCGTTATTTGTGTACTCAGTTCCGTTGTCTGAGCGAATTGTTTTGATTTTCTGATTTGTTCTATTTTCAACCATACTTTTGAATTCCTTAAATTTTTCGAATACCTCACTCTTTTTCTTTAGAACATAGACTTCACACCACCTTGATTTGTCATCGATGAAAGTTAAAAAGTTGAATGCACTCCCATAGGACCGCAAACGTCGGTATGGATAAGTTCTAATAAGTGGTTCTAGATACTTTTTAACTTTCATCGATGACAAATCAAGGTGGTGTTTACAATAAAGATAAAAACGTTTTACAAAGAGACAATATATTACATTATATGTTTATAAAGTTTGAAATAGAGTTGATACTAGATAACGATCGGAATAAAATATTTTATAAAGTGGAGTCTATAGAGCCAGTTAGATATATTAATAATTTTACTACGTGTAAAACTTGTAATAAGTCGTATGCCAAACCAGAGTTAATTGAAACAAAAATTGATTCTTGGCATATCTGGATTGAAGCAAATAATTCAGCACATTCTCTATTAAACGGTAATTTTAATAGTGAGTTATCTTATAATAGACTCATTTTAGAGTTAACAACATATTATAATATACAAAGCACACATATATTACATCCTTTTAATTATATAATAAATTTATTAGATATTAAATATGGAGTTGAGCGAAGAAGTTACTGCCAAAGGTGCATCCTTGATTAGAGGATTGGAAGGCAAAGATCTTGAAACTTTCACTATTTCAGGAACAAGACCAGAAAGCTTACTTAGGCATATTGATGGACATGAATATGTTATTTGTGGAGTTTCACCAAAAGATGCATGTGATCTATTTGGTGGGATGATATTTGACTATGGTTTGTTAAGAACTGAATTTAAGAAAATATGTTTTGATTTTGGCTTGCCTATGAAATGGGAAGTTGGTTCTGCTGCATTACATTTTGCCATTGCAGTTATTTACAAAATAGGACCCAGTTCAAGAGAAGCTAAGAAAACTAGTGACTGTACCTGGATATTACGTTTTGTACAAGAGGCTGAAGAACATGGCAATAAAATTGAAGTCATAAACACTGTTTGGGTATGTACATTTAAACACAATAAACCACCAGTTGGGCCTCCAAAAATAAAAGATCACAAATTAGTGTTAACTGTCAAACAAGCCAGCTTGTTAGCAACTGAAATATTATCTGGATTAGTCATGTTAGCTTTGACAAATAAGATAACTATTATGACACCATTAGCTGGTGCCATATTTTCAAAAGACGATATACATCGTATAACACATGATTTATATCCTACCCGTAAAATAAATTTAAAAGATATTGCAGATGTAACTATATCAATAATAGAAAGTGCTCAATCTGCAGGACACTATCTTAATAATAGTGATTGCTCTATTGCTGTAGTTTGTGCAGTAGCTGCAACAAGAAACATAAAAGAAAAGAAAGTTGCAGATTCTATAATTATTAAAACTTACAAGCAGTATACAAATAATGGCAAAGATTTTTCGCATGACAAATATAAAGTGTTTAGTAAATATGCAACTGGTGGCATACCTTTTGATTTTACACCTGACATGCTTAGGGAAATTATGAATGCTGAACAATCTATGCTTAAGAGAACCACCAATTGAATGCACTCTCATAGGACCGCAAACGTCGGTATGGATAAGTTCTAATAAGTGGTTCTAGATACTTTTTAACTTTCATCGATGACAAATCAAGGTGGTGTTTACAATAAAGATAAAAACGTTTTACAAAGAGACAATATATTACCTTCTATGTTTATAAAGTTTGAAATAGAGTTGATACTAGATAACGATCGGAATAAAATATTTTATAAAGTGGAGTCTATAGAGCCAGTTAGATATATTAATAATTTTACTACGTGTAAAACTTGTAATAAGTCGTATGCCAAACCAGAGTTAATTGAAACAAAAATTGATTCTTGGCATATCTGGATTGAAGCAAATAATTCAGCACATTTTCTATTAAACGGTAATTTTAATAGTGAGTTATCTTATAATAGACTCATTTTAGAGTTAACAACACATTATAATATACAAAGCACACATATATTACATCCTTTTAATTATATAATAAATTTATTAGATATTAAATATGGAGTTGAGCGAAGAAGTTACTGCCAAAGGTGCATCCTTGATTAGAGGATTGGAAGGCAAAGATCTTGAAACTTTCACTATTTCAGGAACAAGACCAGAAAGCTTACTTAGGCATATTGATGGACATGAATATGTTATTTGTGGAGTTTCACCAAAAGATGCATGTGATCTATTTGGTGGGATGATATTTGACTATGGTTTGTTAAGAACTGAATTTAAGAAAATATGTTTTGATTTTGGCTTGCCTATGAAATGGGAAGTTGGTTCTGCTGCATTACATTTTGCCATTGCAGTTATTTACAAAATAGGACCCAGTTCAAGAGAAGCTAAGAAAACTAGTGACTGTACCTGGATATTACGTTTTGTACAAGAGGCTGAAGAACATGGCAATAAAATTGAAGTCATAAACACTGTTTGGGTATGTACATTTAAACACAATAAACCACCAGTTGGGCCTCCAAAAATAAAAGATCACAAATTAGTGTTAACTGTCAAACAAGCCAGCTTGTTAGCAACTGAAATATTATCTGGATTAGTCATGTTAGCTTTGACAAATAAGATAACTATTATGACACCATTAGCTGGTGCCATATTTTCAAAAGACGATATACATCGTATAACACATGATTTATATCCTACCCGTAAAATAAATTTAAAAGATATTGCAGATGTAACTATATCAATAATAGAAAGTGCTCAATCTGCAGGACACTATCTTAATAATAGTGATTGCTCTATTGCTGTAGTTTGTGCAGTAGCTGCAACAAGAAACATAAAAGAAAAGAAAGTTGCAGATTCTATAATTATTAAAACTTACAAGCAGTATACAAATAATGGCAAAGATTTTTCGCATGACAAATATAAAGTGTTTAGTAAATATGCAACTGGTGGCATACCTTTTGATTTTACACCTGACATGCTTAGGGAAATTATGAATGCTGAACAATCTATGCTTAAGAGAACCACCAATTGAATGCACTCTCATAGGACCGCAAACGTCGGTATGGATAAGTTCTAATAAGTGGTTCTAGATACTTTTTAACTTTCATCGATGACAAATCAAGGTGGTGTTTACAATAAAGATAAAAACGTTTTACAAAGAGACAATATATTACCTTCTATGTTTATAAAGTTTGAAATAGAGTTGATACTAGATAACGATCGGAATAAAATATTTTATAAAGTGGAGTCTATAGAGCCAGTTAGATATATTAATAATTTTACTACGTGTAAAACTTGTAATAAGTCGTATGCCAAACCAGAGTTAATTGAAACAAAAATTGATTCTTGGCATATCTGGATTGAAGCAAATAATTCAGCACATTCTCTATTAAACGGTAATTTTAATAGTGAGTTATCTTATAATAGACTCATTTTAGAGTTAACAACATATTATAATATACAAAGCACACATATATTACATCCTTTTAATTATATAATAAATTTATTAGATATTAAATATGGAGTTGAGCGAAGAAGTTACTGCCAAAGGTGCATCCTTGATTAGAGGATTGGAAGGCAAAGATCTTGAAACTTTCACTATTTCAGGAACAAGACCAGAAAGCTTACTTAGGCATATTGATGGACATGAATATGTTATTTGTGGAGTTTCACCAAAAGATGCATGTGATCTATTTGGTGGGATGATATTTGACTATGGTTTGTTAAGAACTGAATTTAAGAAAATATGTTTTGATTTTGGCTTGCCTATGAAATGGGAAGTTGGTTCTGCTGCATTACATTTTGCCATTGCAGTTATTTACAAAATAGGACCCAGTTCAAGAGAAGCTAAGAAAACTAGTGACTGTACCTGGATATTACGTTTTGTACAAGAGGCTGAAGAACATGGCAATAAAATTGAAGTCATAAACACTGTTTGGGTATGTACATTTAAACACAATAAACCACCAGTTGGGCCTCCAAAAATAAAAGATCACAAATTAGTGTTAACTGTCAAACAAGCCAGCTTGTTAGCAACTGAAATATTATCTGGATTAGTCATGTTAGCTTTGACAAATAAGATAACTATTATGACACCATTAGCTGGTGCCATATTTTCAAAAGACGATATACATCGTATAACACATGATTTATATCCTACCCGTAAAATAAATTTAAAAGATATTGCAGATGTAACTATATCAATAATAGAAAGTGCTCAATCTGCAGGACACTATCTTAATAATAGTGATTGCTCTATTGCTGTAGTTTGTGCAGTAGCTGCAACAAGAAACATAAAAGAAAAGAAAGTTGCAGATTCTATAATTATTAAAACTTACAAGCAGTATACAAATAATGGCAAAGATTTTTCGCATGACAAATATAGTGTTTAGTAAATATGCAACTGGTGGCATACCTTTTGATTTTACACCTGACATGCTTAGGGAAATTATGAATGCTGAACAATCTATGCTTAAGAGAACCACCAATTGAATGCACTCTCATAGGACCGCAAACGTCGGTATGGATAAGTTCTAATAGGGTTAATGCAGCATTACGCGAAAATATTCCTACAGGGTCAATGCAAAGAACTATCTAGAAATATTTAGCTAAAGAACTTAACGTACACACATACACATAAAAGTGCAAAAACATAGTAGAAACAACTCTGTATTAGCAACGACACACGGTATTACCAACAAATATTCAAAATAACAGCCGATCGAATTATCTACAAACACCTAGAAACAGCAACATGCATTTTCCACATTGTGTTAGAATACTGTTTGATCACTTGGCTACCAATAGTAAACGTCAACGCATACTAAGTAATGACATCTAGCGAACATTCCAGAACCGCTTCTGTACCATAAAAGGAGGCACCCTGTGTGAGAGGCAGTCAGTGTGAATCGGATACTAGTAGATGTAGTAAACACCTCGAAAGATTTAAGCTTATGCTTACGATTTTTAAAATAACTAAAAACCTATACACAGTAAAAGAATTTAAAGGAATAAAAAATCAGGAATTAATTTCTATTGAATACCTAGACACCACCTCAGATACACTTGTAGTAAAATACAGTAACTCAAACATGGCAATACTAGTCAAAATGACTAAACAAATCAAGAATCCCTTCACTACAGAAAGCTTTGAACTACTAATTAATTTTTTGCAGAATTATACAAACCCCAACTTCATAAAATCTTTAACTAATCATGTCAACCTTCAAAACTGTTACCATTAACGTATCCACAGCATGGCCGGTTGGTCTCATTCCTGAGCCTGGCTCTGGAGTTATGCCGCTGGAGAATGCTATAAAGGTTTTGTTTCGGCCATTCTCATCTGAGAAAAATGAAAACAATGTGAGTGAGAGAGATGCTATAGCGAGTCATTTCTCTTCAAAGTTTTGGCTTGAGCATGTTAAGCCGACCAACTCCATGCATCAGTTTAACATCAAACTCGGTAACCATGGAGTGAAAATTTATTCACTTAGGGGTACAACTAACACCATGATGAGAGATTTGAACCTAAAGGATAAACTTATAGTAGATAGAGGCATCCATGCTACAATATGGTATCTCAATCAAGAAGTTGTAAATAGGTTTGAAGATGTAAACATACTAACTCCCTTAGCAAGAGTAGCTGTGACTGATGATGGCATTAATGCTCTGGTTGATGAAATGAGAATTACTAGGAACAATATTGTGAGATCATTTAACATTGCATCAGCTAGAAAGTGTCAACAATTAACTCAATCAGAGCATTACATTCCGGAAATAGCTATAGCATGTCTAATTAGGAGTTCATTCAATCAAGGGGCTAGTCAAACAACTAAAAGCATTGGGACGTCTAATAAAACATATAAGATATGTCATGGTAGGGTGGGTATTAGAGCCTGGCACAACATCAGCCAGGTCATCTTGCTAAAATGACGGGTTATTAAGGAGAGACAGTATGAAAAGTGTTTGCTTCGGGCATCATATTCTTGTTTAAATTTTATGTCTAAAAAAGCTGGTATGGTATTTTTTTTTTGTTAATGTCGTAGGCAGCAGTAAACACCAGATTGGCTGGCAAGAACTCCACCCAAGACGGCGAGCCCTAGCCGGTGCATACGCCAGCATACCAGCGCTGCCAACAATGTGGCCACTCAAACATAATGCGTTTTGTTCCTTTTATCAAACAGCTGCTCGCTTTACATTTCACCTGACGACATTACATAGAGTCAACATTGATGCAAGTAAAGACATCGTGCGAGGAATAATAACGATAAGAAATAATTAAGTAAAGACAGTTTGTAATTGTGTTTAGTCAAGAATAAACGGAAGAACAGTAGCAAAGAAATATTTGTGCGTTATTTATTTTTATTTTTGAGCAATCAAAAGAACTCACACGTTTAATAAACTTAAACGTAACATTATATAACTAAAATAGCACAAAAATATTTAAACTGCTGCAAGCCAGTGTCAAGAAACAAAGAGAAAAACAAGAGATGCAGCATGAAATTATCATTTAGGAAAGGTTAATTTTTGAAAAATCCCATCTCAGCACTCGTCAAATACTTATGTTTGCTTGAGAATGTAATCCTAGACTTTATAATAAGAGAAGCTGAAATTAAAGGTTTACACACTGCAGTCTATGGGAACAGCTTCTGTAGAGAAGTTGTAATATTTGGTTCATTCCAATTGAATCTAAAGATCGCAGGGTCTTGAACTGTCGTAGAAATAGACGAAAACAAAATTGGAAAAAAGAAACACCACAAAGCTTATCGTGTGGAAGAGCAATGAGTCTTCGGAGGAGTGGAGAGGGTAATTGAGAAATATTTCATGGTTCCTGTAGAAAATAGGAGCTGTGAAACATTATGATCAGTTATCCAAACTGATCCAGTATAACGATAACATTGGTGGATACACTTGGTGGTAAGTAGAAATAAATGTGTATAACTAAATTAAGATAAAAATATTTAAGCTGCTGGAAGCCCGTTTCAAGAAACAAAAGGAAAAACAAGAGGTGCACCATCAAATTATCTTTTAGGAAAAGTACACTTTTTGAAAAATTCCGTCTCAGTACTCGTCAAATAGTTATATTTGCTTGATAATGTAATACTAGACTTTATAATGAGAGTTAAAGGTTAATACACTGCAGTCGATAGGAACATATTCTGTAAAGAAGTTGTAACATTTGGTTCGTTCCAATCGAATCTAAAAATTGGAGGGCCAGGAACTAACGTAGAAATAGAGTAAAGCAAAATTGGAAAAGGAAACACCACAAAGGTCATCGTGTGGAAGGACAATGGGTCTTCGGAGGAGTGGAGAGGGTAAGTGGGAAATTTTTCATGGTTCGTGTAGAAAATTATTATCAGTTATTGTCTAGGATTTTTTTGAAGGTATGATGTTGAAAGAAAAATTTTAGTTTTCATTAACTGTTTCTATACTTTCAGTCGTATGATAATTTAAACGATATGCGTTATATCCACAAAAAGTTTAATTACTCTATTTAATTTACAAACGAATGTGGTGATCATACCAACACTATAGAAAGCATGTGGAACTATCTTAAGGTATCCGTAAGAATATAATCGAAGAAAAACGTTTTTCAATGCTTATATTAAAAAATGTATCTGTATTCGATAATGCAAGGCACATGATAAGAATAGATTCTTAGAATTTTTAAAAATGGCGGGGAAAATGTATAATCCCTTAGAAGAAAGTAATGAAAGAAGTGATTCCGAAAGCGAATATATAGTTTTTAAATTTACATTTTTTTAATGGAAAGTAAAGTTTTATAATTTTTTATTCAAACGAATTCAAAATTTTAAAAACAAAAATTGATTTCAAGATTTTCTAGCTTAAAGATTTTGAGGTATGACAACACCTTCAATGTACTCATATTATTTTTTGAATTGATGGAGTGTCACCTTGATGATGTGAATCATGTGAATATTCACTGAGGCCCAATGCTCCTTATAAGGAGCCAAAGGAACCATGTCAAATTATTTGCACAATAAGAGCTGCACACGCAAACAAATACAGTCTGTCAAACATGAGTTTGCACATTGAAAATAATTCAACATTTTGAACTCTGTTAATAAAAAAAAATTGTACTGTTTTGCTACCTGCTTTTTTGAACTCATATACATATGTATTTCTGCTCTGTATAGGTAACGGTTGAGCAAAAAAATATGTAAATTTTGTGAAAAAGAGACAAAAAATGCAACAAAAACAAATACTACTCAATTTTGTTAGTGTCAAGCAACTCTTTGCACAACAGTTGGTTTTTTGCTCTTTTCTCAGAACTATTGATGAGTAATAATAAAATGCCGTTATTTTTTATGTGCTTTGGTTTTATTTGTCTTTTTACGAATTATTTGGTATGCAACTGTTAAAGTGCGCAGTTCATTTAATGATTTTTTGTGTTAAAAAAATGCCAGGAAAATGGTTAACGTACGACGTAATACAATTCATATATTACTACCATCAATTGGGACAAAGTGTTTAGGAGCTGGCTGAGAGGTTTTTGGTATCAAGAAGGACTATTTATAATGTGTTTTATCGTGCTCAAAAAGAGGGTAGGTTAGAATTAAAACGTGTAGGTGGCCCTACGCCTAAAATAAATACACGCACAGAGCGTTTACTTCTGAGAAAAGCCAGAACCCACAAATTTCCACCAGGACACTTGCAAAGGAGCTTGAAGAAGAGTGTGGCATTGTTGTTTCCCATGAAACTGTTCGGCAAATCTTATCAAGAAATAAATACTCTTCAAGATCAGTCCGCACAAAACCAATACTGTCTGCTGCAAATATAGAGAAACGATTTTCCTTCGCTATGCAGAACATTTCGCATCCAGTGGACTATTGAGATGATTTGATATTCTGCGATGAGACCAAAATAATGTTGTATTACAACGACGGTCCATCTAGAGTGTGGAGAAAGCCATTAACAACGCTGGAAAATCGAAACATTATTCCAACAGTAAAATTTGGAAAATTATCAATAATGATTTGGGGTTGTATTTCGTGCAAAGGTGTAGGAAATTTGGCCTTCATTAATACAACGATGGATACTGAGCAATATTTAAATATTTTGAAAACCAATTTGACGAGAAGTGCAACAAATTTCGGGTTCATGAGGGAAAATATACCAGTATTTAAATTTTATCAAGATAATGACCCGAAACACAAATCGCATGTATTACGAATGTGGCTACTTTACAACTGCGGTAAAGTCATAGATACACCTGTCCAAAGTCCGGATTTAAATCCGATTGAAAATTTGTGGGTGTATTTAAAGAAAAAAGTCGCCAAACGTCAACCGACCAACAAGACAGCTCTAAATGCCGCAATATTGGAGGAGTGGCAAAATATACCATACAATTACGACTTAAAGAAGTTAATTCATCCGATGAAAAAAAGACTACAGTGCGTGGCAGACGCAAAGGTGGCCATACAAAGTATTAAAGATTCGAAATCCCTGTTTTTATTTAATGAAATTAGTGCAAATTAAAGATCTAGGTATTTGTGAAAAGAGTTTCTTGACACTAAAAAAATGGCGTATTATTTATTTTGTTTAAGTTTGTTACTTAGTTTTTAATCAAATTGATTTTTTTTTTGTTTTAAATCTTTGTATATAATATAAATAATTAGAAAAAAAATAAAAACAAAATTATTTTATAGCAAAAAATAAATTTTTTTTGAATAAAATAAGTAAAAACGCTTATTTTGTTAATGTGAAAACTCATTATTGACATACTGTATATTAAAACTAAAATATTAAATTTGTAACAAACGTTACCTTGCATTTTATTTAATATTCCATTCACATGAAATGTGAATCCCGAAACGGTTCTGTAACGCAAGAAAAAATATGAAATTTGCAGTAGACGCTACTTTGCATTTTTCATTTAACATCTCGTTCACATGAAAGGTGGATCCATTTTACTTATGTCGTGAAGTTGTGGAAATCTTTGTCATTATTAAATTAGTTAGTTCGATATCGGCACTCAGCTCAAGCTCGCATAGCGAGATTAATAATTTGTAAAAATATTAAAATATGTTCAAGAATTATAAAACATTCAAATAATTTTACAACAACAAAATCTGAATTTGTTATGAGGAATTTACTTCAACGTGAGGAGCTTTGGGACACCAAAGTTCAGGGTAACTATCCAACTAATGGAATGAATGCAAAGAATGACACAAAAGCGAAAACTAAAATAATACTTCCTGTTGAAAAGATCAACTACGTGCACATGAGGATGCTGAAACGTCAAAAGAAGTCTGGGATAAATTAAAAGCAACATTCCAGGACTCAGGACTTACTCGCAGAGTTGGGTTCTTACGTCACCTAATAACAAGTTTTTTCACATCAGATAATACTCGTATTGAGGAATATGTCAGCAAAATAGTTTAGCACATAAGCTAATGGAAGTCAATATACCAGTAAGTGAAGAATGGATTTTTTACACTTTTGTTGGCAGGTTTAACTGAAGAGTACGCACCGATGATAATGGGAATCGAAAGGTGATTCCACAAAGACCAAACTTTTACAAGATGTAAAAAAGCCAGAAAGTGAGTGTTGCATATTTTTCTAAAACAAAAAGGAAAGGAAAGGAAAGCTTTCGTGGCTGCAATTGCAATCGTTATGGGCAATTGCAATCGCTATGTCATGCAAACTCAAACAGAGATAAAACTGAGAAAGAAGAAGGTTTTTGCAGTTTTTGCAACAGCCCAGCAACAGGTTAAAATAATAATTATTATTACTGAATTAATTGTTCCAGATCTAACGAATTGATCAATTAATTAAAAACTTGAAAAAGTTTTTAATGACGCCAAGAAATTGGCTGAAGCTAGAGCCTATATGGCTGTTGCTGCTGGGGAAGCCCAAAAACTTAAAACCATTGTTGGAGCAGTAGCTCAAACAACTATGGTTGGGGAGCAGAAGATGGCTTCCGCTATTGGCCGAGTAGGGCCAAGCATCCAGGTAAAGAAAGTGTCAAATTTTTCACGCGAAATAATCAATCTTACTGAAAATTTTTCACAACTTCGAACAGAGTGCCAGGCTTAAAGCCGAGAAAGAATCTGGTCATAAGATAATGTGTTTACATCAGTGTAATCCAAATCTTCACTTTCTGTGCACAATTGTGCTACAAAAACAATTAAAAAAACTCACACCGACGCTTGTTCTCTTCTATTTCAGTTTGATTTCAGTCGTTAATTGAATGTTAATGAGTGCACATGTGCGGATGCTTACTGCTTTTTTTTTTATCAGCTTTATTGTTTTTTCAGCTTTTGTTTAATTTCAAAATAAACCAGCAAACAAAATAGTATAATGGAAGACAGAATATTTTGTTTTGTCATTAAAAATGCTTTGCAATGCAATGCATTTTATGTCACCAAACATTTAAAACAAAGAAAACATTTTCAATTAAAAGGCATTTTGCCTTTTTCACAAAGAAATAAATAAATTAAAAGAGGAAAAAAGGAAAATGTTTTTTCTTGAGCAAAAAAAACCTTTATATGCAAAAAATTAAAGAATGGGTTCTGCAAGAAGAGCAAAATGAGAAAATTTTGCTAAATAAAAAATTAAAAATGGAGATTTCAAGCCAAATAAGCTTAGAAATCTCTCAGCAAGGCAGACCATTTATGAATGGAATGCTAGCAAAAAATAATTTACAAAAAACTTTTCAAACGTTAAATTGTAGAACAGATTTCAGAAAGTCAATTCCCTTGTCACCCCAAACTGTGGCTAGGCGTATTGCCCAAATAGGAAATTCGGTGGAGTCTTCTGTTAAAGAAAAATTGACAAATTGTAAATTGCTTTCGTTTTGTTTAGATGAAAGTACAGATATTAATTATCTTTGTCTACTGGTTGTCTGTGTAAGATGCATTGATGAACATTTTAATGTTTTTGCATCAATGTTGACATTGGAAACCTTTTATGGACATGTAACTGGAAAGCTTTTCATGGAAGTTGTAAGTGATAAACTTTTTTCTATTGTTGATGTAAACAAAATTGTCGGTGTCTGCACAGACGGGGCAAATGTCATGGTAGGAAAAAACACAGGTTTGATAGGTAATATAAAAAAAGTGAAATGTCAATGCAAAACTTTCACTGCATTATCCATCAAGCCACGCTTGCGTCTAAATTTATTACTCAAGACTCTACTATGAAGACCGCAGAGCGGATTATAAATAAAATAAGAAGAGGACACAATGCCCTCACTCATCGAAAATTTGTAAAATGTTTAACATCTAAAAACGCAGCTTTCAATGATCTTAAAATGTTCACTGAGCCACTACGTTGGCTCAGTCGTGGCGACTGTCTTAACGGGCTATATGATTTAAAAGAGAAAGTCTTAGAGTTTTTAGAAAAAGAAAATATCGATGAGTCGGCAAAATTTTTTTTAAAAGATACACAATTCATATCAGATCTAGCTTTTCTAGCTGATACAACTTCTTTGCTTAATGATTTTAATTTAAGAGCTTCAAGGAAAAGGTAAGAATATATCTGATATTTGTAAAATTTTATTTAATTTTAAAACAAAACTTTTTCTTATACTTTGCCAAATTAAGTCAGATGGCTTTTCCAGTTAAAAAAAAAAACATCTTTATTGCACGAATCGCTGTGCGATGCTGCGAAAACTCAGTGAGTTGAGATTTTTGATACACTGCTCAACAGTTTTGGAGACAGGTTTGCGGATTTTAAGAGTATACAACTGCATTTGGATTTATTTAATAACCCTTATAACTGTGATGTTACTCAATATGAGTTCGATGTACAATCAGAACTTATATTTCTTCGAACCGAAGTCCAAGCTCCGGTAAAAATGGGAATAGAATTCTGGAAAAATCTAAATGATTTCGATTTTCCAGAGTTAAAAAGAAATGCTTTGAAAGTGACGTCGATGTCGACAACTAGAATAAGGGTGAATAAAGCAAGTACCAGTGACGTCACCGTCAGATTGCTAGTACTTCCAGAAAATCTTCTAGGACTAATAAGGGTATACCTCCTATATGTATCCATACTACAAAATATATGATGAAAATTGTTCAGTGAGCTATGAAGATGCATTATCTCAGTGCGGCTATGGAAGCCGAAATGACGGCACTAAAAGACAACAATACGTAGGATTTGGTACAATTACGCAAATATGGTAAACTGATTGGCTGCAAATGGGTATACAAAACCAAACATTTGGTCAACAGTGAGAAGAAACATAGAGCCAGACTGGTCGCGAGAGGCTTTTCTCAGAAATACGGGGAGAACTATAACGAAATATTTGCGATAATTGAATATTCATACAGAGCAGAAGTATTTTTACAAGTTTTTTTAACGCAAGTTTTGTCGTATAGTAAATTTACAAGGAGAAAACATTTTATATATCTATGCTTTATAGAATCTGCGGATTCTGGGAATAAAAAGATTCAGAAAATCAGTTGACATACACCGGAGTTATAAACGCTTTATTTTCCGAAGACGCGTCTTCTCACGGTATAGGCGCAGTAATATATCACACATTTCCTAACAATAGCATGAAAGCAATTCATCATATATCGTGATCTCTAAGCCCTGCCGAGCGCAATTACAGCCAGATTGAGAAGGAAGGTTTGGCACTAATATTTGCAGTACAACGCTTCTACAGGAGATGCTGTTTGGACGAAAATTTACGCTACATACTGACCACAAACCATTTCTCACAATCTTCGGTTCAAAAGAAGGAATTGCTTACACAGCCAATCGCTTACAACGTTGGGCATTGACACTTTTGAACTACAACTTCGAAATTAAATATACAAGCACAAATGAATTTGGTCACGCAGATGTGCTATCCAGACTCATAAACAATCATGAGAACCCATGTGACGAATACATTGTGGCTTCCGCATCACTCGAAGAAGACATCCGCCAAGATTTAAATCAAGCAATATCAGCACTACCAATATCATTTAAAATGATAGTCAACGCTACCAAAAACGACGTTATCTTGCAGGCAGTCATCCAGAAACTAAACAAAGGCTGGCCAGAAAATTATCGACTCTTTCATTTTTGTTGGGGGATAACAATTATTTGCAAACACTACCACAAGATGCAACACTAAGCAAGAAGCATCACTACCACAAGATGCAACACTAATTTAATAATTTTTCACTCTTTTGTCAACTGTCTTAATGAGAAGACATAAGCTCTTCATCAAATTAAATAAGCCAATAAATGTTGAGGTTTAAAATTACAAAAGTGTTTGTTGATTAACATTAAAGTACAACAGTCGGTGAAATTGGTGAAAATGCTGACAACAATCCTAATTCATCTGAAGCTTGTAAAGGTGCAATTTCAAAAACCATGCGGCCACATTCATCAGCATATATGGGTAAAGAAGAAGCCGAAGGACGTAGATCAAAAGAAAAGAAATTGGGAGATACCCCGCCAGCGCCCAAACGGCCTGTTACACCAACACTAATGATAAGTCGGAGTACGTGAAGGAGAAGAGGGTGAAACCAAATTCACCTAAAACGCGATCGTCAATGCACGTTCAAATCACCTTCTGCGAAAGATCATTTACTACCGTTGGCGTTATTCCTCGAAATGCAACACTTACTCAAATGCAACACTTTACTCAAATGCAACACTTTACTCAAATACAACACTACCGTCAAATACAACGTTTGACCGACGCCACGCGCTTTTGAAAAAGAGGAGTTGCCCGCAGAAGATACTAGAAAAAACTCTACGTAAAATTTGTCGTGCTTAGATTTGTATTTAAATAGAACATAATTCAATTTTATAAATAAATAGCTTTACAACTTAATACGTCTACATTTTATTATTGTACATAAACGCCGCCACAACTACCAAAACAGGACTTGGAGTCAACGTAAAACGTACACATCCAAATGAACACGATGCACTTAATATCCCCATCTATACAAAGGCTAGATGGTCACAGGAAGAACTGCTCTTGATGGCACACAAAGAAGCTGAACTACAAAGAGTCAGATTTATGAATAAGGAATTAAATAAATTTTCCCCAAAAGATCAGTGGAAGCAATAAAAAAAGGCCAGACATAAAAACTCCTACAAGAGGTATGTAGAAAATTATTTGAATGGGTCAAACATCGATACAACACATACTCCACCTAGCAATGATGTCTATTTTATAATAGACTCATTAAATTTAGCACAAATAATCGCTTCATGGACATAATTGAAGACGCCAGAGTTGCAGGGAAAAATCACACCCTCTTTGCCCTCACAAGTTATTTACAAAGTATATAACTCTAAAATTCCACCTCAAAAAATAATGGAGTCCTTTATGAACGTTTATGGAAACGACCGCTGAAATAAAACCAAACTTCCCATCCAAACGCCAAATATTAGAGAGTCTGATCTTCAATAACACCTGAAGAAGTTGATAAATACAGACTCGCAACAAACACATCACCAGGCCCAGATGCAATTGAAAAACATTACATCCAATATCCTATCCAGAATATTAAATATGATCCTATGATGTGGAAATTTTCCGTCTCACACGTCAGTGTCGAAAACAATCTTCGTGCCGAAAAAGCCCGAACAAGAGCCAGGCGATTTCAGACCAATCACAATTCTATCAGTTTTGGTGCATCAACTATAAGCATCTTAGCCAATAAAATTGGCTATAGGATGGGTCGCTCAATTATAAGTGCTCATGAATTTTTTTTGCTGATTGTGGTTTTGAACTTAACACCTCCAAATGCCTGAGCATAAGTATAAAAGGATAACCGAAACAGAACAGAACGGTCATTTAGCGAAATAACTCAATGCATGGAAGTATTTTGGAATTTCATTCACCGCAGCAACGGTTACATGCATTACGAACAGTGTTAATACCCCAGCTATATCATAAATTAACACTGGGTAACGTAAAAATAAACAGCTTAAATAAAACGTATAAAACATTCGAAAATATATTAGAAAGAAAAGAGAGCCCTATAGCCTTTTTCCATACACCCATTTCGGGAGGTGGCTCAGGCATACAAAGCGGAAGATGGTTTGGTCCAATGCTCAGAAAAAAAGAGATTGGAAAGCTTATAGTTATTATAGTTACCAAATGTGATTAATGATATTTGATACAGTGCTGAATGAAATCTCCATCACTGAGCGTAGGCTAACAACTAGAAGTTCATCCTTTTTCACAGCCGAACCAAGAGTATTTCAGGGGTCTGTTATTCGAAACGTAAGAAAATACTTTCGAATTACAGAGTAGTGTCCCAGTAACTGACTATACAGTTCAGTGGATGGAGCCGGTCTAAGAGAAGCAAGCCAAATAAAAGAATCACGCCGATGGGTGAACACAGCAAGATTTAGAGCATCCCGGGGAAGACCAGGAATAGACCGCACATGCAGAGGCGGTTGCATGAAGCCAGATACAGCTTACAATTTATAAAAATCTGTCAAAGGTATTACCATGCGAGAATAGAAGGATACGAGTTCATAACATCATTCGTAGAATATATGAAGAACCGTCACTAAATACAGCCAAAGGTTTACGTAAACCAGATATCGTAGCAGTTAAAGAAAATAATCTCCTCATTCTAGACGCGCAAGTCGTTAGTGATGCAAATAATTTCGACCTGGCCCATAATAGGAAGAAAGCATATTATAACACCAATGCAGTAAGAGAGGCCATCCAAAATAAATTCCATTTACCTGTACAAAATGTGGGCATCGGATAATTCGGAACTACTCTATCTCCCCGCCCTCCCCCTTCACCTACTTGATGCATACTAATTATGTCATCCTGCGGTCTTATAAGGAACGCATCGAGAGGGTGAAAGAGTACGAATGGAGGGCGTGTGTACGTGAGAATAGGAATGACCCGTGGGGCGAGGTTTATAGCGTCTGTAGTTTTAGAAATCGGTGACTTGACGTGGAATCCCTCCAGGTTAGTGACATTGTATTCACAGCCTGGCTAGATTGCATGATTCGTTCTTTACAGATGATGACCATGTTGATCGCCTTCCTCTCATTAGGGAGGAGATCAACCCCAATAATTTGCAAAGGTCAGAGTTAGCTTCCGGTGTCTATCGCACCAAGATTAGAAAATCTCCGGGTATCGAATGTATGACTGTAGAGAAGGATATACCTGAATACTTGGAGACGGTATATGAGTGAGGGCTATTTCCCCATGGATTGTGCTCCTGAAGTCTCCTGTTAGGGTAAGGAGCAATACGCCCTCTTATCCAGGCATCAGTCTCCTCCCAGTACTTGGTAAAGTGATTGAGATGATAATGGTAACAAGACTTAAGGGGCGTGACGATGATGTCTTAACTGAGTATAAATTTGGTTGCATGCAGGGGAGGTCCGTTGAGGATGAGTGGCTGCATGTTAAGCGCCTATTTTTGATAGGCTGCATAGGGCTGGCTGCCGAGACCCACCCCTGTGGAGCAGATACTTCAGCGGCAGAAAGCCTTGTGTAGTGGGCGTCAGCGATACTGTTTGGAGGGATTTTTCTAGGGGCTGCCCATATGGGTTCTATGTGTGGTCCATTTATTTGGAACCTTATGATGGTCTCTGCTGTGGCAGCCAGTTGGCTGTATCTTACAAGCTGTGAGCTAAGCTGGAGATAAAAGGAAAGCAATCCATGACTATTTTGACAGAGTGGGGTGACGATGTCGGGGTTGGGGTGACCATGGTCGACTAATTGATATTTTTTAAATCTGTAAAAGCCAAATTATTGCTAAAGACCTGTGCAACAATTAAAACTTTTAAAAAAATTGATTTAGAAAATTTTTGTGGAGCTTATGAAGCAAAATGTTGGAAAAATGATTTGTTTTTCATGCTTTTTGAAAATATTTTCCACAAAACTAAGTATCTTTTGCTTTCTGTTTGATCTATAATATGCATCTCAGTTTCTTTTTTATTTTCCCCTTCTTCCTCTTTTTCTTCGTCTTCTTCAAAGGTGTTTTTATACCAACAAAACAACTTTTTTGTTTTCAACCACCTACGGTGGTTCTTCTTGATTTTATGTGGGTTTTTTCTTGATAAAATTATAAGATTTACCACATAAAAACAATAAGGAATCTCTATGAAAAAATCTTCGCTTGTTTCTGCTGGCAGTGATTTTATTATATTTCGTACAAGCAAACTAATTTAAAAAATAAACATTCATTTAAGACTCGGAACTCAGCCGAAGATGATGTCTTTTAATTTTCGCTCGGTCGTGATAAAATTCACTATTAATTTTTTTGGAACTTATTTCATTTTGTGATTGATTTAAGTTAAGTGCATCGGTTTCATAAAAATAACAAAAAAAAAAAACATTGTATAATATATATTGTATTAAAAATGTCGGAACCAAAATGTAAAATGGACCATTTTTGTAATGTTTGTGGACGTTTCATAGCAAGCGATGAAAAATGTGGCAATGGGAGTGATTTTTTTTTGGAAGCCTATAAACAACATTTCTCGCAAGAGTTTATCACTGACGTTTCCAATTCGAACTAACAAACTTGAATTTGTTCCACAGTGTAAATAGAAGTGACTGGGGACTGAGCAGACGTGCCACTCGTACTATACATATATGGTTGACTTTTTGTTGCCTGTGCAGCATATGGCTCGCCTGTATGGTATAAAATGGTTATGTCTCTTGTTGGCAAGAACAATTTATTTTCTTGCCAGAGGGTGGCTATGCTCGCTTGCATGCCAGTCTATCGGACAGTTTCAACGGGTGCTCTTCAGGTCTTACTGGGTGTAACAGGACTGGAAAATAGTTGTATAAGAATTGCGCAACAGATTCCATGCCAGCTGATATTTTAACTCCACCCTTACGGAGTTTGCAATGAACAATTTGATACACGTTGCTACGGAACAGTTAACTGCTGTAATACTTTTTTGGTTTTGAACAAGGAGGTGAGGTAATTAGACGAACTGATGGAACACTTCCCCTCCCGTAGGGACATAGAATTAGAGGTACCAAAAAGGGAAGCAGCGTAGTCCATAAAAAAGCATCAGGAAAATAGTTTCAAGTATTTCCATTATTGTTACAAAACCAGAAAATTCCTACGAACTTGGGCACTTAGTGGTCTTAAAGAATGTTAATACTAAATAGTTTATCTAATTTTTCGACATTTTTTTTACCAAAACTTAAAAAAAAATGGTAAAATTTTTTATGACACACATTGTTATTTAGAATTATAAAAAATATTTTTTGTGATTGAAAGGAGAAAAGACAAAAATTAAATATAAAAAAAAACAGAAAATAAGAAATATCCTGAAGAAGTTAACCAAAGGTTAACGAAATATCGAAATAAAAAACTAAAAGTATATAAATTGACCTAAAGCTTAATAAAATGGTTTCATTGAATGTTAATACTACTGCGGGAGTTAAAAAAAAACAGAGTACTTCGGCCCTTATATGATACAAAAGCAGTTAGGAAATGATCTTTGTGAAATAAGTGACGTGGAGAACTGTCAGGTGACACAATTGTGAGGACCAAAAGTTCTGGGAAATTTGGCCACACAGTAACTCAAAAAAATGAGACAACAACACTTGCTGATGAATCACATTCATCACAAACATAGAGTTGGCTTAAATTAAGTTCATCACATCGTTGAAGTACATTCCGCAATAGTGGCGAATAACATTTGCCGAATCGGAATTTACTCTCTTTCCAGGTGGAGATAACAATAAACAAGGAGAAAGATGGTGGCAAGGCGAATTCAGTATCAGGTGACCTTATCAGCCCAGCTGATTATCAGCTGTTGCTACCAAATTGAGCATTTTGAACCAAAACGTCAAAATTTGCTTAGAAATCTTCTGACAGATTGGTTTTGTAGCATAGCAAACTACGTGTTTTTTTTTGTGTTGTAAAATTGTTGTAGCTATAAGGTCACCTGATACTGAATTCGCCTTGGATGGTGGGTTTTAGATAACAATAGAGAAATAAGGTTGTAGTCGGTAGCCTGCTGTGGCGCGAATGTGTTAATGCATAACTTCTCAAGATAATGAAGCTACATTTGCAGTTTTCGCTTTAGGAAGTACAGTAAGAGAAATGTAGAGCCGGAATACAAGAAACTTTTATAGTGGTAGCAAGATCGACATATAGAGAAATAATGCTGTAGCCGGAGTAATCGTGGGAAATGAAGAGGATGAGGGAGGTAGCGGTAAATGACACTGGTGAGAAGTTTTGAACTGAGAATTGAGCGATTGTATGTTGTATGGATGTCGTGATAAATTAACAACAACAAAAAAGATACGACGACGAGGAGGAAACCACCAAAGAAAAGGGTATAAAACAGACAGATGTGGGGAGATCGAAACTTAAATCGGAGTTTGTGTCGAAACATCGTTGCGACAAGTTTACGGATAATTGTGTTTTGCAAGAACTATAAAAATAATAAATTTGTGCTTACCTGCGTAACATGCGCAAAGTATAGAAAACATAATTCCAAGAAGTAAATAAGTGTGCGTAACCCTTAACTTCAATAATTAAAAAGCGATTAGCGTGGGTTTTCCCACAAAAACAACGACAAGCGAAGATGGCGGCAATGGCAGCTGCAGTCCATGCAAAAGGCCAAGAGTTTCTTGCAATGAGGAACTTACTAAAGAAAATGAAGAGCTGAAGGCCAAGCTGAAAAACCTTGACGCAGCACATCGAAGACTGCAGCTTACGATGAAGAATGTGTGCAAAAAATATAATTTCCAGTATGAAGAAAATGAATCATGCGAAGAATCCGAAGAAGATGAGTCAGAATCAGTAAAAATTACGGTGAATGAAATCTACTTCCCACCAAGAGCCAATGATGAGGAGAGCCAAGCTGCTGCCAAGGCTGGCCCAAGTACTAGTACGAAGACTACTACGCAGTGGGTGGAAGTAAATAACAAAAAGAAGGATGTTGCAGCAAAGAAGAGGACCAACAACAAGCTAAGGGTAAGAATGTGCCAGTTGTGACTACTTACAATATTGTAGTTAGAGATACTTATCTGAAACAAACTAGAGATTGTTTTAGGATACAAGGACTATAACATAAAAATACTAGGGAATAACGTGACCAATATAGGGGTATGCAATATTAATGATTTTTCCAAGCTAAAAACTTTATTGAAAGAAGAGGGTGTCAATTTTTACACTCACACTCCGAAAACAGAAAGACCGTTCTCTATTGTAGTGAAGGGACTTTCGGAAAGTTTTGAGTCTAGCGATGTGGTAGAGTATATACAGGGTCTACAAATTAATTGCAGGATTTTGGGACTATTTCAGTTAGCCAGAGATTCTGATTCTAAGGGGGTTCGGAAATATCAAGTTTATTTTCCACTGTAGAGTTCATATGGAGAAGAATAAAAGAAATGGCTTGATTCAGCGCTACCAGTGCCAACGTTTTGGTCATGTAGCCATAAACTGCAACATTCCTTTTAGGTGTGTTAAATGTGGTGAGTCCCATGTACCAGCAAATTGCAGTGTTCCTTCAAAGAATGAAAATACTGCAGAAGTATTAGTAACAGATCCGACAACAGGTCAGGTTAGAAAAGTTGGCTTGCCTATGAAGTGCGTCAACTGCGGAACAGGTCACGCCGCAAGCTCAAAAGAATGTCCAAGACGATTAGAAATTATTCGCAGAAAGACGCGAAATGTTAGCTCAAAGGTAGAACCCAAACAACCGACTCCTGTTGTCAATTGAGAGGTTGTCACTGGTTTTTCATATGCTGCTCCCTAGCCACCACAGGCTAGGATTACTGGGTTGAATATACCCACTTCAACCAATAGTATCAGCATGGCATCTGGTAGGGCTGAATTCAATATTATTGATAATGACTGTCAGCGCCTCTTTGGTGGCGATATTTTGAGCTGCTTAGCCAAGTTAAAAAGTTTTGCTCGGAAATATAGGGCGCTCACTGATAGAGATAGGTCACAGGCTCTGCTTGGAATGTTATGGATAATATGCGAATTAGGTTCCATTGAGAATACTGCTGTTAGGGTAAAGAAGGTAGATGTTAGCTTAATGACATTTATATATATATCAATGTACATCCCACCACGAGAAACTTTTTCAATTTGTGATTTAGATTTAGAGGAGGACTAATAATTGGAGGAGATCTAAATGCTAAGCTAAGGGGAGGAAACGTTTGAAATGCAAAAGGTTGCACCCTTTGGGAATTTCTCCTCTCATGTCCCTATATAGAAATACATCGGACCCACTCGAGTGTGTGATACGACATCGTTATATGACTTAGTTATGTGGTCAATTGATATACTACCAGCACCAATGGACCCTGGCGGACTAAGACCTTAGAATTTGAATCTGATCACTTTGCTGTAGAATTTATTGTAGATATAGATAGACTGCAACAGAGACATGTATCCACAATTTTTAACTTTGATCGTATAGATAGAAATCGATTTAATAGTATATGGCCCGTGCACTACCAGACATTGAACTCCCAATTGACCGTAATGTTTCACCAAGTGAAATTGATACCTCAATTGATACAATGACTGTGGTGATTAGAAACGCCATGGACGAAGCTATCCCAAAGATGCCTACGGGTAAAAGCGACTCCGAGAGCTTCCAGCGAATATTCTCAAGTTTATATCTGAAAAGGAAAGACTAAGGAGAATTTTATATCGAACTATTGATCCAAGTGGATACTCAATTTTAAAAGCTGAGATTAGACATTTAGATCGAATTATTCAAGGAGCTGTAGCTGTATTTGAGGAAAAATTTTGGACAGATTTCCTACAAAATATTCGCCTAAACAGCAAAACTTATCGCGATATAAGAAGTGGTGCCGGAATTAAAAAAAGGTACTGATTGAAGGTCTTAGGACAACGGGGGAAACACTCCTCATGGAGGATAGCGATAAGGCTAACTTATTGGCTGATAAGTTTCATGAGATTCATACGACTGAAATATTATTGTTTTTCGTTTTTAAACCGAAATTATTTGATAATCGCAATTAATCGCGTTTTTTTTAAATCGTAATCGCGATTATTTGCAAATCCTAAGTGTATACCTTAAAAGTAATACAAAATCTTGCAAAATAATTATGAAGGAGCCTGGCTCCTTATAAGGATCATAGGGCCTAGTGGTATAGTGATGCGCCCCCACAGCCTCTCCTGCACTGATTATGCTCTTATCAATAGAAGTAAATAATAATTTAAAAAATCTAAGTATATTGGTTCTAGTTAGTTTAAGCATTTTCATGTCTAGTAAGGAAGAAGTTTCAACTCAATAAAGCAGTGTCTTACAAACATTACTAGCGGTCTCCAGTAGCCATGAAATTGGTGTGGGCATCATGTCGGACATCGCAAATGGCTAATGGAGACCGCTCAAGTCCAAGTTTCATACATGCTCTGACATGGATGCCCGAACATATGTCTGAGCAACAATGTTCGCCATGAGGTTCTCAGTCCGCAACCATTTGCAATAGAGAGAAAAAGAGACAGAACAAAATTGGTAAATATTCCATCTTTATTACACTAGCGCAAAATACTTTTATATGCCTAAACATGGACATCGCACGTATTCACCACAACAAATAAGTTGATTAGTTTTTCACAGTTCCTCTGCCGGCGTCATGATCATGTCATGTCCATGGCTAGTGGAGACGTAGGATTATGTTCTGTATTCGACGTAAAATTAAATCGTTCGGAATTGCCATAGCATTGTTTTTAAAAGTTTCCAACATTTCCAACAACAATTCTATAACAATTCCGCACGTTTTAATTCCACGTGGAATACAGAACCCGATATTATTTGTTAGATACAACAACAAAATATCTGTCTGTCTACTAATTTCAAATATATAAATGCTACAGGCAAGTTAAAGTGAATTGAAAAAATTTCTACCCATCAATTGCCAATTTGTAAATTGCGACTTATGGCTCATCAGTTAGCCTACTGTAATGGAATGCAAGTGCAACGGTAGGAAACAGCTGATCGATATTGTTACGTGAAAAGTAATGAAAACGGTTATGGAAATGTAACCGGAATGTAAGAATATGTACATTACTTTTTACATAACAATATTAATCAGCTGTTTCCTACCATTGCAGTTACATTCCATTAAGGCTCAATTAGCCGACTGTAGTGGAATGTAACTGCAACAGTATGAAACAGCAGATCGATGTTGTGTTATATGAAAAGTATTGAAAATGGTTATGGAGATGTAACCGGAATGTAAGAACATGTACATTACTTTTTTTATATCAATATTAATCAGCTGTTTCCTACCGTTGCCGTCACATTCCATTAAGGCTCAGTTAGCCGACTGTAGTGGAATGTAACTGCAACGGTAGGAAACAGCTGATTAATATTGTTATGTGAAAAATGATCTACAGATTCTTACATTCCGGTTACATCTCTATAACCATTTCCATTACTTTTCACATAATAATATCGATCTGCTGTTTCTTACCGTTGCATTTTTATTCTATTACAGTCGGCTAACTGAGCCTTTAGTCAGGTCGACAGAAAATGTTAGATCGACAACTTGTAATGACAACAATAATAAAATAAGAAAATTTTTTTGCTTTCAGTAGACGTTATAAGAAAAAAAATATAAGATTATAAACCCTTACATAATAAACATTAACATCAGCTTCAAAACTCTTCCATTTTACGGATAATTGTTGCAGTTAGAGGAGGCCATAACGCATAAAAAACATATATAAAAATTTTGTGGTTTTTTGGCTGTTACATAGTTTCGAAAAGTTTAATTTCGCATGCAATACAGAACAGGGTGGATAAAAAATTGTTCAATTCACAAGCTATTGTAGACTTTATATTGCTTGAAATAAAACTTGGATAGTTGTAAGCAAATTGCTATGTATATATATGTACAATGTACATTGTACATACATAAGCCAATAATAAATTTCAATTTCAGGCTGATACGGAGTTCTTTAAAAATTCAGGTTGGTAGTACGGACTTCCAAAAGAAAAATACCCGGAAATTTGTTTAAATTTGTTGTCTATTACAGGGATGTCATATATATAAGTGAAGACTTTTTTAATTAAATTGGAACAAAAATTAATGTTCATACAATAAATGTAAATTTAAAAACGTGAAATTCCGTAAGAACTCCGTACCGGGTTTTTATT
Source organism: Tachina lurida (assembly GCA_944452675.1). Lineage (NCBI taxonomy): Eukaryota > Metazoa > Arthropoda > Insecta > Diptera > Tachinidae > Tachina > Tachina lurida. The sequence continues at coordinate 88,918,182 of OX101755.1, forward strand.
TGAGCATTTTCGGTTAAAAAAAAATTAATTGATCTTTTATTGCAAGCTTATTGATTTGAAATTATGTTCTTTGTTTTTTGGTAATTTTTGCAGTTTTATAAATTTTTAATCGTTTTTAAATTTTTTTTTTAAACTTTTCATCATTATTCCCGTTGTCACGTCCATGAAATACCAAGGGGGTAGACCTTCTCGAGAACAATTTTGATAGTTTAATTTTGTTCTCTAAGGGCTAATAAACCAGTAGTTTAAAAAATAATATTGTGGCAGCACTGTCAAAAAAACATCTGTATTACCGCAGGCTATCAATTCTTTGCACAATCAAAAAGGCAAACAATTAAAAAAAATTTAATTAAAGGTCGCCAAATTTTAATGAGAAATAAATTATATTTATGCTTGCCGAAGTAGAATAGTATAAAAAACAATAGAGTGTGAGAAATCAGATCGAACAAGATTTGAAGAAAAAGTAGAGGCTTGAAAAAAAGTTGAGTGTTCTTTAAGCTCCGTTCAGACTATTATACAAGTATTAATACTTTCATCACATTTTACGATACAGAAATCTAAATACATTCGCTGCGACTGTCAAAAAATCGAACGTAAAATCACATATTGTGTTCAGACCATCACACTTCAAATAAAATGTGTAATACAAGCAGAAAACAAAACAGCTGTCCAATGAAAATGTCTGTGCTATTCATTGACTAGCGGCGGCAAAGCGGTTTCATGTAGGCGGGGACGTGCCGGCACTTGAAAAAAATCAGTAGTTAAAAATATTCTGAGGCTGATTGTCTAAATGCGAACGAACGTTTCTTTCGAATATTAGTATTGGAAACAAAAACAAATTTAAGTTTTTTGTTTTTGTTTATAATATAAATGTTCAATAGAAACGTTCGTTCACATTTAGACAATCTATGTATATAACAGAAAAAATTTAAGAAAAAAAAAGATGTTACAAAACGTTAAAAAATTACGTCAACGAAATATACTTCCATACGATTCACTTATTCAAAATTTTGAGCCGATATACATATGACAAAACATTACATCAATGACGACATGCTTGGAAATTTGGTTTTGTGTGAAAATGCAACCCTGCCTCCGTATTCCGTAAGTTGCTAAAGCTAAATCTCTATCGCTAAAAATCTAAATATAAAGTCTATTTCTCGATTTTCGGCTACGAATACAATTTTCAAACGTCTATTGATAAATCAGGCAATGGTGTGTTATGTCATAGGAAAAAAATTTCAATTTTCTATTTGATCAGCATTTTAGCGATAAAATTTAGCTTTAGCTTTGCGACTTACGGAATACGGGGGCTGATCTAATGAAAAGTATTATCGTATAGAAAATTGTCTAAAAACGAAAAAGTCTTATGGGATGTCAAAATTTTTATCGTATTATTTACCACTTTGATGACATTTTGCGTTCAGACTATCACACTTGCACGTATTATTTGAATTTTTCACAAATATATGTAAATACAAAGTATAATAGTCTGAACGCGGCTTTAAGGGCCACTCAGGCTATTATAATTTGTATTAATATATGTCAAAAATTCCAATTATACGTGCAAGTGCGATATTGTGAATTCAAAATGTCGTAACGATAATACGTAAATAATACGATAAAAATTTGACATCCCATAATACTTGATCATTTTTAAAAATTTTTCTAAACGATAATACAAAATCAAGTAATAAACAAACTAACAAGCCGTCTGTTTCAACGCCGATGCCATGCCGTCGTTTATGGTAAATGCATGTCTTCGCATTAAACCGGCTATAAATATTGAATACGCTTATCGCATTTTATAATTTTTCGTGTAAGCCATGTCTGAAAATTAACGAAATTATCGTATTTTCTTCTTCTTTATCTTATTTAAATCAACTACTTTAACCACCATCTATTTTGAAAGGCCGGCCCCGACCAAAGCGTACATCAAACTGCTCAGCCGTCGGAAGTCAACGATTAATGTTGGCATGTTAATCCTCAACAGCTGTTTGCTTTATACTTGTGTTTTTCATATAATATGAGGTGTGATGGTATGAACACAAAATGTCACTTCACGTTAGATTTTTTGACAGTCGAAACAAATGTCTTTAGATTTATTTCTCGTAAAGTGTGATGAAAGTCTTTATACATGTATAATAGACTCAGTGGCAATTTAAATAAAAAACATATGGTCTGTAAAGGGCCACTCAGACTATTATACATGTATAAAGACTTTCATCACACTTTACGAAAAAGAAATCTAAACACATTTGTTTCGACTATCAAAATATCTAACGTAAATTGACATTTTATGTTCACACCATCACACCTCATATTACATTAAAAACACAAGTATAAAGCAAACAGCTGTTGAGGATTAACATGCCTACATTAATCTTTGACTTCCGGCGGTAAAGCAGTTTCATGTACGCTGTGGTCGTGCCGGCCTCTGAAAATAGACGGCGGTTAAAGTAGTTGATTTAAATAAGATAAATAAAAAGAAAATACGATAGTTTCGTTAACTTTCAGACATGTCTTACACGAAAAATTATTCAATACGATAAGCACATTCAATATTTATATCCGTTTTAATACAAAGACATATAACATAAACGTCGGCACGGCATCGGCGTCGAAACAGACGGCTTGTTAGTTTGGATTTTGTAATAATGCAACCCTGATCAGATGAAAAGTATTATCGTTTAGAAAATTTTCAAAAAATGGTCAAGTATTATGGGATGTCAAATTTTTATCGTATTATTTACCATTCGTTATGACATTTTGCATTCACAATATCGCACTTGCACGTATTATTTGAATTTTTGACATGTATTAATACAAAGTATAATAGTCTGAGTGGCCCTTTAGAGATGGTTTCAATACGAGTACTGCACTGATTTATAGGTTTGCTGGTTTAAACACATTTTAACCCAAAAATAAAGAAAATAGTAATAGTAGTCAGTTGTTTTCAACTACGGGTAGAGAGGACCCAATATTTTGATATTGTATTGACGTGATGTCGCTGTTGGCAACTAGAATAAGGGTGATTATTTCGATTTGTCGTACTTTGTTGCTGTCTCGCTTTTATGTAACTATTTGCAGTAAATGTTTCTAGTTTCTAATAAAAAAATTTTTTTTTTGGATAATTTAAGATTGTTTCGGGTGTTGATTCTTGTTTATAAAATTTGGGTGGTTTTAAACCATTTTAAAGTTTTTTATTATTTCTGAATTTGTTTTTGGCATTATTTTTATAATCCGTAACTTTCAAAATTTGATGGATTTGAATAGATAATCGTCCCTGTTCTGTAAACCGATCGATTTGAAATCGCACGATTTTCGAAAATTAACTCTGACAATATTTTATTAGATTTTTTTTTAAATTTTTTTATTATATAGATTCTCAAATATCATATCTGGAAGAAATTTACTCGGATTCGGTTTACAGAACAGGGCCGATAAATAATAAATTTCGAAATTTTGGTGGCTTTTTAGCAATTTCGATTATAAGTTTTGCAGACATTGGCCCTTATCGTGCTTGGCGTATTTCGACTTCGACTACGACAGTTTCGTCCTAGATTAAAGAAAAAAGGTTGCCGTGTTCCTTAATCTATTACAAAAACGTCGTAGTAATAGTCGAAATTCGCCAAACACGATAAGGGGGATTATCTCTGTATTATAAGAGATTATTTTTCGAGAATTTATCGTTTTTGATGATACGATAAAATGCTTATATAGAAATTATCAATAACATTTGTACAACTACAATAGATTGTGAATTGAACAAATAAATTATTATTACAATTTATCTGACTTTTTTTCATTATAATTTTGCATCACAATAAGCAAGCTTCAGGTCCCAAACATTATGGCGTTCTCTTTTCGTAAAATATAGGCATAATTTTTTACTCATTCAAGTTCTATAAGAAGTAGGCAGATTTTGTTAAAGAAAATACATTTCTAAACCTTTCAAATTTTTATGAAAAATAGCGAAAATTCGTTTAAAAAATACCTATTGTTTCCATACAAATTTCAAAAATATGCCCTTAAATAGCATCTACATCTTCTTAAATGAAAACATTTAATAGATTTTCAACTTAAAAGAGAGAGAAATAAATTTTGCCCTTTTTTTAGAAAAGAAAGCGCTTAGGGTCACCTGAAGCTGGTTTAATGTGAACATTTTTAAAATAGTGAGAAGATATTTAAAAAAAATTATTTAAATAATAATAATTAAACTATTAAAAAATTTTTTAAGAATATAAACAAATCAAAAACAAATTACTTACACTATATTTATGTATATCTGTTGCTATTTTACATCATCTACTTGCAAATGATCACTATTGTTGCTGCTTATGCTTGTGCTTGGCTATGTGGCAGATGTGCTGGTACTTGTATTTAAATTTGCACTTCCACCACTTCCACCGGTGCTTCCTAATAAATTAAGTAGTTTCTGTCGTGTCTTTTTATCACTTAAACATACACACTGTATGAGATTCATTAATTGCTTATTCGAATATTGCGGTATTTCTAGATTCTTTTGTTCCATTATCCATTCTTCCAACTGTTCGACGGAGAAGTAATAGGCTTTGATGAATATATCTACATATGAACGATACTCGGCGAATTTTTTATTCGAAATCAATTCCAGTATGGACATAAAATTTGTAAAGTCAAGCTGCATTAGAGCCCTCCCGCCAGCAGAACATTTTTTAACATTGGAGAAGCTGTTGATTGAAAAAGAAATATTTAAATACTTTAATGCATGTACTATATATTTATCATTATCTGATTACAATCTAAATAAAATATTTTACAGGGTTAGAAGATTAAAGTGTTACCAACCAACTTTACGTCGGCAATACTGGTAAACCGATGATGCCAACTATGTCAAATTCATGACCAATGACAGCTGTTTATATTGCTTACAAGCTGCAAAAAGTATTTTATGGAACAAACGTCAAAGGAAATGGTTAGGAAAGTGAAGGCTCGACTTCAACGAAATAAACGCCGTAGTGGTAATCAAATGTCCAAAGCGCTGAAAATATCCAAGGGAATCATCAGACGCTTATGTATTCCAAAATTACCTCAAAGTAAAGCCTTACAAATTCCAAAAGGCACATCATAGCAAAAAAAAAGTTAGACTCGAAAAAGCACGAACGTGGTAAATTTTCAAACATTGAATTCTCTAATGAAAGAAACTTTTTCTATTGAGCGTTTTATAAACTTTCAAAATTATCGTGGTTACTTAAGTTAGGTTAGGTTAAGAAGGGTGATGCTACAACACAGCGCCACGCGGAGACCAAGTTGGATCCATTGTGATTACCTTAAACATTTTAAACCCCTATCTGTACCCAGAAGATCTCCAATTATTTGTCATTAATCCGTTGCATTCCCGTGATGAAGCTCATAATATCCTCCAATTCACACTTAACGATAGCACTAATTCTCTCATGGAAACGTCTGCTCAGTTATCTAATCCTATGGCGTTGCAGCTTCGGGCAATAGCAGATAATATGTTCAATGGTTTCTGCTTCCTCTTCATACCTGTAGATTCTACAAAAATCTGGAGTGCCAGTTTCCCAAATGCTGGTGCTTGCTCTGACCGAGCAGTGACCATTCAACGCCTATATCGAGACTCGCATCGCCTTCCTATTCATATCCAGTAGAAGTTTGGATCTTCCGAGTAACAGAACGCACTAACGAAAATTTGAGCCTGCGAACGGCTACCCGAAGTAATTCTCCATCTCAAATAATGGTATGAAAGGCTGTGACCACCCCGATGGACGCTGCCCAATCGTTTTCATGAACCATAGTGTCAAATTCAATACGTCTTATTATCGGAAAAATGTTCTGGATGCTGCTTTAAAGCCGCAAAAATATCGGTCTTAGACCATGGATAATTCAACAATACCGTCTCATAAAGCTCGTGTGAACCAAAAATAGTTAAAAACCCATGTTTCACCTTCATTTCGTCCACGAAATGGCGTATGGAGTATTCCATCTGAACCATTCCGGAGAGCAAGTTGACCAACTAAAAAATATACCAAATATATAAAGATGAAAGAGTTAGATATATGTAGATGCTAGAGAATAGAGGGTGGGTCGGGAAAAGGGCTGTTTGTGTACACACGCCATAATAGGGGCCATACCAGCCGCTGTTCCTAATATAAACTCATATTTTTTTGTTTTATTTCCGATAACTCAGATAGGCTATTAAAGGATAATCTACCGAGCAAGATCTTCCAGAGCGGTGGCGTTGGCCGAAGTAGTTAGCACGTTGACTACAAAACCGGAGGTCCTGGGTTCGATCCGGACTCCGACAGTTATTAAATAACAACACCACGAATTTTTTTGATGTGCATTAGTGTCCCTTCGTATCTGTTGTTGTAGGAAAGTTCAAGTGTTGAAGGCATAGACACTGGTCACTGAACTACACCGGCTTCAGTGGATGAATAAATGAATGAATTAAGTCAAACGGGCAACACATGATACTGCGACCAAAGTAGATCTATTGTAACCCCTGACAGGTGCTAGACCTACTCTCCTGATGAATCTCAGGATTGCCAGTGGGTCTAGAGTTGGCAGTTTTCAATTCTCCAATAGGCGCTTGCCCAATTGACTATATTTTCTGTGGCATGACGCTTCACAGTCCTTTAGAATATGCTCTGGAGTTTCATCTTCGTAATCACAGAATCTGCACAGGCTGTTACTCGCAATAACAAGTCTGTTGAGGTGTTTTCTCAGTCTACAATGGCCTGTGAGGAAGCCTGTGAGCATTCTTAGATTGTTTTTACTCAGAGACATGAAAGCTATGAAACGATCTTGGTTATACGTTCCAATCATTAGCTTTGTATCCCTCAATCCTGGGAGATTGAGCCAGAGGTGTTCCATATTACTCTTGATCTCCGTCGATATATCTTCCCGGATTTTGTCCAACCCGAGTCCACAAAACGGTTCTGTTCCGACCATGGATGTACTAGCCCCTTTTCTGGTCATTTTGTCTGCATTTTCATTTCCTAGCTGATTTAGCTTAATGCGGCATTCCCTCATTAACTCATATGAGCTGACCGCTTTGATGGCAGCCTGACTATTTCTTGCCCTCGGTAGCCCCGATCAAGATTAAATTGTGCGCATCTCTCAATGGAATAAACTTCCCGATTGAAAAATGGTAGGAGATTTTCCTTGGTTCTACAACTCCCACACCAGAACCTACCAGCGTTCTGGAGCCATCACTATACCACCTGATGGTGGCAGTGCCAAAGGAATACCGGGGTTCTATTACCCCAAATTCCCTTTTGTTGGCCAGAACAGTTCCTCTTGTCGAAGTTATACACTTTATTCATCACGTCAGAGGGTTGCGCAAAGAGGGGAAATCGTCTTCCATTGATGATTGCTCCCATTGGCTAATTAGACAGTCCCTGTCTGTGCTTTTCCTAGCGATGCTGATTACTTTTTGTAATTCATCGCAATCGTCAGAGGTGTGAGTTCAATGAGGACTTCCATAGGCGCCGTAGGATACGTCCTCATAGCCCCTGTTATACAAAGGCATGCTGGCCTCTGTAATTTTTCTAAACGATCTATGGTCGTAGCCTGCCTGACCCTGTCCGACCAGGCAACAGCACCCATAAGTGATGATAGGTCTCACTATCATGGTGTGTATCCATCTCAAGATTTTGGGTGTGCAGCCCCATGTTTTTCCTGCAACAGTCTACAATCCATTAGTGCTTTTGTTGCCCTGTCAACAGTCGCCTCTAAATTCTGTTTCTATAACAGCTTTGAGTCTAATATCACTCCCAGATACTTGACCTCCGATGAGCTTTCTATTGGCTTCAGTGGATACTAATTCTAATGTAACATCAGAGCGTCCTCCTTCGTCGCTATTGTGTAGCAGAATCATCAGCGAAGTAAAATAATCAATTAAAATAGCTACTAAGCACATTGACACCAGAGGCGCTGCAACACGTGCAAAAAAGCAGAGTTGTAAAAAGTAAAGAAACCTCCCTCTATATCTTCCTTCACCACATGTCTTCTCTATTACCAGCGCTTTCCCAAAGAAGTTAGCACCTAGTAATAGTAGTAGGCATTCATTGTCTGAGTTTTACTTTCCTTTAAAAAAAGAAGCAGAGGAGATGCGAAATACTTTCCTCCTTTTCTTCATCATTACAATTGGAGTAGTAATTATTGTACGGGAGACCCATACGTTTAGCATGGGTTCCGAAAGTGCAATGGCCGGTCGGTGTGGCCAAGAGTTTCCTCAAGTGCTTTCTAGTGAAGTTCATAAGGTTTTCAGTTCTGTGGGGGTTTAAGCGAGGTCAAACGGTTCTCGTTATCACGCAGGTGGGTTCATCGCGCCATTTGTCTTGAGCTAATTGGACAATTGCGACATTCTTGGACAAGGAAAGATGTGGAGTACACACTCGTGAGGGACTTAATTACAGACTCGCTGTCAGTTATGCTATGGATAGCTCTGTTTGATATCCGATAAAACCTTAGCCAGTGTGTTGCTCTTTTAATGACAGATATCTCTGTCTGTAATATTCTACATTCGTTCGGCAGAATATATATGCTCCACCCCACCCCCTTCCCCCTCTTGAGCCGTCAGTGAATACCTGGGGTATATTCTGTAATTCGAAACGAAAGAAAATGCTTCCGTTTCGTGTGTACTCTTAGCACACATTCATCTAGTGGAGAGAACCGTTCTGTCAATGAAATCCGAAAATCCTTATTGAATTAGCATTTGAGAGTGGAGTAGTCAATGAGATGAGGTATGTTGTTTACTTTATTTAGAATGCTAGCATATCCCCATGATCTGTACTCGTAGTTCCACACGCCTGTTGCAGTACGTAGAGCTCTTTTAAGGCCTTAACAACAAGGCAAAAGGAGGCCATATCCATCTAAAGTGAATGAACTCTGAAATTTTGATTATTGTCACACATTTTATAACTTGAATCCATGAAAAGTAATACGATCGTTTGAATAGTAATAGAATACATAGTACGAGTAACACTTCAATCCCCTAACCCTGTAGTCATGCTTATACAGCCGGAGATTCCAACATATATATAGAACATGTTGTTATCTATTTTCACTTTATTTTTAAGTTATTATCAATTCCTTAAGTTGTTAAGAACTTAATACTTTTAATACATGAGTATTAATGTAACGATGCAAGTTTTATTATTGATTATTATTGGATACGGGGGCTTATTGTACTTATATTGAATGAGCCAATAAATTGACAAATAAAAAAATCATTTCAAAATTTTTGAAAAGTTAGTATGGTAAAATAAAGGTGATAAATTCGTTTTGTTTAAATTCTAGTTGAGGAAAACTGGTTGCGTGCATTTTATAAGATAAGCTCTCATCCTAAACGGACCAGGTATGGCATACAACAATGTCATATGTTCCTAAACTAGAATGCATTTTAAGTGCGTATTTCACTATATTTAAACACGCGTTTGACGTTTGAATAGAAAACAATATGCGATTAAGGAAGACAACCATACATCCAAGAGAAACTTAGAAGAATAACGTACCTTTTCACAATGTATGGTTAAAAGATAACAGCGACTTTAACGGCAAGTTTTGTATGGAGAACTTGCAGTTAAAGTTCACGTTAACTCTTAACCATAGATTGTGAAAAGGGACGTAAGAAGAATAATTCAAATTCATTAAGTTAAATAAAATCATTAAAATTAATTTAATTAATAAAACTACTACTACCATTGTAAATAAATAGTATATCTCAAAGTTAATCATAAGAAATGCATAAAATCATTAAAGTTAAGTACATTCCATGCAAATATTATATCTGTGGCAATAAGGAAAAAGTGATTGAGTCATAGTTTACTGGGAGAGTAAAATCTGGATCAGCTGTTTATTTAGAGATTAATAAAGAATTTTACTTTTTGCAAAATTGATTGTTTTAGTATTTTTTTCTGAAGGCAGAAATAGTCCATGTTTTTGAAGTTGATGTGCGCAGTTTTACAGTTTTTACCGACTACGTTTCCAGAGGATTGAACAGGCGATGTCCAACAATATCGGTCAGCTTGGATTTTGCTAAATCTTTCGATTCAGTTTGGCACGAAGTGCTTATAAAGGGTGGTTAAATTTTAAGGGCCGATGTTGAATGCGAACCACACCTAAACGTCAAGTTTTTTTCTGCATTTCATTTGACATATATCAATTTCAGACTAACTCAATTCGAACCATGGAAAGATATACAATCGAGCAACGCGTTAAAGTTATTCCGGCTTATTATGAAAATGGGAGTTCAAATCAAAATGCATATTGTGGACTTCGTGATTTTTTCGGTCAGCACAATCGACCAAATCTGAGTACAATCGGAAAAATCGTGCAAAAATTTGAGCAAACCGGGTCTGTAGGAGATGTTAAAACGCCAGTATATGCTCGTACAGCTCGTACTGCAGAAAATATTGCTGCTGTTCGCGATAGTGTGGCTTAAGAGCCGTCCACCTCAACTCGTCGTCGTGACGAACATTATGCATAAATAATGCATTTACACGCTTACAAGGTGCAATTGACTCAAGAACTAAAGCCTCTTGACCTATCCAAACGTCGTCAATGGTCAAAATGGTGGCACGAAATGGCAACAGTAGATGATCAATTTTCGAAGAAAATCATCTTCAGTGATGAGACACATTTTCCCTCAGTGGATTCATCAATAAGCAGAATTGCCGCATTTGGGCGAATGATAATTCAAGAGTGATTGTCGAAAAACAAATGCACCCACAAAGAGGGACTGTTTGGTGCGGTTTATGGGCTGCCGGCATCATCGGGCCGTATTTTTTCCAAAATGAGGCCGGCCAGGCAGTTACTGTGAATGGTGTTCGCTATCGTGAGATGATAACGAGCTTTTTATGGTCCCAATTGGAAGATATGGATGTGGACGATATGTGGTTTCAACAGGACGGTGCCACTTGCCACACAGCTAACGAAACAATGGCGCTTTTGTGAGACAAATTCAATGGCCGTGTTATCTCACGTGGTGGCGATGTCAATTGGCCGCCAAGATCATGTGATTTGACACCGTTAAACTTCTTTCTTTGGGATTATTTCAAAGAAAAGGTGTACGTCGATAAGCCAGCAACAATTGAAGAGCTAAAGGATATGTGTTTCAGATTTTCGTGAGCACCTGCCATTACGGCCTTATCTCACGGTGTTCTAAACACCGGTTGTAGGTAAGACGCCAGTCCATCGCCCGCATGCACCCTTTAGAATGAACCTAGTGCCGAACATAGTTATCCCTGTACTATGTTCAAGTACCTTGCTGAGGTACTTTGAGCTATCTAAACTCTCGCCGTAATAACTTTGTTAATAGAATAGTGTCTGGCCACGTCACGCCAATCAATAACATTGATTTAACACTGTCAAGCCAAGACTATTCTCCTAGCGTTTTTGATAGCAGTCACAGCCACCACGACGTTTGTTCTCCCGGATCTCACACCACAGGTGTTGTGTATACACCCACAGCGAGGTCCCCAAGAGAGAATGCCGGCACAGCTCAACTATAGTTATTTGTTATATCAACAATGATGATTGTTAATTTTTAAATTATATATTAACATGGTTGCATTTCGACGATATTTTTTTCTGTGTACTATCAGAGCAGCTCGACTGTCGAGCAACCGGCAGCCGTGGAACCAGAAATAGCCTCTGGTGAGACTTCGAAGTTCCACCATAAAGGCTTCACCTCTATCGTCTTTTGAACTCAGGGTAGTTCCAGGTGACTCTGCACCTGCCAGAGATCGGGTAGTAACACATAAGTTCTATGGGTAATGTACCAAAGATACGTAAACGGAGAAAACCACATCACCCCAGCTGGGGCCCCGGGCTTGCCACACCCGTAGTCAAAAATAGACTCCCCTGGGGGAAAAGCTAAAGGATGAGATAATTCGGCACATTAACGGCATAGAACCTCAATTATGCCTCAACGTCATCGAAAATTTGGATCATCGAATGGAGGTGTGGCGCCGAGGTCGCGGCGGCCATTTGGCCGATATTTTATTCCATACATAATTGAACCATACCATATTATCATAATAAAAAGAAATGACAATAATTTCCTAAATAATTTGTGTTTTATTCAAAATCAACATCGGCCCTTAAAATTTAACCACCCTTTATATATATAAAATTATTATTGGATTTGGTTCGGGCATCTGTCGAATGGTTAAATATTTAATAGTTTTTAAAAGGATCGGAAGTTCGTATTGGCGACACTCTGTCTCACCAGCGTTGATATGATCTTTGCTAGGACCTGTGCTTTATAATATTTTTGCGTCAGATATACCTGAACCTTCTGATGATAATCTTCTCTTAATGTATGCCGATGGCATTCTAATTGCTTCATCGGTTGGTAGAGCAAGGACAGTTAACTCCGGAATTAACTCCTATCTAGCAGTTCTGACATACAAAATACAGTGGCAGCCATGATAAAGGGACAACGTAAATACGTTTACAAAAATTGTCGGACGTATATCCCATGTTTACTTATTGGATAGCAAAGGGTCACGAATAGGATTAAATATTTGGGCATTACATTTTATGAAATCTTTGAGTACTATGGACTATCAGGGGATATTTGCGTAGGGTCGGGCTTGACAGAAAAGTACGCCTTTTGTTTTATCTTGTCTTGGCCTAAGCCCCTAATATGGACTAAATGAGGAACTTCATAGACCATCTTGCACATGAATTGATTGACCATATTGATGTTTTTATGGTAGGCAATTCAATTAGGTTCCTGGAAGGTGCGCAGTCTTGTGATAATCCATTAGTTCGCCAATGCTTCTTATTGGCTGCCAATCTGGAAATCGTTCGGTCCAAAAATTACTTTTCTCCCATAGACCTATTGGTCTACTTTTTCAGAGTGTAGATCTTTTATTTTACCATAGAATAATTCGAACTTTAGATATTAATAACACTTCACAGTAGTTTCATTGTATATAATTCTTTCTTTTTGTTAAGAACGAATTTAATTTTATTTCATTGCCTTTTTTAGTATTAGGGCCTAATTCATAAAAAATATTTTGGTTTTATAAAAGGATTATTAATCAAATTTCCATAGAAAATTTGTGTTATAAACCTCTTATAAAACAGAAATAATTTTTATGAATAAGGCAGTTGTTAATCTTTAGTTTGTAGTTAGTTTTCAAGTTGTTCTCTTGTAGGTTTAACTGTAATTGTCTCCCTTTTTGTTTCCTCTTTTTTTTTAAATTTATCATTAATCCTTATTTTTATATATATGTATATATGTATGTATGTATGACCTATTGGCTTTTTAGAGATGGTGGTCTACACCAAAATATAATCTTGTTTATGAGATTATGGGTCGAAAAAGATAAGCAGCAAGTCATTGCACTATAACTTTTGGAAAATTTTACAAAATAATTAAGAGTTTGCCCAGGGGTGGTTCTTTTGAATAAGAAGATTACAGGGGTGTCATTAACTGAAAATTAGCTTATCTCGACTTAAGCAGTTTTCCTTTTTGCCACAGATACATATTTATTACAAAGGTATATAAATTTAGCTCACACTTACTGCAAAGCATGTTTTTTGTCCTAAGCCAGTAGGCATATTGCATCTTCCTTTTTGCAGCAAATTTACTACGAATATTGGGTGTATGCATAACGGGTCTAATAAGATAAAGTCTTCTTTTACGTTTCGTTTTAACGTTAATAAAAACTACCCAAAATTTTAATTGTTTTCCTTTAAATAACATTTGAAAATGATACAAAATACAAATTTATATAATTAATTAAATAGATTCCTACACCGTATCACAAATTTTAATTTTTTACAGACAAGTGACTTAATACGAGTACCAAACAATCTAGAGACAAATTGTATTCAAACTGTTTACATTATTTTCCTTTACGCTGCATTTACACATGCAGGTAACTTCCCTATAGTCAGCTTAGAACACTATTTTCTCTAGCGACAAATTGCCTTTTATGCGCGAGTAGAGATACGTTAGAGACGACAGTTCTAGTGTATTTCTGGTGACATTGTCAACGAACGCGTCAATAGTTTGTTTTCTTTTTTTATCATGCTGTATAGTCAATAGCAGACAGCAGATCGGCCGCTAGACGCTGCCGCTGCCGCTGCTGGTTGACTGTTTCAATTTTAAACAAATGTGTTTTAGTTGCGAATGAAAATTTTTAATTTCAATTAATATGTTTTAATGATCAAACAGAATAGGTCCGTAACTTCAGGAAAAATCGCTTTCAAATTAACAAAGTCCATAATAAAATCTACGGCAGTAACTTCAAATGCTCTCTAATTTTTGTTTCATTTTCTTTTGTGCTTATTTTTCTTTATAGTTTTGTTCGCAAAATGTATGAAATTTATTGAAAGTATGGTAGCATTGCTGAGAGAATATTTATTTATATGTGAGAGCATAAGACAAAACGCTGTCAAAGTAAAATATATTATATTTCTCAACTGCTTTCTGTGGCAAATTTTTTGTGTCAATTTGTATGGAAAATGTGTTTATGCCACAATTCTGTTTGATCATTTAAGCTACAATTGGAAAATATTTCGGTCTAAATAATTTATTTAATTTTTAATAAAATAAATTCAGTAAAGTGCGACTTTGACTTTGGATTTTTTCTCGTTTTGGCGATTTTTTTGGTTTTTGTTGTTTTTTTTCATTTTGGCGATTTTTTTTTCATTTTGGCGAGTTTTTCGGATTTTGGCGATTTGTTTTAGTTTTAGAATTTTTTTTAATTTGTTTAGGAACAATTTTTAAGCGCTTAAATCAATCAAAAGAACACTGGTAAAAAAATACTTTATTAAGAAGTTTTATTTTTCCAATTATAATTAATTTTTTTTTGTAATTGATTTTTTTTTCCAACATAATTACTTTTAAATATAATTCCTTTTTTTAATTTCGCTTTTTTCAAAGCGAATTAAGGCAAGTTTTTTACCTCATATTAATATGGATTGATTAAAGTCATAAAATGAGTTTCCGTCGGTAAATAAATGTCTTTTCAGTTTTATTTAAACTTACCCTTCCACTAAGAGATGTGTGGCTATATGAGCCATAGACTGCCAAACAGGATCCGATGGAATAGTGATTTCCTTAGCAATCTCTTCCAAACGCATTGCAAAGTTTTGTATATTCTATATAAAAACAATATAGAAACAAATATTAAAAAACATATTTCAACATAATATTGTTGTAACTTTGCTCTTCTTACCCGATTCATTATATCAATGTATGAATTGTGATTACAACTAACGTGATTAACATCCCATTTAACTTTAGCTATCATGGCCAGAATGGATGATAGATCGAAAATTCTGGAAGTGACACAAATATAAACAGGACGTGCTATATCATCCATAAATTCAATATAACCAAAATAAGAACTAAGCAGAGATCTTTCTTGTACAGGCAACAAGTGATTTAAATAGTTGTGTAAAATCTGGAATTGCTGAGTCATACAGTGGCCACTTTCAACTGCCACAATACGATGGAATAGACCATATAAAGTGTCGGGACTTGCGAGTTCATTGTTAATCTGCAAAATAATTTGATTTTTGTGTGTAAAGTGAAGGCATATAAAGTTTATCACTTGTATAATTTCTTACTAGTGAAGAAAAATTCAAAGGCCAGATTTTTATGTTGGGCAAAATATTTTGCTTCACATTTTCCAATTTTTGTTCCAACTTGGCAGAATACAAGTTATCCATTTGTATCAGCTGAAATATTTAAGTCAAGTTTATATGTTTTTACATATGTACAGATATCATGTTAAACTTACTGCGTCCTTGGCAAAAATTTCATGAACTGCAAATGCATAAAAGTCCATTAATTCCAGCATGCTGGATATAATTTTCGGGGATATGCAATGCAAAAGTTTGCACATCTGCAAATAACGTCCAATACAACGAAATACATTCACTGTTGTGCTATTAACTATCAACTGATGATTTGTTGAGGACTCATCAAAATCCTTACTCTGCAAGCTCTTGTGCTCCTCATCACTTTCTTCTTCACTGAAATAACATGATGCCTCGTCGACTATACCTGACAGGATATCTTCTTCCAACATGGCCACATCCAGACCGCCGTCAAAGGGAGAACTTTTCTCACTGAAACGTAAAAAATAACCATAGGAACCATAAATGGAACTACCACCGTCTTGCGAGTGTACAGAAACTAGTTCATCACAGTTATTGTTGCTAGTAGGAGAATTATTGGCTGACGTTGTTGACCTTGTTATCAACAAGGCAATAGGAGGAGATTTATGACGTCTTAAGGTATGACGTATAGAACGGAATTCCTGCAGCATAAACAGTCATTTAAATCGTATTGATCTGGAAGCAAGTTCCACTATGTACTTACCGGTAATTGCAATATATTTGCAAAAGATTCCACCACCGTCCACGATTCATTATCCAAAAATAGACAAATTTCTTCCAAACACGAGCTGTGATAACGTTGAAAGAATTCTTCACTTTGCAGTTGCATGATTTCTATCAGCTTTTCCGAATGTTCTCCGCAAAATTCCACACCCACCTTCTTGAGTCTTTGTATTATAGACAAGACTTGTATGAAATGATCATACTTTAACATTTTTAGCTTGGAACTTTGTAAAAATAAGCAGATTTTCGTTAAAATATCATTCCATATGCGCGACTGGCCCTTTTTCAATTTCTCTTGTATATAAGTATCTGGTGATTCGTGCATATCTAGTGGATAAAGTTTATAGTTCTGATGCCATATAACAATTTGATAATATGATGCTAATATGGTCCAAAAGGTTTTGCACAAGCTAATCAAACAGGGAATGTATTTTTCGCACTCAACTTGTTCACACAAATTTTCATACAACATTTTCATATTTTCATCCAAATTGGGATCACTATAGCCACGCAGTACTGAATTGACCGACGAATGTATGGCGGATATAAAATTGATATGAAGCTGTAAAATATTAAATAAATGAATAACTTTCGTTTGTAAAATGAAATTAATTTCACAAAATCTCTTACCTGATCCATCGCAATCAAAGATTTGTTCAGTAGTTTATAGGCTTCTTGCAATTTGGCATATTTGCGCATATCAAAGTTTAAAATCATCTGTAAAAAAAAGTGAGTTATGTTTATATATATAAATATATTTCTTGTTTCGTGGCAAGAATTATGGGCACTTTCATTACCTCATTTAATACAGTGTCTAGCTGAAATTCGGTCAGTAAAAGCGTCTCTTGCAGTTTCTTATTTAAGGATTGCACACAATTGTATTGCATAAATTCCGTGGCTGAATCTTTGCACGTGAGTAATAGTGAAATGGCTCCGGAATAATTACATTCGCTTAAAAGTTTTTGCACCTCAACATCAGTAGATTTCTAAAATAATGTATTATTAGGTTTAATTTTTATTTTATTTATTTATTTATTTATTTATTTATTTATTTAATTTAAATAAATAAAAAATTTATTTAAATAAATAAAAGTAAATAAATAAATTATTAGGTTTAATTTTTACATTTCTTTTCAATTTATGTACACACATATATAAAATTTCTTGTTTTCCCTATTACTTGCTATTGTATAATTGCCCTTTATAATTATATTTAGGTTAGTTTAGTTTAGCATGTTGCTGGCTCACTTGGATCCAGTACCTGTGAGTTGAAGAGCAGATAGTGAGAGAAGGTGATAGGGAAGGGATAGTGACAGAGAAGACAGCTGTTGAAGGAAGAGATAGAGGAATGTTTCATTTTTTTTTACAACTCTGCTTTTTGCACGCTTTTTGATGATGCAGTGTTGCAGCGCCTCTGATGTCAGTGAGGCGTATTAAATTTTGAAACCATTTTATTATTGCTTGTTTTACTTCGCCGATGACCTTGCTACACAATACCGACGAAGGAGGGCGCTCTGATGTTACATTAGGATTAGCATTCGCTGAAGCCGGTGTAGTTTAGTGAGCAGTGCCTTATGCCTGCATCTCTAGAACTTTTCCTACAACAACTGATACTAAGGACACTAATGCACATCAGAACAATGCGTGGTGTTGTTATTTTAATGACTGTCGGAGATTGGGATCAAACCCAGGACCTTCGGTTTTGTAGTCGACGTGCGAAATACTTCGGCCAACGCCACCCCCATATATATTTATATTGGTTTAGTTCGGCGTTTTTAAATTTTTGGTTAGATTAGGTTAAATTGAAAAGAGCAACAATCGATGTTGACCCAATCCATTGCGGATTACACTTATGCTCTTATATCATGTTGTGTCCGCCTCTTAAGAGAAATATTGCGGTAAGTTTCCAATAAAGAAACCAAAAATACTTAAAACTTTGTCAGGTTAAGAGCCTAGTTTCCTTAATATGTGTTCTTACGGGTTTCCAATCTTACTCCGTAAGGTATTCTGGCACAAGTAGTGTTCGAGTACTACATTTGTATATGTTCTGGCTTTCACATCGTTTTCAAATTTTTTCTTGTGAAATCGGATGTTAAAGCACATCCTACGCCTGTTTAGGTTGAAATTTAGAAAATAAAAATTAATAGTATGTGTTCTTGCATCCGATTTTAGATGAAATCGATTTTTAAATGGACGATTTCAAATTTTTAGCTTTTTTCGTTTTCACTTTTGGCAAAAAAAACTCGTATTCTTTTCACAAGACTATTAACAAGTGAAAGTAGGATGTGCTTTAACATCCGATTTCACAAGAAAAAATGTGAAAACGATGTGAAAGCCAGAACACATACAATTATCTTTTTCCTAGCAAACTCTAGATATTGTATCATCAACACCCATGCGATCCAGGTGATTCTTTAACTCTCTATGGCATAGCATTATGTTAACCAATTTCCGAAGTGTCGGTCTTTTTTTGAACTTAGAATCTCTTTTGTCTTTGCACAATTAGAGTTTTCCCAGTGAATTGCAGTCACTGTTGCAAAGGTGAAAAAGAACCCGATTGTTTTCGCTACGCTGTCCGTCTGTCCGTCACAGGCTCTTTTCTCGAGAACCGTAAGGGCTACGGACCTGAAATTTTGGCAGAATAAGTAAAACTTTGGACACTACAACAACAAGTATATGACAGTTAACAACTACAGGGTATTCTAAAGCGAGCAACGAAACGTGTTGAAATCCTAATATAATATACAGACAATTATATATCGACGGCTCCATTCTAAAACATGCTAAGTAAAAAAAAGCTAGTTTTGAGATAAACGCCTTCGATATATTGATGATATCTCGGGAATGTTATGAGATGGAAACTTGAGACTTCTTGTAATCATATCTATACTAATTGCAATATAATTCTTTGAGTTTATTTGGACTTTATAAATTTGTTGTAATTCATAGTTAAAAGCGCCTTAGAATACTTAGTGTATACAAATCTATTACCTAGTCCTCTAAGTATACTTGGCATCCTTCTGGTGGTCCTTTCTCACCTACAATGGTCTTCTATCTTATAAGTACATATAGCATGTTTAAGCTTGGAGAAAAATTTAAATTACTTTTTTTTAACTACTTAATTCCAAACTAAATCATGCTAAGTGTACTTAAAACATTTTAAAATTAACGTTTCTTAAACTTGACAAATTATGCTAAGTACATTTTTTCTCATAACTTTTGATAGAATAGTCCGATTACTATCAACATTTTACAGAATCTAAGTTAATAAACGATAAATTCAGAAATGATATTCCCAGCATAACATGCTATGTCGACTTAGCATGTTTTGGAATGGGACCGTCGATATAGACACTTGATAATTTCAAAGTTTGTGTAGTTTTATGCAGACTACAACAATTAACACTGAAATTAAAAAAAATCACGAAAAGAAAAGTCGCTAAAATTAAAAAAGCGCTTAAATAAAAAATACTTGAATATCTTGAAATTTTCAAAAACGCTAAAACTAAAAAAATCCGAAACGAAAAATCTCCAAAATGAAAAAAGCGCTTAAATTAAAAATATCGTCAAAAATAAAATATATCGCTAAAATGTAAACATATCACTTAAAGCATGGTACTCTGTTCGAAGTTGTTGAAAGTATGCAACATTGTTAAAATTCCGTGCGAAAAAAGTACGGCTCATATTCTTCTTCTTCTTCTTCCTGTGCTGACATACTATGTATGTCAAAAAAGGTGGCTTCGGACACTTAATCCATGGTGCCACCTTTGTGGTGATAATTTTGTTTTGTTGTGTAGGAGCTTCATTCGGTTGCTGCGAACGACCTATACCTTCATATAGGAAGTAGGAGTTTCCAAGATCCACTCCCTTGTGGTGGTTGTTTTTATTATTGTTGTTTTTGTATGTGGTTAATGGAAACCAACGGGATATCGCGGTGATACCGTTAACCGACGCCAACCATTAATCACATGCGGTGAGACGCAAAACTCTCGAAGGCCAATAAACAACAGTGGCCTGGTTGCATTTAAGAAATAATTGCCAACGACGCGTGATGTTGACTCGCCCAGAGCTGCTTTACGAATCGTACTGCTCATATTGTTTCGCAGCTAAACTAAAATGATGACAGATTAATTTCACATGGAAAGACATGATTTTCCGTGCTTTTCACACCAAGAACAGAGTACTACTCTTGCGAATTTATTTCGCAAATATTTCATACCAAATACTTTTATATGTAGTTTGACAGCATTTTGCACGAAATTGTGAACAGAGTATCAGGCTTAAAGTAAAAAGATCATCAGAATACTAAAAAATCACAAACAACCGAAAAAATCGCAAAAAAGGAAAAAAGCGCAAATACTAAAAAAATCGCTAAAACTGAAATATAACCGAAATCGTCAAAAGCTGGAAAAAAATCGCACAAAACGAAAAAAGCACTAAAACTAAAAAAAATCACTAAAACTACAAAAATTTTAAAGGGAAAAAAGTGCTAAGACTAAAGAAACGCCAAAACAACAAATTTCCTTAGTGTTTTTCTTTTTTTGGATTTGTTACAATTAAGTTTAACATTTGTTAATGCACTAATTAATTTTGAAAACTTTAAATGTCTCACCGTACACGTACAAGAAAAAACTATTTCTATAACTCTCTAGTAATAATTTGTAGTACTGATTGATAAGGTTAACTATTTTGGAAGTTAGCCATTGTTGGCAATTTCTCACTTCTCCTTTTTTATTAATTTTTTTTCTCACTAATGTTATGGTTCTATTGTTATTACATATTTTCCTAATTTTTAAATTTTGTTTTATTGCATATATTTTATTGTTTTTATAATTTATAAGTTATAATTTTACATTCTAGTTTTAAATAAAATTTTTATATATTACACCTTTTAGGGATAGATTTTTGTAAATCTTAGAGAAAGGACATGCAAATATGCATAAAATAAAAAGCTAGAGGTATAAAAAGTTACGCAAAAATGTTTCTCACAAGATTTTTCCTAAAAAGTTGTGTAATTTCTATAAATTAAATGCAAATTACATGGTTTCCTGTAATAAGATGTATATTTTTGACTTCATTTCCCAGATTCGGATGTTATAACCTTGTGCCTTATTTGTGTTATAATGAAATGAAAAAATCTCTTGGAAATTTATAATTCATAATTAGATCATTTAACGAACATTTTCACTCAACGTTTTTACAACGGAGCTGACTATTATTTACTTTTTTATCCAAGATTTTCTTTCGAGAATTCTTAATTTTGTTGAAAACTTACCAATTTTTTTATTGCTCTCAAAGTACTTAACAGTTCCTTCAATATTTCTCGTTTGCGATATGAAGCCAAAATCTCCAGGCTTGTGGTAGTTAAATTTTGTTTGGCATAATTTAAATACGAACGAGATTTGCGGCAGGTCCAAAGTGATTCTTCCAATTCTTTTTGCGTTTCATTTATGGCCGCAAATTCGGCATTACAGGCACTGCGCTGTTCCAAAATATTTTGTAACACTTGTTTAGACAAGACTTTATGCTGAGTGCGAAGTTGAAACATCGTCGTTTCAATTAAGTCATGGTCCACACCATTGCTTAAAACTTTCTGTATAAATAAATAGAGATAAGTATGAGAATAAGCAGCACGTTATAAAAACGTAACGCCTGAAGCGCTACTTGTATCAATATTTCATTAAAAAAATATCTTGAAGGTAATTATGAAGAAATTTCTGCGAAATTGCCCTGTTTATTTGAGAATTAAAATACGGTACCATGAAATAAGTCCCAAATAAAATAACTTCCAATGAAATAACTCTCAACTAAAATTAAATAAGTCCCAATCAGAAAAAAATTAAATGCAGGACAATTATGAATAAAATTCCGTGAGAAATTTCTCCCTTTTCCAATTAGAATTTTTTGTTTTCCCTATTACTTGCCATTAGTTTGAATTATTCCCCGGGAAATATTTCTCGCGGAAATTTATTCATAACTGCCCTCATTAATTCGGGTAGAAATTTTTGCCGTAGAACAATGTCAAACAATAGCAAGTAATAGGGAAAACAAAAAAAAAAACTAATTGAAAAGGGAGAAATTACTCGCGGAATTTTATTCATGATAATAATTCCCAAGAATTATTCTGTCTTTGCAAGTAACGCTTAATAGGCAACGCCGTTGTGTGAAGTATCATAGAGGAGGGAAGCCTTGTGCCCGGCCGAGGACACATTTGATAGGCAACATTTGTTGGGAAATACCTTGGAGGGGAAAACTCCTAGGACATGCAGAAAAATTTCAAAATTTGTTCGAAACAAAGAAGAGGAAATATTTCTTTAGTACGGGCGCAGATAACTTATAAAATGACAATATTGAAAAAAGCAATAAGAAAATAAATGAATTAAGCCCCCACCAAACAAATTAAATAACTCGCAAATAATTAACCCGCATATGCAAAAAAAATAACGTGTGCTTGAAGTGTTCGCTAAAACAAAATTTCCATTAAAAAACACTTGAAGCACACTTAAAATAGTAAATAACTACTAATCGAAAAATTAAAAATATCCAAAACACGATTACCACTTCGACTACGACGATTTTGTATTAGACTAAAGAACATTGCAACATTTTTCCTTTAATCTAGTACAAAATCGTCGTAGTCATAGTCGAAATACGACACTCGTGATAAGGCCCATTTCATTTGGAAAATAAATTATGGGCTTAATTACGAGTGTCGTATTTCGAATACGGCTACGACGATTTTGTACTAGATTAAAGAAAAACTGTTGCAAAATTTTCTTCAATTTAGTATGAAACCGTCGTAGTCGAAGTCGTAATAAGGCCCTATATAATTCCCGACACTTGGGTTGAGTTGTCGTGAACGCCTGTGCCGTTTTTTTACTAGATTAAAGTAACACGCAACCAGTATTTTTAAATCTACTACAAAAAAAAAACGACATAGGACTAAATGCCAGCTCCTACACAATCAGGCGGAATGAAATAAGTCCCAATTTTGTATAGAAAAATCCTTGCGAGTTATTTCATTTTTGTTTGAGAGTTATTTAATTTTTTTTGGGAGTTACTTCATTTTTGTTTGGGTGTTATTTCACTTTTTAAGAGTTATTTCATTTGAGACTTATTTATGTCATGGTACCTTTAAGTACACAGTTGATAAATATTTGCATTCATAAGCGTACGTTAACAATTTTATAACTATTTTGTATTTTACCGCAATTACCACCATTTTGTAAGCTTTTTTATGGTTACAGCCAAGGCTTTAAACTTGTACACGTTTCCTTTAATCTTATAAAAAATTGTCGTATATTCGACTCGACATACGCAATACGGTTGAATGATTCCAAAATTTAATTTAAGAACATAATCAGGGCAGTTATGAATAAAATTTCGCGAAAAATTTTTCCCTTTTCAAATTAGAATTTTTTTGTTTTCCCTATTACTTGTTACCGTTTGAAATTGTTACCCGGGAAAAATTTCTCGCGGAATTTTATTCATAATTGTCCTCATACATTTTAGTATCAAAAGTCCAAGTCACGAACATGAGCGCTAACTTCGGAAAACATTTAAGCCCAATGAAATCGGTGTTTTCGAATTAGATTTATGGGTATGTAGGTAGACTGCTTGCTAAAATCGAAGACTAGCACAAGGTTATTAATCATAGTTCTTAAAAAAAATCGTATTTAAAACCGGTTTTATTAAGATAAACTATTCTACAAATGGATAAGTACGTACGTGCATACGTATAAATATCGTCGTCACACACATTTGAAGCAACCTACTTTCCCCTCTAACTTTCCAACAACTCATACCTTTATTAACAAATGCACGAAATAAAAATAAAACTTACCTCAAGTTCATACATTTGTGCATTGCTTAATGGGTCAAAATATATTCCTTCTATACCCTCCAATATTTCCTGATCAGATTTTTGTGCTTCCTCTTTATTGCCATCTGTTTCATCTTTTTTATCAGTGGATTTCTTTGAAGATTCTATTTTGTTTGGCTCTGCTGCGGTAACTGTTTGTATGAAGTAGTCTGAAAATCCCATTGCTGGTATTTTAAGTTGTCGATTGGTCTTTGCAGAAATAGACAAAAAAAAACAATTATTTATCAATCGAATCAAAAAAGAATTATAAATTATTTACTTGTTTGTGTAACAGATCCATAAATTTTGTTTTAAATTCGTCCATTTTTGCCCTCGAGTTTTGCATTTTTTTTTTGTCTGCCTTCGGAGAAAAAAATTTACGGACAACTTGAGATGACAGAAAAAAATGATAGGAAATTTGTTTATGTATACTTAGGGATGGGAAATTTGTTAAAATTTAACATCCATATGGTCTCTACCATGTTTCCACGTACATTTGAACTACTTGCTTCGTTCTTAGAACCTGCGTTTAGACGTGAAAGTGCCTGCATGTAAGTTCTGTCTATTATTGAAACTTGCATGTTTATTTTTTTAGTTCAGATTTGTCCATAACACTAAACAGTTAGTTTAAAGGGAACCAGATAGTATTGAACTTTATTTTCGTATTGTTTCAAATATATTTATGTATTGCTCGAGCAATCAGCACAGCAATCATTGCTCAACGGATTGACACTTATGGCAATCACTGTCTACACGTAGGAAATTTCATGGACGCAATCAAATTTGACAATTGCCTCAATCGATATTGCTACGTGAAGACCCAGTGTTACAGAAACGAGGCACAGATCAGGGAGGCATTTTCGTCAAAAGTATTAATACTTGTATTAAGGGGCCCATAGACACATACTGCTTGCAGCTACTGCCGATGAACACTTGGTATACGTGTGTGATTGATCTTTTACCACAAACTTATCAATCATCATTTAAAATAAAAATTTATAAAATAAACATGCGTTTGAGAACAAAAAAATTATTGGCAAAACTCAAGAAATTAAGAGAAAACGTATTTTCTTTACACGTTTTATTTCTAAATTTATTTTTTGTTTGTTTTACTTTCTTTTTTCAGAAAAAAGTCAAATTACAAAAAAAATACATATCAGAAAAATTAATAAATTAATTTTTTGTTCATTTGAAAAACTTTCAGCAGTACGAGTTCATTTCAAAATCAAAACTATTTTGATTTTTCTTACTGCATTGTCTGTGTGACGAATACATTGACACAAATTGAAAATTTACCAACACATTTTTATTGCATGAGCATGAGCAGTATGTGTGTATGGGCCCCTTTATAGGCTGAGTGGCCCTTTACTAACACAATCAAACCTTTTAAATTCAAAACTAGATTGCTTTCAAATTCACCTATACATTTATATGGCAATTTAATTTTAAATTTCTACAGCTGGTCACAGCACACGTTGATTGAAGCTAAAAATTTGAGTTGTTTCTTAGGCATACACTTCATCTTTCTCAACACCTACACGCCATATCATGTCAATTAGTATCATTATGGACCAATGTGCACTATGCTCATCAATGGCGACCATAAGAATTTCCAACCACTCCAAGTGCCTACAAACACCATAAATGAAATTGTACAAATCTTATACAAACCTAGAGAACTCGACCTCATTTGTAATGCACATGAAGACGGCCATAAGAGCGGTGGAAAAATTAAATTACACCAAACTTCATTTTTTTGCAACAAACTGCCAGGGTAGGTGGCTCCTGCTACTCATTCGCTGATCTGCCTTTAGTCCACGATGCCGTCAATCAGGAAAAATCAACTATCAGGAACTACCTTTGCATCTCACACGATTACACCACAAAAGCTTCGCCTGGCGACTTGGATCTGAATTATATCTATAGCAACACACACACTTCTCCATTTCCTTGGAACAGCAGCAAAGTGCAAGTAGAGAACGAAAACTAGGAAATCCATCCCGAATGCTAACAGTTTCCACCACTGGCCGTCGTTCATTCAATCATGTTTCCGGCTGATGAGGTCAAATGTTTCTCAAACACAAAATACCAAAATTTTTTTTGAAAACCTTTAAGCCAAACTAACAAACACAAATTGTCCACTATTAGACTAGTTGGCATCACATTTTAACATATCTGGACACAATATATTTTCCTCGACAATGTATTCTACTCCTATGTCTACATATTTATCTGAATACTGCACTTTATGTTCTTCATGTGGAATAATAACTTCTTCATTATCGGTGTCATCACATTTAAATATATCTGGACACGATACATTTAATAATACGATACGTATAATAATAATAATACGCACACTTCTTACATTGCCTTTCAAATGAAAACTTAAATAAAACACAGAAGCGCGTGTTTATTGTGTTTATTAGCGTATGATGTACATATACTTCTAAACAGCCTTATATTTTTTGTATTCTGCTTTATATTTCGTTCTTTGAGTAGAATATGCATCATAACAGCTTCGAATAACAATATTAATACTTTTAGGTGGGAAATGTGCCACATATCCCAAAAATTGTCGATTGACGTAAAACAGACTTTAAAAGTTTCAACAATTGTGGAAATGACGCCAATTTGCACCTCTATATCTCCAGGTATATTCAAGATATCGGAAAACTGATAACGAATTTGGAAAGAGGACTCATTATTCATTTATAATCAATCAATGACTCAATTTTTTTAAATGTTCCATACATCAAAGCAGAAACAAACCGACGATATGTAGACAAATTAATAAATAATAATTTATTAACAAATGCAAAAATTCTTTAATTATTATTTGATAACGCGAAAATAGCCAAATCTACAAAAAACCATGACAATTATCGAATTATAAATTGTTAAATTTAAATCCATGATAATTTGCCCCAGTACATGTCTATTAATATATTTTGCTATCTAGATAATTCACAGAAAATAAAAATATGAATTTACCCAGTCGTTAAGGAGTTTTAACTAAAATTTTAGTTGATTTTTTGAACATAGAAATCAACTAAAATTTTTGTTAAATTATCTAAAAAACTTTTTAAATGTCATTCAAATTATTTCGTTATTTTTAAATCCGAAAAAAATTGAACGTGAACGCAGACTTTGTGGGCTATGTGTATTTAAAATTGTTGCTGTATTTTGTAGCACAACTGTAGTCTCTTAAAATACATATGAGCAGCGTTATCGATGAGAAAGTATCATCTCTAACACAGCTGTTATCTTGACTGCTTTTGACAGTCGAACAATTTCTAAAGTAAACAAACAAAATTTACACACACAAGCACAGAGAACGAAGCCGAAGGGAAAAAGCCAGCGGCGGCGGCTGACCACAAAATGAACCGGCGGCGGCTTAAAATCGGCTTTAAACGGCTTGTCATATTGTATCAGATATGTATGTTTGATGAATTATTTTATTTAAAATATTAGAAAAATAGTTTTTTATATTCTATTTTGTATTAGTCGAAAGCAGCCGCCAGAACCAGTGGCGGCTGAGACACCTGAAAATAAACCGGCGGCGGCTTAGCTGCGGCTGAAAATCGGTCGGCTGCGTTCTCTGCACAAGCAATGAAAATATGGTGAGATTTGAAAGAAAATTTTAAATTTATAATAATAATTTATCTTCTTGCAGTATGGCCTCTGACTTTTTTTATCCTAGCGTAGGTGGTGTGGAAGAGCACATTTTTAACTTGTCGCAAATCCTTTTAAAGAGGGGTCACAAGGTATTGATTGTGTGGTGGTTGATCAAGAAATCGTGTATTTTCCATTTTACATATTTAATTTTTAGGTGATAATACTCACACACTGTTATGGAGACTGCAAAGGAATACGTTACTTGACAAATGGCCTAAAGGTTTATTATCTTCCGATTAAAGTATTTTATGCCCAATCTATATTGCCCACAATTATTTGCAATGCTCCACTAATAAGATGTGTTTTAATACGAGAACAAATTGAAATAGTCCATGCTCACTCTGCATTTAGTGCTTTGGGCCATGAAGCAATTACAATAGCATCTTTATTGGGTTTAAAGGTGTGTTAAACTAATTTTGGGACTCCACAACATATATGATATAATGTTAATTGTTTACAGACCGTTTTCACCGATCACAGCTTATTTGGTTTTGCCGACTTGTCGGCCGTTTTTACCAACAAAATGTTGGAAATTGATTTAACATGTGTAAATCATTGTATATGCGTTTCTCATATAGGTAAAATATCTTACTAAAAAATAAAATATTTTCTTTTTTATATTAACCCTTGATACTTGTTCCGCATGTGTGGTAGGTAAAGAAAACACGGTTTTAAGGGCCCGTGTTCCTAAGGAAAAAGTTTCTGTGATACCCAATGCAGTTGACACTGTTCTATTTACTCCAGATCCCAGCCAAAGGCCAAATGATGGCACAAGTATGTATAGTTTGTAAATAAGCAACTTTTTGATATCGATTTTCATATCTGTGTATTTGCAGTCAATATCGTTGTTGCTTCCCGTTTAGTTTATCGTAAGGGTATTGATCTCTTAGCCAGTATAATACCTCGCTTCAAGTCTATGCCACACATTAAATTTATTATCGTGGGCGATGGATTCAAAAGAGAACTGTTAGAGGAAATACGTGAAAAAGCCTATATGCAAGATCGTGTTGAAATGGTAGGTGCAGTAGAGCATTCCAAAGTTCGAGAATATCTTGTTCGTGGACATATATTTGTAAATACATCGTTAACAGAAGCCTACTGTATGGCTATAGTGGAAGCGGCTTCATGTGGACTGCAAGTTGTATCGACACGTGTTGGCGGTATACCAGAAGTCCTACCAGAGAGCCTTATAATATTAACAGAACCAGAAAGTGATTCAATTTACGATGGCGTCATGAAGGCCATAAAACGTCTTACGATTTATCAGCAAAAAACTAAAATGAATAGTAAAATAATAAAAAATTCCAGTTGCAGCAATAAGACGCTTTCTAGTGATAAGAAATATTTAACGAAAAATGTAGAGAATTATCAAAATGGTCGATATGCGCGAAAAAGATATAAAAAAAATAATTCATTCAGTAAAAATGAACCAAAGCTTTGTGGCTCTTCGAACTCTAATTATTCCGACACTGATGACAATCAAGCTATACTTTGTCCTTTCAAATGTAATGAGATTGTAGCCTCACTCTACAATTGGAACAATGTCACTCAACGTACCGAAAACGTTTACGAACATGTCATGATGGAGCCAAAGCGTAGTTTTGGTGAAATTTTATATTGTTATTTGAATGCCAATGTTTGGTCTATGCTCCTAGCCATTTCCCTATTGCATTTGATATTACGGTTTTTGGAATATCTACGTCCTGGCCGGTATATGGAAAAATCTAAAGATCTTCCCAAGTTTTCATAAAAATTTAAAAATCTTTAAAATCGGATTTTAACATTGGATTGTAAAAAATGTTAAATGCATTTAATTGTAGTACATATTGTTTATTAGATATATAGCAAATAAAATTATTAATAAATCAGTTGATGGGTTCTTTTTTTAATAGCAAATAGAAGAGCATGAACTTTCACACATTAATTTTAACATCAATTACAAAAGTTATATTATTTGTTTAAAAAATTCAGTGTTTCTAATTCCATATTATTATGAAATAGTTTTTAACAGATAACTTTAATAATTCAATAGTTAAGTAAAGCTTTAGACTTTTACTAATATTCTGAAGGGTGTTGGTTAAGGTATTTTTTTAACTGAAAGGGATCATAGACTTAAGATGAGGGAAGAAGCGGAGAAATGTTGGCGTGCGACGAAAACTTTTAAAACTTCTAAAATCATGTTTAGCTCCTATGATCCCAAATCGACTAAATTCCTTTTATCCTTAACTAGAATCAACTGTAAATTTCCCCGCTCACTTTTTTATATTGGGAACAATGGGAAGCTATACCCTCTCAGACAAAAACAGAATTTTTACAATCGGTCTAAAATGTAGCGAGTTGTGAAATAACACCGCCAAAAAAAATTAAGTCGAATTGATAGCCTCCTTATTTTTTTGAAGTCGGTTAAAAATTAGGTGTGGTGCCGCTCATAAAGTGGCAATTTTTGTTTGTCTTCAAAAATAATACCAGTGTACCTATCTTTCTGATTTGCTTACAGCTAAGGAAGGATAATTTATTTCAAGACATCTTGGAAGCCAAAATAGTCAAAATTTTGAAATTTTTTCGTAAGCAGTAAGGCCAATAACGAGAATAGTATTATAAAGGAGTCAATAATGGATCAGCAAGTGTGTTCCAGTGACTGCTCAAAAAATATACCAATTGGTATTTCTTACAAAATTGAATTCCGCTGATTCTGCCGATGATAGAAAACAATCGGAATTGGACAAGTGAGCGAGGGTCCTCTCAAAGAGAGAAAATGTTTACTTAAAAAATATCTGGGAAACTAATGCAGTGAGAATTTTGAAACTCGTCCTGAGCACTTATCTTAATAATTAGAATTGTATTCTACAAAATAGTGAATTTCTTCTGTCAGTTACATTTTAATAAAATTTAATAAGACTGACAACAAGGTGTATCTAATTACACCATGACTGACAATTTCAAAACTCTAAAATGCGGGATAGAAATTCTAGGCGCGATCTAGCGGGATCTTCTTATGAAAAGCGGGATGTCTGGTCAAGTTATAATAATCGCTCAAGTCGATTTAAGAAAATATAGCTTTATTTATTTATTTATTTTTAAGAAAGTAATATGGAAGCCTATCGGCCAATTAAAATATATTAAGAGATAATTCCGGAATGTAATAGAAATATAATTAATCTATACTAAATAATAGATATAACCTCTAAGCCATAGCATAAATGCGGTATTAACAATGCTAGCCCATGCATAGCTTTCACAAAGGATGGAAGAAAAATGTTGTTAGAGTATATCCTACAAAGTGTCCCAAAGACTTTACGATATATGTATGTATATGATTTACATGAGTCTCAAATATCAGCCCCTCATAGATGTGGACCCCTAGACATTTCATGCTACCAACGAACGAAATCTTGTTTCTACCGATAGAAATATCATGTAGCCTTCGATTTGGAAGAATTTATAGTTAAACAATTTAAAGATTACCAACGCGAAAAAAGAGAGCGTTTTATACACATCTCAAATGTTTCAATAGTATCACATCAAAGTAATTGGAAAGGTCATTATGCTATAAAATGAAGAGAAGTGGCCCCAAGACTGATCCTTGGGACACACCCGAGTTCAATGGGAGATCACCCTACCGGGCATTATTAATTTCAACAAAATGCCGCCTCTCCGATAGTTACGAGTAGATAAGTCTACAAGCAGACGAAGAGAAAGCAAAAATGTGGGCCAGTTTTTTTAGTTAAAATGCTTTACTCAAATCCAGGGACACTAAGCCAGACCATTTGTTACCATTAATATTATTGAGTATAACAATACGTATTATGTAACAGTTGAAAGTTGCAGTGGTTTCAATGCTACATATGCAGAGAAAGGATCACAAGAAAGTAGAAGCATACTTATAAGTATACATACATACATTGTACATATTTGCGGTAGCGTCAAAATTTCCGAAAAATTCTGCTTTGCTTAAGTCGACTTAAGCTATTATTACATATTGCCACAGATATGCACTCTAGGAGTAACTTCAGGACAACTATTCCAATATAAAAGTATAGGCCGAAGTTTGAATTTTAAAATCCTATTAATATACATACATATGTACATACGTATGTATGTCCTGCTGGCTATACAATTTTTCAAAACTCGCAAAATTATACGTACGTAAACATGGATATATGTACGTATGTACGTAAACATACATAATTATTAATATATATACACATACTTATTACCTACTTACATTGTAAATTTTAATTATGCTTTGTACTTACATACAATATACATAAGTATGTATCTGCTGCAGCCATTTTGTATTTCTTACTTATTTAATTTTTACACACATACTTAAATAATACAGTTAGAATATACGAATTTATTCCGTTTTTTTGTTGTATAGTGGTTATTTATTATTTCAAAGACCTTTTAAATTCAAAAACTAAAGAAAGCCGATTCAAGGCTTGTGTTTATGTATTTCATTTCTGATAAATATCGTTTTAAGAAAAACCTTCCTGCTGCAAAGTCGATAACTGCTTTTATTGAAACTTTTACCATCGCTAAGACACAGGAAAAGACAAACAGCTGTCAGCATAGAATTCTATGAAAAAAAAAATATATTCGCCGTAAAAGGTAACAACATAATCAGCAATTCATTATTGCGAGGTGAAAAAATATTGAAAACAATAATAAAATTGCACAAAAAAGTTTAGATTAGGAAAATATTAAAGGCCAAAATCATGGATTTATTGGGTTCAATACTTGATGCCATGGATAAGCCTCCAACGGCCAACGAGGAGCAAAAGAAACTCATCAAAAGACAGAAGGAAATGGCAGAACGCATGAAAAATAAACAA
The DNA here is from genome assembly GCA_944452675.1 of Tachina lurida. Classification (NCBI taxonomy): domain Eukaryota; kingdom Metazoa; phylum Arthropoda; class Insecta; order Diptera; family Tachinidae; genus Tachina; species Tachina lurida. Next base: position 88,950,936 of record OX101755.1, read on the forward strand.
AAAGAGGAAATTTTAAGATTCCGCAAATATGTGGAAGAAAGAATAGGCCGTTTTGCTAAGGACGATCGTCTGCATATAGAATTTCAGCCTTTGGACAAGGTGCATCGTGCGGTAATACATGAAGTCGCTGAATATGGTGGCTTTATATGCATGAGTTTCGGTTGTGAAGATGTTGATCGATATTCGGTAGTATATAAAAAGGAAAATGCTCCCACAGAAGATGAAATAATGGCTAGACGCAACGGTGACGGCTGGAATGATGAAATAGCCGTGGAATATGCCGAGAGGCGCATTAAGCAAAAGGAAATTGAATTGGAACAAAAAAGACTGGCTCGTTCTTCCGCTGCTTCTGCAACAGGGGCGGCTAATGCGAATTCTTCATTATCATCGTTATGTAATAACAAGCAAAATTCTAACCATACACAAGCAATAGAAGCTGAGATTAAGCCAACATTTAACTATAAGGATAAATATGCCCACCTGATTGGACAGGATGCAGCATTAGAAGCTGCACGCAAAACTGAAACAAATGTTAGTTATGGTTTTGTGCCCAGCAAGAACAAAAAGGATGTTAGATCCATAGAGCAGACTTTGGCTGATATACAGGCCAAAAAGAAGCTCAGGTTACAGTTACAACAAGAACAGCAGAAACAACTAGATGTTGTAAGCAACTTACAGGATGGTATAGCCACAACAATTGCTAACATCACTAAAACTGCTCCCGCAACCAAGACATCACACTGATAACTTTTCCTTTTTTTTTTGTTGTATTTATAAGAGTCCTAAATATTATAATGGCCATAATCAACCTTTAATTTAGAATTGATATTACATACGAGTATATACACACAAGACAACAAAAACAACTACATAAATGAGTTACGGTACAAGAAGAAATCGATAGTTATCCTGCTCATAGAATTTGTTATAGAATTAAATTCGAAACCGAGTAACAATTCAAATGCAATTCATTGCTTTGATTTTAAAATGTTTTATTTTTGTTTAAAATTAAACATACGATATACTTACACAGAGAATCGCGCCAAGCTTTTAAGTAATTTTTTTAATGCATATGTTTTAATTTGTTTTTTTCTTAGATTCAGGTTGTTCTTACTTCATTTTCAATAACAGTCTTATTAAACTTAATTATTTGAAATTTGCTTTTAAAACTTTAAGCTTTTAAAGAAGATCTGATTTCTCAGGTACTTGAACAATGAGAATTGTTCCTCATAGAGAAAGAAGAATGAAAAAGTTGCTTCTAATTTCGATTTTTTTTAATCACATAAATAGCTTGATAAATATTTCGGAAGCGTTAGTTTTCGTAATTATAGATTTGATATGATGCGAAACACGAATAATATAAGCAGAAGTAATCGGGCCTGTTCTGAAAATCACGGTGATTTCAAATCACGTGACTTCAAACACAAACTATTAATAGTTGATTTGTTAGGGCCATTATTACAACTTAAAGTTAGTTAAAAGTAGAATTTTGTCGGACGTATAAAACGCTATTCATTATTATAAATTTAATTTAACTTACCAGGAAGGATACATTTGCTTTAACTTAGCGCTCACTTTAGGTTAAGCTAAAATTGTACTGATGGAAAACTTATTATACGTACGATAAAATTCTACTTTTAACTTTAAGTTGTAATAATGGCACTTAGTGGATTTTTATTGTATTTTAAGCTTTAATAATTTATAATGGAATATTTTCTTCCAATTTATAGATGTTGGAATGAAATACATATTCTACTTTAAATGATAAAAATGAAATCACCTTGATATTCAGAACAGGGGGTCTACTCTGTAATTCGAAACGATAGAAAATGCTTTCGAATTTACATATAAGCATAGTAATTCGAAAACATTTTCTTTCGTTTCGAATTACAGAGTAGACCTCCAGGTCCGATTACTTCTGCTTATTTTATTTGCTGTTATAAGTAAATATATAAATATAATTTAAATCGTGCAATTTTCAGAAGCAAGGATTTAGCTTTTATCAATTTTTTTAAATCACCGTGATTTGCAGAACAGGTCCGAATATATAGAGGAATTTAGAAAAAAATATTAAAAAGAACTAACTCTTGTCGCTTTAAGTCGTGTGCTTATCAACATCGATTTATATTCATGATTCAAAAAAATATTGAATAAAAATCTCTTTTTAAGTTTTTGCCAATAAATCACATTCATCAATTCTGTGTACATACATACATATCGTCACCTTAAATGCAAACGAACGTAACTAGACAAAAATTCGAAATCCAGTTTTTGATTGATTATGGTTCACTTTATCAAAGTACATGTTCACGCAAATATTTAGACCTCTGCGATCAAAAATGACGACTTTATTAAAGAAATTCAAACGGACGTAATTTCGAATGCATCTCTTTTTTATTGCGAAACTTAAATATATGTATATAAAAAGGAAATAAATGGTTAAAAACATATAAGTATCCATACTAAAAGTAAATTTCGAAGAAAATTTGCATGAATACTTTATTGTTATTAATTTTGAAACGTTTTTTGTTTCTCCTGTAGAAAATATAAAAGTGTAGTTACGTTCGTTTGCATTTAAGGTGACGATTTATACATACATATGATGATGTAGAACATTTTCAATTATTTCCATTGTAAACAAAATATTAAGAAAAAGTATTGGAAATGATGTTGATGTTAATAACTTAGAGAAATAGTAAAAAAAATACTCTGAATGAAAATATAAAAGATGCCTCTGGAATACTGAATAAAAAAAGAGCAGTAATATTTATATTTAATTAATTACTTTGAAAAATAATTACATATTATTATAATTTCACTTAGTTTAATTAAAAAACGCAGAACTTTCACTGCAATTACAAAAAAAATATATATTTGTACAGAAAATTGGTACAAGTATAACAACAACTGCAACAAAAATCGACATATGTAATTATTGACATACAGAGTAATTTATAAATCAGCCTTATCATGAATTCCACATGTGAAGATTTCCGAATGAAATTTTTCGTTCACATGGATTTTAATTTCGTATCGTCAATTCCAATCAAATTAAAAACTTGCATGTTTCCACTTTTTCCAACAGACAAATCTTTGTGAATAATTTTTTTCATAAATTGTCAGCATATTTCGCAATCGTATGAAGTTTTTTAATACCAATTGTTCACACGTTCGGAAATTTCCATGTGAAATTTTATTTATGATAAGCCTGAATAAATAACTATTGTATATTTAGTTGAGGCTTTCAGCGCAGAAGTGCTGTAAACCACATTCGTTTTGGTATTCGAAAGAAAATGGAGCTGAAAATCGTTTTTGTACAGATCACAATATTGCAAAGTAATAAAGCAATTAAATAATTAAAAATAGCAATTGTTTAAATATGTAAATTGATGTGGGATACTACACCACTGCTGTGCTGATGGCCTCAATTTGCGCAAGGTATTTGTTTAAACTTAAGCACTTCACCACATGCTTCGTAAATTTTGTTAATATTTGATAACTGCCAACTTTTCGTTTTCCAAGAAAAAGAAATGCTAATGATGTCCTTAAAACTTTTTTATTACTAATTTAAGACTTTTTAAAATTTAAAAATGGTTAATTGTTGTTATTTATTTTAACAAGTTATTTCGTTTAAAGCTGTTTCATTTTAGATTCATTAAAATATTTAACAAAATTTCTAATTGTTGTTTAGCAGTGAAAAAGAAAAATACAATAAATTAAGATTTTAAGTCAAGTAGACTGAAAAATTCATAATGATTTCAATAATAATATCTATGGCAATGTGAAATAATAGCTTAAGTTGGTTTAAGCAAAGCAGTATTTTTCGAAAGTTTCAACGCTATCGCATGATTCTAATTTCGTGTGAAATTTTCTTTCCAAATGTAGAAAATTCCAAACGAAACACAATACAATATCATAAATCTAAATTTTCCTAAGTCTACTTAAGCTACTGTTCCATATTGCCACATATAATATTGATGATGTACTTATTAAAGTCGTGCACAGTTCCATCATAATGCACAAGTTTACGTATTCTTACTTTATAAATTCATATCAAGTGATTAGCTCAGTTACAAATTGGTATTGATACTTTCTGTAGTAATTTAAGTGCCCTTAGAGCCAATTTCACTAACTCTGTTTAAATATTCGGCCATGTCACAGAGTTCAATTCCGTTCGAAATCGGAATTCAATCCACCCTATTTTTGTAGGAGATGGTGTCTAAAAAAGAAAACTAAAATACGGAAATTTGACAGGTGTGTCCAGACTGTGGGAGGCGGTGGTATGCTGGGGCATTCTCCGGCAAGGGCTAGGGAACGGAATTGATCTCTGTGACATGGCCGATTAATTCATATTTAAATGTCGATTTTCATTAATTTTTGTATGGAAAAATGACTTTTAAAAATGAATTGATATTTAAATAAGTTGGTGAAATTGGCTCTAAGAGACAGTTCCGTATAGCTTAGGTCACGTATGCGCTTTATTTCTATGCAAGATACATAATAGACTTCCATCTCTTCATCCCTAATTTTTCTCTGAAAGCTCATAAGTATATCTTCGGATTTCAGTTTCTCAGTTTCCCAAGGGGTTCGAGAAGCGTTCATTGGTTTCTTTGGGTGTAGTTTCAAGAAAAGCTTCGCAATCACTTGTTAGTGGTCACTCCCAATGTCAGCACTTTGCTTGTTACAGACATGGTGGATTATGGTTAATTTTAGGTCAATGGATCTGTTGTTTAGTTTTTGGGTCGAAAAGCTGATACAAAATTTTTAAGTCATTACTCGTAGATATTTATAAAGTGTGATTTTTTTTAGCAACTTTATTTTTGCAACACTGTGTTTGGGAACTCAGCTGTTTTCGTGTATCATGCTACTGTTAAGCATCGTCAAATAAAATTGTTCGACAAGAGCAGCATTAGGAAATCTCTGCACTTTCTGAAAAATATGGCCGAGAGATATCCGGAAAAGGAGAGACATCTGGTCAGGAAGCACAGGCAGGACGAGAAAAAATTCGAAAGATTTAGACTAGACTATCTCCTTTGGAGAAGGATGTGAGTGTCGACACATTCGGTGTTATATCTCGCAAGAGTTTTGGGGCTGTATCGGCAGGCAAGCCCAGCTCCTAAAATAAGGTAGCGGAAAAGGAATATGGCAGTGCCTTGTTTGCCAAGGCGATCAGGTCCTGAACGGTCGGGGCTGACAAGGCACTGTCAGGTAGTAAGGAGAAGGTTGTCAAATCAGATGGCTCTCTTAGGGACCCCTGAAAGGATTCATCGAAGAGAGCAAGATCTGGCGATGACATACCCTCTACTCCACCACTTGTCAGATCGATGGAAACCATGCTTTCGGTACTGGTAGCGCAGAACTCGCCTCTCAGGCCAAACCAATGTAAGCCTTTATCCTCAATGGATTGTAGAGAGAACGCGGGTAAATATCTTTGGTTTGCCGTAGATCAGGAATCTCTAAGGATACTGCAGTTGATGGGGGGTGTTGTGAAGTTCGGCTTGGGGACTGTCATATTTAGATTTGCTAAGTCGAACAATCCCAAGAAGGCTGCGGGTGGTTTAGATACACCTTCACCATAGTGAGGCAGCCCCGGCCGAATTAATAATACGCCTCAAAATAAGGTTTTGCGGATTAAGAGTCACGGGCTACACATTGTATGTCCCTGTCACAGAGGATAAGGTACGAACTTGCATTTTAGCAAGGGAGGGGCAAAGATTAACTTTATTTAATTCTTTTAGTAATGTAGACCTTACAGTTGTTATTGGAGGTGCCAAGGGTAAGCAGGGAATCGTGCTTGCGTCGGTTTATATGCTCTATGATGCTGTTGATCCACCGGGGGCTGGCGTGCAGAAGCTGACGGAGTATGCAAGGGTGAGTAAAGTTGCATTGGTACTCGGCTGTAATGTACCCACGTTCAGGAATAGGGATAGGGCAGAGGTTATAGGCATAATACTAACTAACAGAGATATGAACCTGGTAGAGAACTGTATGGTAGATAAATACTACCTTGTCAGACCACAGTAGGATATAATTCAGTCTTAAATTTACAGGGGAAAGGCGTGACCTATATAGGAATCCAAGAAGGGCAAACTGGGAAACCTATAGGGCCACTGTTGATATTAGAGCAAGGGTCACTCAACAGGACGTGGACACACAAAGGGAAGTGCAAGAGTAGGTGGAGCAATTCTGGTCATTGGCTTTCCCAGGCAAAAGAGAGCAGCCTACGTGGTGGACCAAAAATCTGAGGTCATCGATAAGAAGATTGTTTAATAGGGCGAAACTCACAGGCAGGATTGAAGATTGGAACAACTATAAAGATAATAGGTACAAGGGTGATTACAAAAGGGCGAAAAGAGCCTCATGGAAGAAATGTTGTTATCGAAGAAGAACTGAATTATCGAGGTTTCGGTGAATATTGTCCTGGAAATATTTAAAGAATGAATGGCTAAATCACCGGTCCCAGAGCGCGTACTACTGTCTCTGCTGAGTATCTTTAGGATATGCTTGATTATGATGTTTATACCCAAAGCGGGTAAAGCAAGCCACTCAAAGCCGAAGTATTTCAGATCGATCATTTTTTCATCGTTTCTTTTGAAAACATTAGAACGACCGATTGATCTGCATCTAAGAAATACAATTGATACACGTCATTTGTGGTGCTCAGCATGCCTATCAAAAAGGAAGGTCTCTTGAGAGTGCGCTTCATGACGTGGTTGATGTTATAGCACAAGGAGTACACAACTGGCTGCATTCTTAGACATTGAGGGAGCCTTTAACATTAGTATAGAGGCTATTAGGGAGTCGCTGGAGACACTCAGGGTTCACAACATTCTAGTGGAGTGGATAGTTATCATGCTTAGCAGCAGAAGCATCAACTCGATTATGGGAAAGGGAAAACTGGGGAGATTAGTGACAAGAGGTACTCCACAGGGAGGAGTTTTATCACCTCTATTTTGGTTGTTGGCAATGAACGCAATTCTTAGGCGTTTTACCAGGAGCGGACGGAAGATAGTTGCATATGCGGATGACGTGGTTTTACTGGGAGCGGGAAAGTTACTTCCGACTATCAGTGAAGTCATTGAGTTGGCGATCTATCCTTTACCATCAGCAAAGGACTGGAAGTCAACCCAGAGAAAATCAAGCTAGTCCTCTTTACCAGGAGATACAAAATAGATAGATTTGTACTGCCTAGGATGGGAGGGGTATAGCTGAGACTAGCAGAGGGAGGGAAATACCTAAGTGTTTTCCTAGATAGCAAGCTTTCTTAAAAAAAGGAACACGCAGAAATGGCTAAAGAAACGGCTCAATGCCTACTACGCATGCAGGAACTCCATAGGAATGAACTGGGGTCTGCAATTGAAGATAATAAACTGGATTTACACATCGGTTGTCAGAACGGTTATTTCCTATGGTTGTGTGGTATAGTGGGAGGCATTGAGGAAGGAAAGTCACAGGAGATTACTAGCTAAGGTTCAGAGGTGTGCTTCGCTGGGCATCACAAGTGCTCAGCTCAGGCTGCCTTGGCGTCTTTCTTCATCTACTTCCTACAGAGGACTTTATGGCGGGAACAACGACTAGAATTCTCCTTAAGACTAGATGAAGCTGGTTTGGTGAGGACAGGAATAAGAGGTTACACGTCAATCTTAAATGAGATAAGTTTTAGTGATCAGGGATCAGAAAACCCTAGCTTCACGGACTATAAGGTCGCTGAAATTGATTTTAGTAAAACACCCTCACTAGTAATTCTGGTTAAGGACTATTGGGTCAGATCCGATAAGCTAGATGAGGGTAGTCCGGTCTTTACAGACGAGTCAAAAATGGGGAAATCACAGGGGCTGATGTCTATATCTGGGGAACGAACATTCGTAGCTCTTTCAGACTGCCGAATGAATGCAGCGTTTCCCAAGCTGAAATCTTGGCGATCCTTAGGGCCACGGTATTAGTGGCCAGAAATGTAACTGAAGTAGAGGAGGTAACCTTCTACGTCGACAGCCAGGTAGCGTTAGAAGCTTTGAAGGCACACAAAGTCAAATCGAAACTTATTAGTGACTGTAGGAGAGCCCTCAACTTTCTTATGGACAAATATAGTGTCAGACTATGTTGAGTTCCTGGTTACAGCAGTGTTGGAAGGAACTGAAATTGCCGATGAGCTGGCAAGAATAGGGTCGGCGTTAGATGAAGGAATGTGTCAGATCGGTGAAATTACCGATGGGTCATTACTACAGGGAACTCAGTGGTTGGGTAGAGAACAAGAACAACTGTAGGCGAAGTAGGGTTGTAGAGACCCGACTTGACTTGCGAGGATATCAGGGGCTTCATCATGTGAATTCGGTGGCTTAGTGACGGATAATACTGGAACTTCTGGGGTTAAATATTACTATTAACGGGTCAATAGAAGGGAGTCACAATGGACCCAACTGGGTCTTCTAGTGGACGTGTGTTATAGTACCGCCCTTGCTAACCTAACCTAACCTAAACGCATAAATATATAAATGTAGAATTTGCTTGGCACCGACTTCGAATAGCATTTTACTTTTTTTTAACTTACAAAAAACAAGCAACTAAACCAGTAAAAATTAATGATTTTTCCTTTGAAACCCTTCTATTGCGAAAATTTGGAAAATGCACAAAATAAAACTAAACTCGAAATCAAGGCGAAGTTTTCCAGTTACGTTTCTTTTGATTTGTTTTATTTCGCTATCGATATTAAAATACAAAAAACAAACAGCCCTATTCTGAATAACAATTCCCCGAGAGGTTTTTCCTATTCCTTGTTGCCCTATTTAAAGAAAAAATCATTTGCAATCTTTCAGATAAAATAGAAATAACTTTAAACAAAAGAACTGACTTCGAAAATTCGAGAATCTCTCTCTCTCTCGCCATCTGCTTAAAACTGTATTCGTGTATGTATATTTATTTGTATAAGAAGCCGATTGAAGTTCGGCACTCGGGTGCCATTTTGGCCGGTTATGGGTTTTAGAATTGGGCTGAAACAATTATTGAATTTTTTTTTGACATGCGCTAAATAAAAATAAGAAATTACAAATTGTTATTTTATACATATGTATAGATATTGCATTTATTAAAAAAAAACTAGAGTTAAAAATATACCATTCTGGGTGAGTAATAATGATTATTATTTTAAACTTGGTAAATTTGTGATGTATGTATGATTTAGACTTAATTTTAATGCTATGTTAGTTAATACGACTCTTATAATGCTAACTTTGGAATTCATTCAATTATTATTAATAATACGTTTCGATGTTCGGGCTGTTATGCGTGGATGAAAATATAAATAGTAAATGATCATAAAAATAATACCCGTATAGTAGAACGCTAAAGTCATGCCACACAAGGAATAAAACAGTACAGCCACAGATCGTAAGTCACTGTTGGCATAAAATATGAAAAATATTACACAATTAAAGTTCTCCAACGAGCAAATTATATAATAGAGAAAATATTTATAACGCGTAGGAGCATCTCGTACTGAAATAAAAGTGAAAATATAAACAACTCCTACGACCAAAGAAAAAATAAAGTTGCACAAAAAGTTGCGAGCGAATTTCGGTCTTTCAACTATGAAGATGACAAAGCCAAATAATAAAGCATGAACTAGACAAGCGATTAAAGTCCACACGGGAAATACACTGGCTACAAAAGCAATGCAAAGAGTACGAGACACTAGAGGAAAATAAGAATAAAAAAAAAAGAAAAAAACGAAAAAGAAAACAAATTAAAAAAGAAGAAACATTTTAAGCTTACTAAATAAATTTTAATATATGTACATTAGGGCGACTCACTGAAAAAAGTTTTTGTTATCCCTGTCAAATTAAAGTCCGCTCTTTTTGATGAGTATTCCCTAAATATTTGAGAAGACCAGCGATGACAATTCGTGAGCTGGACCGTGTCTAAAAAAGAGGTATATTTTTGAAGGTTTTTGAATATTGTTGCATTTTCTTCCCAGACAACATATTAAAAAAAGTACTGCATCCGAAAGATTTTTTTCAAGCCGCTTCCAATGATGTATTAAACTTTACCATTCGTACCATGAGCAATGCGTTATTCCATAAAAACTTTTTTAAGAATTTTCATAGCAGGTGCTACTTATAGATATTAAAATAAGGATTATTAAATTTGAGTCATTGTTAATTTATTTCTGTTGTTGGCTCTCGCGCGAACGTTTGCGAAAACTAAGTTCGAAAAACTTAAAACCTTTTTTAGACACGGCCCAGCTCAAATGTTTTGGGAAGTCCTCATTAAAAAGGCCAATCAACGTGAGTCTCTCTAATGTACATACATATGCACATGCAGTGACTTCCAAAACTGTTTATAAAAGCTTTAAAATTTAAATATTAATAATAGTTTTTTATTAAACAAACACAAAGAAAGTTTATAGTGCGTTTACTTACAGCTGACCAAAATCTACTATTTAAAAGATTTCGACCAATATCGGAGCAGATTTCCCTTACAAAACACAATCTACTTCGTCACTAGATTTAGTCGAAATCTACTTAAAATCTAGTAGAATTTAGTGATGCAAATATAGATTTTTTTTTTCTTCAAAATTGTACTAAAAAAACAAACCGAAACCGTGTGAATTAGCTACATTGCAGTTGTTTGGTTGAAGTTTGTTACCGGTCTCCACTAGCCATGAACTTGGTATGGGCGTCATGTCGGACATCGCAAATGGCTAATGGAGACCGCTCATGTCCCTGTTTCGTCCATGCTCTGACATTGATGCCCGAACATACACATGTCTGAGCAACAATGTTCGGAATGAGATTCACCGTCCGCAACCATTTGCAATAGAAAAAAAGAGACAGAACAAAATTGGTAAATACTCGTATTCTATCTCTATTTCACTAACGCAAAATATTTTGATATACCTGAACATGAACATCGCACGTATGTACCACAACACAGAAGTTGGTAAATTTTTCACAGTTGTTCTGCCGGCGTCATGTTCATGTCATGTCCAAGTCGATGGCTAGTGGAGGTTAGGTTAGTCGGGGGTGGTCAAGGATCTCGCATAGACCAGGATTGATCCTTAGCGGTACCAGCAGATGACAAGAAACATGTAATTGTGGCAGCTTAGTTCGTGGTGCCTGTATCGAATGACTCCCACACAGATTTAACAAACCTTAGTAGTTTGCACATTTCCATTCCCGATACAAGTTCAAAACTCCGAAAAGTGTGATCACAAAAGTGCCACAGTAGATGTACTACTGTCTCAATTACGCCGGGTTCCTTACATTTCCTGCAGGTACCGTCCAGTATTTGTCCTATTTTGACGGCATACGAAGCCGTCCAGCAGTATCCAGTTAATACCCCACTAGAAGTCTACAGTTGCTTCTGGTTAGTGATAAAAGGAATTTAGTAGCTTTAGGATCATAGGAGCTCTACATAATTTTAGAAGTTTTGCAAGTTTTCGTCGCACGTCAACTTTTCTCCGCTTCTTCCTTCATCTTAAGAGTCTATGATCCATTTGGTTTTCGGACATATAACGTTTCCTCCACCGGTGATTGGCTAGTGGAGACGAAGGGTTAAGAAAATTGTAGTCATTGGTTTTTATCTTGGATGCGAAATCTTGATAAATGTAAAAAACAAGCTTGGTGTATAGCAGCTACGTCCAAGCCATATGCACAATGTGCAAACTTTTACAAAATAACTTTTGTGCTTTCACACCGACGAGAGTACAACATCCACAACAACAACACAGCAGACAACAATGCTTGCTCCTGCTTTACTAACTGAGAAACAAGAAAAAATGTAAGAGCTTTCAAAGCTGTTTACCTCAAATGCAAATATCAGTGTATGTGTGTTTGAACGTACTTAGCTGGGGTATAGGGATATAGAAGAAAATTCGTAATTTGTTTAAAAAAAAATGCCTATAACTAGGAAACTAAGGCTCGCTGCCAATTATTGTTATTTTATTATCATTAATATAGTTTTAGGCATGGTTCCTTGTATGTACAAAAATTAAATGCTTTAAAAACTAAATTAAATTAGTTGTATTTCAATTATCTCGTAGTGCCTTTTTATTGTTTATTAAATTAGAAAACACGACTTGTGACCTATGAATGAATTAAGTCAAACGGGAAGCACAGGACACTGCGACCAAAGTAGATCTATTGTATCCCCTGCCAGGTGCTAGAGCACTTCATCTAGACCTACTCGCCTGATGAATCTCAGGATTGCCAGTGGGTCCTGAGTTGGCAGTTACCAATCCTCTAATATGTGCTTGCCCAATTGGCTATATCTTCTGTGGCATAACGCTTCACAGTCTTGTGACCTAGCTGGAGTCCCTTCTTAAATCCACGCGCGTTTACATGAAGACTTTTTTGTCGCAATAGTCAGGGTACTTTTTAATATTTAATTTGATCAATGCTTTTTATTCCTTCATTCGCATAAGTGTTGCCGCAAAGGGACTTATTGTTTGTTTGGGAAATGTAGAATTAATATGTCCATATATTTTTATTACTTTTTTTATTTACTTCCAAAATACAATAATTCCTTTTCTCTCTTTACTTTATTTCTTTATAATTTTTTTATTATAGCTGTTTATTTCATTCATGTTATAAACAATTTGTCTAACTGGCAACACTGCTTGTTCATTGCATAGAAAATACGAGAGAAAGAAATATGTGAGAGAGAAGAGTTATTTTATTTATTTATTTATTTAAACATATTATACAAAGTAAATTTGCATAATATGGTGTTGCACAAATATGGGCGGAGTAACTAGACCATATTTTAAAAAAGTTTTATGACTCACTGTACACGACCTATGCCTTAACATAGGAAGCAGCAACGTGGTTGTTAAAGAAATTCCACAAAAAACCGCAAGATTATACGGTTATCCGTGGCAGATCAGTCAACCAGTGCGAGCGAGACGAAAAACTTTCGAATGCCAAACAACGCACACAAGCCTGACCACACTTAAGAAATAATTACGATGACGCGAGAGATGTTCTTCGACAAAGAGCTGCTTAACGACTCGAGAAGAGTTAAAATTATCGCTTCAATTCCCAGTACGTGCGACTTTTGCTACCTTGCAAGCTTCTCTACACTTCTCGCCAACAAACACGACACGCAGGCGACGTGTAGCAGCTAGGCCACTCTTCATCTAAGCGGGCTCTAACAAAAACTCAGCTACAAGCAGCGTGACCGTTTGACCGACTAAACTGGCAAATTGCCACTTTTTCGACTGCCTTGCCACTTTTTGTCCCCCTTTTTTTAGAGTGAACTATATATAAATACATTAAAAATATAAAGTTTAATGTAGTTTTCTCGTTTTTTTTTTTTATTTTCCCCCTTTTATTTGATAAGTGGCACCAAAAGGGGCACTTTTTGAAAAATGTCATCGGTCACCCTGGCTACAAGTGTGCACAAAAATAAAAATATAACGGTATCAGTAACTACCAAATCATTCGCATTTTTTCAAGTTTTGCCATATTTACATTCATCATCAGTATATCCACAGATTTAAAAAAAACTAACATATCGTCGGGTGGTTACTGGTTTGCCGCAGGAATAATGTATTTTAAATACTGTGTGGCAAACCAGTAACCACCCGACGATATAGCGCATCATTCATCTATAACCTATAATATAAAAATGAATCGCTGAATGTGTTGCTAAGCGCAAATCTCGAGAACAGCTGAACCGATTTCGCTAATTCTTTTTTTTGTAATATTCCTTGAAGTACAAGGATGGTTCTTACGGAGAACAATTTAAAAAAATTTCCTGAAAAAGTCTAAAAACGACACTTTTCTATATTCCCATACAAAAGATATAAAAATGAATTTATCTAGCTTCACAGGCGCATACAATATCAACAAATATGCTGGTGTTGTGTGTTTGACGATACAAAATATTAATTTTTTTCTCTCTAAAATCGTTTCGTGTTCTTCGTGCCTATTTTGCTCAGGGCGAAACGACCCGAATACGCACAAAATCAAATTTTTTTTGTCACTAAAACTTCGTGTTGGGTCGTGAGTGCTCGCGTCACGAAAAAACACGACACGCGTCCATCTCTAGTTTGTATGTATATTTGCGCTCATCCGATCGCAGTTAGTGTACTTAGTGTGTGAAACTCCGGGAGTGTTTAAGGGTATTAACTTTTTAAAACCTAGGACCAGGAACGCAATAGGGGGAAATTTCTGCCCCTCCGAAACGTTCGAACCGACTTTGATGAAATTTTGAACATAGATAGATCTCTGTGTAAAAAGTTACATATGCTATGCTCATTTTTAAAACTAGGACCAGGAGGGCGATAGGAGTAAAATGTCTACCCCTAAGAAACGTTCAAACCGATTTTAATGAAATTTAGAACATAGATAGATCTGCATGTAAAAAGTTACATAGGCTATGCTCATTTTTAAAACTAGGACCACGAGGGCGATAGGAGGAAAATGTCTACCCCTAAGAAACATTCAAAATCAATAAAATTACTCAATATGAATTTAATATTTGTGTAGTGTCTTTCCTTCAAATTTATTTTAGGTGGTGGAGTAGCAACGCGCCAAAAAAATTATTATAATTTATTGAACAGTATTGAAAGTCACTGTATATACTCGTATATTGTATGTATTTTTACCTGTTATACAAAAATGCCAACACAATTGCAATATTACACCTTTTGTACTTATATTGAATTTATCACTTTGTGAATAGCGATTATAACGATGATACACTGAGAGACACCAGGCCATGCTGCCAAAATACGATATAATGGCTACAATTTGTAAATCTTGCAAGCGGAGTTTAAAAATAATAGAAAAAATTAACATTTAGATTTAATTTTTTCATTAATTATTACATGACTTACTTGACATTTTGTCAACGTGGGATAAAACTATTGATATTTGTAGAATTTTTTGTGGTGCTGATTCCAAGAAACATTCAAACAATCGTATAAATGACACATCACTTTCTTCACGTATGTTAAGTTTGTAATTTCTATAATGAGTTATGATTTACAACAATAGTATATTTTATTTTTATTATATCGGCTGAAGAACACCTCTCGCACCATCTACTCTGTAATTCGAAACGAAAGAAAGAGCTTTAGAATTTATGTACATGTTATCGAGATACAAATTCGACATCGTTTTCTTTCGTTTCGAATTACAGATAAGACCTCCAGCCTTGTGTGTGTTGCTTGGCCTTCGAGAGTTTTGTGTCTAAGTAGTTATTTTTAGTTTTTATTTTTGTGTTATTTTGTGCTATTTTCCATTAGAAAGTGCAAACTTTTTTAATAAGATTTATACTGGTGGAGACCATAAAAAACTCTACGAATGGATATGGGAAACTCTTACTTCCTACAGCAAGGTATACATCGTTAGCTAAAATGCAAAAAGGCGTAACTAACAAAAATATAATTTTACAGGAGAAACAAAAAATTAAAAAAAAAACTGAACAAACGTGTATTTAATTAAGTTCCCTTGTTATTTGTTAATAAAAGCGTCATTTTTGATCGCATAAGTGTAGTATTTTGTCAAGACATACATATGTAGTTTAATGGCAATCATAATAATCAATCAAAAAATCGATTTCGAATTTTTTGTTAGTTACGCCTTTTTGCATTTTAGCTGACGACATACATGTGTCGTTTTCAGTTATCAAAGGCTGTGTTCTATTTGGGACACAATTTGGAAAAAAAATTTTGTAAAAAGGTAATAGAAAATTAGAGTTGAAGCTGAATCGAACAAAGTTACTTGTTTTGTAAAGATTTTTGTTTCGGCCTTATCATGAATTCCACATGTGAAAATTTACGAATAAAATTTTTCGTTCACATGGATTTTAATTTCGTATCATCAATTCCAATAAAATTAAAAACTTAGATATTTCCACTTTTTCATAAATTCTCAAAATATTTTGCAATCGTATGAAGTTTTTTGAAAAGAGTACTAATTGTTCACACGTTCAGAACTTTTCATTTGAAATTTTATTTATGATAAGCCTACTTATGTTCCATAAGCAGGAACGAATTACATATCGGTGGTCTCAATTAGAAAGGCCCTAACTCAAATAATTGTAACTTTACAGGAGAAGGTAAAACATAATATAAACTGTAATATTCACAATCAACCGTATTGCGTATGTCGAGTCGAATATTCGACTACGAGAATTTTGTATTTGATTAAACAAACTTTATACAAGTTTTCTTTATTCTATGAAAAAATTCTCGTAGACGAATATTCGACTCGACGCAATGCGGGTGAATGTAAATTTTTTTATAAAACTGCTTGTAAAACGTTATTTTTTACACTATTGCAATATATTTTTGTGAGAAGGTGTATTTGTGTGAAATGTATTGGAATCACTGAAAAACTCAATTGCGGAAAAAAACACGAGTTAGGGCCTTTCTACCTGCGACGATCAATATAGAAGCTGCTTAACCAAAAAAAAAAAAAACAAACAAAAATTCCTAATACATATCGCTCATTTACTCAAGCAACGGTATAACTCAAAACAACCAGTTTGCCAGAAAAAGAGTTTGAAGTTTTCAAGTTGTTTGTAACTTAATGGAAAAAGAAAATTTTATTTTTCTAAACAAGACGACACATAATTGTATGAAATTTTTACAAAATATGAAAAACGATTTGATTATTTATTTAGTTTGCATCGCTAACTCAAAAATTCCATTTTTTGAGTTATGACGTTGTTGCAGTAATAAACTAAATAATAGTTTAAAAAAAATGCCCTTACAAATTCTGACTAAGGCACACTTGATGTACAAATAATTTTTTTTTTCATAAGACGGTAAATGCCAAATAAATATACTTCGGTACTTCTTATTGCCAAATTTCTGGCGCAATGGTTTAATAGGCATATCCTTGCGAAGTACAAACGACGATTTGGGCTTTTCTGCTATATTTAAAATAATTTTCCTGCCCATTTTTCACTAATATTTATTAGAAAGTAATATTTTTCTTCTACGAATAGTTCAACGTATAAATCAAATTCGACTATTTGCCAAATAGAAAAAATTTGTATCTTATTTGGCTTTTTTTTTGGAAAAGGACATTTTCATTTATCTTCATAAAACGCTCTTTCCGATGGTAATCAAATTTTAACTATCGAAAAAGAATTTCAAAATATGTGGCGTAATAGAAACAGAAGTTTTAGTGGTTCTAATCATATGATAAGAAGAGTATATATTTCTAAATATCGTTCATTTACTAAGATAACGTCATAACTCAAAAAATTAGTTTGCTAGAAAACGACTTTCAAGTTTTCAATTTACACGCAACTTAATGGAAAAAGTTCATTTAATTTTTATCTCAAGAGTTGAGTAAACAAGATATTTTTATAAAATTTTTACACAATATGAATAAGGATGTGAGGATGAACTTGAAAATCTAATTTTTTTTTGAGTTAGTACGTTGTTTTATGAGCGATTAAGGATTTTGTTAATAAACTTGCACTTTTTCATCAAATTTTCATATTGAATTTTTTTTAGATAACAAATTTTTGCATTATTTTGTGTATGGATTTAAAAAAAAATATAGCGCAAAGTTACGTTCTACTTACTTTAATTGTTCTTGCTTATCACCCATCAACTCAGCTCTTTTGCATTTGATAGCGAACATCAAACTGTTCCAATAACGTAATAAAAAGGTAGATAATAGGACTAGGCACAGAGTTTCTAAGGTTTTGCAAAAACCTTTATTGAATTTTCCGTCTATATAACACCTAAAACAGCAAAATGCATTAAGATACAATACTAAATTTATAAGAAAATAAAATTCGCTACTAACATATTGGCATGTATTAGCATTGTTACAAACATGGGCGTTACTATACATATCACAGTCCATATAAAGTAATCATGATGTCCTTGACTATAGTAACTTATAGCAAGTTTAACATTTATCCACACAGCTACTGCCCGCAATATCATGGAAATGAAAGTGGAGCATATCTCCCAATAGCTAATGGAAGCTTTTATGTTTCCATGCATGCCTTCAAGTTTGTTACCATCAACTTCCATCCAGTTATTTTGTTGTTGCTGCGATATGGTTGCAAGTCCAAAATATGGAGCAGAGCGCAATTGTTTGAGCTGCTGTTCTTGCTGTTGCTGTTGCATTATCAAATATGGTTTAGAGCGCAGCGTGCTCAATTCATTTGTTGTATCTATTAATTCATTTGATGAACTAGAGTATGAAGCGATTTGAGTGGATAAAGGTGGAGTTTGTGGGGATTTATTTTCACAATTACAACTAGACACTTGACTCATGATTTTTGAGGATTCTTTGTACTTTTCTTAAGTTTAATTCATTTTTGTTTTTTGGTTTATTTATGTTTTTGGAATGTTTCTTTGTTATTTATTCACGTACTTGCATACACATATATGTATGTATATATGTACATATTTAATAATTTAAGCAGTTTTTCTTAACTGGGCGAGATTAAAAAATTTATTAAAACCAAAACAAGCAAAAATATTTACAATCAGCTGCCGTATATTAAAGATCAGTTGCCAACTGTGTGTGCATAAATTTGAGTGCAGAAGTTGGCAATGTTTAACAAGTAACTATGTTAAATTGGCAATACTGGAAGTTAATTTAAAATTAAAAACAACAAACACATTTACGTTGTTTTTTCTTGTTGTTGTGCAATGGTAAACCAATATAAGTCAAAAATAAAATAAAAAATTAAAAACCCTTGCTAAATCTATAGTTGTAGTGACTTGGCATAGGAAATCTTCTTACCCTTACATTTAAGATATGTATAAGACGTGCTTTAAGGTATAATACGTGCTTGAAAGGAAAGTTTTTGCATAACATTTTAGACCACCAAATATCCGATGAAGGGGAACTTCTTGTTTCTTTTTACTCGACTGCGCAACGCAAAGAATGGTATTATGTTTATCAGACTATGTATGTATGTATGTCTGTTCCTTTGCGGCACTATATAAACCGAACGTGTGGACTGATTTTGATGATTCTTACATCAATCGATTTGTCTTAATGCTGGGAGTGTCACAGTAAACTCAATACGGTGGCAAACAGACGCCATTTTGTAAATACGAAAAAAAAATAAAAAATTGGCGAACTATATCATTCGACAGGTATTTTAAAATCTTTAGGTTTCTCTTATGATTTTTCATTTCGAATTACCATTTAGGATATTTAACGGTTGAAAATTGATCGCCGTCGGGTTTTTATTTTTTGAATTAATAGTTGTTTTAAGAAAAAACAAAATGACCTATACAGCAAAATAAATTAAAAAATATCCATGTCAAAAAATTAATCTTGATTTAGTTATTTGTTCGCATTTTTGTTGCATTTGTTGAAGGGATACATTTTACATTTTAACTATAAGTACACTCAGGGAAAATCAGTAAAGTAAAGTAAAGATTGCTGTATTAACGAATGCACCCAAGATTTTATGAAAATTTAGATTTTAGTCAACTTTTTTAATAAATACATAGTTACATATTATGTAAGTCATTATTCTTTTATTTATATCTTTATAATAAACTTTATTCTATATAATATCAATCAGGGCTATCATGAATAAAATTCGGCGTGAAATTTCTCCAATTTCCAATTTTTTCCCCTATTATTTGCTATCAGGCATGTTCTGAAAATCACATTTTTCAAATCACTAGTGATTTTAAAAGTAATAATGGTCCTGTAGACGTTTTTAAAATCATATACAGGGCAATTATGAATAAAACTCCCAGGGAAATTTCTCCCTATTCCAATTAGAATTTTTTGTTTTCCCTATCACTTGCCATTAGTTGGAATTGTTCCCTGGGAAAAATTTCCCTGGGAGTTTTATTCATAATTGCCCACATACTATAAATTTCTTTCAGAAATGATATTTGATGCTCATTAAAATAGAAAAGTTTAAAAAAAAGAGCGAACAAATATATGCATGACCACAATTACTTTTAAGATCACTAGTGATTTGAAAAATGTGATTTTCAGAACATGCCTGTATGAGTTGGAATTTTTCCCTGGGAAAAATTTCACGTGGAATTTTATTCATGATAGCCCTGATTATTAATAAATAAATAAAATATACATATATGTATTTCGATATTAATTCCATTGAAATGTTTGAAATTTTGTTCGATATCGAGCGTCGTAATTTGACCTATGTTGAATCCGTGTACAGACATACATATGTATGTATGTACTTCAAAGCTTAAATAAAAAACAAAATTATACACATCTTTTGTTTTTTGTAATATTTTTTTTTTTATTTTTTACTTTATTATTCTCATTATTTTTTTTCTCATTCTCATTAAACTTAAATCTGCGGTATTTATCAGTAAGAACTGCATGTAGTTTTGTTTGTTTATTTATTTTTAATATTATTCAAACTTGCATACAATCTTTATTTGAATTTACTTTATGCATATATGTATGTATACGTATAATTTTTAGACGTTTGTTAAAAACTATATATGTATGTATGTATGTATATGTGCTATATATGTAATTATCGTTAATGTTTTGTTTGTATGTATATATGTATGTTGCGGTTTTTAATGGTATATAAATTTTAATGACATTTTTTATGTGTTTTTTGTTTGTTTTTACTTCTAGTAATTTTATTAATAGTTTTTCAATGAGGATTTTGTCAATTATATACTAAAAAGTTTATTTTATATATATTTTTTTAATAATTACAGTTTGTTTAATGATTTTTTTTGCCATGTCGAATGCTAAAACAAAAAGAATATTCTATGTTCGAGTTTTTTTTTTTGTTTGTTTTTTTTTAATTTTAACGAAAATATTTTTATAAATACAAGTTGTTCATTGGAGTTACATATTTCGCTTTCGTGTAAAAATTATTTCGAATGCTTTCTAAAAATTTTACACATTTTTTTAATGTTTAAGAAACTTTCTGGTAAATTTTTTTTATAATTTGCTTCTTTCAATATTTTGTATTTACGATTTTTTTTTTTTGAAATTAAACTAGTTTTTAGGTCTTAAAATATGCGTTTTTTTCTTATGTTATGCCCTAAAATATGCAAGACTTGCTTGGTTTTATTTTTCTTTCTTCATAGTTGCTGCTTGTCAAAACAATGAAATCAAATTTTATAATTTCACAATTGTTTAATTTATATTATGTATTTATTTAGAAGGTTTAGTGGATTTTTCTCTTAAATATTTAAAATATATTTCTAAATATTTGTTGTTGTAATGTTTACATTTTTTTTCGCATAATTAATAATTATTGTATTTTATTGAAAAGTTAAAAAAAATTGAGTTTTTGTTTTTAAGCATTCACTCATTATTACTAAGAAAAATTAAATCAAAATTAATCATTTTGCAAAAAGAAAAAAAATCTTTCATTCTTATTGCTAACTTATGTATTTACGAAAAAAAAGTATTCAAAACTAAATTACAGTTAAAAAACTACATAAAATTCTTTAAAGTACAACTTATTTGTTTTTCTGTTTAATTCTAAGCTCTATAAAAAGTTCAAAGTATTTTTTTTAAATTTGAAATAAAATTCATAAAAAACGTCATAAAAAATTATCAAAATACATACATACATATATATACTTTTTGTTGCTTAATAAGAAATAATTGTATGCATGTATTTAGAGGGAGCGTGGTTGCGTTTTAAGGGTTTGATTAAGAAATTAATATTTAATAAAAATTACTTGAAATTTACTTGCTGCTTGATTTTTTTTATTAATTTATATTTATTATTATTTCTTTTTATTAATTTTAGCTTAGTTTGTGGTTTTAATTTTTTTTTAAATTTCAAGTTTATTTTTAAGCAATAACATGGTGTTTTTTCTTCAAATGAATTTTCAATGGTATTTTTGTTTTATTTTAAAGAAAAACCTAATTCTACGTATGTATGTATTCCAACCAAATTGATCTCGCAGTTTGAAGAAATTTAAGGGTGAAAATGTTTAAAGAAAAAAAAGATGGTTATCAATAAATAAAAATAATAATAACAGTAATAATAAATCTTAATAAAGTATAAAAGTTATTCCAATGTTGAGTTTACGTGTTCTCACACTGCACGTACAAATTGACATACATACATACATATGTACATACATATGTAAATATGCATGTTTGTATATATATAACTATACATAATCTATTTTAAATCATAATAACTGAAAAATTCTTATACTGGGACACTAAAATTTGTGTTTATTATATAACTGCAATGGTAACATTGTACATCGCGCCAGTGCGGCATATTAACCGTTACTTTTTGACTAACAGTTGGCAGCATGGTAAAAGCTAATGAAAAAATAAAACTAATATCAAGGTGTACATATGTATTTATATAACCAGGTGGCAGCGCTGATTCAGCTCATTTTTTGCTCTATTTGCTTTGTAGCTGACGTATGTCAAAAAATTCGATTTCTTTTGGTTTTGGTACAATCATTTTTGTGATTTTGACGTTCTTTGGTTCTTTACAAAGCTATGGTTGTCGTATTTTTGTATAACAATTCCTTACGCAGTCACCTGTGCGTGTATGAAAACATGCACGCAGTACTAATTTTAAGAATGCCCTTTAAATTTTTAAGAACTGATTGCATGGAAATTGGTGTTGCTACCGTTAGTTTTAGTTTTCTCTTAGAATGCATTGAATAAAAGAAAGGTTCCCAATCTATGAATATCTACTATTTTCATCTTAAATTTTTGTATGTATGTACGAATATTTAAGCAAAATTTAAATTTTTTGAAAATAATTTAATAATTTAATTTTTAATTTTAAATTAAAAGGAACATACTACATAACTACATACTTTGTTTGAAATTAAAAAGAAAAAAATTATGTTTTTATTATTTTATTTTATTTAAAATTCCTTTTCTTGCTATTTTTTTGCCCTTAATTGTTTATAACTGTTACTTTAATTTTTTGTTTTTATTGTTATTAGTTTATGGTGATTATTTGTTATTTTGCATTCAATATATATGTAAGTATATATAAATATAATTCTATATATAAATATGAATATATTTTTAATTTTTTTATATACTAAATACATTTTTAGTATATGTTTTTTTATATATATGTATGTATGTATGTATATTTTCATTATATTTTGTATACTATTTGTCATTAATAGATATAATTTGTTCCTAAAAATGATTAATATTTTTCAAATAGGAATACTTTCGAGCCTGAACTTGTTTGCATTGTTTTTCTTTTTATTATTATTTATGTTTTGTATATATGTATGTATGTATGTATGTATATTTTTTTAAACAATATACTTATATATACATAAGATTCATGCAAAAAAGTAAAAAAAAATGTATAATTCTTTTAAAAACCATTTAATCTTTTGCATAAACGTTACAAAGAGTATAAAAGAAATATTTATTTGCTGGTTTTTTGTTATACACATACATATCTATACATCTGTGTGTATTTTATATTTGGCCAATTCACAAAGTGTTCTATTGTCATAATGTTTTAATTTATTTTATTTTTAAAGCAAAATTTTAGTACAATCTTACCGTATGACACAATGGAACACTTTGTGAATTTGGCCAATTGATTATATAGAATTTATATTCAAAATTATTTACATTTAAATTAAAATAACAATAATAATTTTATTTACAATAACCAGCTGCAAAATGATACATAATTTAATTTAAATTACGATAGTATGTTGTATATAAATTTATGTATTGCAATAAAAATGCTTTATAATTTTCAAAAGAATATCTGGTTTACAAGCTAAACAGTTTGTAAATTAAGGGCATAAAATTAAAATTTTTATCAAAAAAAAAATTTTTGTTTTAATTCTAAATTTGTTTTTGTTATGCAAAAAAGTGTATATGTAGAGTGAAGAATTCTAATTAATACAACTAATATAAAATAACATTTGTAACAAGATTGTTTAGATAAGATTTCTGTTCAAATGTAAGAAAAATTCGACTTCAGCAGAAAACTTATATGAAAAGCACTAATTTTTTTATGCAGTGGGTCTACTGTGTATTTCGAAACGAAAGAAAATGCTTTCGAATTTACATGCAATAAACATGCAAATTCCAAAACATTTTCTTTCGTTTCGAATTACACAGTAGACACCCAATATGTTAAATATACACAAAACGATTCAAATAATCACATCACATGTTTTTGATTTACGATTTTTAAGTAATTTGTGTGTCTAACTTACCTGTCCCCACAATGTCGAAAAGTCTAAGAAAATTAAAATTTTTCGTTACTGTCTTCAATATAAATATAATAACGATATCGACTTGTCGACATCGTGGGACAGGCAGTAAATTGTTTTTCAATGCACACCTAGAAATCTTTAGTTTTTTTCAGCAATTGGCGGATGGGTATAAATAAATTCAAACTTTTAAAATCGTATACATATTAAGAAGCATCAGAATTTCTAATTTGTTTTGTATAAGAATGTGTGATACTAATTCTACATAAATTGGAAATTATGAGTCGATTATGGATGGCAACTGAAATTTAGTTGCGTTGCCAGGTTTTAAAATGCTATTCCGGATGCCAACTGGCAACTTACAACAATTGTTAGTTACTGTTAATTTCAGTTGCCAAATTGCAATTATAATCACCCCTATTGTGAATAAAATGTGAAAGTTTTGTTCCCATTAAATTTTCATTCCCCATGATGGGAAATTTGCTACCGGGAAGTTGATGGGAACGTTTGTTCCCGCTATGGATTCGCAGTGAATGTAAAAAACGGGGAAACAATTTTACAGCATGAAAATTAATTGAAAATCAAACAGATGTGTTTGATAGTAAAAAATATACAATTTTTTTTTTCAAATGCAATGTTTTTAAGTTTAAAGTAATATGTTTAAATAGTTTGGGTGCAGTGGAAAAAATTCTTAAGTATGCTATCGCTATAAAATTTACTGCATGTGAACCAAAGATGTTCATATTCAATGAAAAAAATGTGTTGTACGGAATTATTGTTATTAATTATTCACTGATCTTATCCTAAAGTAAATTTTTTATAACTTTTTAATATTTAATTGGAAAAAATCCATGTGAAAAAATTCATTCACGATAAGGTGAATCAAAAAAGAGAACAGATTTCGGGGGGAAATTTATTCACGATTGCAATTTGGGGAAAAGGGAAAAACTGTTCACGATAGGGGTAAATGGCAATCACAAATTTTTAGTTTTTACAGCAAAAAAGTGGTGTAAAATTAAAAAAAAATTTAATTTAAGTTAAATCAACTCCTTATTTTTGCCTGTTATTTCTAGCCATAGATATCTATCGCGTAAGTTGAATTTTATTAGGCAAGCTCGTATATTAATACTTTAGGTAAATTATCTGTATGTAGAAATAACGGGCATTAGGAAGGCAAAAAAAAAATATGCTTTAAAACTAAAAATATAAAATTGTTAGTCAAAAATTATTTTAAGCAATAAAATTTACTCACTGTAGATCTGGATTTGAATTGACCCTTAAATGCCATCTATTATAAGTATGCGTGAAGACCCATTAATTTTTGGAATTTGATTAAGTTGCTTGATACTGATTTTTTATTTCAATTCGTCTTTCAACTCAATAGGCGAGTTGAACAGGTGATCACCATTATTTTAAATAAATAAAATCATTAATTACTTCGTTTAGTTTTTAGAGCACTTTCATTGCGCGAGCACTTTGAGCCGTTTCCTTGATGACGGCATCCAGGAAATGGAATTGATAATCAAGTTTCATGCAGCCTGTTTCACAGCTTTCAATTGAGGTAGTTTACACGAGACTAATTTTTATGCAGCACAATTTTTGTTTTTTTAAGAATACACGAGACTAATTTATCCTGCATAAAAATGTATACGTATACACAGCTTTGTGTGTGTTAGTGTTTTTCGTATTCATTTAACATTTGCAGTTTTCTAAGTTGTGTGTGTATTGGTTTTGTGCTGCTAATGCGGGGTTGTAGCTGGTTGAAAAATTATGCCAAACACAAAACCCCTCTCTTTGCCTCTCTCACCCACAAACTGGCATGTTATGCCAGCACAATTAATCCCGTGTAAATCAGCGCATTCACCAATGAACTTTTTAAGAAACTGTGTTTTTACTGTTTCCTTTTTTAGTGCAGACGATGCAATAAAAAAACGCAACATCAGTTCTGTGTGTTTATCAAATATGCAACTAATAAATAATATTTCTATGATTGCATTCTTATCAATGTTTCCATATTATTTTCTTGTTTTTTTTTTAGTTTTAATTTCGTAGTATCTCCCATAATGCTCTTAAATTTTCATTTTTATTTATAAAATTTTTAAGATTTTCATTGTTTTCAATTGTCACCATCTCGCTTCTTTTATTTTTTTTTTTTAATTTTTATTTTTGTAGAACGGTAATTAAATTTTAGACCGGTATTTTTTTTATTAACTCCGCAAATAGCAAAATCACGGCACACAACGACTGCTCTCAACGAAATAACAAAACATAACGAAAAAAAAACAACAGTAAACATCGATACATACGAAGGAACATCGCATTTCGAAACATAACATACATATGTATGTATGTATGTATGTATAAAAAAGTTTTGATCAAGGTGTATTTAAACAGGTGGCAGCGTTACTTCAGCTGATAATTTTTTGCTCTATGTACTTTGTAGCTAACGAATGTCAAAAACTTCGTTTTGTTTTGGTTTTGGTACAATTATTTTTGTGCTTTTGACATTCTTCGGCTCTTTACACAGCTAGGGCTGCCGTATTTTTGTATAACAAATCCTTACGCGGTCACCTGTATAATTACACCATGGTTTTGATATTTGAGAAACCAAAAAGCAAACACGAATTTTAACCAGGGTGACCGATGACATTTTTCAAAAAGTGGCACAAAATAGCGGATTTATCAAAAAAATAGGGGCAACATTAAAAAAAGAGATAAACACACTAAACTTCTTATTTTTAATGAATTATTTTTTATAATTCACTAAAAAAAGGGCGACAAAAAGTGGCAAGGCAGTCGAAAAAGTGGTATTTAGTCAGTCAAACGGTCACGCTGATTTTAACAAGAAAAATTGGGCGTCTTTATACCACAAACAGGGATACAACTGTATTTTTTTATGAAAGATGTTAGATTTTATCACTGGGTAGATATCGAGCCACAACAGCTAAATTGTTTAAACAGCAATTTTTTTTTTTGACAAAAATCCACTATTTACGATCGGAAATAATTGATTTTGGTCAAAAATTGAAGTTAGAAAATTATGTCGCTTAAGATTTTTTGGCGTTAAAGAGGGCAATTATGAATAAAATTCCGCGAGAAATTTTTCCCGGGGAACAATTCCAACTAATGGCAACTAATAGGGAAAACAAAAAATTATAATTGGAAAAGGGTGATAGGTTAGGTTAGGTAGATAGAAGATAGAAGGGGAGATATTTCTCGCGGAATTTTATTCGTAATTGGCCTGTATGTCACTATGTGACCATTGTATATCTTTTTGGGAGTAACAAATGCGATATTTTTCAAGCTGAATGAATTGTGCCTGCACACAAAAAAAAGAGGAGAAAACAGAACATAAACAAGCAGAACAGTCACGGCCATATGTATGATGAACAACTAGCATGAAATTAGCATAAGTGATAAAATTGAATATGATCTTAACGAGTTTTGCAATACAATTTTACATTAAAAATCACTTCAGGATTTAATAGTGGGTTAAAACTACATTATGCGTTGATTTTTAATGTCAAATTGTATCGCAAAACTCGTTAAGATCATGTTCAATTTTGTCACTTATGCTAACTTCATGCTAGTTTTTCATTATACATATGGCCGTCAGTTTTTAAATTACCAGATTGAATTAACTTCAATTAACCTGCGGTTGTCGATTATTTTATTTTATTAGTTACATATGTAATTTAAAGCGATTAATGATGTTTATTTTGTATTACGATAAAGCAGCAAACATACACGTGTATTCTGTAGTTATTTGTAGCGCCGTTACTTTAAAACGAAAACAAAATTTTAGGAGCTTGTCTAATCGTTGTCGATAACAATTCACATTTTCTAGGTCTTGGCGAATTTTGAGAAGCTGTTAACAGCAATAATTTTTTGTCGACAGCAGCCATTTTTCCTCATTGTATCAATTGTTAATTTTTCTTAATTTGATTTATCTGTTTCTATTTCCACTTACTATAATTTTTTCTTCGAGATTTCGTAGTTTATGGCTAGCTACCAGGAGCAAAGTGCCAGGTTCTTCAACAAATAGAAGCTTCCTCAAGGCCCCATTCGACCCACGCCTTCACACAGGAAGTAGAAATCCTAGAGTCCACATCTGGAGTATAAATGGTCTCCACCAGTCAACAAATTGCTAGGTTATGTTCTTATTTGTCAGATTAGTATCATGCGTTTAACTAATTTATTATTTCTTATTTTATTTGGTCTCCACCAGGTTCTTCATCCAAATTACTGAGTATTAAATTTTGTCTCCACCAATTTATTGCTCCAATATGTAATACGAGTAAGTCAGTGTCCAAGTAGTAAAAAAGTTCCATCAAATTTCTTCTAGTGTAATGTAGGCCATCAAAAAGTGTGGTTAGAATAGATAGAGTAAAAGCGGTTGAAGAGATCCTTAAACATGTAACAAATCACAAACAGTTATACATACATACATACATATGTATATATGTACATATATGCACTTATATATATCTACGTAACAAATAAAACGATTACATATGCCAATGAAAACTTCCATAAAATTATGGTTAATCCACGGAAACATTCGTAAAGCGACTCTGGGCGAGTTAACATCAAGCGTCGTTGGCAATTACTGCGTAAATGCAACCAGGCCACTGTTCGTTTACTGGTCTTCGAGGGTTTTACGTCTCAACCCCCGCATGTGATTAGTAGTTGGCGTCAGTTAACGGTACCGAGTTACTGTTTCGTGGCGTCGGTTGCTGACCGCATGCAAAAAAAAAAAATAACCTAGCTTTTTAAGAAAGCATACTTTGAAATCGTGGTGGAGTACCAAATAAAACTCATTGAAACGGGAGAGGACTTTGAGGATTCCGGCTTTCTGCACAACGGTGAAGATCGACGCGTGATTCTTGGAGGAATCTCTTAAATTGTGGCACGACATATCGTGTGAATTGGTGATGGCGTAATAGTTCTTCGAACTGGCCAAATTATTCTCCGATTGTGAAAAACAGTTGGAGTAACAGAATAGAAACGAAAAAAAAAAAATAATCCACGGAAAGAACATTAAACAATGACAGCCGCAAAATTCTAGAAAGAAGACAACAACAAAATACCTGGCCGCATTTAAAAAATAACTACGACGACGCGATAAAGGTGTTCTACCACCCAGAGCTGAATTATGACTCGTATTTCCACTTAAAAATATTTCGCTTGTAAATAATATTAATAAATTACATCAATTTATTCTTCTTCTTCTTTAAAGACACTCGATGTGTTTTGATAACATGACGACGACATATTCAAAGTTAATGTTGCCACTTTGTGTTAAGTATAGCAAAAGTTGAGATTAATTTTCAAAAACGCCAAACTAAATAATTGCCAATTTTTGGGTCAGAAATTAAAATTTCTTTCTCGAAATAATCAAAAAATTAATTTAATCCAAAATTGGTTTAGTTTGATGTTTTTGAATGGTAGCTTAAACTTAAAATTATACCGCAACAATAAGCAGCTTAATTTGGTAATCAAAATCATATGTATGTATGTATGTATATTTAACAACTACAAACTCACATTAAAGTTAATCTAATCGCATCACGAAGCCAAAGTGTCCTTTAATGTTAGAAAAAAAATAATGTTCACATAAGAGAATGGATTTAAGTTTAATCGCTCTAAATTTTACTATATTTTCAAGATAAAATTAGCAATAAAAAAATATCTACGCTACGCGTTTTGACAATTTTGAAAATCTTCCTGGCTCTTATTCAAATACGAAATTTATAAATCTAAATGTTTCTTAAAAAAAATTAATTAATTAAAAACTTAAATTAATCACCAGAAATCGTTCGATCGAATAATTATATTGAAAACAACAACAAATTTTCTAATGTTATTGTTGTTTGCAATACAAGTTGTCGATCGAACGATTTCTGGTGATATCGTGGGACATTCCGTAAAAGTGGGGAGAACTTAAAACTGTCAACCATATTTTCGCTTAAACCAAATGTTCTTAAAAAAAATTTTAGTAAGGGCAAATCAAACTTTTCGTGTTAAAATTACTTTTAATGAAAATGTATGCATGTATGTATATATGTATGTAGGTATGTATGTATGTATGTGTATGTATGTATTGTATATGTAATCATGTATGCTTGATATTAGTAGGCATGACGGACTGATTTAATTTAATATATGTACGTACGTTGTACATAGTACATAAATCAAAGATTTTTTGTGGTATTTTTTTTTATTTTATTGCTGTATTTTGTCTTTATTTTCTAAATTTCTACATTATACTTTTTGTTCATATAATTGAATATTTGATTGTTGGTAAAATTTTCTTTTTTACTTGTTTGTTTTCGAAAAGATCACTGACTGACTGACTGTATGTAATTAAATTTTGTAATCCTGTCACTTTTCTTAAATGAGTTTTTGTATGAAAATAGTTGTTTGGTTGTACGAAAAACTAAATTTTTTAAATACATATGTATGTAATTATTTTACAATTTTTAATGCCAAAAGCTAAGGAAAAAACGATTCAAATCGAATGAACCTATCTTTTAAAAGAAGTTCCGGAGAGGTAACAATCGACATGCAATAATTCCAGTTTTGTTTTTTTTTTTTTCATTTGTTGTTAAAATTATATTTAAGATTTAAAATAAAAATAAAAACTTCATTTCTTACTTTAAAAATATATTAAATGATGAATTCAGAGAAGGAAGGTATGTATGTGTAATTAAAATTCATTTTCTTCTTATTTTAACTTGAATTTCACAAAATGGGGATTGAGTTAAGATTGTTCTTTACTTTTTCTTTTTCTTTTTAATTTGCTTCAGGTTTGCAAGTAAATTAAAAGGTTTACATTAATAAAAAAATATGTATGTATGTATTTATATAAAAAATCAATTACTTGAGGTAATTTGCGAAAAAAAAAATGTAGAAAAAAATTACACAGTAATTTTTCATTTTAAATCATTTTATAGTTATTTTGTTTTAAAACTATTTTCCATATTTTAAGAAAAAAAAAATAATAATAATATGTAAAAGCAAAAAATGTTTTGTTGTTTTAATTTCAATGAAAAACATAATTAATGTAGTATTCAATAATGTTATATTAAAGAATTATTAAATAAAATATTTAGAAAGTGAGAGAAGAGTTTTGAGTAACGTGTAGAGCTAAAAAACATAATATTAAGATTATAATGTCTAAAATGGGGAGAAGAGGGAGGAGAAATTTAAGCTGTTGTTGTAGTTATGGTGGAATTAATGGTTTTCTTGTTTGTTGTGTGTAATTTTTTTGTTTGTTTTGTTTTGTTTTGTTTTCGTATCTCATAAGCAACATTTTGGGCATATTTATATTTTAAATCTATTGATTTTCATCATCATCACCCTCGCCATCGTCATCATCATGATCGTCATGATGTTGAGCTGCTTGCTGGGCTGCCTGTTGTTGAGCAGCCACTGCTAGTAAAGCGGCCTTTTGCGCCGCCTGTTGTTGTGCTTGCATGGAGGGGGCAGACATAGCGATTTTCCCACTTGTTTTATATTCGGTCATTTCCTGCAAAACAAAAAAATTTTACCAATCCAATCAATTAAAAGTAAATCCTTTCTCTTATAGAAAAAAAAAAATAAAACGTAATGGACTTACTCTTTCGTATCTGGCTTTATCTTTTTCCGCCATTAATTCATATTTTTGTTTAACCTCTGGCTCTACATCAGCCCATTTACGTCCCAGTTCTTTAGCAATATCACCTACACCATATTCAGGATTAAGAGCTTTAACTTTGTTACGTTCATCGTTACAAAACCAAAAGAAGGCAGATCTGAAATGTGGCATGGAAATAAAACAAAATACAGATGAAATTAAGTATGTTTTGTATACATTTTAGGATCTACTTAAATATTAACATTTCTAAAAGATTGTTATCTACGAACTCACAATGATCGTTTCGGCGCATTAGGATCTTTCATTTGTTTCCTTTTCTTGCTACGTCCCACTACTGTTCCTTTAGGTGGCACATAATTCTGCATTTCCAATTCATATCGAGCTTTATCTTTTTCTGCCATTTCGTGGAAGCGTTTCTTTTCCTTGTCTATCATTGTCTATAAAAAAAGAAGTAAAGAAAAATATTAATTTAAATTTTTTTATAGCACTTTTTCTCAAAATTAATATTTAACTTGTTCATAAATAAATAAAATAAAATATTGTTACCAAAATCGCCAAACTGAGGGTAGGGATTTAAAGTCCGTGAGTTTTTTCACAATCACACTGTGTAATTAAATACATTACATATTTAATCGTTCATTTCAAGTTAGTTTTATCTAAATTTCTTCTTCTTCTAAATCAATTGTTTAAAACCTCTTTCTTTTTTTTCTTTGTACCGAGCGCACTATATCATATTTTAATACAATAGTGTACATTTTGCTGTTAATTATTTTCATATAAAAGTTAAAAACGATAGCTGACTTCCAAAACTTAAATTCCTTTGTCTTCGAACAAAATATAGTTTTTCATAAAGCCGCAGTATGATACGTTGACAATGCACAACATTTCAAAACGTCGTTGACAAGGCTTAAGAACGCTGCAAACACTCAATCAGTGCATCGCTTTCAGCGTTGATGATCATGGTTACAATATTTCGCAACTTTGTATGTATACATAATCCCCCTTATCGTGGTTGATGATCGACTCAAAAGGTTTTGATGTTTATAGGTTGCATTGCAGATTGCAGTGTCTGTGTTAAAATACGCAACATGTAATATAAACGTGTTGCGTAAACACTTTGCAAAGTGTGTACCTACCATTACTACGACG
Source organism: Tachina lurida (assembly GCA_944452675.1). Taxonomy (NCBI): domain Eukaryota; kingdom Metazoa; phylum Arthropoda; class Insecta; order Diptera; family Tachinidae; genus Tachina; species Tachina lurida. The sequence continues at coordinate 88,983,863 of OX101755.1, forward strand.
TTTTTAAAAAGCTGTATTGGCATCCCTGTTACCAATGTAATGTGAATAATGGCCAGCGTTGCCATTCTGGTGCTTTTCGGGTATTTTTTGGTGCTTTTTGCCTAAGTACCCGAAACTTTGTTAAATACCCGTTTCAGGAAAACAAAGCAAACGCTTCGACGTTTCTCAATAAATTTTTTTAATCCCCTATTATATTTTGTTTATTCATTTGTTAAGGAACGATTTTGGATCGGGAAGCCTATGCTATTGTATTTGTAGGGAAAAAGTTTTACCAATTTTTGTATGGCCGGAAATTTACGTTGGTCACCGACAACAAGGCTATCTCCCAAATATTTTCGCCAAAAAAGGGTTTACCCATTTTATCGGCAACACGGATGCAACATTATGCCATTTATTTACAGTCATTCAATTATGACATCTGTTTCCGTAGCTCAAAGAACAACGCTAATGCAGATGCCCTCTCACGTTTGTCAACAACAATAGAAAAGAAAGCAGTAAGTGAAGTGGAGAAAATTGAAATGGGTATTATCGAAAATTTACCAATCACAGTGAGTGAACTAAGTGCCGCTACAAAAAAGGATACAGAAATAAAGGTTTTGATGCAATCACTTCAGTTTGGCCGTATATGTAACGCTGCAGATCGTTTTAGTATATATAGTATAGTCTGACTTTTCATTACAACAAGGGTGTTTGCTAAAAGGCATCCGGGTATTTATTCCAAAGTTGTTAAGATCAAAAGTTTTAAGAGAATTGCATACGGGGCATTTTGGAATCTCAAAGATGAAGTCATTAGCACGAGCATACGTCTGGTGGAAGGGATTGGACGAAGAAATTGAGATGCTTGTTTCAAATTGCAGTGCCTGCCCGGAACCTAAACATGAACCCGTACATTGCTGGAATGCACCAAAAAAAAAAGGTTTTCGAACGAGTTCATGTGGACTATGCAGGCCTATTCATGGGAAATTTTTTTTTGTATTAATTGATGCCTACAGTAAGAGTCCCGAGGTGCGTATCGTTCCAGATATGACAACAACAACAACAATAAACGCTTGTAAAAATATTTTTAGCACTTTCGGAATACCAAATATTCTGGTTAGCGACCATGGTACGCAGTTCAAATCAAAGGAATTTGGAGAATTTTTTGCAAAAAAAAATGGAATCGTCCACAAATTAGGCGCACCCTATCATCCTGCAACAAACGGGCAGGCTGAACGTTTCATCCAAACTATGAAAAAACAAGTTAAAGCCAGCAGTGGGAAACAAAAACCACATTTCAAACGATTTAAATAAAATATTGTTAGCGTACAGAAGAGCCATACACCCAGTAACAAATAAGTCACCAGCGATGTTGATGTTGGGACGACAAATGTGTTTGAATTGGATCTTTTAATACCAAAAAACAATGTGGAAAACATGGAGCGTAAAATTGTAGGAAAATCGTTTGAGCGGGGTGAAAATGTTACGGTACGAGATTACCTAGGAAACGAAAAATGGAAATTTGGTGTGGTGGATAGAAGAGTAATAGACCTGCATTATGAGGTTAAGCTAGAGGACGGTCGTAATTGGCGAAGACATGTCGACCAGATGCGTGCAGCAGGAAGGAAGTCACTAGATAATAGAGTGGTAGAAAACAGTTGGATAACTCGACAAGGTATATCTAACAACACCCAGCAGGATATCGGGGGTAAAAACAGCAGTAATAATAACACCGAAGTATTAGAATATCAGCACAACAATGACAGTGAGCATCCAGAAAACATCACACAACCAGAACGTGAATCCAAGATAACAAATACATCCTACGACTTCGACAGAAGGGTTGATAATACCAGAACATTTTTCGCCTTTAGAAGTAAGCCCAACAAAGAGTACGAGACCAAAACGAAATTGCAAGCTCCCTAAACATTTTCAGGACTATGAGTTGAAATTGTAATCCCCAAATTTTTTCTTAATCAAATATTATTTTTATTAATATAATTTTTGTATATTGGTAATTTCTAACATTAAAATAATGTAGGCATTCATTAAATGAGTGCGGGAGAGGTGTCGTATGTCAACCCTCTTCCAATAAGAATGGTTTATTAAAATGGATAAATAAAGTTATCATTCATTCCTTTTGTATACATTGAACAGATCGGTGGTTTTAATTACGACAACGTACATAAAGTGCATTTGATACAAGATAGACGATATTTATGTACAAATTGTTTTGAATTAAGCAAATAAAAATAGAAATTTCACTTAAAAAGTTTAAAGTTTCAATACAAAGAAATTTTTCATTTAAAATCTTTTCGACAGGAACTTTTGGAGTTGTTAACCCATTAAAACTTGAGACCATTATTATATTAACTAAAAATGTTTGAATTCGTTTTAGTTATGTATGTAGTTCAACTAAAATTCTTACAAGGAACATAAAAAACACGAAAAAATAAAATAAAATATATAATTCAGGAACTACACAAAATGCCTTAACATGTACATTAGGGATATAACTTTTTAAAAAATTTTTAAAATATCACAATTGGTATACCACAGTCCGATAGAGCATAAAAAACTATAAGGGAACGTATATTTATTTTTTCGCTAAGGTCAAACAAATTCACACACCAACCGCGAAGGAGTTTTGAAAATTTTTAATTTTCTTTTTGGTTAAGAAAAATTCACCCTTATTCCATTTGTCTACATCGACGTCAATTTAACACAATACTAAAAAATTGGGGCTTGTATACCCGTTCTCGAAAACAACTGACTCCTGTTGGCAGGCTAATGCCATTTTCTAGAATTAAGGGAACGGAAATACATACGAGTATATTGTGATTAGCACAAAATTGTTCTCGAGAGCGAGTAAACAAGCCCCAATTGTTTGGTATTGTCTTAAAGTGACGTCGATGTCGACAAATGGAATAAGGGTGATTAATAATATGTTTATTTAAAACAAAAAATAAATGCAAAACACCGTATAAAATTATGAATATTCAATATTGCATTAAGAAGGCCTCGAAATAATTTTAGATTATGTAAAATAATATTTTTGTTAGTTCAAGTCCGAGCTTTACGTATTCCAAAATGTCTTTCTTTGGTTTAGAAAAACCTATTGGTGCGTGAACTTTTTTGAGAAAAATTACAAAATATGATTTTCGTGGTTACTAGGACATGGTTGACCTCATGGTACTATGCCAAAAAAATTGGTTATACCTTAATGTACATAATATGTATGTACCCAGCATTATTCTATGCAAATTTAAACACTTGGTGTATTTAGACTTCGAACGACATTTTGGTCCTAGATTAAAGAAAGAATGTTGCGATATTTTTTACCAAAAACATCGTATTGGAAGTGGAACCACGATAAGAAGAATTATGTTGAATGAAAAAAAACGTTGCTTAATTTCTCTTGTAATAAAATGTATGGGAACATGGCACACAGATGTAAACCCGGCCTAACTTTATTTTCAAAAATTCTTGAAATCTGCAGAGTCGAATCGGTCCATTACGTTACGAAATGTAAGTGAAGTCAATGACTTTAGAGACCATTCTTAACCCTGCAGTCATACTGGAGCCAAGTGTCTTTCATGTCAGCACTAAAATTCTAGTGACTATTTTAGTACTAGTCACTACCTAGTCAATTGTTTTAGTGTTACTAGCAGCGTGACCGTTTGACCGACTACAGTGGCAAATTGCCACTTTTTCGATATATCGATTCCACTTTTTCGACTTCCTTGCCACTTTTTTTCCTCCTTTTTTTAGGGTGAGTTATATAAAAATACATTAAAAATAAAAAGTTTAGAGTAGTTTTCTCGTTTTTTTTTTTAATTTTGCCCCTTTTTTGATAAATCCCCTATTTGAAAAATGTCACCGGTCACCCTGGTTACTAGTAGATTTTCAATGACAAGCACATGCTAAATGTCCATAGCACAAAGCAGGGATGGAATTGCGAATTTTAAAATTGTACCAACAACTTTCAAAAATTGTACTTTTTTTACCTTAATTGTACTAAACGATTTTTTTTAGTTAAAATTACATATTTTTATTTGTTTCTATTAAAATAATAGATTTTGCTCTGGCTATCGAATAGTTTTCACAAATTTGCTTGTAAGTTGGGATGTTAAAGCATATGATTACACCTGTTTAAGTTGAAATTTAAAATATACAAGTTAATAGCATGTGCTCTAGCATCCGAATCCAGAAGAAAAATTATTTGGAAAAGTACGAGTTCTCACAAGACTGTTTATAAGTGAGAAGAATATGAGTTTCATGGTTCAAAAGTGAAAATTGACATATGCAATCGTTTGAAAAAAATCCGAAGTGAAACTGAGGAGATTCCTTGAATGTACTAAATTAGTCACTGAATAGTTTGAATAGTACCAAAAAAGGTACAATTGTACCAACTTTGCCATCCCTGGCACAAAGTATTGTATGGGGAATAATAAGAGAGTAGTACTGGTGACAAAGTCCAAAGCGAATGAGTACATTTTCACCATCGACATTTCCTTCAGGGAAGTTATAAAAGGTTTACGTACATACATACACATACACACACACATTCATACGGACATCATTGCAAAACTAGTCAGAATAGATTCCCATAACTTCAAAACGTGGAGATCTGATGAAAACTATATTTTATTAAATCAAGATGAAACCAGAAACTTTCTATTTTTGATAGCGGAATATTAAAGCAATATCGTAGCATTTCAAAGTTTAATTTTCCCAATAAATCAACTATACATTTTTTTAACAAAAATTCTCAAAACCTTCATTCATACAAATCATTAAATAAAAAGTTTAGTTACAAAAATTTAATTTAAGCTATACATATTTGAAAACAATCAACAATAATTCTGATATATTTAATTAAAAGCAAATTAAAATTAAACCCAAATAAACGGAATCCAAAAAACAAATACAAAATAATAGTTACATTAATTTCCTTAAAAAATACCACTAAACTAAATTAAGCAAAGCACAACAAAAAAATTTTAAAATAGAACACATAGGTATTCCGATTGGGTACCAACCACACGCAGTGTTACCAATTTGTCGATTCTATCGGGTATGTTCTGTATTCCACACCTTTTAATTTCACGTGGAATACAGAACATACCGGTATGGTTACATTTTTTTAAGATAAACGTGACTGTAGACTTTGGCTGTTATTTTAGATACGAGGGCGGATCAATAAGTCCGTGACTTTTGGAAATTCCCTGAAATGCAACACTGTTCCCCTCAAGTACCATAATAGACTACTGTCAAATTTTGAGCAAGTGTCGTCATTTACTTTGCGTTTAACGGCTGTTCAAAACATACAACCTCTTGAATTTTTTAAAAATTTAAACAAGTGCATTTCGAGTGCTCATTAAACATTATTTTTTGCGAAAAAAAACTATCAATCAAACCAAGGAAAAGCTCGATAAATACTATGAGAACTCTGCACCATCAATTCCTATGGTAAAAAAGTGGTTTACTGACTTTCTTTGTGGTCGCACAAGTACAAATGGCGCTGAACGTTCTGGACGGCCAATTGAGGTCAGTATACCCGAAAATGTCGAAAAAATCCACGATATGATATTGGCCGATCGAAGAGTAAAAGTGCGTGAGATTGTTGATGCCATAGGCATTTCATATGGCAGTGTGGTTTTGATTTGAAATGATCAGCTGTGTTTAAGAAAGTTGTCTGCAAGATGGGTGCCGCGTTTACTCAGAATCGACCACAAGCGCATGTGCAGTTTCCATAGCAAAAATCCATGAATTGGGCTACGAATTGCTCCCTCATCCGCTCTATTCTTCAGATTTAGCCCCGAGTTACTATTTCTTATTCCCAAACTTGAACAAATGGCTCGTCGGAAAGAGATTTGACTACAAACAACGAATCATTACACAAACAAAGGCCTATTTTAAGGATCTCGAAAAATCCCATTTTCTGGAAGGGATACAAAAACTGGAGAATCGTTGGACTAAGTGTATTGAGTTAAAAGGAGATTATGTTGAAAAATAAATTTTTGTTTTGCAAAAATAAAGTGTTTTGTTCAAAAAGTTACGGACATTTATTAAAATTTATTTTAGCGCGTTTTGGCTATAAATAGTTGACAATGTTAAAAATTAGCGCGTTTTGAGAAGGGGAATACCGGCGTTTGGGTTATAAATAGTTGGCATCGCTGATATAGATTATAGATATAATAATTTCTTTAATATTTAAATACTTTCTGGCTTATTCATAAAAAATTTATTTTTTGCTTTATAAACGGTTTATAAAAAAAATTTCTATGAACACTGTTTTTATAGATCTTTTAAAAATGATTTCTGTTTTCTGAATAAAATCGTTAATGTTATAAAAATTTGGCAACACGGCAACTAATTCAGCCAACAACAAGAAGAATAAATAACTGCGACGTAATGTACAGAATGCAATTTAATATAACGCCCAACACCCCATTTTAATAAATTTTTATAACGTTTTTTTTTTTGTGACAGACACTTTCTTTCTTCCTTTCGTTTTGTTTTATAATTCAGAATTTTGTTTGTAGGGACGACGACACGACAACTGCTGCACTTTATTTTAGCACATTCAACTTCACTCGTAGCAGCAGTAACATCAGTCAGTATTTTATTTTAATCTCCTAAAGGGACCAGGGAAATAGGGATGAATGAAGGAATGAAAAAATTACAGAACGCAAGCTGCAGTGTGAGGCAGGCACAAATGGCAGTAAATGTAGGCAAAAAGAAAAAATTAAATAACACGAGCAAAGCAGAGGGATTACTGCCGACTGTTACTAGTACAAAATACATACATACTTACATACATGCAGATGCATATACATACATACATACATACATATGTATGTTTGTACTACGAGCATATATGTAGCACATAGAGTTGCCGATTGTTTACTCACTAGGCAATTCGAATCGAAAGAAACGAGTAATGGTAAAACTTTTTGCTCCCAACTTTTAATCATATTCATTTCTTTAGATGCTCTTTTTGCTGAGCATCGTCGATAACTTCCACCCACGATCGTTCATGGGCATCCGCAACTTTTACCTTTTTCCGAATACCACACAGCGGCCGGTACATACATATACATATATCGAGCCATAACCGCCAAAAAAAACAGCTTAAAAAGCGCTTATGGCACGATATGTATCTGTATCTTCTGATTTCAAACTGATATATGGGCAATTCCACAAAATGTCACGTTGGCCAATAAATTAAGCTTGCACAGAGAAAACAGTGCCTACTAAATATCTCATAAAATAGAACAAAATTAATAAGAAATCTCTATGGGTTTTTTTCAATAAGGAAATCTTATTTATTTCATAGAGAAAACCTTTTTGAAAAAATCAAGAAGAAATCTTGTAGTTTTTATGAGGTTATCTTATTGATGTTTTCAATAAAAAAATAAAAAAATGCGTCTTTATTCTCTGTACTTATGTATTTTGATTTAAATTCTATACCATATACATATGTATGTATGTATGTATGTAGTATGTTGTAGCCCAGTTGACCACGTCTTTAAGACATCTTTGACGACGGGTACAAGACAATGGTAAGTCGTAGAAGACATATTGAAGACAACCACATACAAATCGTCGACGAAATTTTCATACAAATGGCGCCGAGGTCACAACACAAGACAAGAAGGGCGACAATGTCGCTCAGATTGTCGTCAACACTGCTTTATTGATTGTCCTCAACAAAGTCTTATTAAAGACAAAATGTATGACACTGTCGCTCAGATTGTCGTCAACACGGCTTTATTGAAAACAAAACTATGGATATTGTCGCTAAGATTGTCCTCAACAAAGTTTTATTGAAGACAAAACGATGGATATTGTCGCTCAGATAGTCATGAACGAAGATTTCCTTTAAATTTTCGATTAGAAAATCTAATGAACAGGCGACATGTCGTACATTAATCGTCGAAGACAATGTCTGGGAGATGTTATTTATTTATACATACATACATACATATGTACATACATACACACATACATATAGGTTATATTATTAACTAACTAATAGCATAGACAGACGGCAGCGTTAATTTGCATTAACTGCCTTATTGTCGAGTTAATGTCGACGTCGTTGACGGCGTTTCAACGCCGAAAAAGTTGAAACAGATTGAACTTTTACGGCGTTGCAACGCGTTGAGATTAACTGCTCTCATACAATTTCATACGATTCAACTTTTTTTTGACATTTGACGCCGTCGACGACGTCGACATTAACTCCAGGGTTAATTCAAATTAACTTGTGAATTATCCCCATTCCAATGCGCATTTGATTTGAAGTAAATGCACTAAATGAAAGTGAATTAATACTGAATTTACCTATTTCAATATGGCAGCACCGTCAACAATCAATCAAATACTGGTTGATGAGTGAATTAGATACGGACTGCTTGAAAAGGTGTGCGAATTGGATACGAGTACATTCAGTTAATGGGGTTTGTTTTGGATAAAACAAATCATCGGTTGGTTATTGGTTTGCTGCAATAATAATGTATTTTGAATATCCTGTACCGCAAACCAATAACTAACCGACCATTTACTTAATGCAAATACTGTCGTCTGTCAGGGTAAATTTTTAATTCACATTAGTTAGCTTTTAATGCAAATTAACGCTGTCGTCTGTCTACGCTATTACTCACCAAGTATTTAACCAGCAAACTTCTACCTGATAGACAAGCACTCTACCCAATATGCTAACAATCATCCTGAATAACCATTGAAATTATTGTGCAAACATTCTTATACAAAAATTAAAAAGATCATGAAAAAAATTGTCTCTATGTCTATTTATAGATATGAAATAACAAGACACCTTATAAAATCAAGAAGATTTCCTTATTAAAAAAAGCAATAAGATGCTTTACACATAATCATATAGGAACCTACTAAAATCAAGAAGAAAACCTTATTGAAAAAATCAATAAGGCAACCTAATAAAATCAAGAAGAAAACCTTTTTAAAAAAATCAAGAAGGCAACCTAATAAAATCAATAAGAAATCCCTATAGTTTACAATTTATAATAAAACCTAATAGAATCAAGGAATTTTTCTCTATGGATTGTTTTTTTTTCTTGCCAAAAATAGCGGAAATTTATTAAAAAAAGTTGTGAATAATAAGATTTCTTTTTGATTTTATGTGGTTTTCTTCTTTATAAAATTAATAAGATTTACCACATAAAAATAATAAGGAATCTCTATGAAAAAAAATCTTCGCTTCTTTCTGCTGGGATACCCCTTAGCCTAAAAACGGTTCATACAGAAAATCTTCTTGATTCTATGAGGAAGTTTTTTCTCTGTGTATTACCAAGATACGGACGTAACCCTATGTCTATACCTGATATATTTTTATCATGACAAATGTCAAATTCCATATAGAAAAAAGAGCTAACATAAAAAAATATATTTTTCAATATAAAATTTTACTTTGGTTATGATAAAAATATATATTAAGGGCCCGTTTCTCAAAACTACAAATTACAAATCTACAAATAAAATACACACAAAACAACAACACTTTTACAAATTTTATGATTGCTTTGTGTGTATTTTATTTGTAGATTTGTAATTTGTAGTTTTGAGAAACGGGACCCAGGTGCAGACGTAGGGTGTTAAGACAATATTTATTTTAAATACATACATACATATATTAAGCGGTCCACCCACTTGCAATATAATTGTGCAATTTTTCATATTGTACGGTAATATCGCCAATGTGTATGTAATATTCGAAGATGGTACAATATATTGGCAAATATCAAAAACTTTTGAAGGAAATAATGAGGATGTCAAACTTTTTTCTGTTGTAAATCTATTCGTTTTTTAAACTCGATTTGTCGGTTGGATTTTTTGAGGAAAGAAATTTATTATTTGACATATTGTCAGAAGTGTACATACAATGATCAAAATTTATTTGCTGATGGTTTAGCATGTCTATATACGAATTTCATTGGCAGAACAGTCACAAACCTTTTACCTTATGCACAGACTTTCGAAAACTATTTGAGAATTCACAAATAATGGGCCTTATCACGAGTGTCGTATTTCGACTACGACTACGACGATTTTGTACTAGATTAAAGAAAAAATGTTCCAATGTTCTTTAGTCTAATACAAAATCGTCGTAGTCGAAGTCGTGATACGACACTCGTGATAATGCCCAATAATATTTTTGAAAATCATAAAAGAGAAAATAAGCTTAATAGGCTTAGAAACCGATACAAAACCCAGCAAATAATTTATATCCAGGTGAACTGTGACTGTTTGGAATTTGTGCTTGAAGTCCACTGATGATTTGGTTGAAGCGCCAATGAAATGCTAAATCACCAGGAAATAAATTTCGATTTTTTAGGAAAGTTTTATTTTTTATCATTTTAGTTCTTACTTTAAGTCGGGTCATTTATTTTTATAAAATGTTTTGTTAAATAATTTTTTTAACCAGACAGCTTCATTATTTACCGCGCTGTCAAAATCGGATTTTCCAATTGCAAAGCGTTTCCGCCAATTTGCTTTGGTTTGTTTCATACAAATATACATATTACATTGTTCGATAGAGCGAATGTCATAATATTAAGCTGAAAAAACGTGATCGTTATCGAAAGCGACGATTAGACCACTGAACAGTTTATTAATGACAGGAGATGTTTCCCTCAGGGGATTTCTTAGGAGATTACGGATTTTTTTGTAATGCCGTCGGGTGTATGTAAAGCGAGCAGCTGTTTGATAAAAAAAAAAAAAACAAAACGAATTATATTTGAGTGGCCAGATTGTTGGCAGCGCTGGTATGCTGGCGTATGCACCGGCTAGGGTTCGCCGTCTTGGTTGGAGTTGTTTCCAGCCAATCTGGTGATTACTACTGCTTACGCCATCATGGAATACGGGGGCAAGCTTTATGTTCCAACAGTATTAAGTCTAATCCAGGCTACACCTATTTGTATATTTGTACCTATGTGTTCCTTTTTTTTGTAAATGAATTTCTTATAATATTTTGTTAATAAAATTTAAATAAGAAATATTATAATTTTTGGTACTCTCGGGATCAAAAAAGTACTAAAAAATTTGTTTTTGATACCGAAATGCAAATCTCATTTCCCATCACTGACATCTGGTAATGCTATTGAAAGGGCATTGCGGGCAGGTAACAGAACTTTAAATTGTGAATAAAATCAAGATTTATTGCTGGATTTTCACGTTTTATAGCTTGTTTTATTCCTAGGATATGTGGTTTTAAGAAAAATGTAAAAAATATGAAAATTTTGAGTTTCTGATTTTTTTATTGCAATTTTCATGTGAAAAAATTACGCGATTTTTGCATAAAAAAAACTTTTTTCTCTTTTAAATTCTGAATAACTCCGAAACCATAAAAGATAGGTAAAAAATGATTAATAATTTTTTTAAACAAAATTTTGTGGCGCGTCTTTTGGTTTATTACCTATTAAAATCGAAATAGCGGTTTTCGAGTTATAGTAAAATATATTAGTATGGCCGACTAATTTAGGGGCCAAAATTAGCCACGCCCATAAAAAAAATCTCTACGTGATAGAGAAAAACTGACAGCAGATTTGAATTTAACGCATCGAAATCCATATAGTCCGCATACTTTTATCTAAAGGCTATTTTGGCTGTTGTACAGTGTTACCTTTACATGGCAAAATCAAGTTTAAGTTTTCCATGTCTGAAACCGTCTGCTCGATTTTGCTAATTTTCAATACCAATCTAAGTTGGACCATTTCTGACACATCAGTCCAAGAACGAAGTCTCTAGCTTTTCTGGGAGCTTCGGAAAACCGATTTCACGTACACCAGACGGATGGACGGACGGACATCGCTTATTCGTCTTCCCTATTCATAAGGATCCAGAAGATATATATTTTATGGGTCGCATATGAATACTATGGAAATTACACACGGAATGACAAACCTATATGTATATACCCTTTTCCATTTTTGGTACAGGGTATAATAAGAAAAAACTTAGTTTCATTTAATTCCTTTATAATTAAATAAATTCAGTAAAGTGCGACTTTGACTCGCATTTTTTTAATACAGTGTTTTTTACGTTTTGTCAGCTGAAATAATTTTTTTGATTATCTTTCGCTTTTTTTCTCGTTTTGGTGAGTTTTTTAATTTTGGCGTTTTTTTTTAATTTTGGCGATTTTTTTCATTTTGGCGATTTTTTTTATTTTGGCGATTTTTTTTTTAATTTTGGCAATTTTTTTCATTTTGGCGATTTTTTTCATTTTGGCGATTTTTTCATTTTGGCGATTTTTTTCATTTTGGCGATTTTTTTTATTTTGGCGATTTTTCCGGTTTTCCGCGATTTATTTTCGATTTAGAAATTTTTTTTAATTTGGTGCTTTTTTTCGTTTTGGCGATTTTTTTTTTTGATTTTGGCGATTATTTTTCGGTTTGGCGATTTTATAATTTTGAGATTTTTTTGTTTTACCGGTTTTGAAAATTTCAAGAAGTTTGCTCTTACGGTTTCCAAGATATAGCAAGTTATCAAAATTACATAGTCAAAATTACATTAAGTGATGGTACACCCTCTAATTAAAATTTTTTAAATTTTAGTGTTAATTGTTGTAGTCTGTATAAAAATACACTAACTTTACAAATTTCAAGTGCATATACATACAATTGTATGTATATTACATGGGATTTTAACATTTTTCGTTGCTCGTTTTGGCACACCCTTTAATTTCCAACTCTCATGTATTTGTTGTTGTAGCGGCCAAGGGTCTACACACTGTGTCCAAATTTCAGGTCCGTAGCTCTTACGGTTCTCGAGAAAATACCCTGTGACGGACAGACGGACGGACGGACAGCGTAGCGAAAACAATAGGGTTCCATTTTCACCTTTGGTGTACGGAACCCTAAAAAGTATGAGGCCCGAAGCAAACACTTTTCCTCTTGATTACCTTATAATAATTAAATAAATGAATTGATTTTAAAAGTTTTCCTTCTAGTTTATATTTGGGCCCAAATGGGTTAATACCTACATAACACAAGAAAAAAACATGCAATTGCATATTTGCGGTTTCCCTGTTCCATAAGTAATTTGAATTTTTATTTAACCATTAGCTCAAATCCGCCCTGTTCTGTAAAGGGATTGATTTGAAATCGCACGATTTTAGAAAACTAACTCCAACAATAGAAACATTTTTTCAGATTTTTTTTAATTTTTTCAAACATCATATCTGAAAGAAAATTATCGTGTATGATTTTAAACACATCTGCAGGACCGTCATTAATTTTTTGAAAACGACAAATTCACTCGGATTCGGTTTACCAAACAGGGCCGTATATTTTTCTTAAATTCGATTACACTGTGATATTTGGCAACTCTATGAATAGTTATTTTAAAATTTAAATGCAGAAATGGTATAGAAAACACAACTCAGCAGCTTGGATAAATTACTTGTGAGCCCTTCGTGAACTTTGCACAACACACACACACACACGCACTCACATACAAACGTATACATAACTATTTTATACTCACACAACCCTTATTACTTTTTGCTGTTGTTATTGTTATCCCCAACTAACAAAACCTAACAGCAACACCACCCATATCTTCCTTCCTCCCCTTTTTGTTTTAGCCCAACAACAACAACAAACAACATAATTTATTTAATCACGCCTGAACTGTTCTAGGCACCGAAGAACTGAACGAAATGGATGAAATACTGCACCAGTGTTACCAAAATATATATTTAAAATTACACCTCGTAGGAGCCAAAATTACCCGATTTCAAAGGAATTACACCCAATATTAAAATAAATATTTGACATATTTCAAAAAACTTGTTTAAGGTCTACTTATGATTTGGTATCAGCCCCAGTGAAATGCAACTCAAATTTTCTCAAAATGAGTTTCCGATGGCAAGAAACTCTACTATATAATGTGCATCTGTAATATAAATTTCGAATCAAAAAAATTATTTTTTCTTGTTTTGTATAAATTTTTTATGTGTTTTAACATCCAAACTCACAAGAAAACATGTGAAAACGATGTGAAAGCCAGAACACAAACGATTTATTATATAAAATAAACGAATTTCAAATTACCCGTAAATTACACCTGAGAGCAATTACCCACGCGCTACACATGCACATAAAAATTACACCTGATTCGGGTAATTACCCGCGATTCGGCAACACTGTACTGCACAGAACTTTAAAAAGAGCAGAACATACATACATACATATCGCTCATTTACTAAAACAATGTCATAAGTCTAAACAAGGGATTTTTGAGTTAATGATGCAGAATTACATATTTATATACCAGTATTTATTAACAGCCCGGGGAGTTTTTTCTCTTCCCTATCATTTCTTCCCGGGGAATAATCCTCCTATTCTAAATAGCAGGGGAATAAGCAAATGCGGGAGAGAGTAAAATCTGAATCAGCTGTTTAATGTTTACATTTTATTCTGCAATAAAGAAAGAGTTCAGCAATAGAAATGTAATAAAAATTTTGTGTTTTCATTGCCAATAATATATCTTTTTCGCTTAAAGAAAAAATAAATAGACGGCGTAACCGGAGAATAATTTTATGCTGAGAAAGTGGAGGCTAAAACTGCCCAGGTGCAGATGCGAATGGATTAAATTTCCAATCACTGTGTATACAAAGGAAATTATAAATTTCGTAGTTTTTCTTATCGGTCTCGATATTATAGGAAAACAAATCTTCCATTTACTTGCTATGTGAACTTAAAGGACGCGTGAAAATTTTGTGTTTTAGTATTATTTCTACAGACAGTTCATGGTTTTGAAGTTGATTTGCGCTGGGCTTGGATAAAAATGCCTAAAACAAGAGAGATATGTATATAACATCCCAGTGCTTATTTAAACTTTTTGTTCTAAAGAAATGCATATACCATTGTTTTATAACATTGATTTGTTTGGGGAGAAAACTCTCAAAAAATTCTAATTCTCCCTCATATTTAGAATACCTACTTTTTTCCGGGGAGTTTTTTCTCCCTCTCCCTTATGTTTAGAATACCTACTTTTTTTCCCGGGGAGATTTCTCCCGGGGAAATTTTAATTCATAATAGGAGGAATGGGAAAGGGGAAAAAAATCCCGGGGAATTGTTATTCATAATTGGGCTGTAAATGTTACAAGTGTAAAGTGATGCCAACTTTTTTGGTTCTAAGAACACATCAAAATTTAAGAAAAGCACTAAAAAGCGTAATTTTGAGATCTTAAAAGCGTAAAAAGCACTTAAGTGGAAAATGGGTGAAGATTCAAACGAGTGAAGTTTAATAATGTTTAATATTTTCTAAGCTATTCTCTATTTGGGCAATATTATCATCTTTAATGAAATATATCAGACGAAAAAGTATGCTTTACACTGAAAAAATACATACACCAAGTTTTTATTAAAGTAATTTTAAGAAATACACAAATTTCGTAAAAGCACTATTTAATGCTTTTTCTTAAGCGGTCCATCCATTATACACTATTATTCCATATGATGTTGTAGATATTATTCTAATTTTGACCTATACTATGCAATAAATGACACAATATTTTCAAAGAAAATGGCCCCTTTTATGAGCAACTTTCGATCTTCGACTGTAGTCGAAAGTACTGATCGAACGAATTGTCATTTGGTATTATGACGAGCATTCGACAAAGAATGTGAATAAAATGGACAAAAAATAGATTATAATTCTTGTTTGTGTACTTAAAAATTAAACTTGTTTAACATTTAGATTTTAAACAAAATTTCTCATTAAAAAAATCATCGAAAGCTAAATTCTGTTCGATAGAAAATTCGTTGCTCAACGAAATTTTCGATGCTCATAATATGAATTTTTTCGATGTTCGATACCCAGCGAAGATCGAAAATCGAATGCAACTCATAATAGGGCCTAATATTGCCCAATTTTCCTGACAGTGAAAAAGTAAACAACATGAACAATGTTGCCACCACATTACACAATTGTCTTGGTTGTACAATAAAATACAAAAGTCATACACATTGGCGATATTATTGTACAATACGAAAAACTGCACAATTATATTGCAAAGTTCATAAAAAATATCTTCAAAACTTAAATCGTATTTAAATTGCAAACTTTAAACTCGTTTTCTAGCAAAATCATTTTTTTTTTTTTTTGAGTTATTACGTTGTTCTAGTAACCAAATGTATGCATGTAAAATTAGTTTGGAGAAGCAGTAGATGTAGATGACTAGGATGAACAAACAACACCATGCCAAGAAGTTGAATGTTGGTTGGAACAAAAATTTTAAATTTAAAAAAGTACAGGTAACTCTCCTATAACGCATATTATTTTAACGCGTTTTCGCTCCAACGCGGTTTGATTGAAGAAGTACGATCAAAATATTCGAGCGAAATCATAATAAGTAATGAGGAGTAGTAGAAAGTTATGGCTCTACATATTTTGGTTTTAATTTATTATATCTTTCCTGAATATGTTACGCAGAAATTCATTTTTTTGTTTTGTTTGTTTTTCTTTGTTTAAATAAATAGAGTGTTAGCAAATTACATAATATGTTGTTACGACTCAATAAATAAATACAAACAAATACATATGGGCATTTCCACAGGAATATCAACTTTTTGTAGCGTGCGACACCAAGCAAATATGCTTGTTTTTAATTCTTTATATATTTGTGTAGGCCGTCAGCAGCTCTACGTAAAGGTAAAATTTTAAGAAAAATCGAGTCACGTTGTTCTGAAATTTCAAGGTTAATTGCTTGCTGTCGCACGCGACAAAAAAGTGGAATTTCTCGGAGAAATGTCCATATACATATGTATTAAATATGTGCATATCGTCGGGTGGTTACTGGTTTGCCGCACAGTATATTAAAAATACACTATAACTGCGGCAAACCAATAACCACCAGACAATATATGTATGTATACTATAAAAAAAAATCCAATTTATCACTTTGGAAGCAAACTCTGCTTTTTGTATGGAGTTCATGTCTCCTACAACGCGGCATTTCTTAGGAACCTAACTCCCGCGTTCTAGGAGTGTTACATGTATATTATTGGACAACTCTGTGCAGCATCCGAACTGTTGGCTAGCTATTGGACTATATGATGGTGATGACTCTCAAGTATAATTTTAAATTTCTTCAAGTGTAAATTTTGCACATTAAGTTGAACTAAAGAAATTTAATAAATATGCTAACGATTAATTTTCGTAAATTTAAAAAAAAAAAAAACTTTTTCAAAATATTTGTCTTTAAACAAGAATATTGAACAACAACAAAAATCTGTATAACACAAAAATAGCAGCAACCACAATTGTATTTTGAGGCAGCAGAGGAGGGGTGTTAATATGTATCTTAAAATTTAATGGTGGTGGTGTTGGTGCGAGTGGTGGTGGTGGTGGTAGTGGAGTCATGCTATTAGTGGTGGGGGTTGAAAAGCTGGGTTGGTGTTATTGCCTTCCAAAATCCAGCAAACGCAACAAAACGATTAAGTAAAATAAATTTTAATTTTAAGTAGAATACTTTCTTCTTAAAGTGTCTTTCTGCAAAAGTTTAAGCTAAAATTTTAAATAACGAAATAAAACCAATAAATAACTATGTATGTAACTGAAAACATGAGACGATGTGTGAAGTGGAAGAATGTATGAAAAATTAATTTATTTAATCGTTATAATAGAAAAAAAATTTTTTGCTTTAAACATGTATGTATGTACATTAGAGCGACTAAAAAAAGTGATTTTGTTACCCCTCTGAAAATAAAGCTTGATATGTTTTATGATGATTTCCAAAGTAGTTTGGTTCTATTGTTGACCATCCGTAAGCTGGACTATTTTCAAAAAATTTCTTTTTTTCAGTTTTTCGATTTTTTTTTGTACTTTGCTCCAAGACGACATAAATAAAATTTGGTATCATCGAAAAGAGTTTTTTAAGCAGCATCCAATGGTATATAAAACTTGACCACTTGCGACCTACTAATTGAGATATTTAACTAAATACATATTTTCAGTAAAATTTTACTGAATACTGAAATTTTTTCGGTAACCAGTAAAAACGGATTTTTTTGCTGCAGTATGCCCATGTCTGGTATACATATAGAGTGTTACTGGTACTCGATTTTGACTATTAAGAACGGTTCAACAGACCGGGAGCAAATTTTTCACGTTGTTGTTGTTTTACATGGTGGCACATTGGTAAATTCCAAAAAATTGATAGCATCATGAGAAAAGAAGACTATTTGAATATTTTGCAGTCCCATCTTACCGATTTTCTAGACGTGATCGCATATCCTGAGATAGAAGTTGTGTTACAACAGGATGAATACCCGAAATACAACTTAAAAATCGTTTAGGAATGGCTGACTAGGAAAAAATTTCAATTAATACAGTGACCTCTGCAAAGTACCGACCTAAATCAAATTGAAAATTTGTGGTCAATTCTGAAAATATGGTTGGCACAATATCGAATCGAGTTGTGGCAATGTGTGCAGCTGGAGTGGCAGAAAATTCCAGACGAAATTATACAAAAAATTGTTTAAAAGTATACACAATTGCATAAAGAGTGCATTACAAAACAAAAAGCTATGGATCAAATACTAAATTTACAACATAATTTAAATGTTGTCTTAATGTGCAATAGTGAGTACATAAGAGTTATTTTAACTTTATTTTATTTTTTCTTTAAATACCTATGCAGTTTTTTGTTTTGTTTTAAAAGCATTTATGTTAGCAACTGAATAATAAATATAATTCAAGAAACAAAAATTAAATCGCTCCATTATTACTATTTTTATGCGCCTACAAATGCAGAAAATACAAACATGTACTCACCACCTCTGCTCCCCACTGTACATATATATTTTATATTATTTATTTATTTCCTTTAACATGTGCGATATTTTACCTGTAAATAATAAAATATGGCAGTTTCTTCTTCTTCCCACAAAAAATCAAAGTGCGTTGATAACATGTATGACTTTTGCATAGAAAATGTTGCCACTATTTTGTTCCTCAGTATGGCAATACTACACATAACAAGAAGTTTAAACTACCACTCAAAAACATCAAACTCAAATAATGTGAGATTAACGGCCGTTTTCACAATGTACAATTAAAAGCTAACAGGGAATTTAACGGCAACTTTTGTATGAAGAACTGTCAGTTAAAGTTCACGTTAAGTATTAACCATACATTGTGAAAAGGGACGTAAGTTAATTTTCGGATTAGCTAATTAGGGCGACTTTTTGAGTTCAAGATTAGAGATTAAATTAACCTTAATCTTCATTTGTGATTTTTGGGTAGTGGATTATATGGGTTTACTTGCTAGTTTAAGCGGCCAATCGTGGTGGTTTAATCTTATATTAATATTGACAACATACACTTGTGAAATGTATAATTTTTTGTAAAAATTATATGATAAAACAATTTAAAAACACATAAATAAATATATATATATTTTATATTAGTTATATATTTCCTTTAACACGCGCAATATTTTACTTGTAAATAATAAAATATGTCAGTTTCTTCTTCTTCCCACAAAAATCAAAAGTGTTGATAACATGTATGACTTTTGCACTGAAAATGTTGACACTATTTTGTTCCTCAGTATGGTAATAATACACATAATAAGAAGTTTAAACTACCACTCAAAAATATCAAACTCAATTAATTAAGATTAAGTTAATTTTCGGATTAGCTAATTAGAGAAATAAACTAATCTTAATTTCGAACCAAAAAATTATTAGGTCAGTTTTGAAGATACATACAAATAAATTTTTAAACTTTAATTTAAGATAAGTGAGCAAAACCAAGGGAAAGTAAAACAAATTTTCATGTAATATACTATTGACTATTGAAACATCAGGAAAAAAAAAGAAATAAATATTTCAGCCGAAAAGAAAAAAAACAATGATTTGCTCGGAAATCATTCACGATTGAACATCTGGGGGTCTACGCTGCAATTCGAAACGAAAGAAAATACTTTCGAATTTTTATGTTAATTACAAGCAAATTCGAAAGCATATTCTTTCGTTTCGAATTATAGGTTACACCTCCAGTGAAAGGGGAAATATTTCCAGAGAAAAAATTTCATGTTTGACTGTGTGTTCCAATTATGCAACTTTATAGAAGTATCGTGAATAAAATCAAAATTTCTATATGAATTTTAATGAAACGTGTTTTTTTTCACGATCATTTCTTTTTCACCACCTTTTTAATTAAAATAATTTTAATTGAAAATCATATTAAACATTTTTAATAAGGAAGAAGATTAATTTAATGGTCTAATTTATTGAAATCTCAGGAATTCAATTTTTATTGTTTTCTTCATTCATGATCAAGATTTTTTTTTATAATAAAATAAGCAATAAAAAAGCAAGTATGTATGTATGTATGTATGTATGTATGTATAATTCATATTTATGTTTCCCAAGAACCCTATATTTTACTACGCTCCGTTGCATTGAATTTTATTGTCTACAGATTTAGCAATCCAACAAAAGCTCTATAATGAACGAACGAACGAACGAACGAACCAGCCAGGCAGTCAGGCAGCCAGCCAGTCATCCAACTAACCAACCAACCATCCAAGCAAAAAGTGTTTTCCTTTTTCTTTCTTTTTTTTTGCCTCTGTTACCCCTTTATAAGCCACATTGTTGGCACTTTATAAATTGCTTTTTCTTCGTTCATATTGCAGTAATATTAAAAGGCATGTCATGCAACATGAAAATAAGCAGAGAATGAGGAGGAGAAGAAAAACGAGAAGTCGGAGGAGCAGGTTGCAAAAATACATATATACAGATATATATATACATACTAAAGAATAATAGGAAAGATAGCAGAAAATATTAAATGCCAGACAACATTAAAGAAGAGTAGCTGACATGTGAACACTAGGGATGGCCAAAAAGGAAAAAGAGTATGTACATACTTATGTATGTATGTATGTATTTGACTTTCTCAGAAGATTTATCATCTCTTAGTGACAACTTATGTGATATGAAACAAGGAAAGCTAAAATTTTTGGAAAAAATAGGAAATAATTTCACATGGCTCCAGAAATGCAGTTGAGGTTAAATGTTTAAATTTGGGGTTTCTATTCTTAATGGGGATGGGAGCACAAAGTGTCAAAGTAGGTTATGTCGATTGTATAAAAAATTTAAGCGAAAAGCTATTTTTTCTATTTATATATGTAATAAAAATTATTACGGATTTTGTAACAATGGTTACTGGAAAGTGTTCACTAACTCAAAATGTTTGCAAGGAGAGAGCGTCAAAAAAGAGAAACAAATTCGAGAGACAAAAAATTCATACACACCTTTTCCATACGCAAAGTTTACTTTGCAAAGTCTTAAGGCCGGGGCACAATGAATCCGTCATACGTTAAACTTTGCCTTTTTCAACTGACATTAACGCAACGACGGAGAAGGTTGGCACAATGAGTACTTTATTGACGGAAGCATTTGAACAGCTTCTTTCTATAGGTCGATTCTCCATTTTATTTAATAAATTCAACTTTTTGTGTTTATTTCGTTTTTTCGTTTATTTCTTTTGTTTAGTTTTATTTTTGCTACCACAAAACACACAAATCTAAATCAGAACATACAAAAAAACCAACCAATATCTGTCAAACTACTCAACGTACGCAAAAAGTTAAAAGTTGACCAAATTTTGTACTTTGCGTTGACGGACACGTACTGAATGTAACTGGCCTCATAAGAAACCATGTATTTCAACTTAGCTGTCAGTTGAAAAAGGCGAAGTGTAACGCATTACGGATTCATTGTGCCCCGGCCTTTAATGCAGCTGAGAGAGAGACAGAAAGAGACTGTACCAAGGCAAATTCATAACAGGTAAAGTTGAAAACATAGCTGATCTGCTTTTCTTTTGCTTAATTCAAAGCGAATTCATATACATACATAACTGTTGGCTCGTGTGTCAAAAGTTGTTTATATACAGAGACCTGCGCCAGGCGATTTTTTCGGAGGCGGCTGCTCTTGAGAAAATCGTCGGCGGAAGCTGAGAACAAATAACATGAAAATCAAATTTAAGATAAAAAATAATTAAAACAAATACAATAATTGTAATATATATAATAAATATTATACATGGAGAATCGGAGGCTGTTTTTCAGGCGACATAAGCCTGAGTATCTTCAATCACCTGCTTTTGACATACGAGCCTCCTAAGGCAACAACAAAATACCATATTGATTCGTAAAGCAACTCTGGGGGAGTCAACTCCTACTTCCTATACGAAGGTATAGGTCATTCGCAGCAACCGAAGGAAGCTTCTACACAACAAAACAAAAAATTATCACCCCAAATGTGGCACCATGGACTAATGGCGTTTTCTTTTCTGAGCAATATGCTGCATTTATGCTACCTTTTACATTTCTTTGTGTTCTTTTCTGAAAAGTATGTATTATTTTAAAAATCAATCTCATGATGTTACCCTTAAAAAGAAGAAAAATGCTACATGTTCAACACTCATTTTCATTAAAGGGGCATGAGTGCAGCATTATATTAACAGCTGTTTTTGTTATTGTCTATGAAAAAAATAAATCATTTTATAGTTCGTCATTGTTTTATGCCGAAATTTGTTGGAAAATTGTTCTTTTGTAAACGCAAAATACGCAACACTTCTTAAAAATCAGGTGAGCATTTAAAAATGTTGCCAAATTACATGTAACATATATGTTACACTTTTCTTTTAGAAAAGAAAACGCCATAAGTGTCCGAAGTCACCTTTTTTTGACATACATAGTATGTCAGCACAAGAACAAGAAGAAAATACCATGTTATTTTTATTGTTTGTATTTTGTTGTAGTATTAAATTTACCTGTGGGCAATGGGACCAATGGGAAGCTATACGCTCTCAGGCAAAAAAAAAAAACAAATTTTACAATCGGTCTAAAATGTACCGAGTTATAAAGTAACAATGTCAAATTTCAAATTAAATTTTATGTTAAGCAGTCAGAAAAATTTTTGCTGGGTAAGAAGGTTTTTCGTAAGAGTTTGTTACTAGAAATCTGACGATTTGAAATTTCTACGACTAGCGAAACACTGCCGATACATAGAACCTCAAATTCATATTCGAAATTTTTAATTTAATTTTGTAGGAAAAGTCGAATTTTGTAACAAACTTTCCGCGATCAAAAACAACTACATATATTATTTCCAAAGTAATTATTGCCCAAAGTTCAAGATTCTTATCATTAATAAAATTTAATTTTTAAAATTAGATTGCACACAGACGGACATGCAAAAACATTAAAGAAAACCTTGACCATCTCTATTTTGATGTCTTGTATATAAATTATAGAGACAATTAAAAATAAAATTATCTCAAAACTAGAGTATAAAGCAAAAATTATATGAACAACAAAACATGTGGTCCTGCTACATAGTAACGAGCCATTGCTTGGCGTGCTAGAGATGAAACAACAAAATATAATAATAATACATATTGTGATAAAATGCTTGAGATATTTAAGCAAGTAAATTTATCACTGATAAATTATATGTAACATCAAATGCATTTGTACACTGCACAACTACACACATATTAAAAATGTCGAAATATTCCAGTTAAATGCTTGGCAAGAATAAATCGACCACTTGCAGCACATATTAGTGGCAAAAAATTATTGTGGAAATCAAACCAACAGTATTTCATTTCAATTTAAAGTTTTCTTTCTCAAAAAAAAAAAAAAAAAAAAAAAAAAACATGTACATTGTGCTCAAATTTTATTTATCGAGCCTTTGCTGTAAGACTAAAAAAATGCGTTTTTAGTTAATTTTACAGAATTACGGCCTATCCCAAGACGTCACCAGATATCGTTCAATCGACAACTTCTATTGCAAACAATAATAACATTAGAAAACTTGTTGTTGTTTTCAATACATATAAGTATTCGATCGAACGATTTCTGGTGACATCATGGGACCGGCCGTTAATCGTCATACCATTTGTATTGTGCAAAACCTCACCTCTTGATAGGAAAATGTCACTTTATTTTACCATTAAGCTTAAATTAGCCGTGGCATAACCATAACCATACGAAACAGCTGTTCGAAGTTCGAACCAAACTTAGTGGAAACACTGTATTTGATTTTATGTGACTCGACATAACGCCATAACCATTACCATAGAAACCAATTGAATTTTGGTTTGGTAATGGCTATGGCACGTCTAATTTAAGCGTAAGTCCCTGATAGTTAACTTTAACTTTAGCTAACTTGGTCGATAAAGTGACCTTTAAACTTTTTCGATTATTACAACTGCCCGATAAAAATATAATTTATATATTGTGGCAACATTGCAGTGGATACCGACTACTTTTAGTTGTTAAAACTACGTAGTGGCAACCATGAATCAAATAATAATTTATTCTTTGATTAATGGTGGCAACGACTTGCTTTTGTTTATTTGCTCAATTACAATTAAATGGTCAATGATCAAAAAGAATAAGTCTGTAAATTCAGGAAAAATATCTGTCAAATTGCAAAGCCCATAATAAAATCCACGGCAGTAACAACCCTTTTTGACACGTAAAGTCTACTTTGCAAAGTCTTAATTCAGCTGTGTGGAAAACAGAGGTAAGAATACTATCTTTTTCTGTCTTTCTCCCAGCTGAATTAAGGCTTTGCAAAGTAAACTTTCCGTGTCTAAAAGGGGTAAAACAAAAAATGTATGTACAAAGAAAAACAACCACTAAGGGCGACTTTTTGGGATCGAGATTAAGATTAGTTTATTTCTCTAATTAGCTAATCCGAAAATTAACTTAATCTTAATTAATTGAGTTTGATATTTTTGAGTGGTAGTTTAAACTTGTTATTATATGTATGTAGTATTATCACACTGAGGAGCAAAATAGTGGCAACATTTTCAGTGCAAAAGTAGGGTTTCTAATTTCCCGGACTTTTTCAATTCCCGGGAATCGAGAAGTAAAATGATTTATTCCCGGGAATTCCCGGGAATTTCAAAAACATATGAATTTAATTAAATGACCTCTATAAAACATATAATTTTATGATAAAATATACAACATTCAAATTAAAAACAAAAGAACTTTATTCGATTATTTTATGAACAACAAAATTAAAAAAAACAAAAAAATATATATTCATATGCTTTGAGTTATAGTATGGATGGAAATTCCATCTACATCTGCCAATCTAGATACTATTTCCTATAAAGACTTCTTAAGTTGAAAATATTTCGTAACGCTTCAAGTTCTTGGATTAACCTCGGAAGCCTCTATTACATCTGCTTCCATGCTTATATTATGCATCGTTACAGGATTGTATTTTTAAGTAATAAAACAACGAACAGCAATGTAAACAAGCAAATTCCATTAACGGATATATTAAATTCCCGAAAATTCCCGTTGAAAATTTCCCGGGATTTGTAAAAAAATAATTACCGGGAATTCCCGGGATTTTTTTCCCGCGTAGAAACTCTATGCAAAAGTCATACATGTTATCAACACTTTTGATTATTTGTGGAAAGAAGAAGAAACTGACATATTTTATTATTTACAAGTAAGATATTTCGCGTGTTAAAGGAAATATATAACTAATATAAAATATATATATTTATTTATGTGTTTTTAAATTATTTTATCATATAATTTTTACAAAAAATTATATGTTTCACAAGTGTATATTGTCAATATTAATATAAGATTAAACCACCACGATTGGCCGCTTAAACTAGCAAGTAAAACCATATAATCGACTACCCAAAAATCACAAATGAAGATTAAGGTTAATTTAATCTCTAATCTTGAACTCAAAAAGTCGCCCTAAGGAAAATAAAACAAAAATTATACCACTTGCCAAATATTCTAAAGCCATCACAATATAAAATAAACTTTATATCGATTTTTCTCACTCGTTTACAGACAAGTAAAAAGGAAAACAAAAAGAGCTGACTTGAACCGAAAACGAATATCATCGAAAAAGTTATTGAATAGCAAATTTTAGTTTTATACATACATACATATATGTACATATGTACATATATGTATTTTAACGATATGCTTATCGTTATAACAGTTACACTACTTTTATTATGATAATCGTATCTCTATAACAAATATAGAGAAACTTTATCGAATTTGCTATCCAGTAATATATTTTAACGATATTCGAGGTCAGTTGAAGTAAAAAAGTAAAATGACAAGCTCAAATTAATTCTTCTTTGCGCCAAGGCGAATTGAGTATCAGGTGACCTCTTCCATACAACAATTTAAAAACACAAAAAACAACATGTAGTTTGCTGTGCTACAAACCAGTCTGTCCTGTCAGTAGATTTCTAAGTCCCAGTCCAGACTTGCAATTTTTGTTGCAGTAACTTTTTATTTTTTAGTGCAAAAGAGCGAGAGGGGAATACAAAAAGTATATATTTCTATTTCAACACTCTCACACATAACAAAAATTGCAAGTCTGGACCGGCACTAAGCAAACTTAGACATTTTGATTCAAATTGCTCAATTTGGCGTCAACAGCTGATAATCAGCCGGGCGAAAAAGGTCACCTGATACTGAATTCGCCTTGCTTTGTGCTTTTTGCTTATTTTGCCAGTTTGTATGCAGGGATGCCACATGTTAAACAATTAAATGGCGGGTACGCGGGCGGTTCGGAAACTTCTTAGCCTATCAATGAAAGAGAATAGTTAGTTTTTCAAAAATATTTTTATTTTTCAATATAATCTCCTGAAACTTCAATACACTTAGTCCAACGCTTTTCTAGCAATTCTATCCCTTGATTAAAATGGTTTTCCTCAAGGTCTTCAAAATAGTGGTTTACAACTGTAATTGCATCTTCATTTGAGGTAAAACGCTTGCCAGCAAGGAATTTTTTTAGATTTGGGAACAGGTAAAAATCACTGGGAGCCAAATCAGTAGAATAAGGTGGGTGGTCAAGCCACTCGTACTTTAATTCGTTGATTTTAGCCATTGTTAAAACACTCTTGTGCGCTGGTGCGTTGTCTTGATGAAAAATTATTTTTTTGTGTTGTAAGCCAGGACGTTTTTCTCGAATTTGTACATTTAATTGATCCAAAAGGTTGCAATAGTACTCTGAATTTATTGTTTTACCCTTTTGCAGATAGTCAATCAATAAAATAAATTTGAAGTCCCAAAAACCCGTTGCCATAACCTTACCAGCCGATTGAATTGTTTTTGCCTTCTTTGGGGCACTTCCTCCAGTTTCAGTCCATTGTTTGGATTATTCTTTTGTCTCTGGAGTATAGTGGTGGATCCATGTCTCATCAACAGTTATGAAACGACGCTTAAAATCCATTTTATTTCGCTTAAAACGATCCAAACAAGCTTGAGAAATGTTCATTCTTATGTGTTTTTGGTCGACTGTTAACAAATGCGGCACCCATCTTGCAGAAAGCTTTTTCATCTGTAGTTCTTCATGCAAAATTAAATGGACTCGATCATTTGAGATGCCCATGATATTAGCTATTTCACGCACTTTTATTCGTCGATCATTTAATACCATATCATGCACTTTGGCTATAATTTCTGTTGTTGTTGCTGTTTTTGGACGTCCTCTACGTGGTTCATCTTCAATGCTTGTACGACCACGTTTAAATTCAGCAACCCAATTTTTTACTGTTGCATATGAAGGAGCACTTTCACCTAACACATTCACCATATCATTATGAATTTCTTGACCCGATAAATCTTTTTTATGTAAATATTTAATGACACCACGCATTTCTAATTTTTCCATTGTTAAAAAATCGCGGATGCGTCTTTTGTGAACACCTGTTTCTATATGAAGGAGTTGCCAGATCGAAACAAAATTTAACATGTGTTCATAGCAGAGATGGAAGTTTCCAAAACACTTAACTTTTTTCTGTTTATACCGCGCTTTTTGTGCTAGGCTAAGAAGTTTCCGAACCGCCCTCGTAAAACACAGATTTGCATTATCGCAAAAAAGAAATTACAGAATCACAATTTCGTTAACGCGAACGAGTAAATATGTGGATAAATATAACGATTTTCGATTCGCAAAAGGTTACTGAATTCAGCTACTAATGTTAGCATATCGTTTACATATCTGTCATATAGCATCCTAAATTAAATTTTTTGAAAGTTTTAATAAATTCACAAAACATCAAATTCGTTTGCTATATACGTACATAACAAGAGTTTTTGCTTTATGAGTCTCTGGCAGCAAAGGCTGGAAATGTATGTATGTATGTATGTACATACATATGTATGTATGTACTTATATAAACAATATATAGAAATATTTAAAGCTATAAAATTTATTTCTAACTTCACATCAACTCCACTACTTCTCTATATAAAAAATATTGAAATGAACTTGTTTTCAACCTTTATGATCAAGTAAAAGTGTAAATAATTTATATTACACAATACAATGAATGCATTCAATGTCATTTAAAAAAACGTAAACACCTCAAAATCAGTTTCGTTTTGTTTACATACATACCACACATATACATAGATATGTATGTATATACGTCTACATATTTCCAGATAAGACAGCAAAAACTGAATTTATTTTCTTTAGAAATTCCTAGATTCTATAATTTTTTTAATGCATTCCAAACTTTAAGAGTACTTCTTTTTTTATCAAATCATAAAAAATGTTTATGTTTTATAGTTTTATTTAATTCCTTTCTGGATTTATTTACAACACAATAATAATGAACATTTATCATTGTACATGTCTTCTCTCTGTGCATTAGAAAAGAAGTTGTAACGAGAGAAAAGAAGTAAAAATTAAAAAAAAAAAATAATAGTAAAGTATGTATGAAAATAGAAAAATTCTTTACAAGGACGTACATACATACTAAAAAAAGACCCACTTATTAAATAAATACATATATAAACAAAAGATAACTTTCACTTTTTGCATTTGTAAAACTTGGAATTTTTATCAAAAATACTTTTTCATCTTTTGCATGCTGTACAGTGGCGCCTAAGGCGAAAATAATGATAATAAATCGATATCTTCTGTAGCACTGATCTAGTAAATTACAAAATGATTCACACAAACTAATAATAGCATGTTCACACTGACAGTATCGAAGTTCGCTCTCTCATTCACGGCTCGTGCCTGAAGCTCGATTGAAACAACGTGTTTGCCCATACACAATTTTGAGAGCGAACCATCTTGTTTCCTTTTGAATCACCAGCAAATTTGACGAATTAAAAGGCAGCAATGTGCGCACTAGAGTCTAGCAATATTGCTAAATGGCGGGAAACTGGAAGTCTACTCTGTAACTTGAGATGAAATCAAATCAATTCAAAATTTGGGTTCGCTTTCAATAAAACATCCTACATAATACTTGGGAATTACTCTCTATTACGATGCGAAAAAAATAGTATAATTTGCATTGCGCGTCAAAAATTTTCGTTTTCGGAAGTCTGGTAGCACCGCACTCTGTAATGCGAAAACGTCTTTCAAAATCGTTCGATATATATGTACATACATACATACATAGTAGGTACAAATATCGTCGTAAGCATATCTGGAGGCGAAAGGAACATGGTATTCTATGAGACTTTCGTATTCGCATTAGAATTTTATTTCAAACCGGGCCAGCAAAAGATAATCGTAAAACTTACGAGTTAAAATTTATTTGTGGTCTTGAGTAAAAAATACCTCTTTTAATTTATAAAAAAGTTGCGTCATTTGTCAAAAACTGATTCTTTGGCACTATGGTTTACTGCAAATTTAACGTTTAAATGTCAGAATGGAGGGAATTGTCGACGCCAGAGATCCATTGCTAGATCTCTATTACCATCGTAAGAGCGTACATTATTTGTTACCTCTGAATCAGCCATTACTTCTTTCCATAATTAATAAAATAATTGCATCATTTATTTTGTAATTTTAAGAACAAATAGATAAATAAAAAAATAAGACATAATTTTTCACTTACATTTTTGGGTTTTGCGAATGCTATTTTTTGCATTAAAATAAATTTTGCTATTTTTGATACATATTTTTGCATTACAGAATACCGATTTACTCGCATTTTAAATGCGTATAAAAAAAGTACTTTGCGAAAATCGTTTTACAAAATAGCAATTGTTCGCATTTATGTATTTTCGATCGAGTCGCATTGACTTTCGCATCGCAATACAGAATAAGCCTCCTGTATCTGCATTCAGAAAATCGTTCGCATTAATGACAAATGTCATTTCTGTAATTCCGTTATTACGATAGTCTGCAAGCGTGCTTTCCTCACCATTTAGTTCTAAATCATGTGGCATCTCTGCATATAAAATGTCAAAATAAACAAAAAGCTGGATAGAGAAAAATTAAATAAATTTGAGCTTATTTTACTTTTTTTTTGCTTCAACCGACAGCGAATATCGTTAAAATATGTTACTGAATAGCAAAGTGGATAAATGTTCGTTATATTTATTATAGCGATACGACTATCGTAATAAAAGTTACTGAATCCAGGTGCTGGGCTGAAGAACAGATTTCGCTGTTCATCATAATTATTTCTTAAGTCCCAGTTCACGCTAGTCAAGTCTTAGGAACCAATGTATATAGATATACATATATGTATATTTCTTATCAGATATGTATATTGGCAAAAAAAAACTAAGAGTTTCCCACGATATGTCTGACAGAATTCATGTCAACCATTCGAAAATATTTTTGGGTCTGAAGTCTGACAAAATTCGTATACAATTCGAAATTTTTTATTGATGTTTCTCTCAGATTTGTGCTTGTATCTTACAGACTTCGGACTACTGTGCTGACCAAGTTCATTTGAAAATTAACAAAATTTATAAAAAAAAAATTTTGTTTATATTTCTAAAAAAATATTTCAAAACCAATTTTCATATTATTTTTAACTTTTTGGTGGATTGTAAAAAATAAGCAAGAAAGAGGCAATTTGTTTGCCATTCTGCTTTTCTATTGCAAAATTTAATTTAAAACCTTTTACAGAAACAAATCAATTCCTTCAAATATATTTTTAGTTTGAACTCACGCAAAATCGTTTAGTGTGTTTGTGTATAAATACCACGAGTTGAGTGAGGCCCTAATGACTTACATCTTTTCCTTCCTCGGTGGATTTGAGTATCTAGGAATGAAAAAAGGGAAAATATCGGTCAATTTCTACGTTTTGGTTTTGATTTTTTGTTTGTTTTTTAATTTTTAATTCTTAA
Source organism: Tachina lurida (assembly GCA_944452675.1). Taxonomy (NCBI): domain Eukaryota; kingdom Metazoa; phylum Arthropoda; class Insecta; order Diptera; family Tachinidae; genus Tachina; species Tachina lurida. Next base: position 89,015,022 of record OX101755.1, read on the forward strand.
ATCGAACAGAAACATGAATTATGGACTTTCGAGTAGAAGAACAAAATTCTTTGAATAACGTTTTATTTATTTTTTTTTGTGGATTTTTTGAACGGGCTTTAAAAAAAACATGCGAGTTAGTTTTATATTTGCTTTTAAAGTTTAAATGAAAAAAATATACTCTTTGTATAAGAGTTTTTTTTTTAATTAATTAGATTTAAGAATATGTGTTTGGATATAATAGAAATTGACAGATTTCATGAAATAAAGGCGTATGCCTATTGAAAATTTAATTGAAAAGCAGACGCAAGCAACAAAAGAAGGAAATGAAGTAACTATCATTAACAAAGAGTTACAATGACCAAATTTGTAAAATGAGAAAATATCTTTCCACAAAAAAATCTATATATTTTAAGTTTTTTTTTTTTTTTTGATTCTAACAGGATAAACGATAGATAATTATAAAATAATTATCGTAAAGAAATTTTGTTTGAATCTCTTATTAAAATTGAAGGGTTTCTGTAAAAGTTTTTATCTTTGAAAATTTTTATTTTGTTTTTGGAATTTTTTTTTTTAAGAACAAAAAAGTTTCTGGCGATTAAGTCAGATAAAAGAAAAAATGTGGTCTAAGAACATAGAAACGATATTTGAAAAAAATAAAAAAAATATAAAAAATATCGTTCAGATGTAAGACCACAAGTTTCTTTTAAATGTAAAAAACTAAAAATTGAAAAACAAAAGTAAATTTTTGGACAAAACTTACCTTCCATCTTTCAGCGCATTTGCGGGAGAATTCAGCAAATATGACTGTCTCATCGGGATGTTTTTTCTTGTGTTCTTCACGGCATGTCTGTACAAAGTAGGCATAGGCTGTCATACGACCACGAGGTTTGGCATCCGCTTTGCCGCCTCCACCTCCGGTACCAGTGCGCACCATATTGTTCTGTGGACGATTCAAATGTTGTAAATCAATATATGGTTGTTCGATTTGGGAATGTTGTTGTTGTTGTTGCATAGGGTGGTGGTGGTTAACCAAAGTAGTAGTAGTAGTGACATTTGTAAAAGGAATAGAAGAATTGTTTATGTTAATAATAGATGCAGTTGAAGTATTTTGCATTGCAGAAGTAGTATTAGAGATAAAGGAGTTGCTACATGTTGTTTTGTTATTAGTTGTGTTAAGAGTTTAAAACAGAAGTGGAGCTATTAGTGGTTATGTTTTGGGCAATCTGCTGCTTTAGATTTTTATCTGAGTGTTTTTGTTGTTGTTGTTGTGTGTGTCGCTACATTTGATGCCGTCGACACAACTTCTGCAGCATTTGCTGCCAAATCGGCAGCAGAGGTTGTTGATGCAATTACACTAGTCTACACTTTTATGATACATAAGTAAGAATCATAAAAGAAAATAAAAAATCAATAACCAAATTGTTCTTTATGTAGACAAGAATACATAACGCTCATTTACTGCAATAGTGTCACAACTCAAAAAACCAGTTTTCAGAAAACGCGTTTTAAGCTTTCAATTTGCATACAACTCAATGAAGACATGAAAAAATATCCTTCTCTCAGCAGGGCTGATGGTACAAGCTATTTATATGAAATTTTTACACAAGATTAAATACCAAATGCCGCATTATTAATTCAAAAAACAAATTTTGTTAGTTATGACACTATTGAAGTAAACGAGCGATAAATTGTATGGCAACAACCTGTGCGAAAAAAAAAGAAATGAATGGCAGCACCATGAAGAAGACACGTTCACATACACAATCAGTGTTGCCAGTTTTTTCCTAGAGCTTATCCCCAATTTTTGATTTGTCATCCCCAAAAACCACAAATTGAGTTTCTTTTGTGAAAAAAATTTATTTATTTTTTAATTCTATTTAAAAAATAATGACAAAAATAACATATTTATTCAATAAAATTTATTTACATATGTATATCGATAGATATATTTACATTCATATTAATTTAAATTGTACTTATAAAACTCTTACGTACCTTTTCACAATGTATGGTTAAGAGTTAACATGAACTTTAACTGACAGTTCTTCATACAAAACTTGCAGTTAAAGTCTCTGTTATATTTTAACCATACATTGTGAAAAGGTACGTTAAAGAAAAAATTACACATAGTATATACATATGTATGTATGTACATACATTAGGGCGGGTCGATTTGTATGGAGGCAAAAAATCGCTCAAATTACAAGAAAAATCGTATTCTAGGGATCAAAATAAGAAACTTTCCCAAGGGAACCATACCTCTAAAATGAATTTTGATGTCCCGACTTTTGATCCGAAAGGTCAAATTTTCTTGAAGGGTCAAATTTTGAAAAATCTCACTTGACCCATTTAGAGTTCCTCAATCGAGTCAAAATGTATAACCGACCCCTACTAATTTTGGAGGGCCGACCCACCTATGCCAGAGGCACACCCCCTGGAACCACCCCTTGGGGTTCCCCATACAAATATTTCAAAAAATCACAAATATTTGTAGGGGGAACCCCCCAGGGGTGGTTCAAGGGAGTGTGCCACTGGCATAGATGGGTCGCCCCTCCAAAATTAGTGGGGGTCGGTCATACATTTTGACTCGATTGAGGAACTCGAAATGGGTCAAAGTGAGATTTTTCAAAATTTGACCCTTCAAGAAAATTTGACCCTTCGGATCAAAAGTCGGGACATCAAAATACATTTTAGAGGTATGTTTCCTTCGGCAAAGTTTCTTATTTTGATCCCTGGAATACGATTTTCCTTGTAATTTGTTCGATTTTTAAATCGACCCGCCCTAATGTACATACATACATATACACAAGTATAAAAAAATTTTTAACCAAAGTTTACCATTTCAAAAACTTCAGATTCGAAATCTTCTGATTCATCAACCAGGGAAACTTTGTTGTACATAGTACTTTTATTAAAAAGCTTTAGCATTTCAGCAGAAGGATTAAATTTGTCACAACAAATTGAGTTATTTTTAAAGTGTGTTTATTCTAAGAAGTGCTTCCAACAAGTCATATTACATTTTGTTACGTATTTTTGTTTTGGTAGTGTTCATTATTTAATCTGCCTTGATACTTCTTCTTTATTACAAACCATCCACTATGAATCAAGGTGTATCTAACTAGGTGGCAGCGCTACTTCAGCTGATAATTTTTTGCTCTATGTGCTTTGTAGCTGAAGAATGTCAAAAACTTCGATTTTGTTTTGGTTTTGGTACAATTATTTTTGTGCTTTTGACATTCTTCGGTTCTTTACACAGCTATGGTTGCCGTATTTTTTTATAATAAATCCTTACGCAGTCACCTGTATAATTACACCACGCTATGAATAGAAACACACAGTTTTAGACTTGCCAGACGCATATTTCCTAGTTCAAAATTCATTCTTGTTACCATCAGTTATAAAAAAAATCCCAACAAATTCCCTCAAATTTGGTTATCATCCCCAACTAATCCCCAATACGAAATTTTCATCCCCAATCGCTGAAAAAAATCCCCTAAACTTGCAACACTGTATACAATGTTATTAAAAGAACAATAGCAAGAAATTAAGCTCTAATTGTTCGTTATACAGAAGACGGCAGTTGTTTTTGTTTTTGCAGCTGGTGTTACAGTGTATATTTTGCATTTATAATGTATGATACGTATTGTATAGCAACTGATTATGATTACAAAAGGGAAGACAAAACAAATATCTAGTTCGATTGAATGAAGTAAATACATATATACATACATACATATTGTTACCTGAAACGCAACGCGACCTAACTCACATTTTCATAATTTTACAGAAAGAGGAAATATACAGCCCAATTCTAAATATTACCCGGGAAATAATTCTCACGGAATTCATTTTTAACCCCCGACCAAAAAAAGTGGTTTTATAAGTTTGTAGTGTGTGTCTGTGTGTTTGTGTATCTGTAAGGATGTCGGAGTCCATATACAGACCAAACGGCTGGGACGATTTTGATTTGATTTTTTCTGTTTGAAAGGTGACTTGATCGAGAGAGATATTTGTTATTTCCAAAAATAAAATCAACTTATCCTAAACAGATTTAGCTTAAAATTAAAATTTGACGAAGAACTTCGAATTTTCAAAGTCAACTGCTTTGTTTCTAGTGACATATTTTATTTTAACTTAAAGCTCGCAAATGACTTTTTCAAAGGGGGGGGGGGGGGGGGGAACAATGAATAAAGAATAAACTGCCATGGAGATTTTATTCAGAATACAGTGCCCAGAATACGATCAATCAGTAAATATCTATTAGTGTAGTTTAATTGACGCTTTTCCGGTGACGTTCAAATAAAATCGTCAATAAGCATTTTAATTTTGTGTTCGTGGTGTGTGAAATATTTCACGTGAACAAAATGTTCGCCTTTAATTCTCGATAAGGGTGAATAGACCAGGAAAAAAAGTAAAAATTTCATATAAAAGGCTTGTACTTGCACCTCTTGAGAAAATAAAATATTTTTATGTATTCATTGAGTTGTATATAAATTGAATACCCAAAACTTTTTGCAGCAAAACTAGATTTTTTGAGTTATGACTCTGTTGCAATAAAGGAGCGATAGATATATTATGAACAAAGAAAAAAACATTAAAAATTCCGAAAATTTGTCCAAGCCTTACGAGTGAATTCAGCTCAACACTGATCACGAGGCTCAGTATAGGTTAGGGTAGGCTGCTGGCAAGGAAAAGTAAAAAAAAATTAAGAGTCCAGCTCACTTAGATCCATTACAATGTACTATTTGTGCTACCTATAAGTTGAGGAGGTAGAGAGAGAGAGAGAGAGAGAGGGAGTGGGAGGAGAGGAAGAGGATGAGAAGAGTGGTTATAGAAAAGATACAATAGCCACTAGGAGGAGGTCAAGAATTATAAAGGCTCAAGTTTATTAGTTCATTTTCCGATAACTCTGATAGGCTGCTGAAGGATATTCTGCCAAGTAGGTGCAGGTCCTCCAGAGCGTGATAAAAGCAGAGGAGATGCAGGATACTTTCCTCCTCTTCCTCATCATTACAACTGAAGTAGTAGTCATTATATGGGTTCCGAAATGCTTTTGGCCAAACTCATAGATTTTTTAAGCAATAGCATTAATATGTACATTAGAGCGTCTCGCCCAACAGGCAACAAAAAAAAAGTTCTCCGTACACCAGCAAATATAAAGTATTATTCCAAGGAGATTTCAAAAAAAAATTTTTTTTTTTTGCCGAACGTAGGGGTCGCCTTTTTAGTTTTTTCGTTATATCTTCCATATTTACAGTCCGATCTTAAAGTTTGATATAGCGAATATTTTTGTCTCAGGGAGGCCAATATTTTTGCTCTTGGGTCCATTGACCTCAAGTGTACCGTTCTAGTACTTACCCCCGGAATCTCATTTCCTACCACCCTAATGTGACACCCTAATGTTAGAAATTTATAGCTCGCAAAAAATCATAAGACTTTTGCTAAGAAAGTATTTCGATAATTACAGCACAACTATTTAAAAAATGCTTTTATAAATCCATTGTTGCAGACCGTAGGGGTCACCTTTTTAAATTTGTCATAGCTTCAGTATTTAGATACAGATATGAAAGTATAATATATCGATGAGTTTGTCTGAGGCAGACGAATTTTTTGTTAATTCAAAAGTCTTTGACCTCAAAAGTCTTTGACCTCAAGTAACCTTTACATCATGCCTCAAATTATACAACAGGGAATAAGCAACAAAAAGCAAAGTAAAATAATAGAAATTTTAGTCGATCATATCTCGACGTGATTCAAGTTGGCTATATTTTTGACGGCTCTCGAGTTTAGAAAAAATGTGGCCCATGCGTTGTACTACATGAACAAAACGCTCGGTGTTTTGAGAATGAGATGGATAAGCTGTGAAAATAATTAGGTTTAGCAAAGAAAACTATGAAATGAAGATATTTTTCTTGCACTTACCTGGTAATTCGATTACATTTTGCGAACATTGTAATGCTTCCAGGTGCTCTTGGGTATAGTTAAAACTGCAAGCATTGCGGCTCTGTCAATTCGAATTTATTCCAATTGATCATATCGAAGTATGAGTCACTTTCAAAGTTTATAAAATTAACAACTTGTGGACCGAACATTTGACGAATGCATCCAGTTGCATCATTACGGGCTAATAAAATTTTAGTATAGCCATCTGAACTCACTATAGCATCTTCGTCTGTTATCATCGATAATAAAACATTCTCAGGGTGGAAAAAGTACGAGTTATTTTAGATAACAGGACGGAGGGTCTGTTGAACGTCTTCCGGAGGGTCTGTTGAACGTTTCGGCTTCCGTGAATTGTCAGTGGTTTGCTTTTCACAAGGAACCAGAAAAGCGCATACACTTTTAATTCTTTTTGTTTAAGTTGAGATATGATGGGTTGATACTATAGACGTAATTGAGGTCAAAGACTTTTTATTTAAAAAAAAATTGGCCTGCCACAGACAAACTCATAGATATATTATACTTTAATATCGTCAAATGTTCAGCATACAAGTTGTTAATTTTGTAAACTTCGAAAGCGACTCATACTTCGATATGATCAATTGGAATAAATTCGAATTGACAGAGCCGCAATGCTTGCAGTTTTAACTATACCCAAGAGCACCTGGAAGCATTACAATGTTCGCAAAATGTAATCGAATTACCAGGTAAGTGCAAGAAAAATATCTTCATTTCATAGTTTTCTTTGCTAAACCTAATTATTTTCACAGCTTATCCATCTCATTCTCAAAACACCGAGCGTTTTGTTCATGTAGTACAACGCATGGGCCACATTTTTTCTAAACTCGAGAGCCGTCAAAAATATAGCCAACTTGAATCACGTCGAGATATGATCGACTAAAATTTCTATTATTTTACTTTGCTTTTTGTTGCTTATTCCTTGTTGTATAATTTGAGGCATGATGTAAAGGTTACTTGAGGTCAAAGACTTTTGAGGTCAAAGACTTTTGAATTAACAAAAAATTCGTCTGCCACAGACAAACTCATCGATATATTATACTTTCATATCTGTATCTAAATACTGAAGCTATGACAAATTTAAAAAGGTGACCCCTACGGTCTGCAACAATGGATTTATAAAAGCATTTTTTAAATAGTTGTGCTGTAATTATCGAAATACTTTCTTAGCAAAAGTCTTATGATTTTTTGCGAGCTATAAATTTCTAACATTAGGGTGTCACATTAGGGTGGTAGGAAATGAGATTCCGGGGGTAAGTACTAGAACGGTACACTTGAGGTCAATGGACCCAAGAGCAAAAATATTGGCCTCCCTGAGACAAAAATATTCGCTATATCAAACTTTAAGATCGGACTGTAAATATGGAAGATATAACGAAAAAACTAAAAAGGCGACCCCTACGTTCGGCAAAAAAAAAAAAATTTTTTTGAAATCTCCTTGGAATAATACTTTATATTTGCTGGTGTACGGAGAACTTTTTTTTTGTGATACGGTCTAATGTACATACATATGTAAGGCTCAAATTCAAGGTTTAAGTTAACTAATGAGGGTGGTTTAACCAATAAAATTTATAAGAAAAATCGTTAGTTAAACCACGGGTGTGTTAGTTAACTATAGACTGTGAATTTGGACCTAAGAAGTTTAATTAGTTAACCGAAACTCATTAGTTAGCTAATGACTGTGAATTTGGGCATTGATGACAAAATTTATTTATTTAATTAGCCATAAGAACATTAAGAACAAAATTTTTCTTAAGACAATATTATAATACGACATTGTTAATGTGGAGGAATTGATTATAATTGCATATAGTATCAGAAGAAAATCTGATACGGTTGTGCTCATCAAACAGTAGAGTTTTGGTCCAATTCATCCCTAGAACATAGGTGAGAGCGGAATATACTATAGATTTAAATGTTTCTTCCAACAAGATAATGACTCAGAACGTACGAATAAACTGCCTTAGTATTGGCTTCTAGCTAATAAATGGGAAATTACTACTTCTAGTCCTTAATCTCCTTACCTTGACCTTATTGAATATCTCACAGAACAAATTATATCAAAAGCAGATCAAATAAAGAGTAAAACACAAGATATGCGTTAGCAAGCCTTATTAAAGCGATGGAAGAACCTCACTGGCTTCATGCCGCTAATATGTATCATGTATCATGTCATTTCTTCTAACAACATTATATAGAATTATATTGAAATTAATGTATATATGTACATATGTATGTATTTTCCAGCTTACTAACAACTGCCTAGTTACAAAACCACAAAATTTAGCAGCAATGTTATCGGCGGTATTCGGCGAATATGTGATGGAGCGTGTGCAAATTTAATTCGTTCGTGGGTGTTGAGATTCCGCGCAACTGCTTCGGCTATGAATGTCTCACGGCCAGGGCCCAATCGATCTTCAAGGACTCCCGAAAACATTGAACTGGTTGAAAGCAGTTTGCGTGAAAATCCACGACTTTCACTACGGAAAAGAGCAGCATCACTGAGACTTACAAGAGCTATTATTCATGAAATTTAAAAAAATGGGGACATCCCATGGCCACCGAGGTCGCTCAATCTAACTCCCATAGATTTTGTTATGGGGCCAGCCCCAAGAGAGGGTTTATAATCACAACCCCCAATCTCTTGTGGCTTTAAAGGAAAATATTCGTCGAGAAATCAGCTCAATTGAACCAAGTTTACTGCAGCTCGACGGAAGACATCTGGATGACATACTTCTATCGTTCAATGCTCTTAATAAAACTGCATGTCAATTATTACGTTTTTTATTTAAGTTTGAAAATATAAATCTGCTACCAGACATCCTGTACATATCGTGCCATAACCGCCAAAATAGCTTAAGCGACATAATTTTCGAACTTCATTTTTTGACCAAAATCGATTATTTGCGATCGTAAATAGTCGATTTTCGTCAAAAAAACGAAGTCCAAAAAATGTGTCGCTTAAGCTATTTTAGCGGTTATGGCTCGATATGCAGCTTGAAACGAAATAAGAAGTGGTTTTATAGTATTGTAGCAATAAAACACGTTATTTTATTACTAAACTATTTACAAAAGGAATTGCAATTTATTTATTGAAGTAGAAGTTCAAATATGTACCTATGTATGTTTAAATAAGAAGCAGCACCACAACTCGCGGAGTTAACTTCTGGGTGGTTATTATGTAATTCGATTCGAAAAGGAACTGTTCGAATTTGTATGTTACATTAAAATTCGAAAACATTTCCGTTTGATTCGGATTACATAATAACATCACTGTTTTCTTCTGCCAGATTTTTGGCAAGAGTTGCCAGCTTCAAGATTTCTAATTATCGGCAAGCGTGGAGCTGCCACAGTTTAATTAGAAAGACAATTTTGTGTTATTGGCGTTTGAATATGGTTTTCCGTGCGGTATTCTGGAATTACATTTTTCGACCTAAATTAGTTCAAATTATTAGTTAAAATGGCAATACGAAATGTATGAAGCATTAGATTGTATTATATCTATGTACATATGCAAAACTAACGATAAAAACGATACAACGTTTATAAAATATTCAAATAATCTCAATGCAATTAATTGCATCGCGTAATAACCCTTGATAAAGAAATATATCAGTGTTAAAAACACAACCCTATTTGTTTTTCTGAATTTGAATTTTATATTTATTTATTGTAAAAATTTGTCACACAAGCAACCTTGACTTCACAGCATCAATCTTGATATTGAATGAGCGCTATTAAAAACCAGTTTCACCCACCCCAACGTCCTAAACGCAAAATGCACTTTTTTATTCTCCATTTTTTGTTAAAAGTAGTTTTCAACAATTTTGATTTATTTTCACAACTATAGTATGTACTTAGCTTCTATTTGTTATTAAATTAATTTAATAATTATTATATACACACATACATACATCCATACATATGTGCACACAAGATTACATAAAAACAAATATCTGTCTCTATATATGTATGTATCCCAGTTGGCCAACTCCTCGCAGAGGACACTTTCATCAACGACTACTTCTGGAAATTTCTACATTTGTCATGCAAGATATTTGTCGATCACATTTTCTTTTAAGACAATCTAACAGAAACCGTACTCAAAGACACGGTAGAAGAAAAACTACTCAACTGTACCTGTACTCCATTTCTGTAACTTGTGAGAAGTTCTCGCATCGAGAAAAAGTAAATAATTATATTGGTTATCCTATTTTACACAGGGTTGCTCACATAAAAATGTATATAAACTTACAAAAAATATCAACAAATACAGTTTTTTTCTTACTCACCCTGTTTTTCACAGGATGATAACAATTTTTTCGATTCGAAAAGTTCTCACATTCCTTACAGAAACGAGGCACTGGAATCAGTAACTACATATATATATATATATATATATGTATATATTGATTCAGTGTATATAATAAGTACATATGTGACAGCGCATAGATAAAGGGACCTAAGGGTAAAAAAAATAAATTTTCACTTTTTTTGATGTGGACAACATCTGAGCATCGAATGAGACCGATCCCATGCCCCAAAAGTGTTCCCTCCCAGAGAGTGATATTCACGATTTAAAAGAATTATAAATGAGTATTTATTATAATTCACCATTAATAACTTCAGAAAATAAACCTGGATTCGAAAAAACGCGAGCAAAATTGATATCAAACTCATGGAAACAGCGCGCTAGGTAGAAAACAGTAAAAATCAACTACACAAAACAAGAGGTAGGGACGACCTACGCGCGATTTCAAGGTTGACCAACACGTTCCTGAAGTCATGAGATGTGTCGCTTTCAAATGAGACCAATACCAACACGCTCAGTGATGGTACACCAAAGATACACGTATTTAAATCTTTAAAATGGCTCTCCTGAACAAAACCGGTTTTTACCCTTAGGTCCCTTTCTATTTTGCGCGTCACATATAGTCATATCAGAATTGATTTAGCCCATACACCACAAAGTTGGAGTGGAGAAAAACGACAAAGAAGGTTTACATGAATTTTTCTCCAAATAAACCCGATGGATTTCTTTTGTATTTGCACCACTACTTTCGACACATGTTTGGAGGAAAAATTTAAATTTGTGTAAACTTTCACGAATAAAGTTAGAAGTTAATATTACTTTATTATTAAAGTAAAAAACACGTTTTGTGCCGTACACGCAATTAATTTTCAAAAAGTAGCTTTTTGAAAGAAGAAAGCTGAATCATTTTTTTTTAAATGGCCGGTGGAGCAAAACTATTCTGGGTAGACGATGTAATGAAAAAAGCTAGTCTTATAACGTTTAATGTAAACTTGTGCATAGTTTATTTCACTTTCATGTTATAGAAATGTTTCAGTTCTACAGGGACAAGGAAAATATGAGCGAAATTGCCGTTTGAGCCATTTTGTCTGAAATTTTCCTCAATGATCTGTTTGAACTGCCGCCGCCAACAAGTCATTCAGGCTTTAACATTTCTAAAACGCATGGCCAACTGGGATATTTTATCATTGTTGTTTTTGTTTGCGGTATTTGTAAATTTTTTGCGGTCATTAGTTTGCAACTCATTCATTATTTGCATTTTAATTAGCCCAGCTGTTTGGCAAGTTCGAAATAAGTAACAAGAAAGCTTTTATCGTACGTGTATTAACGCGCAAAATAAAAAATATAATAAAAATGAATCATCATATTTAAATGATTAAACCGGAAAAAAATAATATAGAAAGGCAAAGAAAGCACTTGTATTTATTAAACCACAAAATTATTTTATACTTACGAGTACATATGTACATACATATACAGACATAGTATACATATGTATGTATGTATGTACATTATCTCATACGATAATATTAAAAAAAATTAAATATTTATTCTTGGTGTCTATCTGAAATTGATGCAGACGTCATATGCTCTCCACTAAACTGGCGAAATAATAAAATATGTAATTATGTATACTCGTATAGAATTTTTGCGGTAAATTGTGGAATTAACAGATGATGTGAAATGGTCGTCTTTACCAATGAAGACAACGATATATAAAGTCAAATTGCTGTCAATAAATAAGCAAGTTTGTTTATATCATTTCTTGTGATCGAGTTACAATGTTCGCCTAGCGCGAACAGTTTTATCAGCGGGCAACAGCACGCTGTTGATAATGAGATAATATCTGAAGATAAAATCTCTTCTGCAATTGACAGTTTCTCAGCGTTTAAATCACCAGATCCGGATGGCATCATACTAAAGATGCTACAGACCGCAAAAAGGTCCCTGCGTTTCTAAATTCTATAAGCTCTGTCTATCTCTCTCTCTCTCTCTCTTAGCTACGTTCCGATCAGCTGGAGAAAAGTCAGAGTTGTTTTCATTCCGAAGATTGTAAAAAGAAGTCATGAATACGCCTTTCATATTTCCTGATCAAGACGTTGGAAAGACTAATAGACAGTCATATTAAGCAACGGCTATTCGGATCGTCAAGCACACACAACACAATATATTCTGGATCCGGGACACATGGGAATTGAGGGAAATTAAATGACCGATACACTGGCCAAAAGGGGAATTCAATTACCGGCTGAGGAAACGGTATATGTCCGAAAACCAATTCAACACCTTAAAGAGATCATAGACTCTAAGATGAGGGAAGAAACGGAGAAATGTTGGCGTGCGACGAAAATTGGAAAACTTCTAAAATCATTTGGAGCTAATATGATCCCAAATCTACAAAATTACTTTTATCATTAACTAGAAGCAACTGCAAACTTCTTGGGGGGGTATTAACTGGACACTGCTGGACGGCTTCGTATGCTGTCAAAATAGGATGAGTACTTGGCGGTACCTGCAGGGAATGCAAGGAATCCGGTGTAATAACAATGGAACATCTACTGTGTCACTGTCCGGATCTAAGCCGCACTAGATATAGCTGTTTGGTGCACACACTTTTTTTTAAATTTGTTAAATCTGTGTGGGAGCCATTCGATACAGGTACCACCAAATAGGCTGCCATTCTTACAGGTTCTATTCTCATCTGCTTGTATCGCTAAGGATAAATGCCGGTCTATGCGAGGTCTTTGGACCACCTAGATTAACTTAACCTAACCTAGGATCGTCAAGACTGTCAAATAACCAGCATGCCTACCTTAAGGGACGTTCTACAGGAAGAGCACTACATTAAGTGGTCAGGTTTATAAAGAGATCCCTGCAGCACAAACAATACACCCTGGCTGTCTTCCTAGACATAGAAAACGCCTTCATTAATGTATAGGTGACAGCCATACAAAATGCTCTCCAGGATGCTGATGTTCAATATTACATCAGCAACTGGATAATAACCATGCTGGGGGCAAGAAATGTCACTGCTAAATTAGGTAACAGCGAGAGGTCGCCCATTCTGATACAGAGGGACACCGCAGGATGGGGTGATCCCACTTTTGCTCTGGGTTCTTGTGGTTAACGCAATAACGGACGATGTGGTAATAGTGATATCAGGGATGTTCACGTACGTGATAAGAGATATCATCTCCAACGCTTGGAGCACACTTAGTAACTGGGCTACAGACTGTGGACTAGGAGTGAACCTAAACAAAACAAAACTGGTACTATTTACCACAAACACCAAGGTAGAGAACTTTGGACTTCCTCGGTTAAATAATCATGAATTGTAGCTATCGGGCAAAGTAAAATATCTCAGAGTTATACTGGACCAAAAACTTTCATGGAAACTGAATATTAAACATAGGGTTAGAAAGGCAACGGCTGCCTACTACTCCTGTCGTAGGTTGTTTAGATCTAAATGGATCCTAAAATCCAAAATGCTTAAATGGATGTATACAGCAATTGTTCGTACAATACTGACTTACGGCTCTGTATTATGATGGCCTCCCACAAGTAAGAAATACGTGGTAGATCAACTCTATAGAATACAGAGATCCGCTTACGTAGGATAACTTTATAATTACGTACTAGTCCTTCGGAGGCTCTGAATGCCATACTAAACCTTATTCCGATCGATTTTCATATATTGGGAGTATCCTCAAGCAGTGTGGCAAGATTAGCGGCATCTGGGCGATGGATATCAAGGTCTTATGCGAATGCCAGAATCCTGGATAAACTATCCCCTATGATGAGGAAATCTACTGATTACATGGTGCCTTATCTGGACTTTGACAAGATGGTTAAAGTTCTGATTCCATCCAGGCGGGAGTGAAAGGGAGGCACAATAGTAAGACAATATGACGTCAGAATATACACCGATGGATCAATAATGGTCTGCAGTGTAGGATCTGTAGTATTTTCAGACGATCTTGGTATAGAATGCTTTTTTCGTCTTCCTAACGAAGCCAATGTATTGCAGGCTGAAATTTTGGTAGTAAGGGAAGCGGCAAGAGTGCTGATTGATAGTAGGGTACAGGGTAAAGTCGGTATCTTTGTCGACAGCTAAGCAGATATTCTATCTCTGAGATAATATACCACTTCCTCTATTCTAGTTAGTTGGGCAGAACAAGAGTGTGCTATCTAGACTGGGTGGTCAAGTTAACGTCACCCTCATCTGGGTTCCAGATGATGTTAGAAACGGTATATTCAAGCACTACCTGTATTAGGCTGAATGCAGATGGCGCAATATAGTCACGTGCAAGGTTGCTATGAAAATGTGGCCTTGCTACAGTGATAGGCGCTCAATAGAATTAACAAATTTGAACCGTAGGGACATCTCGGCAGACATGTTCGAAGGATAGGCTTGTCATATAATGAGTCGAGAAGAAAGTAAAGAAGAGACAATCTTCCACTTTCTTTGTGAATGACCAGCTTTGCATCTCTCGAGACACAATTTTTAAGGCAGTAATGTACTAGACTACCTTTCAGATTTATCTGAAATTGGGTTGAGTGACCTTATCAGATATATCAATGCGATACGGGTTGAATCTAGTACCTTTCACAATATCCGTATAGGTTAGCTTAGCTTAGGTTAGCAGGCTGCTGGTAAGGAAGGGCGATACATGTTTAGAGTCCAGTTCACTTGGATCCAATACAATGATCCCATTGTGGTACCTGTGTGATGAAGAGAAGATAGTGAGAGAGGGTGATAGGGAAGCAGGGATAGTGATAGAGAAGACAGGTGGTGAAGGAAGAGATAGAGGAAAGCTTCATTCTTTTACAACTCTGCTTTTTTGCACGCCTATTTGCAGTGTTGCAGCGCCTCTAGTGGTGAATGAGGCGTATTAAATTTTGAAACTGTGTTTAGTAGCCATTTTATTGGTTATTTTACTTCGCCGATGATTCTGCTACACAATACCGACGAAGGGGAGCGCTCTGATGTTACATTAGGATTAGCATCCGCTGAAGCTGGTGTAGTTTTAGTGACCAGTGCCTTATGCCTGCATCACTGGAACTTTACCCACAACATCTGATACAAAGGACACTAATGTACATCAGAAAAATGAGTGCAGTTGTTATTTTAATGTCTGTCGGAGACAGTGTTTGTCGAAGACAGGGTTTTGTATTCAACGTGCTAACTACTTCAGCCAACGGCACCCTCACCGTATCCGTATACTTAGATACGGTTCTACATAGCTTGACAACGACGAGTGGAGTGGTCTTTCAAAAAGAAATCATCTAGATTCTACTTGAATGCATGCGTGTAGTAGGCAGAAGCGTAAACTAACCAACCAACCAACCATATTTAAAAAAATATATATAGTGCACGTTTAGTTTAACTGTTACATTTTACACATAAGATGCAATCTAATCTAATCCGCAATATACATACCCATTTGGCCATGTCTTTAAGACATCATAAGCGATGGGTACATGATAATAGAAAATCGTGGAAGACGTATTGACGACAGATAAAATAAATCGTTAGCGAAATTTCCGAACAAATGGCCACGAAATTATGCAAGACCACACAGGGTACACCACCATATCGATTGTCGTTAATCACAAAATGATAGTGTGAGTTCTTTAACGACAATATCACTCAAGAGAACAGCCTTTAATTATTATTTTTAAAGCACTAATTTTTTTTTTTTTGCTTACTTGGATTTTACGTTTTATTTAAATTATAGATTTACTTAGCTGGGATTCTCAGTTTGAAGGCATGTTTATTGGTTTTCGTGCTTACCACCTGCTTACTGCACCACCTAAAAAAACTGTGTTTGTTTGGTTGAAGACAAAACACACGACTTGTCGCTCAGATTGTCATCAAAGTCAAAATTGTTTAATTGGGGACAACATACAAGACATTCCCATCCAGAAAACAAATAACAGAAGATAAGTCGTACAAGAATCATAGAGCACAATATAGTGCAAGGCAATTTGGCCAACTGGGTAGTATGTACATACATACATATGCACATACATGCATATGCATTTTTTTTACTATTATCTAAAAAAACTTTATTTATGCATGCAGTCATAGTAGGAAAATAAATACATACATATACATATATGTATATGTATACATATATGTATACATATCTATGTACAGTTTGTCAAGAAAATGTTTTGACATAGTTAAAATCGTTATAAATTTTGATTTTTATCATAAATATTTTTATTTTTCTTTGCATTATGAAATTTTTGGTTATGGATTTAATTTTATTTACATTTAAGTGAACAAATAGTAGTAAGTTATACGCAAAATTAAAAAGTGAGAGCATAAAAATGACATGAAAGCTAAAAAAACTCAAAAATTTCTCTGTCAAGAAAATGTTTTTACATCCTTGTATTATACAGTAAGAAAATAGGAAAATAAAAAAAATATTTTTTTTTTTGGCCCCATTCGTATTAATTCGGCTTGTAAGACGACTTCTCATGGAAAAAAATTTTCTTTTCCAAATATTTCGCCGAAATTTCTCATATTCCCCTCGTATTACTGTTTTAAACTCCATTTAGTTCTTGAAATACCCTCTGGAAATACTATTTTTCAAATAAACCCATAAATTTTTAATAGGGCATAGATCTGGACCTTGAAATGGAGTATCCACAACTTTGTCGCAATTGAAAAGACACCATGTTCTTATCGAAAGTGCCTTGTGTTTGGTGTCATTAGATTGATAACAACTGGAAACTTGCATGTTTTCCAGCAATAAACCCAAATTTACTCGAGCTGTCATCCAAAAAAATGCTTCAATATATTAAGGTACTGCCCGCATTCATGGTGTTCTCAATAAAGCAAATTTATCCCACGTTTTACACCATATATATACGTATGTACATATGTATGTATATATACCTCCATCAAGCTTGTAAGTATGCGTTATCACAAAGGACAATTGTTGCTGTTTGGGCTACACTCTAGAAAGCGGGGATTTCCAACCATTTATTGAAGTACAGTCGATTCTTTTGAGCAATTGCCTTTGTCTCATGGGAAACTGTGTGAGTGGTACATCAATACGTTGAAATGGTTTTCCGTTGACAGCGCGAGTAAGGCTGGCTTTATAGCTGGTAAATATGGAAGTTTTAAATTTTTATTAATGTATTGACCTCAAACATGAGGCACTTTGGGTAAGAACATGGTGTCCTTTCAATTGCGGTAAGGTTGTGGATACTCCATCTCAAGGACCAGATCTATACCCTATTCAAAATTTATGGGTTTATTTGAAAAATAGTATTTCCAGAGGGTATTTCAAGAACTAAATGGAGTTTAAAACAGTAATACGAGGGGAATATGAGAAATTTCGGCGAAATATTTGGAAAAGAAAATTTTTTTCCATGAGAAGTCGTCTTACAAGCCGAATTAATACGAATGGGGCCAAAAAAAAAATTATTTTTTTTATTTTCCTATTTTCTTACTGTATAATACAAGGATGTAAAAACATTTTCTTGACAGAGAAATTTTTGAGTTTTTTTAGCTTTCATGTAATTTTTATGCTCTCACTTTTTAATTTTGCGTATAACTTACTACTATTTGTTCACTTAAATGTAAATAAAATGAAATCCATAACCAAAAATTTCACAATGCAAAGAAAAATAAAAATATTTATGATAAAAATCAAAATTTATAACGATTTTAACTATGTCAAAACATTTTCTTGACAAACTGTATGTATGTATGTATGTAAAATTTTGATTGTAAATTATAAAAACTATGTCAACAACCTTTTAAAACAAAAACCAAATGAAAATATGGCAACAGCAACACATAAAAGATAATTTCTTTCAATTTTATTAGAATACATTCATTTGTACATGTGTACATATATTAGGTCTGTTCCTGATGCATAACAACATAACAGTCCGAACTTGTACAAAGTTATCCAAAAGCGTTCCAGATAGCAAATTTTTGTGCAGTTTTGAGAGCGAATGAGAGAGTAGTTTTTTTTTCAGTTCTTGTACAAACTAGTACGAACTTTTTCTTCTGGGTAAATTCGGACAAGAATTAAATAATCAGCTGTTTTTTTTGTTTACATATGAAACTGAAAAATTAAGTCAGAAAATTTGCAAATATAGTTTTTACTACAAATTTATTAAAAAGCAAAATGGATAGTTTTTTGAACAAAGTTGAAGTTGTAAGTATAAATGATCAAACAGAATTGCGGCATGAACACATTTTCCATACAAATTGACACAAAAAATCAGCACCAGAAAGCAGTCGATAGATAGAATCTATTTTATTTTGACAACGTTTTTTCTTATGCTCTCATATATAAATACTCAGTCTCTCAAGAATGCTACCATACTTTCAATAAATTTCATACATTTTGTGAACAAAACTACAAAGAAAAATAAACACAAAAGAAAATAAAACTAAAATTATAGAGCATTTGAAGTTACTGCCGTAGATTTTATTATGGGCTTTCTTAACTTGACAACGATTTTTCCTGAAGTTGCAGACATATTCTGTTTGATCATTAATTGTGCATATTTCTCCTTTTCCTTTAATACAAAAAAAAAAAATGCTTATTTTCTTATTCACGCAGTTTTTACAGCTGTTGCGAATTAAAAAGTAAGCAACATTATTATTTTAAGATGTGCAATTATGGTTTTTATGCGTTCCAGCAATTTTGTATAACTTTTGCATATTCAGAGAGTAATTTTCTTTTTTCTCTCATTAGTGCGAACTTGTACGAAATCTTGTGGAACACACCTATTGTATGTACATGCAAACATACATATCTACTATGAATGTGTATGCATATGTTTTTACATACAAATTCATGCATATGAACGAACATACATAATTAAATTTTCTCCCCACTTATTGTTAATTATAATAATAAAACAAATCACGCTATTTATTATTGCTGAAGGGTTTAATATCCTACTAATAATCATAAGCTTTTAATTTTAATGTACATATTTGGTAATTGTAAACAAAAATAAAAAACAAATGGTTTTGGCGCCACTTTTGTTAAATTGCACCGTATGCACGTGTATATCAGTGGGAATGTACTTGTGTACGTATGTAAAGTATAGCCGTTTGTTTTTAGGTGTTTATGCGAAGAGATTGTGTTTAAGTGTTGTATGGCAAAAAAAATAATGTCCAATGGCAAGGCAGCCAGCCATTCACTAAATTTAATCAATATCAAGAGAAACAAAGATCTTATAAATACATAAACATACATACACACATATGTACATATGTACATATGTAAATATATTAAATATCACTATGCAACAAATGAAGAGTTTTGGAAAAACACACTGACTGGTCAGAAATTATGCAAATGTTAAATGTCACTATATCTGTTAAACTAGAGCTGATAGTGAAAAACTAATGACGCCATCGTAATGAGGGGATAAAAATACATAAGAATCAGCTATACAAAAAAAGAAAAATACGTTGTTGTGCTGTGTTATCAGTCCAATTATAAATGAAAATTCCGCTCAAATTGTCATCACTTTTTTTTCCTTTTGTCCTCTCAGTTTTTGGGATTTGTCCCCCAATAGGGAATTTGTTGTAATTGGGAATACAAATTTTATGAAAATACCTGGGGGATTTTTTTGTGCGAAAAATCACTTTTTGGGGGATGTGGTATAAAATAACACTAGGAATTAACTCATTTCTCTTTTTTCTAAATGCGGTGGAAAAAATTAGGCATTATGAACGCAGTTGAACTTGTTTTTTTTTAACTAAAAATCTTTCCCTTTCCAAACAGAAAGAAGAGAGTTTACGTAAAAATATAAGTCCTCGTCCAGACTTGCAATTTTTGTTGCAGCAATTCTTGAGTTTATTAATGAGAGGTGTTTCTCACCCCTCTGGGAGGGGTACACAGTTTCATGTGCTCGCCAATTCTCTTTTGTTTTGAAATTCGCTGTTGTTAATTTAAAGTTTGTAGGTGTAGGTTTGCAAGTCTGGACGAGGACTAAATGCTACTTCATTAAAAGAAGATTTATATACATCTATACCAGCTACGTCCAAACACACATACACTGACATTTGCATTTGAGGTAAACAGCTTTGAAAGCTCTTAAATTTGTTCTTGTTTCTTTGCAAAGTAAGAGCAAGCATTGCGTTCTGTTGTGTTTTTGTTGTGGATGTTGTACTCTCACAAAAGCTCTTTTGTAAAAGTTTGCACATTTTGCATATGGTTTGGACGTAGCTGATCTATACAAATAAAAATTAAATGTTGTCCGTTGCTAAGTCCTAGTTTATAATATGCAAGTCTTATTGCTAAGGTGATTAGTTTGTTAGGAGAGAGAGAGAGAAAGACGAGGTGAAAGGAAACGTATCTGTTCCCCTCGCCACTCTCTCCCTCAAACTAATCAGCTTAGTAATAAGACTTGCATAGTGTAAAATAGGACTAAGCACATAACTTGAAAAAAGCTTGACCTATTTCGCTAATTTTTTGGAAATATGTGTAATAGTCTGCAAAAGGTTTTTTATTGAAAGAAACATTGGAAAATTTTCTTGGAAAATTGAACAATTCTGAAAAAAACTAAAATTGTGTTTTTCTCGGGATTTTAAATTTTTTAAATTTATTTTTTACATACTACTTTTATACGCAGGGCTTATTTGCAAATAAAACTGTAAATTGTTGCCCTATTATTGTTTTTATTGCGACTTACTAATTCAGAAAACTATTCACGATTAACGCACTATTTGCAAATAAAATGCTTGAGGTTGCCACGCTTACAAATGTTTGATAACAAAAACAATAAATGGACAAAAATTGGAGCAAAAAACATTGATAGAAGCAAATAATAACAATTAAAACAAATAATTATTTGATATTTTGTGCAGTTACATTATTTTTTGTTGTCAACATAAGTAAGCTTTCTATAGAAGTTTGTGTACTTTTGCAAAGCCGTATAAACAGTGAGTTAATTTATTTGCAAATAATTTTATTTGCAAATAGTGCGCGTATAAACGTAGTAACAGATTCCCTATAAACTTCGTACGAACGATTGCAATGAAATTTGGGGCACTTAGTCCGTGCAA
Organism: Tachina lurida; assembly: GCA_944452675.1. Classification (NCBI taxonomy): domain Eukaryota; kingdom Metazoa; phylum Arthropoda; class Insecta; order Diptera; family Tachinidae; genus Tachina; species Tachina lurida. Next base: position 89,036,330 of record OX101755.1, read on the forward strand.
CTACGGGAGTGTTTAGGGGTATTACCTTTTCTAAAACTAGGACCAGGAGGGAGATAGGGGGGAATTGCTGCGTCTAAGAGGTCACATAAGCTATGTACATTTTCAAAACGTTCAAACCGATTTTAATTAAATTTAGAACAACTAAAAAGTCACATAAGCTCTGTACGTTTTTAAAACTAGGACAGGCTATCTAAATTTTTAAAACTAGGAAAAGGAGGGCGATTGGGAGAAAAAGTCTGCCTCTCCGAAACATTCCAAGCGGTTTTGATGAAATTTAGTACATAGATAGATCTAAGAAGTCACAAAGGCCATATACATTTTTAAAACTAGCAGCAGGAGGGCGATAGGGAGATATTTCTGCCCCAACGAAACGTTCGAAGCAATTTTAATCAAATAGAAGGTCACATAGGCTACGTACGTTCTTAAGACTAGGACCAGGAGGGCGATAGGGAGAAATTTTTGCTCTCCGAAACGTTCAAACCGATTTTAATAAAATTTAGAACATAGATAGATCTACAACTAAAAACTTACATAAGCTATGTACATTTTCAAAACTAGAACCAGGGGGGCGAACGGGAGGAAATTTCTTCCCCTCCGAAACGTTCCAAACGATTTTGATGAAATTCAGAACATAAATCTGCGTCTAGAAAGTCACAAAATGACCATAGACATTATATGAAGTAGGACCATCATTATCTAAAGTAGGACAATGAGTGATATTAGTGAAATTTAAAATATAGATACCCCTTCGTTTAGAAGGAGACATACTCTATGCACCTTCTCGAAAGTAAGACGAGCAAGGGGCCAGGAGATGAGTCCTGCTCCTCCGAAACCTTGAAATCGATTTTTTAAAATATTTGTGATTTTTTTTAATATTTGTATGGGGAACCCCCTGGGGTGGTTCCATGGGATGTGCCACTGGCATAGGTGGGGGTCGGTCATACATTTTGACTCGATTGAGGAACTCTAAATGGGTCAAAGTGAGATTTTTCAAAATTTTACCCTTCAAGAAAATTTGACCCTTCGGATCAAAATACATTTTAGAGGTATGGTTCCTTCGGCAAAGTTTCTTACTTTTATCCCTAGAATACGATTTTATTTGTAATTTGAGCCATTTTTTTGCCTCCATACAAATCCACCCGCCCTAGTAAGTATAGAAGATACAATAAAAAAAGTTTTTAAATCAAATATAATAGAACTAAATATTCATTTATTGTATCGGCCGCTTGTCGTGTTTTAATGATTACATATTTAAATTACCTTCTTACGCATTCCCAAATTAAATAAATATTTATGTAAATCAATGAATTTGTAATACTAATTCAAATTGCTTGCAATGTACATATATATGTATATATACATACATACACACATACATATATACATTTGTATTTAAATACATACATACATATGTAAAGGGTGTTTTTTATAGAGTGACACAAGTTTAAATCACAATAAAACAAGGACATATATTTTTAATATCAATGAAACAGGCTCTACTGGAAAGAAAATTTTATGAAATTAAAGTTTAAATATGATTTCAGCCATGTGGCCGCCAAGCCTGGCACGTAGAAGGTTGGCGCGCTATCTGGAACACCAATTTTTATTTATTTATTTATTCAATGGATGTAATACATATGGCCTCAAGGCCAATAAAAATATATTACAAGTATAAAATACTATGAGTATAATTAATTAACAATCAATAGAGAAATAACAAATAATACAATATTCCTAAAGATCCATTCAACATTCAACAACTCCCACAAAACTAAGAAAGTTAAAACTTATGGAAGACCCAAAAATTAGCTGCTTATAGATATAGATATATTCATAAAAAAAATCAAGTAGTCTCCTTTTGAAAGTAGTCAGAGGCAATGCAAAAGTACGCAAATCTCGTGGCAATATGTTCCATAAACGAGCAGATCGTACAACCAGTGAGTGCTCGTAAACAGAATTACCAATGCGATTGATTAATGTTTGTTGATTTCTAAGCGATCTGGTGAAAGATATCATCTGAACAATATGTAACGGACTTTGTGACTTGATAATTTTATAAAGATAAATAAATAAAATAATCATCAAAAGTAAGATTTAAAAAAGTTTGCAGATGGTTAGAAACATGAGCCCTTAATCTAAGACCATAAACAAATCTAATGATTTTGTTCACAATGAATTTGATTTTCTTGCTGTTCCCCATGTTGCAGCCTGTGTAAACTTCAATGCAATAATTAACACGTGACATTAACAGTCCATGCGCCTCAGATTTTCTAACATGCAACGGCAAATATAGGTTCAAGTGATACAATCTGCGCAAAGTCAGGCAGACATTGGAACAAATATTATCAATATGGAGTTCGAAACTCAATCTGTCATCAATAATCACTCCCAGACACTTCAAACTACTGACAATCTCAACTAAAGAGCTACCCATTCTCAACTGTACATCAAGACTATTATTTCTATTGGACCTAAAAATAAGAGCTTTCGTTTTACCCGGATTTACTTTAAGGTAGTTCGTTTCCAGCCAATTATACACATTAGCCAAATCATAATTTATTGTAGCTTGTAAGGCATCACAAAATTGGTAGTCCCCAGACCAAAACAACTGTATATCATCAGAAAAAGCAAATGGTTTACAAAAAGCTAGGTGACAAAAAAGGTCATTTATAAACAAAGTGAACAATACGGGTCCAATAACCGAACCTTGTGGGACGCTAGATTTTACTCCCAAGACATCCGAGGCCAAGCCATTGTAGGAAACAAATTGTTTTCGTTCGCACAAGTAGCACCAGTAATTTTCTGCGGAGTAATGGTGTTTCGACAAAAGCTTGTGGTTTCTTCTCACTCCAAATGCGAAAATTCTGCTTATTTATTTATTCTCTCATTTCAACCAGAAATGGGCTTCATCGGAAAATGGAAGAAGTGTTCCATGAGTTTGGCGAATAGAACCACAAAGGATAATTTGTGATAGAACAACAATTGTGGAGGTGCATAATAAAACGCAACAATTCCACTTTTCGAGTTTTCCGATTTTTTCACTTAATACAATTCTACTTTTTAAAGTCTATGTAAACATTTTCATAAAACATACCAAAGGTCAATAGTTTTATTGTGATTTAATACCTAAACTAGATATTTAGACCAAAATTAAACAATTCCAATATACATATGTACATATATTCTCCTGAGTCTAATTACAATTATTCATTTATTAAAAAAAATTTTCAAGTGGAATTGTTGCATTTTGTTATGGACCTCCTTAATTATTTATTTGTTTATTAAACATACTATACAAAGTAAATCTGCATAGTATGGTGTTCCACGAATATGGGCGGAGTAACTAGACCATATGCCCAAGTATTTTCAAAAAAGTTCCGTCACTGACTGTACGACCTATGCCTTCACATAGGAAGTAGCAATGTGGTTGTTAAAGAAATTCCATAAAAAAAACCGCAAGATTATACGGTTATCCGTGGCAGATCAGTCAACCAGTGCGAGCGAGACGAAAAACTCTCGAAGGCCCAACAACAGAACTAAGCCTGACCGCACTTAAGAAATAATTACGATGACGCGAAATGGTGTTCTTCCACCCAGAGCTGCTTAACGACTGACCTCCTCAATTATTTTGATTAAAAATTTCAACATTTTGCACGCGTTGTTCTGGTGTAAGACGATTCATAATGAAATTTCAAAGCAACTATCAGCTGTTAAATGGTGATGCCAACTCAAATTTGTGACACTCTAAAAAAAAAAACACCTTTTGTGTATGTTTTTGAACGTAACAATCCATTCATTGCGCTGATTTACACGGGATTAATTGTGCTGGCATAACATGCCAGTTTGTTGGTGAGAGAGGCAAAGAGAGGGGTTTTGTGTTTGGCATAACTTTTCAACCAGCTACAACCCCGCATTAACAGCACAAAACCAATACACACACAACTTAAAAAACTGCAAATGTTAAATAAATACGAGAAACACTAACATACATAAAGCTGTGTATACGTATACATTTTTATTCCGGATGAATTAGTCTCGTGTGTTCTTAAAAAAACAAAAATTGTGCGGCATAAAAATTAGTCTCGTGTAAACTACCTCATTGATTAAAAGTCTGTATGTACATATGTATGTATGTACATACATACAACAAGAGTAGATATATTTTTAATGCATTTTAACACATTGTTTTTGGTGATACAAGTACATATTGACACGCTGCTGCTGCTGCTGCTTCTGCTGCCACTGATTGCGGCTAATAAATGCTGTAGTGCGATATTTAAATAAATACCTTTTTTTTTGCTTTTGTCGTATTTTATTTTACTCATTTGCTTTTCATTCAATGAATGGATGATATTAAGTAATAAAAGAACACGTACAAACGTTTTTGTTTAGATATCAATGAATGAGAAAATACAACTTGAAGCATACAAAAACGCTTAAAAACTAGAAGTCAAGGTACGTTTAAGTTATTTGTATTTTGAAAAAAAGAATACAACAACAACAACTGAAAAGAAACGACGACTATAACATAAATAATACTATAATATGTATGTATGTATGTATGTATATAGTACAGACATACAGTCAGATAAACATCACCTTTTAGTACAAGCTGATTTTTTGTTTATTAAACAAGAATAGATAAGAAGAAATAAATTATTTGGAGGAGATGAAGAAATGAAAAATCTGTCAGGTCATCCTATTTTGCAAATAGAAAAGTGACAATTGCACTGAAAGATTATACTCACGGCGACAGTTTCTTAGACAAATACACACACACACACACACACACTCAAGATCTATTACGAAATGGGACGGATATTAAATTGGTTAAAATATTTGTATCATTCTCCTAATTGAAAGTAAATAAACAACACAAGGTGGTATACATTGGAGAACGACAAAAGTATTGGGCCTTATTATGAGTGTCGTATTACGACTTGGACTGCGACGATACTAGACTAAAGAACTTTGCAACATTTTTTAATCTAGCGCAAAACCGTCATAGTCGTAGTCGAAATTAGTAGGCCCATTGTTTTAAGTACTTTTTGAGTAAAAACTGAAATCATACCCATACGCAAACATACTCATCAAGTTTAAACTGAATACGTATAACTATAAACGATCAACGACAAATAATGTTCATACACCAGAGCTGGCCAGCGAGAGCAACAAGAGAGACATGTATAAGCGTATGTGTATTCATTTGTATAAAAATCCGATTGATGTTCGGCACTCTGGCGCTTCTCTGGGGGCAGCCTAGTCATACACACATTCCTTAAATTACGCAGCACAAACTTCTATAAGTAAAATTTATACACTGTATCAGCTACAATCATAAAAATAAGTATGAAAATACTCTGAGTATCTATTCGAATGCACATGTGTACATACGGCAGTATTTTATTCGCTAAAATGACAACCGATTGCATACCAGGGATGAAAAATGCGATTTAGTAATTATCGACTGTGCTAGAAACATTTCTAATTAAATATTTATCACTTTATAAATTAGAAAACTTCAGTTTGTTGGCAAAATTTAACAACAAAAAAATAATTTAGGAATAATCACCCTTATTCTAATTGTCGACATCGACGTCACTTTAACACAATACCAAAAAATTGGGACTTGTGTATCCGTTGTCAAAAACAACTGATTCCTGTTAGCATGTTTATGCTATTTTCTAGACCTTAGGGAATGGAAATAGACTGTCAGTAGCAAAAAATTTTTCTCGAGAAAGAGTTGTTTACGCCCTAATTTTTTGGTATTGTGTTAAAGTGACGTCGACGTCGACAACTGGAATAAGGGTGAATGGTTTAAGGTTGTATTTATTCACCCTTATTCTAATTGTCGACATCAACGTCACTTTAACACAACACCGTTGGCGAAAACAACTGACTCCTGTTGGCAGGTTTATGCTATTTTCTAGACCTTAGGCAACTGAAATAGATTTCCAGTAGCACAAAATTTTTCTCGAGAGCGAATAAACAAGCCCCAATTTTTTTGGTATTGTGTTAAAGTGACGTCGAGATGTCGACAATTAGAATAAGGGTGATTCTAAATTTTACCTCCTAATTATTTGATTATTTTCAAACAGAAAAGCACATTTTCCATTCCATAGATCCATACGGAGGCGTATGATGATTAAATAATACTCTGAGTATCATGCCTATACGTATTTATTATATCCGTATTATACATACTCCGATTATAAGTAACACAGATACTTAATACTCACAATACACATGCGCCTTTTTATTTATAGCTGCAGAGCATTTAAGTTCTTTGCCTAAAATTAATTAGCGATACTCTTGTGTGTTGGAAACGGCTATAGTCATAGTTAGTTGAAAACAAATATTTGAGCGTACGTATTGTTTGTGCTACAATTATTAGTATATGTAAAACGACTTCCATATCATAGACTTTAATTAACATATACACTGATATTTAAGCTGCTATTATGGCCCTTGAATCCCCACTTCTTAGAACAACAGCCCTCAACTGCCGATCATCTCTAAACGAGATGGCAGAGCAGTTTAATATTAGGATTATCTGAATCCCAGGGCATAGAAGGTTTCAGGGAAACTCCAGGGCTAATGAGCTTGCTAAAACTGGGACAAAATTGGAATCTGTAGGTCTACTCAAGACTCAGCTGCAAAACTGAAGAGCAAACCAATAGAAGGTAGGCCACAAGAAATTATTGCTTTATCACCAGGCAGTTATGAACTAACCTAAATAAAAAAAAATACATCTGCATAGATATTAAGAAATAGAAAGCAAATATCGATTCTAAGGTCCGTGCTAACCGGACACTGTCTCATAGGTAGGCATACACAGAGGTTAAAGGTCGAACACAATGACTTTTGCCGTAGCTGCCAAGACATCGATGAAGAGGAAAATGAGGATTATTTTCTGTGTCACTGTCTTGGACTAGCAAGGAAGACTTCCGGAAAATTTCTGTCGTTGTTGAATTGCAACGCATTATTAGATTAATAGCGAGCTCCGGTTGGTTCACAATGGACCAGAATAGTGTAAATGAGCCCGGGATTCTGACTGTCAGCCTTCTTACTTAACTTAGCCTAACCTATGAGTATACCCAGTTACCAAAATTAAAAGTAAATACCGAGTAAGGAATTACAAAGTTTTATATGACTGAAATAAACTTCTATTTGCTTTTCTGCTAATTATCGGCACACTAAAAATATAAATTTTTTGGAAGCAATGAACATGTATGTAGTTCCTTCAGAATGAATTCCAATTTACTAGGTACCTACTTAGTGTCCCTGCAGAAAATTTGGTGACAGTTGAATCAAGCGTACTCGTTGTAGGACTTGAAAAAATGGTTGTGTTAAAATAAGTAGGGCGTAGTGTATGGTGAAACGAAGATAAATCGTGTAAATGGTTACATATTTACCATTTTCGTAATGTATCTAATATATTGAAAAATTCCAAAATCTCGAATTCGAAAAAAAATATGAGTTAGGTGGTTTCTATATTAAGGTAACTATGTTGTTTAATATTTTCTATACGCTGCATAAATTTATCAGAAAATGTCCAACCAAATTCTTGAAAAAAATAAATTGGAATTATATAAAATCTACCATAAAGTAATTGAGAATCACTAAACATCTTAAAAGCCAAAAAGCTTCAACAGACTCGTTTGAGGGACATGATCCATCAAAAACTGGGATTTAAAGTTTTTTGAAGAATTCCTGGAAACTCGAACTTCAAGAAATTCTGAGTATGCACGTTTTTAGAGGACCACTTGGACAATATTATTATTATTACTATGGCCAATATTATTATAGCATTGACTTCCAAAAGTGCGTCGTTTCCTTCAATTCGAGTATCTAGTTCAAATTCGTGCTTTTCAGAAATAGATTCATGGGCAACAATAAAGAAGGACCATTACTTTTTTCCGTCTGGGTTGCCTCATTTACTGGAAAAGTCCTTTAGAAATGCATAAGCTATAAACAGAGCTCTGTTAAGACACTAAAAAAGCTCTGTTAAAGCTCAAGGTCCGTGTCAAGGCTTAAAAAATATTTGAATTGAATTTGTATGTGTGTCAGGTTACCCGTAACTGAATTCCGTAGCACCATAAAGATTTCAAAAGTACTTATATTAAAAGTTTACAATCTAGACTGAGGATTGAATTTCTACTAGTTAATCAGCCAATGTATCTGAGTTAATTTAAGATTCATTTGTGTTCGCTAGAGTCAATGTGGTGTTTCCATGTAAGCCGTCTATCAAGGTGTATGTTGAGGAACAAATTGGGAACAAGTAGCTCTTTCTTCATGGGGTAAATGTTACCTGAACACATTTTTGTTCGTTTACTTTTATTCTCCATTAGTTCATCCATAGTTCAATAGGGCACTATTACGAATATTATATATTATATGTACTACGAATATTTTTTTTTGTATAGTATGTCTATATAAGAAAGACTCCGCTAGGGCATGTATTATGTATTACGAATATTTTTTTATTTTTGGTTTAGTATACATATATGTATATAAGAAAGACTTGGCTGAGAAAAACAATGAATCGATATAGATGGACCGTCAAGTCACTCTGGAACAAATCCCGTAACTATACTTAGATATTAACCTAAGCTTATCAGGTGTTTATACTTTTGAAACATGAGTGCCTCTGTGGTCGAGTGGGTAGTGTGCAAGCCTGACATGCACGAGGTTGTTAGTGCTCAAAAATAAATTATAATTGAATTTGCAACAATAAAAACAAAAGTTTTAAGTTTTCATTGTTACAGTTAAATGTCGGAATGACATTTTTAAATAATTATATTATTATACATCGTATAGATCTGTGGTATAGTTCCGTGACAAGTCAAAAGACGTATACAAAGTATCAATTAACCCCATACTAGGCCATCCCCATGTAAAAGTGACTGGTCCGCTTCATAGGAAGTGTTAGAACTCGGACTGGTCCCTGCCACTTAAGGACCGATCAAGAGACTAGTCTTGTGTCAGTTCCATTTCCTGCAGGGTGTATTTTTGTTGAGTAATCATACTCGAATAGGTATGTACTAGGGATGCCAATCGGGATCGATTTTTGGAAATCCCGGGATTTTCGGGATCTCGGAATTTTCGGGATCCCGAGATTTTTCGGCATCACGGGATTTTCGAGATTTCGGGATCGAATTTTTTTCGTAAAATAAATTATATTTTTAAATAAATATTTTGATTTTTATTTCGTTCGTACTCGTATTAGAAAATTGTTCACTTTAAAGACAATTGTGGAATGATAAATTATGAACATAAAACCTTTTAAAATGCATTAAATTGTTATTAAAGTAATATTTATTTAAAAATATAATTTATTTTACGAAAAAATTCGATCCCGAAATCTCGAAAATCCCGTGATCCCGAAAAATCCCGGGATTTCCAAAAATCGATCCCGATTGGCATCCCTAATACATACATACAGTATTGTGCAAAACAAAAGCAACAAACTCTGCAAAAATAAATGGAGACGATTATTTCAGAATATACATCATATACAACAAAAACTCTGACCATAATTTATTTGTATTTATATGCCCTATCTATCGTATTAAATAAAATCTTTCTTAAAAAAACTGGGTTTTCAAAAGTTATTTAAAATAGTCCAGACTTTGATATGAAGCTGTGCATAACAAAAGCAACAAATTAATCCTTTTTGTATAATCTTTAGTTTTTTCATAATACGTGCATATCAACGATGGATAAATTCACAAATATTATTTATTATGCATTAAGCAATACATTTTCGTTAATGGAAGTTAATGGAATTTTGAAGTATTTGTTGCAATTTAGGATCCATTTTCCGAAAACACTCCTGCGAAATCTTGCAAAGAGGTTTGCCACGGCGTTCAAGAAAGCTGCGTTTGTCGGTAAAGCAAGGATTGGAATTAAATTAATTTTCCTGACTTTTTTGCCCAATCTACAAGTATATTATGGAATACTACCGCATTGAAACACCCATAAAAGTGTCATATTCCAATCGAAATGCCAAATAATTTTTATTTCAAGATTATTTTTTTTTAATTTTTGGGAATGGTCTAACTTTATACGTCGGAAGATAAGACATAACCATCACCTAACCGCTGTTATGCTTCAAACTCATTTTAAAATTTCGTGGCGAAAACGGTTTGCTAGGCAAGCGCCGCATTGAAGAGACGATATACCAATTCGATATATGGAACTTGAATTCTGCAATAAGCACATCGGTTTCCGATTTTATTAGGATTCAATTACAGTGTATTTTACTGAAATCCGTTTTAAGCAAAAAAACAATAAAATTGTATGAACTAAATATAAGATTTACCTGAATTTTTTTTAATCATCTACCTCTTGGTCAACTTTAGTATTTTCTTAGTCTGTAACTTTTTTAATTGCCTTCCCTGGCACGGTATCGAGTTGTACAATAATGCACACTCTAATTTCGAGATATTATAACCTCACTAGAAACAACAAACGAGCTTTTGGATTATTTGAAATGCATTTTGCTATGATAAGCTGCGGAAGTTTTTCGTGGTGGTACACAAAACTGCTCAATACGTAATTATTCTGTCGACATATCCATCAGACAATTAGATATATATTTTTATTATACTTTTAAATAATTAACAGCCGCTTATCTAATGTTTTTAGACTCTTAAATTTTTAAAGATTAGAAAATTCAGCAATACCTACTCTTTCCCATTCTTGCTAAGTCAAGCAGCAGCAATAACATTGAGAAAGGCATTTTAATATTTAATATAGGGACTATTAAGTACCCTTAAGCCTGTTGGACTTTGGAATTATAGCGCTATATCAAAGATTTTATTGATAATTATACATTTTCCATTTTGTTGCTATTGTTATGCACAATTTCGATACATGGGTTTGAGAATGTTAGTTATTTTATTTTTCAGGAAATATCAATATTGAAAAATTAAAATGCGAATTGGTTTTCTAGTATGAATGCCTACAAAAGTTTGTTAAAAGGGCTGCTTGAAATAATCAAATATTTAAAATATTTCAATTTTAAGTCAAATAGGGTTTTTGTTGCTTTTGTTCTGCACAGTACTGTATGTTAGGTGCCAAATTGAATAATGAATAAAATCGGTATTTTTTAACATACATATGTGAGTAAAATTTTAGGAAAATGTGTATTTTGGTTAATCACATCACGGCCTTTTGGATTTTAGGTGACGATATGTATGTATGTTGAATTTTGCAAAATAAAATTTGCTTTTACTGTGAAATTTTTAACAATGCTAGTTGATACCTTTTACGTTTTAGATAACGATATACCTACATATATACATATGTATGTACATACTTTTAATGCTAACATATTTTTCTTTGGGCAAAATTGCCGCATAATATCGAATTAGTCGAAATATTAATACAAATAATACCTATGTACATATGTATGTATGTATGTAATTGTATGAATTTTTTTCCATATCACGAAATTTTTGTAACAAAATAATATTGTTAAACAAAAATTTAGCAAAAATCATGTCCTTTATAGGTACGTACTTTTTCACGAAAATCACAAAATTAAATCAAAGGTCAAATAAAAAAAATATCTACGATATTCTATTTACACACAGCAGATTTTGCTAAAGAAAAAAAAATACCTACATCTCGCTTATGTCCACAACATTTAAACATAGTAATCTAAATCCACAGTTAAAACAAAGTGTAATAAAAAAATAGTAACATTAAAGACAAGTTAAAAAAGTTCATGCCAAAAAAATGTGTATGTACAAAGTAAACAATACATAGTACCTATGTACATACATATGTATGTATGTATGTATAAAAAAAAATACAAACTTAGCAGACATCATCATCCTATGAATAAACAACTACAAAAATATACAAATCATAAAAAAATCAACTGTTGCTTCGGCAAAATATTAACAAAACAAAAAAAGTCAAGAGTGAAAACGTTGAAAAAGAAACAAATCCAACAAGCAAAAGTAAAAACGCTTTAATGTACATATGTACATACATACTTATATATACATACATACATATTATGTATGTAAGTGCATATGTATGTAAATATAAATACACATGTATATATACATATATATATATATATATATATATATATATATGTATGTTTGTAGTTATGCATACAAAACCTCATCTAGCATAAATGATAATATACACTTCAAAGGAGACTAAGAATTAAATATGTACAGACAGACGTACGTACATACATTCATACATACATATGTATGTAAGTACATATGTATGTATGTATGTACAATGAGAAAAAATGTTGAATGCAATAGTTATAACAACAACAAATGACAGCAGCGCCAATAAAAAAAAAACATTTAACATCCACTCACCCACCCACCCATTAAACTATGTACATATGGATGTACTAAAGTTTAGTAACTACACAAACACACATACAGTAACATTCAATACCTGAATATAACAGTGAATAAATTCAATAATCAAGGACCTTTTTGAAAGAAAATCAAGAAAAATAGCAGAAACAGTACAACACTTTAATATTTGGTTCGGAAAATGTCTATTGCTCTCTAATATGATAATCATAATTAAATATGTAAAAGTGGGCTATTTGGTTCGGAAAATGGAAACTAATTACATTCACCACTATCGTTAACATTTATTCCCTCGAAATATTTTCCTTTTCCCTAAAGTTGTAATCGTGAATTATTTATTTTCATTTGAAAAAGCTCGCATGTTCGAAAAAATATGGCATCGCCGATTTTTATTCCCGTGAGTTTTTTCCCAAATCTCAAGGGAATAAATTCTTGGGAATAATTTTGTTATTCCCATGAACAACAAATTGGCATTGCCAATTGTTAGGGAATAAAATAAACATCTGTTTGCGAGTCGAATATGCTATTGTGAATTGATGTAATTGTATTTTGTACTTTTTACGCATATTTTTATAATTTTATTAATAAATTTTTATTATTTTATTAGAAAATGAATAGCATTTTGCTCCGATTTAAGTTATGCACACCGGGTTAAGCTAGTATACCATAATATGAATAAATTCATACATTTTCACTCCTTTCAAAAATAAAATCAAACAAGTTAAAAAACAACAAGCAAACTACCCAGCAAAAAATTTCAAAAAAGGTAATCGGGTTTGGAATTAAGCATTTTTGGTGGAAGCTGTTCCTTACTGGATTACCAACTTAATGATTTTAAAAAGGCGTGAGACTAAAATAATCGATTCTTGAGAAGTACTTACTTTTTTTATTTGGCAACTTGTTCTCGTAATCTATTTAATCTAAAAAAATTAATCTCTTCATTTAGCAAATTGTACATCATTTTTAGGGTTCCGTACACCAAAGGTGAAAAAGGAACCCTATTGTTTTCGCTACGCTGTCCGTCTGGCCGTCTGTCCGTCTGTCCGTCACAGGGTATTTTCTCGAGAACCGTAAGAGCTACGGACCTGAAATTTGGACAGAGTGTGTAGACCCTTGGCCGCTACAACAACAAATACATGAGAGTTGGAAATTAAAGGGTGTGCCAAAACGAGCAACGAAAAATGTTAAAATCCCATGTAATATACATACAATTGTATGTATGTGTATTACATGGGACCCTTGGCCGCTACAACAACAAATACATGAGAGTTGGAAATTAAAGGGTGTGCCAAAACGAGCAACGAAAAATGTTAAAATCCCATGTAATATACATACAATTGTATGTATGTATGTATATTACATGGGACCCTTGGCCGCTACAACAACAAATACATGAGAGTTGGAAATTAAAGGGTGTGCCAAAACGAGCAACGAAAAATTTTAAAATCCCATGTAATATACATACAATTGTATGTATGTATATTACATGGGACCCTTGGCCGCTACAACAACAAATACATGAGAGTTGGAAATTAAAGGGTGTGCCAAAACGAGCAACGAACAATTTTAAAATCCCATGTAATATACATACAACTGTATGTATGTATGTATATTACATGGGACCCTTGGCCGCTACAACAACAAATACATGAGAGTTGGAAATTAAAGGGTGTGCCAAAACGAGCAACGAAAAATTTTAAAATCCCATGTAATATACATACAATTATATGTATGTATATTACATGGGACCCTTGGCCGCTACAACAACAAATACATGAGAGTTGGAAATTAAAGGGTGTGCCAAAACGAGCAACGAAAAATTTTAAAATCCTATCTAATATACACACAATTGTATGTATATGCACTTGAAATTTGTAAAGTTCGTGTATTTTTATACACACTACAACTAACACTAAAATTTAAAAAAATTTAATTAAAGGGTGTACCATCAGTTAATGTAATTTCGACTATGTAATTTTGAAAACTTGCTGTATCTTGGAAACCGTAAGAGCAAACTTCCTGAAATTTTCAAAAACGGTAAAAAAAAATCTCAAAATTATAAAATTGCCAAACCGAAAAAAAATCGTTAAAATCAAAAAAAAAAATCGCCAAAACGAAAAAAAGCACCAAATTAAAAAAAATTTCTAAATCGAAAATAAATCGCGAAAAACCGAAAAAATCGCCAAAATGAAAAAATCGCCAAAATGAAAAAAAATCGCCTAAATGAAAAAATCGCCAAAATGAAAAAAAATAACCAAAATGAAAAAAACCGCCAAAATGAAAAAAAATCGCCAAAATGAAAAAAATTGTCAAAATTAAAAAAAAATCGCCAAAATTAAAAAAAATCGCCAAAATTTAAAAAATCGTTAAAACGAGAAAAAAGAGAAAAATAATAAAAAAAACACTATTTCAGCTGAAAAAACGTAAAAAACACTGTATTAAAAAATGCTCAAAGCCCAACGTACGGAACCCTTCGTGCGCGAGTCAAAGTCGCACTTTACTGAATTTATTTAGGGTTCCGGTCGTCTGTCCGTCACAGGGTATTTTCTCGAGAACCGTAAGAGCTACGGACCTGAAATTTGGACATAGTGTGTAGACTCTTGGCCGCTACAACAACAAATACATGAGAGTTGGAAATTAAAGGGTGTGCCAAAACGAGCAACGAAAAATGTTAAAATCCCATGTAATATACATACAATTGTATGTATATACACTTGAAATTTGTAAAGTTAGTGTATTTTTATACAGACTACAACAATTAACACTAAAATTTAAAAAAATTTAATTAAAGGGTATACCATCAGTTAATGTAATTTCGACTATGTAATTTTGATAACTTGCTGTATCTTGGAAACCGTAAGAGCAAACTTCTTGAAATTTTCAAAAACGGTAAAACAAAAAAATCTCAACATTATAAAATCGCCAAACCAAAAAAAATCGCCAAAATCAAAAAAAAAGCACCAAATTAAAAAAAATTTCTAAATCGAAAATAAATCGCGAAAAACCGGAAAAATCGCCAAAATGAAAAATCGCCACAATGAAAAAAATCGTCAAAATGAAAAAAAGTCGCCAAAATAAAAAAAATCGCCAAAATTAAAAAAATCGCCAAAATTAAAAAAATCGCCAAATTTAAAAAAAATCGCCAAAATGAGAAAAAGGCGAAAAATAATCAAAAAAAAATTATTTCAGCTGAAAAAACGTAAAAAAACACTGTATTAAAAAAATGCTCAAAGCCCAATGTACGGAACCCTTAGTGCGCGAGTCAAAGTCGCACTTTACTGAATTTATTTTAAATTTTAGGTAATGTGATTTGTAAGCGAGTAATGAAATTTGGTAATCAGAAAAGTAAGTCATTATATGGCAAATAGTTCTGATGGTAATGTGTAATTTTTTGCTGGGTACTTACATTATTCTTCTTTTTTTTATTCCCAAACAAAACTTTTGTGAAAAAGTGCACATATTTTTTGGGGAAAAACTCACGGGAATAAAAATCAGCACTGCCATATTTTTTTCGAAGATGCGAGTTTTTCACGAGGAAATAATTCATGATTGCAACTTTATGGAAAAGGGAAATATTTGGATAAATATTCATGATACGGGTGAATAAGTATGAATATTGACACATATAGGTCAACAGAACAATCATGCTTATTCCCTGGAAATTTATTTATCTCGGAAAATATTTTCTCGAAAAAACAAATTCCTGTAATCATTAATTTCTTGTTAACTAAATACTTGCTTTTTGAGATTTTGTATTCTCCATGTTTTAAGTGCAAGCATTATTGGTTTTAATTTTTAGTTTAGGTGACGTGGAAAAAAATTCTTTAGTATGTACTTAACTTTATACCATAAAACAAACAGGTTCATATTTAATTTAAAAAATGGTGTTGCAGGGAATTATTTTTATTAATCGTGGACATTATGTACTGCTCTTATCCTGAAATAAATTATTAGACGAATTCACGGTTGACCTTGTAGATCTTTTATACATATATTGTAGCTTTAGTAAATCTTGGTAAATTTAAAGCTACAAGATGTAAAAGATCTGAAGGGCAAACCGTGAATTCCTCTATTTATAACTTTTAATATATAATTGGAAGTATAATGTTGAAATTACGCGATGTATTAATTCAGTTTGTCTGCGAAAATAAAGTGAACAAAACCAAGGGAAAAGTGAAAAATCCGCATGAAAAATATTTACCCTTATCGGCAATAAAAGTTCACGTGAAATGTGTTCCCTTTCGCTAAAATTGTGATAGCCGATGTTTGCGTTGTTGTTGTGTCACTATACTATTTTCTAATTTTGTTCACGGGAAATATTTCACATGAACAAAATGTTCGCCTTTTATTCCCTATAAGGGTGATTATTCACGATAAGTGGAACAAAAAAGGGAACACATTTCTAGGGATAAATTATTCACGAAATGGGAAAATAGTACGAGGGAAAAACTGTTCACGATAGGGGTGAATGGGACAAAAGGGAAAAGTAAGAAAAATCGCAGGGAATTTTTGTTTATGCATCTGGTGTAAATCCGACTCATTGTTTTATTAACAAAATGTATTAATAAATTAACAAGTAAATAACTATGGCCCATCTTTCAAACCACAAATTAAAAATAAAATGCCATGAAATATGTATTTTTTAAATAAGGTTAATTTTAAATTTCCCATCTGTGTGACTTTCAGGAGAATTAATCGTTTCCTAAACAATAAAATCAACATACATATATACCTATAGTATTGTTTTTTATACCCTACATATTAATTGATTTCGCTTAATTTTCCCACAAACATTTTTTTTAACTCGCATACGAAAATGTAAAGCTATGACGTATTTTCTCTATTTTTGTGAACTTATTAATCAAGTAATAAATTGAACTTGAAGTGAAGTTTTATACGAGTATTGTATGTACAATGGCTCATAAATTATTCTTTTACTATCAACCTTTCCCTTTTAAAGTATTTTGCCTTTGTCATTCTCCTTTGCTTCTTATAGTTTCATACTCATTTATTTTTTCTTACATTATTTTTATGGCATATTTCTTGTTAAAACAAAAAATAAAACAAAACTTGTTTTATTACACATTTATTTTCATGACTTGTTCTTTTTTTTTTTTGGTTGAAAATTTTCAAGATTTCGTTGAATTTGTTGTTAAGTTAAACTTTTTTGATCTCGCAGGTTTTTATTGCTCGTCTTTGGTAGTTTTTTTTTCTTCTCTCTTTTATAGTTTCAGGTCTTTAATATTAAAGAGTAGGGGGAGATTTTTCATGAGTGATATTGCAACATAAACAGGTTTTCTTACTTACAAATACCTTAAAAATTCCTTTAATAAGTGTGAAATATTATATGTTTTTTAAGAAAAAAAAAAAAAAAAAGGATTTCAATACATAATACAAATGTTAAGTAAGACTTAACCAAAAAGAAAACATAAATTCAAAGTTTTCGAATCAGTTTTACTTGTTGACATTCTGGCCCCTTCTTTTGAAACTAAAAATCAATAAAGCCTATTTATTGATCAGGCAATTGCTTAAAAATTTAACCCGCCGAAATTTTAGTGTTTTATGTCATCGCCCAGATGATATGACATGATGTCCGTTAGTAAGAAAAAAATCTATTGTATAATGAGAAAATAAGATTATCTTTGTATCTTAGCAGAGAATACAAACGATTTTGTTAAAACAAAGTGCATATCAAAAAGATGGGCATCAGAATCCTACAGCCAAAATCGTTAAGCGTTGTATTTACTTCATTCAAATAATGTCTTGAGTAGTACAATAGTGAGCCAACAAATTTAAATGAACTTTCATCCCGAGTCCCAACGGAATGAGCAAATATTCCGAACCGTACCTTGCAGTATTTGGTGGAAAGTATGACGATCTAAGACATTCACAAACCCGTCTTCTATATGCATAATATTTGTTCCTTTTTTAATTTGTTGATACTATTTGGTAAGTAACTCCATAAACGGGGTGTACAAACCCGAACAATTCGAGCGGAATTTATAAATAAAATGCTAGGCGCAAGCGCAAGAGACCAGCCACTTGTAATCAACCGATAAAACTGGATCAGCAGTCGCATATTAATATAATTTCTGAAAAGTTTTGACTCCAAATCGTGATCACGTAATCGAACATTATAGACATATTATAGTATACCCTCAATACAATTCAAATTTTCTACCAAAATGCCCCAGTAAAAATCGCAATCAATGAGTATAACATTCTCAAAACGATAGTTAATGCTATTGTCAAATTTAAGAAGACTGAAGTAAGTGAATTAAAATACCAAAGCGTAACCACTAAAATCGAATGAAAAACTTTTTAATTCAGGCACGTTTTTATTAAGATAAACTGTATTGTATTGAATGCTGTGACATTGTCCATTAGTTATTCCACCCTATCGTGAATAAAATGTGAAATTTTTGTTCAACTGAAACTTTCATTTCCCATAAAGGGAAATTTGCGATCGGGAATTTCATGGCAACGTCTGTTTCCGCTATCAATGCGTATTATAAAATAAAATAAAAATAGCTTCCATATTCAATGAAAAAATGCGTTGCAGGGAATTATTGTTATTAATCGTGGACATTATATACTGCTCTAAAATAAATTATTTATAACTTTTAATATATCATTGAAAGTATAATGTTAAATTTACGCGATGTATTAATTAGAATAAAGTGAACAAAACCAAGGGAAAAGTGAAAAAATCCCAATGAAAAATATTCACAATAAGAGTAATCAAAAATGGGAACAAACACATTTCTAGGTAAAAATTATTCACGAAAAGCGAAAATATTTCGAGGAATAAACTGTTCTCGATAGTAGTGATGGTATGAAACTCTTTTAACTTAATAAACACGTGTATATCTAAATCAAATCGCTCATTTACTTAAAAAACGTGACAACTCAATAAAACCAGTTTGCCAGAAAACGAGTTTGAAGTTTACAATTTACACACAACTTAACGGAAAAAGAAAATTTTATTTTTCCCTCAACAGTTGAGTTAACAATAAATTAGTATGAAATGTTTACACAATTTGAAGAACAACATGAGGATTTATTCTGCATCACTAACACAAAAATTCCATTTTTTGAATTATGACGTTCTTTGAGTAAATTAGCGAAATGGTTTTTCATCAGAGTTCGAACAAAAATTGGTAATCGGCCAACATTCGGCCTATGGCAAAAATCGGCCAATTAGCCGAAGCCGAAGCCGAATATTTTTCATTCCAAGCTTGAAAAATTAAATTATGTTTGGTCGTTGCTCGCCGACAGTTTCTATTGTGTTTAACGTTTTGAAAGGGTTGCTTTGAATTACAACCCTGTTGCTTTCTATTTTCTTTTACTTGGACGTTCTTGTGAGTGATCATATGAAAAAGCAATCTAGAAATTGCAAAATAGTTTTATTTTTCTTGTTATGTATCCAATAGATAATACAGCTTTTTCAGTGATCTCAAAAAAGCAAACTTTTTTCTTAATTCATATAAAACGTAAGTATCATTTTTAAAATTTAAAACATTCGGCTTCGGTTTTGGCCGAAGTTTAGGATTTTAGCCGAAGTTCGGCTTTGGCTTCGGCCAAAAAAAAAACGCCTTCGGTCGATCTCTATTTTTCATTAGTACATATTTAGTGGTTTCGAAAAAAAATCGAGTGCAAAGTATTCAATCAACACACAACTTAGTGGAAAAATAAATTTTGTATATAGCTCGATTATGGATGGCAACCGAACTTCAGTTGCCGATTTAACTAGCAACGCATAGTTATGCTAACTTTTTTGGCTCTAAAAGCACATCAAAATATAAAAAAACCACTAAAAAGCACTAATGTGAAAAACAAGTGAAGATCCAAGCGAGTGAAGTTTAATAATGTTTAATATTTTCTAAGCTATGCTCTATTTAATTAAATATATCAGGCGAAAAAGGTATGATTTACACTTGAAAAAATAAATACATCAAGTTTTTATTAAAATAATTTGAAGAAATATAGAAATTTCTTAAAAGCACTACTTAGTGCTTTTGCTTATTTTGACACATCGCTGGCAACGCAACTGAAATTAAAATTGGTATTATGTATGGCAACTTCCTCCAGTTGCCGAAAAGTTATCGAAAATACGATTATGACAGATTGGCAACTGCAAATAATGTAAACTACAATTCAAAATTACATATAAGAGATACAAGTGCTAAAAAGTAAAAGTGCTTAACACATTACTGATCATAAAAATGATTAGTTAAGTAGAATTAATTATTGATGAAGAGAAGAATGTACAAAAGGTTGAATCTTGAATTGAATTACCGCCTCTACGGTGAGTGTATGTTATTGCCTAAAATAAGTTTTAACAATCTCGTTTCTAGCTGTAAAGCATATTTTCTTAAAATATGCATAGAAGAAATTCAAAAATTAATATAATATTGCAATTATTTTATAATTCTTCCAATTTTGTCCTTTTAAAACTATACAAAAACCGAAATTACTAGCTGTTAGTTGCCAGTTTCCATTCGTAATACCATTTCGGCAATTAGCAACGCAACCAAAGTTCGGTTTGTCATCCATTTTTTTTATTTTATTTTTGTTTTATTTTTTTTTATTTTATTTTTTTTATTTTAATTTTTTTATTTTATTTTTTTTTATTTTATTTTTTTTTTATTTTTTTTTATTTTATTTTCTTTTTATTTTTTTTATTTTATTTTTTTTTATTTTTTTTTATTTTTATTTTTTTTTAAAGAGAAGTAACACTCAGGCAATTAATGTCTACTACTATTACTAGGTGTTACCTTCTTTAGGAAAGGGATAGTGATAGAGAAGAAGGTGAAGGGAGAGATAGAGGAAAGCTTCATTGTTTTACAACTCTTTTTCTACACGTTTTTTGATAATGCAGTGTTGCTGCGCCATCTGGTGTCAAATGAGCGTATTAATTTTTTTTTTTGAAGCTGTGTGTTGTAGCCATTTTATTGATTATTTTACCTCGCCGATGATTTTGATTTTTATTTTATTTATTTTTTATTTTATTTTATTTTATTTTTTTTTATTTTTATTTTATTTTATTTTTTTTTATTTTATTTTTTTTTTATTTTATTTTTTTTATTTTTTTTTTATTTTATTCTTTTTTATTTTATTTTTTTTTATTTTATTTTTTTTATTTTATTTTTTTGATTTTGTTTTTTTTTTATTCTGCATCATCAACTCAAATTTACATTTTTCGAGTTATGACGTTATTTGAGTAAATGTAAATGTATTGTTTATTTTATTATTTACCCTTTATAATTATAAATGTCAATGATTTCTCATTGAAAATATCTAAACACTCAGTTCTCCCACATTACACCTTAAAATTAATGAATGAAAAAATTAAATAAAACACTGACTGATCTACTGGCCTAACTTTTCATCAATTACATACATATGTATGTAAATATGTACACATGTATGTATGTATGTATTTCTATTTTTCTCACCTCAATATGCGTTATGCATTTCTTTTTTATTTCACATAAATACACACAGTTGGAGAAATATGTATGCATTACGTATGTGCATATGTACATACATACATACCAGCCAGCACTTTTAAATGGCAACTGCCAGCCAGCAGAGCCAACACCAATTTCATAGAAAAAATAGAGAAAAATAATGATTAAAAGTAACATAAAGCGGTGATATTGCTTTGCTGCAAACGTTTATGCTATAAAGTGCATCACTGCTGCAACATGCTGACGCAAAACTGGAATAACTAACATATTGACATAATGTGCAATTTTGTGCTAAAAACAAAAGACGAAAGCAAGTTAACAGAGAAAAAAAAGAATAATAAATAGAATGATTGTAAAAATGACAGATGTTTTTATTTATTTTTTGCATTAGTACGAGTATCTAGACCTCAACAAGTTTGTTTTTGTTTTTTTTTTTCATGAACTGACGTGTATTTTAAATAAAATTTAAATAGTACATACAGTGAATAAAAAAATAATAATAAGTACATGACGAATTACTAAATTTATCAGTAAATTCAATTTTATAAAAAAAAATGGCAGCAGGAAGGATTTCGAGACTCCATCACCAAATCCCGAAGCCCGGGATTTTAAAAAAACCTGTCCCGATTAGCATCTCTAGGCTACACCAAATAACACTCAAATTTTAAAAGTCAAAATTAAATGATATTCTATTAGTTTATGTTATTTTGAGTATGTAATTTTGACAACTTGCTGTATCTTGGAAACCGTAAGCGGCAAACCGAAAAAAATCGCCAAAAATCTAAAAAAGACGCCAAACTAAAAAAATATCTTAAACTAATATAAATCACAGTCGTAAAGCAGCTCTGGGCGAGTCAACATCACGCGTCGTTGGCAATTATTTCTTAAATGCAACCAGGCCACTGTTGTTTATTGGCCTTCGAGAGTTTTGCGTCTCACCGCATGTGATTAGTGGTTGGCGTCGGTTAACGGTATCCACCGCAATATCCCGTTGGTTTCCATTAACCACATGCAAAAACAATTATAAGAAAAAATATAAAAGAATACTGGTTGGAGAACCAAACAAAAACTCATTTTTGAAGATATTAAAAAAGGAGAGGAATTTGGAGGTTCCAGCTTCGTATGCGACGGTGTATGTCGTTTGGAATTTTCTCGGAGGAGGCTCCTTAATGAGACTAACCTGGCATTTTGTGAATGTATAATATTCCGCAAACCTTTCTAGAGTTAAAAAAAAAAAAAAAAAAACTAATATAAATCGCCAAAAACCGAGAAAATCACCATAATAAAAAAAAAACGCCAAAATGAAAAAAAAAACGTAAAAAAGCGAAAAATATTCTGCCTTATCGTAGTTGGCGTATTTCAAATACGACTACGACTGTTTGGTAATAGATTAAAGAAAAACTGTTGAAGTCTTCTTTAATCTATTGCCAAACAGTCGTAGTCGTATTTGAAATACGCCAACCACGATAAGGCAGATTGCCAAAACTAAAACAATCGCTTAAACTAAAATAAATCTCCAAACCGAAAAAATTGGAATTTTTGAGTTAATGATGCGAAATTAAACCTCATATCGTTCTTCATATTGTGTAAAAATATCACAAAAATATCTTCAATACTCAACTCTTAAAAGCGAAATGTTATTAAAAATTAGTTCGTGAGTTTCTCGTGAGCGTGAATTTTCGTGTTTTTTAATGTATTTGTCAATCAGGTGAACGTGCAAGACAAAATAGCTAGTGCATGTGCATGCATGAAAAAACATTTTTCCTCATTATCGTACATGATCGTAAGTGAAAATTTACTCAAAATGTCATATCTATTTAACGTTTTCCCAGCGTTTTTTTTTTGCGTTCTCATCGAGAAAAATTAAACAATTCTAATAAAAAACATAAATTTTTTTCTTTCTCAACGGCTGCAAAAGTTCTCACATTATTTACAGAAATAAAGGTACAGGTGCTAATAAAGTGTCTCTATGTATAGTATATTACTATGTTGTATATTGTCTTACACAGGTCTGCTATATTATTATGACATTGTATATTATTGTAGCATTAAACCTAGCTTCAACCGATTTAGATGTCAAACAAAAATAAACAACTATGTAGTCGTACGGTAGAAATACAGGTTTTTTATGTTTGAGTGAACAAACTATTTAATGTAGACAAATAATTTCCATGTTTACGACCAAGCGCCAAACACAAATAATATTTATTCACTTAAGAAAACAACAAACTTGCATAACACAGTAGGCATCAAAACTAAGGACACGCTGCACAGTGTTTTTAGGCGGCCAAAAATAGTATGTATAATGGAATGCTTGAAACTCGAAAATATTTTGATGCTTTAAAAAAAAATTATTTTTAGCCGAAGTTATGGAGCACTTTGTAAACAAGTTCAATAATTTTTTTTTAAAGTAAGGAAATTTTGCATGTGCTTTAAAGGTCTAAAAAAGTAAATTAAATCGATTTACGTCAAAAATTTGTTTGCTTAATTATCTTGTCCAATATGATATTAATATGGAAACAAAGGCAATTTCATATAAGGTATACTCAGCTCAATTCGCTTTGAGAAATTTATACTTTAAATGTCAAAAAAATGTACTGAAAAATGTGTCTTGACATCCAAAGTACATATATTCAAATTACAAGCGGCGAAAATAGTCACCTGATGCCTTGCGGCCACCTACTATGATTTCACCTTGATGGAAACGCTATTTTTAATTTGAAATATTTTAATGACAATTGGAAGACCGTAAATAAATAAAGACAATAACAAAACAAAAATATTTTTTTCTGTAAAATCACAATTTTTGACAGAAGCGTCTCGATATATCCCGCAGAACTTTTTATATAATTTAATTACTACAAGTACGTATAATAAAAAAACAAAATTTTAGATGCGCCAAGTTAGAACTTTAAAGCTTATTGAATTTTTTTAGTTTCAGCTCATATGAAAATAAGTGATTTTTTTTATTGTTGGATTGAAGTAAAAAATTTTTTCGAGGAAGATGTTACACAAAAATTAAAAAAATATGTAGAAAATCGATTGGGAGTAAGACTAGGAGATAAGGGTGAACAAAAAATATGACGGTTAAAATCAAAAATAGCCAGCTCGTGGAGGAAAAACCATCGATCTACAAAAACTTTGAAAATAAAAATCACGATTGGCTGGAAACCGAATTGTTTTTCTGTGAAATAGAAAGCTCTATATGACAGCGAAGATTGGTATGTGGATGGATATATGCATGGTGTAATTGTACAGGTGGCTGCGTAAGGATTTGTTATACAAAAATACGGCAACCTTATCTGTGTAAAGAACCGAAAAATGTCAAAAGCACAGAAATAAAAATTATCAGCTGAAGTAGCGCTGCCACCTAGTTAGATACACCTTGGATATATGTATGTATGTCTCAATAAAGTGAATACTGAAGAATACTAAAAATAAATAACAAATTTTTTTTCATTTAACTAAATAATAACAAAAATTTTAAATTTTAAAAACCCCGAATATATCTAGAAAAGAGATGTCATATCTTCTAAACGGCTGGACCATTTTTTTAACACATAGCTAAGAACCTTTTCGATCTGTGTGTCTGTACGTGGACTCGTACAGACACACACTACAAACTTATAACACCCCTTTTTTTGGTCGGGCGTTAAAAACACTCTAAAAATATCTTTTCAATATAAATCAAAATTACTATATTTTTTGCCACACAACAACACTGTGGAGGATATTTTTTACTTCCTTGCTCCGAATCGAAAAAAATTAAATGCATATTAAGCTTGTTATAAGTGATTCGTGTATTTTTTTTCACTTTTTTGTTTTAATTTTTGGAACAAGGAAAATTTTTCTCCGATTTTAATAGACACTTGGCCAAACCTTTTAGGGCCATTATTATAACTTAAAATTAGTTAAAAGTAGGATTTTATCGGACGTATAAAAAGTTATTCATGAGTACAATTTTAGCTAAACCTAAAGTGAGCGCTAAGTTAAAGGCAAATGTATCATTCCTGGTAAGTTAAATTAAATTTATAATAATGTATAGCGTTTTATACGTCCGACCAAACCCTACTTTTAACTAACTTTAAGTTGTGATAATGGCCCTTAGTATACTTTATGACACTTTTTCATTTCAGGATATATGGGAATGATGCAAATCCTTGCACTGACATTTTTAAAATTTAATATTTGGTTACCTTTTACCAATGAAAACATGTGCACCAGACCAGATAATAACTTTTTACAAAAACTCTTTCTATTTTTGGCCGCTCGTTATATAAAAACACGACACTGTGCGCGCCATCATATAATTAAAGTTTGTTTGATTTTGCTTTACTGCCAGTTTATAGAAGCCATGTACAAATTATCGTCTGGCTATTTATATTGAAAACAAAAACAAAGCACTCAAATTTCTATAAACTGGCAGTTGGATTTCTAAAAGTAAACAACAACAAAACGACTCAAAAAATTAGGAGTTTAATGTCATAAATGTATAAGAATATGTACAAGAAATATCAGTTTACCCCCTGTTTGTGTAAGAGGTTTGAGTTAAAAATCTTGGCGTTTCTGTAATAGATTAAAGAAAAATTGTACAAGTTTCCTTTAATCTATTACAAAAACGCCAAGATTTCTAACTCAAACGTCTTACACAAACAGGGGGTTAGTATTTAGCTTTGCATATTTGTACATAAAATTTTAAAACAAAATTCAAATAAGAATTAAAAAATATTACACATCTTTTCCAATACGAAAGACATTTCGATAACGCTAGAAGAGCTTAAAGCCTCTGTTAGCCGACTGTAATGTAAAGTAACTGCAACCGGTAGTAAACAGCTGATCGATATTGTTATGTGAGTCTTAAGGCTCAGTTACTCGACTGTAATGTAAAGTAACTGCAACAGTAGGAAACAGCTGATCGATAATGTTATGTGAAAAGTAATGCAAATGGTTATAGAGATGTAATGGTAACGTAACCTACTTTTTATATAAAAACAACGATCAACAGTTTCCTACTGTTACATTCCATTACAGTCGGCTAACTGAGCTTTAAATACATCTGCATGATGGGCACTATCTACTTTTGCAACATAAAAAATCATTGATAGGATATGTACATAAATACTTTTACGCCGTCATTATAAATGGATATAGAGAGAAGCAAAGAAATAAGAAAATAAAGTAAGCGCCAACTATTAACATTTGCAAACGTTTACCTACCGGCAACCACATAAAAAACATTAAAAATTACCTTTTTGTTTTGTAAGGCAGTAGTAGTTGGTTAGAAAAATGAGTTTATGTACGACAAAAACAACGAATTGTCTTTACAATGCATTCAGCCAGCCTTTCGGATTGACTCGCTTTATGTATGGATCACAATCAATTGTGTGGCAATAAGGAAAAAGTGCTTAAGTCATATTTTACTGTTTTGTAGGAGAAAACTTTTAAACTTTCAAGCCAATTTTCAGAAATTTATTTCCTTTGCAGTTAAATTTTGAAATTCAGTGTTAATTTAAGTTTTATTTTAAGGAAGGATCGTTCTACACACTACAACAGATAAATTAACAACCTGGCCCACGCTGTTGACAGAAAAAAATTCGATCGATTACTTATATTGAAAATAAAAACAAATTTTCTTATTTTAGGGGGCCTGTTCATCTAAATGCGAACGATAGATTCGATCGAATATTTACATATGTATATTAAAAACAAAAATAAATTTCAGTTTTTTGTTTTTGTTTCTAATATAAATTTTCGATCGAAGATATCGTTGGCATTTTAATAAACAGGCCCACTAGGGCCAGGCCGTAAATTTGAAATACATACATACATACATATCGATGGCTTAATATTAGAAAGGCGGAACTCAAATTTTCGATATTTTATAGGAGAAGCAAAAAACTAAAGCATTTAAATGCAGGAATAATTTTTTAAATGGCCATAAGTCCTTGATTTTTAACTGTAACGTACAAAGATCTTCAAGAAAGATGTAATTACACGTTATCTCGCAGAAAACGTTAAAAACGCGATTTCGAAAAAAATTGAGATACGCCCTTTTTATATTAAGCCATCGATATACCAAAGTATATTTCAGGCTAAATTTAGCCATTTTTTTAAATTGAAGATTGTGTCTAATGGTAAGTTTCATAAAAATCGATGAAATAAAAAAAATTTATTTTAATGGGCATAGCCCCGCCCATTTTTCAACTCTAAAATTGCGTAATTACAAAAAACCAAAGCTGTTTGCTAGGTTTCGCAGCAATCAAATGAGTGGAATATCATAAAATCGAATATAAAAAATTTTAGGCGTGTCCCCGCCCAATTTTTTTACAATGAGATCAATGGGAAGCTATACATACCCTCCCAGACAAAAAAAAAAGAATTTTTAAAATCAGTCTAAAATGTACCAAGTTATGAAGTAACACATCTGAGGATTGCCAGTGGGTCCAGAGTTGGCAGTTCCCAATCATCCAATAGGTGCTTGCCCAATTGGCTATATCTCATCTCATCTGTGGCATAACGCTTCACAGTCCTTCAGAATAAGCTCTGCAGTTTCATCTTCGTAATCACAGAATCTGCACAGGCTGTTACTCTCTATGTCAAGTATGTTGAGGTGTTTTCTCAGTCTACAATGGCCTGTGAGGAATCCTGTGAGTATTTTTAGATTGTTTTTACTCAGGGACGTGAAAGCTATGAAACGATTTTGGTTATACATACATACGTTTCAATCATTAGCTTTGCTTGCCTTCATCCTGGCTCAATCAGACGTGACATAACCATAGCCATAGAAAACAGCCGTTCGAACCAAACTAATGGACAATACTGTATTTGATTATAGATGATTCGCCATAACGCCATAACTCTCACCATAGAAACAAATTGGATTTTGGTTTGGTTGTAGCTATGGCATTACGGCTATGTCACGTCTAATTTAAGTTTTACTCTTGATCTCCGTCGATATATCTATATAACGGTTCTGGTCCGACCATGGGTGTACTAGCCCCCTTCTGGCCATTTTGTCTGCATTTTAATTTCATAACACCCCGGCAGAGTGTGACCTTATTCATGCTGCTTAATGCGACATTGCCGGTTAAAAATATACTGTATAATGGGTCAAAAATTAACACATGGCTTTTGTAAAGTTTAATACTTTTAAATTGTCGAAATTGTCGCTAGAGAAAGATATGTAAATGTGAGAGTAATTAACAAATTGCTGAAAAGAAAACCTTTTAAAATTTCTTTTCTTCATAAATGTGTATATTAATTAATACCTTTTTAGCATTTCAATAAGTATATTATGTACATATTTACTATGTACACTCATATATGTGTGTACGTATGTAGTTGACAATCAAAGAAAAAATTCGTAATATAAGAACATACGATAAAAAAAATTCCAGAATATATTCATACAAAATTTCGAATCATAAAGGCAAAATTGAAAAATTGTATACACAAGACACGTTCTTAAAAAAGAAAAGAAAAAAAAAAGAAAAATGAATATTTAAAAACCAATAACTTGTTTAGCCATTTAAACAAGTTATAATAATTCATATTGAAACTGAGCATGTTAAAATTTCTCATTTTTGTTCATTCATTTTAGCAATTTATAACTTTCACTTTGGAAAAAATTAAAATTTGTATAGAACTGACCTAATTTTCGGCTACGTACAAATTTTTAACAAAATAAGTGCATATCTAAGATTTGTTAAATATTTAAATTAAACAGTAATTTAAAAAAAATATATATACATACATATGTATGGATGTGTACTACGAGTATTTATTTCTTTATTTTATTTTTTATGTTACACTTCATTTAAAACCTATGTACGTACGTACTTCTTTCTTACGTCTCTCGGCAAACGATGGAAGAGGGGGAATAGAATTAACATTTTTATTGCCAACCACCAGTTTCTTTCTTGCCATTATTTCAATTGGTTTTTCTTCTTTTTGCCTGAAAACTCACTCAACCAGAAATCCCAGCAGCGCAATATTCTGCTGTATTTCGTTTTTCTTTCGTTACCAGTTAATATCGTTATTTTAATTTATTTTATTTTTTTGTATCTTTTTTCTTGTATTTTTCTTTAGTTTCCTTTAATATTTTTAAATGAATTTGTCTTTCCTTTTGAATTTTTGCTCTCTTGGTCTTAGAGCCAACAAAAACAAAAAAACATTATAAAATGGAAAAATACACGAGTTCACATACAGCAGAGGACAAAACTGTGTATATAAAATTTTTCTTAGTGGTTCAGAATCAAACTATTCCCCAAGACAAATTCATTTCCAGGTAATATCAGGATTACAAAAACAATGAAAAAATACAACAATGAAAAACACATCATGGGTTTTAGTTCATCCAAAACTTCAAAAATAGAATTTGTTTAATATAATAACAATAAAAATTATTCACATAGGTTAGGAAAGGTGGTGCCTACCGCACCTCCACTCGGAGACCCAACTGGGTCCATTGTGATTCCCTTCTATTGCCCATTACTGGTAATATTTACCCCTCCCATTTTTAGCCAGAAGAAACCCTATTATCCGTCATTAAGCCACCGAATCCCCATGATGAAGCCCCTGATGTCCTCTAGTTTACACTTCCCGACATCGGTGATGCTTTCATGGAAACGTCTGCTCAGCCATCTAAGCCTATGACGTTGCAGCTTCGGGCAGTGACAGATAATATGTTCAATGGTTTCTGGTTCCTCTTCATCCCCGCACATCCTACAAAAATCCGGAGTACCAATTTCCCACATGCTGGTTCTTGCTCTAACCGAGCAGTGACCTGTCAACGCGCCTATCATAGTTCGCATCGCCTTCCTATCCATGTCCAGTAGTAGTTTAGATCTTCCTGAGTCTAGTTTTGGCCAAAAACCCCTCGAGACCCTACAATCCTCCCTACTACGCCATGAACTGTTGGTCCTGCTTTCCACCCAATTACTGAGTTCCTTATAGTAATGACCTATCGGTAATTTCACCGATCTGTCAGACATTCCCTCGTCTAACGCTGATCCTATTCTTGCCAGCTCATCGGCAATTTCATTCCCCTCAACACTGCTGTGACCAGGAACCCAACATAGTCTGACACTATAGTTATCCATAAGCAAGTTGAGGGCTTTCCTACAGTCACTAACAAGCTTCGATTTGACATTGTGTCCTTTCAAAGCTTTTAGCGCTGCCTGGCTGTCGACGTAGAAGGTTACCTTTTCACCTTCAGCCACATTTCCGGCCACCAGCTCCGTGGCCCTGAGGATCGCCAAGATCTCAGCCTGGAAAACACTGCATTCATTCGGCAGTCTAAAAGAACTACGAATGTTCGTTCCCAGGATATAGACACCAGCGCCTGTGCCTTCCCCCATTTTTGACCCGTCTGTAAAGACTGCCCTACCCTCATACAGCCTATCGGAATTGACCCAATGGTCCCTATCCGGAATTACCATTAAGGGTGTCTTACCAAAATCGATCTCAGCGACCTTATAGTCCGTAAACCCTGGGGTTACGGATTCCTGATCACCAAAACCTATCCTATTTAAGATCGATGTGTGACCTGATATTCCTGTCCTCACCAAACCTGTTTCTACAAGTCTAAGGAGACTTCTAGTCGCCGTCCCCACCAGAAAGTCCTCTATAGGAAGTAGATGAAGAATGACGTCCAAGGCAGCCTGAGGTGTGCTCCTCTGAGCACCTGTGATGCCCATCGAGGCACATCTCTGAACCTTAGCTAACAATCTCCTGTGACTTTCCTTCTTCAATGCCTCCCACCATACCAAACAACCATAAGAGATAACCGGCCTGACAACCGATGTGTAAATCCAATTTACCACCTTCGGTTGCAGACCCCAGTTCCTTCCTATGGAGTTCCTGCATGCATAGTAGGCATTGAGTCCTTTCCTTAGCCTTTCCTGCGTGTTCATTTTCCAAGAAAGCTTGCTATCTAGGTAAACACCCAGGTATTTAGCCCCCTCTGCTAGTCTCAGCTCCACCCCTCCCATCCTGGGTAATACAAAACTTTCTATTTTGTATCTCCTGGTAAAGAGGACTAGCTCAGTTTTCTCTGGGTTGACCCCTAGTCCTTTACTGCTAGCCCAGGAGGACAGATCGCCCAACGCCGACTGCATGATTTCACTGATAACGGGCAGAAACTTTCCCGTTACCAGTAAAACCACGTCATCCGCATATGCAACTATCTTC
The DNA here is from genome assembly GCA_944452675.1 of Tachina lurida. Classification (NCBI taxonomy): domain Eukaryota; kingdom Metazoa; phylum Arthropoda; class Insecta; order Diptera; family Tachinidae; genus Tachina; species Tachina lurida. The sequence goes on from OX101755.1 coordinate 89,068,350, forward strand.
CGTCCGCTCCTATCAAAACGTATAAGAATTGCGTTCATCGCCAACAACCACAATAGAGGTGACAAAACTCCTCCCTGTGGTGTACCTCTTGTCACTAATCTCCTCAGGCGTTCTCTTCCCATACCTGAGTTGATAATTCTGCTTTTAAGCATGATAATTATCCACTCCACTAGAAATCCGTGAACCCTAAGGGTTTCCAGTGACTCCCTAATAGCCTGTATACTTATGTTGTTAAAGGCTCCCTCAATATCTAAGAATGCAGCCAGTGTGTATTCCTTGTGCTGCAGTCCTTTCTCTATAACACCAACCACGTCATGAAGCGCACTCTCAACAGATCTGCCTTTACGATAGGCATGTTGAGCGCCACTTATAACGTGGGTGTCAATTGTGTTCCTTAGATGCAGATCAATCAGTCTTTCTAATGTTTTCAAAAGAAACGACGAAAGACTGATTGGCCTGAAATCCTTCGGCTTTGAGTGGCTTGCCTTACCCGCTTTGGGTATGAAGATGACCCTAACCTCTCTCCAGCCTTTCGGTATAAACCTCCTGCTTAAGCAGATCTTAAAGATATGCACCAGAAACAGTTGTACGCGCTCTGGGACGTTCTGCAACATGGCCGGAAAAATACCATCTGGGCCCGGTGATTTATACGGTTCAAATGTATTTATTGCCCATATTGCTTTTTCCAACGTCACTATTTCGTCCACTGCTCCTTCTAATCCCGGTTCCGACCAGTAGTTAAAGTTAACCTCCGTCATTGTCTCTTCTCCTACTTCCCTACAGCCAGGAAAGTGAGTGTCCATCAAAACAGAAAGTGTCTCAGAGCTGGATTCCGTCCATGTGCCATCCAATCTTTGAATATTCCCAGGAGCCCTAGGGTCCTTTGACAATACTCGCCGAAACCTCGATAACTCATTAACGGAATCAATCTCCTCACAGTATTTCCTCCATGAGGCCCTCTTCGCCCTTTTGAGATCACCCTTGTACTTATTATACAATGCCTTATGATTGTCCCAGTCCTCACTCCTTCCTGTGAGCTTCGCCCTATTAAACAATCTTCTAACCGAGGACCTCAGATCTTTTAGATCATTGGTCCACCACGAAGGCTGCTTTCTTTTACCCGGGAAAACCACTGGACATGACTGTTCAAAGCAATCCCTACAAGTATTAGTGAAATATTCCACCTCCTCTTCCACTCCTCTTTGTGTATCCACACCCTGCGGAGCTTCCCTTGCCCTAATATCAACAGTGGCCCTATAGGTATCCCAGTCAGTCCTTCTTGGATTCCTATATGGCTCACGCCTTTCCCCTGAAAAATTTAGACTGAATGATATCCTACTGTGGTCCGAAAACGTACAGTCCTTATCTACCATCCAGTCCTCTACCAGGTTCCTATCTCTATTAGTTAGTGTTATGTCTATAACCTCTGCCCTATCCCTATTCCTGAACGTGGGTACGTTACCCCTGTTGCAAATAAACATATTGCTAGAAGTTATAAAATCAAACACCAACTCACCTCTTTTGTTAATGTTGCGGCTCCCCCACTGACTATGGTGCGCATTAGCGTCACAGCCGAGTACCAATGCAAGCCTTCTCGATCTTGCATACTCGGTCAGCTCCCGCACACCTGCCCCCGGTGGATCAACAGCATCATAGGGCATATAGACCGATGCAAGCACAATCCCCTGCTTACCCCTGGCTTCTCCATTAACGACCGTAAGGTCTCCTTTACTGAAAGAATTAAGTAAAGTTAATCCTTGCCCATCCCTTGCTAAAATGCAAGTTCTTACCTTATCCTCTGTGACAGGGACATATAATGTGTAGCCTGTGACTCCTAAGCCGCAAACCCTATTTTTATTAATCCAGGGTTCTTGGATAAGAGCCACGTCTACTCGCGACTTGTTGAGGTGCACTACTAGCTCGGCCGAGGCTGCCTCACTGTGGTGCAGGTTTATCTGCACCACCCGCAGCCTTCTTGAGACCATCTGATTTAGTAAATCTAAATCTGACAGTCCCCAAGCCGAACCTCACAACACCCCCCAACAACTGTAGTCTCTTTAGAGACTCCTGATCCACGGCAAACCGAAGATCTTTACCCGCGTTCTCTTTACAAGCCATTGAAGCCAAAGGCTTCCATTGGTTTGTCCTGAGAGGCGAGTTCTGAGCCTCCAGTACCGACAAAATGGTTTCCATCGATCTAACGGGTGGTGGAAACCACGCTGTCACCACTGCCCGGAGAGGCAGATCTGAGGCTAAAATTACCTCCAGCTTCGCCTCCGGGCGAAGGTTGCCACACCTGTCAACGACGGTTTTAAGGAAATCAAATGATTTCCTATTGCCGCAGTTAACAAGCTTGACACCCCTCTCCCAGTCCGCGCCACGGAATTGTAATTCCTCCTCTTTTTCTACCCCTGCTAGGGCGATTTCATCGATGAGCCTACCTTCCACCAGCTGCCACAGTTCAGGATTAATCCTACCATCCGGATCATTCCTATCTATGACAGCCACCCGAAGGTCACCTTCCTGGCTCGTCGACTTCTTCACTTTCTTTGAAGTGGAGGGTATGTCATCGCCAGATCTGACTCTCTTCGATGACTCCTTTCGGGGGTCCCTGAGAGAGACAGCTGGTTTGACATCCCTCCCCTTACTACCTGGCTGTGCCTTGTCAGCCTCAGCCATCGAGGACCTGATGGCCTTGGCAAACAATGCACTGCCAGACTCCTTGTTCTTTATTTTGTTTTTGGAGCTGGATGTGCCCGTCGATATTGCCTCTACACCCTTGCGAGTTGTAGCCTGGACTCCATCCACACTCACATCCTTCTCCAAAGGAGATGATCTGCCCAGGAGAACACTGACAGGGCCATAAATTCTTTCGAACTTCTTAACGTCCTGCCTGTGCTTCCTGACCAGATGTCTCTCCTTTGCCGTGTACAGTCCCGGATCTCTCTTGGCCATCTTATCCAGATAGTCCAGAGATTTCCTAGTACCGCTTTTGGCCTTATCCAATTTTGTCCGACCCTCCTTACCCATATATCCTGGCAAGGCGTCCTGTCGGACAATTTTGTTTGAGGAAGATGAATGACCCTCCTTACCCACTGAGCCACTCATCTGCTTAGGTCCAGATTCCAAGAGGTCTGCCCCTGAAGTCGGACGGCTAGTTGAAATCAGTGTGATTTCCCTCTCGTCCTCCGACCCCAGTGACAGATCCCCCAGCTTCTCACTGACCCCTGCAGCTGAGTTACCCGATGGAGCATTGAGTTCATCAACCTCCTCCATTTCTTTGAGTAACTGACTCTCCTGCGTGAGCAAATTTTCATGCACGAGAGTCAGCAACTCGTCTCCCCCCGACGTATCGTCCGTGAAGTCCACGTCATCGTCCTTAAGAATTTTTTGATTTGAAGTGTCTATTTTGATTCCCACGAGTAGGCCAGTAAATGAGAGGACCATCCGCGCAGTGACGGCGTGCGCGGACTAGGCAAATTGTCTACAACCAACCCGTGCCATGGGCGTTGGAGGAGGGTTACTGCTAGCGACTAATTTTGTTTATCCACTAAATTAGCCATTCAGATCATCGGCACAGCCCCCTACCACCTTGACCTTAAAAAGTGTTTCTGTGTTCTAGTACTATACGACAGTAGGCATAACTATGTACCAGACACTTGTTGTAACCGGACAACCTTTAGTATGCATGCCTTTATAGTTACTGCCCTTAATTCAGGCAATCACAGTAGTCCCTGAAGCAAGGACAGTAACCACAGCTTGCACTTAAGCCACCACATCACGACAAGATAGTTATCACATAAATTTGAAAATATTTCTCCACGGCAGCCACCACTAACAAAATTTGCAACGTTTAGCACTTCTCACAATTTTTTAATAGTTTTTTAATATTTTTAAATTTGTTTTCACAGAATTTTTTTAATAAAATATTTTTCATGTTGAAATTTTTTTACATTTTCATTTAATTTCTCTTTCGTAAAAAATTTTTGAAGTTTCGGCTGAACTATAATTTGAAAAAAAAATAGCTCAGCTGCATTTCCGCTACTACCTTGTGAATGTGCCTTCCCTGAAGAAAACGTGGGGTTAAGTGTACCCAAGTCACCACTTTTGTCAACTATTTTGGTGACATTGTCAACGGAGCGTCTACATATTAATATTGTTTTTGATGTGTAGAAAATATTTTTTCAGATACACACAACAATGCTTCTTCTTAATGTTTTATTGGTTTGTTGAAAATAAAAGTGGCGTCAAACAAAATTTAATGCATGAAGCACATTCACCACAGCAGGCTACACGAACACACGACTTCAAATGCCTCTAGCAGCATGTCGCCTCGTAGCCAGCTACTTAATTATTTTGGAGACGACAGCAGCACCATCTGCAGCTGATATTCAAGTACAAATACATAGTTCATTATTGCCACTTTCATATATTTTGCATATATAAAAATTAATTATTCTTTTGAAATGTACTTATTTCGCGTAAAAGTACAAAAATGACTCAATTTATTCTTTACATCGATTTTTGGATATTATTTCTGGTAAATAATATGAAATAATTGTACAATATCATTCATTCAAAATTTTGTATTACACTGGTAACACTGCATTTGCTCATTGTAGCCAAAAAAATTGAAATTAGTTTAATTGGAGTACAACGACAAAATCAGCATAGACAACAACCTGTCGCCGTGTTGCCTTGCTGTCTTCAAAATAATCATTCTCATATAAACATGTGTATTCTATCCTTGACATTTGGTAGTCGGTAGCTTGCTGTGGTGAATGTGTTTAATGCATAAGTGTTTATAAAAATTAGTTTAAAGAATCAAATTAAAATGTTAATAAAGGTGTATTGAACAATAATTAAAAAAACATTTATGTATATAAAAGAAATCACAAAAAAAACATAAAATAACAACCCATATTGTATAAAAATAGAATAATAAAAAATTTCAAGTGAAAGTGCTAATTACGATATGTATTTTTTTGGCCCTGTGGAAGATTTTGTGCCATCAGTTAAGGATTTGTCACACTTTCAGATCCATACTTAATTATTCAATATAATTTTACTATTGACATTTCCTGCAGGTGGTGACAGCGTCCATAGTGAATCAGTACAGTTTTACTACGGACATTTCCCACAGTGTGGTGATATCGTCAATATCTAATCAGTATAATCTTACTACTGACATTTTCGCCATATGGTCCCACAAGAACTACCTAGTCAGTACTGACGAAGTCTACTGGTAGATTTCGTAGGACAAGCCTGTGTTAAATGTCAAAAGTAGATAACATTAGTTAGGTTATAATTTGTCAGTAGTACTGGTGACATCGTCAATAGATAATCAGTATAATTTTACTATTGACATTTTCTGCAGGGTTGCTATTCCCCTTGTAGTTACACATACACACACATACATGCACACATACATACATATCGCTCATTTACTTCAATAGTGTCATAACTCAAAAAATTAAGTTTTTTTGAGTTAATAATGCAGAATAATGCAACATTTCGTATTTTATTTTGTGTAAAAATTTCATAAAAATAAGTTGTACCATCAGCCCTCCCGAGAGAAGAATATTTTTCATGTCTTCATTGAAAACTTAAAAAGAGTTTTCAGCAAAACTGGGGGGTTATTATGTATTTCGATTCCAAACGAAAACTGTTAGAATTTGTATGTTATTAACACTTTTTAAAGCCTTAATAAGTTTTATAAATAAGGCTGCAAGTTTTAATCTATTATTAGAATGAATAACAAAAAATAGAAATTCTTCAAACAACCAAAAATATAATCCAGAAACCAATTCCATTAGCTTGCTTTATTTTATTATAGCTTCGCTATTTATCTCGCGATACAGGGGTTAGGAAATAATTTTCGTAACAAAAATAATCGACACTATTACAGTTATAAATTTATTTTTGTTTTGATTTCTTTGTACTTAAAAGTACCTATAGTACGAAAATAAACCAAAGAAATTCTTTGATTTTGTTTTGTTTCGTTCTTTGAAGTGAGTGAAAAAAAACAAGAACAACGAGAACGATTGTTCAATTTGTTTTTGCTTTGTTTTTGCATATGAGCACAAACCAGAGAACAGCGCCGATCGGTTGTAAGCCGGCTAACACCTGTCACCAGCCTCAAAAAGAAAATAATGGGAAATAAATGGAAACGTTTTGAAACATTTGCAGAGAATTTGACATCATCATATACATAATATAATTTTATTGCATTGTTATTTCACACATGAAAGTTGTTTTAAATAACTAAGTAGCAAAGCTATAACCGGATGTCCTAAGACAACTCTCTTCTTTTTTTAATTAATTCTGTTTCGATTCATTTCATGTTATTCATTATTTCTTAATTTATTTTTTATTTTAATTTATTTTATTTTAATTTATTTTATTTTAATTTATTTCATTTTAATTTATTTTATTTTACATTTAATTAAATATTTTATTATATACTTAATTAAATATTTTATTATATATTTAATTTTGTTTCACTTTACTTCAATTTGAAACAATTTCGTTTCTAAGGTTTAAAATTTGTATGAAAAATAACGAAAATTCGTTTAAAAAAATTTTTTCCATACAAATTTTAAAAGGAAAAAAATCGTTTGTAGGTACATACATATTTACAAAATCTACCTTTTAGTTTAATTTTATTGCAGTTTCTTTTATGTTAATTTATGTTATTTTATTTTAATTTACTTTATTTTATTTTATAAGTTATTTTATAATTTATTTTATAGGTATTTTACGTTTTATATTTACATTTCTTTATATTTTAGGTTTCATATATTATACCTATATTATATGTTTTATATTTTATATTTTGTATTTTATTTTTCACATTTCATATTTTATATTTTATGTTTTATATTTTATTTTTTATATTTTATGTTTTATATTTTATATTTTGTATTTTATTTTTTACGTTTCATATTTTATATTTTATGTTTTGTTTTATATATTATTTTTTACATTTTGTGTTATGTTCTATGTTTTATATTTTATTATTATTATTTTATTTTTTGCGTTTCATATTTTATATTTTATGTCAAGGTGTATTTAAACAGGTGGCAGCGCTACTACAGCTGATAATTTTTTCCACTGTGTGCTTTGTAGCTGAAGAATGTCAAAAACTTCGATTTTGTTTTGGTTTTGGTACAATTATTTTTGTGCTTTTGACATTCTTCGGTTCTTTACACAGCTATGGTTGCCGTATTTTTGTTTAACAAATCCTTACGTAGTCACCTGTACAATTACACCATGTTTTATGTGTTATGATTTGTTTTATTATATATTATATATTATATATTATATATTATATATTATATATTATATATTATATATTATATATTATATATTATATATTATATATTATATATTATATATTATATATTATATATTATATATTATATATTATATATTATATATTATATATTATATATTATATATTATATATTATATATTATATATTATATATTATATATTATATATTTTACATTATATATTTTATATTACATATTATATATTATAGATTATATATTATGTATAATATATAATATATACATAATATATAATATATTATATATAATATATAATATATAATATAGTATATATATTATATAATATATATTATACAGATACATATTATATATTACATTTTATATTATATTTTATATTTATTTTATATTTTAAATTTTATGTTTGATGTTTTATATTTTATATTTTATTATTTTTTACATTTTATATTTTACATTTTATATTTTATCATATTTTATTATATTTTATTATATTTTACATTTTATATTTTATTATATTTTACATTTTATATTTTATTATATTTTACATTTTATATTTTATTATATTTTACATTTTATATTTTATTATATTTTATATTTTATTATATTTTTTTATTTTATTATATTTTTTTATTTTATTATATTTTTTATTTTATTATATTTTTTTATTTTATTTTTTCATTTTATTATATTTTTTCAGTTAGAAGATAGAAAATTATTATTTGTATCCAAGACGATTTTTGCAAGGGAAATATGTGAAGTGCAACAAAGAATTTATTCAACTGAAAAAAGTACTTCAATGTCTGCCGCAATCAATAAGCTGTTTGCAAAATCAACTTAAATGTCATTCAGTACCAATGTGAACACTTTTGATATCGTTCGTAATTTGAGCTTGAAATTACTTAATTTCGCGACTGCCTGAATGGGCTACAAAAACTGTAAAATTTAATTATTCTTGGTGAACTGGGAAAAATATGTGTACAATACCACCATCGCCAAAAAATTTACTACATGTGAACTAAAGTGTGGCACAAACACGACAAAAATGTCTTACAAGCATTTCATGAAATTACAATTAGTATGTATGTATTACTTGCTCATTGCAAAACACATACTTCCGAAAATATTTCTTTCGTTTCACGATCAAAACATTGAAGAAGAGAACACAAGTACAACAAAACAATATTAAAATAGAACAAGGCTGAAGTAGAAGAGAAATGAAGTAGAACATCACTATTTTGGAACATTCAAAACATGTTTGAATAACTCGTAGACAAACTTACAAAGAAACTTTTGCATTTTTTATGAACATAAAAAATCGAATGTATGTATGTATTAGTTAATAACACTCTTGTTTACATTTTAACGCTTTTTTGTGTTGGTTCTAGTGTACTCGATGCTTTTGGTGTAATTTACCGTTTTTTTTATTTCATTGTCTGTTTTTGTTTTGATGTTCTACTTCGTTTGAACATACAAGCACTAACAAAGCTATAGAGAGAAACTTTTCGAATGGTGCTTGTTTTGTTTCAGTGAGAGTCATGTTTTGTTATGCTTGTTTTGTTGATAATGTTTACACTGAAATATAAGGCTTGGAAGTAGTGTGCTTTAGAATACAGAACTTTCAATACATTTTGTACAGCTCTTTAATGTGAACCAAAAAGGTTAAAACTCCAGGAAAAAAAGTGATACAGGAAATTATTGATAAAGAAAATCTTGAATATTATTTCCAGATCTTGTTCTAAAAATAAATACATATATATGTATGTAAGTATGTATTTATAAACTTTAATATTTAATTGCTAAAATAAAGTGAACAAAACCGATGCAAAAGTGAAAAATCCTCGTGAAAAATATTATCCATGATAAGGGGAATCACAAAAAAGAGCGACGATTAGACCCCGGGACACCGACCGGGACACCGCAAAATAATAACGTACGGAACAAAAATTTTTAACTTTTTTACATTTTAAAACATGTTTATTATGCAACAGGAAATTTCCCATTTCCTATTTTCATATTATGTATACTACTAATGTAGTACATACATACATATACATACATATGTAGTTGATTTTCAATGACACGCAACATGTTAATACCCGTATTCATAAACGATTGTTAAAGTTAAATCATTCTGGGGTATAATTCGTCAATAGTACTGGTGACAAAGTTAATACCTATGTAGTGAATCAGTACTGGTTCACTAGTGACACTTCCTACAGGGAATGCATATGGATACTTACAGACGAACATACATACATGCATATGTTTGCAAATTTATGTACCCAGCCAACCTGATTTTCGAAAATAAACGAATGTTCGCTATAGCCAACAATTCTCGAAACATTCTCGTAAAAAAAAGTTTAGCAACAAGAAACAATTTGTTTCTCTCAATTTTTTATTTTTTTTCCATGTACAACAAAAGAGGAATAACGTTTTTTGCTATTTTGGAAGCAATGAAACCGATTGCTAATGATATTGCTAAAGGTTCGCTATTGATTCGAGAGCGAAACATCGAAATCGAAAGATTTGCTGCCACAAACTGAGCGACGAGTGAGCTCTAGCAGCACTTTCTCTTTCCGTTTACGATAGTCGTTCTCGAGTGTTTTGTCCGAGAAATGTTTACGCAGCATTCGAATACGATACATTTACGAATATTTTGGTTAGCTGGGTAATTCATTCATGCATTTAATGAAATGTATTTGTTAATATGTGCATGTAAATATTTATGCATGTATGTGTATGTATACCCATATGTATGTAAAGGGTGTTTTTTTTAGAGGTATAGAACTTCGAATTGAAATAAAACACAAGAAAATCGTTTTAATGTCCATCAATTTGGCTTTATTGGAAGGATAATTTTATGCCATTAATGTTTAAATATGATTTCGGGCATGTGGCCGCCGCGGCTGGCTCGAATAAAGCCAATTCTACAGGTCCAATTTTCAACCACTTTTTCGAGCATATGGGGCCGTATGTGGGCAATAACGCCACGAATGTTGGCTTCCAAGTCCCCTAACGTTTCTGGTTTGTTGGCGTAGACGACCGACTTCACATATCCCCAAAGAAAATAATCCAATGGTGTCAAATCACACGATCTTGGTGGGCAATTGACAGGTCCATTCCGCGAAATTATGCGCTCATCGAATGTTTCCTTCAATAAATCGATTGTGACGTGCGCTGTGTGGCATGTAGCGCCGTCTTGTTGGAACCACAACTCATCCACATTCAAAATCTTCAAAATCTTCCATAAAGTTGATGGACAAAGCTCCAATTGCTGTGCACGGTGGCGAATCGATTCATTCGGGTCCTCTTCAACACTTTGCTCTACAGCGGCAATTGTTTCTTCGGTGCGCACTGTACGACGTCTCTGCGGATGCGTATTATCACATAGAGTAAACGTAGTACGAAAACGATCCATGGTTAACCGAATTAATTGCTCTGATGGACGATTATGTCGACCATAAAATGGACGGAGCTTGCGGTAAACTTCGCGAACTGAACCATTATTTTCGAAATAAATTTGCAAGCGTTGTTCTTTTGTCAACCTGTTCATGATGAAATGGCAAACCAAACTAAATATTAATCACTTAACAGCTGACAAAATGGCCGCCAGTTAAAAAAGTGATGCCAACTTAAAGTTCTATACCTCAATAAAAAACACCCTGTATGTACCTATGTAGATGTATACAAAAATTTATCAACAATAACCACGTGGTAGGTGGTAAAATATTTGTTGGCGCTATTAGTGCAATTATTGTTATTATTGTGACTAATAAAAATATAATTTTACAGTTAATTTTTTTTCACAGAATGAGTAAAATTGTTTATGGTAGGTACATACATATTCAGATACATATGTATGTATGTATGTATGTATGTACATATGTATGTATGCACATTACTTTTGTTTTTATTGTATTGTTAAAAACATATTATTATTGGGGTTTTCTGTTTATTTGTTGTTGATGTTGTTATTGTTATTATTACATATTATTTTATTCCAGATTCAATGTCAATGTCATTTTCATTGGTAACCCAGTGATAATATGAGCAGAAACGTCAAAAGAAAAAGGCAGCAGCAGCAACAACAATAAGAACAACAACAATTTAATTTTTATATTAACAATGTGCCTTTTCAACTTTTTGTATGCCTTCTTTTATAGTTTTGTTTTTGTATGCAAGAATATTACATACATATGTATGTATATCTCCACACATTTGTCGTTTTTTTTTTATAAATTTATTTGACATCATTATTTGTCTTTATAGGTATGTAATAAAGTCCTGCACAATACTATTTATAAGAACTTTCAAGACGAGAGATTTTTCAAATGCTCTACTACAGCGAAATATTCTGAAACAAACGCTCTAAACAACACTGTTGGCGAGACAAACAACTGAAACAATTTAAATGTCTTGCCAACAGTGTTGTTTAGCGTTTTTTTTTTAGAATATTTCGCTGTAGTAAGGCATTTGAAAAATCTCTCATGTCTTGAAAGTTCTTATAAATGGTCTTGTGCAGGACTTTAGTATGTAAGCTTTTTTTCTTTTGTAAGAACAGTCATACATACATGCATACATACACATTTATATTTACAAGTGAGAGTATGTAAGCAGGTGTATAGTTTTTCTTAAATTCTAGCTTTGTTCAATGTAAAGCAAGCCACAGACCTTGCGACTGTTGGTACAACATGAGCAAGTTGTGTATAAGATTGTAAAGTGAGTGGGGTCGTCGTATGAAGTCATGAATCAAAAAATAAAAAAATAAAAAGTATTCTTTGATTCATGGTATGAAGTTGTGTATCGGTTGTACGAAAGATTAAAAAGATTTGATTTTTTGGCAATTTGTATAGAGAGGTTGTAAAATTTAGGAGTTTGTTGTACAACTTCATTTCATTTTGTTCTTATTTTCGTTGTGGTCATATGAAAAAACATTGCGCTCGAATTCAAATTTGCGCATAAAATGGAGAATTCAACAGAAATAAGTGATTTTATATGATTGTATAAGAGTTTGTGCGGAAGAATTGCTATACACATCGGAATTTTTGACAACAGGTCATTGAATACTTCGTCTGACACCCACGTGTTATTTTTATAGTCCATTGGCTCTCTTTCTTTTAATATTTCCAAAAGTTTGTTATTATAATACGTTTTTTTAAGTAAATCACTCCTTTAACCAAATTCCTTTTTTTGTCCTTTTTTACGTTCTTCTTCTTATTTTGTCACCAAAAAAACCATCCATTACAATACGCGACATAACACCAGATGTCATGTTTACTCCAAAAAAAAAATTAAGAAATGAAGTTGTGCTCTAATGTTGTACACGTTGTTGTAAAGTTTGTTGGCAAATCCAAATGTTAATCCAACGTGTTGTACCAACGGTCGCAAGGTGTATGGCTTGCATAAGCGTTTATCATGCCAGTTGCGTAAACACATTCATAAATACACACAATATGTATGTACTCGTATGTATGTATGTACATATGTACATAGATATGTATGTATGTTTATGATCGTATAGAAAAACTTTTTCATTGATTTGCTTTTTTACATACACTCATATCCGTATTTATGTACATACATATGTACTTATGTACATAAACACCTTTTGCCGGCTTTTAAAATAAAAGCTATAATTTTACTACATACTCGTACTATTGCCAAAGTTACCAGATATTTTTAAGAAAATTTCCCAGAATTTCACATTCTCATAAAACAGAAATTCAGGTTCTCAGTAAAAATACGATTTTCAAAAAAAATTTAACCGACTTCAAAAACAAGCCCTAAAAAGTAAAAAATAATATAAATTCAGTTAAATATTACATTTTTATAGAGTAAAGAAACAGACCTAATAATAACACAACAAAATTGAAGTTTTTTTTGTTTTGTTTAAATAAAAATAGCTGATCCTTATGTATTTTTATCTCCTGATTACGATGGTGTCAATAGTTTTCCCCTATTTCAGTTCTAGTTGTAAAGATATACATACATATGTAGTGACATTTAGGATATGCATAATTTATACCATTTTTTTGTTCGCTTAATATTTGACGAATGGGCCACCCAACATTAAAATACTTTCTGGATTATTAATCTACATAAAATTCTCTTTCGTCTGTGCTAGTCGAACACTAGTATTCTTGCTACACAACCACTGAATAAAGCCATTGTCCCAACCGAAATTCCACTACATATGTGCCTCCCACCCACTGAACTGAAAGCAAAAAAAGTCATATACAGTGAGCAAAGAAAAAAATTGTACAGCAAACGCTCCGCTGTTCTAATCAAAGTATCTCTGTTGCTTTGTAAGATTTTAAGCTAAAACCAAAAGCAATTTCAAGCCAAATTAATCAGCTTTCTATGAAAATCTTTAATTTTATTAAGAAATTTATTTTAATACTAAAAAAAATAACCTAACATAAAATAACACTATTTTCAAGAGCAAAAAAAAAATAACTTGTTCACTAACTTTTCTTTCAGGAAGGAGCTATGAAATAAGGAATACACTAAAAATTAGTACTAAATGTGGCCACGTCTAGCATCTAATAGATTATTCTCATAGAATGAACTGGCTTTTTGGAAATTTTAAGGTATATGCTCCCATATGCCCTGGAGAGCTCTTTTGAGTTAATTTTTACCCCTAATCTACAGCTCGCCCACATACGCCCACAGAATTTCATTAGTACTAAGGCCAAGGGTCTAGGGAGAATGTGCCTGCAATTTTTCCCCATTGAATGGAAGCCATTCTCTTATTATTGAAGACGAATGTTTCGGGTATTCAACTCTTTTTAACTAATCAATAGTCTCCACTTACATTTAATTTGGCAGCTAACTGTTCCTAAATTATCTTTTAGTATTTTTAAGTAATCCCTTTTATTCATTGTACGTTCTATAGAAACCAAATTTCATACACCACTCGATCCCATTGACCCCCATACCATTATATTACACCCCCAATGATTCACCGTGTTATTTAGGAAAGATTATAATAATCACTATGATGACTTTTGGGACACTGCAGAATCCAAATTTAATTTATTTGGATGTTATCGTTGTAGATTTTTGTGGCGAAGAGGAATTCCAGCAGTAAAAAGTATAAAATAGTCCTTTCCAATAATTATCTTGAGAGCAGCAACCTTAAATAGATTGGCAGAACACTGCATCTATTCATCTGAAGTGAAGTGTATGTGTAAAAAGAAACCGACAAAAACGTGACAAAAAAATTTATTTGTTTAAATTTAAACAGACTCAATGAAACATCGTTCATATCAGTCTTCTTTTTTTTTTTTGTCGATTTGATAATAAAGAGCGTGTTATGTGTGATAACAATGATCGTTAACCAAAACTTGTTCATAGCAGAAATAAATAAATAAAGAGGGATTGCGAACCATTTCTGAGCTATGAAATTAAATGAGAACGATCACCAAAATTTTATTTATAATACAAATCTTACCCCCTGTTTGTGTAAGACGTTTGAGTTAGAAATCTTGGCGTTTTTGTAATAGATTAAAGGAAACTTGTACAACTTTTCTTTAATCTATTACAGAAACGCCAATATTTTTAACTCAAACGTCTTACACAAACAGGGGTAATACGTAAAAAATATGTTTCCAAAAGTAAACTTAATATGTAAAAGTAGTTGATTTCTAAACTTTGCTGAAAAATGAAGAAGGGTCAATAAATGAACTATTTGGCAAAAGAGAAAAGATGAAACCCTATAAAACATTTTCATTTCACAGAGCAAATAGTGTCAGCATATTTGGCTCTTTTTTATTCTTTTTTTAGCAAACTAAAAAAACACATGTTAGGCATTTCTTATCAACCAAATACTCGTGTGATTCGCCATTTGCAGCAGCAAAAAAGCAACAGCTGGATTCATTTGGAACACTGTCTATACAAGAGTAATGACAAATAAAAGGAAATAATACTTTGCTTAGATTCAATTACACACATTTTATACTAAGCTGTCTGCGATAAATAAATCAAATGACGTTCAAAGAAATATGATAATAAAATACATACTTATGTATGTATGCCGGTAAAGTGAGAATTATTGCTATAAACTGCAAATAATGTCGTAAGCACATCTTATAACTCCTTTTCTTTTCATTTAATTGCCTATACTGCAGTGGTTAAAAATTAAACTGGGAAGGCAGAAGTCAATAGGGGCTGTTCTGTAAACCGATAGATTTAAAAGCGCACTATTTAAAAAAAAACTAACTCCGACAATAGAACGAATTTTTTTTTTTTTTTTGATATTCTTAAATTTTTTTATTATGTATATGGATTCTCAAATATCATATCTGAAAGAAAATTATTGTGTATGATTTTAAACACGCCAGCAGGAACATTACTAATTTTTTGAAAACGAAAAATTTACTTGGATTCGTTTTACAGAAAATTGCCGAATATTTTTAACGTGTATACATTAAGTGTACATATGGGCATTTTCACAGGCATGGCAACTTTTTGTAGCGTGCGACACCAAGCAAATATGCTTGTTTTTTTTAAAGAAAACGAAACTTTTTTTTTACTTCTTTATATATTTGTGTAGGCCGTCCGTCAGCAGCTCTACGTTAGGTAAAATTTTAAAAAAAATCGAATCACGTTGTTCAGAAATACAAGGTTAATTGCTTGCTGTCGCACGCGACAAAAAAAGTGGAATTTCTCGGAGAATTGCCCATATGTATGTATGTAAATAGAAATTAAATTCGAAAAATTATCTATTGCAATGTATTTTTAAGAAACATCTAATATTTTACTGACCAAGTAATATGTATATAAATTTAGGAGAAAAAGTACCTATTAAAGTAAAATTGGAAACGTTTTTTTTTTTTTTGTTCTGTAAACCGAATCCGAGTAAATTTCTCGTTTACAAAAAATTTATAATGGTCCTGCAGACGTGTTTAAAATCATACACAATAATTTTCTTTCCAATATGATATTTGGGAATCTATGTAATAAAAAAATTAATTAAAATATTTCTATTGCCGGAGTTATTTTTCTAAAATCGTGCGGTTTCAAATCGATCGGTTTACAGAACAGGGGGTTTACTGTGTAATTCGAAACGAATGCAAATGCTTTCGAAATGCAATGTTAATAACATGTAAATTCGAAAGCATTTTCTTTCGATTTACAGAGTAGACCCCCAGGGTCGATAGTTTCATTTTATTTTATTAACACATATAAAAGCAGTTCGCAAAAATTTTTAGTAAATGATCACATCTTCTTATATCATGTGATAACTGTTAAATTCCATATTAAAAAAGAGCAATATAAAAATTATCTGCCCAAAAATTAATAACAACTCACAGGGAATTTTCCCTTTTTCCTATTTCCTCTATTATGAATAACAATTCCCCGCGAAATTTTTCCCTTTCCCACTCTGTCGTATTATGAATTACAATTTCCCCTGGGAAAAATTCCCATGGATAAAAGTAAGTATGTATTCTAAATATAAGAGGAAGAATTTTTTACGAGTTTTCTCACGTGCCGTAACTAGTGCAAAAAGTTAAAAATCAAATTAAAAAAATTATAAAAACAATGGTATAAGCATCTGTTTAGAATAAAAAGTTTAAATAAGTATATAACGAATGTTATATTTTCGTCCCGTTTTAGAAATTTTTATCCAAGCCGTGCAAGCATGAACTTCAGAAACATAAACTAACTACTGAACTCTTGAGCTAGTGTAAACATTAAACAGCTGATACAAATTCTCTCCATTTACCGTATTTACTTATTCCGGCTATTAAGAATAGGACACTTCGTAATGCGTTATAGCATATCAGACCGTAATACCACCCTTTTTGCTCTGATGGCAATTTAAAAATAGCTCCTCCTTTTTTCGTATAATTTTTTTTTTACTCAGAAAAGTTGACTTGTAAATCAGCGATGCCAACTATTTATAACCCAAACGCGCTAGAACGCGCTAAGTTACAGCATTGAAAACTATTTATAGCCAAAATGCGCTATTTTTGGACGCGCGAAATTAGATTTTAATAAAAGTCGATGTATGTATTCTGTGGTTTTCATTAATGATGATAACATACGATGATATATTTCTCATTTCGCATTTATGATAACAAATTGTTATATTTTTAATGCTTTTTAGAGAGTTCTAGAAACTTTTTGAAAAATATGGACGCATGTTCATAATTTTTTTCTAAAACAACACAACTTCCACCTTTAAAAAAAAAAACTTTTTTTGGGCTCTACTGAAATAATTTGATTTCGGACACAAGTATTAGTAAATACAATGAATTTGTTTTAGTAACTCATTTTTCAGATTTTACAATACTGCTTCTTCGAAATTATATCCTAAATAACTAAAATCGTTTAATTCTTCTGATTCTGTATTCTTCCAAATAATCGAAATCCTTAGTTTTTCTTTTAATTTTACTTGTTAAACTTTATAAAATATGTTTTGAATTCTGACCACATTTGAGGGAATTTTATGTGCGACAGCCGCATCATTAACCAATTTAAAAATTTTTATCATAGTTTTGGGCAAGGCACATTCACAAGGTAGTAGCGGAAATTCAGCTGAGCTATTTTTTTTTCAAATTAAAGTTCATCGGAAACTTCAAACATTTTTTACGAAAGAGAAATTAAAAGAAAATGTTAAAAAAATTCAATATGAAAAATATTTTATTAAAAAAAATTCTGTGAAAACAAATTTATAAATATGAAAAAACTATTAAAAAATTGTGAGAAGTGCGAAACGTTGCAAATGTTGTTAGTGGTAGCTGCCGCGGAGAAATATTTTCAAAGTTATGTGAATAATTTTTATTATTGTTATGTTAAACAAATTCTATTTTTGAAGTTTTTGATGAACTACAACCCATGTTGTTTTTTTCATTGTTGTATTTTTTCATTGTTTTTGTAATCCTGATACTACCTGGAAATGAATCTGCCTTGGTTTTGGGGATACTAGAAAATTTTAAAATACATATATAAATTAAAAAAGGAAAAAAAATATTGAACTGAAATGATGATATTGACTTTATTTAAACCGCGCTAATTTAGCGCTTTTTTATTAAACGCGCTAAGACGAAAATAGCGCGTTTGGCATAGTTAAAACGCTCTATTTTTAGCGCGAAACGCGCTAAATTGGCATCGCTGTTGTAAATATTAAAATGAGGCAGTGTCTTCTTCTTCCCACAAAAAATCAAAGTGTGTTAATAACACGAGCTTTGCACATAAAATGTTGCCACTATTTTGTTTTTCAGTATGGTTTACTTTTGCAGTAAAATGCAGGAAATGAGTAATTACTGCGAAAATTTTAAAATTTATTTTCAAAACAGAAAAATACTAAAAATTAGTAACGCCCTTTTCCACAACAACGACGGTTGACTTGAGTATAAAATCCATATGAAAAGCACTCATTTCTTTGAATTATTTTCATAAAAATTTTCAAGACGAGTCGCCTGCTTGACTTGTGGAAACAGGGTATAAGATTAAGGAAACAAGTGACTCTAACTCCACATAGTGTTGAAAAATATATAAACTTTTGACTATTTAACCCTCTTTCTTATTGGTAGTCGATACAATATTTTTTTATAAATGTAAAATTTGCAAATAATTTCTTTTTGATTGCTCTGCTTTGTTGTTGGTTAAATTTCATAATACGAGTAATAACATGACTATTTTTGAATGTTACTGATTATCTTAAACTGTACTAAGCAACTTTTAACTCTGAACAATTAAAATAATTCGCAAAACAAAAGGATTGATAAAATAAATTACAAAATATGCACATATTGACACTTATTATTACGTTACTTTATAAATTATCTATTTTTAATGACTTCCACAAATTTTTATTTTTACCTTTTCTAATATTTTTACACTTTTCGTTTGTTTACATTTTGAATCATGTGTTTTTATCTAACTAAACTTTTTTTTCCCCCTTTTGTTTTGTTATTCCAATACTAAATAAGCTTGGAGATTTATTTGGCCAGTTCGAAGAACTATTTCGCCACAACAAATTCACACGATTTGTCGTGTTACAGCTTCACTTCTATAACTAAACTTTACTACGAAAAATGTCTGCAGTGAAAAAAACTTTGCAAAATACTCACGTCAAGAACTGTCACTTTACTCTCTCAATTTGTGTTCTCATTTACTGTATTTTCAGCCAAGTTCAGTAAAAAACTTTTTCGTATTCGAACAGAACTAATATGACCCGTTAAATGCGATTACAAAATAAAGAAAACAAATGGGACTAATGAACCGTGTTCACGCCGATATAGACATAAGTATTGTATTTGAAATATCTATTTTATATAAACTTTTGAAAACAGAAATTAAAGAAAAAATTTTACTTACATATGTACGTATAAATGATCAAACAGAATAAGTCCGTAACTTCAGGAAAAATCGCTGTCAAATTAACAAAGTCCATAATAAAATCTACGGCAGTAACTTCAAATGCTCTCTAATTTTTGTTTTATTTTCTTTTGTGCTTATTTTTCTTTGTAGTTTTGTTCACATAATGTATGAAATTTATTGAAAGTATGGTAACATGTTTGAGAGAATATTTATTTATATGTGAGAGTAGCGATGCCAATTTAGCGCCTTTCGCGCTAATTTTAGCGCGTTTTAACTATGCCGAACGCGCTTTTTTTCGTCTTAGCGCGTTAAATTAAAAAAGCGCTAAATTAGCGCGTTTTGATTAAAGTCAAAAATATCATTTCAGTTCAATATCTTTTTACTTTTTTGTATAAATTTAACATTTGTCTAATATCCAAAATTTAACTTTTTGTTTAAATTCGTTAATGATTCAGATGTTGCAAATAAAATTCTCTTGACTGTGGTTGGAATTAAAAACGCATTTTAATATTGTAAATGGCAACTATTTTGAAATTTCACAGTTAAAAATATGTACTCGTACTCGTGACCCAAAAAATTTATATAACTTATTAAGCATCTATTCTTTTTATACTTCAAAAAGCATTTTGAATCGCAACACTATTCGATAATTTATATACATATGTAAGTTGTTACAAAGTTTGACAAATAAAATTAAAATCAAAACTAAAAATTTCGAATATTTGGAAGGCAAGACTGATTCTGTATTAAATAATTTTAGATATTTAGGATATAATTTCGAAGAAGCAATATTGCATAATCTGAAAAAGAGTTACTAAAAAATTAATTCTACTCGTATTTACTAATACATACATCGACCTTTATTAAAATTTAATTTAGCGCGTATGAAAATAGCGCGTTTTGACTATAAATTGTTGATAATGCTGTAACTTAGCGCGTTCTAGCGCGTTTTGAGAAGGGATATAGCGCGTTTGGGTTATAAATAGTTGGCATCGCTGTGTGAGAGCATAAGAAAAAACGTTCTCAAAATAAAATAGATTCTATCTATCGACTGCTTTCTGAGGCTAGTTTTTTGTGTCATTTTGTATGGAAAATGTGTTTATGCCCCAATTCTGTTTGATCATTTAGTTCTTTCGAGATAAATGACTAAGAGTCCCAACCTAAATTAGAGCGTCAAGCGTTGCGTTAGCAGCAGGGCACTTATTTGCAGTACATTTAAACGTATACAATTTTATTTGAATGTATTGATAATACGTACCCTGGCGCTCTAATTTAGGTTGGACTCTAAACCCATCATCCTAAGCGAATTGACTTTTTTGAAAAGTTTAATTTTTTTTTAGTTTGTTAAAATTAATACACATAATCTGAGAGGGTAATTTACACTGTAGCGAATTAAATATATTAATAATAAAGAACAACGCTATACCTTTTCCTTAATATAGAAAGGATTTAACTAATTGTTTTTTTTTTGAAATAAATATTTTTGCATTTTTCGATACAATAGATGTTCTTCAATCGAAATACATATACAAAAAAAAAATTTAATTCAAACAAATAAGGAAGTAGGGCCTTTCTCTATTAAGGTAACGATATCATCATAACCCATAAAACATTTCAAGTAGCACTTCAAACAAAAATGTTTCAAAATAAAATACAGCACAGTGCTTTTAGCAACACACAGTATAAAAAACCAGTAAGACCGTATTAACTTTTAAATACCGGATTTAAAACAAAATGCCACAACGAGAACTGAACTGAACTGAACTAATATTGTGCGATGTAAAAATATCGTTTAGAATATTTTCTCTGATGTGCATTTCTTGTTGGAACACAACATAACATTGAAGACTTTTTTGGAAAGTGATTAAAATTAAACAGCGGCAGACGCGCCTCCACATGCCCGAAATAAAATTATGTTGCCCCAATATCTTATTTTAACTCAAAGTTGGAAACCTAAAAAACACTCTATATTCACACATACATGCATACATACATACATACATGCATACATACATATGTACGTATGTATGTACATACATGCATATATAAATGATATAATTATTAAAAACAAATTATTCTAATTTACTCGCCCACCATAATTACAAACATACATACATATGTATGTACACACATATTATATACATACATACATACATACGTACAAATAAAAGGCATATTGTTATTTAGTAAATGTATTAACTTTGGGATGTAATTTAACATAAAAAAAATTAAAACAGAAAAATAAATCAGGGAAGTAGTACATATGTATGTATGTATGTATGTATGTATGTATGTATGTATGTACATATACAATGTATGTATGTATGGAGTTATTTAACGTTTACAACAAACATTGTTAGGATAGACAAAACAACACGAAATGCATAAACAAATATTGTAAATAGAAATTTTTTATAGGTATAATCAAAAAAAAAAGAAAAGACTTACCGCATTCTGTTGCTGGTGCTGTTGTAATTGCTGTTGCTGCTGTTGATGCTGTTGTTGCTGCTGCTGTTGTTGCGCTTGCTGCTGTTGTTGCTGCTGCTGTTGTTGTTGCTGCTGCTGTTGTTGCTGTTGCTGCTGCTGTTGTTGTTGCTGCTGCTGTTGCAGTTGGGCGGCTGTATTGGCATCAATTTGTCCTTGATTGGCTGCCGAATACCACCACTGGGAGCCGGGTACCGCAGCTGCTGCTGCGGCCTGTGCCATATTCAAACGATAATCGTAGGCGGGGGTTCCGGCTGCATTGGACGTCGCTACAACTTGGGCCATTGTGGTGGCCGGATTTGGAAAGCTACTAGCCATTTTATAGGTGAACAATTGTTGGGTGCCAACACCGGACGTCGTGTTGGCGTTATTTTGATGCGCCTGCTGTTGATTCTGTTGGACAACAACTTGTTGTTGTTGCTGCTGATGCTGCTGCTGCTGTTGCAATTGTTGTTGTTGCTGGACAGCAGCGGCTGCTGCAGCGGCTTGCTGTTGTTGCTGTGCAACCAATTGTTGCTGATAATGTTGTAAAGTTTGCTGATCAATTGTTTGTTGTTGTTGTTGCTGTTGTTGTTGGTGTTGTGTAGCTGCCGCAGCGAGCGCACCTGGCCACCATAAGGCAGCCTCGGCAGCAGTCGCTTGGCGTTGACCCCAAGCGCTATGTTCTGACATAATAATTTTCTGAGGTCGCTTTTGTTTTCTTTTCTCTATACTTTTGCTAATTTTTTCGCCTAAAAACTAAACCCCGAGGAAGTAAAATAAAAAGTGTGCCGGTGGATGTGGGAGTTTATTGTTCTCCTTTTAAATTATGTTATTTACAAAAAAAAAACAACTCGGTAGTAATATTTCAAGTTATGAAGAGAATGTCTAGTATCACAATTCTGTTAGACAAAATTCGAAACAAAAGTAAGGTTAGTTTTTTTTTAAGTGGAACACTTTTTTTTAAAGGAAGCTATTTCAGATTAATACAATCAATATTAATGCACTTTTACACTTAAATATACATACATATGTACATATGGCTGTATATACTATATACATATTATTAAAGAAGTTTTCACTTGTATTTTAGAAATTTATTTTACTGGTTGTGGTGTTATGCTATGTTTTACGTTATTTTGGCTGTTACTAGACGTGCTACTTGTTGAAATACCATTTAAAGTTAGTAACTTAGTTGGTATAGGTAGATATTTGTTGAGAATATTTTTTAAAGGGATTAGATAAGGTATTCTTTTATTATCACTACTATGCTTTTCCTTAGCATACGTTTTAATTATTGCATCGGTTTTATTTTATTAAACAAATTTAATATTTTTGTTATTTTATATTGTATCTTTGAACACAGTGCACCTTTACTATGTAAGTAAATAGTATATTTATTCAATTTAAAATTTGCATCTCCCTTTTTTACTAATTCTGGCGCGCATTTATTCTTATAGGTACCTATATTGTAAATTTTTATTAATTTAATAGTGTAAACAATTTTTATTTAATGGTTTAAAACTTAAAAAATTATAAATACCTACAGCCATCATTAATTTTTCAACAAGAAAAAAAGGGGGAATAAGGAAAACACATGAAAGTTATATACCATAAACATTAATGTTGGTAGTTACATACATACATACATACATATGTATGTATGTTTGTATCTATGAGTATAATTGTGTGTGTATGCTCATATGACAACAGCTAGCGTTGTAGCTTGTTCATTTTGTTTTTTAGCTATCATTCTTATGTGTTTTCTTGTTTCATACACACATCCCATACATACATACATATTTAAAAATATCTGCATTTGTATGTTTGGTTGGATGGTGAAATTGTTCTTGTTGTATGGTTAAACCAGCAGAGATTGTGCATGTAATGCAAAAAGGGAGATGTGACATATATGTATGTACATACAATACAAAACATCAGAAATGTTTTGTTTGCGAAGTGTGCACCAAATAAACTTCTTTCAAAGATGCCAGATTGTACCGACTTTTTAATTAGGTTGAATTTTCCAAATTGTTAACACGTGAGACTGATTTTAATAAATACATACATACTTACATGTATGTATGTAATAGAATCAAGCGCCGCCAATTTAAATGAAAAAAGTTAGTTTAAATTTAAACATACATACATATGTAGATATACATATACATATGTACGTACATATGTACATACATACATACATATGTATGTACATATGAACACATAACTACATGCATATGTATGTTGTATGTATGTACATACCTACCACCTACTATGCAATTTTTTAGACCAAAATTAATTAATTAGTTACTAGATACCTACTTGAAATATGAATTTAGGTAACTATGCAGATATGTATAGTCCCAGTTGGCCAAATCGTCGCAGACGACATTGTCTTCGACGATTTATGATCGACATGTCGCCTGTCGACTAGGTTTTCTAATCGACAATTTAAAGGAAATCGTCGTTCATGACTATTTGAGCGACAATTTCACACGTTTTGTCTTCAATAGAACTTTGTTCAGGACAATTTGAGTGACAATGTCCCTCGTTTTGTTTTCAATAAAGCCGTGTTGACGACAATCTGAGCGAAAGTGTTATACGTTTTGTCTTCAATAAGACTTTGTTGAGGACAATCTGAGCGACAGTGTCATAAGTTTTGTCTTCTACGACTTACCATTGTCTTGTACCCGTCGTCAAAGATGTCTTAAAGACGTGGCCAACTGGGTTACCTAAATATTTATGTAGGTATTTACATTAGAGTGGGTCAATTTGTATGGACTAAAAAAAAATCAGGATGCGGTTGTCAAAATCGTAATATACGATGAATTCTAAAGAAGGTTTGCCCAAGGAACCGTGGGTCTAAAATCAAAATCGAGCTTCCCATTTTTAACGAGAAGTTTTTCTTTAAATATTTAATATTCAATACAATTTAGGGAAATAAAATAAAATTTTCATATATGTAGGTAGGTAGGTATGTACCTACGAAAACAAAAGTTTCTCGTTAAAAATGGGAAGCTCGATTTTGATTTTAGACCCATGTTTCTTGGCAAGCCTTCTTAGAATTTGATGTAGATTACGATTTTGACAACCGCTCGGTCGAGAAAGAAATTGACCCACTCTAATGTACATACATACATATTGTTTTGAAATTTTTTGTGTTAAATGTCCTTTAATTCCTGTTTGTTTCATTTAAAAATGTTATCGTAGATACATACATACATACATATAATTAGGTCTTTCCCCACATATTTCTTATGTGTACATATTTATGTACATCTGTATATGTATCAACTTATTCCTTTAAATTTTAAACTTTAAAACATTTCCTATTTTGTTTACTAGGTATATGTACATACATATGTATGTATGTACTGCAATATTACGCAAATCATAAAATTAAACAAAATCACTTTCATACCATTGTCTCAGAACACCGGCTGCGTTCCATCACAATAAAAAAAGTTTACATTTAAAGTACCTATTTATACCAAAAAAAAAACAACAACAACAAATTATTTATAGTTAGACATAAATGACTAACAATAAAGGGTTTATTTTTTCTCATTACATACAACATACTGCACATGAAACTCACATTCAAATAAACAACACGAAAAACCCAATGCTTTACAGATAGATAAATAGACGGATAAATCTTAAAAGGAATACGAAAACAATGTTATTTTTCACACTGTACAATAAAATCATTATAAAAGATACATATTTATGTATGTATGAATATGTGTATGTACGTATGTATGTATGAATGTGTGAATGTGTTTGCTGCATGTAATACACACTAAATTCAATATTTGTTGTTTTACTTTTTCGTACTCAACATACAAAATACACTACACAATGCTCACGGTAGCTATGCTTTAATGCTTTTTCCTTTTGTAATTTTTTTTACTTGCTGGCTGGTTGCTATTTAATACGAAAAAATAACAACAACAAAATAAAAACAATTTTTACGAAAAGAAACTTTTTTGTGCAATTTTATTATTATAGGGCGCGCTTTGAATTACGAGGAACTTCTTTGGTTTGGCTTGCTTGGTTTATTTTCTTTTTTGTTGTACTTTTTTTTTCTACACACTATATTCTATTATAATACACAAGAGCAGTAAAACACACAATTCACACAATGCAATGCAAACGACGTTTCTTTACCGTATGTTTATTGCTTGCCTGCCGTAGTACACTACTAGCCCTTGGCCACTAATACGTTTGCCTTTACCATCCATCCATATACATTCATTCGTTGATAGCAGTGTTGTTGTTGCTACTATTGTTGTTTTCTTGTGTGAGTGTGTATACTTGCTTATATGCTTTACACCACGCTTGTGTATTGTATTTGCTGTAGTTTTTTTTGTACTCTCTGCGCGCAGCGCTGCCAACTTCCCTTTCCCCTTCTTTTAAATTCAATTACCTTATTCGAGTTTGTATCTGTGTTTTTGTCTACAGCGAAAAAAGTTCAATATGTAGTTTGTGTGTGTATGTTTGCCAGTTTATTTGTAGAAAGGCAAAAAAGAAATAACGAACCATTAACAACAACAAACATCGTCATCATCATCATCGTCGTCGACGTCGACAACAATATGAACACTACAACAAACAATAACGAATCAACGAGCAAAAAACGAGGTAACTAAAAATAAATGTTGTTTTGACGCGATTTTTTGTAACCTTTTTGCAATATGAAATCTTTATGCAATCTTTGAAACTGCAATTGATAGATGAGTATAGTATGTTTGCTAATATGTCAGAATATAGCCGATTGAATTTGTTTAGGGCAAATCTAAATTAAATAATGGGCAATGAATAAAAAAAGTACATACATACCTATTTACTTAAAAATTTGTTTTAAAACCCCAAATAGGTATGTATGTATGTACTTATGTGGTTTTTGTTTTTTTTAATCAATTTTTCAAGTAAAAAGCAAATACTTTTTTCATTCATACTACCCAATGATTTCACCAAATGTTAAAGAAATTGTACTTTCAGAAATTCTTCTTTGGTGTTTAGTTTGGCGCAAAGTTTATATGTACAACTAAGGAAAAAAGAAAAGAATGAAGCGACTTTTCCGTACTCCGTCATTCTTTTTTTCCGTTCTGAACAAAAAACTGAAGACTATTTTAATCTAACGTATGTATGTCTGGTTTTTTTAAAAGACCTAGTTGATTTCTTTTACTTAAAATAGGCATAACTTCTACATATCGTCAACTAAAAACCAAAAAGACGTTGCTGCACTTTTTACTTTTTTTTTACACGAGAAGCGAGAAACTTTATAAATGTATGACTACCCCCCCTATCGTGAACAAAATGTGAAATTTATGTTCCAATAAAATTTTCATTCCCCATGAGGGAAGTTTGCTATCACGAATTTCATGGGAACGTTTGTTCCCACTATCAATGCATAGTGAATGTAAAAAACGGGAAGAAAACTTCTAAAGCTTAAAAATTATTTGAAAATCACACAAATTTGAGGTTGATAGTAAGAATTACATAAATGTTGGGTTTCCTATGAATGTTTTAGGTGTAAAGTTGTGTTTTTAAATAATTTAGGTGACGTGAAAAAAAGTCTTTAGTATACCATCGTCATAAATTTTACTGCATGTGAACCAAAGAGGTTCATGTTCAATGAACAAAGGTGTGCAAGGAATTATTATTAATTATAAATAATCGTGGATATTATTTACTGATCTTGCCCTTTAAACAATTATTTATAACTTTTAATATATAATTGGAAGTATATATATTGAAGTTACGCGATATATGAATTCATATACCAAGGGAAGTGATACACCAAGGGAAAAGTTAACATAATTATGGGGAAAAATTATTCACGATTACAATTTGGGGATAAGGAAAAATATTTCGAGGGAAAAACTGCTCATGATAGATTTGTATATACATATTTCTTAGTAGTCTAACTTTATTATCAAGGTTAGAAAACCAATGCGGATGTGATTCTACAAAAATGTAGAAATAATATTCCCCCTTATTGTGAATGGCGTTGTCGACGTCACATAAAGATGACAGTAAATATTGTCACTATTCTACTCTTTATCGGCAACAATTGGCTCTTATTGACAATCTCTAATGATTTTTAAATTAATGGAGCATTTTATTAGTAGACAATTGTTGTCGACAAAGAGTAGACAAGTGCCCTTTTTACTGTCGTCTTGATGTAACGTTCACGACGCCATTCGCAATAAGGGGGATTAGTTTTTTCATAATAGCACTTACAACCTTTTGAAATGATTTTTCTGATACCAAAAAGCCGTGTAAGTACATTCATTTTTGGTAATAAAAGTAACAATAAGATGCATATTTAGTCAAACTATCGTGTATGTTCTGTATTCCACGTGAAATTAAAAGGAGTGGAATTGCCATAGAATTGTTGTTATAAATAACTATTTCCAACAATTCTATGGCAATTCCACACCTTTAATTTCATGTGGAATACAGAACATACCCGTATGTTTCTTACTTTTTGTATTTCTTTTGTTTTGAAAGAGGGTTTGCCCCCATATTCATAAAATGAATTTCAAATGTATTTTACTTCACTTTTTTCATACAAACTTTTCCTAAAATGGATTTCAAAATATACACAATTCATTATAACTGCATATTAAAAAAAGTTATAGGAAAATTTATTTTTATACAAGAAATATCGAAGTAAATTTATTTGACATAATTTCAAAGAAAATTTATTTTCGTCGTACTGTTTTTAATTAGAAGGTAGTTTTTCTATCTTCAGTCGACCCAACTCTCTTAGTACTAATTTTTAGTGTATTACTTATTTCATAGCTCCTTGCTAATAAATGAAAGATTTTCA
This sequence comes from Tachina lurida, assembly GCA_944452675.1. Lineage (NCBI taxonomy): Eukaryota > Metazoa > Arthropoda > Insecta > Diptera > Tachinidae > Tachina > Tachina lurida. The sequence continues at coordinate 89,097,294 of OX101755.1, forward strand.
TAGAAAGCTGATTAATTTGCCTTGAAATTGCTTTTGGTTTGAGCTTAAAATCTTACAAAGCAACAGAGATACTTTGATTAGAAGAGTTTTGCTGTGCAAGTTTTTTTTTTGCTGACTGTATCTGTGGTTTTCATTAATAACAGCATATGTCCAAAAATCTAATTTTTTTCATGTTGATCATGTTCGTTTAATGCAATTTCTGAAAAATTTGTTTGAGTACCTACTCGTACAAAGATACATACAGTAAACCTCTGTTAATTACCTCATCAAAAATGTCATGAGTTTTGGGGTAATTATTTGAGAAAGGTATTAAAGCGAAGATGTTGAATTACCTCATAGAGGTAATTATGAGAATAAGCCTAAATATCTTTAGAAATGCATCTATCCGAACTCACTGTGGTATGTAGTACACAATTACTTGAAATAGGATTCACATACATATGCATTTATTAAAATAAAATATTTTATTATATAACAAAAACAATTAATATTACAAAAAATAAAAATAGATAAGGTGCATATATTCGATTGCAAATTTGCATAAATATATACTTAGGTTAGGCAAATAACCGAAGATATTTTAGGGGAAATTTAATTTTGGGGTAAAATATTTCTGGGTAATTACTAGGGTGATCGACTCGGTTTTTCAACCGGTTTTAAACCTTGGTTTTCCACAATACGGTTGTCGATTTTTTCAAATTGTTGATTTTTCTAATATCGAATAATCCGGTTTTTACAATTTAAAAACCGGCTGAGTCGAATACTTTTCGATTTATATATTTTGTAATAAAATTAGTTTTTACTATATTAAAATTTAGAAGAACGTTTTAAGCATTTTTTGAGCACGGTAACATTTACTATAACATTTACTTTATATATATATATATATATATATATATATATATATATATATATATATATATATATATATATATATATATATATATATATATATGAAGTTAATTTTTATGTTTTACCGGTTGACCGGTTTTTCCCGAATTGTAAAACCCGAAACCAGGTTTTTCATAATTTCAAATATTCGAACTATTCGAAAACCGGTTTGTGGAAAAAGCCGAATAATCGATCACCTTAGTAATTACCCGAAATTGGTATTTAAACGAAAGTTAATTAAGCGTGAAATTTTGTGTGAAAATGAGTGTAAAAAAACATACTTATAAAAAACGGGTATGTTTCTTTTCTGTGTAAACACAATCTGGAGCAGCAAATATTTAAAGATAGAAGCTTATTGGAAAAAACGCAAGTTTTGTGCAAATTTTTAAGCTTTTTAAATTTTGTTTGTTATTGACAACCTTGATTACCAAAAGATTACCCAAAACAAAAAAGCTGAATTTTTCCTATACACTCTTTTCAATTGAGTGAGTGGTGGTTGTGTTTTCTTCTTTTTGTGGTGTTGTTTAGCTTCGTTTGTTCGTATTGTGCAGATACCACCATCCGTGTATGTATGTATGTATGCATATACATATGTATGTATGCATATACATATGTATGTATATGTGTATTATATGCATATAACAGGGATGGAAAAGTTGGTACAATTGTACTTTTTTCAGCACTATTTTAAAGTCAAAAGTACCATAGCACACCAATGACCAATTTAGCACTGACTTTTTTTTCCTATTATACAACATGAAAAAAATATTGATTCCATAAATAACAAGTATCGAGAGGTGGTTGATGCATCAATTATTAAGACTTTAAAAAATTACAATATTGGTACATTTTGCTCGAGGGTATTAGAAATGAATTAAATGAATCAATGTTTTCCGATATTTCTAGAAATGCTAGAGAAATTTTAATTATTCTACATTCGTCTGCTAATGTGGAAAGGGTATTTACGTACCAAAATACATATAATAAAAACCAAAGAAATAAAGACTATTTGCTTCGACTGTCTCCAATAGAACCAAGGATGGAAAAGTATATCCTAAATGTTGCTTTTATATTCATTCTCAAATTATTTAAAAATTAATACCTCTTAATTTATAATAAAAATTAGGGATGTAACGAATATTCGCATTCGCTTTCGCATTCGCAAATAATTCGCTTACTTTAGTATTCGCTAAAATGTATCCGAATACTAAAGACAAAAATATTGGAAACATTTTTCAGTTTTTGAAAAAGAAAAGATGCGAAAATATTTTCTACTTAAGACTAGTCTGTTCCAACTTTTGAAAAATGGTAAGCACCATTCATTACTTCGTACAAAAAATTTGAAATGCAAAAATATTAACTAATCCTTGCTTGTTGAAAATTGTTGGGAAACAAGTGCCACTCATATTATTTCGCATGAAAACTTAAAATGTTGAAGATATGTATATTTCGTATGTTTTTTACTTCTGCAAAATTTGTTCATGAGCAATTCATTCCAATTTTTTTTAATATGTATTTTGGTAGCATTTTACAGGAAATGTTGAACTTAATACTAGATCTTAGGGCCAAAGTACGAATTGGTTGATTGTCTAACATTTTGTAAATAAATTTTTATTTATTATCTATACTTTTTTTAATATGATTTCATATACTCGTATCTTTTAGTTTAACAATTTTTATTTTTAATAAATTAATAAATATTTGCTGAATTCAAGACTCAAGTAGATCTATGTATACAACACAACTTCATGTTCTTAGAAAAATTTATTTTCATGTGAATTTTTTTAACGTATTGTAATATTTGCATTCCTTTCGCATTCGCCTTCGCAGTAATTAAAATGTATTATTCGTTTTCGCATTCGCTAAACTGGTATTCGTTACTTCCCTAATAATAATTAATTTTATCATTTCCTTATTTGCGGTCTCCACCTGACATAAAATGACTAACTTTAACATTAACTTCAAGTTAATGTTAAAAGTAGACTGCTCAAGTTAAGGGGTTTTTCAAGTTATAACATTATTGTTAGTGCATTTGTTTTAACAACTCAGTTATAACTTCAAGTTACAGCAAAATTTCATGTCAGGTGGAAACGTAGAGTTACTAATATGTATTATAAATGTGAAAGTGAGTTTGTTTCTTTGTGTGTTTGAGTGTTTCACACTCAAACCACTAAACCAGTTTAGAAACTTCTGTTACCAATGGAAAGCTACAGCAACAACGTCAAATATTGCATATTTTTCAATTCGGCTCGGAACCGGTTTTTTATATTTAGTACAGATTTTTTTCGAAAAATATTTTTTTTGGGTTAGGGTAATTTTCGTTTGGGGTTTGATTGTTTAACAAGTTCTAAAACCGGTTTTATGAGTTTTTTTTAACAGATTAACGCGAGCGGAGCCCTGGGTAAAAGCTAGTAATAAATGAAGTTTAAAGTGTCTTTTTGTTAATTGTTAAATTTTTACACACATACATACATACAGTGAAGGACTAAACTTTCCATGCAGCCATAATTTTTGGGGTTTGTCAAAATCTGGGAAAAATTCTAAAAAATTAATTATGCCAATATTTAGGGTGCTGATAAATATGTTTATACAAACAATAAAAACGTAATTCATAATTATAATAACTGCAATATTGACAAAAATATTGAAAATGCATTGGACAAAAGTCTCCATACAGGCATAAAATAGGTTTGATCCCGTACTCCACATTGGGAGCCCGCGGGATCCCAATTTTACCGAAAACTGTTCCCGTACTCAAAGTTTGGGCAAGTAAGCGAGCTTTTGAGAGAGTAATGTTCTTCTTCTTCTTGCACGAAACAGCCCGTAATTTTTCTTTGGGCTAGTTTGGGAAAGCCGAAAAACAGTCAGCTGTTTGAAAAATAACCAATAACAAAGTAAAATTAAATTGTCCTAAACACTATAAACATTGAAAAGTTGTATCAAAAAGGTTTATAAACAAGTGGTGAACTAAGTTTTATCAGTTTTTATGTAAAATTAAGAAACAAAACGTTCTAGTTATGCCACAGAATGTAAGTAAACGCATGCGTGTGTATGTGTGTAAGTATGTATTTGCTTGTGCTTTGGCTTTTGGTAAACATTTTTGGTTTTTCTTGTTCCCGTACTTTTGTAAATTTTTTGTATTATTGAGAGAAATTATAGCTTGTTCTCATTTTACCGAACTTTGCCCAAAAAGTACGGGATCAAACCTAATATATTAAAAATACGTTCAAAATGCATGTGGTTGTCATCTTGTTTGAAAATTCAGTGATTTGCGGTACCAAGCAGTCAACAAATGGCATCAGAATATGTTCCAATATATTTTTAATTAATGAAATTTTAATATTGCAGTTATTATAATTATAAACTACGTTTTTATTTTTTGTATAAACTTATTTATCAGTAGCCTAAATATTGGCAAAATTAATTTTTTTTGGAATTTTTCCCAGATTTTCTCAAACCCCAAAAATTATGGCTGCATGGAGAGTATAGTCCTTCACTGTATGTTCAAATGAATTTTACGTATGATTTGAGTTAATTGAAAAAAAAATTAAGAATTTGGTACAATTTTTCTTAAAAATTAGTACAATTTGTAAATCTGATTTCACATCCCTGGCACATAATCTGCTTTTATTTTTTTTTTGTCTATATACCTACCATGTTCTAATTTGCCCTGCCTGAGATTGTTGGTTGTGCTTTTGTTTTACTTTAACGTTTTTTGTTACTCTCCAGTCTCTGCATTGTTGCCCTTCGAAACTTTAATTAGAGTTTTCTTGACGACCTGTCTTGAAAGAAGCGCACATATACATACATATGCACATACATACATACATACCCAGCCAGCATTTTGTGAAAATAATGATAAAAAAATAGACACATTTGAATATTCTAGATGATTAAAACTATCAAATATGCAATCATTTTCTAATCATAAATGATTCTGTCATCGGGAGAAAATGGTACCCTGCATGTGACTATTCCTGAATAGTCATTTATGATCTCTGCTTTAATGTAGTTTTCATGTACATTTGTTATCATATGTGATAATATTTTCTGTTCACTTTTTAGTTGAATTTGCAATCATTTTATGATCACATTCTGCTTCATTTTCGACCCATTTTTGAAATCGTTTAATGATCATATTTTGTATGATATTCGATCAATTTTTGAAACGAATCTTACCATAATTTGAAGTCATATTATGATCATATTATGTATAATATTTGACCCTTTTTTTAATAGAAATCAGACTATAATTTGATATAGTTTTATGATAAAATTTTTATTATAATTCAATTCTTATGCATTTACAAAACAAAACAAAATAATAAAATAACTTCTTAAATTCATTGCTCTTAAGTCTAGGGGAATAAAATTATGTTATATATACATATACGATTAATTAAAAAACCAAATAATAATAAAATAATTTCAAGAATTCATTTTACTTACTAAAATTGCATGACATAATTTTTTCAGCTTCTCTTTTAGCAATGCGTCTAATATTTTTGGCTGACATAATTTCACTTGAGACATTATTAGATTTTATTGAACTATAGTGAATTTTAATCAGAAATAATTTCTTAATCAGGCTTGAGTTCAGTAATTTCAATTCTTATTAATGAAATATTTTTATTAATTAATGTGAGTATCTAAAGAAGAGAAGAAAAATTAAACTAGACACTATTAGCTGGGGGAAATACCGATATTTTTCTGTGCAGCCACGCACTTCATCAGCACCCATGTCTATCTACTGGGGTAGAGATTATTATTAACATCAGCTATTTAACTTAAATTTCTATGAAATGGAATATGAGAATTGATTGTGTATACAATTATTGATTTACCTTTGGCAAACACATTTGTAAGTATCACTATTCATTTTCTGTTTTCCATTTTCTATTTAGGTTAGCACGAAGTTATATCACTCTACCACTACTTTTTTAAATTGATTTTTTAAATTTTCTAATTTTTTAATTTATTTTAAATAGTTATTAGTATCTTGTTTATTATAATTATGAACTTTTTTTAATTTTTTCAATAAAAAACTTTTTTATTATTTAAAAATAGACACCAATTCTCACTTTAGCGATCAAAAACAGGACTTCTCACTATGCAATCAAAATACAATATATAATTTTTTCTGCATTGCTTTTCCTTTGACTTGTTGGTTAACGGGAACTTGTTTACAAGCTGATCACCTTTTATGTTTGCGAAATGGTGGGGGTAAAAGAGTAAGTAACTATCACATTTTGGTCACCAAGAATAGTCAAAAAGAACTCAAGCAAATGATAAAAATAATTGTAATCAGTTTTTAATCATAAAGAATAGACAAATTTGACTGTTGTTCTTGATGAATTGTATGAAAACTCAATTTTTAATCACCATGAGTAATCAAAAATGAGTAAGTAAGATGACTACCAAATTGTATCGCATTTTGGTCACCAAGAATAGTCAAAAAGTACTCAAGCAAATGATAAAAATAATTGTAATCAGTTTTTAATCATAAGGAATAGACAAATTTGACTGATCTTTTTGATGAACTGTATGAAAACTCAATTTTTAATCACCAAAACTAGTCAAAAATGAGTGAGTAAGATGACTACCGAAAATTCAATCATCCAAATGCTAGCTGGGTATCTATGAACATAGATACTTTGAGCCTGTTTTAAATTTAATAAATGTGCGTTTGTCGGTGTGTATGCAATAAATACATATGTACGTATGTATGTATGTACAAATGTATGTATTTTTTGGCGTTAAAAATTAAGTTATTATGGTTTGCTTGTTTATTATTAAATTTCATAAAGAAAAAGTTTTTCACTAACAATGTTGAAAAAGTAATACAAATTGGCAACATAATGCAAAAAATAAATAAAATACAATTTGCATTGCGCACCAGCAAAAAAAGCGAACCATAATCGACCGGCTATTTAACTATTTACGAAGAATGTTTTAGGTTAACAGGCATGCCAGATCGTTTGTATAGCGATGTGCTATGGTGTAATAAATAAAAATGCCCCAAATATCAGCTATGTACATACATATTTTATGTTATACCTATGCACATCATTTACAAAAAAATACTCAAAACTCGAAAATAGGAGTTTCAATATATAAACAATAGTGGAAAAAGAAATTTTAATTTTTCGTAGAGGGACCATTCTGCGATATTCGCGAATACGAATATTCGGATATGTTCTGTATTCCACGTGAAATTAAAACGTGCGCTATTGCCATATAATTGTTGTTGGAAATATGTATTTATAACAACAATGCTATGGCGATTCCGCACGTTTTTATTTCAAGTGAAAAATATCTGGGTATAATTATTGATAATAAACTTAAGTGGGAGGAACATGTAAATTATATTGAGAATAAAATAGCAAAAAAAATAGGTTTTATGTACCGAACCTGCAAATATATTGGTAAGCAATACAAACTAACTATATATAAGTCAACAATAGAACCTTATTTTACCTATAACCCCACAATAACTTTTATGTTAAAGGATATGCAAATTAGAAGATTACAAATACAGCAAAACAAAGTAATGAGGTTTATTCTAAACAAAAGGTACGATACATCAATTTCGGAGATGATACGAAACTTAGATTGGCTTAATATAAAACAATTAATAGCATACCACACTCTAAAATTTGTTCATAAGCTAAGACTAGGGAAATTACCAAATTATCTTTATGAGAGAATGCAATATAATTTTGAAATTCATAGTTATAATACGAGACATAGAAATAACATAAGACTGCCTAAAATTAAGACTGATCTTCAAAAGAAAACTGTATTTTTTGAGGGATTCAGAATGTATAATGAATTGCCAACAGAAATTAAAGACTGTAGGAATGAGTATATATACAATAGTTTAATAAAAACATATTGTATAACATTATTTGTTATAGAATAATGAAAATTAATTGTAAAATTTACATTAAGATTGATAATATATCTAGGTCATAAAGACCGTAATAATAATAATAATAATAATAATAATAATAATAATAATAATAATAATAATAATAATAACAGAACATAACGGATTATACGTGAAGTTTATAGACATAAAATAGGGGTTCTATTTACGTCTGCAAAATGAAATATGGAAAAATTGTTATGAAAAAGAATTTTTTTTTTGCAGAAAAGTCACTTTATGCCAAACAATCTAGAGACAAATTGTAGCCAAACAGTTTAAATGGGTTTCATTTCCTCATCTCTTTTCCCTCTACATTTTTAATACACATAAATAACTTATTTCCATATCAAACTACAACAGTTATTACCAATGAAGGTAACAAATACATATGTAGAAGGAAATGGTCGTGCAGAATCTTATGAAAATATTTCTTCCAATCCTCATGGACAAAAGTGTCCTTTCAAAAAATATATTCTCGTATAAGTTTTGACAGATGTATTAATGGCGTATTTCGACTTCAACTACATTTTCATCCTAGATTAAAGAACACAAACAATCTATTACAAAAACGTCCTAGTCGAAGTGGATATACACCAACCACCATAAGGGAGAACCTATTAAAATATTAAGGGTTAAAAGTTTACATCGTCACCTAAAATCCAAAAGGCCGTAAGACCATTTATTTGTTAGGTCCCAAATTGAATAAGGAATAATATCGGAATTTTTGAACACATGTATGTAAGTAAAATTTTAATTAAAGATGTACATACATAACATAATCAATGAAACAGTCAGTTTTGAATTTTTTGGTTGTTACGCCCTTTTGGATTTTAGGTGACGATATGTTTTTTTAGCAATAATATTTTATTAGTGTAAAATTGAATAGCACGTGTAGCATTTCTAAATCCAAGAGCTAATCGAATAAAAACATTTTTGAATGAAATTATCTGATTAAAAAAATTCGTTTCATGTATGATAACATTAAGGTTGCCACACGGTGCTGGTTTTATGAATCCTAGCATTTCGGGATTTGGAAATGTCTAATCCCGGCTTTTTTAGATACACTGGAATTTTTCGGGTTTTTGAGGGATAATTTGTAAAAAAATAAAGAAACTGAATTTTGAATTTTATCATGAATTCGCTTTTTATTTAAGGCAATGAAAATTTTAATTAACATTAAAAATTATTAAATTAAAATACAAGATTATTTATTTTTTTGATATAGTAATGACATAAATAATTCATAATAATTTTAGCTTTATTTTTAAATAATATATGCAATTCAAGGTACATAATACATATACATACATACCGTTACCTTAATATAGAAAGACCCTCACTCAAAGTTTTCTGATATATACAAAAATCTCGATTTAAAAAAAACGAGTTAGGGCCTTTCTATATTAACGATATGTATGCATATATGTATGTGCGAATAATTAGTCACTTAAGTGAATTATTGAAGTCTACAGAAAAAAAAAATAAGAAATATGTATATGTATATAAAAATTTAAAACTTAAAATATTTATCAGAAAAATATGAAATTTCGGGATTTTTAACTAAGAAAAACCCTCGATCTCGATAGTTGAATCCCAGGGAATATTGATCCACAAGTATTGGTTTTTTAATATGTATTTGTTTAACGCACTAATTTTATTGAAAATTTATATTTTACTTGTTTTTGTTTTTCCGAAAATGCAAATTTATTTTATCATTTAATTTTTATTTAGAAATTTATTTAATGCATGCTTACTACAATAAACCCAAAATTTAGACTCATCCAATAGCCAATTGGATTCACGCGCACATGGTACATGTGAAGCAGCTTTACAATCGCGTTGTAAGCAACAAAGTAAAGCGCCATGTTTTAAACAATATTCGCACTCATAACGTGTACTAATCCATGTAGCCTCTTCAAGTCCAGCGAGTCTTGAACCGACCACAAATATATTTGGAGCCCAAACGGCACATTCCTCATGAACCCATATCTCGTAGCAATCTGCGGAAACTTGTGACATTTCTGACGTATAAATGTTTATCAAATGTCCGCCATTTAATTTAGAATTATTTTTCGTTTGCGAATTTGTCGTCTCGTTGTTTAAGAATGGTGGCGATTTCTTAGAATAGATGGTATTTGCTAAGTAATCTTTGGTAGAGCGATATTCATCGCAATCGCTTGATATTACATAAGGTCCAAATAAATCTCCCAATCCCTTCTTATGAGGTCCAATTTGGCAAAATACACATTTCCATGATGAATCTGTTGTATCAGCGTCGTATCTATTTCCCAAAGTAGATGAATAGCAGCCTTTAACTGTTTTACGTTCAAACACATAATTGTTGGACTTTTTCGATCTTGTACATTTTTCGTTGGGATCATCGGTTGTCACAGTATTAACAACAACAATACTTCCATTATTTTTGACTAAAATAAATGGAGCCCGATTTTTAGTTTCGATATCTTTAGTTTGTATTTGCTTTTCTTCGGTCTCGTTTTCAGAAGACATCAAACGTTGCATGCGCGCCATCTTCTTTGGCTTCTCCTTACCGGCCGTTTCGGATTTACGAACTATTTTCTTCTTGCAACTGCTGCTACTACATTTAATATCAAATATTTCTTTTTTATATTTAGAACACTTCTTCTGATTTTTGTTATTAGTTTTAATTTTAGCGGCATTTTTTACATCTTGTTCAACGTCTACATGACCCTTTGAATTATGTGAAAGTGTCGTTATATCTTTTTCCCGCTTCGTGTTCTTATTGGAACTTTTTTTGCCATCTATTTCATTATTTACTTTTGCTGAAAAGTTTAATAGTTCTCTATTTATTCCAATCGAAAGTCTTCTTCGTGGTGGTATACTTTTTAAGTACAGCACAGATTTCGGAATCGAAAGATTCTTATAATCTTTAAGCAGCATATTTAATTGTTTGGCATTTTCAGTGCCAGATATTGAAGTTGTAGCTTTTTGGGCTGCTTTAGTTGGAAGTGGAGACTTATTTAATGGTTCCTTGTTATTATCTGCACTAGGAATATTGGTAATAAATTTTTTCGTTGACTGTTGTTCATCGTTAGGTGGCGGAGTATTTACGGGCTGCTCATCTTCAACGCCTGCAAACATTTCTTTCAATTTGCCTTCAATTTCTTCGAAACGACTTTTTTCTAAAAGATTATCTTCTGACGTCTCACTATTCAACGGTTTTGCCTCGTTGGTTTTTAATTTTTTGTTTGCCTGATCACTATCATTCGCATTTATTTCCGAAGAACGAATGTTCTTCTCATTATGGCTACTGCTTGCCATGCTATCATCGCAGCTGTCCAACGCAAGGTTTCGAGACATCAAAATTTGTAGTCGTTTTTTTGTTTTGGGATTATTCTCATCCACATCTTTGTGACTTGTTGATATCATTTCAGCAATTTTTTCAATAGTTTCGACATCATCTTCAACTTTTTCGCTTTCACCTTCTACTGCCACTTTCTCAAAATGTTTTTCCATTTTCTCGGAAATTGTTCTTCTTTCCTTAGATTTTTAAATATGTATGCATGTATGTATATAACTTCCTGGCTTAAGTTCGTCTTTTAACAAAGAACTGGTGAATTAATTAACTCTCCTCGTAAATCCAATAAAGTTCCAATCTTGGTTCAGGTTTTCATTTTGATCTATTCACAGAAAAAAACATTGCTTAAAAATTTCCAGTAGAGAATTTATCAAAAATTAAATTGTTTTCTTTTTTTTTTTGCAATTTATTTCATCAATTCATTAATTTATCTATCATTTGATCATGAGAGTGTGTGTCTTAACAATTTCTACCATATCAAATATGTACATACATTTCATTTCACTTTATTGAACTTTGATAACAAATTTAATTGATCATGATATTTTTGTAATTGAAATTATAAGTAAATTTTTGAGTTTATTCAGGTTTCATTTATTTATTAGAACACGTTTTTTCTCTCGATTTAAATACATTTCACTATACAAATCTGTGATGGAAAATTGTGTTTTTTATTGATCCCAGTCTGGTAAAACAAAAATCATCTTGAAAATTTTCAAACTAATCCGGCAATAGGCAGAAAGTGCTTAAGTCTAATTTTGAAGTTTTTCAGGAAAGCACTTCTTTTTTGAATATTCCCACTTCTGTAAAATATGTTACTTTCTTGCGCCACCATAATAATTGAAGGGTCCCATAAATGATTTTAGAATACAGTAAGGCCTCGATTATCCGTGAAAATTTCAATTGTTTTTTTTTGTGTCCATCGATTTCAATTTTTTTTTTTGTTTGCTATCTGGAGTTGCAAGCACGCAACTGACTGTTTTCAGCCAAAATATTTTTTTACTCATAATACATAATACATTAAATCCATGAATTTCTTTCTTTTATTATATGAGCAGCTTGCGAACAAAACCAGACTAGTCCCATTGACTGTTTTTTACAGCACAGGCAAATTACTGAACTACCTAGATAGAGACTAGCAAGTCAGTTCTGGTTTTTTTTATATGGTAGGATCGAGAAATACTTCGTGTACTTGGAGAGCCCGACATGACTAGTTTTGTTCGACAGCTCCTCATATGTATGTGATAAATAAAAAGATATGTATGTATGTATATGTATGATATGTAAGTAAATACAAAAATATGAATAAAAATTATGAAAGAATCCAGTAAATGCTGTTACTCTATTAACCGCGAAAATCAATTATCCAGAATGCTCTCTGTCCCGACCATTACGGATAATCGAGGACTAAATGTATGTACATATATGCATCAGATCGAAAATCAAGTTAAGATTTTATTCCAAAAGAAATCGCATATTGAAATAAAAAAAAAAACAAAATGTATTTTTAAATGGGGAAATTATGATCATGTCTTTAACTCAATTTTGGCTTAAGGACTTTTTCCTTTTTTGCCACAGACATGTATGTATGTATGTATAACAATTTTAGTAACATAATAGTGTGTTTATTTGTCAAACAAGTTTTTCTCTGCTGTTGTAAAATTTTTAAAATATCGTTTGCATATATTGCAATAATATATTCATAATAGTTGGTAAATACATGTGATGATCGTAAAAGATAAACAACAATAGTTAAATATACTTCGGTAGAGTGATATAACTTCGTGCTAACCTAAATAGAAAATACCTCTCTCTCCCCCAGTAGATAGAAATGGGTGCTGATCAAGTGTGTGGCTGCAGAAAAAAATATCGGTATTTCCTTCCCCCAGCTAATAAAGTATAGTTTAATTTTTATTCTCTTCATAAAAATATTTCATTCAATAAGAATTGAAATTAATGAACTTAAGCCCGATTTAGAAATATTTCTGATTCAAATTTGTCGTACTGTGTAAAAATCTATTACATTTTTTATAGAAATTTGTGTTTTGTATTATTTTCAAATATTATTTAATTAAGATAATTAAAATTTTGGATAGTTTTTATTCATTTTAAACTACGCGTACATTTTCATAAAAATGTTTTCATATTTCATTTTTCAGGCGTAAATAGAACCCTAATTTAATGTCTATAAATTTCACATTTAATATTCGTATTCGTATTCGCGAACATCGTTTCAAATATTCGTATTCGCGAATATCAAAAATTGACATTCGGCAAATCGCTAGTATGTATGCATGTAAATCAGAGATCTGCATGATTACGAAACAAACGGCATAATTTTGCCTTTTAGAAAAATTAATATTATCTAGCACTTAAAAGAAATGAAAGTTGCTAATGCATGATTCATATTCATTAGACTATTGTTAATAAACTTGCAAGCATGCCATTGCTTGCAAGTTCTGTTCATTCATATGATTCACAATAAGCAGTGAATCAGTATGATTGTTTTGAATACTTCTTGAAAAACCTTATAATTAGGGGTTGTTTATTTATTTAGATTCGATCCAACATTTATATGTTGATAATTTTTCTTCGACCTTAAGGCTCAATCAAACGTAACATAACAATAGCCATAGAAAACAGCCGTTCGAACCAAACTAATGGGCAACACTGAATTTGTTTATAAGTGACTCTCCATAACGCCATATCTCTCACCATATAAACCAATTGAATTTTTGTTTGGTTATGGCTATGGTATTATGGATATGTCACGTCTAATTTAATCTTTAGAAATTTTATATATTTGTTTCCTCAGCTGTCCGCTTTGAGAAAGAGTCAAATTCTCTCTTTCTTAAAGCGGTCAGCTGACGACCTTACTCTAAAAATTTTTCTGAAGAAGGGCACCGAAGGTGTTCGAAATAATAAAAAAAGAGATTAAAAAAAATCAACAATTTAATAAAACAAAAATAGTTTTATTTAAATGATTATGACCTTGAGCCTGATTAAGAGAAAACAAATATATCGAACATTTATATTAAAAATAAAAAAAAACTTAAATTTGTTTTTGTTTCCAATACTAATGTTCGATAGAAACGTTCCTTCGCATTTAGACAAACAGGGCCTTATTATTTCTGAAGTCATTATGCTAAATTTTTTTAAAACACTTATCAAAAGTTCTTTAAATTTATTTTAAAAATGTATGGAAACATATACGCACTGTTTTATTAACTTAAGATTTCATCTGTCCAACGTGCTTTTGTGAGTAATTTGATTGTTCACCCCTATTATGCGTTTCGATTCGAATCGAAATTTTCTCCGTTTTGCAACTTTGGTATACTGTGTTCCGTTCTTCGATTTCTCTTTCGATTGTATGTATTCTGCAATTCGATCGTAACTACGTTTTTGTAAGTTGTTATTTTAGTGACGGAGCGTCTTTCGATTTATGTTTGTTTTGCTTCAAAAACTGATTAATTCAAAAGAAGGTTTAATTAATGAAGTACACAATTTGTTTTGTTTTTTTTTTTTATTTAAATGTGATTTTTAACACTGGATAATTTTGGCCACAAATATTTGCTTATCTTCTAGCTTTTTTTGGACTTTCATTAATTAACTAACAATTTATTTAATAAAAATGTTCACAATATTTAATATTATTATTTGTTTTAATTGTTAAATCGCTATTTTTTGCACTAAATTTAACTTTTTGCTAAAATTTTTTGCGAAATTGCTTATTTTTTTTGTTCCCATTTCACCCGTTTCATAGAAAATCATCTGGTTTAAACATACTAATCTCTTCTTTTTCTTTAGATTCAGTTTTTTGACAGAATACCATTTTTCGATCCATGCGTAACTGAATGCGGGAACGTAATCGAAACGCAGAATAGGGGTCATTATACAAAACAATCAAACAACAGTGGGAAGTTTTTATTTAATTTTGCAAACAGTACTTAAAAAACAAGAGTTAGTTAATTACAGCCAGTTGTTAGAGAGTTAACACTGCAAGCAACGTCATTAATATATCGAGCCTTATTTTCGATTTTATCGTAAGCGACATGTTATCGAAAATAGAGTTTTTTTATTGAAATTAAGTTTATATGGGCCTACCCATAGTTTAGAATTATCAGAATGCCAAAATTTTTGATAACTTTTAAGATACGGGCTGTAAAACTTTATCGTAAACGACAATTAAAAAAAAAACCTTCTCCTGAAAAATTTAATTTTTGTCGCTTACGATAAAATCTAAAATAAGGCTCGATATAATGATGTTAAAAACAAAACAAAAGCATTGTAAAAGTGAGTGGACAGCAAAAATGAATCAACTCTTCCAGTTCTCTGATGTATGTATGTATATCTGTCCGTATTAAGGAAATTATATTGTACTTGGGAGTTAATAGTTAAATTCTGGCAACTTTATACAGCAGGCATTACACGGTTATTGACCTTTGTGAAGAATTAAACCCAATAGGTACGAGTACAATCACTTTTTTGCTTTTTACATTTCGTCGGTTGTTTTCAGGTTTGCGGCACAGTATATTCAAAATACATTATGTCTGCAGCAAACCAGAAACCAACCGACGATTTGCCACCTTACAATATTTAAACAAGAATACAAAGAGATTTTGCCATCAGTTTAATGCGTGAAAAAACGTTAAACTGGTGGCATTTCACCTAAATTCCGTTTCCATCTCTTGATTTTGTAAACACAACATAAACAAAACATTTTGCCACAATTATATGCATATCCATATGAACATACGTACACACATATGTTTGTGAATGTATGTATGTATGAACATGCATATTTAACCTTGAATGTTTACCTGTTTACAATATGTACATACAAATGGATTCATACGTATACGTAGTTATGCATACGCATATCTGTGACAAAAAGGAAAAGTGCTAAATCAAGATAAGCTAATTTTGGAGTCATGCCAAGCCCTGGAATCTTCATTATCAAACTCCTTGGCAAAATCTCAGTTATTTTGTGCGATTTTCCAGTAAGTTAAAGCGCAATCACTTGCTGCTTATCTTTTTTCGACTCATAATCTCATATGGAATATGTAATAGCTCAATTTAGCTTATACTTTGGTATCTTCCAATTTGAATGTAATACCCAGCAAAAATTTTTCAAGATTTTGTAATGGGTAGTACTCTTTTAATGGCTTACGAAGTAATGAGTGGTACTTATTTATATCATTACGTGAAAGTACTTATTGTAGTACTTTCCAGTTAATAATGAAGTTTATATAGAGAAAAATTTATTAAAATTTAAGTATTTTTGCATATTATTCAATATACATATTCATATATTTTCTTTGCAAAATTATGATTTTTACAAAATTCTATATATTTTTATTAGCAAATAAATTATTTTTCAACAATTTTAGGTAAAAAGTAATCCACAAAATAACCCATTAAATTTTGAATACGTTTAGGTAATAAGTAATCTATTAACTTTTGGATATTTGTAGGCAAAAAGTATAGGGTACCGCATACTTTTTGAACTTCTCAAACAAAAATAATGGGTTATTCAGTCAAATTGTATGTACTTACGACTGAAGAGTACATACACTTTTTTGCATTCTAGTAATCAAACTTTTTTGCTGGGTAGTTATGCATAAAAAGACATTATATGAAACCAAAAGAGCATCAGAACGAGTTTAAACGCGCCCGTACGAGCTGCCAAGACGAACACCGTACTGGTAGAGCAATTATGGGCCCCACGTTAAAAACGGTCAAGAAAATCCACGAAATGGTAAATATTAGATTATCGTCGGTTGAACGTACGTGAGCTATACATCGCATATTGATCGAAAATTTCAAGATAAGAAAACTGTGCACAAGATAGATGACGCGTTTGATCAAAATATACAATAAGGTAAAATTTTCGCGTAACATTAGATGAGACATTGAGGGTTATTTTGCCTCGTTTCATATATCGCTGTCTTTTACTTTTTGCAACAATATGAAATCGATGAATTCTTTATACCACCTATTACATATTCTTTATCAAATATACATATATTGGGGATTCATTACGCTGAAATTTGTGTAAAGATATTTGCGAACTCTAGCTAATTTTATGTAGAAGTTAAAATGTTCAATAGATTTGGATTTTTCTGTTTCACCAAATCTGTTCTCTTAATACATATCGATGGTGTCAAGTAGAAAGGACCTAACTCGTATTTTTCACGAAATTCAGTTTTTCAGTGATTCCAATACATTTCACACAAATACACATACACATCGTCACAAAAATTTATTACAATAGTGAAAAAATAACGCTTTTACAAGCAGTTGTACAAAATAATAATTACAGTTTCAATTATGTTTTTACTTTCTGAGAGACCAGCGATATGTATGTAAATAAAAATTTCATAAATATACATATGTACTTCATCAAGAATTAATATGAATTGATTTTTAAAAAATTTTTCATTGTCACTTTCATCAGTAAGGACTTTTTTAATCCCATCAAATACATAAACTGTGATCAGAAATAATTTCTTAATCGGGATTAAGTTCAGTATTTTCAATTCTTATTGAATGAAATGAGAAGAAAAATTAAAATTTACTTTTTAGCTGGCGGGAAATGTGCATTTTTCTGTGCAGCCACGCACTTTCATTTCATTCACTAAGAATTTAAAATACTGAACTTAAGCCCGATTGAGAAATTATTCCTGAAATTAACTCTACTTCAATTAAATTTAATATGCATCACTCAAATAAATGTGTATTATTTACGTACATATGTATATAGGAAAACTCTAATAAATTTAAAATTATTTAAAATTGCTATTATTAATTTCGATTTTCCAAAGATGAAAATCGCTCTGAAAATACTAACAAATTTGAATTTCGAATGAAAATCGTACAGGTGCTATTTATGGCAAAACTAAAGTCGTCAAATGAATATAAATCATCAAATCTGGCAGCCATGTACAAATAGGATGCCAGATCTCGTGCTTTCCCGCCAAACATGGCGATTTTTCAACTTGTTTGACGCCTAAATTTTAATTTGCCAACATGGCGATTTTTCTGGCGATAAATGAATTTGTTGGCGATTTTTATGGATATTTTTTTTAACAAAATTGAACTTATACATTTTTGTAATTCAGTAAAAATAGTTTGATGAAGGAATAGTTCCAAAAATAAATCCTACCAAAACTCGTCTGCAAGATATTAAAACAATTTGATTTCGATTATTTTTCTTATATTAATTATAGTAATTTATTTTGAAATTGGATGAGAAAAATTTACAAAAAATAATTTTTAGCAATTTTATTATTTAATTATTTATTGAAAAAAGTGTTATAAAGAAACAAATTTATTATCAAATATATATTAAGAAAACTACATAAAATTGATTTTGGCGACTCTTGCCGATTTGTAAAATGAATTTGAAGGTTAGCCGCGAATAACGTTTTAAGTGACAAAATAATAATTTTTCAGGAGAGCCAATAAACGTATTTTGAAGCAAGATTGCTTTTTTCGTTAAATTTTTTTTAGCTTATTGAAAATAATGATAACTAGCATTAGCTTTTCTTTTTGTATCTCTGCTACATTTATCAACTATTTTCGACAATTTCGCTTGCCTGATTTTATTAGTTACTTACAAAGTTTTGCACTGACTGACCGATTTGTAATTGCATTTTGACGGCGATAAGATGCATAATTTTGAATGGTTTTATATTTGAACAACGCAAGAGAGTTATGTTAATGGTAATCTGCGAAAAAACTGGTTTTTTAAAAATTGTCTTTTACAACGTTATTCGCGGCTGTGCTTCATTTGTCGAAATCGATCGGAAAAAATCTGACATCCCTGTGTACAAATTATTATCTCCTATACCATAAAATTATTTATGTTGTTATTGTAAGTGAAAACAATAAGAAATGTTTTCCCGCCAGTTTTATAACAATAAAAAAATGTAAAGTAAAGGAATTAAATTGATCTGCGAATAAGATCATTCTATATCTGTATAATAGGACAAACCAATCCAATATATTTGTGATATGTTTAGTCGATGTAGACAAACAAGAGAAAATACTTTTAAAGGTGCAAAAGAGCGCAAATATATTGAAAATATTTCACGAAAAAGTCGAGCAAAGTTGTTAACGGTGAGAAGCGCAAGAAAAACTATTAAAAAAAATAGGGAAACCCACCATTTATATGTTCCAAGTCTTAGAGAAATGCTAATGGGGATACTTCGGACATACTACGGGCCCACCTGAATAACAAGCCCATCCGTAAAGTTCTAAAAGCCAACAATATTAACGGCAGCGTAGCTAGAAAAAAACTTTCATTTTGGAAGTTAATAGACAGAAGCGTTAGTTATATGCTGAATTACATAAATTTCAGACTTCTAATTTCGGGAACACGATAATATTTAGCGACGAAAGTAAATTTATAATTTTTGGGTCAGATAGACGGCTTATGGTGCGGCGCAAGCCAAATAAATCACTAACTATTAAGAATATAAGGCCAACAGTAAAACATGGTGGTGGTTCTCTCATGGTGTGGGGCTGTACGTCGGCACTAGGAGTAGGATAGTTGGTGTTTATATAAAGCACAATGGATAAACATTTATAGTTGTCCATTCTTAGAGAAAATATACATGCCAGTGCTGAACAAATGGATCAATATATCAATGGGTATTACTTTCAACATGACAACGACCCAAAATATATACCCCTGGACATTAAATTATGGCTCTTTTATAATACCAAACATCTGCCAATACCCCAACAAAGTCTCGACATGAGTCCTATTGAAAATTGTTGGTCTTATTTGATAAAAAAAAAAAACCCGAGAAAATAGCATTTTGTCAAAAGTGTGCTTAGGACGAGTATTGGAAGAAGAAAAGTATAAAAAAACTACTCAAAATTTCCGAAATTTAGTGGAATATATGCTAAGACGTCTGCAAGTGGTCATCTCTAACAATGGATATCACACAAAACATTAAAACATAATACGCTGCTTTAATAATGAAAAATCTGTGTAAAAAAACTCAAAAAGCAAAATACTTTTGTGACCTCATAAATAAGCGATTTTTTCATTATTTCTTAAAAATTTCATAATATAAAAATTTTTTTTAAATTTTAATTTAAATATTTGCAGTAAAGGGTTCTCTTATTTAATATGTAAAAAAATAAACATGCATTTTTCCACGAAGACATTTTTATGTAGCATTTTTTTTGCAAATTTGTTGAGATTTACATATGCAAAATATTTCTGTGAGTAACTGTACATACATATGTACCAAAATAGATATGTTTCTATGTTGCCTTTTTTACAACTAACCATAAATTATCCATTAGTTTTATAAATACCCTCTAGTCAGCCAAGAACCATATGTCTCTATGTCAACACTCTTTTCTCTAGCGACAATTGCACTAGTTGAAATATCGACAACTTTCCTTCTATGCGCGAGTAGAGATACGTTAGAGACAGCATTTCTAGTGTGTTTCTGGTGATATTGTCAATGAACGCGTCAATAGTTTGTTTTTCTTTTTTATTATGCTATGGAATAATGTTGAAAACTTACGTACATATGTATGTATGTATTTAAGTTTGTTGCCCAACCCTTATAAAATTGTAGACGAGGGTCACTAAAATGTACTAATGAGTCCTTAGTTCAAATGTCTCCATATGGTCGATTACATTGGCTGCGGTACACCTATTCAGTTGTACTATTGACAATGTCACTAGTAAGTCACTACTATTTTACTATTGACATCGAGCGAGGAAATATCGATATTGTAGACTAGAGCCCCTAAAATTTACTAGTGAATCTTTGGTGCCAATGTCTCCATGTGGTCCCAAAAGAACTACTTTGTCAGTATTGCTACAGTCTAGTGGTGGATTTTCAATGACAAGCTAATGTTAAATGTCAATAGATGATTACATTGGCTGGGGTACACTTGGTCAGTAGTACTACTGACAATGTCACTAATAAATCACTACAATTTCACTATTCGCATTTTCTGCAGGGTAATTACTAGGTATAGTTTAATGGCAATAACAATGTACATACACACATATATTGCATATGTGTGTACATACTCACATAAGCATACATATCTATACAAACATTAAAACAAAATTTATTTACTCGTATTTACTTTTTTAATTTTGCCGTCAGCAACTAAATTTTATCTATTTACGTATATATTTATGTATGTCTATTATCATTCATCTTTAAAATTGCCTTTTCTAAAAAGCGCGCCAAACTTTGTTCGCGTAAAATTTACTGCTGACAAACATATGATTTCTTCGTATTATTATTATTCCATATAGCAATAAACAACGGCAACGCTGTATAAATACAATAAAAAAAACTACTATTCTCTCGCTCGTTGAAAATTCTCTTGTCACAGGGTTCTCAGTTTTGGGGATTTGTCAAAAAAAAAAAATTTCTTGAGAAAAAGTTTTAAGATTTTTATTATGGATTAACCCATTACTCGCCAAAAGTCCTACTATTAACGCGAAACCATCAAATTCATTAGAATTTGGGCGAATTTTTTGACGAATGGCACATGGTCCAGATCTAAATACAGGGTAGCTTTCAGAAGGTTAAGCTGGTAAAAATTTTTACCGACTGACTTCCAGCGTGACCGTTTGACCGACTAAAGTGGCAAATTGCCACTTTTTCGACTGCCTTGCCACTTTTTTGAGTGCCTTGCCACTTTTTTTATCCCTTTTTTTAGAGTGAATTATATAAAAATACATTAAAAATAAAAAGTTTAATTTAGTTTTCTCGTTTTTTTTTAATTTTGCCCCTTTATTTTGATAAATCCCCTTTTGGTGCTACTTTTTCAAAAATGTCATCGGTCACCCTGCTGACTTCGCCTTTTAACTTCAAAATCATCATAAAATTAGAATGCTCCATTTTTATGTTCTTAGATTATGATTAACTATTATTTTTGTGGAACTTGCTTATGGATAACTATAGTGTCAGACTATGTTGGGTTCCTGGTCACAGCAGTGTTGAGGGGAATGAAATTGCCGATGAGCTGGCAAGAATAGGATCAGCGTTAGACGAGGGAATGTCTGACAGATCGGTGAAATTACCGATAGGTCATTACTATAAGGAACTCAGTAATTGGGTGGAAAGCAGGACCAACAGTTCATGGCGTAGTAGGGAGGATTGTAGGGTCTCGAGGGGTTTTTGGCCAAAACTAGACTCAGGAAGATCTAAACTACTACTGGACATGGATAGGAAGGCGATGCGAACTATGATAGGCGCGTTGACAGGTCACTGCTCGGTTAGAGCAAGAACCAGCATGTGGGAAATTGGTACTCCGGATTTTTGTAGGATGTGCGGGGATGAAGAGGAACCAGAAACCATTGAACATATTATCTGTCACTGCCCGAAGCTGCAACGTCATAGGCTTAGATGGCTGAGCAGACGTTTCCATGAAAGCATCACCGATGTCGGGAAGTGTAAACTAGAGGACATCAGGGGCTTCATCATGGGGATTCGGTGGCTTAATGACGGATAATAGGGTTTCTTCTGGCTAAAAATGGGAGGGGTAAATATTACCAGTAATGGGCAATAGAAGGGAATCACAATGGACCCAGTTGGGTCTCCGAGTGGAGGTGCGGTAGGCACCACCTTTCCTAACCTAACCTAACCTAACGTATTAAGAAGGACGTGTTAAAATACAGTACGAGCTCGATTTGCGCAACCGCAAGTAAATCGAAGTTGCCGCTTTTACCGAAAAGTTTCAATAATCGACCACTAAAAACCTCATATAAACCAAATTATAATTCAATAAAAAATAATTTATTTCTAATAGTTAAATATAAAAAATGAAAAAAGTTATAAAATAATATCTTATACATATGTACACTAGGGGTATAACCAAAAAAAAAAATACCTATCACGTCGGGTTGGCCACTGATGTGTGTATCAAGAAAACAGTTTTTTTATATCAATATTGATAAAAATATTTATTTTTGACAAATTTCCCATGGAAATACTATGTCAAATAAGCCCTTAATATACACGGCACTAAATCTATTGGGAAATTAATGAAATTATGAAAAAACGATTGTTAAAGTTAAAGCATGCTTTAAAACCGGTTTTGCCATACAAAATTCGTTTGTTAAACCAACTTTAAGTTTAACAATTGTTTTTGCATAAGGGGGTAAATTTTTAAACGCTATTCAACACCAGCTGAACGTTTCAAAGAGTTCTATTGTCATTCCAACTATGTACTCTATTATAAAACTAGGCGCTGCATTAAAATTGCTTGTACAAGGCTGATATCAGCATCAAATTGGCCAAGACCATATTTTAGTATATACACATCGCTAAATATTTGGTTTAAGTCAGGTTTTACACGTTGGTAGTTTCATGAGAAACCATCTCAGTTGGCTCCTAATGTTTCTCGATGTGCGGGTGAGATCATCCCACTTGCTCGGTATTAAATGAAACAATCGTTCGATTTTGTACCATTTTTCTATCGCATCGCAAGAGAGAGTAATCCCCCAAAGATCTTTAAACGCGGCCAAGATCACGACCGCTTGACTCCTGAAATGTTTTATTAATCGTCCTAAAGCAAACAATGTGAGACTCTCTACGTACAAATAATTGCTATCAAGAATTAAAAAAAAATTAATTTTGCTTATATTAATCAGAAGCAAGTGTGTGAGAGGGCAATATTTTAAAGGGAAATCTGTGCATGAAAACTGCCAGCCACAATGTCTGTACCTTCCAATAAATTGTAGATACATTCATTCATTTGTCAAACTGAAGAAAATGAATCATACCATACATATGTATATACGTACTCGTACTTTATTTAAATAAGAATATGTATAAGAAATTAAAAACAAATAATTAATAAATAAAATACAAATAGTAGAACAAACGCAAACAAGTTGTACATATGTATGTATGTATGTATCTATGTGCATATGTATGTACAAAAGCTACAAATTGCGTAATAGCTATTACGCTACGTGCATTGTGTAGATATGTATGTGCAGTATGTATTTCGATGCATTTTTGCATCATTATTTTTTTTTTTTTGCAACGCAATGCAACAAAAATAAAAAAGCATTAGCGTAGATTGACCAGACCGTTCTGCTGTTGTTGCCCACTCCCCTAGAACTATTCATTTTTTTTTATACATAATGAGTTATTCCCATTTGTGTGTGTAGTATATCTCATGAAATTAGATACTATTACGGTGTAGCCACACTTTCAAACAAATTGCTCTCAAGTTGATCACACATATTCCATTTAGATGAACAGGCCCTTAGACCCAATTGGGTCCATTGTGATATACCACAAATGTAAGTGAGTTAATGAAAAAATTTTAGTATAATGCAACGATATAACAAATCAGATAAACAAATTAAATTAAATTATTAATTATTTATAAATACGTTCTTTAAAAAGTTCTTAAATTTGAGAGCAACGCCACGTATCATAATAAGACAATCGGAGGAGTAGGAGTTTTTGACAACGCAATGAATAATTATTGCATTCAAGTTAGATGTAAGAAATGGTACTGGCCACTTAGATGCTTAGATATTTCATTGGCTTT
Source organism: Tachina lurida (assembly GCA_944452675.1). Taxonomy (NCBI): domain Eukaryota; kingdom Metazoa; phylum Arthropoda; class Insecta; order Diptera; family Tachinidae; genus Tachina; species Tachina lurida. Next base: position 89,122,010 of record OX101755.1, read on the forward strand.
GGGGGAAAGAAAAATCACCTCATGTTTTGCCACTGGAACTAAGAATGTTTGTGATCCAAAGCTGGTTGCAAACAGAAAATATTGAAAGGATAAGCTTCAAAAACATCAACGTTTCACCGCCACTATCAATTTTTCGAAAAGAGCTTGTTGATCATAAAACTGTTCGAAAAGATAGGAGATTGCACTGTCAAAAATGCAACAGTCAAACAGTTTATAAATGTGCAACATGCAATGTATCAGTGCATTCCAAGTGCTCTGATACTTAACAGAATTCAAGATATTTTACGTTATTGTTTTTAATAAATTTATGTTAACTACTTTTATTTTAAGGGCACTGCTACGCGTTCAATATATATTGAACGCGATCCAGTATCGTGATATTTATTGAACGTGTATCATGCAGTATTAATGGATCGCGATCCATATCGCAGAAAAGCTTAAATGATGGAATCCAGATCAGGGATAGCGGATCGCGTAATAAATATTGAATGTGTAGCATTTTCATGATATTAGCTCGCGATACCTTAATAAAAACTGACATAAAACAAAAAAAAAAAATAAAAACAAAAATTAACAAATAAAGAGTAAAAAATTTTATTACATTTGTGTAAAGTTTGTTTTAATAAAGTGTAATGGCAGAAGATAGTGAAAGCGAGTGGGTTCTGCCGGTGGAATCGGAATTAACCACCGAAAAAACTATTTTGAAAGACTTTATTTTTGATTTGGAGGCACTGTTGGAGTTATGGGACTCGCCGGCTAAAGCTTATTAATAAATTTATTATTAATAAACGATCCGCACAGCACTAAATAACGTAAATACTGACACGATAAATATTGAACATGTATCATACGCTCGTGATCCATCAATCCATTAAAATGAATCGCGATCCAAATATCACAATATATGTATATTGAACGTGTAGCAGTGCCCTAAGAAGTTTAATAAAATATTTTAATTTTGAAAAAAAAAGTTTATTCTTTATATCGTTAAGGCCCGCGTTTCGTTTTCGCAACGGGAATTAACTCGGTTCCCACTGATTAAATTTTTTTCAAAGTTTGTTACCATATTGAGACTAAAATTAACATCTTCTGAAAGTTTCATTTATGTAGCTCAACGGGAACGATGCTTGGGCCTTAATGGGTTAAAGGCTTCTTTGTATTGCAGATAAATAAATAAATAAAATATTTGTGTGACATTTTTACACAATGGTGGTATTCGTATTGCGTAAGTGCAAGTGCAAAATATCGTAGCATTTCTTTGGATTGTGTGCGTATATTGTTGTTGGATTCAAAAGAAAAGCAAAGATATTTTGCATGTACACTTCGCAAGACCGTTTGCATCAAACACCGAATACCGCCAATATGAAGAACGATATGAGTATGTATTAATTTTGTATCATTAACTCAAAAATTCCATATTTGAATGACAAAAGTACCGTAGCACACCAATTTAGCACTATTGAAAATTGCTACATAAAAAAATTGGCACAAAAAATATTGAATTATAAATAACCAGTTTCGAGCGATGTTTGATTTAGAAGTAATTAAGTCCTTAAGAAACGACAACAAATCGTGCCTTATTTTCGATTTTATCGTAAGCGACATGTAATCAAAAATATAATTTTTTATTGAAATTATAATTTTATGTGCTTAGAGCTATCAAAATGCCAAAGTTGTTTATAACTTTTAAGATACAGGCTGTAAAATTTTATCGTAAGCGACAATTTACGTATAAAAACATATTTGAATATTTAAAAAAAACTTCTGAAAACTTTAATTTTTGTCGCTTACGATTAAATCGAAAATAAGGCTCGATATGTATATCCCTTTTGCTCGAAGGTAATAGAAATGAAAAATAAAGTAAATGAACCGATGTTTTCCGATATTTCAAGAACTACTAGAGGAATATTATCTATTCCAAATTCATCTGCAAATGGTGAAAGGGCATTTTCATACCAAAAAGAGACACAGACTTTTTACTTCGAATTTCTCCAATCGAATCGAAATAAAGGATGGAAAAATATAACCTAAATGTTATTTTTATATGTAGGTATTCAGATCTCAACAACTAATAGTTTTTTGTGTACCTGCTGAAATTAAAGATTAATATTAAGTAATAGTATTAATTAATAATATTATAATAATTGAACTGCAAAGTGCCTTTTTGATAATTTTTAATTTTTTACTCACGTTTTTACTTAATTTAAAAGAAATATTAAAAAAATAGTATTAAAAAAAATAAAAATCAAGAAATTGGTACAATCGTACTGAAAAAAGTAAAATTTTTCTTGAAAATTGGTACAATTTGTAAATCTTTATTCGCATCCCTGTATCAAATACACGAAACTCCCATCATCATCGGATTTTTTCCAATTCTCCTTTGCCACCATTTTATGTGCGGTGGAATAAGTTAGAGATTAGAGTTCTCAATTTTGGAGATTTGTCCCCAAACAAGGAATTCTTCCGGGATTTGGGATTACAAATATCGTTTAAATCTCCTGGGGATATATTTTGGGAATACGATGAGAATTTTGGGGATAAACATTTTAAGCATTTTTTTTTAATTCTATGTAATCTTTTGTATCTGACAAGAATAAAAAAGTGTTTCATTATATAATTCTAAGAATATTTCTAATCAATCTATTTAAAACTTTAAAACGGGTTGACCGTTTTCAATAATTTTTTATAGTTTATTTTAATGGTTAATAAAAATATACCATACAAGTCAATTGTTAATTATTAAACATATCAGAGTGCAGTTTTGAAAAAAAATATTGTGAATTACTCCGATGATAAACTGCGCAGTTAGAAAATGGAGGAAAGACCGCTCCACAAAAATAATAGTTAATCATAATCTAAGAACATAAAAATGGAGCATTCTAATTTTATGATGATTTTGAAGTTAAAAGGCGAAGTCACCCTGCTGACTTCGCCTTTTAACTTCAAAATCATCATAAAATTAGAATGCTCCATTTTTATGTTCTTAGATTATGATTAACTATTATTTTTGTGGAGCGGTCTTTCCTCCATTTTCTAACTGCGCAGTTTATCATCGGAGTAATTCACAATATTTTTTTTCAAAACTGCACTCTGATATGTTTAATAATTAACAATTGACTTGTATGGTATATTTTTATTAACCATTAAAATAAACTATAAAAAATTATTGAAAACGGTCAACCCGTTTTAAAGTTTTAAATAGATTGATTAGAAATATTCTTAGAATTATATAATGAAACACTTTTTTATTCTTGTCAGATACAAAAGATTACATAGAATTAAAAAAAAATGCTTAAAATGTTTATCCCCAAAATTCTCATCGTATTCCCAAAATATATCCCCAGGAGATTTAAACGATATTTGTAATCCCAAATCCCGGAAGAATTCCTTGTTTGGGGACAAATCTCCAAAATTGAGAACTCTAATCTCTAACTTATTCCACCGCACATAAAATGGTGGCAAAGGAGAATTGGAAAAAATCCGATGATGATGGGAGTTTCGTGTATTTGATACAGGGATGCGAATAAAGATTTACAAATTGTACCAATTTTCAAGAAAAATTTTACTTTTTTCAGTACGATTGTACCAATTTCTTGATTTTTATTTTTTTTAATACTATTTTTTTAATATTTCTTTTAAATTAAGTAAAAACGTGAGTAAAAAATTAAAAATTATCAAAAAGGCACTTTGCAGTTCAATTATTATAATATTATTAATTAATACTATTACTTAATATTAATCTTTAATTTCAGCAGGTACACAAAAAACTATTAGTTGTTGAGATCTGAATACCTACATATAAAAATAACATTTAGGTTATATTTTTCCATCCTTTATTTCGATTCGATTGGAGAAATTCGAAGTAAAAAGTCTGTGTCTCTTTTTGGTATGAAAATGCCCTTTCACCATTTGCAGATGAATTTGGAATAGATAATATTCCTCTAGTAGTTCTTGAAATATCGGAAAACATCGGTTCATTTACTTTATTTTTCATTTCTATTACCTTCGAGCAAAAGGGATATACATATCGAGCCTTATTTTCGATTTAATCGTAAGCGACAAAAATTAAAGTTTTCAGAAGTTTTTTTTAAATATTCAAATATGTTTTTATACGTAAATTGTCGCTTACGATAAAATTTTACAGCCTGTATCTTAAAAGTTATAAACAACTTTGGCATTTTGATAGCTCTAAGCACATAAAATTATAATTTCAATAAAAAATTATATTTTTGATTACATGTCGCTTACGATAAAATCGAAAATAAGGCACGATTTGTTGTCGTTTCTTAAGGACTTAATTACTTCTAAATCAAACATCGCTCGAAACTGGTTATTTATAATTCAATATTTTTTGTGCCAATTTTTTTATGTAGCAATTTTCAATAGTGCTAAATTGGTGTGCTACGGTACTTTTGTCATTCAAATATGGAATTTTTGAGTTAATGATACAAAATTAATACATACTCATATCGTTCTTCATATTGGCGGTATTCGGTGTTTGATGCAAACGGTCTTGCGAAGTGTACATGCAAAATATCTTTGCTTTTCTTTTGAATCCAACAACAATATACGCACACAATCCAAAGAAATGCTACGATATTTTGCACTTGCACTTACGCAATACGAATACCACCATTGTGTAAAAATGTCATACAAATATTTTATTTATTTATTTATCTGCAATACAAAGAAGCCTTTAACCCATTAAGGCCCAAGCATCGTTCCCGTTGAGCTACATAAATGAAACTTTCAGAAGATGTTAATTTTAGTCTCAATATGGTAACAAACTTTGAAAAAAATTTAATCAGTGGGAACCGAGTTAATTCCCGTTGCGAAAACGAAACGCGGGCCTTAACGATATAAAGAATAAACTTTTTTTTTCAAAATTAAAATATTTTATTAAACTTCTTAGGGCACTGCTACACGTTCAATATACATATATTGTGATATTTGGATCGCGATTCATTTTAATGGATTGATGGATCACGAGCGTATGATACATGTTCAATATTTATCGTGTCAGTATTTACGTTATTTAGTGCTGTGCGGATCGTTTATTAATAATAAATTTATTAATAAGCTTTAGCCGGCGAGTCCCATAACTCCAACAGTGCCTCCAAATCAAAAATAAAGTCTTTCAAAATAGTTTTTTCGGTGGTTAATTCCGATTCCACCGGCAGAACCCACTCGCTTTCACTATCTTCTGCCATTACACTTTATTAAAACAAACTTTACACAAATGTAATAAAATTTTTTACTCTTTATTTGTTAATTTTTGTTTTTATTTTTTTTTTTTGTTTTATGTCAGTTTTTATTAAGGTATCGCGAGCTAATATCATGAAAATGCTACACATTCAATATTTATTACGCGATCCGCTATCCCTGATCTGGATTCCATCATTTAAGCTTTTCTGCGATATGGATCGCGATCCATTAATACTGCATGATACACGTTCAATAAATATCACGATACTGGATCGCGTTCAATATATATTGAACGCGTAGCAGTGCCCTTAAAATAAAAGTAGTTAACATAAATTTATTAAAAACAATAACGTAAAATATCTTGAATTCTGTTAAGTATCAGAGCACTTGGAATGCACTGATACATTGCATGTTGCACATTTATAAACTGTTTGACTGTTGCATTTTTGACAGTGCAATCTCCTATCTTTTCGAACAGTTTTATGATCAACAAGCTCTTTTCGAAAAATTGATAGTGGCGGTGAAACGTTGATGTTTTTGAAGCTTATCCTTTCAATATTTTCTGTTTGCAACCAGCTTTGGATCACAAACATTCTTAGTTCCAGTGGCAAAACATGAGGTGATTTTTCTTTCCCCCAAAGCCAATGAAATATCTAAGCATCTAAGTGGCCAGTACCATTTCTTACATCTAACTTGAATGCAATAATTATTCATTGCGTTGTCAAAAACTCCTACTCCTCCGATTGTCTTATTATGATACGTGGCGTTGCTCTCAAATTTAAGAACTTTTTAAAGAACGTATTTATAAATAATTAATAATTTAATTTAATTTGTTTATCTGATTTGTTATATCGTTGCATTATACTAAAATTTTTTCATTAACTCACTTACATTTGTGGTATATCACAATGGACCCAATTGGGTCTAAGGGCCTGTTCATCTAAATGGAATATGTGTGATCAACTTGAGAGCAATTTGTTTGAAAGTGTGGCTACACCGTAATAGTATCTAATTTCATGAGATATACTACACACACAAATGGGAATAACTCATTATGTATAAAAAAAAATGAATAGTTCTAGGGGAGTGGGCAACAACAGCAGAACGGTCTGGTCAATCTACGCTAATGCTTTTTTATTTTTGTTGCATTGCGTTGCAAAAAAAAAAAAATAATGATGCAAAAATGCATCGAAATACATACTGCACATACATATCTACACAATGCACGTAGCGTAATAGCTATTACGCAATTTGTAGCTTTTGTACATACATATGCACATAGATACATACATACATACATATGTACAACTTGTTTGCGTTTGTTCTACTATTTGTATTTTATTTATTAATTATTTGTTTTTAATTTCTTATACATATTCTTATTTAAATAAAGTACGAGTACGTATATACATATGTATGGTATGATTCATTTTCTTCAGTTTGACAAATGAATGAATGTATCTACAATTTATTGGAAGGTACAGACATTGTGGCTGGCAGTTTTCATGCACAGATTTCCCTTTAAAATATTGCCCTCTCACACACTTGCTTCTGATTAATATAAGCAAAATTAATTTTTTTTTAATTCTTGATAGCAATTATTTGTACGTAGAGAGTCTCACATTGTTTGCTTTAGGACGATTAATAAAACATTTCAGGAGTCAAGCGGTCGTGATCTTGGCCGCGTTTAAAGATCTTTGGGGGATTACTCTCTCTTGCGATGCGATAGAAAAATGGTACAAAATCGAACGATTGTTTCATTTAATACCGAGCAAGTGGGATGATCTCACCCGCACATCGAGAAACATTAGGAGCCAACTGAGATGGTTTCTCATGAAACTACCAACGTGTAAAACCTGACTTAAACCAAATATTTAGCGATGTGTATATACTAAAATATGGTCTTGGCCAATTTGATGCTGATATCAGCCTTGTACAAGCAATTTTAATGCAGCGCCTAGTTTTATAATAGAGTACATAGTTGGAATGACAATAGAACTCTTTGAAACGTTCAGCTGGTGTTGAATAGCGTTTAAAAATTTACCCCCTTATGCAAAAACAATTGTTAAACTTAAAGTTGGTTTAACAAACGAATTTTGTATGGCAAAACCGGTTTTAAAGCATGCTTTAACTTTAACAATCGTTTTTTCATAATTTCATTAATTTCCCAATAGATTTAGTGCCGTGTATATTAAGGGCTTATTTGACATAGTATTTCCATGGGAAATTTGTCAAAAATAAATATTTTTATCAATATTGATATAAAAAAACTGTTTTCTTGATACACACATCAGTGGCCAACCCGACGTGATAGGTATTTTTTTTTTTGGTTATACCCCTAGTGTACATATGTATAAGATATTATTTTATAACTTTTTTCATTTTTTATATTTAACTATTAGAAATAAATTATTTTTTATTGAATTATAATTTGGTTTATATGAGGTTTTTAGTGGTCGATTATTGAAACTTTTCGGTAAAAGCGGCAACTTCGATTTACTTGCGGTTGCGCAAATCGAGCTCGTACTGTATTTTAACACGTCCTTCTTAATACGTTAGGTTAGGTTAGGTTAGGAAAGGTGGTGCCTACCGCACCTCCACTCGGAGACCCAACTGGGTCCATTGTGATTCCCTTCTATTGCCCATTACTGGTAATATTTACCCCTCCCATTTTTAGCCAGAAGAAACCCTATTATCCGTCATTAAGCCACCGAATCCCCATGATGAAGCCCCTGATGTCCTCTAGTTTACACTTCCCGACATCGGTGATGCTTTCATGGAAACGTCTGCTCAGCCATCTAAGCCTATGACGTTGCAGCTTCGGGCAGTGACAGATAATATGTTCAATGGTTTCTGGTTCCTCTTCATCCCCGCACATCCTACAAAAATCCGGAGTACCAATTTCCCACATGCTGGTTCTTGCTCTAACCGAGCAGTGACCTGTCAACGCGCCTATCATAGTTCGCATCGCCTTCCTATCCATGTCCAGTAGTAGTTTAGATCTTCCTGAGTCTAGTTTTGGCCAAAAACCCCTCGAGACCCTACAATCCTCCCTACTACGCCATGAACTGTTGGTCCTGCTTTCCACCCAATTACTGAGTTCCTTATAGTAATGACCTATCGGTAATTTCACCGATCTGTCAGACATTCCCTCGTCTAACGCTGATCCTATTCTTGCCAGCTCATCGGCAATTTCATTCCCCTCAACACTGCTGTGACCAGGAACCCAACATAGTCTGACACTATAGTTATCCATAAGCAAGTTGAGGGCTTTCCTACAGTCACTAACAAGCTTCGATTTGACATTGTGTCCTTTCAAAGCTTTTAGCGCTGCCTGGCTGTCGACGTAGAAGGTTACCTTTTCACCTTCAGCCACATTTCCGGCCACCAGCTCCGTGGCCCTGAGGATCGCCAAGATCTCAGCCTGGAAAACACTGCATTCATTCGGCAGTCTAAAAGAACTACGAATGTTCGTTCCCAGGATATAGACACCAGCGCCTGTGCCTTCCCCCATTTTTGACCCGTCTGTAAAGACTGCCCTACCCTCATACAGCCTATCGGAATTGACCCAATGGTCCCTATCCGGAATTACCATTAAGGGTGTCTTACCAAAATCGATCTCAGCGACCTTATAGTCCGTAAACCCTGGGGTTACGGATTCCTGATCACCAAAACCTATCCTATTTAAGATCGATGTGTGACCTGATATTCCTGTCCTCACCAAACCTGTTTCTACAAGTCTAAGGAGACTTCTAGTCGCCGTCCCCACCAGAAAGTCCTCTATAGGAAGTAGATGAAGAATGACGTCCAAGGCAGCCTGAGGTGTGCTCCTCTGAGCACCTGTGATGCCCATCGAGGCACATCTCTGAACCTTAGCTAACAATCTCCTGTGACTTTCCTTCTTCAATGCCTCCCACCATACCAAACAACCATAAGAGATAACCGGCCTGACAACCGATGTGTAAATCCAATTTACCACCTTCGGTTGCAGACCCCAGTTCCTTCCTATGGAGTTCCTGCATGCATAGTAGGCATTGAGTCCTTTCCTTAGCCTTTCCTGCGTGTTCATTTTCCAAGAAAGCTTGCTATCTAGGTAAACACCCAGGTATTTAGCCCCCTCTGCTAGTCTCAGCTCCACCCCTCCCATCCTGGGTAATACAAAACTTTCTATTTTGTATCTCCTGGTAAAGAGGACTAGCTCAGTTTTCTCTGGGTTGACCCCTAGTCCTTTACTGCTAGCCCAGGAGGACAGATCGCCCAACGCCGACTGCATGATTTCACTGATAACGGGCAGAAACTTTCCCGTTACCAGTAAAACCACGTCATCCGCATATGCAACTATCTTCCGTCCGCTCCTATCAAAACGTATAAGAATTGCGTTCATCGCCAACAACCACAATAGAGGTGACAAAACTCCTCCCTGTGGTGTACCTCTTGTCACTAATCTCCTCAGGCGTTCTCTTCCCATACCTGAGTTGATAATTCTGCTTTTAAGCATGATAATTATCCACTCCACTAGAAATCCGTGAACCCTAAGGGTTTCCAGTGACTCCCTAATAGCCTGTATACTTATGTTGTTAAAGGCTGCAGTCCTTTCTCTATAACACCAACCACGTCATGAAGCGCACTCTCAACAGATCTGCCTTTACGATAGGCATGTTGAGCGCCACTTATAACGTGGGTGTCAATTGTGTTCCTTAGATGCAGATCAATCAGTCTTTCTAATGTTTTCAAAAGAAACGACGAAAGACTGATTGGCCTGAAATCCTTCGGCTTTGAGTGGCTTGCCTTACCCGCTTTGGGTATGAAGATGACCCTAACCTCTCTCCAGCCTTTCGGTATAAACCTCCTGCTTAAGCAGATCTTAAAGATATGCACCAGAAACAGTTGTACGCGCTCTGGGACGTTCTGCAACATGGCCGGAAAAATACCATCTGGGCCCGGTGATTTATACGGTTCAAATGTATTTATTGCCCATATTGCTTTTTCCAACGTCACTATATCGTCCACTGCTCCTTCTAATCCCGGTTCCGACCAGTAGTTAAAGTTAACCTCCGTCATTGTCTCTTCTCCTACTTCCCTACAGCCAGGAAAGTGAGTGTCCATCAAAACAGAAAGTGTCTCAGAGCTGGATTCCGTCCATGTGCCATCCAATCTTTGAATATTCCCAGGAGCCCTAGGGTCCTTTGACAATACTCGCCGAAACCTCGATAACTCATTAACGGAATCAATCTCCTCACAGTATTTCCTCCATGAGGCCCTCTTCGCCCTTTTGAGATCACCCTTGTACTTATTATACAATGCCTTATGATTGTCCCAGTCCTCACTCCTTCCTGTGAGCTTCGCCCTATTAAACAATCTTCTAACCGAGGACCTCAGATCTTTTAGATCATTGGTCCACCACGAAGGCTGCTTTCTTTTACCCGGGAAAACCACTGGACATGATTGTTCAAAGCAATCCCTACAAGTATTAGTGAAATATTCCACCTCCTCTTCCACTCCTCTTTGTGTATCCACACCCTGCGGAGCTTCCCTTGCCCTAATATCAACAGTGGCCCTATAGGTATCCCAGTCAGTCCTTCTTGGATTCCTATATGGCTCACGCCTTTCCCCTGAAAAATTTAGACTGAATGATATCCTACTGTGGTCCGAAAACGTACAGTCCTTATCTACCATCCAGTCCTCTACCAGGTTCCTATCTCTATTAGTTAGTGTTATGTCTATAACCTCTGCCCTATCCCTATTCCTGAACGTGGGTACGTTACCCCTGTTGCAAATAAACATATTGCTAGAAGTTATAAAATCAAACACCAACTCACCTCTTTTGTTAATGTTGCGGCTCCCCCACTGACTATGGTGCGCATTAGCGTCACAGCCGAGTACCAATGCAAGCCTTCTCGATCTTGCATACTCGGTCAGCTCCCGCACACCTGCCCCCGGTGGATCAACAGCATCATAGGGCATATAGACCGATGCAAGCACAATTAATACGTTTATACGCGCACTATTTGCAAATAAAAATATTTGCAAATAGATTAGCTCACTGGCGGTATTCGGTATTTGTTGCAAATTGTCTTGCGTCATCGTAAATGCAAAATATGGTAGCTTTTCTTTAAAATCCAACAACAAAATACACACACAATCCAAAGAAAAGCTACGATATTTTGCATTTGCACTTACGCAAGACCATTTGCATCAAACATCGAATAACGCCACTGTTTATACGGCATAGCAAAAGTACACAAACTTGGTAGCACTTCTATAGAAAACTTACTTATGTTGACAAAAAAATAGTGTAAATGTACAAAATATCAAATATTTATTTGTTTTAATTGTCATTATTTGCTTCTATAAATGTTTTTTGTACAATATTTATCAATTTATTGCATTTTATTTGCAAATAGCAAATAGTGGGTTAATCGTGAATAGTTTTCTGAATTAGTAAGTCGCAATAAAAACAATAATATGGGAACAATTTACAGTTTTATTTGTAAATAAGCCCTGCGTATAAACGTAGTATCTAAGAATCTTCTTAATTTTTTATTTTTTAATGACAGTGAAATTCCACAGAAAGCATGAATTTTGGCTAATTTTTTCCGAGGAAAGATATCCCAAAAAGAGGACAGTGTCCGGGAAAAAGAGGACGGCTGACAACTCTAGTTAAAAGCTGGTTTTACCATACATAATGATTTTGTTAAAACCAAATTAAAACCATTTTAGAATTGGTTTAGCATAAGTGGCAAAATTGAACATGATCTTAAAAAAAGTTTTGCCATTTTTAATGTCAAATTGTATGGAGGAACTCGGTTAACACATAATTCAATTTCGTCACTTATGCCAACTTATTGCTAATTTTTTTTGTTTTACACAAGGCCGTTGATTTCCAAGCACTTCTTCACTTTGTATAAGTAGTTCCATAATTTTATAAAAGGTTCATTTAAAATATGTGTATATACATAATATGTACATATCGATAGCTTAATATAAAAAAGGCCTAACTCGAATTTTCGATATTTTACAGGAGAAGCAAAAAACTGAAGAAAAATCAAAGCATTTATATGCAGCAATAGTTTTTTAAGTTGCCATAAGTCCTTGATTTTGAACTGTAACGTACTAAGATCTTCAAGGAGGATGCAATTATACGTTGTCGCGCAGAAAGCATTAAAAATCGATTTCGAAAAAAATTGAGTTAGGCCCTTTTTATATTAAGCCATCGATATGTATGTATATAAAATAATTTTCATTTTAGAGCGCATTGTAAAATTTCTTGAGTTTTTCATAAAAAAACAAAATCAGCTGTTGTACAGTGCGTCAAATAAGTGTTGTGAAGCAATATTATTATACATATTTTTAATATTGAATTTACCAGTGTTTTAACTTTGGGTATGAAAACGCTACTACGTATTTTAAATAATATGTACATATAAAAAATCTTGTTTTTTTGTGATAAGAAAATTTTTAAAAATTTTTCTGCTCAAAATCTTTTTGAGGTGAATAAATAAAGTTGTTTCTTAAGAAATTTTTTGTGTTGAACTCGAATCTACGCTCCGCAGATTACACTTGCTTTGTTTACGTCTTCAAAAATTTGAGTAGAAAATTTTGATGTCGCTTTGAGTGTGATAAATTGAAATTTTATTTAAAATTAATTTACATATATTTATAGTTTTCATAGAAATATCTGTAGACTCGATTTTGCTATACAATTTTCGACGAAAATAATTTACCCATCCTGAATTATTTTGAATATTGATTTTATGCTATCACTTGAATTATATTTTAATTGTAGTGTAACGTGTAAAGTAAGGTAGTTGTATACAAGTAAAAACTTCTTTATGTTATATGGAAATATGTACCTAGGTATAAAATGCGTAATACAAAAATTGGACTTATGGATGGATATTGAAGTTTTTTACTTTTTAATTAATTGTTTTTTTAATTCAGAACATAACGCTGTAAAGGGTTAGATACATACTTAAAAACTAATAATGTTTGTTTTTGGTAGGTGTACACATGTACATAGCAAAGTATATTGAAATTGATTTTTTTGCTGTTATGGATTCTTATTAAGACCACTTTAAGGTAATACATACATACATACAGTGTGTCTGTACGTACATACATACATACATATATACTGTACATACATAAGATAAAAAAATCTTAGATATTTACCCACATAGATATTCACATACATACATATCGAGATACATACATACATGCAAAAATTTTACAAAATTGTACAATCTCTGGCCTTCTATCATAAACAAACTGCATGCCGAATCACCTGCATATACACATACATACATACATACATATGGATGTACATACATATGTGTATGTCTCTTATTGTCAAACTGCATTCTAATAGGATATTAAAAATCAAAACGATGCAAAAATCATTATTTACCACGTCAGTCAAAGAAAAAACTATTATTTATTGTTATTGTACATCTGCTCATTCAGCAACAGTTTGCAATTTCATACTTTTTTTGTATTCCAGATCTAGATATTTATACAAGACAATTTCATATAAGGTGGACTCAGCTCAATTCGCTTTAAAAAATTTATAGAAAAAGTCACCTGAACAGTGGAGGCCACCTAATATGAATTCGCCTTGATATTTATCTAATTTTATTATTGAATATTTTCAAATTTGAGGCACATCACTTCAAACACATTATTATTATTATGCATTTGCTTTGATATAAGGTCTGGGGGCTCAATTCGCTTTGAAAAATATATCTACTCTTGATGTCAAAAAAAATTTACGGAAAAATTTGTGTTGACATCTAACGGATTTTAACATTACAAGCGCGGAAAATAATCACTTGATCAGTTACAACCACCTTAGAATAGAATAGGGGGAAGATCTGGTCCAAAGACCGGCATCGCGACACCTGATGGATCTTTTGTACCACTTTCACACGATATGAATTCGCCTTGATACTTATCTAATTTTATTGTTGAACAATTTCAAATTTGAATCACATCACTTCAAACACATTTTCGTACATACCAAGGCGAATCCATATCACGTGATTTTAACTGTTCAGGTGATTATTTTCGGCGCTTGTACGTGGCGTGGCGATGTCAAAAGACATTTTTCAGTAAATTTTTTTTACATAAAAAAATTTTCAAAGCGAATTGCGCAGAGTATATATTATATGCATTTGCTTTGATATAAGTCCTCCGGCGGATCTATAGTAGATCAAGGGTGTTGGCAATCCCGGAGCCCCAGCTGGGGTAATGTGGCTTTTTCCGTTGACGTACCTTTGGTACATTACCTATAGAACTCTGGCAACATAGCAACGGATGTGCACATATTTATAATAGGAAACAGGTTTGTTATGTCAATCAGGTGCAGCGTCACCTGGAACTTCCCTGAGTTCAAAAGACTATAGAGGTGAAGCCTTTCGGGGTGGAATTTGGGGTATCACCAAATGCTTGTCCCTGGTACCATAGGTGCCGGTTGCCCGACAGTAAGGCTACTTTAGGAGTTTGGGTGTATGTAACGGTCGTCAGGATCCTTTGCTAAGAGGTCGAAGTTAATGGAATGTGTGAGAGAAAGATAAAACGGGACTTAGGGTCGAATAACCGAAATTTTTTCCTAGAAAGAAAAGAAGCCCGGGAAAGCATTTCTAAAAGCGAAATTGACAGGTTAATCACCTCAATGCCCAGAAGATGCGCTGCTGTTTTGAAAAATAATGGATAGCCATTAATTATTAAAATAGATTTAAAAATGTTAATAAGTTGATGTGAGTTGCTTTAGTTTCTGCCATGCACATATGAACTATTTTTATTTTCGTGTTATTTTTTTTCTAACTAAATTGAATTTAAAAAAAAAAATTGGTGGTGAAAGGTTAATATAGCGCTAAAAGTTTGTAATAGGAACTGCTAAACCTATTTAAATACTTTTTTTATAATACTGGTACGGAATTGAAATAATACTAGCTCAGTTGCTTTAGTTTTTGCCACTAGTGTATATATGTATGTAAGGCCTGCATCGTATGGTCATATGTTCCAATTGCATGGACTAAAAGTAAAGTGATATTTATCCCAAGCGAAGGATTTTAGACCCATAAGCTGGACTTCCTTCCTTCTAGAAACCCTTGAGAGGGTGATGGATGTTCATATTAGGACCATAGATAGCACCCTACTTTCAGTTTCTCAACACGATTATACCGCCTTTACATTCGCTTGTAGGATACATAGAGAAGTCACTCGAACCTAATGACTACACCTTGGCAGCCTTCATGGACATTGAAGATGCCTTTAATAATATTGATCCAACGGCAATCATTGAGTCTCTTAGAGAGCTGGAGGTTGACCGAGCGATTTATCGGCTCATAGAAAATTTGCTACTACGCGGAACTAGCACTTCCACCATAGGAACGGCTACCATTACCAAGCAGGCCCGCAGAGATACGCCTCAGGGTGGTGTGCTACGAGTATCACTACTATTGTAAAATGTGAGTCAAAAATCTGCTCAGAAAATTGGAATCCTTGAATATTAGAATCGTTGCATACGCAGATGATGTAGCGATAGCAATATCAGTATTACACCTAGATACGTTATCACAAAGGCTAGAAACTGCACTAAATGAGGTTAATGCTTTGTCCTCTAGTATCGGCCTCAATGTCAACCCGACCAAAACGGAAGTAGTGCTATTTACCAGGAATTACAAAGTCCTCCACTTCAATCACGGTTGAATGGCATTACAGTGCCAAATATCTAGCTGTTGTCCTTTATAGTAAACTTTCCTGGAGAGAGTAGCGAAAGCCTCTATGGCAATTTACGTCTGTAGCAAGGCAATTAACCCCAAAGAAGCCGGTTAGATACTAGAGATGGTCATAAAACCTATCCTATTTTACGGAATCTCGGTCTGGAGGAAAGCACTAGAATCAGCGGGCAATCAGTCCCGTATAGAAGGAATTCTCCGCAAAATGGCACTTAGATCCACGCCGACAAACGCACTCTTCGCTATGCTATGTTGGCTGCTAACGGTGGACTTAATGCTAAAAAGCTGGTCCTACATACGGCCGTTAAACTTAACGCAATAGACGTATGGAACTACAGACAATGGGGTCATGCTAGCATTCTAAATACAGCGAACAACATACCTGAACTCATTGACTACTGCACTCCCAAAGCCGACTTCAATAGGAAATTTTGTATTTCAGTGACAGAAGGGTTTTCCCCTATGGACAGAGCCGTGCAGGTTTTCACGGACGGCTCAAGACGGGGGAAGAGTTGGAGCAGGCGTATATATTCCAGAATTCAGAATTGAAATGTCCTTCAGACTCCCGGACGAATGTGTTACAGGGAGAGATATCCGCAATTAAAAGAGCAACACAAAGGCTAAGTTTTTATCGGATACATAATAGATATATCCACATATAATATAATATATATATATCCACGTACAGAAGTTGAGAAGCATACCCAAGGCAAATTCATTTGTGAATGTGCCTTGAGCATACCTACATATCGCTCATATACTCAAAGAACGTCATAACTCGAAAAACTTAATTTTTGAGTTATTCATGCAGTATAAATCCTCATATCGCTCTTCATATTGTGTAAAAATTTCATTCAAATATCTTGTTTACTCAGCTCTTGATACAAAAACCAAATTTTCTTTTCCCATTAAGTTGTGTGTACATTTAAGCTGGCAAACTGCTTTTTTTGAGTTATGACGTTCTTTGAGTAAAGGGGCGATATGTACATACTTATGTATGTATGTGGTTTTATTATATATAGTTAATTATATGTATATAACACAAGTTTTATCACAAGTAAAAATATTAACATGTTTGCTCTAAGAATATTGCAAATCATAGATGACAGATAAGTCACTCAGTCCTATTTTCCCTTTTTAAGGCACTATGCTACACAATCGTGCGATTTTTTCAGAAAATACAACCCTGATATGATGGAATCTATGAACATTTTTAAAAGACAATAACAATTCGCACGTAGATCGTGCGATTCTGTAGTATAGTGAGTTATGGTATTTAATAACATTGTAATATTAAATGAAATATGATGAACAAAACTTGTATAAGCAAAATGTCTTTGAATTTAAACATCTCAATCTCCCTTATTGCGTATCTCGAGTCTAAGGGCCCGATTACGGTTTACAGCAGTTGTAATTTAAGTGTTGTACTTTTGAAAAAGCGATTATGGTTTACAACTGTTGTATAAAGAGTTGTCTATGTAAATTTCCACTGATTACGGTTTACAGCATGTGTATTTATGTGTTGTCAGCAGGGATCGCAAATAACGATTATTTTCCAAATTTAAAGTAAAAAAATCACAATAATAGAGAAGTGCTACATGCACAAGGAATATACTAAGATACTCCATGTTACATGGACTACCGATAGATGCAATGATTTTTATTTTTTTGATTTTTATTTATTCCTCACAAAATAACTCTTATTTTGTGACTTTTATTTATTCCTCAGAAAATAACAGTTATTTATTGATTTTTATTTATCCCTCACAAAATAAGAGTTATTTTGTGACTTTTATTTATTCCTCACAAAATAACAGTTAATTTTTGATTTTTATTTTTTTGCTCAAAAAAATTTTAACTTTTAAAATTAATAAATAATAAAAAAGTAAATTTAATTTAACATATAAGAGTTTTTTTTAAAGACTCTGGCGATAAATTCAATTTTAAATCGGTTAATATTCATTTTAACGCAAAAATTACGCTTTCTACATTTTAAAAGTTAAGCAAAAAAATAAAAATCAAACAGTAACTGTTATTTTGTGAGGAATAAATAAAAGTCACAAAATAACTCTTATTTTGTGAGGGATAAATAAAAATCAAGAAATAACTGTTATTTTCTGAGGAATAAATAAAAGTCACAAAATAAGAGTTATTTTGTGAGGGATAAATAAAAATCAAGAAATAATGATTAAAAAGTGATTTTTAAAATAAAAATTATAACCGTTACGGTCCCTGGTTGTCAGTACTGTCAAAAACTTACAACTGCTCATTACCTGTTGCTTTAAAGTGAAAATTTAAGAACATAAAATGGAGAAAAATTTGTAAGTATTTTTTACTTTATTTTGTAAGGCTTTAATAATTAGAAACGTTTTTCAGGAAAATATCTAATAAAAAACAAATGGAAAAGCTAATAGATTTAATGAAAAAAATCCTGAGGTTGGTCGCGGGAAGCTATAATTTGGCATGAGCAAAATTCAGCTCAAGGAAAAATGGGAAAACTTTTCGGTCGAGTTAAATTCGTTGGGACCACCGATTAGAATCGCAAAAGAATGGCAAAGCGTACGTAGCAAATGTATTATTTATTTCTTTTTTAAATTTAATTTAAAGTGTTTTTTTTTTTTGTTTTTAGGTATGGACTCATTATAAAGCCAATTTAAAAAGGAAATTAGCAACGAACAAAATAAATTTCCAAGCCACTGGTGGAGGTCCGTCCACCGAAATAAGCTTAAGCCCCCTTGAACAGGATACGGTTGAGCTTGTGTCCATGCAGACGCAAATAAATCCATGTGGATCTGCAATGGCCTTACAAGCTCAAAAAGATTCCGATGCGGCGGAATCAATCACTGTTGTCGAGCCATCACAAGGCACTAAAAAAATGACTAGCTGCTATTGCCCAGAAGCCGCAAAATAAAAAATCATGCGAAAATATAAGACGATCGGTTAACAATTTTAAGGGAGCAAGCAAAAAACCAAGAAGAACATAATAAAAACTTTAAAACGCCTAGAAAAAAATTCGTAAAAAAACTACGAAATAAGCAACAAAATGTATGATTTAATAAAGAAAAAGTAGATTTGCAAATAAAATTATTAAAAGCAAAAATCGAATTAACCCGTAAAAACTGTAAAACCATTTTTAAATTGAATAGTAATTATGTATTTTCTTTTCAACTTGACGCTTCTTCTTACGTAGGTATGTATTTTTATGCACAATTTGAATACAATCAAAATGCAACCCTGTGACGTATACAACATCTAGATGTTGTAAACCATAATCACGAAAAAGATAAATGTTGTGTTGTAGCCGAGACAACACAACATTTAGATGTTGTAAACCGTAATCGGGCCCTAAAATCCGTCTTTTAATCTAGTACAAAATGCTCGCAGATGAATAATCGACTCGGACATGCGCAATACATGTGAATATAAGAGCATTAAAACTTTTCATCTGTAACATAGTGTCCACACCTGATGTATTTATATCATGAATGTCAAATTGATATCATGATGAAAATTCATCACGTATAGACTCAATTTATTAATATTATATCAGCTTTATGATATTAATCAGAGCTCACGGCCTGATGAATTCATCTTGATATCAAATGTCATTTTATGTGTTACTGTGCATTTATCGTTGATTTTTTTAAAAAATTTCGTTTAAAATAGCAGGCACAATTGTTTGTGACCAAAAAATTAAACAACGCGCAAATACAAATATTTGTTTGATTCATCATAATATAAAATCATCAACGTCTACACCTTTGTGCTGATATTAATGAAAAAATGACAGTTGCTCTGCCGGCGTAATATTACGAGTTATGATATAAAATCATCAGGTGTGGACACTATGTAAAAGTCATATGATTTTTTTATCTGACAAAGCATCTCACATTAGCTGTTTTGGTATAACAGCATGTGTGGTGATGTTAGATGTTCTTAAACCTGTACGTTTGAAAACAAAAATTATAAATTCTCAGTAAATTGGTGATTTTTACACAGATGTAAAAAATGAAAATCAGATGTAAAATGCAATCCGTGTGGAATCAGCTTAAGCACTCATCAAACACATCTAAAATGTAATTTAAGTTTATTAAAAAAAGTGGAGATTACACCTTGTGCAATTACATCAATCATTTTTCAATTTGTTTTTATGTGTCATTCAATTAAAAAATATGGTTTTCGAAGTCACTGTTCCCACACCATCAATTTTTGTTGATTAGCTTTTAATTCGGCTGGTTAAAACAAAAGAAAGATTTATATTTCCTTCTCTATCTTTCCTACAGCTGAATTAAGAGTTTATCAACAAAAGTTGACATGTGTGTACACCGGGACTACTGTTTACTCTGCTTTCACACGGTATGCGTTTTACACAATTTTATTTAATTTTTTTCTTATTATTTCATTTTCTATCAGATAGGATAATTTTTATTTATTTCAAAGATTATCTACTCCTCAGCCCGATTTAGGGACAAGTTTTTTCAGTTATGACTATATTGAAGTAAAGGCTCTATATGAGTCATGGCCTTTCACACACGGGACTAATTTTTATCCCGGACAACTTTTGTTCTTTTAACACACGAGACTCAATTCTCAGTTACCCGACTGTAATGTAAAGTAACAGCAACAGTAGGAAACAGCTGATCGATAATGTTATGTGAAAAGTAATGTAAATGGTTATAGAGATGTAATGCAACGTAACCTACTTTTCATATACTACGTTTATACGCAGGGCTTATTTGCAAATAAAACTGTAAATTGTTGCCATATTATTGTTTTTATTGCGACTTACTAATTCAGAAAACTATTCACGATTAATGCACTATTTGCAAATAAAATGCTTGAGGTTGCCACGCTTACAAATGTTTGATAAAAAAAAAATAAATGGATAAATATTGCACAAAAAACATTGATAGAAGCACATAATGACAATAAAAACAAATAATTATTTCATATTTTATACATTTACTCTACTTTTTTGCCAATATAAGTAAGTTTTCTATAGAAGTGCTACCAAGTTTGTGTACTTTTGCTATGCTGTATAAACAGTGGGTTAATTTATTTGCAAATATTTTTATTTGCAAATAGTGCGCGTATAAACTTAGTAATATTAAACTATCGATCAGCTGTTTCCTACGTTGCAGTTACATTACATTACAGTCGGGTAACTTAGCCTTAACTGAGCCTTAATTCATCCGGCATAAAAATGTATACGTATACATAGCTTTGTGTGTTAATGTTTTTGTATGCATTTGATATTTGCTGTTTTTTTAAGTTATGTGTGTATTGGTTTCGTGCTGCTGATGCCGGGTTGTGCCCAGCGTGACCGTTTGACCGACTAAAATTGCAACTTGCCAATTTGAATTATATAAAAATAAAAAGTTTAATGTAGTTTTCTCGTTTTTTTCTATTGTGCCGCTTTTTTGATAAATCCCCTTTTGGAAAAATCTCATCGGTCACCCTGGTTGAAAAATTATGCCAACCAAAAAACCATGATACAATAATATAAAGGTACAACCACATTTGACGTATAAAATTAATTTTGACTTTTACCAAAATTGTTTGATTGCTGTTTTTTTGTAAAGAGAGAGGGGAAAACGTTGCCACACGAAATTACGGGGAACTTTTTTTTAGGAATGTTTTTGGAAATGTGTAATTTTAAGTTTAGAAATTATGGTTTAATACACATTTTTTTAAATGTTGTATTAATTGGATACGTGGATAACGAAATATGCATGTGTATAATATGATGTAGAATGGATGAGCGTGTTTCATGCATATAATACACATTTACATACACTTCGTGTGCAAATTTATTGCAGCTTACAGTACGAATTAATGCTTTTTTGATGGGCTACATCTGAACAAAAAAAGACATGCAAAAGAAATAGTTAATGCATGGGTTCTATTGCTAATGAATTGGTTCAATTTAGGTGCAGAACGCATGATTTTAACACAGGCGTGTCATTGACGAGCATGGGCGAACATTTAGCAAAACTGCTCATCATTCCAATGAGTGCTTAGAACCCATGATACGTTTATTCGTTTATATATACATACATATGTATGTTTAAAACAGAGCATAACGAAGTGCCCGCGGGTGGCCTTTTGCTTTGAAAGCTGTTAAGTGTGCTGTTGTTTCCTTGCAAATTAAGAGGAAGCATTGTTCTCGCCGAGATCTGATTGGCAATTGTGCTCTCGCTCTTTTAAAAAAGTTTGCACATTGTGCATATCACTTGGACGCACCTGATGTAAAGCAATAAGCCAGAGTAGTACGATGAGAAAGTCCCACCCTTGATTCAGAGGCTTTTCCGTTGGTAATTTCCCTTGAATTGTTTATGCTGATGTAAATTTTTTTTATAATTATAATTTAAATACATATTCTTCAATATTTTTCAATAAATAAAAAAGAACGTCAAAAAATTAATCAAAAACTCGGATTTCATAAATTAATAAGGTAGCATTAATTTTGAGAGTAAAAAATTGTCGGCACAAACGTCAGAAGGTTAATATGGCGACGAAAAGAGAGGACGGTTGTACCTTTATATTATTGTATCATGCAAAAAACCAATCTCTTTGCCTCTCTCACCAACAAAATGGCATGTTATGCCAGCACAATAGTTCTCGTGTGTGAAAGGCCATGTAGCTGAAAAATCAAATGTAAAATTCCGTGTGAATGCAGCTTTACTGCATATTTTACATTTAAGTCTGGCAGCTCTAATGCAAGCATATGTATATACACATGTGCATATGTACGTATATAAAGAGAATCCAATGGAAAATTATGCATGCGGATATGTACATATATATGTATGTATGTAAATCCCATAAAAATGCAGAAGTCTTTGAAGCAACAAAAAAACCAATGTGTTATACATCAACTCACCTGTATCTGATGAAAGTGTTCCATGTTAATTTTGCTCAAATCTGTAATCGGCTTCACATAAGACACGTTATTTCTGCGATGCTTCTTGGCCGTTGTTTATGTATGTATGTCAATCCCAAAAATATTGCCGGCTATCGTTTTGTTTCTAGGTTTTTGTTTTCAAAGGTTATACTTGAATTTAATCAACGCCGCTTCAAATTAGTTGTTCACAGTAAATACTTTTTAGTATGGTATTCTTTTTTTAATCACATTTGTTTAATTATTTTCTTTACTTTAATGTAGGTTTTTTATTATTAGTCCTTCCCGTGGTTTGACTTCGCTATAATAAAGAGAGAAAACGAAAATATAAACATTCACGTAAACAAAATTATGTATTACTGAAGAGAAAATAACAACGCACACAGCCAAAGTAGCCCTAAAAACGGTATAATTGCACAAAAACAATTGACTAATTTATTATGTATGAATGTAAGTATGTACATGAGATGTCTTCTTCTTCTTGTTGACGTAGTTATTCTATTGCGCTTTAGAAGACAATCTGATATCATGTTTTTCATTAGCTTATTACAATACTATGTATATAATAAACATATGTATTTACAGACAAATATTCCCAAATATTCTATAAATCAGGTGAATTACAACTAATTATAACACATATTCACATGCATTCAACAATAATGAAACTAAAATTAAAAATGAGAAGTATCACCATAATTACTAACCAAAATGTTATGAATATTTATTTGTTTTTATACGTTCTTGTATGTATGTATGTATGTACTTTATTGTTGTCTTCTTATCTTTTCGTTGATGCAGTTTATATTTGTTAGCTTGTTTTCAACTTGCAAAAAAAAAAAACACTAAAAGTTTTTGTTTCTTTCTTCTTTTTTCTATAGGTATGCTTCCTCTTGCTTTTTTTTTTTCTTTTTTGTTTTACTTGACTCACTATACTATTGTACTTATATTATAATGCTGCCGTGGCTGGTATATTATCAAAACACACTGTGTTGTACGTACCAACAACGAATGCTATGGCAATTGCCTTTACAAATGCTATTGAATTGAGTTTCTTTATGCCTTGGCTTGTTCAGCTTGCTAGCGTTAAAAAAGAATTTCATATGTGTATTAAATAAAGAGCGGCGAAAGAGCAAAAAACCGTGAGTAAATTCTCAAAAATAATGCTCTCCGCAATTTCTTGCACGTATACTATATATAGCTAAATTATTTTTACACATGCTATTTCAATCACTCTACTATATTATAAAAGGCCACTATGCTATCTATCTCTTTTTTGCGTTATATACGTCAGTATTTTTCCAACTAAATAAATGTGTATAACATTTGCAAATCAATGCAAAACAGAGCTACCATTGATGCATTTAAGCATCTAATGTCAATGATAATTTCTATAGTTCATAATACCGGTATATATATAACGTGACCATTTTTTTGTAACTCAAAGCCGGACACAGACCGGGACAGCGCAAAATAATAACGTACGGAACGAACAAAAATTTTTAACTTTTTTACATTTTCAAACATGTTTATTATGCTACAGGAAATTTCCCATTTTCCTTCTGGGACACCTGGACGGTGAACCAAAAATCGGGACGGATGGTCACATTAGGTATGTATATAATATATTGAATATAAAAAAATCATCAACCTTATGCATAACGCAAAACTGGAATAAAGTTAGCATACTTAAGTGGACAAATTTGACATGGTGTTAACGAGTTTTGCCATAAAATTTTACATAAAAAATCACGCTAGGATTTAATAGTGAGTTAAAACTACATAAACGCTAAATATTAATCGTATATACATACATAGCTATCACTCATTTGCTAAAGCAACGTCATAAAATGAGATTAGTGAGTTAATTATGCAGAATTAGTCATCATACATTTTTTTATCCTGGATAAAAAATTCATACATACATATATGTATGTATGTACACAGAAATATAAAATTTTCCTTTTTCCATTAAGTTCTGCGTAAATTGAAAGCCTTACACTCGTTCCCAAGGCAGTGACCTGCGCCGAGCAATTTCGTCGGCGGCGGCGGCTCATGAGAAATTCTTCGGCGGCGGCTGAAATTCGGCTGAGTCGGCTTCACTATCATTACATTTGTGTCAAAGTAAATTCATATTAAAAGTGTGAATTTATTAGTGAAAAAAACCAAAAACCATCACGTAAAATATAAAAAAAATCATCAATCGGCGGCTAATCTTAGCCGATTTTGAGCCGAGAAAAAATCGACGGCGGCGGCTGATGCAAAGCCCTCGGCGGCTCGGCTCAGCCGCCTGTCAGCCGGTCGGCGCAGGTCTCTGTCCCAAGGCCTATTTATCAGGTCAACGCAACTCTCACGATGATTTTTGTTTTTATGGTTTGTTTTCTTGTTTGAGCTGTCAAAAGTTATTTGCACCATATACTTTAGTTCATGTTTGTGTGTGTTTCTGACAACTTAAACATAAAGTTGTTTTTTGTATTGCTGTGTTTTTGTAGAGTTGCGTTGACCTGATAAATAGGCCTTGCTCGTTCCCTGTCAAACTAGTTTTTTTGAGAATGCACACGTGTGTTTGTTCTAAAAAGTGAGTGTGAGAGAGAGAGCACATTCCACAAACAAATGTATGCATGTACTTTGTTTACAACAAAATTCTATGTCTACGTCGGTAGATTCTACCGAATATGTTTGTGAATTTAACGATCTACCAATTCTACCGAACAAGGCCTGAAATCTACCGAATATTGAACGAACATTTTGATTAACAATGATGCTACAAGATCAAGTTGATCGCACATACGGAAAATTTATCACATGTATGTACTAAAATGTGGTGAGCTTTCCGCGGAGAAGAGAATATGTTTAATGAATTGTTATTTAGTAATTTAAGTCGATATATGTGTAAATTGGATATTTTGCCACATAGCAGTGCGGCCGCAGAGCGGTCATTTTCTGCCATGAAAATCATTAAAACAGAACATAGAATTGTACCTTGGGGTTGAAATATTTATTCCTCCCAATGATTTAATAATTTTTGCACAAAAGTTTAAATTCATAAATGGATCTTACATATAATCTTTGTAGTAGTAGAAAATGTTTGTCAAATAAAAAAGTTATTTTAGTAGCTTTATAAAACCTATGTACAAAAACTGAATTCCTGTTATTTATGTATATTATTTTATGTATGCATAGCATAACTATATAAAGGGTACGGGCAAATAACTGGGGATGACACTTTTTTTTTATTGGAAATGCTTCATTGTTTATTGCAGTCTAATTTCCAATCACATGTGAAGTTTTTAATTGGCTTTTGGAACCTGTTTAGATTGATACTCCTTGCACTTACTCTTTATATATAAGTACATATATTTTGTTATTTTTTATGTTTCTTTGAATTGTTATTTTTTATGATTCTTCGAATAAAAATATTTTCTACCGAATTTCATTCAAATCTACCGATTTTTTTTGTCGATTCTACCGAATTAAAAAAAAATTAAGTGTGCACACTGGTTCACGCACGTCAAGTTTTGTTGATCAACTCGTAATTCAGTGTAAGAAAGACGGAGACGGATATACAAACATCTCTTTTCATTCTTTTACAACTCCGCTTTTTTGTACGCATTTTGATAATGCAGTGTTGCATTACCTTCTGGTGTCAAATGAGGCGTATTAAATTTTTTTAAGCTGTGCTTAGTAGACATTTTATTGGTTGTTTTACTTCGCCAATGATTCTACTACACAACGAAGGAAGATATTACATTAGGATTAGTATCTGATGAAGTCGGTATAGTTTAGTGACCAGTGCCTTATGCCTGCATCACTAGAATTTTTCCCAAAGCAACTGATGCAAAGGATACTAGTGAACATCAGAAAAATGTGTTGTGTTGTTATTTTTAATGACTGTCGGAGACCAGGCTCTAACCCAGGATCTTCGGTTCTGTAGTCAGCGTGCTAACTACTTCAGCCAACGCCACCCTCATTCATGGCTTTAGTAAAGAATGAATGTCAAATAAATACACTTCGGCATTTCTTATATGAAAATTAATGCTTTTTCTTTTCACCTATTTTATTGTTACCGAATGGGCAACTTACTGAAATAAGTTTGCGAAAAATTAAAACGATGCAAAGTCAAATAGGGTGCTTTTAAATTTATTATGTTTGAATTTACGGCTAGTCACACGATGTCACCAGAAATCGTTTCATCGAATACTTATATTATATTATTTTCTAATGTTATTGATGTTTGCAACACAAGTGGTCGATCGATCGATTTCTGGTGACATCGTGGGACAGGTCCTTATATTTTAATTTTCAATAAAATATTAGCGGCCTTATTTATAAAAATTATTAAGGCTTTATAAAGGGGTTTTAAAATAAATTTTCTTATTAAGCCTTTACAAAGCCTTAATAGTTTTTATAAATAAGGCTGTAAGAGTTTACTCAAAGCCTAGTATGAAAATCATTTGAACATAGCAAGCTGTAAATATAATTGTACAACTAGTCGAATCATTTATGGACTCTGGATAGATATCTTAACTGTATAAACATACAGATGTACATGCATATACTACGTATTCCACATGCTATATCATATTTTAATTTGATTATTAACTGCACAATGGTAGCACTGACATAACAACTTCTCTTTTGTATAAATGGCGCATTGTATAATGAAGCGTCTTTTGTATATGGAAAAATATATATGTGTGTATGTATGTACATATTTAGATATTTATATGTGTGCATGTATGTATATACCAAAACCAAAAGTATGTAGTATGCACACAGATACTCAGATGCATGCAGATATAGATACTTCTGCTCGTATGAATGCATGTGTGTGTGTATATATGGAACTACATATATTATTCTCACGCAATATGTTTGCACTTTCATGTTTTTACTATTCATTATTGGAAAAAATGTATTCTAGAGAAAGCTGTATGTGGTAATATGTATTATAAAAACGCAAAACTCATATCACAGACATTAACCAAACTCTGAATAACCTACCTACTATAAAAAATAAATAATACGGCTAAAAAGATTTCATTTTCTGTAAATTTAGATTTTTCATTTCAATTCAAGAATGCTACACTGCGAGCAAGTTCATTTTTTTATTCACGGAATAACTTTTCTTATAAACAGTAAAGCAGAATAAAATTAAAATGTAACGATAAAGGTTGTTAATTTTGACTATCGGTTATTAGGCACATGCATATATGTACATATGTATGTACATAAATGCGGAGTACATATGGATGTAAATATGTATATATGTATGTACGTATCTAAGTATATGGCAATATTTCGCGGAACAACTGCCTTAAAACTATTATGCATAAACTATGTTAACTACATATGTATGTATGTACATACATACATATGTATGTATATAAATACTTATTATGTACTATGTATTTATGCATGTATGTACATAGGTAAATGCTCTATTAAAAATATGGTAAGTATGTATGTATATAAGAGTACATAAATATGTATATAAAAGATTTATATATACACACATACATATGTACATATCTATAGATATACTATGCACATACGAATGTACTTAAATAAGTACATACATACATACATATGTATGTATGTAAATATAAAGTTAATTTTTTAGTTTCAGATAGCGTTCCTGAAGTTTTAATCCAAATAATGGCATCCCTTTAATAAGTACCTACTACATATTCTGAAATTAAAAAGTGAAGGAATCAATTTAAATCTTATACTCCTACAGACCATGTACATACATACATACATACATACGTATGTATACATACTTATGTACTATGTATGCATATATCTGCGGATGGACGGACATATGCATCTGCATATGTACATACCTACATACTATACCTATAATTAATGTACATACATATATATATATATATATATATATATATATATATAAATAGATGCTTATGTAGGTACATATGGAAGTATGTAGGTACATATGTATGTATGTATTTAAGTAAATATTTATGTATAAATAAATGGATGTACATATGTATATACAGATGCATGTACATCTGTAGATACATATGTATGTATGTATGCATGGGTGCATTTAAATATGTATACACACTTATATAAATATGTATATATGTATATACATACATATGTATGTGGGTATGTATTTAAGTAATTTATGTTTTTCTTGTAGAGATCATACATTTTCTTTTTAATGGCTGACTGTACTTTACGCGCCTTTTTTTGTTTGTGTGGTTGTTAACCTAAAAGAGGCATTTAAAGCGTTTGTGTGTTTATATGTATATGCATACATACATGGAGAAGTGTGTATGTACGTCATTAATACATACATATACATACGTATATGTATCTCTTTTTTCTTTGTTTTTTCTTTTAATAGTTGGTTCCTACATACATACATATCTAAAATATTAGTTGTTTTTTATTCTCTTATGTGTATAGACACATGCATACATATTTGGATGTATGTATTTACTTTTAACCGGCTGTGCCTTTCTCTTTTTTCGAATGAAAAAAAAAACTTAGGAACACATACTAGTGTATATCGTTACCTGAAATACAAACAGATGCAATTAACTAGAAATACAAAATCGATATTTAACTTAATACCGGGAGCAAAAAATATGTATATTATATACGCATAAGGACAAAAATATTCACACATGACATTATAATAAATATGTATATCAAACCATACCTCCTTACTAAATGCATTTATGTAGCAAAAAATTTTGTCTATACAAATTATTCCTTGATAAACTACTCAAAAACAAAAAAAAAATAAAATATTTGCCAAGCAAAAATAATGACTTAAATTTTGGCCACTAATCCCAATATAAAGGGAATATAATTATTCACACAGTGGTAACATTATTCACACAAATGCTAGTATTCACCTTAATCATTAAAGTTTTTATGTAATATGGCATCGCAATTTGCAAAGTGAAAACAGTTATTTATAGTAGGCGTCTTTTGAATCAAATATTTTTTTTTCATTATTGCAAAAATTGTGAAGTTTGTTAAAATGGGTCGAAAGCAGAAGGAAACCACGGAAGATGAGAGGAGAATAATATTGGAACTGCATAAGCAAAACAAATCGTGTGCACAAATTGGGGAAATTTTAAAGAGAAGCCGATTTACCATTTATAGGATCATTAACGTTTTCAAAATGATACAGACCTCAAAAGTCGTCCACATAGTGGTAGGCTTCGAAAATTGACCACCAAAGAAGAAATAAAAATTGTGCGAAAAATCAAAATTACACCTACACAGCTGGGCGCAGAATTGCTAGAAGAAATCGGAAAAGATATTTATCCCAAAACCGTTCGCAGAACTCTGCACCGTGCTGGTTAAAACTTCCGAATAGCACGAAAGAAGCCACTCATAAGAAAAACTAATCAAAAAAAGGGAATTGAATTTGCCAAAGCATATTTAACATATTTAATTAAACCCGCTGAGTTATGGAGCTCTGTGTTATTTACAGATGAGAGCAAGTTTAATATTTTCCAGTCTGATGGACGGGAGCGAGTATGGAGAAAGGAGAAAGGAAGGCAACAATATAGTAAAAACTGTAAAACATGGAGGGGGTGATGGTATGGGGCTGTATGTCGGCGGCAGGGATTGGTAGCTTGGTGTTTATTGACGGAACGATGGACAAGACAGTCTACCTTAATATTTAAAAAAAAATCTGCAGAGAAGTGTTCAGAAGCTTAATCTTGGTACTAATTATTATTTTCAGCAGGACAATGTCCATATGTGGATCATCCACCATGTGCCGCATATACTTCCAACTTCCCCACAGTCACCTGACATGAATCCCATCGAACATCTTTGGGATGAACTAGGCAGAAGGCTTCAAAAGCATAATATTTCCAGCAAGATCCAGCTCAAACAAATTCTCCTACAGGAATGGAAAAAAATATGAGAAGTTACAAAAAAATTGGTAAATTCAATGCCAAACAGGCTAAATGAAGTCATAAAAAGAAAAGGATTATCCACTAGCTATTAAATAATTGATTATTTTAATAACCAATATTAAATAACTATATGTGTGAATAATTATGTCCTCGCGAAAATTAGTGTGATATTTACTTTTATAAATTTATACTGAAGTTCTGTATTTTTAGTTTTTTGCTTTTTTCATGAATCTGTAAATTAATAAGCATAGTATAATAAAAAAATATGCATAAAACCAATTTACTTGCAGATATTGTTCCTCATTTATGATTGGTATGCGTGTGTGAATAATTTTATCATTTTGTGTATATGTATGTACGTAACTTGCACTTAAGAAATCAAAATAAATAGGTATAAAAGCAAAAAATTATCTATAAGAAAATTCATGTTTATAAAGCGGCCCATCCATTATACAATATTATTGCATATGTTGTTGTACATATTATAGTAGTTTTGACCTATACTATGCAATAAATGGCACAATATTTTCAAAGAAAATATTGCCCAATTTTACTGACAATGAAAAAGTAAAAAACATGTACATAATTACATATATATGTATGTTGCCTACCACATTACACAATTGCCTTGATTGTACAATAAAAATCAGAAGTAGTTTGATATTTGCCAATATATTGTGTCATCTTCAAATATGACTTGCACATTGGCGATATTATCGTACAAAACGTATGTACTTAATTAGGTAAATATGTATGTACGTGCATATGTATTTTAATTAGTATAATATACATATGTATATCTGTAAAATTATACTGATAATCTATTGACAAATTATACCCCAACTAATGCTATCTACTACATATTGACATTTAACATAGGCTTGTCCTACGAAATCTACCAGTAGACTGCATCAATACTGACTAGGTAGTTCTTGTGGGAACATGTGGCGAAAATGTCAATAGTAAGATTATACTGACTTACTATTGACGATATCATCACACTGTGGGAAATGTCCGTAGTAAAACTGTACTGATTCACTATAGAAGTTGTCATCACCTACAGGAAATGTCAATAAAATTATACTGCATAAAAACATGTAAAAAAGAAACTGTAATTCGGTCAGCAAGTTGGGATTTGGTTTGCCGTTTCTATTAAATATAAATGAAAAATTCAATGTTTCGTCGAATTATTAAAATCAATAACTTACGTCTGAATCTGGACTCACAGCAAATTTTTAACTGATCCCACAAAATCTTCTACAGGCTCATAAAAATGTCTACAATTAGGTAGACGCTCTGTTGACAATGTCTCCAAAAAAGTCGACGGAAGTGGTGACTTGGGGACACTTAACCCCACGCTTCCTTCAGGGTATGTATATACATTCCGTGTGGTACTACACCATGCAAATAACGTGACTAGTTCATACATGCATGTAAAGACTACTCCATAAAGGATCAGGACTAGTCCAAATATAATCCAAATGTGTGGATAAAACGTGATTTATTTGACATTACGATGCCCCAGGTCTAGACCATATGTTCCAACTTTGCATTACATAGAACCAATCCCAAAAATATACCATATATGAGGTATAATTTGTAAATGCCTAAGTAGAACGATGAAATGATTATGATCACGATAAGCACGAATAATTATCGTGCAGCATTGAATGCTTCTGTGAAAACGACATGGTCCATGTTTGATCTAGATTGGACCACGTAGGTAGTTCAATATTATTTGCAGGATATCTAAATACATATGTATATATTTATGTAGACTATACATTCTATAGTAAAATTCCTATTTGGCTAAAATACACATTACTATACATATCCATGGTCACAAGTAGGGCCGCCGTATTTTTACAAAGTTTAGTTTTTCAGCGATTCCAATACGTTTCACACAAACACACCTTATCACAAAAATGTATTGCCGTAATGTAAAAAAAATAACTTTTAATGTAAAAAATTGCTTTTACAAGCAGTTGTACTGTTTATTATTGTGTTTTTACCTTCTCGTGTAAAGCTAGTTATTTGAGTTTGAGTCTTTCTAGTTGTGATCAACGATATGTATCTATAAACACATGAGTACCAGGGATGGGAAAGTTGGAATAATTAAACGTTTATCAGCAATATTTGTAAGTCGAAAGTACTATAGCACCCCATTAACCAATTTAGCACTATTATTATTATTATCAAAGATATTCCCAAAAATCCAAGAAGTTCCCCCGCAACACTGAAAATCTAACAAATCTGCAGTAGCAGCACCTGGCAGTTGTTACCAGTATTTGTAACCCAGGTGAAGACACTACTTCTTCTTCTGGTATTTGGAGTGTTTGTTACGAACAAGACGTGTTCGCGACATCACTTGTAAATACTCATATACACGAAAATCACTACATCCAACGTGCTTATCTTATTATACAGCATTTAGTGTTGGTTTAGTTACTAAGCTTTACTATAATACATGCCAGAGCAATACGTTTAAAAAGTCAGACGTGTTTGCATTCAAGCTCTAATAATTGTAAATGGAAACCTTTTTCAGTTAACTGAAAAAAAAATAATGTTCATTCAATTGATTGGTCGCGAAATTCTTTGCACTTTTTATTTTTCGCAAAATTTAATTAATTTTTAGCGCTTTTGTGTGTTGTATGTGCTATGAAATAAATGAGTTTGTGTGCATGCAAACATAATTCTACACAAAATGCTACACGATTATTTTTCCGTGTAGAAATCAATGTAAATTTCCAAATGTGAAATTCCTTTAGAACTTCGTACCAGGCTTTAATTTGCAATGGTATAATTTTTTCCAACCCTGGTGCACATGTATCATGGTGCCCACCAAGGCGAATTCACATAAGGTGGTCTTAATTCACCAGCTGACATAGTTTCTCTGTTGTCAAATCAACCAAAACGTTAGGAAATATTTTGACAACAGGAAATTTTACACTAACAAATATACAAGGCGAATACGCAGAGTTGCAAATTAAGACCACCTTGTGTCAATTCGCCTTGGTGCCCACCGACGAAGGAACATGTTAAGAATCGTGTTTCCTTTTTAGTACAGACCAAGGCGAATTTAGTATCAGGTGAACTCTTCCCTACAACAATTTTACAACACAAAAAACAACACATAGTTTGCTATGCTACAAAACCAATCTGTCAAAAGATTTCTAAGGAAATTTTGACATTTTGGTTCAAAATGCTAAATTTGGCAGCAAAAGCTGATAATCAGCTGGGCTGATAATCAGCTGGGCTGATAATGTCACCTGATACTGAATTCGCCTTGGTACAGACGATGGAACCAAAAGCGATATATCAGTTCTTTGTGTTTATGGAATATATATATATACTAAGCAAATATACGTTATTTCAATATTCTTTTGTTTGCTTTTTTGTCAATGATTCTATATTATTTTCTTAATTTTTCATGTGCTGCTGTTTTTTAGATTTGTTTTGTATCAATCACAATTTATGTCATGTCAATTTTCTAAATTTTTATATTAATTTATATTTATATATGTATATATGTATATATTTTCATTATTTTCAACTCTCACCATTTTCGCTTCAATTTTTTATTTACTCCGCGAGTTGGAAAATCATTACATACAACAACTCAACGAAAATAAGACAGAAAAACCAGTAAACATCAATACAGATGAGAAACCAAAAAGGAAATATGTATGAATTTTAACAAGAAACATTGGTATCAACGTGAATTGGTCTTAATTTGCAACTCTGCGTATTCACTTTGTATATTTGTGTAAAATTTCCTGCTGTCAGAATATTTCCTAACGTTTTGGTTGATTTGACAGCAGAGAAGTTATGTCAGCTGGTGAATTAAGATCACCTTATGTGAAATCGCCTTGATTGACACACACGATGGAACATGTCCATGTTGTTACTAATTTTCCTTCGTCTATGGGCTGTTTTACAGTTTTTTAAAATGGTGCTGCCATATGAGTTTGCGCGTTAGCAGCCGCATAAATAAATATTCAAATTATAGGCCCTTGTAATTTTATATCGATAGCATTATTCTATTACTAAATTATGGTGTAACGCATTTTGAAATTTTTTTATTTAAAATCGTATAAGATGGCAGAAGTTGTGGCATATGTATGTACATATGTATGTCGGTAAAAATGTGTATCCATTCAGAGATGGGATCTATCACCAAGCTAACGATTAATAATTAAATACGCAATCAGCTAATTTTTATTTAAAATGAAGTTGTAATCAAGGCATATCAAACAGGTACACGTATCAGGCATATTGATCATCCGCTGATTTTTTGTTTACAAGTTTATAACGAAGAATTCGTTTGACAATTACTTTTGTGCCTTGTTTGATGCATACAATATTTTGACAATTACTTTGTAAAACTATGTGAGAAGCACAAAGTTGCCACAGTGTTTTCTCTAATGCGTGTACCTGTAGTAAATGTGCCTTGGTTGTAATCAAGGCGAATTCACATAAGGTGGTCTTAATTCACCAGCTGACATAGCTTCTCTGTTGTCAAATCAACCAAAACGTTAGGAAATATTTTGACAACAGGAAATTTTACACTAACAAATATACAAGGCGAATACGCAGAGTTGCAAATTAAGACCACCTTGTGTCAATTCGCCTTGGTTGTAATTAAATACGATTTAATATTTTTAATTAAAATTCGTATTAAATTACGTTGAAAGTACGGCAGCACTGCAAATTTACAAAGAACAGCTGCTTAACATAAATAAAAAAGTTAGGTTATCAACATGTAGAAAATTAAAATTGCATAAAAATCCATTTTATGAAACCAAATGAACATCATAATGCAATTTTCTATTACTTTATTCCATAATATGAAACTTTGTATTGTATATGTTATATATTTATGAAATTTAAACGAAATTCTTAATACGACCACATGATGTTCATGTGTATTCATATCATATAACATATTTAGTTTTCCGACTCTGCTTAAAGCAATGTAAATGTCTGGCATCTCTTGAAAAACAGAACATTGAAAACGACTACCGGCCGCCATTTTTCCATCATTCGTTCGGAAATAGTCGTGCGACAAGGGTGCGGTGCATTTAATCTCCATTTTTTTTTGACGAATTAAAATTTATTTGAAAATCAAATATTAAAAATGAATCGCAGACGTCCCGCACCTACTAACCAAAGGAAATTTGTACCTGGTGGTGTTTATGTAAGTTTTTTAATTAATTTTTAATATTAGTCACTTGTGCAGAGCAGCTTAGTCATAGAAAAAAATTCACATGTAATATTTTTTTATAGTTAAATATGTAAAATTAATTCCCTTTTTTTCTTTTTTTATAATTTGCAGCGAAAAAGTCAGTTTTATGGTTGAAAAAAATCAATAAACCAAATTCTTAGACTTTTTTGCAATAATCTTTAGAAGCGCTAATAATGTTTTTTTTTGTGTATACTGGTTTTTATAACCCAAGAGAGTTGAGATTTTTTGCGTATTCTTCCCTCCCCTTTTTCGCTCATTTATTTGTAAAGTACTCTGCTGCATGCATGGTACAATATTGTACCATGGCAGCATGGAAACAGCGATGTCTACTTAATAAAGCACTGCCAAGGCAGCTCAATCAGGTACCACCACAATCCAAGATACTATTTACATGTTAGAACACAAATCATTTGAAACTTATCTGCTTCAACTAACAAAATGCGTATGTTATTTGGTGTTCTAATTTTGGCATACCTGACTTTGAATATTTATTAATCCATTTTATCCAGCATGTTTTTGTTCCCAACACGGGTCTACTGACTAAAGATACTTTGAAAAGCCGGCCTTTGTTCGGGCTTAAGGATTTCCACCACTATGGTTTTTCCGAACACGGCGATGCTTAAAAGATTCGTTGTATAACTGCCATCGGCAGTGCTTGAAGGTTTTATATACCATGGTGTTACCCAAAACGGAGCTGTTTAATTATTTTATCCACCATGATTTTTCACAACACGGCGTTGCTTATTAAAGTTTGGTATTTCTCAAAACGGCGATACTTAAAGATTCTTTGCACATTTCTTAATTGATCCGTTACATTCAGAAATCCAATGCGCAATCAAAATTTATTATCAAACTAGACAATACTATTACTACTATGCCCCTAACTTGTTTGTATATTTCGATAGAAGAACATCTATCTAATTATAAGAAAATGTAAAAATCTCTAAATAAATTAAGGTAAAGATGTTTACGTTTATATTAGCAGTGGATCGAAAAGTACAAAAATATTTGTAATCGAATCTAGGTTGAAATTTATCGCAAAATCATTATGAAAGCGGTCAATGCACGTTTAGGGGGCCATTCACATATTACGAAACGCTATTTTCGGGGGTTTAGTTATCCATACTGTTGGTTTTCTTTCACTGGCGGTTGAGAGTTGGGAAGGGGATATATACAAACGCCTTCAACATGTTGAATATTGTATATTTGGAATAAATTTATTAACCCTAAATAGAACACGTTCTTTTCTCTCTGGGAGTTATATTAACTTAACAATATTTTCGCGTGAATGTAAACAGGTTTTAGCGCTTTTGAACGATTATTGGAAATCGTTCTATGTGAACTTTTGCTTAAATTACTAGTTTTGTGTTTTATAGCTATGAGCATTTTATTTTGTTAATTACTCAAAACACGATTGTACAAATTAATATTTCTATGAAAAGCTCTTCAATTCAACATCTTCATTTTCTTTTTTAACATTTTGTTTGAATATTAAATGGAGTCAACTTATTGCATTCATTTCTCGTGAGAAAATGTTTCTTTTTACAGAAGAAATTGGATTTAAAATTAAATAATTTGAAAGAGGGGCCACAATTGCTACATTCAATTCGATCAAAATTTCTATTAAAATTCGGATGAATTGTATTAAAATTTCGATTGATATGGAAGACCGTAATATGCCCCAAAATTCTATAACATGGTTTAAACAAAATGTTAAAATGCTATGTAGTCCCAGTTCACACACGTCAAGCTTTGTTGATCAACTCATAATTCAGCTGTAAGAAAGATGGAGACGGATATACAAACATCTCTTTTTTTCTACCAGCTGAATTGGAAGTTGATCAAGAAAAGTTGACGTGTGTGAACCAGGACGTACATACAATAATAAAGTATATGCATGCATGCATACATACATATGTATATTTGTATGTATGTATGTGTGTACATTAGAGATCGACCGAAGGCGTTTTTTTTGGCCGAAGCTGAACTTCGGCTAAAATCCTAAACTTCGGCCAAAACCGAAGCCGAATGTTTTAAATTTTAAAAATGATACCTGTTT
This sequence comes from Tachina lurida, assembly GCA_944452675.1. Taxonomy (NCBI): domain Eukaryota; kingdom Metazoa; phylum Arthropoda; class Insecta; order Diptera; family Tachinidae; genus Tachina; species Tachina lurida. The sequence continues at coordinate 89,160,069 of OX101755.1, forward strand.
TATATGAATTAAGAAAAAAGTTTGCTTTTTTGAGATCACTGACATAGCTGTAATATCTATTGGATACATAACAAGAAAAATAAATCTATTTTGCAATTTCTACATTGCTTTTTCATATGATCACTCACAAGAACGTCCAAGTAAAAGAAAATTGAAAGCAACAGGGTTGTATTTCAAAGCAACCCTTTCAAAACGTTAAACACAATAGAAACTGTCGGCGAGCAACGACCAAACATAATGTTATTTTTCAAGCTTGGAATGAAAAATATTCTGCTTCGGCTAATCGGCCGATTTTTGCCATAGGCCGAGTGTTGGCCGATTACCAATTTTTGGCCGAAGGCCGAAGCCGAAGCCGATTAATCGGTCGAACTCTAGTGTACATACATATTTATGTTTTCGGCTCACGAAACAATTTTTTTGTTATCCCTCTCAGATTATAGACTGCTTTTATGACGATTCCCGAAATGCCAAAAATATTTTTGACCGTCTATAATCTCTAGAGTTATAACAAATTTCTTTTCGTTACGAGCATACATATGTATATAGATATGTATGTATGTAATAAAATGTGAAAATTTGTAATGAATTTGTAATAGAATTGAAAGAAGAACACGAATCAGACACCGATTTCATTCCTTCAAACAAAAATAAACAAAACTTGTTTGGATATTTACATACATATGTACATACATACACAACTCTCAATTTGTAGCTGGCCAATAGTTTACAAATTTTGAATTTATTTCCACGATTGTTTATTTTGTTTGTTTGTGAATATAATGAAATACATACATATGTTTATAATAAGTCGCGTTTGGGTTTTTAGCTGCAGGAAGTGTTCATAACTATTCCTTAACTATAGTTTCAGTAGTAACAATGTACATAAAATAACATCGAAAGTAACCTGATGTGTGGCATAAAAATGTAATGATGAAGTCGTTGAAGCATCTGAGCAGGATTAAAACCGCCATTATTTGGGTTATTGGTAATTTTTATGTAAACTTTAGAATTAAAAAATGAGTAAATATGTACATAAATTAAAATTCTCCATTTTCATATTATTTAAAATTAGAAATATATAGGCCAAATTTAAATTATTATATAAATTTATTATATAAATATAAATACATACATATATTCATATATAATAATAATAATGATAATAATGATAAAAATAGTAATAATTATAATAATAATGTTAATAATAACAATAATAATCATAATAATAATTAATGTATGTATTAAATTAAATGTATTCAAATAATATAGCTGTTTATTTTTCATTTTTTCATTTAAAATAAAATATAAAAACTTTATTTAGGATCCAAATACTCCAACTACTCCAAGTACTCCAAATACTCCAACAGTTGCAAAGACAAATAATCAACAGCAAAACACGGTAGAAAAACAGCAAAACATGGTAGAAAAACAGCAAAACATCGTAGAAAAACAGCAACCCATCGCCAAGGAGGTTGTAAAGAATGATGTTCCAGCTTTGGAACCACCACCAGAGAACCCTTTCAAAGATTGTTCAATGAACTTCGAAAATTCTGAAGAAGTGGAAGATACTGATGGTAAAATCAAATTCAAGAAAATCTTTCAGAACCGCAAGAAAGCTTCTGGTATGTTGTTTATATGTATTTTATTATGTTATGATGATTTTGTTTGGTTGCATGTAGGGTTTTTTCCCGGGATTTGCCGTCCCGGGAATTCGTTTTAAAATTTACCGATTTCCCGGGATCCCGGGAAATAATAAAACAAATATTTGACCACTTTACATATAGAAAACAACTGCTTTCACTTTGGCATTTGTGAAAATTTATTGCGAGCAGCGATTTTTCTAACAAAGTTTATATTTAAAGATATATCTTGTCACATAAATTGATATTTTAAGCAGGAACAAAACAGTTATAAGAGAAATGGCGAAAGTTTTTCTAACCATTTATTGAATTTAAATAATGTTTATAATCGTAACCAATATAAGTGAGAATTATATTCTTATGAATTGAACAGGCTAACGTTCGTAACGCTTTTTAAGCCAAATTACATGTGATAATTATTAATGAACAAATAACATCAAAGTTAGTTGTAAATATTCTGACAAAAACACATAGTTGATCGGAACAGCCAGCCGTTTTCGAAGGCCACTAAACGTTCCTCATCAGCGTTCTTCTGTTTTTTTTTTTTTTTTTTTTTCACTGTGTGTAGTGTCAGTTGATGTAGAAGTGAGAATTCTTTTTTGTTATAAATAACTATTACAGCAACAAAAAAAGTTTTTTGGTTACCAATGACCGTTGTCGAAAGTAATTTTATTTTTCGGTTATCGCTACAAGAATACACATCGTATTTTAGAAGTAATGGATGCATTTCTGGGGCAAGATATTAAAATATCTTTGGAAAAGTTAACAAAACGGTCATAATAATATGTGGATATCTCACGATTATGTTTAATAATAACCTAAAGTAGATAATGGTTATTTTTTAGTAACCTTTTCTTCAGAAAGAAAAAAATAATTATTTTCGGACCCTGGTTTTAAAGTAATTTCTTGAAATCATTCTCTTTTTTTTTTGTTTTTAATAAAATTGTTTTACATGGAAAACTCAATTGTGTGGACGTTTTTTAAGAACAAATCTACTGTTTGTTTTTATTAACTATTATGTTATTACTTATATTTGTAAGTTTACTTTTTTGATCTCATATAACAAAGTTTTTCGTGTTGGAAAAACTAAAAGTTAAAAAAAATAAAGTTCTTGTTCTAAAGCCCAATTTGAATTAACATTCGAGTATTCATGTATATAAGATGTGTTTTAGTTAGTGTTTTAAGCTTTCTAATCAAATTTTTGTTAATACCTGGCAAATTTAATGTTTATTATTTCTATGAAGCGGGATCCCGTGATATATGTATAAAAAATTTCCCACTTTCCCGGGAAATGAAAAAGTCCGGGAAAAAACTAGTTGCATGCAATAATGGCCATCAATAATGATAAAATAACGTCAGACATTTTATTCACTTTAAAATGGAAATAATCGGCCCTGTTCTGTAAACCTATCGATTTGAAATCACACGATTTTAGAAAACTAACTCTGGCAATAGAAATATTTTTTAAAATTTTTCTATTATATATGCACATTCTCAAATATCATATCTGAAAGAAAATTATCGTGTATGATTTTAAACACGTATGCAGGACCATTATTAATTTTTTGCAAACGAGAAATTTACTCTGTTTCGATTTACAGAACAGGGGGTTATTATGTAATTCGATTCGAAACGAAAAGTGTTCGAATTTGTATGTTATTAACATTGCAATTCGCACATTTCCGTTCGATTCGGATTACATAATAACCAACCAGGGCTGAATGTTTGTTCGAACAAGTAAAAGTCAGTAATTGATTTATATTTCTGCTAAAAAAAAAATAAAAATGAGAAAACAATAACTATTTCAGCTCGAAAATATAATAATAATAAAACAATAAGAATTACATATAGTTTAGAACAATTAAAATGGAGTGATTGGCCACGTTCTTTCAAGTATCTGCAGCCTTTTGCATAATGAAAATATGGCATGAAGTCAGCTTGAACATGATCTTAACAAGTTTTGCCATACAATTTTTACAATAAAACTCACGCTAGGATTTAATAGTGGGTTAAAACTAAATTATGCGCCGATTTTTAAAATCAAATTGTATGGAGGAACTCGTTAACATCTAGTTCAATTTCGTCACTTATGATGCTAACTTCATGCCAGTTTTTCATTATGCATAATTCGTAATTCGGTTTTTAAGAAATTTTGCTCTTTACACGAGTTGAAAGCATTTTGAAGAAAATTTCTAACGTGTAAATCTAGCTTAAGGCTGCCGAAGTATAGGGGGATGTTTAATTTCATTAATAATGTATGTATGTACGTGTAGTGTTTAAATTGTTGCTAATTTTTTGTTATACATAAGGCTGTTAGTATAGTATATTATATATGTATGTATGTGTGTTAATATAATTCTTTTTAGTACGTATCAAGGAGAAGCGTATTCGACAAAACCGCCGCTTGCGTAAGACACTTATTCCCAAAAATGGCTTGATGGCTCTGAATGAACTGAAGGGCGTAACTATAAGTGAATTCACTATTAATAGCAACCCTGGTGGTGGTTTCACCGCATTGGTTACTGTAAACAACGTTCTATATGAAGGTCGTGGTAACTCGAAGGCAGCAGCTAAAAATAATGTATGCGAAAAAGCTTTGCGTGATTATATTTTAGCTAAATTACGCGAAAATCCACGTATACGCAAGGGCGTCGTCACCTCGAATAATTCGGTTTGTAATGAACCAATGGACACCAGCGACGACAACACACAAAACTCAAACAATGCAGTTGATGACGCAGATGATGTTCCAATGATCAATTTGGCCTCATTTGCTATATACAAACTGTTCAGTGATTGGGAAAGCGAAGGTTATGTAGTTCCCGAAATGCATCCAACAGCTGGTGGTAATACGAGCGATAATGAGGGCTCGACCGCCCCGAAGGAACCAAAAAAAACACCTGTACGCAATGAGTTGCCACCAAATTGGGAGGCTATGCATCCGGCTTCATTATTGTGTGTGGTAGGTAGTGTCGAATTTCTGTACAGAAATTGGTTTATAAAACCCATTTATTTTTTTTATTTCATTTTAAACAGATGCGTCCTGGTGTCACATACGTTGACAAGGGCACTACTGGCGAGAGACCAAATGTTTTGCAATCTTTGAGTGTAAAAGTCGATGATCAAGAGTTTGTAGCTTCAGGGCGCGCTAAGAAAATGGCACGTCGAAATGTAGCAGCTTTGGCTTGTAATACATTGTTCAACACTAGTTATGAGCTTGAAGTAAAGGTAGAAGCTGCAGCTGCTAACTAAAACACTCTAGGTCTACCACATATATAGTATTATATAATCGTTCATGATGCAATTTGACAAGATGATATTTAATGCTTATGCGCGTTTGACAACATTATAAATAACCAATTTTCTTAATGTAATAACTATAGTCTCCTTCCTCCCCAATTTCAAGTTTAATTGAACAAACCATTCTTAGACATTGGTTTAAAATAAAATAATAAAATATATATTTCTGGAATTTGTTTTATTTAGCAGAAGAGTAACGAGTTTTTGACCGGAAAGGGCAGTGCGGACACTATTCCCTTAAAGCTCAGAATTGATTCTTCTGAGGATGTAACGAATAAAAAATGTCTTTACATTTTAAAGAAATTGAATGACTTCAGAAATAGACTGGAGAGCGAGTAGATAAACCCCAATTTTTTTGTATTGTATTGACGCGATGTCGAAGTTGTAAACTGGAATGAGGGTGATTATGTGTAAATTTAAAAACTTTTAATTTCAAAATTTTAAATTTCTGTTTCAAGTATGTATGTAATTCGGCTGATTTTAATATATTTTTTTAAACGTTTTTCGAAACAACATGCATTATGCTGAGTGTCTAGTTACTAGAGGCCATGCTTTTTTTTCAGTGGACCAGCACTGATACAACCGCTTTTAAGCATTTTCTCCATTTGGTGAGTTACACATTTCTTCAGTAGACTTTAACCAAAAAATTCTTGAGAAAAGTTAAAAATAAAACCTCAAACTTCCTACAACCTTCTCGCACTTAGTTGCCCATTAGATTGCCATATTTTTACTTTTCTGATAAAGGACAGAATTTCGGATATTTGTCCACTCGTAATATTTTTTTTTCGTATATTTATTTATTGTATCTTCAAAAATGAACTAACAATAAGTAATCAAATCTTAAATCTAAATATAATTATTAGGCCCGACCAGTATAGGACATAAACTTAGTGATAGTTATAAATTTAAGATTTGATTACTTATTGTTAGTTCATTTTTGAAGATACAATAAATAAAAATGTATATGAAAAAAAAAAAAAGTTATAAATAATACATAAGTAGTGATAATCAAAAAGGAAAAAAAAAATAATATGGAAAACAAATGTAAAATAGCAGATTGACTGAAATGAGATGACACCTTGAGGATGACGAAATGAAATGCATAGGAGATGTACGAAAGAAAAACTGGGCAGAAGTTTTGATCTCAGTACTTTGTACGGCCGAAATCTTTGGGTTTTAACTTGGTCTTGTATATGCAATTGTAGTTAAACACACAATTAGTTTAAAATAAAATACATTACAATACATTTAATTTTATTTAATTAGAGAAGACACCAATGTTTCTGAAATTTATCATTTTGAGGAAAAAATACCGACTGAGGTCGCTCGAAAGCCAGGGCGTACATCTTAGATTTCTTGCTTATTTCTTGGTCAAATATCTAAAGAGATAAAAACATGTCAACATACTATTGTAGATATAGCATAATATCGACTTACATCATCTTCCTTGAGTTCCAAGACCGATGATAAATCCCATTCATGTTTTGGTAATGGCTGATATATAAATCTGGCAGCTGTTGCCACTGAAGGTATAGAGTGCTTTTGTAAAGCTACAACTTCCCAAAGGGAACTATTAATGGCATTCGATTTTGTGGGTTCCCGCACTTCCATTATGAAGGGATCTTCAGCGACTTGAATTTTTTTAATAATAAGAGTAAATAATTTTATTTAAACAAATAGAAAATATGATTTATACCTTCTTCTGGATGTTGCGCGCATATCAACGATTTTAAGCCACTATGTCTTAAAATCAAATTTCCTATGAAATACAATATTATAATGGCATCTTGAGGTGGTGCTATTAAACTCAAGCGCGCCAAACGTTTAACAAAAGCCGCCACTAAGGTTTCGGGTAGATGAGTAGAAGACAAGAAAATATCAGCCAAGTAGAATAGTCTGGCTTTAAATTTTGTGTGAAATATTTCAGGTTCAAACATACTGTAGAGTTTCTCATATATGTTTGGATAGGTAATGTTGTGCTTCTGAATCAGCGTAAATACTCCCTGCAAAGCCAAAAGCGATATTGCACCACCTAACAAAAGAAATTACATATATGTATCTATGTACTTAAATTTTGTTACATGGGGTATTATACCAACCACAATCTAAAGAGTCCATTAAAAGATCTGTTAAAAGAACAGGGTTTTCCAAATGTGGAAGTACGCATTCCAGTAATGTAATTAACATTTGTTTGTGCACACTTTCTGTGATATCCTCATCTAACCACAGCACTAAATTATTCCATACTTTATTTACACAATTTCGGGTGGCAGCGTAGCGTACTTCTGAGCCGGGTGCTTTTTTCGACAAAGGACATAATAGTTTATTTTTTTCCTGCAAGCTGTTGGTGATAGGTAAATTTTTTAAAAGTTCGAGATAATTTAAGGCTATAATTTCATTTTTAAATGTCGACTTTTTCACAAGGTTTAACAAAATTATCCAACAATTTTCAACCACATCTAAATAATCTGCATATTTCTTAAAGCTTTCTAATGCAGCAGTCTGGATACGTTGTGCTAAAACAAGTTTTTCCAAAACTTTGCGTAAACGGTGACAAGGAAATCTTATGGCATCAGTAGTACTAATGGGATTTTTACCCTCCATTGCTAATACATTCATACATGAAGCTAAAGCTTTAGAAGATTCTTGGGGTTTTCCATAATCGATTAAATCCAACATGAGCGTCCAAGTTTCTTCATAGCGTTCATTCAACCAATCACGGTATTTGGATTCGGCATCATTGACGGAATTTTTGGTCTTCAATAACTCCCTTCTTCTTAAGAGTTCTACGAACACTACCTCCAAAGTTAACAATGGTGATGTAATGCATTGCTGCGCTTTTGAGCTTTTCTATAAAATTTATTTAAATTAGTAAAAGGAAATTATATATGTGCATATGTATGTATACGCATGTATGTACCTTCAAAAATTCTATGATTTCGACGAGATTGTTGGCTTTAGCTCTGTTGTTGAGGAAGTCATTAGCTTTATCACGAAGTTCCTTGGATATTTTATTTTTAAAGGAATTGAAGTTTTTATCAGCACTATCCATTTTTAAACGATTACTGTATTTTATTATTTTTATTACTAAACAATATTCAAAAATATGTTATATACTGTTTGTTGAATAGAACACGTTTGTTATGATAAATTATTTTTTTATAGGGTACCACCTGATAGCGAAGCCTATATATATTGGCGGTCGGCGTCGGCTATCTCAAAATATACTTGGCGGCAGCTAAGCGAAATGTGACGGTGTTAAGCGGTCTAGACACGGTCAAAATGCTCGCTGTCAAGTTCGTGTACGTGTGCTTGTCGGCTTGATGTTACCATGCTTGATGGCCCATCAAGCATTCATTTTGATTTTGTGCTGTTCGTTTGTATTAAAAAAATATATAAAAATGTCTAAATAAAGAAATTTAATAAAAATAATGGCAGCACTATTTACAAAAGAAAGAGAAAAGTGAAATAAAAAGTGCCAACACTTCTTCACCAGTCAAATTTATGTTTTTCTTCTTTTAATTCCGATTTGTTAGCAACCGTTCACAATGGAAATAAAATTATAATGAAAATTTGTTCGTGCTTGACGGGTTAACACATACACGTATATAAAAAGTGACAGCAAGCATGCCAAAAATCTGGAAAATCAAAATTTTTTGATTTTCCATCAAGCGTTGGTGTCACACATACTAACAAATTTTCACTCATACTATAACCAATCTCAGCAAGCATTTTGACCGTGTCTAGACCGCTTTACAACCAATCAAGGCATAACAAACAGGTACACGCATCAGGCATATTGCTCATCCGCTGGTTTCTTGATTAACCCCCTGTTTGTTTATAATAATATTAGTGAAATTTTGTTTGTATGAATCACACCAACGATGCTTGAAGCAAAATCTGAATTTTTTGATTTTTGCACATGCATGTATGCAACACAAACATAACAAGATAAACTACTCAAATCAGTGGGTTATACAAAGAACTGTCAAATTCTATACGTAAAAAGTTTTTGTATGTAGCTTGACAATTGCCTTGCAATTAGCTTGTAACAAGATGCTATTAATTTATCGTGCAATGCATGCACGTGTATGCTCCTTCGTATGTGGGCTTCGTAGATATGCGGCAATGCGTACTTTACATACTCTGGCACCACCGAGAATTTAATGACGTGTGTCAAATATTTATTACACAAATAGACAGCGATGCCAATTTAACGCGTTTCGCGCTAGATCTAGCGCGATTTAACTACTTCAACGCGATTTTTTTCGTCTTAGCGCGTTTAATAAAAAAAGCGCTAACTTAGCGCGTTTTGGATAAAATGAATTACATCCTTTCAATTAATTTTTTTTTGCTTTTTGTATAAATTTATCAATTTTCTAGTATCCAAGACTCTGATAAGTTTTTTTTAATTTCGTTAATGATTCAGCTGTTGGAAATAAAATTTTCTTGCCTTTGATTAGAATTTAAAACGCATTTTAATACTGTAAATGGCAAATATCCTTAAATTTCACAACTACAAATATTTAGTCGTACTCGTGACCAAAGGAATGTATATAACTTATCAAGCATCTATTATAGCTGAAGTAAAATCATTTCAATCGCAAAACTACTCGCCATTTTATACGAGTATGTTAAAGAAACTTAAAATAAAAACTAAGGATTTCTATTATTTGGGGATTCTGATTCTGTATTAAAATATTTAAGTTATTAAGGATATAATTTCGAAGAAGCAATATTGCAAAATCTTAAAAGAGTTCCCAAAAAGAAGTATATTTACTAAAACATACAGCGACTTTTATTAAAATTTAATATATCGCGCAGAAAAATAGCGCGTTTTGGCTATAAATAGTTGACAATGCTGTAACTCAGCGCGTTCTAGCGCATTTTGAGAAGGAGAATAGCGCGTTTGGGTTGTAAATAGTTGGCATCACTGAAAATAGAAGTTCACGTTTATAAAACAAAACAAAATACAGAAGAATTTCCAAGATTTTGTAACAAAAAAATTATATGTAATACAATAATATGAACGCTAATTCAGAATTGGAGCCTGTGCTAACTAAAGCTGCCTTAGCTTTACTAAATAAACGAAATGATTTTAAAGCAGTTGTTTTTGAAGATTGCAAATTCCGCACGTCTATGGGCCAAGCTGACAAGCGGGCGGAAAAGGACGTTCAAAAGAGTAACCATGAAGATGAACATTTCGATATAAAAAAAGCTCGCCACGAAGTTCAAAACTTTGCCATGAACAATCAAAGAGTTCAAAAAAATCAAAAGAAAATGCTTATTCAAAAATTAGTTCAATTAGGTGCTAAACCACCAAAAAAAGCATACAAAAACTACAAAGATCTTTTAAATGAGCGAAAACGGCTGAAAGAAATTAGAGAAGAAAGGAAAAAGTTCCACCAGTTGGGTAAAAATCAAACGGGAGCCGCTTCAGTTAAATGTCGCAGTAAAACGAAGCTAGATAACCAAAATAGGAAGAGACCACCAGTAGCGGCTATAGACCAATACTATGGTGTTGTTAACCCTAAGTTAAGAAAGAAAAAATAAATATGTATGTGTAAAGAAACCTTGTATTGAATTTACGTTTACACAGGCAGTGATATGTATTTCGGATTTGTCGTAAATTGTCGTAGTCGAAATACACGAACAACGATAACGCCCATTTACGACGGCGTATTAAACAGTTGAATACAGAAACGTTCAAGGTCTAATATACTTTGATATTTTATTAGAGTATTCAAACTGCATTATACATTTACAACCTTATGTATAAGAATAAACTGGCATGAAGTTATGCCAGCCATACACTACACAAGTGTGGCACTGTACAGTGCGTTTGTGTATTGTATGAGGGTGGTTGTGCTATTTACGCAGTGAAATGGGTAAACATCAAAACGATTTTGATATTTGCTCAAGTTTGAAAACTGTACAGTGAACTTGTGTAGTGTATGTTGCAAACACTCAGTTGTGTCGTAATTTTTTAAGAGTTTAAAACAAGAAATGAGCGCAGAAAAAATATTCTGGACAGAGTTCCTAGAATTATACAAAGTATCGCCTGCATTATGACGCATTAAAATAAAAAATGTTTTGTGATAAAAACTGCACAGTTTACTCGTATAGTGGGTGTCACATGCATAGTTTATGCAGTGCCAGACTTGAGCACTGAACTTGTGTAGTGTATGGCCGGCAGTGGCACACAATTTGACATAAAAAATCAGCGCATAAAGTAGTTTTAATCCACTGTTAAATCCTCGCGTGATTTTTAATATGAAATTGTATGCTATGCTAACCTTATGTTAAGCTGTTGTGTACCGTCACTGTCCTATCTATGTTTGGTCTCCGTCCGTTTGCGTTGACGTGAGCACAAAACTTAGAAGTGTGGTAGCATGGTAAAATATTACATTAATGTGACGGGCAAATATTTTGCGAAAAGTTACGTGAATATTTCACGTACATACATTTATAAATCCATAATAAAACAGAAAAATATAAAATCATGAGAAGTGTGAGGAATATTCAAAATATGTTTAGACGATTTCCACATACTGCAGGAGCCACCAACAGTCCAAGTGCGTCATCTCCATCCATCAGCAATGTTAAAGGGCTGTCCAGCAACTGTGTCAAACCAGTGTCGGAACCCGTTGGACCTGGAGCCTCATTAACTGGCCAATATAAAGTTCCAGAATATTTTTGTTTTAATCGATTCAGCTTTGCAGAAGCCGAAATTGAAATGGCCAAATATCGTTGTCCACAACCTTCGGCTTTGAAAAAGTAGATGAGAGCGGCAAGTCCGTAATATTCAATGGAAAATAAAACATAAAATATGTATATTACTATATAAAAAATCGAGTGTTTATTTGATACAATTAATTGCTAATTTAAACAATCATTTCCAGTTCACGAGCATAAAATATGGCCTGTTCTGCAAGCTCAACGGATGGTAAAATTTCTTTTGGCTTAATCGATTTGTCCACGAAACTGTAAACATTATCTGCTCCAAGAATCCAATTTCGTTTCTTGCCAAAAGTCTTGACATCTTCAACAGAATTAAGATTAAGACGCTTTCTAGCCTCCTCTATAAATATTTTTTCATAAGCTTTTTCAATGCAACCCGCGATTTCATCACGGACTGTGCACTGCAAAATATCCATAAAATAGCAGTAGATTTCAGATGGTGCATAGCTCTGAAAAAAAAAAGAAATAATCTTAAAGATCAAACGGGATAATGAAACCTACCTTAGCTTGGAATATTTTGTTATAACGTCCCTCCATTATGTATTGTTCCAAAGCTAATATGGGACATATAAACTTGTTAGAATGAATAATTTCCGCCTGTAGCAACTCGAGTTCGGTATGAAATTCTGAAACACGATTTACCGACAGGAGATATAAAAGATTTAACCCCAATAATTTATACATATTTTCAGGTTCGCCAATTTGATGCCTGCGAAATGTTTGGCATTAGTAGGCACATTTAAAGAAACACGATTGTACAGGTATACTTACTTGTAATCAAAGTAATAACACTTTAATTGTGACATGTACCTCTCAAAGGCTGGAATATCCTTTGAAACTACACTATATTCAACTGCGATTTCCAAAACATTACGCGACAAGACCATTTCGTTTTTCGATGGTTTGACATCTTTCGTCGGCAGAAAAGACAACTTTGTCAGGGCAATCTAAAGAGGATAAACATTGAATAAAAGTTATTTTAATGTTATCTGTGGAATACCTTCAATTGATCCAATAGTTGACCGCATTTTTTAATATTTTGAGATTTCTTACTCCATTCCGCTCTAAGTTCTTTATACAAAGTTTCAACTTCAGTTAAATCAGACATTTTTTTTAATATTTCTTGAAAATTTTCAGTAAATGATTTGCAATTTTATTAGTTTGCCGTTTGGTTTGTATTGTCAAATCTCTTGTTTTCATTAAGTACGGATGTATGTGTTTCAATTGTCAAGTTGACATTTGACATTTTCTACATGACAGCTGCTGTTAGAAGGAATTTAACAAATACTACAAATTATGTGTATTTAAATGCTCATATTACTGCACAAAAGAATTTTTAAACTAAATAATTAAGAAAATTGCAAAATATTGGTTTCATTAAAAAATCTTAAGAAAATGTGTGTATAAGCATATTTGTAATAGATTTGAGATTCTGTGATCCGCCATTTTCTATCGAAATGTGTATGTTATTCTATTACATTGCTTATGCAAACTTACCACATTATGTATGTATATGTAGCTGTTACTGTCTAGCACACAGACAGCAGGTTTGTACTGTCAAATAGTTGCCAAAACTAGCAAGTGCCATCTTTTTTCTTATCGAATAAAAGAGAAATTACCACCTATTCAAGTGCTGCCGTACAAAATATCGTAAAGCGTTGGTCGACATCCTATAACATTGCAATTTTATTGATAATTTTACTTGAAAATACTGAAAAATAGGACGTACTTTTATATAGATGATGAAATTAAAGAATTATTTCAATAATCAAGAAGTGATAAAATAAAAATCAAATATATTCGACTTCGTAATTTGCGTTTTTTGTGAACGAAATCACACCGAGAAAAATTTTCGATAATTTTTGTCAAAAGAAAAAAAAAGTAATTGTGCTGTACATTTTTAAATGGATTGTTTATATTCTGAAAAATTAAATATACATACATAAATAGTAATAAAAAAGTAAGTTTTATTTTTATAGCTAAAACCAATCATGGTTAGCTATGCTATTGGTAAAAAGTCCGCGCAATAGATTCAGGCTGACTGGATTAAATTTGTGTCTTATGTGCACACATACGTATCTACAATTATTGTGTATTGTACAATCCGTGCGTTTGTGTTGTATTCATAAAATTGTGTGTATGTGTGTATTATTTTGGTCTGTTTGCAGTAAGTAGTTTTGTTTTCATTTCAGTGTACAGTAGGGCAAAAAGATACTAATACTTTTTAAAATATCATTGAACATTAATTTGTTATAAAATTAATATAAGCTTTAAATAATTGATGAGCTTTCAGAATTGTGCGTAGTAAAAGCTGTAATTAAATTTGTATGTTATTCGGTGTGAAACTCCCGCCAATTCTTATGATATGGGTTGCCAGAGTGTTGTACCTTATTGTATATATAGGTATAATTACGTACATATAAGTATGTATGAGGATGTAAAAAAAGTATTGCAATAATATAAAACAGAATTTCAGAAGATTAGTTTTGTCGAGATGCAGAACTATTTTATTAGCTGTATAAAAAAAACAGTTTGTAATCATACAGGCTTATTTATAAAAAAATATTAAGGCTTAATAAAGGGTTTATGAAACAGCTTTCCATACAAGGCAGATAGTATATAAATAATAGTAAACTTCAGTAATTGGATTATCTCCGCAGACATTTTGTGTTTTTGCAGAGTAATAGAAACCCACAGCTTCTATGCCCCATTATAAATTGTCTTATGAAAGATCATTTACTGTGAGTCGCCAAATGTTTGAATTCATTACCACGAACTGAACTGGGGGTCTACCCTGTAATTTGAAACGAAATAAAGTTCTTTCGAATTTGCGTGCTATTAACATACAAATTCGAAAGCATTTTCTTTCGAATTACAAAGTGGACTCCCTGATCTAGATTCTGAATTTATAGTCTAATGCATGCGCATTAAATAAATAAAATATAACTTGTAATTTATATAGTTCCATTTAATAATTTATTTCTAGTTTATTTATTGACTACATGTTTAATTATACTAACTTAATACTTGTAGTAAACCAACTACACATGACCCTATGGGATCGGTTGGTTATTGTGATAAATACCTACATATGTACATAAATAAAAATTCATACTGTGAGATGATTTTAATTCAATAAATTATTTAAATGTATGCATGTGAAATTAAGAATTTATATTTGCTTTATCCTTACTACTTTTTCTTTTAGTCCATCTCTACTACGGTTTCTATGTAAAAAATGCGTGTTGGAAAAAAACCCAACCCCGTGGAAATTAAAAAGACACGTTCCTGTGTAGTGCGTTTAGAGAAAGTTTCCACAACTCCTCCAAACAAATCACCTTCCCCTGAAGAAAATAGGAGCTCAACACGTATTAATCGTTTAACTACAACTTCAATGGGAGCAACATCTAAAGGACGACGGGGAGGAGTATCCCAGCAAGAAGATAAATCGATCAGTTCAACAGCTAGAAAAAAAGTCGTAATAGGAAGTGTTAGCAGTCATAGCAATTTACAAACACAACAACAACAAAAACCATTAAACAGCAGCATGTCTAATATAAGATCAAGCCAAAAAGTTAGGGTAACACCTCGACCACACAAAACACCTCCGCCATCTACACCACCTAGAGAAGAATCTCCACCACCTACAATTGCTGCTGGCAGATCGAGACGAGCTATTAAACCGAATCCTAAATATGCCAGTGAAGATATGGTCACACCAAAAGTTGTACGCAACGTGGCGTTGATGTCCTCTTCTACAAGTAGAGGAGGAACAAGCGTGCATAGTAAAACACGTAAAGCATCTACAAGTTCTGATGATTTTTATAATCGTAATTCAGAAGATGAGTATGAAAAATACGCGGACAATGTGGAAGATGATAATGATGAAGACTTGCATAATGATAAAGCTTATCAAGCTAGTGAGAAAGATGACAATGATTCCGATTTTTCAGTAATTGAAGAAGCTCCTGTGCGGTCTTCCCGAACACGAGCACGTTCTAAAAGAAATCAAGTGACTACACATATAATAACCCAGCATAATGACAACAAATTGCCAACACAACCAACCAATATAAAACGTACTTCAACCACAGTTACAACAAACACATCAAATATTCGTTCTGCACCTTCACAATTACAACAGATAAGACGTTCTATAGCTTCTGCCAATGCTCAACGTAATTCAAATATGTTAACAGGTAGCGGAGGGGCGGCTCAAAAACGTAAATTGGAAGAAATTACAGATCCCAGTGACAATGAGAGAAGCTATTCTGTAAAACGCAAACAATTATTATTTTCCAACTCATCAAATGTTAACGTTAAATTACCAGTTAGAGAAAATAGATTTAATATGACCTCCACTCCTATAAATAAAACTCGTTTGATCACACAGACACAAGTTCACAAGACGCAGCAGCAAACTATAAATGGTAGCAATAAGTTTAATAACGCTCTAACAGCATCCCGTCGGCCAGCGGAAATCGCTGCTAAAGCTAATTCAGAGACATTTGCCAAATTATCTCTGAGACAATCAGCTGCATCTGGAAATATCAATCAAAAAACAAATAACCAAAACCCTCTTGAAACGCATGCAAAAATACTATCTTCAAAAGCACACAAATTCCGGAGTGATTCACCGAAAATACTTTTACAAAAAGAAAGGCAAAATAATGGAGCTGCGATATCCATATCATCATCGTCTTCCAGCTACTCTTCATTAAATACTAAAAGTAAAACAAGTGAAAATTCGAAAGCCCTTAGTACGCAGTCCACATTGAAATCAAAAACTACAACATCTTCACAAAACTCGAACGCCATTAAATCGGATTTTATACATGAAATTAAAGATGATTCTCCCAATTCGACTATAGATGACTTCGAAACAATGCCTACTTTTACAATTGTTAATGTAAATGACATTATAAATAAGAAAGGCGACGTTCTCATTACAAAATCAAACAGCAATAAAACGCCAACAGTAATAGAGTTTTCGGAAAGTATTAGCTTGGACGATGATGATGATGATGATGATAACAACTTTAATGATGATGATGAAGTTGAGGTGGCTGCAGCACCTACTCGACAAAAGCAAATTTTATCAAAGAAATTACCAAAACTACCAAGTCTTAATAATAGAAAGGATATTGATAATAAAAAATCTACGGCTCGCCCGAACGAATCATCGAGGAAACAAGCACAACCCACAACTTCAATGAGTTCCTCCAACCAAGCACCACAAATACTTAATCATAAATTGGGGTTGCGAAACTCTTCCAGAGTTACCGCAAAAACAACCACAACCTTGACAGCCACGTTAAATACTCAAGAAAAACCTGCACCACGTATTTTAAATTCGATGGTGGCTAAAAAAACCCAACCGGTTAAGCCGATGATTGCAAACATGGAAGATTCGGCTGATGAAAGCTTTCCTCTGTCTTTGGATGAAGATGATGACGAGCAGGAGGAAACTGAATACGAAATAGATAATCGGAATCAAAAAGTATCACGTATGAATGACAAAGTTCGGAACAGAGAGTATCAAAATGTAATGGAAGTTGATACCGAAGACACAGAGTCTCAAAATACAGAGGAGGACGATATAATGTTGCAAACATCTAACGCAGCTGATGCAATTCACTCTTCTTCCAAAGTTGCAGCCTTAGGACCCAAACAAGATACAGCTCTACAACGGAGAAGGCGTGCGGCAGGCACATCAAATACTCCCATTATTGTAAGTAGTAATAAAAAGCGATTAACTCCGGCTGCGGCAAAAGAAAATTCTTCAGCTGTAACCAACCAACAAGTCAGCGATACAACCACAAAGCCACCCATTGCTTCAATGTTACCTGCACGCAAATTAAATACCGAAAAGGTCGTTATTTCTAAGCAAGGTGATAAAATTATAAAAAAAATAACATGCTTTGAAACGTGGTATGTCATTAATATGCCGCCTGTTGAGCAAAACCGACCAACGATCATAAAAAATCAACTAGAAATGCCTTTAATACGCTTAGCTAACAATGTTGAAAATATTTGCCTGCCAAACAAACTGTGGAGTAGCAAAGTGACTCTCTATGAACTTTCGCCCCAAACTCTTGCAAAAGGCACTTTTGCAACTTACACAGGTGACCTGTACGAGCACAAAATTAGTGAAGAAGATCGTGGTAAATATCAACCTTCTTGCGTTATGTTTCGTAGATCAATTGGGAAAAGTCAAGTGTCACGAATGCCTTATGATCGAGCAGTAATATTCAAGAATAAAACATTTTATACGAATATTGAAGGTAAAAACGTTCGTTTAGTTGGAGCACCTAGCATAGTAAATAGTGAAAGTGAAATAGAAATTTTGCTAGAAGTAGTGGATAGCCTAACGCTTCAAAGTGACTTTATTGAGCATATTTCTATAGTGCAGTAAAAACTGTTTAAGCGTTAAATGTAGATCGAAGTTTACATAATTGTGCACAACAATTGAAAAAGTAGGCAAAGTTAAGGAAATAAAAAACCGGTCTATTTCTAAACTCATCCTTCAAATTGTTAAACTATCTTTTTTTTTCTGTTGAATATAAAGACCCTTAGTTTTAAATTATTTAAGTTATAAATATAAATCAAATTAAATATAAAACAATATAAATGTAATTGAATTACGTAAAAGTAAATAATGTAAATTTAACTTCAGTACATTTTAATTAAAAAATTAAAGCTAAAAATTTTATAATAAATAAAAATATATAAAACTGAAACTAACAAATTTTGGAGAACAGCAAAAACAGAAAATATGTTATATTTTAATGAACATTTGTCATACAAACTACATACATAATTTTTTTTATCATTACATATATACATACATATATACGGATCTATGTATATGGATATGTATGTATGCATATACATACATTAGATTTATAACATAATTATTAAAAATTAGTTTTATATCTTAATTTATAATGTAAATTAAATATGTATAAAATAACAAGTGTTGAAAAATTTTTTAACAACTTAATTATATTTTATTACAAAAAAGTTCTTGCAATTCAAAACGTTTTTTAATTTTTCCATAATGATTTGAAAGGAGGGTTTAATTTTATCTTATCAAATTTAGCTTATTTGTTAAGTTATATACATGTATATTATTTCTAATAACATTAAAATGTATATTTGAATTCAAATAAAAGTTTATTAAAAAATTAATTTTCATTGACTTGGCAACCCAATTCTTGCAGTGTGTTCAGTTACTTCTGTAATAGTCAAGAGTTGTATTACAGGAACCACAAAAGTAGTCAATGCCGGTAAACCCTAATATGAAGTTTGCACTGAAAAAAATTATTAGATATCACGATTTGGTGACTATGTATACTTTTTATAAAAGCTGGGAATTTACAAATTTATTTATATTATTAGTATCGCCTTTTGTGAAGTACATAGTAGATAGTGTTTCGGTTTCAACGAGACCACTTTCAAACTACATTAAACTTTTGTTTTTAAATTTTGTCTACTTCAAATTTATTACAAATTGTTTTGGGGGATATTCAAGTTCATTAAGTATACATACATAATTGTAAGTTTCCTTAATTTAGGTTATCACTTTCTGTTTTCCAATACAAACGGAAAAATTTTCCCGTATCTATTTCTTATCTTTGTTTAACATTCCAATAGCGAAATTCCTCAACCAAAGTTGCGGTAACATGCATTTTTTCTTAGAAAAGTTGAGCCAACAACATTCATCCACACATCCAATAAAAATTATCACTGAAAACAAAATTTCAGTCAACAACTTTTTTCTTTTAGTTAATTTTAATTATTATTGTTCATTTGTATCTGTATTTATAATTTGATCAGGCTAAAGTTCGTATCGCTTTGTAAACTTTTTTCTTTGATTCATTAAATTTCTTTATTAACTTCATTTTCAATAAACGTGCATACAATTTTATTTATCAATAATGCAAAAATCGTCAACACAGAAAATTGAAAATTTTTTTTTTGGATCAGCGATTTATGTATTCAAATATCCAAATCATTTTTTCTGTGTATGTACCTATGTAGTTCCCTTCAAAATGTTTAGGGAGGAAACTTGCCAAAAATTCTCCCCCATTTTTAGAATATGTGCCTACTTTTTTCCGCGGGAATTTTTAATTCATAATAGGGGAAATGGGGAAAAATTGCCGAGGAATTTTCGTTCATAATTGGGCTGAGCATTAAAAAGTCTTACTCCTCCCATACAAGGAAGAAATACATAGTCACAAACCTATGATCAAATACATGAAGTTAAATAAATAAATAAAATACGTATATGTACCTATTCTATGTAAATATATACTATTATATATTATTCTCGAAAAGAGAGGGAAACAAAATTTTTAAAAACGTGAATAAAATAAAATTGCAATGCAATAGATAAGATAAGACACACCACTACGAATTCACAAACAGAGTATGTACCCAGCGGGAAAAAGGAGTAGATATGCCTTCTAGAAGGCCTATGTACTCCTTATATTGGATGCACAAGGTATGCGTTGTCATTTATTGCTTAAGGTGGAAGTACATAACACGCGTTCAATGCGCTAATGCGATACAAGCGTCTGTCAAAAAAGTTGAAATAGTGTGTTATCATAAAGCAAGTTACATAGAGAAGTTCGCGACGCGCGTACGTAGCAAAAAGTTGAACATTCTTCAACTTTCACGCGTTGTATACAAAATGACAGCTAGTGTTGCCAGATTAATAAGCTAACATACACAAAAATGATTAGAAATTATTAAACAACGGATAAAAAAATGCATTAAATACTTAAAGAAAAATAAAATGTAAATACAAAACAAAAAAACTTATCTTTTAATAAAAAATTCAATATTTATTAGGAATAATTGTTAAATTTAAAGCTTATGAAAATGATATACATATGTATGTACATATGCAGTATGTATTGTATTTAGTGTAATTTAGAGTATTCCCAATACTACACACATATGTAATAGTTAGATTTGAAGCTTTTCCAATATTTTTAATAAACATTGTTGAAAAAGAAATAAGAAAAAATTTAAACAAAATTACAAAGGCAAAAAAAAACAATAAACGCGAACAACAATTAACCAATCAAGAACAAAAAAATTACAGTACATAATCGTACACTTTGATTAGTGGAAAGCTTTCATTACGTAGTATATTGTAGCACATAAAAGTTCTGTTTTAATCCTCTACACATTTTCCGACTGGGTACTTACTTACATATATGTATGTAAGTATGTATTATTAAAATTCAAATTATAAATTTATTTTCCACCTGTTTGAGATTCAATTTAGTATAAATATATTTGGTCTAAAGAAGTGCAGTATAAACATGAACTGTAAAGAACATTTAGACGTTTTGGTTTTTGGTTCAGCTATAGTGGATTTTATATGGTAAATCCAATTTATTTATGTGCATAGTACATATGAATAACTTTTTAACTTTATCTTAAATATGCATACATATGTATTTATATATATTATATGTATGTATGTATGTGTTCTCGTACGTACGTAAATATGTATGTATGTATATTGTATGCAAATAAAAAGCTATGTTGATCGATTACCAAAAGCCGGAGAAACGTTGCACGGCAATAAGTTTACTAACGGTTTCGGTGGAAAGGGTGCCAATCAGTGTGTAGCGGCAGGACGACTAGGTGCTAAAACAGCTTTAATTGCTAAATTGGGAAGAGATTTTTGGGGAAAACAATATATTAAACACCTGAAAGAAGAAGACATTAATATAGATTTTGTTCAACAATGCGAAGAAGAGTGTACTGGAATTGCACAAATTGCTGTTAGTTCTGAAGGCGAGAATCATATCATTATTGTTGCAGGCGCAAATAATAAACTTGGGGAAGAAGATATAACGGGAGTCAAGTCTTTATTTGATGATGCCAAAGTTTTACTTTGCCAACTGGAAACACCAGTAAAAGGAACTCTTGCTGCTTTGAAATCATTTAAAGGCATTTCTATTTTAAATGCAGCCCCCGCACTGAAAGAAATTCCCACAGAACTTTTAAAATCTGCCACCATTTTGTGTGTTAACGAAACCGAAGCTGCTTCAATGTGCCAAATATCTGATATAAAAACTTTGGAGTGAGTATTTTGTAAGATTACATGAATTTTTATGCGTCCTATGCACTCTTTACAGCGAAGCTAAAAATGCTACCAATAAACTACTGCAAATGGGAGCTCAAAACGTAATTATAACATTGGGTTCTCAGGGAGCTGTTTACTCCTGTAGCAAACAGCAACAAAAATGTGTTCATGTTGCTGCGAACAAGGTAGAAAAAGTTTTGGATACAACAGGTGCGGGCGATGCTTTCTTGGGTGCGTTAGCACATCATTTGGCGAAATATCCGAAAGAAGAATTTCACCAGCATATAGGTTATGCTAATTATGTAGCGTCCTATACTGTACAATTTCCAGGTACCCAATCAAGTTTCCCAAAAGCTTATGAAACTGAATCTTTCTTACCACAAACTTATTCCTATAAAGAACTATGACGAAATAAACTAATTTTTTATTAGTTTAGTTTGATAATTTATTTAGCAAATCGCTAACATCAAGCGAGTTGGAGATTTTTTGATCGTTAATAATTAAATGAATGAAAGAAGACTTCATTGATGAAAAAAAATCGTCAGTTTTTTCAATGAATTCTGTCAGACTTTGAACAAAAAAAAAAAAATAGAAGTGCATGCATTACATAAAGTCGACTGACTGGTCAATCCCAATTCTAGCCTTACCGTCCAGAAAAGATTCCATTCAGTTATATGACTAGACTTGGGTTTATCAACTCACTTTATAATTGAGTAAACCAAGGTGTATTTCGTTGGTCACAAGTAGAAAGACCCTAACTCCAACTTTACAGAAGGTAAAAACATAATAGAAACAGTACCTACAACAAGCAATTTTTTACACTATTGCAAGAAATTTTTGTGAAGAGGTGTATTTGTGTGTGAAATGAATTGGTGACCATCGATTTGTAATTGATGGAAATCTAAAAATGTCAAAAAAGTTTCTAGAAGTGTGAGCTATTTGGTAACATTACCAAAAATATATGTATGGGCATGGCCAGGATTAGATATAATGAAATTCACCAAATGTAATAGAAATTTCAATCTTCATTATAAATACATATTTCCAACAATTCTATTTCATTTCCGAATGTTTTAATTTCACGTGGAATACAGAACATACCCGATTATAAATAATGTAGTTTGGACAGTTGTGTTTCATAAACATATTAAAAAAAATAGCCAACACATTTATTGTTAAGTTGTGAAAATCAAAAATATAACATCATCAAATGAATGCGTTTATTTTTTGCCAGACTTTTTAATACCACCACCAACTAAAGGTCCTTTTTGCGACGCCTTTTGTTTGGCTGCTTCCAAGGCCTTTTGTTGTTCTTTTTGTTTCTGCTTGAAAGCTAGTTCATCGTCGTCCATCTCTTTGCTATCTTTTTTTGGAGCTTTTAAAGGCTTCTTTTTGCCACCTTCACGACCAGACATTGCTAGTAAATATAGAGCTGCAATAAACAAAACAAATGTTATAGAAACTGGTCACGTTTTTTTTAAAGAAAAACTGCAAAAATGTAAAAAAAATCCAATATTTTCTAACCTCACCCCTCAGACGAACCGGACAATTTGTTAAGTTCGAAAAATGAGCTGGAATCAGGGCTGCCAGAAGATTCTGCTGAAAAATATGCACTTTTTTGAAAAATCATCGGCATTTCTGCATACTAATTTCAAAAATCGCCATGAGTTTTTCATTAATTAGTCCTAATTTACATTTCAGACATTTCTTGCCAGACATTTTTTAAATTTTCTTTTGTTCTTTCCCAAAGCTTTTACATTACAGAAATTAATAGACAGACAGAAATTGTTCTAGTTTGTTTATTTGCTACTTACATACATACACATACATACATATCGTCGGTTGGTTTCTGGTTTGCTGCAGATATAATGTATTTTGAATTACTGTGCCGCAAGCCAGAAACCAACCGACAATATGCCTTCATAATACATATCAAATATCCATACAGCCATTGAAATGAGAAAAATCATATGAAGCAACAATAATAAATTGAGAACTTAGACAAAAATAACAATCATATGCAATTTCACGTATTTTATAAAATGATAACACATAATTCTTACTGGAGGTCTCCACGTGCAATAAACTTGGAAATAATTATGTTCTCATTTATCAAATTCTATTTTATTATTCAAATAATTGTTCAAAATTACTTTGAAGCAATTATGTTGGAAAGAAACTGTCAAATTTGGCTGTCATTGCTATCATTTGTTTTTCCCAGTAATTAAATAAAAAATATATAACTTTTCTTAAAATCAACAAAAAATATGTATATATATGCATATATTTCCATAAACTTATTAGCATTCGGTAAATTTAAATAAAAATAAAAGAAACAAGCACAAAAACGCTGAAGTTAATATATTTATGTACAGCGAAATTTTTAGATTTATGTTCAATAGTCCTCGTCCATACAGTGAAACATTTGCTTCTTTTTGAACTAGTTTGAGAGCGTTTGAATCAACCGTTTCAAACTCATTTAAATTACAATGTAATTATTACAATTGTCACTTGTATCCAACTGAACGAACTAGTTCAAAAAGAACTGTTGGACATAAGTCTACTCTTATAACACCATGCTCAAATACCAAATATGACCGTCTAATAACCACTAGATCTTGGTTCAACAGCATTTAAATTTCATTGGTTTGTGTCTAAAATGGACGACTGAATAATTTGGCCCCAGCTTTAACAGCCCCTTAGTAAGTGAGCACTCATACATAGCAAAAATGCATATAATTTTTCATCGTTTTGCATTTTTATATATAAAAGCACGATCGCATTAAAGATAACACATTTGATGATAAGACTACGTTTGCCGGGCTTAGCTGGTTTATCTATACTAATTAAAAAACAATAATTTTACACAAATTTAAAAATTTTTAAAATTTCATGCTACATACCTTCTGCTCAACAATTTTCTTTTGACAATAAAATAAGAATTAATTAACATAGCGTCTACAACTGCGACTAACTCTGATATAATATGTGAGAGAACGTCGGCAGAATAACAAAAATAAAATGCCGATATTTCTCTTCATATCATACAATAGGACAACGTAATTTAACTTTTCTTATAACATTTCATTTTATTCAAATTCTCATCCAGTTAACATGTATTAATTTTATATAATTATCTATTTTGTTTTTACTTTTTCACACAAACTTTAACCTATAAATCAATTAAACATAAAAAATGCCAGAAATTTTGTAAAAACATTGTTTTTCATATATATTAATAAACACTCACACATGCATACTCATTTATTTTCATGTACGTGTAGTTTTTTGACAGTTCATATCATAAGATTGTTGTTATAGGATTTCTTATAACAATGCTCTTATAAAAAATATTATAAGATTGACATAACACTAATTTGAAGTCTACACGTAACATAATTCTCTCTGCGATTGAATTTGACGCTCTTATCCTACATATTATGTTAGGTGGAGACCCTATGTAAATAAAAATAATTTCGAAGAAGATACCTTATTGTAAAGGGGTCTAGACACGGTCAAAATGCTTGATGAGATTGGTTATAGTATGAGTGAAAATTTGTTAGCATGTGTGACACCAACGACGCTTGATGGAAAATCAAAAAATTTTGATTTTTGGCATGCTTGCTATCACTTTTTATATACGTGTATATGTTAACCCGTCAAGCACGAACAAATTTTCATTATAATTTTATTTCCATTGTGAACGGTTGCTAACAAATCGGAATTAAAAGAAGAAAAACATAAATTTGACTTGTGAAGAAAAAAAGAAGTGTTGAGAACTATTTTATTTCGCATTTCTTTTTTCTTGTAAATAGTTCTGCCATTATTGCTATTAAATTTCTTTATCTAGAAATTTTTATATATTTTTTTTAAACAACGAACAGTACAAAATCAAAATATAAATGAATGCTTGGTGGGTCATCAAGCCTGTTAATATCAAGCCAGCAAGCACACGTACACGAACTTGACAGCAAGCATTTTAATCGTGTCCAAAGCCCTTAATAGTTATATTAACTTGGATTTTAGGTAAAGTGTAATGTATAAATTACACAACCGCATAGTTAATAAAACCCAAGTTTTTTACTTTCATATAAAAAAAGTTACCTATGCAAGCTTAGTTAATATTACCTCTTATTACCTCTTATATTTTTATGTGTGTGCATATCTAGAGGAGACGAACACGTACATCAAAATATACTTGGTTTTTATGCAAATAATACCAAAATTAGCAATAATTAGAAGTTTGGCTAATTATAAATTAAGATTTTATTTATTTTAAAATGCTTAAACTTTTATTTGTGTCTTTTTCGTTGAAAAAAAATTAATATTATTTTAATTTGACAGCATGTATTAAGATATTATTGCTTAAAGTTCTATTACACCTAATTCACACGAAGACTTTTATGAAGTCTATTTTTCGACGTCATTTTTGGTTTGATAGCGAACGGGGTAGAGAAGAAAGATGGGTAGAAAAAATGACTCGGTTTCTCTTTTCTATGGTTTTTTCATATTTTTCTTTATACTAATTTGTGTTCTTGTTGTTACGTTTTATTATTAATACTCTCATATTGGTGTGTTCTTCGAAGCAAAATTTTATTTAAAAAGTACCCTTTCTGTAATTTGTTAACTTTAAGCTCACTATTTCGCAAATAGTACTGACTGACACTTGGATTAATTTCAATGTAATCAACTGAATATTTTAACATTGCGATGTCCTAGGCGGTAGATAATTGTCTCACTCTGCACTACTTTCAACTAACTTAAAGTTGACTTTTTTAAATCACCTGGTAGTCAGTAAATTAAAAAATTTTGCGGGGTTCTAAAATGTATCATCACACGTTATGTACTCAACGCGCTATCACTCGGCTGAGGTACCATCTAAAACAGCAAAATGTTAATATAAAACTGAAATGAGTTTCAAAGTAGCTTAGAATAAATTTTGTTGGCTCTCATCAAATTTGATTACGTACTCAACTTAAGAATTAGTTTTGGGTTTGTTCTGGATGACATTGCAGTTAGCTTTTAGTCAGTCTAAGAAAAGGTAACTATAAGCTAACTATATTTGTAGTCAAGCACACATTCTCCGACAGGGTATGTAAATGTATGTATAAACAATAAAATCAATAAAAACCAAAATCAATAATAAAAAAAATTAGACATGTAAAACTAATCATCGTTTGAACGCAAATAATTTTTGGTAGAAACTTCAAAAGGGAATCAAGTTTTCTAGACGTCATAAATTTCATCGTCTGAATCCTGTGTTAGACAAGCATACTTTTCTGGGATAGGTGAATTTGAAAGCAATCTAGTTTTCAATTTAAAAAGTTTGAGTGAGTAAATAGTACGTTTCCACTATGAGCAAAACTAGCTGTTTTTCTTATGGAATTGAAAGGCAAAAATTTAACGTGTGGCCCCCAAGTGAGATAACACTAATTTGAATTCTATTGAATTTGACGGTCTCATATTACATATTATGTTAGGTGTAGACCATATGTGACAAAATTGAGTTCACTTTGATTTTAATATTTTTATCTAGGTCTGGCATATCTGCAGTAAATTTAAGTGGATATATAAAAGCAACCATGGGTTTCGAAAAAGTAGGGAATTTTTTTTTCGCAAATGTCCACCATTTTAAATTACCAGTAACCATCACTTTACGAATTACGGTCGTTAAGTGAACACGCGTTTTTTTTTGTCAACACTAAGTGGGAAATTGAAGAAAATTCTTCAAAAGAAGTTTTTATTGTGTAACTTTTGAAAGAAATCTAAAATAAAGGTATTTAATTGTCTTTTGATCGAACTTATATGATAATAATTAATTTTGAGTGAAATGATGTCTGATTGAGTATGAATGTGTTCGCTACAAAATGAAATGTATACGTAGTTGAAAGTGAAACGCATGCTCCAAACTTATGTTTGAAATACAAAACAGTAATACGTGTTGTATATTTCTTTCACCGTTTTTAACAATTTTGAAAATTTTAACTTTGAACCAAGATTGTTATGTAATAAGCAGTGCTCTTTGTACCATTTCTACACTTTAAATAACGTTCATATATACATACATACATGTGTTTATAATAGTTTTGTCTAGTGCTCTCTTTCGATAAATCAGTCACAAGGCAAATGGGATTTTTCTGCAACGTCGTTATTCTACTTTCATAATATCAAACCTAACCTAAAAATTTTATATATTTCATTGACATTTTTATTTGGAATTAATGTCAAGGGAGAGTAATAGATTCTATGTATGCAATACTAATAGGCAGTTTGTTCATTAGCTATATTAAGTGATGTTTTCTTTCTTTAAAGAGATGTTTCGTGGCAAATTTTGCTTTGGTTGCTGCAGTTCATTACTTCTGTTTTAAAGCCATGTGTATGATGCAGTTTATGTTTGGTTAGTAGTGAAAAGAGAGTCATAATTTTTCCATAAAACATAGTTAATTGCATTTATACTCTTTTTCTTTTCCTCTTGGCTTTTGAAGTTTGTTGGGTCAATGTTATCAGTGTGGCTAAATAATTTTTATTTGCTTTATGATGTACATACTTGGTAATACAGTATGCGAAGCTCATATTCGTACAACCAGGGGATTTAGTTAAGTTCGTACAAAATATCTTAAACATGTAAAACATTAATAACGTCCCTTTTCACAATGTATGATTAAGAGTTAACGTGAACTTTAACTGCAAGTTCTTCATACGAAACTTGACGTAAATTCAACAAAAAAAAATTAGGCGATTTAAAAATGCGATATTTACAGAACACGCCTGTATGTAGAGTTGTCCAGCTCATGAACGAACTAGTTCAATTGAACGATTCACTTCACTGAGCGCTGTGAGCCGTTCAATCCACTGAGCGCTTTCAGCTCAGTACTGAGCGGTTTTTAGATTTGTATCGAACTCTTTCAGTAGCTCGTTTTAGACACAAACCTATAATAAAACCCATTTAAATTACATGTAGGTTTCTATCAAACTCTTAAGCAGCTCGTTTTAGACACAAACCTATGTAAATTAAGTGTGTTAGATTATAGGTTTGTGTCTAAAACGACCTAATGAAAGAGTTCGATACAAGTCTTGTTCTTTTTTAGCAATTTTTTTTTGTCGCACAAGTACATAAAAAAATTTATATACATACATATTGTGATATTAAAATATATTAAATAATTTTAATTTTGATTCTACATATATAGTATATACCATGATACAATAATATAAAGGTACAACCGTTCTCTCTTTTCATCGCCATATTAACCTTCTGACGTTTGTGCCGACAATTTTTTACTCTCAAAATTAATGCTACCTTATTAATTTATGAAATCCGAGTTTTTGATTAATTTTTTGACGTTCTTTTTTATTTATTGAAAAAAATTGAAGAATATGTATTTAAATTATAATTATAAAAAAAATTTACATCAGCATAAACAATTCAAGGGAAATTACCAACGGAAAAGCCTCTGAATCAAGGGTGGGACTTTCTCTTCGTACTACTCTGGCTTATTGCTTTACATCAGGTGCGTCCAAGTGATATGCACAATGTGCAAACTTTTTTAAAAGAGCGAGAGCACAATTGCCAATCAGATCTCGGCGAGAACAATGCTTCCTCTTAATTTGCAAGGAAACAACAGCACACTTAACAGCTTTCAAAGCTGTTTGCCTCAAATACGAGTACAATCATCAGAGTATGCCTGCTTAGAGCCTAAAATTATAAGCAAAAGGCCACCCGCGGGCACTTCGTTATGCTCTGTTTT
Source organism: Tachina lurida (assembly GCA_944452675.1). Taxonomy (NCBI): domain Eukaryota; kingdom Metazoa; phylum Arthropoda; class Insecta; order Diptera; family Tachinidae; genus Tachina; species Tachina lurida. Next base: position 89,189,606 of record OX101755.1, read on the forward strand.
AAACATACATATGTATGTATATATCAACGAATAAACGTATCATGGGTTCTAAGCACTCATTGGAATGATGAGCAGTTTTGCTAAATGTTCGCCCATGCTAGTCAATGACACGCCTGTGTTAAAATCATGCGTTCTGCACCTAAATTGAACCAATTCATTAGCAATAGAACCCATGCATTAACTATTTCTTTTGCATGTCTTTTTTTGTTCAGATTATTCAGATGTAGCCCATCAAAAAAGCATTAATTCGTACTGTAAGCTGCAATAAATTTGCACACGAAGTGTATGTAAATGTGTATTATATGCATGAAACACGCTCATCCATTCTACATCATATTATACACATGCATATTTCGTTATCCACGTATCCAATTAATACAACATTTAAAAAAGTGTGTATTAAACCATAATTTCTAAACTTAAAATTACACATTTCCAAAAACATTCCTAAAAAAAAGTTGCCCGTAAATTCGTGTGGCAACGTTTTCCTCTCTCTTTACAAAAAAACAGTAATCAAACAATTTTGGTAAAAGTCAAAATTAATTTTATACGTCAAATGTGGTTGTACCTTTATATTATTGTATCATGGTATATACATATGTACATAGTATTTATATGTATGTAGATATATTTATTAACAAATTCCACTCATTACACTATTTTAGTTTTATTTATTTCTTATACATACTTCATCTGTCTTGTTTTGTAATGTATGAACAGCGTTACCGTTGTAAAATTTCAGAAAGTGGAACAAAAAGGGATTTTTAAAACAAGGTGGCACCAAAAAGGGATTTTAGAAAAAAAGGGGCAACTTTAAAAACAAGAAAAATTAAAACAAATCTGCTTATTCTTAAAAACATCAATAATAAAAATCAGGTTTTGCATATTTAAAGACGAAAATATACTATTTTTATGATAAAATAAAGCCACAAAATATAAAAATAATTCATATAATATGTGCTTATAATAAAAAATGACTTGAATTTTCTGAAGATACAGATATATTTTTAATGGTTTTTTGACATTGGCACTTATTTACAAAAAAAAACTAACTCAGTTTATATATTTTAGAGAAAATTTATTAAACTTTTGATAAATATCTTAATATTGAATTCTCAAGATACATGCACACGACAATTCGGTAAATTTTGTGTACATTGCATTTTTTAATTAACGGAAAAAGGTCGTTTTTAGGCATTTTTAATAGTTATTAAATGCCTATTTCTTAAAACTGTATATCTGTGCTTTTGAGCAGGTTCATCATTTGGAATGCAGTCTTTCAAATCCCTTTACTACAAACTTAAGGTAGATAACAAGGAGTGACAAGCTTAAACTTTCAGTCTGTTAGATAATTTATTTTCTAATGATTCCAATTAAAAAAAGCTCTTATCGGAAGCACTAGTATGCAGCAAACTAAATATACATATATGAAGCAAATGTATAAAATTTTGATTATAAACTTTCATTAACACTTCAGATTAAGATATTTTTTACGCTTTCTTACACGCGTAATTTTAACTCTTACAAAAACCTACAGTTCACTTATTATATTACTAAAAACGGAAGCAATTTCAAAATAGTTAGTATCCTCAATTGATTTAATAAGTACTGGATCTAAATAAATTCTTTAATAAAATCAGTCTTGTATCGCTTCTATTAATTCTTGGCAAAAATTCACTATTCGTCTTTTATATTTGTTCGAATGAAATTTCACGATTTTTTTCTTGTTCGAACAAACGAATAACTTTGAACTTTTGTTCGAATATTCGAACGAACAAAAATGTATTGGAATAATTTTAAAAAAGTTTGCAAAAAATGACACGCATCTATATTAGTTTAATTTTTGTTATTAACAAACAAAAACTAATTCATTGCACAAGAAAAACAAATAATTTTAATAACAAACTTAGAAATTTTAATAAATAAAAATTTAAATAAATTAAAAATAACCACTTTTTTCCAGATGTTGGATGTTAAAAACCGAAACGAAATTAGTTAAAAAGTATAGGTATTTATACACATTTACAAACCCTTTTTAATATGTCATTGATTTAAAAAATCATTTAAAAACCGCAGATACGGGCCTGTTCTGAAAATCATGGTGATTTAAATCACGGTGATTTCAAAAACAAACTATTAATAACTCACTTGTTAGTGGATTTTTATTGTATTTTAAGTTTTTGTCATGTATAATAGAACATTTTATTCCAACTTCCATCGCTATAAATCGTGAAATTTACAAAAGCTGTGATTTAGCTTTTATCAATTTGTTAAAATCACAGTGATTTGACATGTCGTGATTTGCAGAACAGGCCCGATAATCCCACTTTTTACTCGTAGTTGGCAGACGATTATTTTTTTCTCTTAATAAAAGAACAGGTAGAAAAGTTTCTTTCGCAAATTGCTAATGTTGGTGATATAAAAATAGCATTAAAAATCATATACAGTTTGCGTAATCCTTTCTTGATGTTTCCAAATAATTTAATTCAATTAATCAATCAGTTAATGAAACATTATCAGTTACTCCATCGTATTTGAGATTATTATCGCATATTTTGAATACAAAATAATTATGAAAACAAATTATTCGCGTACTATTTTTCCGCTTTTTGTGGTGTATTTGAAAAAATTGGTATTGAATAGGAAAGCAGAGGGATAATATTAAGGCATTTAATGCTTTTTTACGTCGTTCAATAATTCGATTAGAGAACAGCAGTTATTTTTTTTCTAAACTCTTTATTATGAATTGTGAGACACCTTCTAATTCCAATAAAGAGGTATTATCTTTTCCTAGGAAGAAAAGAAAAGATGCGTTTAGCGAACATATTTATATGTATATAAAGTATTTATAATTTGGAGTAATTTGATTACTTAACACCCCATTAATAACAAATTAAAAAGTTATGCAATGTAAAATACTTTTTATACAAAGCAGTTAAGGAAATTGTTCGAATATTCGACAAAAATAATTCGAATAATTTTTTATTCTAAATTGAAAATTTTTGTTCGCTTGAACAAAAATGAGAAAAAGTTGTTCGAATATTCGAACGATTTTTGTTCATATTTACATATTTTAATAGGAAAATATTTTTAATATTTACATATATCCATACAGTCAGAGGTATACGAATATAAGCCAGCGAGGTAATGTTAATTATTCAAAAGATATGCATAAGCTAACCACAAAAAAAAAAAAAAAGATTTACTGCCAGTTTATGGAAGCCATGTAAAAATTCTCGCTTGTCTATTTATATTGAAAACAAAAACAAATTTTGAGTTCTTTGTTTTTGTTTTCAATATAAATAGACAAACGAGAATTTTTACATGGCTTCCATAAACTCGCAGTTAGTATAAGCTTGCTTACATATTAATATATTAAACAGCATAACTTTTCTATCAATAAAATCAAAAGTACAATAAAAAGTATTAAAAAGTGGTAAAAATTAGAAAAAGTTTCAAATTTGAGTGCATTTTGTAAATGTAGCACAATAGTATCCAAGCAGTCGAAAAAGTGGCAAATTGCTACTTTAGTAGCACCAACGGTAACGCTGTGTATGACCACACACACGGACACACACATACTCTATAAATCTGTCACCTTTTATGCTTCTGTTTTCGCTCTTTCTTTATGCTTCACAAAATGTTTCACTACAAATGAACTGAGCTACTGAGCCAACTGAATGAAATACTTCCTTAAAGTGAGCTGAGCTGAAAAGAGCGGTCACTCAAAAGAGCTGATAAGCACAACTCTACCTGTATGCTTAATTCGAAGTTAGCATATAATAATGTACATAATTCAATAGTTGTACCCCTTTTAGACATGCAAAGTTTACTTTGCAAAGTCTTAATTCAGCTGAGTTAGGAGAACAATTCCAACTAATGCTAAGTGACAGGGAAAAGGAAGAAATTTCCCTCAGAATTTTTCCCGGGGAACAATTCCAACTAATGGCAAGTGATAGGGGAAAACAATAAATTCTAATTGGAAGAGGGAGAAATTTCCCTCCGAATTTTATTCATACAGGGCAATTATGTAAAAAATTCCGCAGGAAATTTCTCCCAATTCCAACTAATAGCAAATGGCCTGTCACACACGAGACTAATTTTTATGCCGCACAATTTTTGTTTTTTTAAGAACACACGAGACTAAAGGCTCAATTAGACGTGACATAGCCATAACGCCATAGCCATAACCAAACCAAAATTCAATTGATTTTTATGGTGAGAGTGAGGGAGACTCGCCATAACTCTCACCATAGAAACCAATTGAATTTTGGTTTGGTTATGGCTGGCGTTATGGCTATGTCACGTCTAATTGAGCCTTTATTCATACGACATAAAAATGTATACGCATACATAGCTTTGTGTGTGTTAGTTTTTTTTTGTATGCATTTGATATTTGCTGTTTTTTAAGTTATGTGTGTATTGGTTTTGTGCTGGTGATGCGGGGTTGCAGCTGGTTGAAAAATTATGCCAAACACGAAACCCCTCTCTTTGCCTCTCTCACCAACAAACTGGCATGTTATGCCAGCACAATTGTTCTCGTGTGTGAAAGGCCAATGATAGGGAAAACAAAAAATTTTAATTGGAAAAGGGAGAAATTTCCCCGGGAGTTTTATTCATAATTGCCCTGAATATCTTTCTGTCTTTCTACCAGCTGAATTAAGACTTTCCAAAGTAAACATTCCGTGTCTAAAAGGAGTATTTAAAAAAAACTATACATACATAACTGGGTGTTGTAATATATCAATTTCAGCTTGCTAATGCTTTCATTGATAGTAGACCACCGCTACCTGTTTCCTCACGGCATATATGTATATCCGACGACATATTTTTCATAATAAAAACGATGTCAGATGGTTTGTCAGTAGAAAATGAGCAAGCCCTATTTTTTAAAAGTAGCACCCAGAGACCTGCGCCGAACGATTTTGTCGGCGGCGGCTGGCTCATAAAAAATCATCGGCGGCGGCTGAAAATCGGCTGTCAGCCGGCTGAGACAAGTTCAGGTATAAACATGATACAATAATATAAAAGTAGAGAAATTACAAAATAATAGAAAAGAATATAATAGAAATAAAATAATATAATAGGAAAGAAGTAAAAATTAATTCAGTTCTTAGCTTCAAATACTAAAATGAGTGAACTAAATATGTTTTAAAAATTTGCTTTCAATCATGCATTCATACCTCTAGCGCATTCGAAGCTAAAATGTCAAATTCAATAGATAAACATTGTGAAGTAGCAATTATTTCTTTCTATTAACACACAGGGGTCGAATCGCCAAATCCGTGAACGAACTTTTCACGTAAAGGCACAATTTTCGGATTATGACATGTACTGAAATCCCATTCAGATTATGTAATTGACGTATCACTTAATTTGTTTTCGTACGATTGTCGATACGATTACGGATGTGACGATTAGAGCACAGAACTGATGTTTCATTATTGATTACATTGTCTTTTTTAAAAAATAAAACAGTAGAAACATATGTTTCTTAACAAGTTCCTTCGTCTGTGGCCAACATAAGATATCCATCTCAAAAAATTATTTAATAATAATTCAGCCTAATGGATTACAATGTCCTTACAGGCTAGCAATAAGTAATATTATTCTAATAATACATTCAGTAAATGTTTATTCTCTAGACACAATTTAAAATCATTTACAGATAGCGAAAAATCTAAAATAACAATATTATTTAATTTATTTAAAATATTTAAAGCTCTTAACATGGGTTCATTCATAGCATAATTAGTACTATGCGTAGGTACAAAGAAAATATTATAAGACCTTAGTGATCTAAAAGGTATACAAGCAGATCAGATTAAATAGATATTCACAATCAATGATCCCATTAATTAAATTAAAAATAAACATAAGAGAATGAAGAGTTCTTCTCATATAAAGCGGCTTTAAACCTAAAAGCAAGTAACGAGAGTAATATGAAGGAGACGCTAAGTAAACAGGATTGCCACGAAGAGCGAATTTAAGAAATTTTTTCTGGATTCTCTCAATTCTATTTATATGAACATTGTAGAATGGGCTCCATACAAAAGAGCAATATTCTAATTTAGAACGAACAAAACTAGTATATAACATTTTCAATGTACATGGATCCAAAAATTCTTTGCAATTCCTTCTAATAAAAGCACATGCAGAATACGCTTTAGGTATCATATAATCAAGGTGGGACTTAAAATTCAATTCACAATCAAGCACAATGCCAAGATCTATTATTTTAGTAACAACTTTCAAGTTTTCATTACATAATTTGTATTGGAAAACTCTTTGAACACGCAAACTAGACCTACAAAAAGACATCTGGTAACATTTATTTATATTTAACAATAAGTTATTAAGCAAACACCAATTTGATACTTTATCAATACAATTTTGTAAAATAAAAGAATCAGTTTCTGAACGGATTTCCTTAAAAATTTTTAGATCATCTGCATATAATAGGAAATGAGAGTCGGGAATGCAATTTCTAATATCATTAATAAATATTAAAAACAATAAACAAACAATTATGATGCCCATACACGAAGGAACATTTTAAAGGACATGTGTTCCTGTGTCTACTCATTTCTGTCAAGCAAAGCAAAACGATCTAAAATTTTTTGCACTAACATATGTACATATATGCAAAGCAACTCTTGCAGAGTTGCACATCGAGGCAAAAATTTACATACTGAATAAAAACAGTTTTTCTGTCGAAAAAACATTAAAAAAATATTTCAATCGGCGGCTAATTTCCAGCAGCTTGTTAGCCGAAAAAAAATCGGCGGCGTCGGCTAAGCCGGCCCTCAGCCGATCGGCGCAGGTCTCTGGTAGCACCACGGCGTACGTATTTTGCAATGCAGTGGGAAATATGACGTGCCAGATGTAAAAAACTTGTCTTATGGCAGGCTTAAATGAAGCCTTTATGTACAAACTTTTACAAAAGAATACTTTTTGGAATTCAATTTATTACCTATCCGCTCATTTACTCAAAGAACGTCATATATCAAAAAGCAGTTTTGCCAGAAAACGAGTGAAGTTTTAAATTTACACACCTTAATGGAAATAGAAAACTATTTTTTTCAAGAGTTAAAGCTAACAAAATATTTGTATGAAAATGTGAAGAACGATGAGGAATAATTCTGTATCACTAATTCAAAAATTCAATTTTTTGAGTTAATGAGCGATATTTTTATTTGAGGATGTATAAATATAAAGTTTGCATACTTACATGTACACATACTTTGATATAAAAACATTTCTATAATTGAAGCACAGCCGCGAATAACGTTGTAAAAGACAATTAAAAAAAAACCAGTTTTTTCACAGATTACCATTAACATAACTCTCTTGCGTTGTTCAAATATAAAACCATTCAAAATTATGCATCTTATCGCCGTCAAAATACAATTACAAATCGGTCAGTGAGTGCAAAACTTTGTAAGTAACTAATAAAATCATGCAAACGAAATTGTCGAAAATAGTTGATAAATGTAGCAGAGATACATAAAGAAAAGCTAATGCTAGTTATCATTCTTTTCAATAAGCTAAAAAAAATTTAACGAAAAAAGCAATCTTGCTTCAAAATACGTTTATTGGCTCTCCTGAAAAATTATTATTTTGTCACTTAAAACGTTATTCGCGGCTAACCTTCAATTGTTGGTCCCAATCGAAAAAACTAAGAACATTTTAATACCATTTGGTTAAATTTTTTTCTAATAAGTCAAAAAATTAGCATTTCACAATCTCTTATTTGTTAATATGAAAATCTATAGAAACAACCATTGCCGTCGGCACCATTTTCAATTTCTGAACAGATCTTTTTCTTCGTTTTTTTTTTAATTTGGCAATTTGCCATTTATTTTCATGCTTATGTGTAAATTAATTATCTAACTTGCAGTTGACATTGAGGTCTTAAAAAATGTATTGCACGTTTTTGCATTCAATGTTTTAAACTTGAACTTATTAATGTTGAATTTTTCTATTCAGATCGGAAATCAAGGCAAACTTGATCTTAATTCCTTGGACTTTTAATTTGTAAAATTTCTTATTACTACATATCGCTCATTTATTCAAAAAAACCAGTTTGCCAGAAAACTAAAAAAAGTTTTCAATTTACACAGAACTTAATGAAAAAAGAAAATTTTTATTTTTCTCTCAAGATTTAAGTAATCAAGATGTTTGTATGACATTTTTACACAATGTGGAAAAAATTATATTTTTTGGGTTATGATGTTGTTTGAGTATGAAATGCCTTTTTAAAATCAGTTGTTCACAGGGATGGATGGATTTGTTTATTACCATCAATGAATGATTATTTACCCTTATCGGGAATAAAAGGCGAACATTTTGTACACGTGAAATATTTGCAATGAACAAAAAAAAAATGTGAACAAAATTAGGAAATATTACACTGACACAACAACAATGCAAACAATGCCGATCACAATTTTAAGGAAAGGAAACATATTTCACGTGAAAATCTAGAAAATTTTTATGAAAATCTCTCAAAAAAATGAGCCATTTCTCATTCTGCTCTGTTATTTGTAACGAAAGAAAAATGCTTTCTAATTCGCATGTTAAATATTCAGGGTTATCATGAATAAAATTTCACGTGAAATTTCCCTGGGAAAAATTTCACATGGAATTTTATTCATGATAGCCCTGATTAACATGCATGTTTATTGTTTTTTTTTGTATACGAATTTTCGAAATCAATTTCATTTTAACATCAAGGCAACAATCCTTTTCCAATTAGACTTGTACTCAATTACAAAAATACATACATATATGGGCATTTCTCCGAAAAATTACAATTTTTTGTCACGTTCGACCGCAAGCAAATAACCTTGTATTTCTGAACAATGTGACTAAATTTTTCATAAAATTATATCTAACGTAGAGCTGCTGACGCCCAACACAAATGTATAAAGAAGTAAAAAAGTTTTGTTTTCTTTGAAAAAAAAAACAAGCATATTTGCTTGGTGTTGAACGCGACAAAAATTAGACTTTCCTGGAAAAATACCCATATGCAACTAATGTGGTTTGTGCAGTTACTTAAAGAATTGAATATTTTCTATTACTGACTGCCATCTTTTATCAGTTTCAGCCAGCAACGCAGTGTTGCACTGACCAGTGTTGTCAGATACGGCGATTTCTCGACAAACGTGGCGATTTTTCAACTTGTTTGGCGACTAAATTTTTGATATGGCGACATGGCGATTTTTCTGGCGATAAATAAATTTTGTTGGCGATTTAATGGCTTTTTTTAACAAAATTGAATTTGAAAATTTTAGTAATCCAGGAAAATTAGTTTGTTAAAGGAGTAGTTTCAAAAATAAATCGTACCAAAACTCGTCTGTAAGATATTCCGGTATGTTCTGCATTCCACGTGACATTAAAAGGTGTGGAATACAGAACATACTTGATTAAAGCAATTTGATTTTGATGATTTTTCTTATATTAATTAATTACTAATGCGTTTTGAATTTAATAAAATAAATAAAAAAATTTTGGCGATTTTATTTCTGCTTTTGGCGATTTGCTGCTGAATTTTTATACGATTATTTTTTAAAAATTTATATTAAAAAAAGTGTTATATTAAAGCAAATTTATTATCAAATATATATTAAGAAAAACCACATAAAATCGATATTGGCGATTTTTAAAATCAATTTGGCGGAATAGCTCTGAAAAAATCTGACAACCCTGGCACTGACTAAATGCGTCATGTTTTAATAGAAAACAACTTACTTGAGGTGTTTTTCTGATATGAAAACATGTAGAAAAACTTTTGTTTTGCACAAAACGAGTTTTTTGGCTCCAAAACACTAGACTTGGGTCGAACTCGTTCACTAGTTCATTTTTGCCACAAACCAATGATCAAACCCATGTAATTTAAATGGGTTTGATCATTGGTTTGTGGCAAAAATGAACTAGTGAACGAGTTAGAATTTTTTGTTTTCCCTATCACTTGCCATTAGTTGGAATTGTTCCCCGGGAAAAATTTCTCACGGAATTTTATTTTTAATTGCCCTCTATATGTATATTAGACTTGTGTCCAACAGTTCTTTTTGAACTAGTTCGAGAGCGTTTGAATCAAAAGTTGTTTCAACTCGTTTATTTTACATTGATATTTTTCATCGGACTTGTGTCCAACTGAACGAACTAGTTCAAAAAGAACTGTTGGACACAAGTCTAATGTATTATTGACCTGCACAAGACCATTTATAAGACCTTTCAAGACATGCGACATTTTTCAAACGCTTTACTACAGCGAAATATTCTAAAACAAACGCTAAACAACACTGTTGGCAAGATTTTTTTGAGTTATTTGTCTTGCCAACAGTGTTTTTTAGCGTTTGTTTTAGAATATTTCGCTGTAGTAAAGCGTTTAAAAAATGTCGCATGTCTTGAAAGGTCTTATAAATAGTCTTGTGCAGGACTTTATAATGTAAATACTTACTAGAACAACATGATCAGGGCTATCATGAATAAAATTCCGCGTGAAATTTCTCCCTTTTCCAATTATAAATTTTTGTTTTCCCTATTGTTTGCTATTAGTTGGAATTTTTCCCTGGGAAAAACTTCACTTTAATATAAATATTTAAATATACAACGGATATTTCCTTGAAAATATGAAACAATAACTATCGGGTATGTTCTGCATTTCGCGTGAAATTAAAACGTGCGCAATTGCCATAACATTGTTGTTATAAATTGTACATATTTCCAACAACAATTCTATGGTAATTCCGCACGTTCTAATTTCACGTGGAATACAGAACAAACCCGTATATGTGTATACCTGTAAGATTATAAATTAAAAAAGTTGTTAGTCTTAAAATTATATTATTCTGCAAGTATTTTGTTTGCACACTTTTCCAAACGCGACCTTTTTCATTAAAGGAACTGGAAAGTGTTCTCAAAGTTCCTTTAAAATCGCTCGGGTAGAACATGAAATATGTACATATGTATACATACATACGTTAAATTTAAATGGAAGCGGACCCCACCTATTTTATAAACAAGAGATTGTGTACATTTGTCAGATTGTGTCATTAAAAGAGTTGAATGTGTATGTAAAGTTTCAGAATAATGCTTCTCGAAGATAGAAAATTTATTACAAAACTGCACAAAATAGACAAGTCTCAAAAAGAGTTGCTAAAAACTCGATTTTAAAGGAGAACTAAAATTCATTATATTTTTTTTTAAGAAATTGCATAGTACTTAGTAGCAATCTGACTGTCGTTAATAAAATCGATAGGTATTTTTCTACATATCGTCGGTTGGTTTTTATTGCTGCAGCAAACCAATAACCAACCGACGATATGTATACGGATAAACCGTTGTGAGCGGATGCATTTTCATTAATTAAATCTTAATGGTAGTCCTTGACGGTAATCCTTTACTTTGTATTATATATTTTTTAAATAAGTTAAAAAATGTCACATGTTCGAAAATAATTTCGAAAGTTACATGTGCGAATAATTTGTTCATTTATAGAACAATAAAGAGGAAAAAGTATACAAGAAATTCTTAGTTATTTAATAAATAAATATTAGTGGTAATTTAATTAATAGTAAATAAATAAAAAAAAAAGTTTTCAAGTGTTGAACTTGAAAAACTATTACTATTTTCTAAAAATTCTTTAATTATTTCAAGTTTAAAAATTTGTTTTAGAAGGTTCAGTAGAAAAATGCCTTATTGTAAACATGTACGTATATTTCTGTAATAAAAAAAATAAATCAAATAGGTACATAGTTTTATTCATTATTCTCACCAAGAAAGCTTTTTCTCGACATTGTATTTTCTTTTCTTTTGTCTGCCTTCAATGCGTTGCTTCAGAAATTATATAACTTTTCGGTGAGTAATTTTTTTTCTTTAGCAATAATTGTTTTTAAGGAAGATTGCACCAACTTTACGGGCTTTTTGACGTTTCTTTTTAACGTATTTGCTTGTATTGATTGTTACGTCAACGAAAAAAGCTCTTCTCTTTCGGTCAGTATTTTCTCTTTTTTACATTTTTCTGTTATAATGAGAATTGAAACTTTGAATTTTTCTTGAGGGGTAGTTCGGCTGTGGGCTTTACACACATTGAATTGAATATAAATTTTATTAACGTTTAAGTTGCCGCCCAGAGCAGACCTTTGTTCATAAAATTTTTTGGATTTTCATTCTCTGTGATAAATACATATAAAAACAGAGTACGTTTAAGAATTTAATTATACTACTCGTTTTTAAAACCAATATAAAAATAAAAAAAAAAAAAAAACAATACTCATGTGAGAAATGTGTGGGCGAATTATTTGAAAATTATTTTATCTAAATTTATTGGTGAAAAAAATAAAGCAAAATATTTGTGAATTATAAAGAAGTTTAAAATATTACATTTTGATTTTAAAAGAAAGTATTTCGTTTTTATATAATAAAATCGATTTTATTTAACCTTTTTTCCTAAACCAGCAAATGTTATGCAATCTGAATACTACTACTACTACCGTTATAAGATAATAAAATTCGGCTACACACACCTTTCATTAAAATTAAACGAGTTGCCAGACTTACGTTGTAATTAAAAATAAATTATTTGAAAAATGTTCGTATTAAATAAAATAAAATAATAAAATTTAATTTGTTAGTAATAGATGAATTATTTTCATAATTAAATATTTTCGCGATAATAAACATACGTAAAATATTAAAATATTCTCATGGCTCGGAAAAAAGTGTAGAATGACGTAACATATTCCAGTGAATATAAAAATTTATAAATTTTTTAAGACCTGGATATAATTCATATTCATGTTGGGAAACATATTTTTACAAAGATTTAAATTTTTACCAATGGAAACAAATATTTCATATTATATAAAGTATATAAACGTTTGACTTGCTAGAAAAATTATTTCTGTAATTATGCGCACAAATTGTTTGTATCTCATTATTTTGGGACCAATACATATAATGTTAGTCATTGTTTTCAATTGCTAATTTAAATTTGAATGTTAGTTCTTTTTTTGCCAATTAAGTTTTTGGCCATGAATTTATAATAGATTAACGTCATCAATTGTTTTTTATGTAAGTTTTTATTTTCGTATAGTAGACGATTGTATAACGTTATGCGAACAGTCTTATTGTCGAAATAAATGTTTAGTATAAAATTTTGTTATGCAATAAAAATTTTAGAAAATTATCTTATATGTAGGTACATACCTACCTACCTACCTACATACATACATACATACATACATACATATGTACATATGTATGTACTTACGAAAGTTGCAGTGACGACGAGCACTTGTGGATACATAGTTACCAAACACGACATAAAACCAAAGTAAAACCCATAAAATATAAGAATATCCAATCTTTTATTTAAACGAAACAATAAAATAATAACAATTATTAATAATAATAATAATTTCAAAATATTGCTTTTGTTCCAAATGTAAGTATGAGAAAGTTGAACGTTGTCGACATTGTAGAACAGGTCCTAAAGAAAACAAAATGAATTTCATGAATATCAAAAGTTAAGTTTTTGGACGCAACCTTAAAAAAATAAAATTATCTTTGCATCATAAAAGAGAAAATGTACACGATATTGTGGAACAAAGTGATTATACAGAGGAAAAAGTTGTATATCAACAAAATGGAGATTAGAACCATGCGGCCAAAATTGTTGAGAATTGGCTTTCAAACCAACAATTTCACACAATGCAATGGCCAGCATAAGGCCCAGAACTCCATTGAAGATGGTATGCGCTTTCTTAAGAAAACATTTTGAGCACTTCGCCAGTGTGCCAACTAGTGTTGGCAGATACTAAAAGTCTAATAACTGGACAATCTAAAAATGAACTTTGAAAAAATAACTGTAAAAAAAGTTCAAAAAAGCAGTGTTGATACTTTTTGAAAATATTTTTTGGTTGTAAATTGCCAGTGATGTACAAAATTAGGTAGTAATAAGTGTTACAGGAAAAATGCATCTATTGCATATTTGCAAGCACAATTGTATAAGTAATACTCCTTTAAGACACGCAAAGATTACTTTACAAAGTCTTAATTCAGCTGTGTGAAATACAGAGGGAGGAATACTATCTCTCTGCCTTTCTCCCAGCTGAATTAAGACTGCAAAGTAAACTTTCCGTGTCTAAAAGGGGCATAAGCAACATATTTTTCTTTCTTTTTAGCATCAAAATTCTTTCTGTAGAAGATATATTAATTAATTAAAAATATATAATTGACAAAAGAACTATTTTTCAAAATTAAAGCAATTCTTTTTTAACTGGACAAATTGTATTTTGGCTGGTAACTGGACAAAGCTCCAAAAAAAAAAAACTGGACAATCCAGGCCATTGCAGGCCGTCTGTTAAGCCTTGCGCCAGCTAAATTAAATGAGTGGTTCGGAGTCCAAACGGAAATATTCAAATCTTATCTCCGAGAGTTTGGTCAAAAGCATGCCTCCAGACGCATTAAAAGCGTAATTAAATCAAATATATCTACATACATATGTATGTATACATACATATGTATATAAATTCAGCAAATTCCTTTAGGAACATTGAACGATTTTCGGGTTTCGGAAAGAATTTTTCGACTCCATGCTACCTTTAGCCTTTCCGGTGTTCTTCACCGGCGATTTGAAGAAGCTGTTTGTTGGTAACTACCCTAGGCCACCAAATCTTTAATATGTTTAAATCAAAGAATCTTCAGAAAATGTACATGAACAATTTTAGTTAAATGAATTTTTTTAGAAGAGTGCAAAAGTGGATACTTTTATAATAAAATTGACTCAATCTTCTTAACCTTAACTCTAGATATTCAATAATTTAATTTTGTTTTCTTTAATTATTTTTTTATTGTGTCGTTTAAATATATATTTATTTATTTATTAAACATACTATACAAAGTAAATTTGCATAGTATGGTGTTGCACGAATATGGGCGGAGTAATTAGACCATATGCCCAAGATGTTATTGACAGTATTTTCAAAAATGTTCCGTGACTGACTGTACGACCTATGCCTTCACATAGGAAGTAGCAACGTGGTTGTTAAAGAAATTCCACAAACAACCGCAAGATTATACGGTTATCCGTGGCAGATCAGTCAACCAGTGTGAGCGAGACGAAAAACTCTCGAGGGCCTAACAACAGACAAAAGCCTGACCGCACTTAAGAAATAATTACGATGACGCGAAATGATGTTCTTCGACCCAGAGCTGCTTAACGACTTGTTTAAATATATAACTGGGTGTTTTTGTTTTATTTTATGGGTTTTACTTACATCGGTTTTATGTCGTATTTGTTACGAATGTATCCACAAGTGCTCGCCACGATTGTGTACATAATATCGTGCAATAACCGCCAAAAAAAGCTTAAGCGACAAAATTTTCGAACTTCACTTTTTGACCAAAATAGTCGATTTTTCGTCGAAAAAACAAAGTCCGAAAAATGTGTCGCTTAAGCTATTTTGGCGGTTATAGCTCGATATATGAAAACGCAAATTCATACATACAAACATGCTAGCTGATTGCTGTGTTATCTCTTGTTGATAACTATTCTTCCCTTCGTTTTTTTTCTAAGCACGTGGTATAAATAATCTTTTTAAGTATTATAATAGAAATAAGTTTGTAGTATTTTAATAATAGATATGTACATATGTGCATATGTATGTGTTGATATATACGTATGCCAGTATTATTGACGGGTCTAATCGTCGCCTTCGATAACGAGCTGATTCGATCACGTTTTTCAGCTTGAGATTGTGGTATTCCCTATCGAACAATGCAATAATATGGATCGATATCGAATGCCATAATCTCAAACTGAAAAAAGATCAATTCAGCTCGATATCGAAAGCGAAGATAAGACCCCAGTTTTCAATATCCAGTTTCTTCAGGGAATTACTTAAAAAAAGAAATGCTGGAAGTGGGAATGCTCCAAACCAATAATGGGCTGACGACATGATATACTTTAAATTAATGCTTGAAGTCGTTTAAGTATGTTATTTTAATTTAATCTACAGTGTCACTAAATTATTTAAGTTAAATAAAATTTGTAACTAAATTAGCAAAAATACTCTAATCAAAAGATATAAAACAAAAAAAAATATGTTAAGTGATGTACCAATAATAAAAACCAATTGAAATAGGTTCGTTATACGAGGAGTACCTTTTTTATACATGATACAAGGATTCGTCGTGTTAATTCTGTTGTAATCAGTTCACTTTTTTGTTTTCTAAAAAATGTGTTTACGCGGTGACTCGAGATGAAACAAATATGTACATACTGTTAAAAATACTATAAACTATTAAAATTCAAAATGGCTCGAAATTTTGTCAAAAAATACAGTTTAAGAATGCAAAATGAGATGCAAGGAAGTCTTAAAACATAAGAATAAAGTAGGAAGATATAGAACTTAAGAAAAATTTAAATATGTAAAGAATGAATGAAAATGCAATAATGTTAAGAAAAGAAACCAACAAAACAAATAAGTATAGTTATGAACTCAAGAAAATAAGTTATAATTCCGGATAGCAAGTTTCATGAAATTAAAATATTATAAAGATTGTGTGAAAAAGCAAGAAACAATATATTTCAAGAAACTGGAAATTTATAGTATTCTGGAAAAGAAGCTGAAATTCTCGAAAGCAATTATCTCAAGATATAAAATATGGAAAAATATTATTAATATTTTCAAGAAATATAAAATGGAAGAAAGTTATAGTATTCTAGAAAAGAAGTTATAATTCCCGAAAGCAATTATCTAAAGGTAGAAAAAGTGGAAAAACAATAATTAATATTTTCAAGAAATATAAAATGGAAGAAATTTCTAGAAGTCTGGAAAAGAAGTTCTAATTCCAGCAAGCAATTATTTCAAGATAGAAAAAGTGGAAAAACAATAATTAATAATAATAATTAATATTTGAAGAAATTTATAGTATACTAGAAAAGAAATTGTAATTCCCGCAAACAATTATTTCAAGATAGAAACAATGGAAACAATAAATAATATTTTCAAGAAATAAGGTGACATGGCGTGTGTGCTTGCTTTGAAAAATATGATTTCTGCACAATAAAAAATACATAATATATGTTTTCAATTTCAATTGTAGCAAAATGGGTAAAGAACTTGCTGATCCCCTTAGTTTCTTGAAGGACTTCGCCGCCGGTGGTATCTCCGCAGCTGTCTCAAAGACTGCCGTAGCTCCCATCGAGCGTGTCAAGTTGCTTTTGCAAGTACAACACATCTCCAAACAAATCAGTCCCGATAAGCAATACAAGGGTATGATCGATTGCTTTGTCCGCATTCCAAAAGAACAAGGTTTTAGCTCATACTGGCGTGGTAACATGGCTAACGTTATCAGATATTTCCCTACCCAGGCTTTGAACTTTGCCTTCAAGGATAAGTACAAGCAAGTAAGTGAAGTTACAGGTGTAATTGTGACAAAAAATTAAATAGAAATGTCTTTGATATATCTATGTAGTATCTATGTGTATGTATGTTCAATGTGTACTTAATTTTTCGCGTTCCATTACTTCCAATATAGGTTTTCTTGGGTGGTGTTGACAAGAACACTCAATTCTGGCGTTACTTCATGGGTAATTTAGCGTCCGGTGGTGCTGCTGGTGCCACTTCCTTATGTTTTGTCTATCCCTTGGACTTTGCCCGTACTCGGTATGTTAAAAAATAAAAAAAAATAAATTTGTACACCTTGGTAATTTAATTATATTTAATACAGTTTGGCTGCTGATACAGGCAAAGGTGGTCAACGTGAATTCACTGGTCTTGGCAATTGTTTGACAAAGATCTTCAAATCCGATGGTTTGGTCGGTTTATACCGTGGTTTCGGTGTATCCGTTCAAGGTATCATTATCTACCGTGCTTCTTACTTTGGCTTCTACGACACTGCCCGCGGTATGTTGCCAGATCCCAAGAACACTCCCATCTACATTAGCTGGGCTATCGCTCAAGTTGTTACAACTGTTGCTGGTATTGTCTCCTATCCCTTCGATACTGTCCGTCGTCGTATGATGATGCAGTCTGGTCGCAAAGGTACTGATATTATTTACAAGAACACATTGCACTGCTGGGCCACTATCGCCAAACAAGAAGGCTCAGGTGCCTTCTTCAAGGGTGCCTTCTCCAACGTTCTCAGAGGTACTGGTGGTGCTTTCGTACTTGTGTTATACGATGAAATCAAGAAATTGATGTAAATTAATTAAATTACTCTTACCTAAAATACACACCCACTCTACATCTACAGTTAAAACAATTTAATTTAATTTTAAATTTATCGAAAAAAATAACCATTTGTACATGATAATTTAATTGAACTTTAGAAACCAACAGCAACAAAATCATTTAAAAAAATTCTTATTAAGTTGTAAGAACAAAAACAAACAGCGTGTGTTCGTTCGTTCGTTCGAATTGTATGTTAAGTTTCATTATTGTATTGGATAAACAAAGCGTGAAAGAAGTAAAAACAAAAAAATACATAGAAACAAAAAGTTTAATTATGAAATATTGTTTACAAACAAGTAAAAAATAAAACAACCAATTCTTAGTATAGGTAGATTCATTCAGAAATGCAAGCAACTAAGAATAAAAATATAACAAAAACTATATAAAAACAGTAAAAAAATTCATTGTTTAATTTTACTTGAGAACTTTTTTTGAAGTTTAAATATTTCTTCGTGTTGGCTATCAACGTAGAGGAGTTACTTATTAAAGGCCGGGGCACAATGAATCCGTTGTACGTTAAACTTCGCCTTTTTCACTTATTTTTACTTTCTAAAGAAGTAGTACATACTTATCTTATTTTTTGATGGGCAGTAAATGGACGAAACACGTATGTGGTATATGGAAATTTTTTTTACATTTCGATTTCAATTTAAGAATTTTATATTTTTTGATTATTAACTGTCTTGAAATTTTTTTATATTCATTTTCTCTACAAGTGGATTGTCGGTCAACATTAGGGATTTTAAAGAAGTATCTTTTTAGGAAAATGTTTGGCTTTATAGCAGCACTGGTTAAAATAAACACGATGAGTAAATGAACAACGAACGTAATCCAGACAAACCAGCGTACGTCTCTGCCTTATAGTATTCGTTGGTGAATTCTTTTTTTGTCATTCTCCAAAAGAATATCGCTTCCCTTTCAAACTTTCTACATAATTGAGCAATAAACCTGGACAAAGGAATGTCATCCTCTTGATAAAATTTTTCCAGGCTAGTTTCGTTCATAATTTTTAAATGTCAGTATGTTCTCTTGATAAGAATACAAAATTTTCGACAAAGCTGCTTTTTGTAATGGAAAAAAAATTACGCGGGAAATTTCTCCCTTTTCCAATTAGAATTTTTTCTTTTCCCTATCATTTGCTATTAGTTGGAATTGTTCCCTGGGAGAAATTTCCTGCGGAATTTTTTACATAATTGCCTTGTATATAAACCGCCTCAAATCTTACCGCCATATGTTGCCTTACAAAGCTGGTCTGCTGAAGGATGAGAGGAAGCGTTGTCTAAAATTGAAATAAGTTTTTGCATGTTAGAAATAATTCTACCTAAAAATTAAGAAAGACTTAAATTGAAACAGACTGCCTTAAATAAACGAAAGAGCTAAAAAAAAATTAAAAACCGGTTTATTTATACTAAGTAAATTTCTCTTATTCCTTTCTTTTCCACAACACGTAATCTTTAAAAAGGTACTAATGTTAGAAAACGAATTTATTTCCTTTTTATTTGCTCTTGCTTGCTTTTTTTTATAATTAAAAAAAATCGTTATATAGGGTCGCAATTTGTTTGTTCGTTCGTTATGTAATCGAATAGTTCGGATGCTCTTGCGAAATCTAGAATCTCAGCATGGAACGCACCACGTTCACCCGAGAGTAATAGGCGTGTCAACCGACTCGAACATAAAAAGTTATCCCAGTCAAACCTTACTATGGACGATATCTCAATAACGATTCTAAAACTAAAAATTGAATTCGATCGGAAAGTTTTGAATACCGTGGACAATAGTTTGGGTACGGCTTCAATTTGATCGGACGTCATTACGAAATTCAAATATGGATTAAAATATAACGAACACAGTCTTACCAGCATTAAAATTGTTATATAGCAACACTGAAAAATTAAAAATAACGGACAACGAAATTTTTAAACACAAACCTTCTAGAAACAATAATTTCCAGGTTGTTTGGCTAAATTCTAAAGTGAATATAGCAGCGCCATTACATTACAATTTCTCATTTGATTTTGGTAAGCTTGTTGCAGAAAGTTTCTTTACGCCATCTATGAGTCGGCGACGAAAATTTTAGAATAAATTTCTAGTTTAAAGGCGGTGCTGTGTCTGAGAACGTGTCAATGTGAATCAGCTAAGCATTGAATCGTTTATTTCAAAAACCAGTCAAACGAATAGATTTTGATTTTGAATAAATCGAAGAAAACTTCGTAGCAATCTTAAAATTACTTTTACAAATATACATATACATATATATATATATATATATATTTATTTTGGAATGCCTACTCGTCATCATACACTCGTTCTTCAATGCATTCTCCTTAAATTGAAGGCCATAGAAAAATATTCTCATAAAACTTCATATCCAACCAAGTAGGGCTTTATAGCTTGTAAATCTTTTATTTTTTCACATTCAAGCCCATGATACAATGTCCTACAAAATCGTGCAATTCTGAAAAAATATAACATTAGCAAATTATCAGATCAGGGGATCTACTCTGTAATTCGAAACGAAAGAAAATTCTTTCGAATTTGTATGTTAATTACATGTAAATTCGAAAGCATCTTGTTTCGTTTCGAATTACAGAGTAGACCCCAGGTTTGTATTTTTTCGTAAATCGCCCGATTGTATAGGATAGTGAGTCATGGCCTTTATTGGGATGTACGATAGGATTACGTAGTGTAAAATAATATCGTATACATAGTATATTTTGCAGGTAAGCCAGGAATATAATCAGGGGTGTTATGTGAATCTTGCGTTTTGAAATCGCTTAATTTCCATTAAAAGGGTGACTTATTACAGCATATTAAATGGTTTTAATGTTTTAGATGCTTATGCTGTTTTATACCAACTTATCTTCGAATGCATTAAATCGTCCGTTCGTTTTTAAAAACCGCACGATTTCAAAACTCGCGGTTTACAGAACACTACCACTTTATAACTTCTCGTTTTTTTTAGTTATTTCAACATCTAAAGTGGTCTAACTCACTATATATTTTTGTATCATAGGTAGAGTTTGTACGCGAGAAATATCGCGAATTTGTTTAAAACAAATCCCGGGAATTTTCGGGAAATTCAATTTCGCTTTTTTGGATTTTAGTTTTTTTCACATTGCTGTTCTTTATTTTGTTACATAAAAATATCAATTCTTATTTTATATATGTACATACTAGGGATGTCAAACGAGAAATCCCGAATCCCAAAATCCTGTGATTTTCGGAATTGGGCAAATCTCGATTCCCGGGATTTATTTTTCGGGATTTCTTATCAATTTTTATATAAATAACTTTATAAATTAAAATTTTCGTTGATTTTGTGGTATTTTTTATAATACTAGTCTTTATTTATTATAAGCACATGTGTAAAAAACAAAAACAAAGAAGAAAGTTGTCTTTTTTTCCAGCGAATTTAAATCGCTTTTTACTACTTTTGTGAAAAGAATCTTCACTGAAATATTTTTC
This sequence comes from Tachina lurida, assembly GCA_944452675.1. NCBI lineage: Eukaryota > Metazoa > Arthropoda > Insecta > Diptera > Tachinidae > Tachina > Tachina lurida. The sequence continues at coordinate 89,211,319 of OX101755.1, forward strand.
ATTACAGGATGTGCCTGGTGAAACTTTTTTAACCCACTGTAATATCTATCTTATTTTACAAAAGTATTTTCAGGTACTGGATAAAAAGTCGATTCAAGTCCCATACATTTATGTACATACACAAATATCGCTCCAAAAAAGCTAGTTTTGCAGAAAAGAAGTTCTATTAAATCTTCAATTTACAAACAACTCCATGAAAATATAAGAATGTTTTCTTTTTTCAAGAGGTGCGTGTACAAACAAGATTATGTGTATGTATGTATATATATGATATAATGATTTTTTTCTGCATTATTAACTCCAAAAACGTATTTTTTCAGATATGGGCAATAAAGGAGCGATATGTGTATATGTACATATGTATGTATGTATGTATGTGTGTGTAAAAACTTAAAACTTCATTATTTTTAGAAGCACATTATTGTGAAATTCCTTTGAAAACATGAGTGAGAACCTAGCGGATCCGATTTCTTTTTTAAAGGATTTTATGGCAGGAGGAATTGCTGCTGCTGTCGCTAAAACGGCTGTGGCTCCCATAGAGCGTGTAAAGCTGTTGTTACAAGTTCAACATGTGTCGACTCAACTAAAAGAGGCTGATCGCTACAAAGGCATTATCGATTGTTTTGTTCGTTTGCCAAAGGAACAGGGATTCCTTTCGTATTGGCGCGGAAACTTAGCTAATGTTATTCGATATTTTCCTACGCAAGCATTAAATTTTGCATTCAAAGATAAATATAAACAAGTAAGTGGCAAAATTCTTGTTACATTCATACGTACTATTAACTCACAATTTTTAAAATTTCCCTTTTTGCAAGAAATCAACAATATCTACATATATACTCGTCGTCAACTTAAATGCAAACGGACGTAACTACACATTTATATATTTTACAGGAGAAACAAAAAACGTTACAAAATCAATAATAATAAAGTATTCTTGAACATTTTCTTCTAAATTTACTTGCAGTATGGATACTTATATGTTTTTAACCATTTATTTCCTTTTTATATATATTTAAGCTTTTACATTATCTACGTTCCTTGGAATAAAAAATAGATGTATTTGTAATTACGTCCGTTTGAATTCCTTTAATAAAGTCGTAATTTTTGATCGCAGAGGTCTAAATATTTGCGTGAACATGTAGTTTGATAAAATGAAGCATAATCAATCAAAAACTCGATTTCGAATTTTTGTGTAGTTACGTTCGTTTGCATTTAAGGTGACGTCGCACTTTAAAAATTTCAACGTATTCCGATTACTCTTTTGTTGATAAAATTTTGTTTTACTTTATGATTTTAATTCGAAATGTGACTGACTGATTTTATGATAAATTTGCCAAAAAAAAATTTGTCTTTGAGTTGTGACTCTTTTCAAAACACAGATATTATTCCACCATAACTGCAATATTTTAAAATAAAAACAAAGTAAATATATTTTCAAATGGAATGTCCTTCCTGATGTATTCGGATTTCAAATTCTCTTAAAATTTAATCACAAACCACCACAAACAGTTTTTCGTGTCTACTGAAAATTTAAAAATTTTGAGTTAATACCTTCTTGTTGATTAAATGCGATATTTATGCATGTATATCGATCCGTGAAATGTTGTGAAATATATATGAGCCCCTATTGTCAGTCTCATGTCAACTTCGTTTGGTTATCTGAGAATCAACCCAATTTCCATTCACAACTTAAATATCGGTTGAGTTTGTATTTGTCTTGTGCCATTACATTTTCAAGTACAAATTAGTTGTGATTCACAATACCAAAAAAAAAAAAAAAAAAAAAATAACTACCGATTGAGAACGACAATGAGGACATTGCTTACAATAAATATGGTCTTTACTGCAAAATCTTATTTCCTTAAGTCACGTCACCTTTATTAAGGAATATTTACCCTCATTCCAGTTGTCGAAATCGAGGTCACTTTAACGCAATACCAAAAAATTGGGGCTTGTGTACACGTTGTCGAAAACAATTGACTCCTGTTGAGAAGTTTATGCTATTTTACCCCTTTTTGAGAGCGAGTAAACAAGCCGCAATTTTTTTGGTATTGTGTTAAAGTGACGTCGATATCGACAACTGGAATAAGATTTATTATTTCAGAGCTCAGATTAATTGATTGGTCATCGCACGCGAAATTCTGTGGAATCGCCCATATGTAATATTAAATATTTTTTAATTTAGATATTTTTAGAGGGCATTGATAAGCATGCGAGGTTCTGGGCATATTTCATGGGCAATTTAGCATCTGGTGGTGCTGCCGGAGCTACTTCTTTATTATTTGTTTATCCCTTGGATTTTGCTCGCACACGGTAAGTCTAGACCAGGCATCTCAAAAACTTCTCACTATTTCTTAATAGTTCTCAATTTTACATATAATTTATACGTAAAACTTAGAACAATTCCCGCGAGCGGGTAAAAAGAACCGCGCACAATATCTTTTGAGTATCGTTTTAAAACAACACATTACCTATAAGCAATCAGGTATAATCGTGAGATTCCGCTTTGATATATGTATACCATTCCACTCGTCCGAATCCTAACCCACGAAAAAGTCTGAATCAAATGCTAGATCCAGTACTAGATCTACCCGCATGAGGTCACCTATACAAATCTATGATACCTCGCATAGGTTGTCGAGTATATGTTTTCCAAGAAATTCTCCGTCCTGTTCTTGACAGCACTTGATGCACTTTCGAGTTTTGCTAAGTTTTATTTATTGTTCCAAGCGCTTATCGTATGGCTTCATGCGCAGCCTATTCTACCTATCTTCTTCATTCTGATGATAATTCGATTGGACAATATTATATTTAACTGTGACCTAGTTGTTGAGTATAGCTAAAGTATTGATCATTTTTCGTATCTCTACACGTTTGTCTTGTAGAGTGACCCATCAGTTAGGCATGCTGACTCTTTGAGACTGTATAAAACAGCACAAACCATTGTCGAATGCTTGAAGCTATAATTATTTCTAGTGTTTTGATAAAAAAAGAAAATATGCTAATGGTACGAAAGTCGTTCGCATCTTCAGTGCTTCTTCAGATGACTTTTTGTATACAAATTTCTCTAGTCTTCCTCCAGCTATTTTATATAACTTATAGAGCCACGGAAGAATAGAACTCCTTGCATTCTGAGTATCTTTAGGTTAGATTAGCAGGCTTCTGGCAAGGAAAAAGAAAATTAGAGTCCAGCTCACTTGGGTCCAATTACAATGATACCTTTGTGCTACATGTAAGTTGAAAAGAAGACAGAGTGAGAGGGAGGAAGGAAGAGGATGAGATGGGTAGAAGTGGAAGAGAGATACTTAATTTAGAGGAGGTAAAAGTGGGTCAAAAATTGGTTAGGGGGGGAGTCAGCGGTTATACCAGCCACTGTTCGTAATATAAACGCTCAACTTTTTGAGGTCGATTTCCGATAACTCGGATAGGGTACTGAAGGATATTCTGCCAATGAGTTGCAGACGAAGATTCTCCTGAGCGGGACAAAAATAGAGGAAAGTATTCTCTCCTCTTCCTAGTCATTGCAACTTTAGTAGTAGTCATTAAACGGAACACCCACACGTTTAGCATGGCTTACGAAGGCACAGTGGCCGGTCAACGTGGCCACGAGGTTCCTCAGTGCTTCCCATTGAAGCTCATGAGATTTTTCGTTCTATGAAAGTTTATGCGAGGCCAAAAGTGGGCTCATTACGCCATCTGTCTTGAGCTAATTCAAGAAAGGTAACATCGAAGCGTCTCCAGCAGGATGAGAGTGGGAGACCACAGCGATTGTCGATATCGATTTCTCTTAGTAGGGGTACCATCTTTGCCAAGACATCCGTAACAATGTTGCCTGAAATAGTCCCGTGTTCACGCATCCAGTTTAATAAGATATTTGAGTGCTGCGCGAGCCCATCAAGGGCTTTGTGAAATTCTTGGATAAAAAAGATGTGGTATACACACCTATGAGGGACTTAATTGCCGATTGGCTGTCACTTACAATGTGGATATCTGTAATATAATGCATTCTTCCGGGAATCTGAAGGACATTTCAATTCCCTATTCCGGAATATAAACGCCCCCACAAACTCTCCCCCCTTTTTTGAACCGTCCGTGAAAACCTGTACGGCTCCGTTCAGTGGGGAAAACCCTTCTGTCAATGAAATTTGAAAATTCCTATTGAAGTAGGGTTTCGGAGTTCAGTACTCAATAAGATTTATCTAAAATGCTTGCATGCCCCAATGTTGGCGTGGATCTTAGAACACCTGTTATCATAAGTGCTATTTTACGGAGAACTCCCTCTATACGGGACTGATTACTCACTGAGTCGAGTGCTTTCCACCAGACTGAAATTCCACAAAATAATATAGGTTTTATAACCATTTCTAATACCCAACCGACTCCATAGGACTTATTCCCTATTGGCCCTACGATTGCGTTCCTACAGACGTAGATTGCCGTTATGGCTTTTGCTATGCTAGCCTGAAGACTTTCCCTCCACGAAAGCTTGCTATCGAGGACGTATGATACTGTCATACCCAGGAGATTTGTACTGGGAAAAGCTCAAAAGCCCTTTTGATTTCCACTTGGTAGATTATGTTCTGATTGATTTGTCCTGTCTGTCCCAGTTATTCTGCCTTCATTAGCACTTCCTTACTAGAAGCCTTTTTAAAATGACTAGGGCATGAATTGTTCGTAGCCATGACTGATGAGCCTTTCAAACTCCTTGGTATTTTCCATTGATTCACAGTATTTTCTCCATGAACTTCTTTTTGCAACTTTTACAGATTTCTTGAGCTGGTTTATCATAAACCATGTAGCATGAAGCGATGAGAAAGCTGATTTCTCCTGTCAGCTCGACACTCGCAACAGTAAGATCAACTGAACTTATGTAATTCTGCGCAAACGTTAATGTGTTTCTTGGATATCAAAAATTATTTATGCATGAAATACTTTGAACGTGGACCAGGGATCCATTTTACCTTCGACTTTACTACATATTTGCGTTCTTCAGACTTATTCTGCTGCTCAAGCTGGAAATAATCAGTCCACTTTTACTGAAAGTTCCCTCAGATTCCGTTGCTCGTATTTACAAATATTTTAACATTCACATTTTTAAGCGCGACAGCTACATACATACATGCAAGAAAAATTATAAAGGGAAGAGGACCAGCATCGGCATCAATGTTCACCCTTTCTATGTATTGTCGAATTGCCAAATAATGATGGTGGATTTTCAAAAATACCAGTATTAGAGTCAGCACAATGCTTTTTAAATCCTTTGCGCAAATGAATGAAATTCCTTCCTCCAGCTTAATAGCTGCATTATGCGCTGACTCATTTTTTTAACGGGGATCCAAAATAATTCCCATTCATGTTTCAAACGATATTAGGCGTCTTAGTCCTCGTCCAGACTTGCAATTTTTGTTGCAGCAACTTTTTATTTTTTAGTGCAAAAGAGCGAGAGAGGAACACAAAATGTATATACATATTTCTATTTCAACACTCTCACACATATTCAAGAATTTCTGCAACAAAAATTGCTAGTCTGGACTGGGACTAAGTATCCATTTGAGAAAAACAAAAACTATCGATAGTATTGAAAACAATCGATGGTAATACGATAGTCAAAAACCATCGACAGTGCCATCAATTGCTTCATATCACTAGGATGACGCATCCGAAAGTTACGACATGTGTGAACAAGACACAAATGTTACAACCGGTCTGTCTCTTTAACTACTGACTAGCGATTTAGGTTTTCGGCACTGCTATCAACCACCTCAGAGTGGTGGAAAATAGGATTTTTTGGAAGCGAGATGATATGAGAATTTGGCTAATCTTTCGGCCTGAAGGTTTTGTAATTTCCTTATATCTGAGCAGACTCTGCGTAGCGAGATCCCGACTCGGAATATCAAACTTAGCCATTACAACGCTACAAGATTTTTAACATAAAAACGACAACTTTGCATTGAAAATATATCGCGTTATCCTAGTACCTTATTAGAAATTCAACGTAAAACTATCGTTCTTATGTCTCGCTTTAAAACGATACTCCAACGAGAATAGAGCAAAACATAATTATATAAATAATAAAAAATTTTAGGCTTGGTGCTGACGTCGGAAAAGGTCTAGGTGAACGTCAATTCAAGGGCTTAGGCGATTGTGTTATGAAAATTTACAAAAGTGATGGATTTATCGGACTATATCGTGGATTTAATGTTTCAGTGCAAGGCATTATTATCTACCGTGCAACTTATTTTGGTTGTTATGATACTTGCCGTGACTTTCTACCAAATCCCAAAAACACGCCGTTTTATATAAGTTGGGCTATAGCTCAAGTAGTAACTACATTTGCTGGTATAACATCTTATCCGTTTGATACTGTGCGACGTCGAATGATGATGCAATCGGGTTTGTCAAAAGTGGAGATGGTTTATAAGAATACTGCACATTGCTGGAAAACTATCTTGAAGACTGAAGGATATAAAGCATTTTTCAAAGGGGCATTATCGAACGTAATTCGTGGAACGGGGGGAGCTCTAGTGTTGGCTTTTTATGATGAGATACAAAAATACATTAACGTGTAAGAAGCATTTATTAAGTATATATGTAAGTATATGTACGTATGTACGTACTTATGTTTGAATGGATGTGTGTTAACTTACGTTTTACAGAAATCGAATTTTTATTTATTTTATTCCTAAAACAATATAGAAACAAAAATAAAACAGCTCATATAATATATTTTCAAATATTCATTAAAATCCATATCTTCACCTTTAAACAGCGACGATATGTCGACTTTCGATATTACTTATAAATCCAGATTTTTAAGGCGCGTCATTTTATTTAATCAGCATATTTATACGAAATTATTTTTAATTATCAATTTTCTTTAAAAGCACATACAATACATATTTCCCTATTACGAGGTCTGTTCCAGATGCATAAGAAAAGAGTCCGAAGTTGTAGAAAGTTATCCAAAAGCGTTCCAGATAGCAATTTTTGTGCAATTTCGAGAGCGACTGAGAGAGTACTTTTTTCATTTCCTGTACAAACTAGTACGAACTTTTTCTTCTGGGTAAGTTGAGACAAGAATTAAATAATCAGCTGTTTTTTTACATATGTATAAAAGTGAAAAATTAATCAGAAAATTTGCAAATATACGAAAAAAAATTCACCTTTATACCTTTGTATAGAACAATATTTTATGGATAATAGTTTATTAAAAAACTAAAACGCCGATGGAAATGCAGTTGTGCTATACGGTGATAATACAGAAAACCCAGGTAAATAAAGCTATATACCATACTGGGAATGCTGGTAGGTAATCTGCTATGCTTCATGTCAACAGTGTAAGTCACCAAAGACAAAAAGTTTCCGAACCGTGAAGTCTGTCGTGGGGGGGGGGAATATAAATTCAGACGATTAAAGCTGGAACTTTGACAGATGCGTTAATACAACAATAGCCAAAATCATTTATAACGCAAAGATTCAGAAAAATAACTCTTCAATAAAGCTTTGGAAGATGACGCTAGTCGTAAAGCAACCAAATTTGCGCTCTCGGAGGGAAGAGGCTTAAGCCTGCGAGTAGCCATACTCCTAACCAGGGATGGTAAAGTTGGTGCAAGTGTACTTTTTTGGTACTATTCAAACTCGGAAAGTAGAATAGTACACCAATGACTAATTTAGTACATTTAAGGATTTATTATAACAACGCTCTCATAAAAATTCTGATGTAATCATATGTGTGTACATGCATACGTAAATATTTATGTATGTATGTGTTTTAACTTTTCAACTTTCTTTTGACAGACTGCTATACACTTTTTGTTTTGTATACAAACTGAAACGTAAAGTATTAACCGTCGGTTAGTAGGTTCTTGTTAACCAAACAGTCAGTTAGCTCATTTTCTGTTAAAAACAAAATTATTGAACATTGTGAAAGTGACCGTTATAAAATTAATATAAGGCCAATTTGAAGTCTACACGTAACATAATTCTCTCTGCAATTGAATTTGACGCCATCATCTTACATATTATGTTAGGTCTATACAATATGTTATGCAACAAATTTATCATTTTGACACAAACTGCAAACCACAATTAAACCATTAATGGAATCTGAAAATATCAAAATAATTGGATATTTTTAAACCCCGAATGCATCACGAAATGAAACCATAAACGAATCTACAAACATGCGATCAACAATGAAATATACCTCGGGTTCCACTCTGTATTTCGAAATGAAAGAAAATTCTTTCTGGATAATATTTTATTAACATTACAATTCGAAAACATTTGCTTTCGTTTCGAATTACACGAGTAGACCCTCTGGTTGCAAGAACATGTCACAAAGTGTGTACGTGCCATTAGACACAAAAATTTACCGACACATATAAATAGAAGCTGATGTTTGTGTAATGAATCATACAATATTTACAACTGTGTATGTTGACTTTGCAAAAATTTTCTAATTATATTGCAACGAAAGCAAAGAAAGGAAAATAAATTATAATTTAGTTTCTAGAAAATTAAATATATATCTGAAGATAATAATTAAGGAATGACGGTCACTAATCGGGTAAGATTCTAGCTAAACTTGTAATAAAATGTTACCAAATATAGAAAATTTCATAGATGGACATTGATGCCGCCTGTAAAGGTGAGGGTTTTCGTTCATATTATATTCAAAAAATCGAAGAACTGCAATTAATTGTAGCTGAAAAGTCACAAAATCTTAGACGTTTGCAAGCCCAACGTAATGAACTGAATGCGAAAGGTAATGCAAAAATGTTTATCAATTAGTTAGGTCGGAAAAACCATTTTTTTTATTAATTTTAGTACGTATGTTGCGCGAAGAGTTGCAGTTGCTGCAGGAGCAAGGAAGCTATGTAGGAGAAGTTGTCAAACCTATGGATAAGAAAAAAGTTTTGGTTAAGGTCCATCCTGAAGGCAAATTTGTTGTAGATATTGATAAAAATATTGACATTAACGATGTAACTCCAAACTGTCGCGTTGCCTTACGCAACGAGAGTTATACTTTGCATAAAATCCTGCCCAACAAGGTTGATCCCTTAGTATCACTTATGATGGTGGAAAAAGTTCCAGACTCTACTTATGAAATGGTTGGCGGCTTGGATAAACAAATCAAAGAAATTAAGGAAGTTATTGAATTACCCGTTAAGCACCCAGAACTTTTCGATGCCTTGGGTATAGCTCAACCAAAGGGTGTGCTCTTGTATGGACCACCTGGTACAGGTAAAACACTTTTGGCCCGCGCTGTGGCCCACCACACTGAATGTACTTTTATAAGAGTTTCGGGATCGGAATTAGTACAGAAATTCATCGGTGAAGGTTCTCGTATGGTACGCGAACTTTTCGTTATGGCTCGAGAGCATGCGCCGTCAATTATATTCATGGATGAAATCGATTCAATTGGTTCTTCCCGTATTGAATCTGGTTCAGGTGGGGACTCTGAAGTACAACGTACAATGTTGGAGTTATTGAATCAATTGGACGGTTTTGAGGCTACCAAAAATATTAAAGTTATTATGGCTACAAATAGGATTGATATTTTGGATCCTGCCCTTTTGCGTCCGGGTCGTATTGATCGTAAAATTGAATTCCCACCACCAAACGAGGAGGCTCGTTTGGATATTCTTAAAATTCATTCACGTAAAATGAACTTAACTCGTGGTATCAATTTGCGTAAAATAGCTGAACTTATGCCAGGAGCTTCCGGTGCAGAGGTAAAGGGTGTTTGTACTGAAGCCGGTATGTATGCATTGCGTGAGAGGCGTGTTCATGTTACACAGGAAGATTTTGAAATGGCCGTGGCTAAGGTTATGCAGAAGGATTCCGAAAAGAATATGTCTATCAAGAAGTTATGGAAATAAATTTATCACATTTTTTTTATAAATCCGGCGACATTTGTTTGCTATGAATACATTTATTGAATACATATTTCAATACATTCTTTCCCGTCGCTGGTTGTGTATTTATCTTTAAAGTAAGTACATACATATGTATGTATATCGAAAGTGGATTAAAATTACAACACACTCCGCATTTTTTTAAAAAGTTATTTGAAATGATTATATCGTCATATAAATTCAAATAGGGCATAGCTTACAAAAAGTTCAAAATCATATTTTTGATTGATTTTGATGTAATTATATAAAATGCATCTACCCACAATATTTTTATCCGAGTATGCTCAAAAATATAAAATTTTTTCACGAAATTCAAAAGACTACTGAGAACTAAATGCTCCAAAACTTATAATGTGTTTTGCTTCTGTAAAATATTTTAAATGTATGTATGTACTTATGTATGTATTTATTTTATTTTTTTTTTTTTTATTTATTTAAATATATTTGTAATACAGTAAGCCTGCAAGGCCAAAATCGTATTACTAGAGTACATTTCTAAGGCTAAAATTATATACAATAGTTATCAGAAAAAAATATATAACAATAAATGTGAAATTCTTTAGCATATACGTAAACAAAAAAAAATTTGTATAAATATATGTATTATTATATCAGAACAAAATAAGATATAATTGGTCAGGAAGTACATCTTTGAAAAAAAAAAAAAAAAAAAAGGGCGAGTGGTGTGTTTGTATACCAAGTAGTCCATATCGGTGAAAAACGTAGATATAGTAGAAAAAAAAAAAATATTTAAAAAAAAACAGATACTTGCAGATGTCTTTACATATTTAAAATAAAATAAAGACTTGGTAATGTACATATGTATATTCAGTATTCTAACGACTGGAAGTAGTTAAAAATACCTTTTTTAAAAAAATTGCATGAGTTGGAGAAAGATCGCAATGCGTATGGTAACGTATATGACTTGAAGAGAGCATTTGTTTTAGAAGAAATGTTAGTTTCTTTAAAAGCATACATTCTTGAATTTTGTTTTAGAAAAATATCTGGATAAATTAAAAGTTACCGACTTTAAAATTGCCTCTGTTAAAAAAAAAGGGGAGGAGAATTTTTTTTCAATACCAATACCCCTGGGATCATTGAAAAGCTTCGAAATTTGTAATGAACAAAAGAGTTATTTAATCGACAATTTGAACAGTTTTCTTCTGTAAACTAATCTAAAAGCTAATAATTACCCTGACAGGAAAAATATCACCCATCTAACGACTGATTCCGGCAACAGACACAAACAAAGTTAAAATAATTGTGAATTCGCATCGGACACCATATATGGATGCATTTTAGGTAAACATCTTCTTCATCATAAGCTCCTGAATAAAATATTTAAACTTTAAATAAAAATTTAAATTTGTCAAAAACTGACTCCATGGGTTAATTTCGCATTTATTCACACTCACTCTTCTCCTTCTTGGACTTATTTATCTTTTGTGCGAAAAGAGTTCGATTAAGTACCCATGAATGGATGTAAAGGTTAAAAAAGCAATAAATAAAATAAGAAAGTTAGAACGATGTTTGCTTAAAAAAAATTAAGGTTAGCACAGAATTTTCCAATTTAACTGCAAAAGAAAAAAATTTGTAAAAATCGACTTGAAAGCTTAAAAGTGCTCTCCTGCAAAACGGTAAAATATGACAAGCACTTTTTCCTTAGTAGTCCCCTTTCGCACACGTCAGGTCTGAGTCGTCAAGTCTTGAGAATTTAGGAGAGCGAGAGAGAGCGAGGAAAAGAGAATTGGAAGGGGTACAGACTTGACCGTACCAGTCAAGTTTGCTTTTTCGTTTTGTTTTGTCATTCGTAATACTCTACTACAACGCAAATTGATGAGACTTGATGAAACAAAACTGATCAGGTAAACCTGATGTGTGTGAATCAGGACTTATTGCCCCAGAATTGTTTGTATCTCATTATTTTGGAACCAATATATACTCTTTGTCAAAAAAAAAAGTTTTCATTGTTGTACACAATCAAGTACTCTTCAAAGAAACGTTTGTTTTGAAGTGAATTACAAATTTACTTTTTTTTTTAATTTTCGTAGAGCTTTTTCTTTAGGTGAGCGGAAAAATTTTCGATAGGGTTCAAGTCAGGACTTTGAGCTGACAGATAATTTTAAAAACGTTAGTATGGGTATTAACATTTGTTGTCCATTGTGGTCCATGAAAAAAAAATTACGTTATCCCTGTACACCAAAGTAAAAGAAATAATGCCAAAAGCTAATTTAAGTCGGTTTTCAATGTTTTGAGCTGGTTATTTTACTTCGCCGATGATTCTGCTACACAACGAAGGAGGGCGCTCTGATGTTACATTAGGATTAGTATCTGATGCAGTGGGTATATTTTTTAGTGTCCAGTGCCTTATGCCTGCATGACTAGAACTTTCCCCACAACAACTGATACAAAGGACACTAATGCACATCATAAAAATGCGTGGTGTTTTTATTTTTAATGACTGTTGGAGACCGGGCTCGAACCCAGGACCTTCGGTTTTGTAGTCAACGTGCTAACTACTTCAGCCAACGCCACCCTCTACATTTACCCTGCAGTTATTACTGATTTGCTGTGCTTGTCCTCTAGTGCTGGAATGCGGTTTATCTACAATAATTCTTATTATTTTAGTTTCAATGCGCGGAAAAATTTTTTTTTGTCTGCTTGGGGAATGATTTGTTTGGTTCCAGTCTGCCTTCTTTTTCAGCACTGAGATTAAGGAAAAATATTTCAGTAATTTGCAGCATTTTCCTTTGTAATAATTGAAATATACTATTTGAACAATATTATTGTTAATCTATTTGCCGGGCACTTTTTAAAGTGAATTTCGAGCGTCACTTGCTGTAGGTAAGACAAATATTTTATGAATGTACCCTAAAATCTGTATTTTGCATGTTTTTAAGAACTCCAGTTGCAAAAAATTCCATTAAATATCGAATTTATGTTATTTGCTATTAAATTGAAAACATTTATTTGACACCACGTAGGTACATGAAATATTTTACTCTCTGAAGTTGTTTTTTTTGTAACGGGTGCTTATGTTTGTAGAACTTAGGCGCAATATTGTCGTTGACAAGCAGAGCTAACGGTATGGACAAAAACAAAACAAAAAGGAATTTATTTGTTGTTGTAATTAATGTTTGAATGTAAAATTACTAGAACTTTGAGCATTGAAACATTTTTTTTGACAAACTGTATGTAAGTACGTATAATGTTAGGTATTGTTTTTATTTATTTATTTATTAAACATACTATACAAAGTAAATTTGCATAGTATGGTGTTGCACGAATATGGGCGGAGTAACTAGACCATATTTCCAAGATGTTATTTTAACAGTATTTTCAAAAAAGTTCCGTGACTGACTGTACGACCTATGCCTTCACATAGGAAGTCGAAGGCCCAACAACAGAACTAAGCCTGACCGCACTTAAGAAATAACTACGATGACGCGAAATAGTGTTCTTAACGACTGTGGCAATGTTTTTATTTGCTAATTATTTTTTTTGTGTTATGTTACTTTTTAGCGATCAGCTGATTGTGTGACGTAGATATAGAATATTTGTTGTAAACAAAGTACATTTGTGTGTGAAAAATGCAAAGGAATTAAAATGATAAACGTAAAAAATTAATTAAATGTAATGTGCAGTGAATATATGTACATAAGAATGAAAACAATTCAAAGGGTGCAAAATATGAGTTTTAAATTTTCCAAGACATGCTTATCTATTAAAGCAGTGGATGCTTTTTTGTGGCCACAAGGGAAAATTCAATGTGAAGACCTCGCAAGTCTGGATGGAACATTTTAAACCGGAGGATTTTGAAAACAATTTGCAATATGAGGTGGGTAAGTTTGTTTTGAAATATTTACATACATAACGAAAAATGTTAGAATTTCCTTAAAGAGCTCCTAAAAATCTTTCAAATGATAACAATATTGGAAAACACCTATAACATATAATCTCAATTTCAATATAATTTTTGTCTTATTTTGCAATTCTCTATCGAATAAATTATTTATTTTTATCTCTTTGTTATTTTGGCCAGTATCCAGGTTTAAGTTGATTTCCTTTTAAGCTAATTGGGCCTAATATTTCAATGCAAATAAAAATCCATTTATTTACAGTTTTTCCCGACGTTTCGTAGATTTTTTGTCTACTTTTTCAAGGGATCGTCTATTTAAATAATAAAAACAATTATAAAAACAATTTTGCTTTGTGTCATTTTAACTTACAATTCATGGAATAATTAATTACATAGGTACATATACATATTTTACATATTGAATAACAATACTCAACATTAAAACATATATAAACAAATATAACATTTGTTTAAAAAATGTTATATTTGTTTATATATGTTTTAATGTTGAGTATTGTTATTCAATATGTAAAATATGTATATGTACCTATGTAATTAATTATTCCATGAATTGTAAGTTAAAATGACACAAAGCAAAATTGTTTTTATAATTGTTTTTATTATTTAAATAGACGATCCCTTGAAAAAGTAGACAAAAAATCTACGAAACGTCGGGAAAAACTGTAAATAAATGGATTTTTATTTGCATTGAAATATTAGGCCCAATTAGCTTAAAAGGAAATCAACTATTTATTTTTATTTTTGAGAGGTGCCCCTAAACTTGATTTGTCCCAAAGTTTTCCCTTTTATTGGCATTGAATATATTACAGGGAAACAAATCTTCGATATACATATGTATGTATGTATGTATGTATGTATCTATTATGTGAACTTAATTAAACGAGTGCAAAATTTAGTGCGTTTTACTATTTTTTGTGATCAGATTAGGTTAAAGTTCGTATCGCTGTGTAATGCAAATTACATGTGATAACTTTTAAGGAAAAATAAATACTACATATCGCACTAGTTCATCTAAAGAGCAAGAAAACGATATATGTACATGGTCGCCAAAAAATACAGCTTTATCCCTCTTTTTAATATAAGAAGTACACAGAAAAAATTATTGTTGAAGTTTCTTCAATTAAATGAGCTTGGAAAAAATAATATTTTTGATTAATACTTTAATTAAATGTACATATAGATGGCTTAATATAAGAAAGGCGAAACTCAATATTTTGATATTTTATAGGAGAAGCAAAAAAACGGAAGAAAACGAAAGCATTTACATATATGCAGGAATAAGTTTTTAAGTGGCCATAAGTCCTTGATTTTTAACTGTAACGTACTAAGATTTTTAAGGAGGATGCAAGTATACGTTATCTCCCAGAAAACGTTAAAATCGCGATTTGGAAAAAAATTGATATTGATAACAATATGCCCTTTTTATATTAAGCCATCGATATGTTTATTTTAATTGAAGTTACTACTATGTCAAAAAAATTTTACCAAGAGATTGTAACTCAAAATACATAATATGAAATGGTAGTAATTATTATTTTATATCAATTGTACATATCGCTCATTTACTCAAAGAACGTTATAACTCAAAAAATGGAATTTTGTGTAAAAATTTCATAAAAATATCTTGTTTACTCAACTCTTGGGAGAAAAATAAATTTTCTTTTTTCCATTAAGTTGTATCTAAATTGAAAACTTCAAACTTGTTTTCTGGAAAACTGTTTTTTTAGTTATGACGTTGTTTGATTAAATGGGCGATATGTACATATGTAAATTGAAAACTTCAAACTTGTTTTCTGGAAAACTGTTTTTTTAGTTATGACGTTGTTTGATTAAATGGGCGATATGTACATATGTAAATCCATATCCATATTTGAGCTACATAAATGAAATAACGCCAAATGAAATAATATTTATTTTATGCTAACTAATATATAATAATACTTACTTAAGCCAAGCCTGTAACCCTTAAACAATAGGAATGTGTAAAATTGGTCAACAAACGACAAATTCATTAATCCTTTTTTTGGTGGTCACATTTCGCCCCCTCCCAATTTAATAAAAAATAGTAGACCTCTGCCATATTCAAAATGAATTTTGAAAATTAGTCGTCATATGGGGAAGTTATTTGATAAGTCCCATAAGAGAGAGACGAGGGGAAAATAAATTTCTCTGTTCTCCTCGTCTCTCTCTCCCACAAACTAATCAGCTTAGCAATAAGACTTGCATAGTGTAAATTAGGACTAATCACTTCTTAAAGGCGGGCACTTTGGTTCTCCACCCCCAAAAAAATAAATAAATAAAAAAATTAGTGAACCTTTTCCATATCCAAAATGAATTTTAAAAATTGGTCCACAAATGACAAAAATATTTGATAATTAAATTTTTGGGGCGGGAATTTTGCATCCCCCAATTTCCAACAAAAAAATTTAGTGGATCTTTTCCATGTGCAAAAAACATTTTGATAACTTTGCTTCTCCACCCCACCCCAAAAAAAAAAAAAAAAAAGTTAGTGGACCCTTTCCATATGCAAAATTAATTTTGAAAATTGGTTCACAAATGACAAAAATATTTGATAATTAAATTTTGGGGCGGGCATTTTGGATCTCCCACCAATTTCAAAAAAAAAATTAGTGGACCTTTTCCATATGCAAAAAATATTTTGATAATTGGTCCACAAATGACAATTATTTGATAATAAATTTTCCATATAAAAACACAATTTTTGGAATTGATCCACAAACAACGAAGTTTTTGGTATTCACTTTTTAAATTAAAAAAAATTAGTGGACCTTTTTTAATTTTAAATTAAATTTAATTTTTAAATTGGTCCGCAAATGACAAACATATTTTGATAGTCAAATTTCGAGGCGGGCATTTTGCACCCCCGATTTCCAACAAATAAAAATTTAGTGGATCTTTTTCATATGCAAAAAATATTTTGAAAATTGGTCCTCAAATGAATTTATTTGATAATAAATTTTCTGAGGGTGCGTTTTGCCTTTCCAACCTGCCCCCACCATTTAAAAAAAGTGTGAGTGGAATTTTTCTATATAAAAAAAGAATTTTGGAAATTGATCCACAAATGAAAAAGTAATTTGATAATCAATTGTTGGAGTGAGAAATTTGCGACACCTTGCCCCCCCCCCCATATTTCAAAAAAAGCGGACCTTTTCCATATGCAAAAAGAATTTTGAAAATTGGTTCACAAATGGTGAAGTAATACCCGTTTATATTATAAAATCGATTAAAAACTATGTGGAAGGAGAAACACAATTTAAAAAATTGGGCGCATAAGTGGGTGTTTTTGAAAAAAATAGCCTATAATTCACTTCACGAGTCCCAGATAAATGTTGTGATTGAGGTCTGGTCTCCTATAAGGTGAAAACAAACACATTCCGTATTAGGGGCTGTTAACATATTACGTAACGCCCTAGGGGGTGGGGTAGGGTATAAAAACTCTGAATATAGCGTTACGTAATATGTGAATGGCCCCTTTACATATACAAATAGAAGATGTATAATACTACTCGTATTAGTAATTATCAGCCCCGTTCTGCGATTTTTAAAACACCAAATTTTATGTGGGAAATTTTGTGCTTGATTTTTAAATTCCTAAATTTTACATGGAAAAGTCCGAACTTGCAGTTAAAATCTTTTATGTACACTAAAGCGAGTCGGCTAGTCACCCCCTAGAATTAAAGATGAACAGGCATTTTTTTGCCACCCCCAAAAATACTGCAGTTTGTTTTTTTTATATAGATATAGCGCCGCCATTTAAAGTTCGATCTCAGCATATCATGTTATTGTTTTTGGTTGTTTAATCTAACGCCGAACTCTAGTTTACAGTTATTATATCAGGGATCCCTCCCTTCTGTTGTCCAGTTTTTCTAAACTTTGTAAGCCGAGCTTTTTCTAAACTAATTTTTTCTCACGCCTTAAAATTATATATTTAAAAAAAGAAACACAGTTTTTTTTGAGGGGCGTGGAAAAAAGAAATATTTCCTGTCTTAGAAACGATCTTTGACACATCTTTAATTCGAGCGGTTGGCTGGCACAACTTTTTTTGTGGCGGCCGACCAGCTTTGAAACAAATTTTATATGTACAAATTTATTGAAAGAAAAATAAAATTTTCTTTTCCATTAAGTTGTGTGTAAATTGAAAACTTTTAACCCTTTTTCTGTAAAACTAGTTTTGTTTTTATTTATGTTGTGTAATATAAAATTACTAACAGCAGACTAATAAATTTTACAAAATATATGTATATATGTATGTATATAGTATATGAAGTTAAAAAAAATATTTAAATATCGCACAAAATCTAGCAGATTTCAATTAAAATCCTTATGAATATATCAATACCGTTTACACCAATTTTTATTCTTTTTTTTGTTGACGTTTATCAAGATTAGTTTATCCAAAACAAAACCCATTAACTGAACATTTCCCAAAACTATAACCAAACAACTGCAATGTAGCCAATTCACACACCTTTTTAAGTACACAGACTAACTTTTTAGTATAAATTTGAAGAAAAAAACCCATAGTTGCGTCACCAAGTTCTAAAGGGTGTTTTTTATTGAGGTATAGAACTTTAAGTTGGCATCACTTTTTTAACTGGCGGCCATTTTGTCAGCTGTCAAGTGATTAATATTTAGTTTGGTTTGCCATTTCATCATGAACAGGTTGACAAAAGAACAAAGCTTGCAAATCGTGCAAATTTATTTCGAAAATAATGGTTCAGTTCGCGAAGTTTACCGCAAGCTCCGTCCATTTTATGGTCGACATAATCGTCCATCAGAGCAATTAATTCGGTTAACCATCGTTTTCGCACTACGTTTTCGCACTACGTTTACTCTATGTGATAATACGCATCCGCAGAGACGTCGAACAGTGCGCACCGAAGAAACAATTGCCGCTGTAGAGCAAAGTCTTGAAGAGGACCCGAATGAATCGATTCGCCACCGTGCACACCAATTGGAGCTTTGTCCATCAACTTTATGGAAGATTTTGAAGATTTTGAATGTGGATGAGTTGTGGTTCCAACAAGACGGCGCTACATGCCACACAGCGCACGTCACAATCGATTTATTGAAGGAAACATTCGATGAGCGCATAATTTCGCGGAATGGACCTGTCAATTGGCCACCAAGATCGTGTGATTTGACACCATTGGATTATTTTCTTTGGGGATATGTGAAGTCGCTCGTCTACGCCAACAAACCAGAAACGTTAGGGGACTTGGAAGCCAACATTCGTGGCGTTATTGCCAACATACGGCCCCATATGCTCGAAAAAGTGGTTGAAAATTGGACCTGTAGAATTGGCTTTATTCGAGCCAGCCGCGGCGGCCACATGCCCGAAATCATATTTAAACATTAATGGCATAAAATTATCCTTCCAATAAAGCCAAATTGATGGACATTAAAACGATTTTCTTGTGTTTTATTTCAATTCGAAGTTCTATACCTCTAAAAAAACACCCTTTACTAGATTGTAAATAGATTTTCAGAAAATCTAATGACAAAGTAGATTTTATTTTGTATGGGAAATCTACTAGATTTAGCCCGAAACTTCGTCAGTACCAGATTTTGCTCAAATGTAAACGCACTATTATATAAATTAAATTTTTTTAAATTATGTTTCTTTGTTTTCTTAAATCGAATTAAACAATAATTGTACATAAGTATATTTATGTTATCATTCTTAAGTTTAACTTAATGAAAAACATGACTAGATTTGCTTCTTTTTTTTTGTTTCACGGAAACATTTTTAAATAATGACTAGAAATTTAAAAATATCGTATTTTTTAAAGTGCGATGTATATTTCTTCTGACCGGATTTTGCTTCAATTTCTTCATAGATGAAATATACGATCGGATGGAGATCGGTCGATTAAGGCTTCACGTAATCGCGTATATAGCGGGCTATCCGAAGGAATACCTTCTCTTTGTAGAAACAACATCGTTTCTTGAGCACACATGGCGAAACCTAAAGCCTCGGTCCCTTGTTCCGAGATCAGGCTATGGTTGTTCTCATTTATATAATAATATTCTTCCTCATGAGCTTCAATATCATGCTCAAACGCATCTAGTTCATTTTGCAACTCGAGCATTTTTAACTGTATGGCCTCAAGTAAATGGCGATTTTCTCGATTCGATTCCGGTGGAGGTGTATCACAGCGAATTCGCTTATTTTCGGGTTGCTTAACAAGACTTTCATTGCTTTCTGTAGATAGACTTTTCTGGTTGTTCGATGTTGAAACTGACGATGATGTTGGTGCTGAAGTTTCATCTTGTATTTCTGCTTTATTGAATGACGATTGCTCTGTTTTATCCAACTTGCGTTTCATTATTAATTTACCGGACATTCCGTATGTTTAATCTTTTTTTTTTTTAATTAAAATTTGAATAAATTTCCTTTTAACGATCTTGTGCAAATACTTGTTTCGTTGATGCGCGCAATTACATGTATACATGTGTACTCGACTTGATCTAAACACCGACTGACTTGCGGTGCATATTATCATCGGTTACAAGAAGTTTTTATTTAATTTGAACCCTTAAACTTGTGCATGCCTATCATAAGGGTGACTGACAACTAAATATCTCATCCCCTCTTCTTTTACTGTATTTCCGTACGTATCCATTTAAGGATATCTGTTATAAAAGAAAAATGTATGAAAAACAGCTGAAACAGATGTTTATTTTGTTGTATGCATCGCGACCTACTACTACAGACTTGTGAACATACGTATCGCTACTGCAAACGTAAACTGAAAATTTAAAAATTTTACCGTCAAAAAATACTTTTGCAAAGAAAGCGATGCATGCTTATGCTCTCTGAAACCATTCATACAATTTCAATTGAATAATGAAGTTTCCTGATTAACATAAGATTTATATAAAATTACTTGAAATATTTATTTATCTAATTTTTCGACCTTTTTTTATATGTATGTTAAATTAAACTATTTGTGCTTTAGGTCAGTATATATTTTGATTTATTAGATCAATATTTATTTTTGGAAAGGAGAAAAGAAAAAACAAAAAAAATTAAATATCATAAAAGCCAAAAATAAATATTTTGAAGAAGTTAACCGAAGGTTAACGAAATATTGTTCTAATAAATCAAAATATATACTGACCTAAGGCTAAAAAAATTAGTTTAATTATTTGAAATATTTACAGCAGAGGTAGATATGTATGTATGTGTCTTTTCTGAAAATAAAATAATGGGCCGTATTTCGACTTCTAATACGACGGTTTAGTACTTGATTTAAAGAAACCATTTTGAAATGTTCTTTGGTTTAGGGCCAAATCGCCGTAGTCGAAGTCGAAATACGAAACTTGTGATTAGGCAAAATACTTATTTGATTTTAGAGCTGTGGATCATACCAAACTTCATTCAAATATAAATTTGGGCTGGTGTGGAACATGTCAAACGCTAAAAAGACACTAATTACTCGTATTATATTGGTGTTGTTTGGTTTGCTTAACTATATATAAACTGCTATTGATAACATGAATAATCCCTGTCTGCCGGCGGTGCTGTTGTCTTCAACAAAAAAAAAAAAAAACAGAATTTTGAAACGTTTTACATTTTAGCTGACTACATGTATGTTTGTGCAGCAAATATTGAATCTAAATAAATAAACAAATACATACCCAACAAACCTTTGAGATACATACATATGTACAAAATTATAGGTTTTGTTTCTTTACTTTTTGGGTAAAGTTCGGTAAAATGGGAGGAAACTATAATTTCGCTCAATAATATACAAAAATTCACAAAAGTACGGGAACGGGAAAAATCAAAATTTTAAAGGGCTTTGGAAACAGAAACAAACTTTATATTATTGCCTGTA
The DNA here is from genome assembly GCA_944452675.1 of Tachina lurida. Classification (NCBI taxonomy): domain Eukaryota; kingdom Metazoa; phylum Arthropoda; class Insecta; order Diptera; family Tachinidae; genus Tachina; species Tachina lurida. The sequence continues at coordinate 89,232,987 of OX101755.1, forward strand.
ATCATGAGGTAAACACATATATTAGGTCTGTTTCTTTACCCTGAATTTGGAGCCCTCGGGATACCAATCTTACGTACCCGTATTCGAAAATTGGGCAAATAAGAGAGGTTTTTTTGAGCAACCAGGAAAGCAATCAGCTTTGTTCCTAACTAATAGAACAATTGGAAAGTTTTATCAAAAAAGATTTTAAAACTAGTGGTGAACAAAGTTGTATAAGTTTTTATACAAAATTAAGAAAGAAAACATTCTAGATATCGACGGCATTTATCCAAAAAGGTTTATTTGCAGATTTTGTAAAAATGAGTTTTTGATGCCAAACTATTCCCTGTGATGCACTTTTCCTATGGCATGAATTTCTGATCAAAATCTTTTATTTATTTGCGACATATTCACATTTTTTGTTTGGTTTATCTCCATACAAAACTTTTTGTTTTGAAGGCAAAATGGTTTACCTACAATGTATTTGCGAGATTTTCATACCAGTCGTATATTAAAAATCTGCAAGAACGTAATTATTCGGGCCTGTTCTGTAAACCGAATCCGAGTAAATTTCTAGTTTTCAAAAAATTAATAATTGTCCTGCAGACGTGTTTAAAATCATACACGATAATTTTCTTTCAGATATGATATTTGGGAATCTATATAATAAACAAATTGAAAAAAATATTTCTATTGTCGGAATTAGTTTTCTAAAATCGTGCGGTTTACAGAACAGGGCCGATTTTTTTTCGTATTTTCTGAATTTAAAACTAAATCCGACATTTATAGAGACTATATCTTAAAAGGTAATAATAAGCAAGTGCAACCGGTTTCAATGTTTACTTTTTCAAATTATTTTAAAGAAAAGAACTTGGCTTTATTTATGCCTCGAAAATATCAATGTGATATATGTATTGGATTCAAAACTAAGCAGATTTCAGCTGAATTATATAATGAACACATTTTGAAAAAAGAACAAGCTCGACATAAGAAACAAAATTATGAAAATAAACTTCCCAAAACCTGTGTCATCTTTTTTACAATGAACGCTGAAGTCAGTTTTAATGATGAGTACAAAGATCTTCCAATACGAATGAAAAAATACCCAGGATATATAGGACCACAATCACTTCATCAAGAATATCTTTCAATATCCAGCAGCAAATGGAAACATCTACAGGAATTGAAATCTGTGATACCTAATGAATATCATTCTTTCTATAAGTAAGTACCTACAGTGAACAAAGAAAAAACTTGTACAGAAAACGCTCCGCTCTTCTAATCAAAATATATCTGTTGCTTTGTAAGATTTTAAGATAAGACCAAAAGCGACTTCAAGGAAAATTAATCAGCTTTTTATGAAAATCTTTAATTTTATTAACAAATTTATTTTAATGCGAAAAAAATAACCTAAAATATAATAACACTATATTCCAGAGCAAAAAAAAACTTGTACACTAACTCTTCTTTCAGGAAGGAGCTATGAAATAAGGAATACACTAAAAATTAGTACTAAATGTGGCCACGTCTAGCATCTAATAGATTATTTTCATAGAATGAACTGGGTTTTTGGTAATTTTGGGAGCTATATGGTCCAATATGCCCTGGAGAGCACTTTTGAGTTAATTTTTACACATAATCTACAGCTCGCGTAATTTTTTGTTCACATACGCCCACAGAATTTCATTTGTACTAAGGCGAAGGATCTAGGGAGGATATGCCTGCAATTTTTTTCCATTGAATGGAAGCCATTCTCTTATTATTGAAGACGAATGTTTCGGGTATTTAACTCTAACTAATCAATAGTCTCCACTTACATTTAATTTGGCAGCTAACTGTGCTAAATTATCTCTTAGTATTTTTAAATAATTCATTTTATTTATTGTACGTTCTATAAAAACCGGATTTCATACACCACTCGATCCCATTGGGCCCCATACCATCATATTACACCCCCCATGCTTCACCGTGTTATTCAGGTTATTATCGTTAAGGCCTTTCTGTTGTCGACATCGACGTCACTTTGACACAATATCAAAAAACTGGGTCTTGTGTACCCGTTGTCGAAAACAACTGAATCCTGTTGGCGAGTTTATGATATTTTATAGACCTTAGGGAACGGAAATAAATTGTCAGTAGCACGAAGTTGTTCCCGAGAGCGAGTAAGCAAAGCTCCAACTTTTTGGTATTGTGTTAAAGTGACGTCGATATCGACAACTGGAATAAGGACGAATGTATTTTGAATATTCTGTGCCGCAAACCAATAACCAACCGACGATATGTGCACAGCACCAGCAAGCTGCTAACGTTTCCTTTTATTTTAAAATTTTTTTGAGACAAATTGTAGTCTGCTGTCATTTAACCAAACTTTACCGAAAAAGTAGGAAAGGGACCTATTATTTTAATATTATCAGGGGGTTAAGGGAAAAACCTGCATTTGCATGACAAATAGGAGCCTCCTTCAGAAACTGTCTGTCGACCGATACCTTCCGGATTACCGAATTTTTCGACAAGAGTATTTATTGTATGTATCAAGTGTTTAAACTTATGTTTGTTGTGTAGCTATCATAAGCAATGCATTTAATTCAGTTTGTTTAACTTCCTTCCTATATGTATGTATGTATGAATTTGTGTTATTAAAACAACCCCTGTTGATTTGATCCGAACAAAATTTGTAGTTGTTGGCGAAATCAAACTACAAACCAACGAGTAGTAGTAGTGGCAGCTGCAATACTTCACGTACAAACATTTCTTAACTGTATGTACTAGTGATGCACGAATATTCGTATTCGTATTCGAATTGTCGAATATTCGGCCATTTTTAGACATTCGTATCCGTATTCGTATTCGCCAAATTCAAGCGTAGATATACGAATATTTTTCCAAACAAAAAAAAAATAAATATATGCATAAATCCTAAACGAAATTTAAATAAATGGCTTAAAATATTAGTTTGTACAAATCCATTAAATTTTTATAGAAATTTGTGCTTGTTATCATTTTGAAATATTATTTGATGACGATCATTAAAACTTCGGGTAGTTTTTATTAACTTTAAAGTACGCCAACAGTAGTATGAAGTCCTTTTTCATAACAATTTTTTAATATTTCATATTGCAGGCGTAAATAGAACCCCAATTTAATGTCTATAAATTTCACATACAATATTCGTATTCGCGAATATCGTTTTAAATATTCGTATTCGCGAAATTTCACTAGTATGTACACTAGTGATGGGAAATGGATTTTACATTTCGGTACTAAATATATATAATATATATATGTACATATACATACATATATTTTTTTAGAATATGGTAGGTATATTTTTTTCTGGTGTTACGTTACATATGTACGACATTTGGGAAGTGATTAAATAGCTCAATATTCAATGAAAAAAATGCTAACAATCAAACCTAAGGATTTCAAGATATTCAAAAAATATAACCCGGCGTTACGCTACAAAAAAAAAAGAAGAAGAAGTGGGGTTTGACTTGACAAACAGTTATTTTCCAAGCTTCTAGATTAAAAAATCTTTTTTTTATTGTATGTAGCTTTCCATTGGTAAAAGAATTTTGAAAATCGGTTTAGCGGTTTGGGAGTGAAAGCTAAGAAAACAAACAAACCCACTTTCACATTTATAATATTAGTAAGGGTGGGTGTTAGCTACATATACATATGTATATGTATGTATATGGGGAAATTTTTTTCAACTTTTCCTTACTCTCACCCCCAAAATGGTGACCATGGGCAAAAAATATGACCTACAAAATTCCAAGTCAATTGGTGAAGATTACGGGAAACCCCATAATATCTCTGAAAATCGGTCTTTGCGGCCATTCACATATTAAGTAACGCTATTTTCGGAGATTTTATACCCGCCTCCTCTTAGTAACGCCTTTTACAACATGTTCAGTATAAATTTTCTATACTGTAACAAATCTTTGCACACTTTCGATCGTCAGCGTAGAGATAATGAAAATAAATGCTACTTTTTCTGGCGTTACGTTATATTGGAATATCATTTAAAGAAGAACAAAATTTTACCGTTAATTGATATTGTATGTACATTAGGGTGGCCGTTATTTTTTTTATTTCTTCTACTCTCACCCCACAAATCGGTTCAGTTTTATGTAAAAAAAATACAAAAAATTTTCATACCGATAAGTTCTGTTTAAGGGGGTGCGTCCGGCCATCAAAGTTGGCCCTCAAGCCCAAATATTCAATGTAATTTTTTTTGTTTGTTTTTTTTTTATTTAGTTTTTCTTTTGACTATATGTATTTGTATGAAGTAATTTAATATATATAAGCTCTTATTGTACATGCTTAAAATAAAAAATTTCCATATAAATATAATATTGTTACATAAAATTTTTGGTATTTTGTTGGTTATATTCCTCATTATTTTCTAATATAAATTTTAGTAGAAAACTTTCTTTGAGTCTAATCTTGTTGACTTGATGAGCTAAAATATTGCCATATGTCATATTCTTGTAAAATGATTTTTTAAAAAGATAGTCATATGCAAAAAATTACATTGAAAAATGGGCTTGAAGGCCAACTTTGAGGGCCGGACGCACCCCCTAAAACGCAACTTATCGGTATGAACTTTTTTTGTATTTTTTTTTTACATAAAACTGAACCGATTTAGGGCGTGAGAGTAGAATAAATCGAAAAAAAGTTCTCCATACAATTATCGGCCACTCTAATGTACATACATACAAAAAACTCTACATACCGCCAAAAAAAATAATTTTATGCAAGACTTTAAAATTTTTATCAACAAAATTCATATCCGTAACATTCCTTGTAAAAAATAAAACTATTTTAAAATAACAAAAATTAAAAATTTTAAAAACCCCCGACATATCTAGAAAAGATGTGATATCTTCTCAACGGCTGGACCGATATTCTTCAAACATAGTTAAGAACCTTCTCGATCAAGTCACCTTTCAAACACAAAAAACTAAATTCAAATCGGTCCAGCCATTTGGGCTGTACGTGGACACGGACAGACACACAGATACACACTACAAACTTATAACACCCCTTTTTTGGTCGGGGGTTAACAAATAATTTTTGAAAAAAGAAAATATATGTATGTATGTATGTATATGAAAAAATTAAAAAAATTCAGTATTTAATACACAGAAAAGTATACATACTCCATAGTTTAGTAGTTCATAAAAAAATATTAACATTTTAATACTTTGTTGCACCTGCTTTGCTCTCTAATACGATATTTAATTGATTTTTCATAGAATATATCAGTTTACCGGTGGTTTCCGAAGAAATTTTTTACCATTCTTTGATAAGAGCATTTTTTAGGTCCTGTTGGTTCTTTTTTGCGGTTTAAGTAAGATGACTGGGGAAGAGAATGCAGTTGTTTTGGCACATTGTACAACAGCAATTCCTTTAAACTGACCGCTATATGATTTGGGTAGTTATCTTGTTGGTAGTATCAGCTTTTAGGTAGACCCATTTTGGCTAGTGACACCTTCAAATTATCCTTTAATGGGTTCAAATACATAAATCGATCCATTGTTGTCTTAATAAAAACTAAATTTCTAATCCCAGCCGCCGAAATACAATCAAAAACCATAATAGAGCCGCGTCAGTGTTTTATTGCGGGCATCAGGTTTTTATGTTCCAGCTCTTCATTATTTTTGAGCCAAACTTTTTGTTTTCCATTGTATAAGAATAAGTCAAATTTATTCAGTCGTTAAGCAGCTCTGGGTCGGAGAACATCTCTCGCGTCATCGTAATTATTTCTTCAGTGTGGCCAGGCTTGTGTGTGTTGTTTGGCCTTCAAGAGTTTTTCGTCTCGCTCGCACTGGTTGACTGGTCTGCCACGAATAACCGTATAATCTTGCGGTTTTTTGGTGGAATTTCTTTAACAGCCACGTTGCTACTTCCTAGGTTAAGGCATATGTAGGTCGTGCACAGTGAGTCACAAAACTTTTTTAAAATACTGTTAATATGGTTTTATTTATGTTAATATGGTCTTAGTTACTCCACCCATATTTGTGCAACACAATATTACGCAAATTTACTTTGTATAGTATGTTAAAAAAAATAAATAAATTTATTCTCTGTGCTAAGTACAACAATTTTTCAACAGTTTTCATCTTCATTTAAATGCTTTTAAGCACAGAATATGAACCAGAAGACCCACCAGTGATGATGAAAAATCGCGATAACAGCTGATTGGTGTGAATTTTTAATTTTTACTAAGTTGTTGCAAGTGAGAGAAAAAATTGTTTTCTACATGCATAAAAAGCAAAAGCTATATATTGCATTTGCAAACATATGTTCTTAAAAAAGTAGAAAATAAAATTGTTCAAAAGTGAAAAATTTTAAGTAAAAATTAAATTTTTGTTGAAAATAGATGTGTTTTTGATATAATAAGTTGTGTAATTGATGGTCAGTGGGCTTCCTCAACTACTGATTCTAAATTGTTGCCCAAATAATGTAACAAACTTTCGTAATTACAAAGTTTTTACAAAAAAAGTGGATAAGGGCATTGTGATAATTTCCCGAAATTTGGAAATATGGGTATGTAGCCACAAAGTTACTACCGATGATGGAGACTCATCTAAAGCAAACGGCTTTGTGCACTTCGGAAGATGTAGAAAATGAAACAATTGCTAAAGTTGTGCATGTTGTTTATACATATATGGAGAAAGGATACGTTTGCAAGTTCCTTCCCCATAAGAAAATCGGCATTTGCTCAACGAAAATAAGTTTGGAAAGCTCATCTGGACTCACAACATGTGCATCACATGGGCGTTAAGCGACCCATGCAACAATTTGGCCAATTATTCTAATATAATGCAACTGGAAGCTTCTGTGTGTCTAACATGGGGCCCGGCCAACTTTTTTTGGATCCGCAAGTGCCTACGCAAATGCGTATATCACTTTCACTTTGCTGTGCATGGACGCTTGTGATATAACTGGCCAGCAAAATATTCCAGTACCTTATATTACTATGGCCGGACCACCTTTAACAGCTGGTGCTACTCAAGAGCGTGCTACCAAATAAAAATGCACGCGTGCTTCCACGCCTAATGTACCCGGCCACATTTTTCTGATCTGTAAGTGCCTACATAAATGTGTAATACTCTACCCTGGGCTGCAAACTATTCCAGCACCTTATACTGGCCGGGCCACCTTTAACGCTGCTCAACAGCGTGCTACCAAAAAAGGTGTACGCAAACAGTTCAAAAGGTTCCAGCAAGTCAGCTTGTGTCGCAAATACATCAAAACGGTAAGTTTTATTTGAATAATATTTCAGTATTTGAAACATTAATTGTTCTCACCGTTTATTCCAGAAAATCCTTAGCCCTCTTTGTTACTATACTGGTCGAACGTTTATACCCAGACAGACATTTGCATCCATTTTTGGCTAGTAAGATCAATGGTATGTTGCTTGAAGTAATAGCTGGCCAAGAAACTATTGGCAAAACACAATCAGCATGAGCTCCACGAAAATAAAGCTCGTCTGGACTCACAATATATGCATCAGAAGTGCGGTATACGGTCCATGCAACAACTTGGCCAAGTAATAGAACATAATGCTGTTGGGAGTTTCTTTGTGCCTTACATGGGGCCCGGCCAATTTTTTTTTTTGGATCCGCAAGTGTATACACAAATACGTATAACACCACGCTGACCTGCACATGTGCAGATATGATATAACTGGCCAGCAAACTCTTCCAGCACCTTATATTGGTTTGGCCGGGCCACCTGTAAAATCTGGTGCTATGCATCAAAACGGTAAGTTTTATTTGAACAATAATTATTACATCCATTGAATAAATAAATAAATAATTCATTATTTGAAATATTAATTGTCATCGTTTATTTCAGATAATCGTTAGGCCTCTTTGTTGGTAAATGCAACAAGATCAGAAACAAATACTGGTCGAACATTTATACCAAATAATCAGACATATGCATCCAGTACTAGTAGACGGCTCCCATAAATAAAGAAATTAGGAATTTAATAGCATGATTACAAAATAATAAGGGTCAATTGAAATCAGAAGTACACGCTATAAATTTGAGAATCTTTTTCGAGGTAAAGGTATTTTTTACTTTAATATACATGAATGTACATTTATTAATTAACTTTTTTTCTTACAGATGCACACATCATTAAAGAAAGTTACATCGCAAAAGTGAATTGGATACTAATAATAAGCTTAATTGAATCATGTCTTTTTGTGTCAGTTTTTAGAAAGAAAGGGGATATTTATAAAATAGTTATAATCATAAATAATGTCAAAAAGTTTAAATTAATTTTATATTGAAAATTTTAAATATTTTTTCTGAATCTTAGTACCTTATACCTATCCGAATTGCTTACTAATTTCTTAAGAGTGGAACAATCGTGGAATTGTGTTATTAAATATATCTTAGACTCAAAGTAATAACTTTTTTATAAAAATTAACGATTTTTTTTAACTTTTGTATTGACTTGAAATAATATTCAGTACAGAAATAAGTTATTTTAATGGCGATTCAAATCAAAAAAGGTCTTCGTTTCTTGAGCGTATACTCACCTCAATTTGTAGTAACAAAATCTTAAAAAAAATAAGTTATATGTTCAATTTTGGAATTGTTTTCTCATTTTTATTTTTAAATTTTTTTAGTAACTAGGTACATATGTAAATATACAATTTTTAATCATTTGAAACTGTTACAAAAAGAACTGCACTACACACACTGTAAACAAAAACAAAATTGGAATATTTACTAATGTAATTAACCAAATTTTTTTAAATATCTTGAAATTAAAATAATTTTACTTATGTCACCAAAGTCTAAAGTTGTTTTCCTTGGAAACATTCCAGCTTAGTCCTTAGGGGTCGAATGGATTTTGTAGCAGCGATATTTCGTTTTGTTTCTTCCAGGTTTTCTTGCCGTTCACATATGTAAATAAAATAAAAATTAAAAAAGAGCATTATTAAAATTGTATTTTTAGTTTTAAAAAAATTGTCTTTTTTGGAAAAAGTAAAAGGGCTTTTTATTTATAGAACTAAAGTTATATATCTATAAAACAAAAGTTGAATTTTTTTATAAAGTATTCTATAGCCCGTAAAAGGTCTTTTAATTTAATGAAAAGTACTTCCTTTTTTGTCTCAAGTACTTGTAAAGAAGGACACTAAATTAACACAATTGCGTTCCAATTGAGTGGAAAACTTCTTTTTCTAGCGACTTACAAACTGGTGTTATTGTACATTGGACAAGACCATCATCGTCCTTTCCAATGTACAAAATTCCACGTTGTCAATTCACTTTATAGGCACACATTAGTCTTATTTCTGTCAAGTACTTAAAAAAAAGCGAACATATTTGGATTCCAATTGATCCGAACACTTCACTTTTTTGCGGCTTGTTAACCTGTGTCATTGTATATAGGACAATAATATGATTGTCCTTTCCAATGTACAAGATTCCACACAAACACTTCACTTATATGTACACATTAGTCATAAAAACTAGTTATTTGTGAACAACTTTTGAATCCAATTGTTCCAAGCACTTCTTTCTTAAACGGTTTGTTAACCAAAGTATTTGTACATTGGAAAAGAACATCATTGCTCCTTCCAATGTGCAAAATTCCACACAAACAACGCACTTTACGTAGACACAATTCACTTATTTTTGTTAAGAACTTGTGAAAAACAAAAAGAACTTGGAACACTTGGAATCCAAAAGATCTGGACACTACATTTTTATATGTCTTGTTAACCCTTGCTATTGTGCATTGGACAGGAACATCATTGTCCCTTCCAATGCACAAGATTCCACACATACACTTCACTTTATCTGTCCACATCAACCATATAAACTTGTTTGCGTAAGGCACTTGCAAAAAGCGAACAAAATTGGATTCCAATTGATCCCAACACTTCATTTCATGTCGGCATGTTAAACAAAGTTTTTGTACAATGGACAAGACAAACATCGTCTTTTCCAATGTACATAATTTCACACTTTCAATTCACTTTACATGTACACATTAGTCGTGTAGTTTATATTACTTAGCTCCTTCTAAAAGTAATACAAAGCGAGCGTATTTTGGATCTTATTGATCGGAACACATTTTCTCTTCACTATATGTTAAACAAAGCACTTATTCATTGGAAGGGACAAGAAGACCATTGTCCCTTCCAATGTACACAGCCTCACACTCAAATTTCACTTTGAAAAATTCACTTTTCACAGACGTTTTTATATAAATTACTTACTTAGTTGGCTCTGTCGGGAACAAATTCAGCTTCTATCCCGTGGGTCAACCCATAGTGCATCTGTGGCTACTGGAAATTAAGTATATATTGTTAGAATCTATTATAAATAAGTAAAAGAAACAATAAATATATACTTACATTTTTACTTTTGCTGTGTGATGCTCCCAGTAATCCGTGTTTTTTCACCATCACTTTTGTTTTGTTCACTTTTCTCACTGTTGGTAATATGTGGACAAGATAATCTACCAATTTTTGTCCACATATTACCAACTTTGGCAAGGAGTTTGGCGCAAAATCATTTTTTATCCAATTTGCGCCAATTCCTGCCAAGAAACGTACTCAATGTTTGGGCAAGTAAGGGAGCTTTTGAGAGATTAATGTTCTTCTTCTTCTTGACCGAAACAGCCCGTAATTTTTCTTTGGGCTAGTTTGGGCAAGCCGATAAACGATCAGCTGTTTGAAAAATAACCCATTACAAAGTAAAATTAAATTGTCCTAAACACTAAAAACGTTGAAAATTTTTATCAAAAAGGTTTATAAACAAGTGGTGAACTAAGTTTTATCAGTTTTTATGTAAAATTAAGAAACAAAACGTTCTAGATATGCCACAACATGTAAGTAAAAGCATGCATGTGTATGTGTGTAAGTATGTATTTACTTGTGCTTTGGCTTTTGGTAAACATTTTTGGTTTTTCTTGTTCCCGTACTTTTGTAAATTTTTTGTATTATTGAGAGAAATTATAGCTTGTTCTCATTTTACCGAACTTTGCCCAAAAAGTACGGGATCAAACCTATTATGTTTATTTAAGTTTGATGCCAGAAAAGTAAGTGAATAAAGTTAATAGATATAGTTAAATTTTTGTTTTGTCGGATCGTTAATGGTTCCCTGCAAGGAACATAAAAAAAAATTTAGTTATTGATCGATTATATACATATGATTAATGTGTACTTTTCTTAAATTTGTTTTCAGTTTTTTGATATCTTGAATATATCAGGGTATATAAAGTTATTTTTCCCTTTTATATTTTTCTTAATAAATGCACTCATTAGACCTACTTGAAAGGAAGTGAACAATATTGTTGTCATTATTGGTTAAGAGGCAACAAACATTTTTGTCTTTTTCTGTACATTCTAATCGGTTTTCACATACATATATTATTGCTTCTGTGAAGTACTTTGGTAAGGCAAAAAATTATGGCTTTTTGGAAGATGAATCTATTGCTTCTAGGTGACTCATCTCGCACAAAAAAAAAACTCCTTATTCATGCGCAACAGCAAGTGATTCTCTAACATTATCTCCCTTACGAAAACGCTTCTAGGAAGCAGTAATTTTTGGCTGTGTATCCGACGATATATATGTATTTATGTATATATTTTATACATACATACATATGTACATATGTATGTATAGTTTTGTATATTCTCTGCAGATAGTGCGACTAGTCCATACATGTATGTAAATACTCCAAAGAGGAGTAGAAATGCTCCAAAACTACTCCAAATATATGAAAAAAGGAGGTTGATGTTCTAGGGTTGGACTAAATGGTCCAACTTTGCATTACATCGGACTAACCCCAAAACTGCTCCATATAGAATAGTTATAGACTACGATCATAATCGTTTAAACACGAATACTTATCGTGCAGCATTGAATGATTGTGTGAAAACGATATGATCCACGACTGCATTACATGGGAACATGATGTAACTAGTCTGATTCATCTAGATTGGACCACGTATTCCAATATTACATGCAGGATTGCATATACATACATGCATATATGTACATAATACATATGTATAATTTTTTTTAGCGCCAAAATTGTCAGTCAGCTGTTGTACAAATTTTACTGGATTTTACAATTTTTCCGTTCGCGTACTTTTATATGCAAACGTTTTTATTGAGAGCAAGGCCTATTTATCAGGTCAACGCAATCGTCCTGATGATATTCTGTGTTTTCGTGTTTAAGCTGTCAAAATTATTTGCACCATATACTTTAGTTCATGTTTGTGTGTGTTTGTGACAACTTAAACATAAAGTTGTTTTTTGTATTGCTGTGTTTTTGTAGAGTTGCGTTGACCTGATAAATAGGCCTTGATTGAGAGTAATTTCTTTAAATTACTCGGTATTTACTCAGTTACTGGATTTTACTGGAAAAGTAAACGCACCTAATATAAAGTCAATTTAAAGGTCCCCGAATTGGGTAAGGAGACATTATCTGGCAACACTAATATTCTGTATCACTTCGTTTTCCATGCCTGTGCCAAAGTGTCAGCAGTGAAATCTTTTTTTTTGGAAGAAAACAGCAAGGAATTATAAATTTTCAAGTGATCTTTTAAATAATTTTTCAAAAATGGATTATGAAAGTGTTCTAATTGTTAAACCAGAAGTGTTTATATATAAAATTCCTCCCAGAGCTAATAACCGTGGATATAGGTAAAGAAAATGAAAAATCGGAATGATGTGCAAATGCAATACACATCCAAACAAACGTTTGTTTTTATAAAGGAAAAATCTTAACATTGAAAAATCTTTGGTGAAAAATTTTAATATCTAAAAACCACAAACAAACATTGTATGCATATTTAGTAGTAATGCTTTGTTGGCGAAAAACGCCCTCAATTCCTAATTTTTCCTTACTGAAATTGATTTGATAATTTGTTTATAACAAATGTATTTTGGTCTTGTGTACATCAGTATGTATGAATGTATGCACATATATTTTGTGTGTATGCAATTTTTATATGTAGAAATCTTCCAATTGTGTGCTGTGCGTGCATTTTTCCATTCTTTATTATAATTCTTGCAAGGTTAAAAACATCTCGGCAGAAAAATATAATGGAAATTTCTATTCAATATGCGTTTCTTATTATTAAATGTGAAGTTCAATTTTAATTGATTTTTCTTTTGGACTGCGTTGGCCACAGACGTATGTCTATACATATGTATGCACATTCGTACATATGTGCGAATGTACGTTTGTAAGTAGGTATGTAGCTTACACGTAGTTTTTAATGATACATAAACTTACATACATTCATAAATAATCATGTATCTACTACTTATGAAAAAATTTTTTAAACATGGTCTCAAATTTAATAAAATTATTTTCTATTAATTTACTTCTATTAAGTTTGCTAGGAATTACATACATACATATTAAGGCCATGAAAATTACAGGCATCACTTGTAGTTCCTGCCTAATGATTTTTCCATAGTTTGATTCTAACACCATTTATTTCTCAAAAATTAACAAAAAATACCATTTTCTAAATTAAAATCATAAATTACATACTTATTTAACATATTGAGTACGTACCAGTGATCTGCATGATTACGAATCATACGGCATAATTTTGCATTTTCTAAAATTAATATTGAGCTATCACTTAACATTAAAATAATGAATGATGCTATTGCATGATTCATATCAATGAGACTGTTGTTAATAAATGCATGCAACTGCTTGCAATCTCTATTCATTCATATGATTCACTAAAGCAATTAATCAGTATGTTTGTTTTGAATACTTATTAAATTATTTTAATTTAAAACCCCTTCTGACAAATATAGTTTTATGTAATATTATAAAATAAAATAGCTAGTCCCATTTTATTTTACAAATTGTTTTAATACGAGAAAAACTATTAATACGCCGTGTTTTATTAACTTCATCTGGTCAACAAGCTTTGTGAGTTGTTTGATTGCTATACAAAACAAACAAACAACAGTAAGAATTTTTATTGATTTTTACTAACAACACTTAAAAAAAGAGAGTGCAAGCAATATCATTAGTACATACTGATGTTAAAGCTTAAATTAGACGTGACATAGCCATAACGCCATAGCCATAACCAAACCAAAATTCAATTGGCTTCTATGGTGAGAGTCATGGCGAGTCTCTCTCACTCTCACTCTCACCATAGAAATCAATTGAATTTTGGTTTGGTTATGGCTATGGCGTTATGGCTATGTCACGTCTAATTTAAGCTTAAAAAACAAAATAAAAGCTATGTAATAATGAGTGGAGAGCGAAAGTGAATCAACTCATACAGCTCTCTGGTACGTACCTATTTTAAATAATTTGTGACAAAGAAATTTCTTTTAAGCATACAAATGGACAATGATGATAGGATGTTACACCCCTTTTACACAAGGAACGAAGGAATACTATCCCCTTCTGCCTTTCTCCCAGCTGAATTAAGACTTTGCAAAGTAAACTTTCCGTGTGTAAAAGGGGAATTATTGCATTGCAGTTTTGAATCAAATGTACATACATACATATCGTTACCTTAATATAGAAAGGGCCTGACTCGATTATTTCTTTTAAATCGAGTTTTTCGTATATTTCGATAGAAGAAAATTTAATGTATCGAAAAAATGCAAAATTTTCGATTCGACAAAAAAAATAATAAGTTAGTAGGGCCTTTCTATATTAAGATAACGATGTGTATGTACATATGTACAATCTACATACATACATACTTTGATATGTACATACATACATACATATGTACATATGTATATGATTAATTTTCTGCAGATGGTTCGATTTGTGCGTTTAAAAGTTCAGATTCGGTCGATATTAAATGCACATCGATATTATATTGCAATTTTACAAGTTTCTGAAGCTAACATATGCGCATCGCCACGAAAAAGCTGTTAATCGATTACAGTGTCGTAGTTCAAAAATGTAACGATCGGCGGACCCGGTGGGTAAACCTTATTTGAGTACTCTGAATTGAGTGTTGCTAACCGTTTTTCTAGTTAGCTTTTGTTTAAAAAATAATTAAGATTGAAAACTTGGTTAAAACTACCTAAAAACCGAATCTTTTGCTTTTGCAAATTGCGAATAAAATTAAAAAAATTGTCATTTAAAAAAAAATTAAAATTTTTTATTTCAAAAGTTTCCTTAGTCCTCGTCCATACAGTGAAACATTTGCTGCGAAACATTTAAAACTGCATTCGTGTCCACACTGAGAATTTCTTGTTTTGCAGCTTAATACATTTTCTCACATATATTTCTCATGAGAATGAGACGAGAATGACGTACTCAACAAGAGCTGCATGTACATGAAACAATTTGTATTCATTCATAGAAGATAGAAAAACCTAGCCTCATGGCCATAATCGGTTTCACTTATACTACTACCCTTTTCCATTCCTCTTTCCACGTTCATCAACAAACTCAAAAGTTTTGCTGCAATTGTTTCACTGTATGGACGAGCACAATACATTTTTTTTTCAATCGATATACATACATAGGTATATCGACATAAAAGTATAAAAAAACTGGAAAGGTAGCGTTTTTTAGGAACAACTTTTAAGAACATTTTTCAATCTTAATTATTTTTAACCCCCGACCAAAAAAAGGGGTGTTATAACCCAGTCGGATTTTTATTAGATATCTCAAAATATATGTAGCCGATTTTTTGCTAACTCATTTAAAACTAGCTTCTGAACTAACTCATAAATGATACAGATGTGAGTCTGATATTTTTTGCACAACTGTCTTCTTCCCGATAAGTATTGAACTAACTTTAAGCTAACTCTAAACTGATGCAGATATTAGTGAGTTGTTTTTGTACAACTAACTTCTTCTCGATAAGTTTTGAGCTAACTCAAAGCTGATACAGAGATGAGTTAAAGTTCAGCGAGAAGATGTGAGCATGAAATTCATGTTTATGTTAACTCTGTGTCATTTATAGTTTATATGACACGATGTTAATTGTTAAGTATGATAGCTGACAAACAAAGTGATCACGGTTCGATACCCGTTCTCGTTTCTTAAAAAATAATTTAAAATTGTTTAAACTTTAAGCTGACTAAAAATGTTAATGAATAGTAAGTAAAATCATAATTAACTAAAAAAAAAAACACTCTTTCATAATGACCTAACTCGTGGTTAGTTGAAAACTGATCCAGTCGTCCTGCGTCCACTCAATGCTAAAACTGAACTGAATTTTAACCTCTGACTAATTTTTGGCTGGTAATTCAATAGTTTTGAGTTAACTCAAATTCCCACTGCGAAGTTTGTAGTGTGTGTCTGTATATCAGAGAACTTCACTTGTTTATTAAAAAACGGTTCAACAATAACAAAGGCACAATAAACTTGTCTTTTATTTGCAAATGATCAAACCTGCCCACACACTCTCTTTTATTGTTAATTTTAAAGCAACCGAACAAATGCCTCTCTGTTAGTTCAGATGGTTTACACATCGGTTGACTCATAAAAATAATCTTCTTTAAACTGGGAATGAATTAATAAATCAAACTTGTTCAAACTTTTATTTGCGTTGTTCATTTTTAGGCAATCGAACCACTTGCAGGTTGAACACTCGCTTATTTTTATCATAACTCGAATCAAACTTGTCAACTCGTGTACTTGCCTTTTCCATTCAACACACAACATTTTGATTAACATTGAAGTACAAAAAGCAAGAAATCATTGTGTTTGAATTCGTTCATTCCTATCAACAAAGGCAAGTTTTTTTTTAATTTACAGTTGTTTTTGATGTACATCATGATACAAAAACAGTGCAATAAATAAAGTAAGATTGTTATATTCGGCTGTGCCGAATCTTATATACCCTTTATCAACTTACGTACATATATATTATATACAGACACATACGTACATACATATATATTTATTTTCCGAAAAAATTTATTTCTTTTTTCACTAAAGCAATTAATAATAAGTGACCTTTCAGTATTTTTCGATTAAAGAATTTGATTCAATTATTTTATTTTCGATATTAACAATAGTTGAATATTTTATTTAAAAGTTTTATTCCTACAGGATTTTTTTTTTTAATTTGTTCTCAGAAAGGAAAGGTATCAGGAAAATGAAACGGAACATGTCCTTTAATTTATCTTTAGCGATAAATTTTAGTTTTATCTCCATTCACTAAAAATTAAGTTATTGTGCTGAGAGCACAATAAGCACAAACCTTCGTTTATACTTCAATTAGATATCCATAAAAAATTAAACATGTATAAAAAATCTTGATTAATGATTTTCCTAAAACATGATATATGTTTAAATGCAAAAAAAAAATATTTTTAGTTCTTTTTTTACCGAAACTTTTTTCAATCTCCAACCTGAAACTATATTTCTAAATTTTCTGTTTCTTAATATTAATTTATTTCTTTTTTTAAATATAGAATATATATAATAACCAAAGAAATAATTAGTTTTATATACCAGAAAAAGTTAAAGTTTTCCAACTCTGGAAACGTCTTTTTAATTTTTTTATATTTTTTTAATTTAAAATTCCAATTTTAGTCGTACTGAAGTGTAGAATAAAAGGCAAATTTTGTAAATAGAAACGTTTTTTTCGTTTTGAAATTTGTATGAAAAAAATATTTTTTGAAACGAATTTTCGTTATTTTTCATACAAATTTGAAACGTTTAGAAACGAAATTTTTTACAAAATCTGCCTATAAGTTTATTTATTAAAAAAATAAAAATTTGTTTTCGGTAGTTACTTTTATATGGCAAAATAAAGTTTTCCAGCTCTACAATCGTCTGCTCGATTTTGCTGAATTTCAATACCAATCTATTTTGGAAAATTCCTGACACACCACTCTAAGAACGAAGTCTCTAGCTTTTCTGGGAGCTTCGGAAAACCGATTTCACCTACAGACAGACGGACAAACGGACATCGCTTATTCGTCTTCCCTATGCATAAGGATCCAGAATATATATATTTTATGGGTTGCTTATTGATATTATAGAAATTACAAACGGAATGACAAACCTATATGTATATACCCTTTTACCATTTTTTTGGTAAAGGGTATAAAAAGCAAATGTTTATCAATGTTGAATTGGTTATGTTGTTTGCATTGTTGGTATATCATAGTACTCAAGCCACACAGACGGTCGGTTCAAACATGTTGTATGAATTAATGAGAATAATAACGCTTGAACACAATCAATTTACTGCAAGCTTTTCTCTTGCCTGTGCGAACTTGTTCATAAAATGCTTTTGTTAATTCTACTCATAATCAGAATTTGATGTGTACAGCAGAATGAATATGACTTTTAATCAGCATTGAATTTTTCTTTATTCAGTAAAATGAACAAAAGTTTTTGTGCTGAATAAAATCAAGAAAAATCGTGATTTTGAAGTTCTCTGCTGTATATCTGTGTGTACATACGTATGTACGAGTCCACGTACAGACCAAACGGCTGGACCGATTTTGATTTAGTGTTTTCTGTTTGAAAGGTGACTTGATCGAGGGTGTTCTTAGCTATGTTTGAAGAAAATCGGTCCAGGCTCTTAGAATATATAACATCTTTTCTACATATATATTATGTTGAATCTGTGTTTCCTTGACTTCCTACTCCCCAAACATCTAGACCAATTTTAATTTGTTTTTTTTTTTCGTTTAAAAGGTGACTTGATCTAATATATTTGAAGAAAATCGGTCCACCCGTTTGGTCTGTACATCGGGGTTTCTTAACATTTTTAATTTTTGTTATTAAACACTAGATTTTGAGTACTCGAATTAGATTTACCCGCCGATCCCTGGCTTGTTACAAAAAATAGTTTCCGATTCGAGCACAGTGATATTAATAGCATATCGACAGCAGGGCAGACAAAAACTTTCCAACAAAAGAGAATTGAAGTAATCTTTCAGTACAAGCAAGTATGTACACCTCTTCTATAGAGTTTCTACGCGGGAAAAAAATCCCAGGAATTATTTTCTTTACAAATCCCGGCAAATTTTCAACGGGAATTTTCGGGAATTTAATACAGGGGGGTTATTATGTAATTCGATTCGAAACGAAAACTGTTCGAATTTGTATGTTATTAACATTGCAATTCGAACACGTTTCCGTTCGATTCGGATTACATAATAACCCCCCAGTTTTTGGGCATAATATAAGCATAGAAGCAGATGTAATAGAGGTTTCCGAGGTGAGTCCAACAACTTGAAGCGTCACGAAATATTTTCAACCTAGAAAGTCTTTATAGGAAATAGTATCTAGATTGGCAGATGTAGATGGAATTTCCATCCATGCTCAAATCATATGAATTTATTTGTTTTTGTTTTTTAAATGTTGTTCGTGAAATGAACGAAAAAAGTTGTTTTGTTTTTAATTTGAATGTTGTATATTTTTTCATAAAATTATATTTTTTATTGAGGTCGTTTAATTAAATTCATATGTTTTTGAATTTCCCGGGAATAAAACTTTGTTTCTCGATTCCCGGGAATTGGAAAAGTCCGGGAAATTAGAAACTCTACTCTTCTTTCTTTTTTACCATAAACACAGACATGCTTCAAAAAAAGTGATGTGTCTGAAACATGACGGCTCGCCAACTTATCGCAGAGGACACTATCGTTAACATTTGTCAATTACAGTTTCTTTTAAGACAATCTAACAGAAACCGTACTCAAAGACTTGGTAAAAGAAAAAGTACTTAACTGGTCATGCATCAGATAAGTTGGTGTATATTGTCCGCAAACATATATTATCAGTTTTACAAGGACAAGGAAAGGATGAGCGAAAGTGTCACTTGTTGCAAGTTTTACTCATCAACAATTTTTCGACGCTTGGATTCCTTTTTACATGAAAACATTACTTTAGCATTCTCAAACTTTCTATTAGTTCTACACACTCAAAGTTGTAAATCAGCTTAGAAACTTAGGATAGGTTTACAGGTCACCGAAAAAATGTGACGAAATATTTACGTTCTGTTTGTATTAGCTAAGAAACTTGGAAATTATAGATTGCACCACTGTGCGTCATTAACATTAACGTTTAATCGTAAGGTTATTTTGTATGTCATAAGATTCCATGTTGAATATACACACATAGATACATACATACATACATACATACGCAATATATGTATACAATACCTCAATTAAAATCATAAAAATATTTAAGAGCTGCCGATTGGAATTTGGGAGAGCCCACATGGACTGGGCGTATGCGCTTGGTAGCTAAAGGTACACAATGTAATCTTAAATTAGAAGATAAAACAACTGGTGCTCTATTTGCCAATTGTCCAATTGAAACATATCCTGGCGTGGCCATCGAAGCTGTAGCTGATAGTTCACGCTATTTCGTCATTAGAGTGCAAGATGATAATGGTATGTTTTCTTTAATGATTAATTCATAAAAGTTATTAATATCTGTTTATTTGTAATTGCATAGGTCGCTCAGCATTTTTGGGTCTAGGCTTTGGTGACCGTTCAGATTCGTTCGATTTAAATGTAGCTTTGCAGGACCATTTTAAATGGGTAAAAAATCAAGAACAAATTGAAAAAGAAAAAACCCAACCTAAACAGGAACTAGATTTAGGCTTCAAAGAAGGAGAAACTATAAAAATTAATATGAGAATAACGGTGTGTGTGTGTTTTATTAATTAATATATTATATTCTCAAAAACTAATTGTATTTTATTGTCAAAGAAAAAAGATGGTTCTGAAGGAACGAGCCGTACAAAATCCAAACCTGGTACTGGCATATTACCACCACCCCCAGGTGGTATGGGAAAAATAGCACCACCTCCTTCATCCGCTGGATCAGTTCGTCAAAGTCCTGGCACATCGCCGGCACACAAAGCTTCCGGCAATGCAGCTACAGAATGGACGGATTACGCATCTGCTGGGTATGTTACAAACAAATTAATAATCTAAATATTTTGTAAATGCATTACACACGCTTGCAAGTATCAAACTTGCATTATCATTAGGGTTTGGGATTTTCTAAATTTAGTAACTTCGGGGAAGAGGGAAAAGGTATCTAATTCTTGAATAAAACAAGCTTTTTTTTACTAAAATAATGAACGCGAATCGGTAGTATTATTAATTGAGTTGAGTTGTTATAGATGTTTGAAAGTAGAATAAGTCTCTTTCTAAATATGTACATATCGTCAGCCCATTATTGGTTTGACCGACCATTTTTTAAAAAAATTAGTTAGGTATGGGGTATAGATGTATATTTTGAGTATCCCCTTTCTGAATCCAAAACAGGTTTTGCGAAATTAATTATGGTTTCCGAGATGTTTAGCATTAATTTTGCTCCATATAAACTATTTTAAGGTTTAATAAATATTGTTTTGTCGTTTTTCTCCATTCTGACTTTTTGGCGTATGCTCCAAACCAATAATGGGCTGACGATATATTAAAGGATTGCGTTTGAGTTAATCTAAAAATAATATTGGCTAACGTTCATCAGTTAAAATAATTTATTTTCATAGACTTTTAACTAATTTAGATTTATGATTTTTTTTCATGAAATTAGTTCCACGAAAATTGTTCTATTTGGTTTAGAGTGATATACATATGTATGTATAAATAATGACGTAGCATGAGTCTGAAGTATTTTTGGTGATTTATTGACCTGATTTGCATATAAAGAAATGTTTCTGTTCCCCTCGTCTCTCTCTCCCAAAAACTAATCAGCTCAGCAATAAGACTTGCATAGTGTAAATTAGGACTCATTTTGTTTAAATATTTTTTTTTGCTTGATTAACATTTCTTATTTTTATTACTTGTTTGATTCTGAGTTCGTTATTTGCAATAATTTGACTATTATCTGGTATTTAAAAGTTATTAAATATAGCATTGAACCTAAAAAATATAGTTTAAATATGGAAGAAATATCAAAGATGGTTTGGAATTTAAATAAGGGAACACGAAAGAAGCAAAAATTAAAAAAAAACAACAGCGGTAAATATATGGAGTTATTATTAAAGATTTTGTTTTAAATGTGTAAATATATTTGGAATATACGATATTTCCATATCTAAAATATGCATACCAAAACTTTCTTTTTGCATTTTATTTTAAGCAAAACGTACTTTTTTATTGTCCTCTAATTTCGTACATCGTTCACATTTATTGTTGCGACTAATTGTGGTCTGATGCAGTTTAT
This sequence comes from Tachina lurida, assembly GCA_944452675.1. Classification (NCBI taxonomy): domain Eukaryota; kingdom Metazoa; phylum Arthropoda; class Insecta; order Diptera; family Tachinidae; genus Tachina; species Tachina lurida. The sequence continues at coordinate 89,255,122 of OX101755.1, forward strand.
CATAAGGAAGAAACTTGTTATATATTCTGGGTTCATGCTCTAAAATAATCGGGTGAAAAAAATAATCTTTCATTTTCCAAAAAATTTTTTTTTTTCATTTATTTATTCATTATTTGTACCTAGCCTATGGGCCATAGTCGGTCACATCATACTACTCGAAAACTATCTACATACAATTTTAATATAATAAATAGTAATGAATTTTTAAACAATATATATATATATATATATATATATATATATACAAAATACCGAATTAACTACATTATTATGGTCTCCACCAGTTAAATCTTATTAAAAACGTTTGGATTTGATAGTGGAAAATACCACAAAATAACTAACTGTACGCGATACAGTTAGTTGCTGTAACCATTGACAAGTGCAAATGAGACGCAAAACTCTCGAAGGCTAAACAACACACACAAGCCTGATCACACTTAAGAAATAATTACGATGACGCGGGAGCTGTTCCCCAGCCCAGAGCTGCTTTACGACTGTAAATAAATTATATATGAGGACAGTGTTGTCAGAATTTTATTTATTTATTTATTTATTTAAAATAATTCAGCCAATGGATTATAATATCCATATTTTTATATTATAAACTAGTTTCATAATACATTAGTTTAATAATACATTCACTAAATCCTGATTCTCTTCAAATACAGTTTGAAATCATCATGAGATGAAGGAAAATCTAAATTAACAATATTATTTGCTTTATTAAAATTATTTAAAGCTCGTACCATAGGCTCATTCATAGCATAATTAGTGCTATGTGTAGTTGCAAGGAATGAGTCATTAGATCTGGGAGGTTATTATGTAATCCGAATCGAACGGAAATGTGTTCGAATTTCAATGTTAATAACATACAAATTCGAATAGTTTTCGTTTCGAATCGAATTACATAATAACCCCACTGATAGATCTAAAAGTTATACAAAAAGAAATTAAGTTAAATAAATATTCACAATCAGTGTTACCATTTGAGAACAAATTGAAAACAAACATGAGGGAATGTATGGTTCTTCTCAAGTAAAGCGGTTTTAACCCCAAAAGAAGGCAACGAGCATAATAGGAAGGTGGTAAAAGGGTTTCTTGATTTCTACGAAGAGTGAGATTCACAAATTTTTTCTAAATTCTCTCAATTCTATTGACATGGATAGCATAAAATGGGTTCCATACAAATGATCACTATTCGAATTTTGAGCGAACAAAAGAAGTATATAATATTTTCATAGTCAAATGATACAAAAATTCATTACAGTTCCTTTTAACTGTCAGAATTGTTAAGCAAATTAGATGCTTTCACAAAAATACAATTGCATTTAAAAAACTACGCTCTCGAACTATCTCACTATGGACAGCAAATTTGCGAAACGCAAGTGTTTTGATTTAAAGATACCATTCCAATTACCTCATTTCAAATATTCTTACATATGTATGTTAGATTAGGTTAGGACCCAATTGGGTCCATTGTGATTCCCTTCTATTTATAACCAGAAGTGACCCTATTATCCATCATTAAGCCACCAAATTCCCATGATGAAGCCCCTGATGTCATGGAAACGTCTACTCTTACTTACTTATGTTACTAACTGTTGCTTGCAGTTTTAACTGCATTTATTTGTATTTTTTCCCCTTGACTAGTAGATAGTGTACATCTTACGATTATTTTCTATTTTCAGATCTGCACCAGGACAAAACCCTCAACAAAGCTCTGCTAATGCTAATTGGGTGCAATTCTAATTATAAGCCTAATAATAAAGCTTGTCTGAGGTTTATTTAAATAAATAAATAAGTAAATAATGAAATAATAAACAAAAAATAAGTAAAAACACCATACTGAGGGCACGATACGAATTATATAAATGCTGATAAAAATCTTTAAAAACAACTCAGCATATATATGTATGTATGTATATGCACATATACACATATACATACATATAAACATATCGTCACCTTAAATGCAAACAGACGTAACTACACTTTTCTATTTTTTACAGGAGGAACAAAAAACGTTTCACAATCAATAATAATAAAGTGTTCTTGAAAATTTTCTTCGAAATCTACTTATAGTATGGATACTTATATGTTTTTAACCATTTTTTTCCTTTTTATATATATTTAAGCTTTTACATTATTTACGTTCCTTGCAATAAAAAATGGATGCATTCGTAATTACGTCCGTTTGAATTTCTGTAATAAAGTCGTCATTTTTTATCGCAGAGGTCTAAATATTTGCGTGAACATGTAGTTTGATAAAATGAACCATAATCAATCAAAAAGTCAATTTCGAATTTTTGGGTAGTTACGTTCGTTTGCATTTAAGGTGACGATATGTATGTATATCGTTAGCTCAAACGAAAAACTATGTAATCAAACTCTTCGAGTATTACTGGGGATAAAAAAAAAATAATATGTAATATAATCGTTCAGGAGAATGCTTTTATTTGCTTTCATAATATTGCTTTTTCAAGATAGAGGCTTAAAAATATGATGCGAGTTATGATCCTAAAACCTAAAATTTCGAATTTTTTCTCATTTACATGATTTCTCATTTATAAGCTAACGATATACATATTTGCATTTCTCCGATAAATTCCACTTTTTTTGTCGCGTGCGACAGCAAGCAATTAACCTTGTATTCCTGAACAACGTGACTCGATTTTTCTTAAAATTTTACCTAATGTAGAGCTGCTGACGGCCTACACAAATATATAAATAAGTAAAAAAAAGTTTATTTTTCTGCAAAAAAAACAAGCATATTTGCTTGGTGTCGCACGCTACAAAAAGTTGACGTTCCTGTGGAAATGCCCATATGTATGTATGCATATGTCAATAAGTATATAAATACAATATATAAAAGTACGTATTTTTATATTTAGATCTGTATACATACATATACATATATATGCACATATATTTATAAATAATTTACATACATACATATATAAATTAAATAATTATACATATTACGAATTAAATAAAATTAAACAAAAACAAGTGAAATTCAATATAATTTTGTTACAAATATTTTTCGTTTTATACATACATTATACAATATAAAGTAAATACACGAGCCTATTCTCGTTTGAGTATCGTTTTACAACGACGGGTAAGAATGACAATTTTACATTGAAAATGTACCGTTTTACCTCAGCACCGTATTACCATTTCATTATAAAATTTGTTGTTTTTATGTGTCGTTTTCAAACCATACTCAAACGATTATGGGCCCAATTATTAATTTTACAGATTATTTTTGGTTAAAAGTGAACTTATAATTTCTTATGTATGTACTATAAAAGTTAATATGTTAAAAATATTTTTGTTACACTATAAAAGTATAAAAAAATAAAACAGAAAGCTTAATAACTAGAGAAGTATGTACAATTATTCGGTTAGACAAACATGGAACAATTAATCTAGGGATTAATGAGATATTCTGAATTTTAATTATTACATCTTCAATGTCAAAACAAATTTTTTTGTAAAACGTTTCGAATTTATGGAAACCGTTTAGTGTGTATTTCCAATTTCAAATATTTTAAACGAAAATTAAATTTAGTCCCATAAAATTTGCAATAAAATCTCAAAACTATTAATTTGAACAATTTAAATTTTTGAATAACTGATTAATCATAAATTACTATGTTTGAATAATTATGTAATCGCACTTCATCAATAAAAAAACTTAAAACTTTAAATTGTTATCCTAGCCCGTTTTATTTTTTAACTTAAGTTCACCTAACAATAACGAAAACTAATAATACATAACAACAACAAAACATTATAATTGTTTAACTAAATACTTATGTATAAAAAATTGTACTTATATATTTAATTACTATACTACACAATTATATTGTTCTTATTTTGCTTTGACCTCAAGAATCACATTCTTGTTGTCTTCACCCAAGTTTTTTTTTATTTTTATTTGATATACATACGTAAAACCGTTAATTTTTTAGCTAAAACTAATAGTTATAAACTAACTTAAATAACTAAACATATAATATACACATATTGCAATGTTTATATAATTTGAGTGTAAAAACCATAATTATAGGCCTGTTCAACGGTATCGAAAGAACACATTCGTTTTATTCTTTACAAATTTTATGAACCTATAAGGTACAAGTGTTATGAGATATTACTAATAATAATAATACCCCTTTTAGAAAGTTTACTTTGCAAAGTCTCAATTCAGCTGTGTGAAAGACAGAGTGAGAAATACTATCTCTTTCTGTCTGTCTCTTAGCTGAATTAAGACTTTGCAAAGTAAACTTTCCGTGTCTAAAAGGGGTATAACACAAGACTTGGGGGAAAATTTGTTACAAAAATCTATTACGAACTTTTCAAAGTATACATTGAAAATAACAATAATAAAATTTGTTTTTTGCTCTCAATGTAAATTATATAACGAACGACAACGAACTTTCGACATCGTTGAACATACCAGATATTTTATGTATTGCGAAAATTTTGTTTTAATTTTAACATTCCTTTTTTATATTGAAATAAAAGAAATCTTGTGAAAGAAATCAATTATCGAGTGAATTTGAAATTGATTTAAATAAGAAACAGACAAAAAATTACGTAATAGATAACAAAAAAGTATTTGTAAAATTATTTTTTGTTTTTTTATTATTTTTATTATTTTTTAGTAGTTTTTTTATTGCAATTTAATAAAATTAATATATATTTTTGTTTTGAATACGTATGAATTGAAAACTAACTTTCATTTTAATTGGGCAATGCAAAGAAAGTGTGTAATTCGAAGGGGAAATTTCCGCGTAAATATCAATTCCTTTGGCTAAGTGTTAGCGATGTATGTCTAGGGGGTCTACTGCGTAATTCGAAAAAAAAAAAAGAAAATGCTTTCGAATTTGTATGCTTATAACGTGTAAATTCGAAAGCATTTTCTTTCATTTCGAATTACAGAGTAGACGCCCAGAAGTCGTGGATTCGATTCTCGCAGACAATCCTATCGCTTCGCAGGTTTGTTTTCGTTACAAAAAAAAAATAAAAATTTACAGTTTTGGCACGTACTGTGTCATTTTCCCTGTTTTGACGCTTACATTTTTGAGAGCGTTGAACTTGTATGGAGAGTGGAACTGTGTAGGCTACTGAGGCTTGTTAAATCTGTGTGCGAAGGTAACTAACAAAAATTCAAAATTGATCGGAATGCATCTAACCGTAGTTTTATTTTTATAACTATGTATGTATGCCCAAAAATTCCGATTTAATTGACGAAAATGGTTTCGAAAAGTAGAGTCTGTAAGGTTATGACACCAAATAAGTGAAAGCAGTATTTTTTATAGCCTTTTCCCAGATTTCGAATCCCATTTTGCGAATGTTCTTCGCTAATCTTATCGAATTGCGGTAAGTTTCCTTACAGCAGTGAATTTCCTCATTAGTCGCATAAACGAAAATCTTGTTTGTCTACCTAACCACGTGATTTGAGCTAAGGTCCTGTTCGTAAATGCATCACTGCGATGCAGTGATGGGTGCCCCTGTGGCTTTGTGGTAGCGATGCTAGCCTCTCAGTCCAGAGGTCGTGGGTTCGATTCCCGCCATAGACCCTGGGTGTTTTCCGCAGACAAGCTAATCGCTTCGCGGGTTGTGTTATTAAAAAAAAAACTGAAATGTCCTAAATTACTTCACTAATGTTTAATATGAAATACAAACATGGCTACTACAGAAAAAAATTATCAGCGAACTTGTATTGCATTTTACATAAAAGTTTGCTTTCATGATGCAGAGTGGTGATGCATTTACGAACAGGCCCTAATCCTCATCGTTCGAGGCGATTTTGTTGAAAAATTCGTTATTTTCAATATTTCAAGGTAGTACCTTAAGGTACAGCAAATTTTAATAATTTAGAAAAAGCTGAATGCATTTTTATAAAGGTAAAACAACTAAAAGCTAAATGAAATATTTGAATCGTCAGCTATTTAAAAACCTATAGCCTGTAATAGTTATAGTATAATTGTGCAATTATTTATATAGCACGTTTCTTTCATTTTGGTGGGACATCAAGGTAAGTGAGGAGGGAGTCAAAATTTAATTCAATACACATTAATATACATACATATGAATATAAATTTATTTTACTATTCCAAAAACGGAATACGAAATCCCACTACATGTACAGCATCACATCATTTGAGTTCTCACTATGGTATGAAGCATACTGTCCCTAAATATCAACTCTGTAATTTATTTACATTTAGCTGAAGTAAAATCAAAACAGCTGATCAATGACAACAACAAATTTTTTGTTGCGCCTGCCGCCATACATTGTAGACGAGTTTTTATAGAAATTTAAAACAAATTTAAAGTGATTTCTTTTACAATTAAAGAACGATTTGTTTCAGTTTTTTACCATGTACACTTTGTTACATGGTTTCTTCAAATATTTAACACAAAAAGACGAATATTGTGTCGTTATCTTAGGTCTGGACAATGCTGGAAAAACGGTAAAGTTTTTAAGAAACAAATTAATTTCGTGAAATAAATTTCTGGAAAGCTTAATTTGTAGACATATTTGGAAGCAGCCAAAACAAAATTTACAAAGAACTATAAAGGCATGAACCCAACTAAAATTACAACAACCGTTGGTCTAAACATCGGCACCATAGATGTACAGGGAGTGCGTTTAAATTTTTGGGATTTGGGGGGTCAGCACGAACTGCAGTCACTTTGGGATAAGTATTACCAAGAATCTCATGCCGTAATTTATGTCATTGATTCGAATGACAGAGATCGAATGGAAGAATCGAAAATAATTTTTGGTAAGCATTTGTTTGTGCCATCCTACATATAAGTATGTTATTTATTACCATGATATCAATTTTAGGAGGCAAGACCTCCTGGATTACATAATAAGTTTTTTAGTGCGGCTCTGAAACGGACATGTTTAAATAAAAAAAATTACTTTTGTGGGATTTAACGCAAAGAAGAAGTGTAAACTTGATTCTCTTTATGAATTTGATTAGGATCTTTTCTATCGCAGATTATTTCTGTAAAAACTTTTCTACTTTTAATTTGAAAGATTATGGCTACAAATTAATTAGTACTTACGTCCGTTTTTCTGGAGTATGAAGTAGGAGCACAATTTCACTTCTGTTGGTCTAACTGATAAGTTTCGCCAATTGACTGCAGGCTTAGCGTATTTTGTCTCTTTACTTAATAAAGGAGTTTGAAGGTGTGAATCATGGAATTTCGAGGTAATCAGTCTTAATCTGAATAACATCTTCTCGGGAATTTATTCCCTATTTATTGTTGCAACATTTAAAAAGTCATTTGCTAGCTTTTAGTTAAAATAATAAGCATTACCAAACGCTTTAAAAATATTTGTGAACTGTCATATCATCTCTATAACAATAGAATATATAAATTTATTCAGAAAAATATTGGATTGGGATGATTGTATGCTTATTCGCCTAACGATAAAAGGTTCTATTCCTTTTTAAGAAGATTCAGTCAATCCACATCTGTGATAAATACGGCAGGCATGTCTTCGCCTTTAACTTTATTTTTTCTCTTTCCTTGAATTGCGATTGCAATATATAGTATATCTTTATATTAAGATACATACATACCAAGGCCTTAATATATACATTCATATGTATGTATGTATCACATTATTTTAAGTTTTCATTATTCTTTGTTATTTTTATATGTTACCTGATATTTTTAATCTAGTAAGTCATTCAATTGATGCTATATACAGTGCACTCGCGATATCGTGAACTAATTAATACCGGCTTTGTTCATGTTTGTGAATTGTACTAAAAACGTTAGAACAAAATTGTTGAACACTCTACAATTTTAATTTATTACAAATATTTTCAGCTACAAAACCTTTCTTCGCGATATTAAAATACTAAATAAAATTTATGTAAAGAGGTGATTCCAGGAAATAAAATCAGAATATTAACGTTTTAACTTTCTTGCAACTAAAGCAACTACGTCCAAGCAATATACACAATGTGAAAGCATTTACAACAGAGCTTTCTGCTTTCAAACCGATGAGAGCACAACAGCCAATTAGATTTCGGCGAAAACAATTTTTGGTGCTTACTTTGCAAAGAAACAAAAACAAATTCTAAGAGGTTCAGTCGTTAAGCAGTTCTGGGCTGAAGAACAGCTCTCGCGTCATTGTAATTATTACTTAAGTGCGGTCAGGCTTGTGTGTGTTGTTTGGCCTTCGAGAGTTTTTCGTCTCGCTCGCACTATTTGATTGATCTGCCACGGATAACAGTATAATCTTGTGGTTCTTTTGTGGAATTTCGTTGACAACCACGTTGCTATTTCCTATGTGAAGGCATAGGTCGTGTAAAGTCAGTCACAAAAACTTTTTCAAAATACTGTTAATAACATCTTGGGCATATGGTCTAGTTACTTCGCCCATATTTGTGCAACCATATTATGTATAATATGTATTAATAAATAAAAATAAATTCTAAGAGCTTTCAAAGCTGTTAACCTCAAATGCAAATATCAAAGTATTTTCGGACGTATTATAGTATATTTGGACGTAGCTGAATTAAATGCACAGGTTTTTATTGTTCAAGTTACAGAACTTTCTTTCTAACTCTTTCTAACTCTGTTACTTTTTTTTTGGTAGTAGGGTAGTCAATTAAACAAGTAAATATACTTACTGCCAGTTTACAGAAACCATGTAAAAATTCTCGTCTGCCTATTTATATTGAAAGCAAAAACAAAGCACTCATAATTTGTTTTTGTTTTCAATATAAATATACACCCGAAAATTTTTACAAGGCTTCTATAAACTGGCAGTTAGTGCATACATATTTTCAAAATTGACCTTGAGCGCATTGATTTTTGTTGTTAAAATTAATGAGCTTTCAAACCTAGTCCATCTTTTAGAGCGGTATTCGTATAATGTGGTGTTCACATTATCGCGGATGCATTGTATAGTATTTATTTTTTTTTATAGGTATGCTATTTATTGCGCGAATAATCGACACTATCACAGGATTCATACGAAGACTTTTATGAAGTCTATTTTTCGACGTCATTTTTGGTTTGATAGCGAACGGGATAGAGAAGAAAGATGGGTAGAAAAAATGACTCGATTTCTGTTTTCTATGGTTTTTTCATATTTTTCTTTACACTAATTTGTGTTCTTGTTGTTACGTTTTATTATTAATATTCTCATATTGGTGTGTTCTTCGAAGCAAAGTTTTATTTAAAAAGTACCCTGTCGGTAATTTGGTTAACTTTAAGCTAACTATTTCGCAAATAGTACTGACTGACACTTAGATTACTTTCAATGTAATCAACTGAATATTTTAACATTGCGATGTCCTAGGCGGTAGTCAATTGTCTCACTCTGCACTACTTTCAACTAACTTAAAGGTGACTTTTTTAAATCACCTGGTAGTCAGTATATTAAAAATTTCTTTGCAGGGTTCGAATATGTATCATCACACGTTGTGTTGGCTAAGTTACCATCTAAAATAACAACAGCAAAATGTTAATATAAAACTGAAATGAGTTTCAAAGTAGCTTAGAATAAATTTGTTGGCTCTCATCAAATTTGATTACGTACTCAACTTAAGAATTAGTTTTGGGTTTGTTCTGGATGACATTGCAGTTAGCTTTTAGTCAGTCTAAGAAAAGTTAACTATAAGTTATATATTTTTGTAGTCAAGCATACATTCTCCGACAGTGTATGTAAATGTATGTATAAACAATAGGTTAGGTTAGGTTAAGAAGTGTGGTGCCTACCGCACCTCCACTCGGAGACCCAACTGGGTCCATTGTGATTCCCTTCTATTGCCCATTACTGGTAATATTTACCCCTCCCATTTTTAGCCAGAAGAAACCCTATTATCCGTCATTAAGCCACCGAATCCCCATGATGAAGCCCCTGATGTCCTCTAGTTTACACTTCCCGACATCAGTGATGCTTTCATGGAAACGTCTGCTCAGCCATCTAAGCCTATGACGTTGCAGCTTCGGGCAGTGACAGATAATATGTTCAATGGTTTCTGGTTCCTCTTCATCCCCGCACATCCTACAAAAATCTGGAGTACCAATTTCCCACATGCTGGTTCTTGCTCTAACCGAGCAGTGACCTGTCAACGCGCCTATCATGATTCGCATCGCCTTTCTATTCATGTCCAGTAGTAGTTTAGATCTTCCTGAGTCTAGTTTTGGCCAAAAACCCCTCGAAACCCTACAATCCTCCCTACTACGCCATGAACTGTTGGTCCTGCTTTCCACCCAATTACTGAGTTCTTTATAGTAATGACCTATCGGCAATTTCACCGATCTGTCAGACATTCCCTCGTCTAACGCTGATCCTATTCTTGCCAGCTCATCGGCAATTTCATTTCCCTCAACACTGCTGTGGCCCGGAACCCAACATAGTCTGACACTATAGTTATCCATAAGCAAGTTGAGGGCTTTCCTACAGTCACTAACAAGCTTCGATTTGACATTGTGTCCTTTCAAAGATTTTAGCGCTACCTGGCTGTCGACGTAGAAGGTTACCTTTTCACCTTCAGCCACATTTCCGCCCACCAGCTCCGTGGCCCTGAGGATCGCCAAGATCTCAGCCTGGAAAACACTGCATTCATTTGGCAGTCTAAAAGAACTACGAATGTTCGTTTCCAAGATATAGACACCAGCGCCTGTGCCTTCCCCCATTTTTGACCCGTCTGTAAAGACTGCCCTCATACAGCCTATCGGAATTGACCCAATGGTCCCTATCCGGAATTACCATTAAGGGTGTCTTACCAAAATCGATCTCAGCGACCTTATAGTCCGTAAACCCTGGGGTTTACGGATTCCTGATCACCAAAACCGATCCTATTTAAGATCGATGTGTGACCTGATATTCCTGTCCTCACCAAACCTGTTTCTACAAGTTTAAGGAGACTTCTAGTCGCCGTCCCCACCACAAAGTCCTCTATAGGAAGTAGATGAAGAATGACTTCCAAGGAAGCCTGAGGTGTGCTCCTCTGAGCACCTGTGATGCCCATCGAGGCACATCTTTGAACCTTAGCTAACAATCTCCTCTGACTTTCCTTCTTCAATGTCTCCCACCATACCACACAACCATAGGAGATAACCGGTCTGACAACCGATGTGTAAATCCAATTTACCACCTTCGGTTGCAGATCCCAGTTCCTTCCTATGGAGTTCCTGCATGCGTAGTAGGCATTGAGTCCTTTCCTTAGCCTTTGCTGCGTGTTCATTTTCCAAGAAAGCTTGCTATCTAGGTAAACACCCAGGTATTTAGCCCCCTCTGCTAGTCTCAGCTCCACCCCTCCCATCCTGGACAATACAAAACTTTCTATTTTGTATCTCCTGGTAAAGAGGACTAGCTCAGTTTTCTCTGGGTTGACTCCTAGTCCTTTACTGCTAGCCCAGGAGGACAGATCGCCCAACGCCGACTGCATGATTTCACTGATAACGGGCAGAAACTTTCCCGTTACCAGTAAAACCACGTCATCCGCATATGCAACTATCTTCCGTCCGCTCCTATCAAAACGTATAAGAATTGCTTTCATCGCCAACAACCACAATAGAGGTGACAAAACTCCTCCCTGTGGTGTACCTCTTGTCACTAATCTCCTCAGGCGTTCTCTTCCCATACCTGAGTTGATAATTCTGCTTTTAAGCAGATAATTATCCACTCCACTAGAAATCCGTGAACCCTAAGAGTTTCCAGTGACTCCCTCATAGCCTCTATACTTATGTTGTTAAAGGCTCCCTCAATATCTAAGAATGCAGCCAGTGTGTATTCCTTGTGCTGCAGTCCTTTCTCTATAACACCAACCACGTCATGAAGCGCACTCTCAACAGATCTGCTTTTACGATAGGCATGTTGAGCGCCACTTATAACGTGGGTGTCAATTGTGTTCCTTAGATGCAGATCAATCAGTCGTTCTAATGTTTTCAAGAGAAACGACGAAAGACTGATTGGCCTGAAATCCTTCGGCTTTGAGTGGCTTGCCTTACCCGCTTTGGGTATGAAGATGACCCTAACCTCTCTCCAGCCTTTCGGTATAAACCTGCTGCTTAAGCATATCTTAAAGATATGCACCAGAAACAGTTGTACGCGCTCTGGGACGTTCTGCAACATGGCCGGAAAAATACCATCTGGGCCCGGTGATTTATATGGTTCAAATGTATTTATTGCCCATATTGCTTTTTCCAACGTCACTATTTCGTCCACTGCTCCTTCTAATCCCGGTTCCGACCAGTAGTTAAAGTTAACCTCCGTCATTGTCTCTTCCCCTACTTCCCTACAGCCAGGAAAGTGAGTGTCCATCAAAACAGAAAGTGTCTCAGAGCTGGATTCCGTCCATGTGCCATCCAATCTTTGAATATTCCCAGGAGCCCTAGGGTCCTTTGACAATACTCGCCGAAACCTCGATAACTCATTAACGGAGTATTTCCTCCATGAGGCCCTCTTCGCCCTTTTGAGACCACCCTTGTACTTATTATACAATACCTTATGATTGTCCCAGTCCTCACTCCTTCCTGTGAGCTTCGCCCTATTAAACAATCTTCTAACCGAGGACCTCAGATCTTTTAGATCCTTGGTCCACCACGAAGGCTGCTTTCTTTTACCCGGAAAAACCACTGGACATGACTGTTCAAAACAATCCCTACAAGTATTAGTGAAATATTCCACCTCCTCTTCCACTCCTCTTTGTGTATCCACACCCTGCGGAGCTTCCCTTGCCCTAATATCAACAGTGGCCTTATAGGTATCCCAGTCAGTCCTTCTTGGATTCCTATATGGCTCACGCCTTTCCCCTGAAAAATTTAGACTGAATGATATCCTACTGTGGTCCGAAAACGTACAGTCCTTATCTACCATCCAGTCCTCTACCAGGTTCCTATCTCTGTTAGTTAGTGTTATGTCTATAACCTCTGCCCTATCCCTATTCCTGAACGTGGGTACGTTACCCTTGTTGCAAATAAACATATTGCTAGAAGCTATAAAATCAAACACCAACTCACCTCTTTTGTTAATGTTGCGGCTCCCCCACTGACTATGATGCGCATTAGCGTCACAGCCGAGTACCAATGCAAGCCTTCTAAATCTTGCATACTCGGTCAGCTCCCGCACACCTGCCTTCGGTGGATCAACAGCATCATAGGGCGTATAGACCGATGCAAGCACAATCCCCTGCTTACCCATGGCTCCTCCATTAACGACCGTAAGGTCTCCTTTACTGAAAGAATTAAATAAAGTTAATCCTTGCCCATCCCTTGCTAAAATGCAAGTTCTTACCTTATCCTCTGTGACAGGGACATATGTGTAGCCTGCGACTCCTAAGCCGCAAACCCTATTTTTATTAATCCAGGGTTCTTGGATAAGAGCCACGTCTACTCGCGACTTGTTGAGGTGTATTACTAGCTCGGCCGAGGCTGCCTCACTGTGGTGCAGGTTTATCTGCATCACTCGCAGCCTTCTTGAGACCATCTGATTTAGTAAATCTAAATCTGACAGTCCCCAAGCCGAACCTCACAACACCCCCCAACAACTGTAGTCTCTTTATAGACTCCTGATCTACGGCAAACCGAAGATCTTTACCCGCGTTCTCTCTGCAATCCATTGAAGCCAAAGGCTTCCATTGGTTTGTACTGAGAGGCGAGTTCTGCGCTTCCAGTACCGACAGTATGGTTTCCATCGATCTAACGGGTGGTGGAAACCACGCTGTCACCACTGCCCGGAGAGGCAGATCTGAGGCTAAAATTAACTCCAACTTTGCCTCCGGGCGAAGGTTGCCACACCTGTCAACGACGGTTTTAAGGAAATCAAATGATTTCTTATTGCCGCAGTTAACAAGCTTGACACCCCTCTCCAAGTCCGCGCCATGGAATTGTAATTCCTCCTCTTTTTCTACCCCTGCTAGGCCGATTTCATCGATGAGCCTACCTTCCACCAGCTGCCACAGTTCAGGATTAATCCTTCCATCCGGATCATTTCTATCTATGACAGCCACCCGAAGGTCACCTTCCTGGCTCGTCGACTTCTTCACTTTCTTTGAAGTGGAGGGTATGTCATCGCCAGATCTGACTCTCTTCGATGACTCCTTTCGGGGGTCCCTGAGAGAGACAGCTGGTTTGACAGCCCTCCCCTTACTACCTGGCTGTGCCTTGTCAGCCTCAGCCATCGAGGACCTGATGGCCTTTGCAAACAATGCACTGCCAGACTCCTTGTTTTTTATTTTGTTTTTGGAGCTGGATGTGCCCGTCGATACAGCCTCTACACCCTTACGAGTTGTAGCCTGGACTCCATCCACACTCACATCCTTCTCCAAAGGAGATGATCTGCCCAGGAGAACACTAACAGGGCCATAAATTCTTTCGAACTTCTTAACGTCCTGCCTGTGCTTCCTGACCAGATGTCTCTCCTTTGCCGTGTACAGTTTCGGATCTCTCTTGGCCATCTTATCCAGAAAGACCAGAGATTTCCTAGTACCGCTTTTGGCTTTATCCAATTTTGTCCGACCCTCCTTACCCATATATCCTGGCAAGGCGTCCTGTTGGACAATTTTGTTTGAGGAAGATGAATGCCCCTCCTTACCCACTGAGCCACTCATCTGCTTAGGTCCAGAGTCCAAGAGGTCCGCCCCTGAAGTCGGACGGCTAGTTGAAATCAGTGTGATTTCCCTCTCGTCGTCCGACCCCAGTGACATATCCCCCAGCTTCTCACTGACCCCTGCAGCTGAGTTACCCGATGGAGCATTGAGTTCATCAACCTCCTCCATTTCTTTAAGTAACTGACTCTCCTGCGTGAGCAAATTTTCATGCACGAGAGTCAGCAACTCGTCTTCCCCCGACGTATCGTCCGTGAAGTCAACGTCATCGTCCTTAAGAATTTTTTTAATTGAATTGTCTATTTTGATTACCACGAGTAAGCCAGTAAATAAGAAGACCATCCGCGCAGTGACGGCATGCGCGGACTAGGCAAATTGTCTACAACCAACCCGTGCCATGGGCGTTGGAGGAGGGTTACTGCTAGCGACTAATTTTGTTTATCCACTAAATTAGCCATTCAGATCATCGGCACAGCCCCCTACCACCTTGACCTTAAAAAGTGTTTCTGTGTTCTAGTACTATACGACAGTAGGCATAACTATGTACCAGACACTTGTTGTAACCGGACAACCTTTAGTATGCATGCCTTTATAGTTACTGCCCTTAATTCAGGCAATCACAGTGGTCGCTGAAGCAAGGACAGTAACCACAGCCACCACATCACGACAAGATAGTTATCCAGCTGGGGTATAAACAATTAAATCAATAAAAATCAAAATCAGTAAAAAAAAAGTTAGACATGTAAAAATAATTATCGTATGAACGCAAATAATTTTTGGTAGAAACTTTAAAAGGGAATCAAGAAGAATAGACGTCATAAATTTCATCGTCTGAATCCTGTGTATTACAGTTATAAATTTATATTTGTTTTGATTTTTTATACTTAAAAGCAGAGTACGAAAATAAGCGAAACAAATTTTGTTTGATTTTGTTTTGTTTCGTTCTTTGAAGTGAGTTTTTTTTTTTTTTTAATACATATATTTATTTATTGTATCTTCAAATATGAACTAACAATAAGTATTCAAATCTTAAATCTAAATATAATTAATTAGGCCTGACCAGTGTCGGACATAAACTTAGTGATAGTTATTAATAATATATAAGTCGAGATAAGCAAAAAGTGAGTGAAACAAAAACAAAACAAAACCAATGAGAACGTTTGCTCAATTTGATTTTGTATTGTTTTTGCACATGAGCACAAACGAGAGAATAACAGCCGATAGCCGGCTAACAGCCGTCGCCGGCCACTAAAAATACATTAATTTAATCGTGCGCCGCTAGAAAAGAATATAATGGGAAATAAATGGAAACGTTTTGAAATATTTGCGGCGAATTTGACATCATCATATAATATAATTTTATTGCATTGTTATTTAACACATTAAGGGCTAATAAATCAGTCAATGATTATATGTATTTTATTTTTAAATCTTATTTAAACAAAAAAATTTGTTTCTCCCTGCACAATTAAATCAAACTTAAACAGCCAGCACTGTACATTTAAGTGTTGTTTAAGTTTTACAAACACACCATATGTTTTGTGCATGTGTGTGTTTTTTGAAGGCACGTACATGAACATCATGTGGTCGTATTAAAATGAATTTCGTTTAATTTTCGCAAATGTAAAACAAATGTAATACATATTTTCATATCATGAAATATATAAATAAAAAAATGCATTCTGATGCTCTTTTTGTATCATAAAATGGGTTTTTTGCTATTTCACTTTTCTGCAAATTGATAAATCAACTTTCTTATTTATATTGAACAGCTGTTTTTTGGAAAGCTTTCCATAATATTTGGAAATATTGTAGTGCTACCGTACTTTCAACTTAATTTGATAATAACTTTGATTAACCACTGAAAAAATGAAAGCGTATTTAAACACATTTTAATTTTTAATGAAAATTAACTTAAACAATATTTAATTATTCATTGATTTATTAGCCATAAGTTTGTTTTATATAGCTAAGCAGCATAGCTATAACCGGGTATAACCTCTCATCTTTTTTTTCTTTTTGATAATATTTAATTTCTTGAATTCTTTCGAAAAAAGGTAAAAAGTGCTTAAGCCGAAATGAGATAATTTTTCTTTAATGTAATCCTCATATTCCAAATAACTCATATAGAAAATCTCTATGTATTATTTCGTGCGCAAGAAGTTATAAGGCAATGATTTGTTGTTTATTTTTTTTTCGACTCAGAATCTTATATTTACTCATTTACTTCCATAGTCACAACTCAAAAAATTAGTTTTGCAAAAAACGTGTTTAAGCAGGGACTCCGAATAACCATTATTTTTTTTTTAATTTAAACTAAAAAAACGCTCTAAAAGAGAAGTGCTACGTGCACAAGGAATACACCAAGATACTCTTTGTTACATGGACTACCTTTATTTAGATGAATTCATTTTTATTTGTTTAATTTTTATTAAAAATATCCAACTTTGCCAATTATTTTCTGTGAGTTTTATTTGTTCCTCAGAAATAAATAAGTTATTTCTTGATTTTTATTTATTCAACAGAAAATAAAATTTATTTAATACATATCGATAGCTTAATATAAGAAAAGCGGATATTTTATAGGAGAAGCAAAAAACTGAAGAAAAACTAAAGCATTTACATACGTGCAGAAATAATTTTTTAAGTGGCCATAAGACCTTGATTTTTAACTGTAATGTACTTCTTCAAGGAGGATGCAATTATAAGTTGTCTCCCAGAAAACGTTAAAAACGCGATTTCGAAAAAAATTGAGATACGCCCTTTTCATATTAAGCCATCGATATGCATGTATGTATGCATGTATTTGTTTCTTGATTTTTATTTATTCCTCAGAAAATAACAGTTATTTTTTTAGTTTTATTTTTTGCTTAGAAAATAACAGTTACTTTTTGAAAATTGAAATTATTAATTAATAACAAAAATTAAAAATTTAAAAAACCCTCGAATATATCTAGAAAAGATGTGATATCTTATAAACGGCTGAACCGTTTTTCCTAAAACATAGGTAAGAACCTTCTCGATCAAGCCACCTTTCAAATAGAAAAAAAAAATAAATCAAAGTCGGTCCAGCCGTTTGGTCCGTACGTGGACACACAGATCGGGGTCGGGGGTTAAAAATAAATTTGAAAAATAAAATTAATATTAACCGATTTAAAATCGAATCTGTAAAAAACTCATATACTCGTATTAAATTACATTTTCATAAGCATGCAGATCTAAATTTTTATAGATTGACAGATGTTAAAAATAAGTGTTGATCGCAGTATAACATTTTTTGATTTTGACACTTGTACTCCTTTGGTTCTCAACACCTTAATTGTTATTCTTAATAAAGAACTTTGTATTGTTATGTTTACTTAGATTACTTTTTTTTTAATTTAGATAAAATGATCCAAAATGATTTACTATCGGGCGTACCTTTGCTGATATTGGCAAATAAACAAGATCTACCTGACGTTATGGGTGTTAGAGAAATAAAACCAGTTTTTCAACAGTCTGGCGGTTTTATTGGTCGACGTGATTGTCTTACCATACCGGTGTCTGCACTTACAGGGTTAGTCCTATAAAAAATGTAAACAGCACAATTTTTATTACTGCTGTAAGTTTTTTTTTTTCATATTTACTATATTTTTATTTCCTTATTGACAGCGAAGGGGTAGACGAAGGTATTAAATGGCTTGTTGACGCTATAAAGCGACATTCGATAGTACGACCACCTCGCGTGAACGACTGATGATAAATATTTATGTATATATTGTTTTGGTAAAAAAAACTAATTTTCTTTTAAAGCTTTTAATTAGCTTTATGCTAAACTATATTCCAGATTATGCTCTATTTAATTTTTGTAAATGTACAAAATATTTATATAAGTTTATTTATAAACGAATATTTTTAAATATAACAAAGTTTTTCAATATACAGTCGACCTTCTCTATAACGGAATTCACTATAAAGAATTTTTCTCCACTAAATTTTGTTAAGGTTTTCCTTACATTTTTAGCTCCCTATAACGAATTTCCCTATAGCGTAGTTTTCTCTGTAATGAACATTTTATTGAGACACAACTTACTTTAGATATGCTAAATAATCTCCCTATAAGGAATTGTTTTTTCAATTTTAAAATTTTTCGTGCATGCTATACCCCTTTTAGACACGGAAAGTTTACTTTTACAAAGTCTTAATTCAGCTGGGAGAAAGACAGAAAGATATATAGTATTCCTCCCCCTGTCTTTCACTCAGTTGAATTAAGACTTTGCAAAGCAAAGTTTGCGTGTCTAAAAGGGGTAATACATAAGTTGTCGCCAAATCAAAAGTAACTGTAAAAAATATGCAAACGCTAAGTTTGCATGTCTTAAATACATGATATCCCTTTTAGAAACGTAAAGTTTACTTTTACAAAGTCTTAATTCAGCTCAGTTGAATTAAGACTTTGCAAAGCAAACTTTGCGTGTCTAAAAAGGGTCTAATCTTATGTAAGCATATAAATTTGTTTGGATGCAAACAAGCCTTAATTGAAATAAAAATAAAATGTTCATATGTAATACAATGTACATATTGAAAGATGACAGCTTCTCTATAACGAAGTGTCTCTATAACGTAGAAGTTCGTCGGTAACCAGCTACTACGTCATAGAGAAGTTCGACTGTAGATGCATTTAATATGAATGCGGAAAACTGGCAAAATAATGACATTTTTATAATTGCAGAAACATTTCTAAGAAGCTATTGGGGTAATTTCTGCGAACAAGGGGAAAATTTTGTGCATAACCATAAAACAGATTAAAAAATAATAATAAAAAAAATAATTAAAAAATAATAAAATTTCTGAAGAATTCATTATCAAATAAACAACGAAACGAATAGTTTTATAACAAAATGTCTATACATACATATAGAACTTTGTTGGTGTCTCATCTACATACATACATACTTAATCTAGATCAATTGTAACTATCGTCGTTGCCCTATTTATGCCTCACTTGAATTTCCTTTTTAAATTTTTTTTTACATTTCATCAAGACAAAATTATATTTCATTTAGCCAGTTGTTCACTCACCTCCAAAAAAGCAACTTCTTATCACATACCATTATAATGCTGTTGCTGATAAGAACTTACCCATTAACTAGATACTCACCTAGTTACCCAGGTATAACAATTGTTATTCTCTCTTATATGTAGAGAGTCAGTCAACTAAAAGATAAGCTCTATTCAAAAAAAAAAAAACAAATGCGGTTTGCTCTATTTTTGTTTTCAACTTGTTCACGCAACAGTTATAGACACATTTAATTTCTTTTCGATATTAAAATTCTTACGGTTTAGAAAACAGAAAAAATAAATAATATATAAAGTAATAATTATTCTGATTTATGTTAAGAAAATTTTTTGTGAAAAAGCATATTTAATTTGTATTATCCAACAAAAAAAAAAAAACTACTCCAAACATTACAAGTTTAGAAAAAAAACAGCAATCAATGAAAGAAAGATAACACCACAGAAGGGCATATTTTATCAGTTGTAATTTGTTCAATTGTCAATTCCAATTATTGTAAAAAAATTAACTCCTTATAGTAGTTAAATATGTGTATCTGCATAAAGAAACGAGTTTATTAAAATTTTTTATTGACTAATAGTGTACTAATCACCAAAAAAGTTCTTTGGATAAAAAGACTTCATTAAAAAACCATTTGCCAAAAACGTTTTGAAATAAATCAAAATGTACCCTTACTATGAGCAGGATTGGAGTGTATTGCCGCCAGATAACAATCGTAGGCAAGTGAAAATAATTAAATTATATGTGAACAATTATTTAAAATTGTTAAATTATTAAATTATTATTATTTAAATGATTTAAAATAATGGTTAAGCATTTCGATCATAGTTTATACATATCGTCACCTTAAATACAAACGGACGTAACTACACTTTTATATTTTTTACAGGAGAAACAAAAAATGTTTCAAAATCAATAAGAATAAAGTATTCTTGAAAATTTTCTTCGAAACTTTCTTGTAGTATGGATATGTTTTTAACCATTTATTTCCTTTTTATATACATATATTTAAGATTTTATGTTAGTTACATTATTTGCAATAAAAAAAATGGATGCATTCGTAATTACGTCCGTTTGAATTTATTTAATAAAGTCGTAATTTTTAATCGCAGAGGTTTAAATATTTGCGTAAACAAGTAGTTTGATAAAATGAACCATAATCAATCAAAAATTCGATTTCGAATTTTTGTGTAGTTACGTCCGCTTGCATTTAAGGTGACGATATGTAACTTTAAGCTTATATTTTAATTAAGATTTCACAATATCAACAGCTACGAATACTTTTTCGAAATATAGACGGTAACTTAACGTGATACAACTTTTGGAATAATATGACACTAAATCGTACAATTCACAGCCGCGCCCTTTGAGGTCAATATTAAAATTTTGCAAAATTCATTGTTTTACCAGCAGTTGAGAATTGTTCAATTTTAAACCGATTCTCCTAAAAATCTACTAAGGTGCTGTTATAAGCATTCTCAATTATATACTAAACTTTTTCTTCTATCAAATATTGATGAAAATAGGACTACCTATCATATAAAAAATAATTTTTAAAAGGGGCCCTTGTTATGAGCAACTTTTGATCTTCGACTGTAGTCGAAAGTACATCCTGATCGAAAGAATTTTCATTTGGTATTATGACGACCATTCGACAAAGAATGTCGTTATTGTGAAAGTGATTTTTAAAATTTGTAAAAACTTTACCTAAAAATAAAAAACAATCGTTTATAATAATTTTATATACTAAAATACTTCATCAAAAGCTAAATTCTGTTCGACAGAAAATTCGTTGCTAACGAAATTTTCGATGCTCATAATATGGATTGAACTTTCGATGTTCGATAGCCACCGAAGATCGAAAATCGAATGGAACTCGTAATAAAGGGCCATAACTTCTAAAATGACGGAGAAATCGGTGTACATAGAAAAAATATACATACATGACGAACAAAAAAAGTTTTCTTGATATACTTGTACTTAAAAGTTAAAAGTACTCAAGTTAAAACAAAATAGAAATGCTACAAAATTCTACAAACGAAACCTAATATTTGCATGAAATCCATATTTCTCTAACGTGGTTTATTAACAGTCCACTAAAATTTATTACAAAAATGCGCCAAGTTATACTCAAAAATACAATTTCATAAAATTTCGGGTGCATTCGTTAATTCAGAAATCTTAAGTGGTTTTTCTCGAAATTATATGTTTTACGAATTGCGCTGTTATTGCTTTTTACCATCAGTTATATCATCGTGTGATTACTAGTTTGCCGCACATTATATTAAAAATACATTACTGCTGCGGCAAACCAATAACCATCCAACGATATTCATGCACAGCTATAGTTCTGAATCTACAATTCTTGCTATGTAACCCACTGTTCATGTTTTTCCTTGTATGCATGTATAAAATTCCCTTTATGCCACTTGTGGTTATTTATTTGTCAATAAATTTACCCATCTGGCTACACACCTGACTGTTTTGACACATAGTGGTTTTTTCTTTTTTACGTGCAAGCTGCTGAAAATTTTTTAGTGTTAAAAACCTATTTATTTTATTAACTGAATTTAAAATATAACAAAAATTTTCGCACTAATACATCGCATTCATACATTTGACGGGCAATAATATATTAAGTGAATGAGTGCTTAAGCATTCCGTAAAAGAGTAAAATAAACAGGTGAAAAATTACAATTTTAGTCGAGAAAAAATTTGTCGCGTTGTTAAAAGGTAGAATTAGCCAAGTAAAAGAAAACGGGTAATGAAAAAAGGTAGTGAATGATACTAATGAGAGTGTCTGATAAATGATGAAATTTTAATTTATAATTATAAAAGAATCCATAAATTATACTCTGTGAAAGAATATTAAACGGTAAAAATATAAAAAGGTCGCAACTTTCCCAAAAACACTAAACTGCAAAATTGATTATTACAATACTGTAATAGAACCTCAGAAATGTCATAACTCAAGTCCTTGTACATCTGTAATATACTTCAAGTTTCTAACTGCCCGCCTTATGTTTTCTTCCCAAACAAGTTCCTATTTTTCTTTTTGCAATTTTTAACTTTTAAACATTTCTATTGCACACATGACCGTTTTTTGGTTTCATTAAACATGTTTAATTTTCTTCTGTTTATATTGAATTTGGTGTTATCGTTTGTTTTGTTATTTGTTCGGTAATTTTTTATTTTCTTCACTGTCATGATAATTTTAATAAATTAAAGTCTCCAATTGTATTTAAGAGGCGGTTTAGCACAAAATTGGTGCACGTATTAGACAAATTTTATCATTGCATTATTTCAAATTGTCGGCTAATCGGCTGTCAATCATCTTAAAGTATCTATGACACATGCACACTTAATAAAAATACATATGATTAAATTTCGAAAGTTAGAATACTTTTAAAAGGGTGTTTTTAAGATTTCAGGAGTGATCTTTTAGGAGCAAGGTAAACAAATGTTAAAGAGTAAGTTGCCAATACATTAATGAACTTGTTTGTAAATTGCCTTTTTATGGTAAACTGAAGTGAATACGTAATTCAAGAAGAATAAAATATAACAATATCTTAAATCTAAACTAAATAAATAAATCTTTATATAATATTTCTCGAGCGTACTTATCCGACTCTTAAGACGATCGGTTTATTATTATTAAGTGTCCAAGTACATGATGAATAATTACTTAAAATCTGTTTATTCACTTATTGAATTGGCAAATGTGGATGTGCTACATACTTATGTATGCATATGTACATATCGCTCATTTACTTAAAGAACGTCATAACTTAAAAAAACAATTTTGCGAGAAAACGAGTTTGAAGTTTGCAATTTACACACACTTCAATAAAAAAAATGTATTTCGCTTCCAAGAGTTGAGTATTCAAGATATTTGTATGAAATTTTTACACAATATGATGAACGATATAAGGATTAATTCTGCATCCCTAACTCAAAAATTACATTTTTTGAGTTATGGCGTTCCTGAAGTAAATGAGCGATATGTGTTTAATCGTTGATTTTAATGTAATTCATTTTGTACACATAGAAGAATTATTATTTATTTATTTATTAAACAATACTATACAAAGTAAATTTGCATAGTATGGTGTTGCACGAATATGGGCGGAGTAACTAGACCATATGCCCAAGATGTTATTAACAGTATTTTCAAAAAAGTTCCGTGACTGACTGTACGAACTATGCCTTCACATAGGAAGTAGCAACGTGGTTGTTAAAGAAATTCCACAAAAAACCGCAAGATTATACGGTTATCCGTGGCAGAACAGTCAACCAGTGCGAGCGAGACGAAAAACTCTCGAAGGCCTAACAACAGAACTAAGCCTGACCGCACTTAAGAAATAATTACGATGACGCGAAATGATGTTCTTCGACTCAGAGCTGCTTAACGACTGACTGAAGAAGAATTATGTTTTGATATTATTCTTTAACATCGATGAAATAAATCATTTAATTCTTTTTATGTTTATGCAAATTTTTGTTGCCATACTGAAAATTACTAATATTTTATTGAACTCATAAACCAAAGTAAACATGGGTATATATTTTTGTGAACTTATCTAACTTGGGAGCCACACGACAAGATTGGCCTTTAAATTTACAATTACATCCATACATATTTTCAAATGACCATTAAATTTAAATTTCACCTTTCCATTTCTCTGGAAATATCGCGTTCCATTTGAACAGCTGAACGATTTTGAGTTGTTTCTTCGTCAAAGGCATTTTCAAAATAACATTGCCTATTATTTTGTGTCACAGCTTTCACGCAAGATGTGTGATGAACTTGAAAGCAATTTATTGAACGTGTGGCGGCAGCGTTAGCAAACGTACCGAGTTGTATTTCCCTTGCTCGCCTTAATTGAATTTAAAATTTTATTTTGATATGGCAGCCTCGCGAACTTATTCCTTAAAGTCTCCACTAAATCTGTAACTGTCAAATGCATATGTGTCAGTGTTGTTGTTGTGCGTTTTGGCCAACAACGAAAACAGTTTGTTGGTAGTAACTAGTTTGTGAGTGTTACAATGCTTTTAACATCTAATAAAGACAAATTGTGATGAAAAATTAAATAAAAACAATTTCTAAAATATACCTACAGTGCTAAAAAATTATTATTCCTGAGGAATGTGCTACTATTGAGAAATATTAAATATGTAGAAAATTAACTGATTTAATAACATACACATCAGTTCTGTATTACATTTTTCTAGTTCTTACTGGTTTACCGATTTAACAAATTTTTTTTGTTAATATGGTGGAAAGAAGCAAATGAGAACGCAATAATAATGAATGTAATATAAGTAGATTGAGGGAATTGAATGAATGCTCGTGAAGAAAAGTGAGACGGATGGCCGGACAGACGTAAACATACAAATTGACCTCCTCTGCTTTTTGCTTATTTTGTTTTATATTGCCATTCTAATATTATTAAGTATTTAATAGATTTATCAAACTGCTGACAAATAACACTCAAACCACACATTAAAAGTAAAGGAGTTAAAACATAAATTCATTAGTGAAGGATTTTAAAAGTGTGAATTGAAATGTAATACATTTAAGTGGGTCGAAACTATTTTCAAAGATCAATACATGTGTACTCAGACATTCCAAAATTTTATAGATAATTAAAGTATGTAACTTATGTTTTTTCTATTCAGGTTTATTTATGGCTTCATTCTTGGAGCTAACATACTAAACAAAGGCAACAAAGAGAAATTGTTGCTTAGTGTAATTTTAATTGGCTGCGAAATACTTTTGATGCTAGCAAATATGAATCGTGAAATGTAAAATAGAAAATATTCGCTCCCGGCCAAAGACAGGCTATTCAGGCACAATTTTTAGTAATAAGCGTCGCGCCGTGTCGCAAAATAATAGAGGAGAAAACCCGGCCAAAGGACGGCTATTGACGAAATCTTAAACACTAAATAGGTATAAAAGCCGGGCAAATACCGGCGATGCAGAGAATCTTTAGGGATAATCCCTGTGTAAATTTGTTTGATTATCTAGTATGTTGGATATACTAAATCAAACAATTATTAAGAAAATGCTAAAATATTTCAACATTTTTCGAGGTTGATAACTCCATAAATACACCTTTCCGTAAATAATATTTTTTTTATTAGAATTAAATTTTCTATAATTAAACATATTAATATATTTTTATTTGGAGCTGCTTCACGAAACTGGAGTTGTTTCCCGGCAATGTAATAAATAAATATAAATCCTGAGGACTTTCCACCCAAAGGTGAAAATCAATGTACCTACATATCTGTGGAAATATCGAATAATAGCTTAAGTCGACTTAAGCAAAGCAATGTTTTTCAAAAGTTTGAGGGCCACCGCTAAGATATTAAAAGGCTGTAACGCATGATTCCACTTTCGTATGATCCTTTCCTTCCATATGTAGCACTGCAAATGCTAACTAGAACATAATACAGCATAATAAAGTTAAATTTCATTAATTCTACATATTATATGCTTTTATAGGAAGGCCGAACTGTATAAATAAATTTCCCAATTAAAGTCACAACAAAACACTGTCTTCGTTAAAAACACGTTTGAATTAAACTATTAAAAAAAAAATTTTAGATATGCAAAAAGACCGGGTCGGGTTATCTTTAATCGATATTGACAATAATGATAAAGTTGTCTAATTATCCACAGATGCCTTATTGATGGGTTAATTATTTCATAGTTATGGAAGTTAAGTTGTTCGTTGGAATACAAGTATGTAGCTAATTTTAAGTTTTACTTAAAAAACACTTTTTAACAAACCGGCAAAATCTTGATAATTTTTTTGGAATATACATATGTATGTATTTACATATAGTGGACAAAATCACTATTCGACATATACCAATTTTTAAACCCCGATCAAAAAAAGTGTTTTTATAAGTTTATAGTGTGTGTCTGTGAATCTGTGTGACTGTACGAGTCCACGTGCAGACCAAACGGCTGTTTTAATAGTTCTAATAGTTTTTTCTGTTTGAAATTTGGCTTGATCGAGAAGGTTCTTGAATATGTTTAAAGAAAAACGGTCCAGCCGTTTAGAAGATATCTTTTCTTGATATATTCAGGTGTTTTAAAAATTTTTAATTTTTGTTATTGTTTGTTTTTTATTAATAAAAAACTATTTGCTTTTCGACTCGAGAGTCGAGTTAAAAAGATTTATTCGCGAGTTTTATTAATTTAGTTTGCTCAAATTCTGTTTCCTATAGGTCACAATGTTGAAATTATATTTTATTACTGACAGGTATATGATGTTTTTGTATTAGTTGAAACCTGGCTCAACTCCGATTTCTATGATGCTGAATTTTTTGATACTAAACTCTATAATGTTTTCCGTAAGGATAGGAATGCTATTTCTACTGGCATAATGGTTTGCTTGATCAATTAATTGTATCTATTTCCAATTTAAATTCCGCATTTTTATTATGTGTATCATATATACCACCTAATTAATAGCACTGATGAGCTTTATAATGCGCATATATCTAATATGGTGTCATTTGGTGAGAATTTCACAGTAGATGGTAATATTTGTATCTTAGGCGATTTTAATTTAAAAAACATTCTTTGGTCAAAAGTGTCTGATACTGCTTTTCTAATGCCTAGTAATGTTAATCATTGCCATGAAATTAACTTAATTGATAGTATATTGGCGCTCAATTTGTGTCAAGTAAATAATTTTTCTAATAGATTAAATCGTTTTTTGGACCTTATATTTGTACCAGATTTTCTTAAATATGAAGTCTTCAGTCCTCTACTTTGGATTTCTCCTCCTAATGTTCATCACCAAGCTTTAGTATTAGAAATAGCTAATTTAACGTTTTTTAAAAATTCTATACGCTCGACGGTTAATGACTTTAACTTTAATGCCTGTAATTTTAATGTGCTGAATGCTATCTTTGACTCCATTAATTGGTTGGATCTTTTTGCTGGGTTGAAAACCCAAGAGTGCTACGAACTTTTTATAAATAAAGTCAATAAAATTTGTACAGATAATATTCCAACTAAAAGTAATAAACCTTATAAGCTACCTTGGTACACCAAGGGCCTAAAAAAGCTAAAAAATTTGCGTAACAAATTCCATAAAAAGTTTTTGGAAATGGGTGATTCCGAATCCCAAGCTAAATTTTCTCATTACAGCAGAGAATTTAACTTTTTGAATAAATTTCTCTATAAGCAGTTTCTCTTGTCGAAAGAACAAGAAATTATTCTTAACCCAAAAGCGTTTTGGACTTTTGTCAAATCT
Source organism: Tachina lurida (assembly GCA_944452675.1). NCBI lineage: Eukaryota > Metazoa > Arthropoda > Insecta > Diptera > Tachinidae > Tachina > Tachina lurida. Next base: position 89,283,057 of record OX101755.1, read on the forward strand.
AAAAGAAAATCGTCGGACATTCCATATACAGTCTGCCTAGATGGCAAAATCTCTAATTCCTGTGAAGAGGCAGTAAATATGTTTGCATCCTTTTTTAGTTCTAATTTTGAGCCGTTCAATAATAATATTTCCACTTCGGGAGGAGTTAGCAACCTAAATTTGGGCTGCTTAGTTGTGTCTGAGATCGATGTATCTGACGCTATTACTCAGGTAAAGAATTCATTAAAATCTGATTGTGATGGTCTCCGTACTTATCTCCTAAAGAAATCGAGTACCTCCATAATACTAGCTCTCACGTTTATTTTTAATTTATCTCTGAAAGAAGGGGAATTTATAAGTAGGTGGAAGTCTGCCATAGTCACCCCAGTTTTTAAAGATGGCATCAGAAATGATGTAAAATGCTATAGGCCTATCTCTAAGCTATCTTGCGTTTCTAAAATTTTTGAGCATATTGTACATAAAAAGTTATTTTTCCAAATTAAACCTTGGATTTCTCCGTATCAGCACGGGTTTTATGCCGGCCGATCAACTGTTACTAATTTGACCCTTTTCAGTGAATATTGTCTAGATTCTCTTGAGCATGGTAGCCAGGTAGAAGTTATATACACAGACTTTTCCAAGGCGTTTGATAAAATATCTCATTCCATTCTGTTGTCAAAATTAAGTTTAATGGGATTCCATTCCAATTTTTTGTTATGGCTTAAGTCATACTTATCTAATAGAGTTTGCTCAGTATATATTGAAGGTTTTCAATCCACGCCGTATTGTCAAACGTCTGGAGTTCCCCAAGGGAGTATCCTTGACCCGTTATTATTTAATTTATATATTAATGATATTGGTGGCTGCTTTCTTAGGTCAAAGTATCTGTTATATGCTGATGATTTACACTCTTCAAAATGAGCTTAATAATTTAAGTAATTGGTGCAAACTTAATTACCTGCATCTAAATATAAATAAATGTTTACATGTTTCATTTCATAGATCCATGAATCCCATAGTACTGATATTTAACATTAATGGCATTAATTTGAAAATTTCGAATTCTAAACTCGATTTAGGTGTTGTTTTTGATAGTTCTATGTCGTTTGTAGCTCATGTTGAGTATATTCTTCCTAAAGCGTATAAAATGCTCGGTTTTCTGAAGAGAAACTGCTCTGAGTTTGTTAATCCCTACACTCATAAATATATTTATACGGCCTTTGTTAGATCAAAGTTGGAATATGCTGCTGTTATATGGAATCCTCATGTCTCAAATCTTATCTCTCGTATTGAGAGACTTCAACGCATCTTTATTAAATTTGTTACACGTTCATTGCCATATTTAATTTCTGTTCCTTATGAATCTAAGTGCCTTTTTATTGGCTTACGTACTCTAGAAGGACGTAGAAAACTCCAATCCGCCCTTCTGGTTTACGATATTATCAATGGTTACGTTGACTGTCATGATTTGCTTCATGCTGTTCCATTTTTTATACCTAATAGGAATTTAAGATTAACTAAGTTGTTCGATGTTCCTTTTCATCGGAGTAATTATGGCCGTAATGGCACATTAACCCGTGCTTTCGCATTTCTCAATGAAATTAACTTTAAATTACAAAGAGAATCAAAGTCTTACATAGAATTCAGCACTGCGAAAAATGAGTTTAAACTTGTTCTTCTAAGCGTAATAAGATAATACCTTATTTGGAATTTTGTTTAATTTCATAACTTTGTTTATACATACAAATTAGCCTTAATTATTTTTTTTTTGTTTATCTTTTACTATTTTATAAGTTATTTATCCTAGTATTTTACCTTCAAATCGTTATCGTTGTCTGAAAGGACTTTTTGTCCATAGACTGAAATAAATAAATAAATAAATAAGCATTTGCATAACTTTTCATGAAGCAGAAGCCTTAAAACATTTGAAAAATACCTCATGACATGAAAGTAAGGACATATATTTTTATATACATACATATGTATATATCTATGTATATGCATTTGTAAGTACTATACTTTTCAAATTCGTATAAACAAAAAAATTTTTTTTTAATAACTACTCGTTTTGAATTCGTTTATGCTCGTTTTGCACTCTTTTAAAATTTGTGCTTACGAGTTTTTAAATAAAACTCGCGAGTACAAATTTCAAGGCGAGTCATTTAATGCTTACGAGTCGAGCACAAAAGGAGTACGAGTCTTATAAAACTTTAAAACGAGCGAGTTAATAAAAATTGTTCTCGCGAGCAGAATTTCTCCCTACCCTGATATAAAGTATGTAAAGTTGCTTTAGATCTGTTATAGATTTGCTATCGATAAGAGTATATTTCGGACTGAGTTTTTGTCACTCCTCTAAGGGCACTGCTACACGTTCAATATATATTGTGATATTTGGATCGCGATTCATTTTAATGGATTGATGGATCAGGAGCGTATGCTACATGTAAAATATTTATCGCGTCAGTATTTACGTTATTTTGTGCTGTGCGGATAATAATAAATTTATTAATAAGCTTTAGCCGGTGAGTCCCACAACTCCGACAATGCCTCCAAATCGATCGTTAATTCCGATTCCACCGCAGAACCCACTCGCTTTCACTATCTTCTGCCATTACACTTTATTAAAACAAACTTTACAAAATGTAATAAACTTTTTTAATTTTTATTTGTTATTTTTTCTTTTTTATTTTTTTTGTTTTACTTCAGTTTTTATTAACGTATCGCGATCTAATATCATGAAATTGCTACACGTTCAATATTTATCACGTGATCCGCGATCCGTGATCTGCGGATCGCCTTTCTGCGATATGGATCGCGATCCATCAATACTGCATGCTACACGTTCCATAAAGAGAACTTTTTTCATTTTATTTTTGCTTGTACAGAAACGTTTTCTATTTGTTTTTTTTTTAAGAACAAACACAACCCGCAAAGCGATTAGCTTGTCTGCGGAAAACACCCAAGGTCTATGGTGGGAATCGAACCCACGACCTCTGGACTGAGAGGCTAGCATCGCTGCCACTCAGCCACAGGGGAACCTAATGGCACCAGAGGTATTTAATAGGGTTAAGATCTTGGCACTGTGGCGGCGTTTTTACTATATCATTGTAAGCGAAAGCCTTGTATTGATAGGGAAATGCTTAGGATCGTTGTTTTTATAAAACAACGTATCGCTTTTTAAGCCAAATTACATGTGATAATTATTAGTTGTAAATATTCTGACTAGGACATAGTTGAACGGAACAACTAGCTGTTTTCGAAGGCCACTAAACCTTCATCATCAGCGTTCTTTTGAGTATTATTTTATTTATTTTTACCTTATGGAGATTTTTTTTTAAATTTTTTTAGCGTAAATTGTCACATAATTAAAAATTCACGCGAAAAGAAAAATCTAGTGATAGATATAACGATGAGCACACATTATGGCATTTTGAAAATAACACCACAGTATGAAAAAAGAAATCCGAAATGTGTACACAACATGAGCAAAGAAGGCGGAAAAATTGTATAGGATAGAATGTATAGGATAGGATGTATAGTGTATACATATATGTATGTATGTGGAATAATCGCTTAAGTCGACAAATGATTCTACTTTATAACCACTGCAACTTTCAACTGGAATATAATACATCATATTATAGTTCGATTTTCTTAAGTCGAGTTAAGCGATTATTATTATTATTGCCACAGATATTAAAAAAAGTTTTCACACACCCAATAACATTAAAATGCAAGGTATTTTGAATTTTTTGTACTTAGTAGCTTTAGAGAAAACCGATTATGGCCTAAAAGCTTGATTTTTCGTTATGAATAAATAAGTTAAATAAATTAAAAAAAATCACTTAATAAATATAAACAGACAAATGCACTCAAATTTCGATCTTGTTTTTAATTACCTACCATTATCATCGATTACTTTTCTATAATCATTTACATTTCCTTATGATATAAACGTTTTTTCAAGCTCAATTTGTTAAATAAACATTCGTGTACGTACAAACATTACACGTTCTGTTTGTAAACAAATTCATCTTGACATCAGTAAGAATATTAATTATACTTGTGAATACTTTTTGATGAAGCAAGAGATATAAATGTATTAGTACATACATACATACATACATACATACATATGTACGTATTTTAATATCTTATACAGTTTTGTATTTACATATGTATGGATGTATCTTTTGAATTTTACATCTTAATCTAATAGTTTTAGCGTATATTCAGGCTGTATGATTGTGTGCATGTTTATAGAGGTGTAAATTTTCGTTAAGGGAATCATATTTCTTCGTCATGATTAAATAAAATCCAATGGAAATGCAAATTGCATTTTATTATTTATAACTGCTTAAATACGCTTTAAAATCACCACTTACTACTCTGTTAAATAGATAAAAATAAAAAACAAAGAAAATCAATGAGACTTTAATAACAACTCATATCTTTTGCATTTTACTCAAAACACGCATGATGATGTACGACAACACATTATGAACGAAATTAGTGCATGATGTACAACGGCTAGACTATTTTATAACAAGAACGCGATTGAAACTTCATAGTTATAAAAAAATATAAATAAAACAAATACATAATCTTAAAACAACTCAAAAGCGATATTAAAAGTGTTAACAACAATTACAATAAATAAAAGAAAAAAAAAAACAAAAAAATTTCATCAGTCGCTAAAGTGATTCATTAAAACTAAAACCACTAGTCTTACTCAAACTCACATCCCTCCTCTGCCCATTTACATATATTTGTGCTGCTCGCGCTGTGGCTTATTAATAATCTCGTAACAATCTCCCATCACAATTATTTAAATAAATCACTACCAAGCGATCTCTTCTCCATTATATCTACATTGGAACAAAAAAAGAACAAAAACAAATACAGCTCAATATGAACTCGGAGCATGGGTAAATGTTATTTTATTGCATTTTTTTAACTTGTCTATGAATAATATCTACACGTTAGTTTTAATATTATTTACTCTTATATCTATTATTTCAAATTGACTTTATTATGTAAATTTAAGTTTAAGTTATTACATACATATGTACATACATAGATAAATATTTCTAGAGAGAAAACTGTTCGTAAGAAGCTTCTAATAGTGGTTGTTAATAGTGGTATGTATGTACATATACATATGTACATACATTAAAAAGTGAATTTATCAGGGAGCGCAAATAACAGTTATAGAAAAAATTTTAAGTCAAAAACCTCCTGTGTTAAGGTAGAATTAGTAAAATCGTATCGTGAAGTTGCGTGTCAGCTGACAAAAGCTGTACCATATGCAATGCATGTTACTAGTTATAAAATATGTAGTGGTAGCACTGCTGACGTAGAAATCTACAGAAAACAGATTTTTCTGTAGCGAATGTCAAAAAAGCCGTATTCAATGCCTCTGGCAAAAAAAAGTGCTGTGCAAACTGTTACATTTTCTATAACTTGTACACAAAGCTGAACGATACGGCAAGCTGTAAAGTAAAACCATACGATTTTACTAATTCTACCTTTAGAGTCAACGGAGACCTATACCACGGTCTACTTATTAGGTCTATGCAACTCTACAAAAACACAGCAATACAAAAAAGAACTTTGTGTTTAAGTAGTCAGAAACACACACAAACATGAACTAAAGTATATGGTGCAAAGAACTTTTGACAGCGTAAACACGAAAACACAGAATATCATCAGGACGATTGCATTGACCTGATAAATAGGCCTTGACCTATACTGTCAAATAACAATACATTCGTATTGGCGAGCTCTTTCAGAATTAATAGGGAGCTTTTTTTTCAATACATATATTTATTTATTGAATCTTCAAATATGAACTAACAATAAGTATTCAAATCTTAAATCTAAATATAATTAATTAGCCCCGACCAGTGTCGGACATAAACTTAGTGAAAGTTATTAATAATACATAAGTCGTATTATGAGTATTAGAGCCCTTGTGTCCCTCTTTTTTAAGCGGATGTGTCCAGTAAAATTCAAGATATTACGAGCAAGGGGATTAGGATGGGTCTCGAGTTTTGTTATGTATTTGCCTACGTATTTTGCTATTTCTTCAGTCACTAGTGGCATATTTAAATCACGATGTATATTTGAATTTTTAATGTACCATGGAGCCGATGTTATTAGTCTTAAAATCTTATTTTGCCTTCGTTGGATTCTCTCTATATTGGATGCTGAAGCAGTGCCCCATAACTGTATTCCGTAGCACCATATTGGTTTCAAAATCGACTTGTATATTAAAAGTTTACAATCTAGACTTAGTGTTGAATTTCTACCCATCAGCCAATGTATCTGAATTAATTTCAGTTTCATTTGTGTTAGCTTTGAGTCAATATGGGGCTTCCATGTAAGCCGTCGATCAAGGTGTATTCCAAGGTATTTTACGTGTGAATGTTGAAGAACAACTTGATTGTTGATTCGAATTGGGGAACAAGTATGTATCTCTTCGCAGGGTAAATGTTACCTGGACACACTTTTGCTCGTTTACTTTGATTCTCCATAAATTTAACCAGTTCCAGTTGTGTAATATGTTCTTGTAGATATCGGGAAGCCTCGTGAGGGTTTTCGTGCATATCATCGGCAAACGTAGATGTATGGATATTGCAGCTCAAAGCCATATCACAAGTGTAAATCAAATACAAAACTAGCCCCAGTATGCTCCCCTGTGGCACACCGGATGATATAGATTCGGGCACACTCATGAAGTCTTCTTCCACAACCGTAAACTTATACTTCTTTTCCCTTCTAGCTCTTCTTTTTTCACTTACGAGACGTTCAATATCCGTAGAGTAAATGCTATTAAATCCAGTCTGCGGGTGGGAGGTAGTGGCATGTTCAGCAGCCTGTTTTATATTTTTGATAAGATTGCCAATGTTAAATTCAATATCTTCGGATGTTCTTAGCGTAACGTTTTCCGTACAATGACTACTGATATATTTTCTGAACCCCAGCCGATTAACACGGTTGATCATCTTCACATATGGGTGAGGTAAGTCACTTCTTAGTGGGATACAAATTGAAACGATCGTGGGAGAGTGATCGGAGGAGAGATCTTGAGAAGCTTCAACATGAACTAATTCCCTAGAGATATTTTTCATGACTCCAAAATCTATAACATCCGGAATTTTTTGTATGTTTGTAGGCCAGTAAGTGGGCTCCCCACTCGAAATGACGTCCAATCCCATTTTTGAAATTGTGTTGAACAATGCCCGACCTCTAGGTGTAATAAGACGCGAACCACAGAACGTATGTATTGCATTGTAGTCGCCAGCTGCTACGAAGCAAGGGCCAAGAGATTTGTAGAAATCCTCGTATTGATCCTCAGTAATTGCGAACCTAGGAGGGGAGCTTTATTTTGCCCTCATTAAATGATACTCTTTTAGGGAGTTTTATTTTTTTCCTTTAAAATAAAACTCATTTAGTTTAATTTCTTTGGAGGAGTTTTATTTTTACTCTCTGAAATAAAACTCATTCTGTTAATTTTATTATTTTTTTACAGTCTCGTTTTTATTGCGTATATCTGATACAATGTGTGTAGTAATTTATTTGTTTAATTTAACGAAAATAACTTTTTCCAAATTTTTTGTTGAAATATTTGAACGGAGGTCGCTCAGTACCAATTTAAGAGCGGAAAATATAAGTACGGATAGTGTATTTTTTTCCTGCCAGAACTCAAAAAGAGGGTTATTAATCGATAAGGGCCTTGGACAAAAACGATAAATTTCATAGAAAGCTCTTTTTTCATCCTTATTATTCCTTATTATTCATCCTTTCTTGTTCCTTATCTACATATAGGGAGTTCAAATACTGCCCTAAAAGAGATGTGTGAGATTGAGATGTATCGGGAAAAACTCGGAAAAGATGGGAAAATATCCGCTGAAGATCGTGAAGATTCCTCGCTAATAATCGATTTTGGTCAAAAAAACAAGTTAAAAAATAGGTCGTTTAAGCTTTTTTGTTGGTTATGGCACGGTATGTTTTTATTTTAATTACGATTTATTCAATTCCAATGCAAGGTGGTTGTATTGGGAGACAGTTTACATAAACTGAGTTTTATTTTCGGACGGGAAAAATAAAACTCATGACATGAGTTTTATTTTATTTCTTTCGACCTTTTATTTTTAAGTTGAAAAATAACTGTTTTAGATAGTGTTTTATTTTTTAATTCACAAAATAACTGTTATAAAATAATTTTTTGATATCGATAACTGTTATTTACGGACCCTGGAATTTATTATAACCCAGCGGTAAAACTCAGAAGACAAGACCTTCTTGGTGCAGGCCTTATTAAAGGCCTGTTTAACATTTTTTTGATTCAATTACTATTGTAATCCAACTGCTAAAGAATATACCTCATAAAATGGCTTGAATTTTTCGCATAAAACATACACATTCCACACTCTCTTCTATGAGAAGGGAGAAGAGAAGGAGCAACATGTTTTGTTTTGTTTTTTTACCAAAGAAAAAGTAAAATCCATTAATTTGAAGGCCTTCCAGAATCTCTGGCGAAAGAAGCAAGAACAGAAGGCCTGCCCCGCCATGACAATGCGTGTAAAAAAGATATGAGTATAGAATGGAGCGAGCAGGCCTTCTACATCCAAAAGAAGGCGTACAGAGGCCTTCTAGAAACCATTCTTACTCCTTCTAGTTCCCGCTGGCTATGTATGTATATGTACATACATTAAAAAGCGAATTGATCATATCCCAGCGATAAAACTCAGGGGGTCTACTGTGTAATTCGAAACGAAAGAAAAAAATAAAATGCCTTGACTCTTTCGCATAAAAGATACGATACACATTCCACAATGCGTGTAAAAAAGATATTAGTATAGAATGGAGCGAGCAGGCCTTCTACATTCAAAAGAAGAAGTATGGAGACCTTCTAGAAGGCATCTTTACACCTTCTTTTTCATTGTTGGTAAATTAGAAAAGTTTGAAACCTACCAACCTTTAAAAAGGGAGCCTTTAATAACATTACTCTAGAGGCTATTAGGGAATCGCTGGAGACACTCAGGGTTCACATCTTTCTAGTGGAGTTTATAGTGATTATGCTTATTACTAGTACTGACCATCACTTAGTTTGGAAAGGGCACAACTGAAGAGATTAGTGATAAGAGGTATACCACAGGGAGGAGTTTTGTAACTTCTATTGTGGTTGTTGGCAATCAACGCAATTCTTAGAAGTTTCAACAGGGGCTGACGGATGACGTGGTTTTACTGGTAACGGGAAAGTTTCTTCCCACTATCAGTGAAGTCATGCACTCGGCGTTGGTCGATCTATCCTCCTGGGTCAGCAGCAAAGGCCTGAGAGTCATCCCAGAGAAAACCGATCTTGTCCTCTTTATCAGGAGATACAAAGTAGAAAGCTTTGTACTGCCCTGGATGGGAGGGCTATATCTGAGAATAGCAGAGGGAGTGAAATACCTGGATAGTAAGCTTTCTAGGAAAAGGAACACGCAGGAAATGCTAAAGACAGATGGCTCAATGCCTACTACGCTTGCAGGAACTCCATAGGAAGGAAGTGGGAACTGCAACCCAAGATAGTAAACTGGATTTCCACCACATCGGTCATCAGACCGGTTATTTCCTATGGCTGCTCAGAGGAGCACACCTCAGGCTGCCTTGGACGTCATTATTCACCTACTTCCTATAGAGGACTTTATGGTGAAAACGGCGATTAGAAGTCTCATTAGACTCGTAGAAGCAGATTTGGTGAGAACAGGAATAACAGGACACACATCAATCTTAAATGAGGTCAGTTTTGGTTGTCAGGGAGGGACAAAATGTCAAATCGAAACCTGTTATTGACTGTAGGAGAGCCCCCAACTTGCTTATGGACAAATATAGTGTCAGACTATGTTGGGTTCCTGGCCACAGTAGTGTTGGGGGAAATGAAATTGCCGATGAGCTGGCAAAAATAGGGTCGGTGTTAGAAGGGGAAATGTGTGACCAATAGGTCATTACTATAGGGAACTCAGTAATTGTGTAGAGAGCAGGACCAACAGTTCATGGCGGAGTAGGGAGGGTCGTAGAGTCTCGAGGGCTTTTTGGCCAAACTTTGACTCAGGAAGATCCAAACTGCTACTGGATAGGAAGGCGATACGAATCATGATAGGCGCGTTGACAGGTCACGCAAGAACCAGCATTTGGGAAACTGGCACTCCAGATTTCTGTAGGATGTGCGGGGATGAAGAGGAACCAGAAACCATTGAGCATGTTATCTGTCACTACCCGAAGCTGCAACGTCATAGGCTTAGGTGGCTGAGCAGACGTTTCTATGAAAGCATTACTGATATCGGAAAGTGTAGACTAGAGGACATCAGGGGCTTCATCATGGGAATTCGGTGGCTTAATGATGGATAATAGGGTCACTTCCGGCTATAAATGGGAGGGGTAAATATTACTATTAATGGGCAATAGAAGGGAATCACATTGGACTCATTTGGGTCTCCGATTGGAGGTGCGGTATAGCACTATCCTTCCTAACCTAGATGAGGAAATGTGTGACAGATCGGTGAAATTACCGATAGGTCATTACTATATTACTATAGGGAACTCATTAATTGTGTAGAGAGCAGGACAAACAGTTCATGGCGAAGTAGGGAGGATTGTAGTCTCGAGGGATTTTGGCCAAAACTTGACTCGGGAAGATTCAAACTGCTACTGGACATGAATAATAAGGCGATGCGAATGGTGATAGGTGCGTTGATTGGATAATGCTCGGTCAGAGCAATAATCAGCATTTGGGAAACTGGCACTCCAGATTTCTGTAGGAAGTGCGGGGATCAAGAGGAACCAGAAACCATTGAACATGTTATCTGTCACTACACGAAGCTGCAACGTCATAGGCTCGATATTTCGAGCCTTAATGATTAAACAGAATAAATCCGTAACTTCAGGAAACATCGCTGTCAAATTAACAAAGTCCATAATAAAAACTACTGCAGTAACTTCAAATGCTCTCTAAGTTTTGTTTAATTTTCTTTTGTGCTTATATTTCTTTGTAGTTTTGTTCACAAAATGTATGAAATTTATTGAAAGTATGGTAGCATTATTGAGAGAATATTAATTTATATGTGAGAACATAAGAAAAAACGCTGTCAAAATAAAATAGATTCTATCTCTCGACTGCTTTCTGGATATACTTTTTTGTGTCAATTTGTATGGAAAATGTGTTTATGCCGCAATTCTGTTTGATCATTTATTTTCGATTTTATCGAAAATCAGAAAGTTTGTTTTTAATATTCAAATATGTGTTTGTTCGTAAATTGTCGCTTACGATAAAGTTGTACAGCCTGTATCTTAAACGTTATCAACAATTTTGCCATTTTGATAATTCTAAGCTATGTATGTGAAGGCCCATAAAATATTAATTTCAATAAAAAGGTATATTTCCGATAACATGTCGCTTACGATAAAATCAAAAAAAGGGCCCGATATTATCAATAATTTTGGCATTTTGATAATTCTAAACTATGGGTAGGCCCATAAAATTTTAATTTCAATTAAAAAAGTCTATTTTTGATGACATGTCGCTTACGATAAAATCTATAAATAAGGCTCGATATGTACGAGTATGAATTTCATTTTGCAGACGTAAATAGTAGGTTAGGTTAGGTTAGGAAGGGAGACCTAATTGGGTCCATTGTGATTCCCTCCCAGCAAAAAAAAAAATCCAAAAAGGTAATCGGGTTTGGAATTAAGCATTTTTGGTGGAAGCTGTTCCTTACTGGATTACCAACTAAATGATTTTAACAAGGCTTGAGACTAAAATAATCTCTTGAGAAGTACTTACTTTTTTATTTAGCAAATTGTGCACGTAATCTATTTAATCTAAAAAAAATATTATCCTCATTTAGCAACTTGTACATAATTTTTTTTTAAATTTTAGGTAATGTGATTTGTAAGCGAGTAATGAAATTTGGTAATCAGAAAAGTAAGTCATCATATGGCAAGTAGTTCTGATGGTAATGTGTAATTTTGTGCTGGGCTTCTATTGCCCATTAAAAACAAAATTATATTTATGTTTGTGTTATTTTTGTGTCAGTATACTATTTTCTAATTTTGTTCACCATTTTTTTTGTTCACGGGAAATATTTCACGTGGTGTTACTCGTATGTACGCATAACCGCTCTGAAAATACCGCAATTAGCTGTCACTACGAATCATTCGTAAAAATCCTCATACATCCGCCTTCAAAATGGCCACACCCAATAACTTTGACAAAGTTTGCATTGATATTCGAAGACTAAGTAAATCCTTAAATTAAAATTTTATTTATCTTATTTATAAAAGTATGTATAAATATTATTGCATTTAAGTCGTCATTTTAATTAGTTATACTGTTTGTGCACAAGTTGCTTTTTATTTATAACATAATTTGCATTAAGTTTTGAAGTATTCATTTAAGTTAAATTATTTTATTTGCATGCATTTCTACTACTGCAATTTAGCCAAAGAACCCTTTTACTAATAATGTATGTTTATCACGTGCCTATTGCTTTCATTTGGGTTACGTGGTACTTTTTCCCCCACTATTTTTTTCAGATTTAATCCTGCCTTTAATATGGCCACCATAAGGCAAGCCTTTTCAGAAGCTGTTGAAAGAGGTAAGTGAGCCGTTTATAAATTAATACATACATACATACATACATACTCTTTTCAGCCCTTTTGTATACTTATTATTGTTCCTTGTGTGTACTTCTTTGTTGTAAAGAATTTATAACGTGAAAGAGAGATTTTTATATTTATATTTGCTTTGTGGCCAATTTTGCAAAGGAAAATTCGAAAGTGCATACGATTATTTATGTTGCGTTTGGAGGTTAGGAAACTTGCATAAATTTTCTTGAATCTACCGAGCAAATTTAAGACTGGCTTCATATGTATGTATGTGACAGTCAAGCATTAAATCCAATTATGCCCTACAGTTTTTTCCCGCACTTTTTAATTTCTCGGGAAAGCGGTAATTTTTTTTTGAATACCTCGGGATACCGCTCCATAGAAATAACAAAAACTAAACTAAGGCTGAGTTTACATCTGGCATTTCTTGTGGGTCATTTGCTCAAAAAGGCGTAACCAAAACTGTTTGATTCAGACATGTATTTATTGATTTAAACAGTTTCCAATCATGCTGAATTCTATAAAATTGTCTATTAGTCATGTATGGAACTATTTAACTTAATAAATACATGTCTGAATCAAACAGTTTTTCATTAGTAATTAGTGGTTACGCTTTTTTTCACTTGTGTGGCATTTGGTACACCGATGTAAACCCGGCCTAAGGCTGAGTTTACATCTGGAATTTCTTGTGTGACATTTGCCCAAGAAAACGTAACCAACTAATTACTTATCAAATAATGTTTGATTCATACATGTATTTATTGATTTAAACAGTTTCCAATCATGTTGGATTCTATAAAATTGTCTATTAGTCATGTATGGAACTATTTAACTTAATAAATACATGTCTGAATCAAACAGGTTTTCATTAGTAATTAGTTGGTTACGCTTTTTTTACGCCTGTGTGGCACATGGCACACAGATGTAAACCCGGCCTAACACAAATTTGATTACAAAGCTTAAAACACTAACTAACAGCCTGTGTTTCGAAAACATAAGCCCTTTCGTTTATATGTTTCATTTATAAACGATAACGTTTAAAACATGGTGTAATTATACAGGTGACTGCGTAAGGATTTATTATACAAAAATACGGCAGCCATAGCTGTGTAAAGAACCGAAGAATGTCAAAAGCACAAAAATATTTGTACCAAAACGAAAACAAAATCGAAGTTTTTGACATTCTTCAGCTACAAAGCACATAGAGCAAAAAATTATCAGCTGAAGTAGCGCTGCCACCTAGTTAGATACACCTTGGTTTAAAATTTGATTTTTATAAAACATTTTCGAAAGCTTTTGCTTTGACATAAAAAGAGGTTTTTAGTTATAACCAAAAATACAAACTCAAAAAATTATTACAGTGAAGGAATAAAAAAATAAAATCTATTAAAAAAATTCGATTAAAAATTTTAAATAAAATTCATTTTAAATTTATTTTAAATTTTATGAACAAAGGCTAAGCATTTTTTAAAGTGCTTTTAGCATTTAATTAGAAAATCATTTACACATTTATACAGATTTTCATTGTATTTCGTATTTTCCGTTCTTTATTAGAACTTATATTATTTTGACTCAATACTAAAATTTTTGTGATTTGTTTGACAGTTATGGAAATTAAAGCAAAAATTATTTGTGTATACTGAATTTGGTGTTGGTTTTAGACAGAAATATTACAGAAACAAGGGAAACATCCTTCCTTTGTACGGAAGTCGAGATTTGTTCATAAGAAAGTTAACTCAATCCGATTATAGAAAAAGTCATTCACATTTTCTCGTTAATTTAATTTTTTTTTTGTAACTTAAAGAAAAAAATATGTAGGCCGCTTATTAATTAATTTTACATAAGAAATTTTATGAGTGTGAAAAACTGAAAGCTCTTGTTGCCACTCATATGAAAATTAATAAATGTTACCAAAACGTAAACATGATTTCATTCGTTATTTTAATGAACGTATACACTTATTCATTTTCGAAAAACAGGCTGTTAAAGTCTTCAAAATTTATAATAAAGGGTGTTTTTTTTTAGAGGTATAGAACTTCGAATTGAAATAAAACGCAAGAAAATCGTCATAATGTCCATCAATTTGGCTTTATTGGAAGGATAATTTTATGCCATTAATGTTTAAATATGATTTCGGGCATGTGGCCGCCGCGGCTGGCTCGAATAAAGCCAATTCTACAGGTCCAATTTTCAACCACTTTTTCGAGCATATGGGGCCGTATGTTGGCAATAACGCCACGAATGTTGGCTTCCAAGTCCCCTAACGTTTCTGGTTTGTTGAAGAAAATAATCCAATGGTGTCAAATCACACGATCTTGGTGGCCAATTGACAGGTCCATTCCGCGAAATTATGCGCTCATCGAATGTTTCCTTCAATAAATCGATTGTGACGTGCGCTGTGTGGCATGTAGCGCCGTCTTGTTGGAACCACAACTCATCCACATTCAAAATCTTCAAAATCTTCCATAAAGTTGATGGACAAAGCTCCAATTGCTGTGCACGGTGGCGAATCGATTCATTCGGGTCCTCTTCAACACTTTGCTCTACAGCGACAATTGTTTCTTCGGTGCGCACTGTTCGACGTCTCTGCGGATGCGTATTATCACATAGAGTAAACGTAGTGCGAAAACGATCCATGGTTAACCGAATTAATTGCTCTGATGGACGATTATGTCGACCATAAAATGGACGGAGCTTGCGGTAAACTTCGCGAACTGAACCATTATTTTCGAAATAAATTTGCACGATTTGCAAGCGTTGTTCTTTTGTCAACCTGTTCATGATGAAATGGCAAACCAAACTAAATATTAATCACTTGACAGCTGACAAAATGGCCGCCAGTTAAAAAAGTGATGCCAACTTAAAGTTCTATACCTCAATAAAAAATACCCATTATTTATTGATTTAAACAGTTTCCAATCATGTTGGATTCTATAAAATTGTCTATTAGTCATGTATGGAACTATTTAACTTAATAAATACATGTCTGAATCAAACAGGTTTTCATTAGTAATTAGTTGGTTACGCTTTTTTTACGCTTGTGTGGCACATGGCACACAGATGTAAACCCGGCCTAACACAAATTTGATTACAAAGCTTAAAACACTAACTAACAGCCTGTGTTTCGAAAACATAAGCCCTTTCGTTTATATGTTTCATTTATAAACGATAACGTTTAAAACATGGTGTAATTATACAGGTGACTGCGTAAGGATTTATTATACAAAAATACGGCAGCCATAGCTGTGTAAAGAACCGAAGAATGTCAAAAGCACAAAAATATTTGTACCAAAACGAAAACAAAATCGAAGTTTTTGACATTCTTCAGCTACAAAGCACATAGAGCAAAAAATTATCAGCTGAAGTAGCGCTGCCACCTAGTTAGATACACCTTGGTTTAAAATTTGATTTTTATAAAACATTTTCGAAAGCTTTTGCTTTGACATAAAAAGAGGTTTTTAGTTATAACCAAAAATACAAACTCAAAAAATTATTACAGTGAAGGAATAAAAAAATAAAATCTATTAAAAAAATTCGATTAAAAATGTTAAATAAAATTCATTTTAAATTTATTTTAAATTTTATGAACAAAGGCTAAGCATTTTTTAAAGTGCTTTTAGCATTTAATTAGAAAATCATTTACACATTTATACAGATTTTCATTGTATTTCGTATTTTCCGTTCTTTATTAGAACTTATATTATTTTGACTCAATACTAAAATTTTTGTGATTTGTTTGACAGTTATGGAAATTAAAGCAAAAATTATTTGTGTATACTGAATTTGGTGTTGGTTTTAGACAGAAATATTACAGAAACAAGGGAAACATCCTTCCTTTGTACGGAAGTCGAGATTTGTTCATAAGAAAGTTAACTCAATCCGATTATAGAAAAAGTCATTCACATTTTCTCGTTAATTTAATTTTTTTTTTTGTAACTTAAAGAAAAAAATATGTAGGCCGCTTATTAATTAATTTTACATAAGAAATTTTATGAGTGTGAAAAACTGAAAGCTCTTGTTGCCACTCATATGAAAATTAATAAATGTTACCAAAACGTAAACATGATTTCATTCGTTATTTTAATGAACGTATACACTTATTCATTTTCGAAAAACAGGCTGTTAAAGTCTTCAAAATTTATAATAAAGGGTGTTTTTTTTAGAGGTATAGAACTTCGAATTGAAATAAAACGCAAGAAAATCGTCTTAATGTCCATCAATTTGGCTTTATTGGAAGGATAATTTTATGCCATTAATGTTTAAATATGATTTCGGGCATGTGGCCGCCGCGGCTGGCTCGAATAAAGCCAATTCTACAGGTCCAATTTTCAACAACTTTTTCGAGCATATGGGGCCGTATGTTGGCAATAACGCCACGAATGTTGGCTTCCAAGTCCCCTAACGTTTCTGGTTTGTTGAAGAAAATAATCCAATGGTGTCAAATCACACGATCTTGGTGGCCAATTGACAGGTCCATTGCGCGAAATTATGCGCTCATCGAATGTTTCCTTCAATAAATCGATTGTGACGTGCGCTGTGTGGCATGTAGCGCCGTCTTGTTGGAACCACAACTCATCCACATTCAAAATCTTCAAAATCTTCCATAAAGTTGATGGACAAAGCTCCAATTGCTGTGCACGGTGGCGAATCGATTCATTCGGGTCCTCTTCAACACTTTGCTCTACAGCGACAATTGTTTCTTCGGTGCGCACTGTTCGACGTCTCTGCGGATGCGTATTATCACATAGAGTAAACGTAGTGCGAAAACGATCCATGGTTAACCGAATTAATTGCTCTGATGGACGATTATGTCGACCATAAAATGGACGGAGCTTGCGGTAAACTTCGCGAACTGAACCATTATTTTCGAAATAAATTTGCACGATTTGCAAGCGTTGTTCTTTTGTCAACCTGTTCATGATGAAATGGCAAACCAAACTAAATATTAATCACTTGACAGCTGACAAAATGGCCGCCAGTTAAAAAAGTGATGCCAACTTAAAGTTCTATACCTCAATAAAAAATACCCATTATTTATTGATTTAAACAGTTTCCAATCATGTTGGATTCTATAAAATTGTCTATTAGTCATGTATGGAACTATTTAACTTAATAAATACATGTCTGAATCAAACAGGTTTTCATTAGTAATTAGTTGGTTACGCTTTTTTTACGCTTGTGTGGCACATGGCACACAGATGTAAACCCGGCCTAACACAAATTTGATTACAAAGCTTAAAACACTAACTAACAGCCTGTGTTTCGAAAACATAAGCCCTTTCGTTTATATGTTTCATTTATAAACGATAACGTTTAAAACATGGTGTAATTATACAGGTGACTGCGTAAGGATTTATTATACAAAAATACGGCAGCCATAGCTGTGTAAAGAACCGAAGAATGTCAAAAACACAAAAATATTTGTACCAAAACGAAAACAAAATCGAAGTTTTTGACATTCTTCAGCTACAAAGCACATAGAGCAAAAAATTATCAGCTGAAGTAGCGCTGCCACCTAGTTAGATACACCTTGGTTTAAAATTTGATTTTTATAAAACATTTTCGAAAGCTTTTGCTTTGACATAAAAAGAGGTTTTTAGTTATAACCAAAAATACAAACTCAAAAAATTATTACAGTGAAGGAATAAAAAAATAAAATCTATTAAAAAAATTCGATTAAAAATTTTAAATAAAATTCATTTTAAATTTATTTTAAATTTTATGAACAAAGGCTAAGCATTTTTTTAAAGTGCTTTTAGCATTCAATTAGAAAACCATTTACACATTTATACAGATTTTCATTGTATTTCGTATTTTCCGTTCTTTATTAGAACTTATATTATTTTGACTCAATACTAAAATTTTTGTGATTTGTTTGACAGTTATGGAAATTAAAGCAAAAATTATTTGTGTATACTGAATTTGGTGTTGGTTTTAGACAGAAATATTACAGAAACAAGGGAAACATCCTTCCTTTGTACGGAAGTCGAGATTTGTTCATAAGAAAGTTAACTCAATCCGATTATAGAAAAAGTCATTCACATTTTCTCGTTAATTTAATTTTTTTTGTAACTTAAAGAAAAAAATATGTAGGCCGCTTATTAATTAATTTTACATAAGAAATTTTATGAGTGTGAAAAACTGAAAGCTCTTGTTGCCACTCATATGAAAATTAATAAATGTTACCAAAACGTAAACATGATTTCATTCGTTATTTTAATGAACGTATACACTTATTCATTTTCGAAAAACAGGCTGTTAAAGTCTTCAAAATTTATAATAAAGGGTGTTTTTTTTAGAGGTATAGAACTTCGAATTGAAATAAAACGCAAGAAAATCGTCTTAATGTCCATCAATTTGGCTTTATTGGAAGGATAATTTTATACCATTAATGTTTAAATATGATTTCGGGCATGTGGCCGCCGCGGCTGGCTCGAATAAAGCCAATTCTACAGGTCCAATTTTCAACCACTTTTTCGAGCATATGGGGCCGTATGTTGGCAATAACGCCACGAATGTTGGCTTCCAAGTCCCCTAACGTTTCTGGTTTGCTGGCGTAGACGAGCGACTTCACATATCCCCAAAGAAAATAATCCAATGGTGTCAAATCACACGATCTTGGTGGCCAATTGACAGGTCCACTCCGCGAAATTATGCGCTCATCGAATGTTTCCTTCAATAAATCGATTGTGACGTGCGCTGTGTGGCATGTAGCGCCGTCTTGTTGGAACCACAACTCATCCACATTCAAAATCTTCAAAATCTTCCATAAAGTTGATGGATAAAGCTCCAATTGCTGTGCACGGTGGCGAATCCATTCATTCGGGTCCTCTTCAACACTTTGCTCTACAGCGGCAATTGTTTCTTCGGTGCGCACTGTTCGACGTCTCTGCGGATGCGTATTATCACATAGAGTAAACGTAGTGCGAAAACGATCCATGGTTAACCGAATTAATTGCTCTGATGGACGATTATGTCGACCATAAAATGGACGGAGCTTGCGGTAAACTTCGCGAACTGAACCATTATTTTCGAAATAAATTTGCACGATTTGCAAGCGTTGTTCTTTTGTCAACCTGTTCATGATGAAATGGCAAACCAAACTAAATATTAATCACTTGACAGCTGACAAAATGGCCGCCAGTTAAAAAAGTGATGCCAACTTAAAGTTCTATACCTCAATAAAAAACACCCTTTATGATGTAAAATTTTGTTGTGTATCGAACTGCGTACTTAGTTCTTAAGATTTCTTTAAATTAATTTTTGCCTTTTTGGCCAGAAGAGCATTTGAGCCGAAAATCAAATACTCTTCTGTGCGGATGGCGCATAGAAGGCGCAATCTGGAGCAACAATTTTCAACAACTTTTCGCAGCATTTGCCGGCTGTATTTCGCCGATAACTCTTCGAATGTTGATTTTCAGGTGTTCAATTGTTTGTGGTTTATCGACGTAGACAAGTGACTTAACATAACCCCAAAGAAAATAATATAATGGAGTTAAATCACACGATCTTGGTGGCCAATTAATTGGGCCATTACGTGAAATTATTTTTTCATCAAAAGTTTCTTTGAGTAAATCAATTGTGGCTCCCGCTGTGTGCCATGTGGCTCAGTCCTGTTGAACACACATATCAGCAAGATTAATGCCACGTAATTGAGGTATGAAAAAATTTCGAATCATGTTCCTATACCGTTCACCATTGACAGTAACATTCAGACCATAATCGTTTTTGAAGACATATGCGCCAATGACTCCGCCGGCCCATGAAGCGCACCAAACAGTAATTTTCTGTGGATGTAATGGTGTTGTGGATTCTCCTCACTCCAAATGCGACAATTCTGCTTATTTACGTGCTCATTCAAACAGAAATGGGCTTCATCGGAAATGGAAGAAGTGCACGATGAGTTTGACGAATATAACAATTATTTTGATTAAAAAGTTCATCAATTTGCTCACGTTGCTCTGGTGTAAGTCGATTCAGACAGAGGGAGAAATACCTTCTCTTTCTTTCTGTCTCCCAGCTGAATTAAAACTTTGCAAAGTAAAATTTGTGCGTCTAAAAGGGGTCAAAGCTGAAGACATAGCGAAATGAAAATTTATTAGAATTCGAGCGACTAACTAGTTTTCTTTCGACATGATGGAAGAGGCAGTTAAAGTAAGAATTCTTCACTGACTGTCATGTTCTCAAGAGCTTCTAAAAAATTTCACAAATAAAATTCAGATATACTGTAAATGCAGCTGAATAGTTTCACTTGTTGTCCGCTGCCCATTTTTTTAAATGGAGGATTGTGTCTATTTTAGCGCTCAAGGTGTGTGTTAAGTTACGTAAAAATCGGTTAAGTAAAAAAACCGCGTGAAATATTAAAATAAATTTTAATGGGCAGAAAAAAAAAGAATTTTTATAATTGGTCTAAAATGTACCAAGTTATAAAAAGTAACACCACAAAAAAAAATTGGGACGAATTTATAACCTCCTCCTTGTTTTGAAGTCGGTTAAAAAGACCCTTAAATTCACTATGGAATGCGTACAATTTAAATGAAGAAAAAAATATCACATGCTAGATTTTTTTTAAAACGTAATTAACTCGATGAATTTATCTTCATACACATACAAATTAGTCGAACTTGCGCTAGGACAGTTTACACTATGCAAGTCTTATTGCAAAGGTGATTAGTTTGTTAGGGGAGAGAGAGTTGAGGGGAACAGAAACGTTTCCTTTCCCCTCGTCTCTCTCTCTCTCTCTCCTAACAAACTATTTATCTTAGCAATAAGACTTGCATAGTGTAAACTAGGACCAACCTAAATAACTGCATCATCTGTGCACACTTGCAAATATTTACACGTGGGCTTTATTAATATTTGCATTAAAACTCAATTTGATCGAAGTAGAATCAGCAGCAATAAACCGGTAAAAAGATGAAATAAAAAGGCTAAGAAATGAACACTCAAAGAAAAACCAAGCTTTCACATTAATTTTCAAACAGCCACAACTATAGCCAATGACATGTTATAAATATTGCATGTATGCAATGTATGGCCCCTTAGTGGATATAAAAGCAGCAGACTAACTATTGCACTTAATTTTTACCTCGCCTTCCCGCAATTTTCCTTTCTATTTGCAGACACACACGCACATTCATATGTACCTGAACTTAGTCACGAACTGTTGCACTTATTAGGGTTTCCGAAAGTAAACTTTAAAAAAGTTTTTTTAGGTATTTTAGTATAAATGCTTTTACAGTTTTGAAGACTGATTAAGTTTATTTTGTTCATTGTTTTGTTTTCTTTAAAACTAAAATATAAAATAAATAATTTAATTGAAATATTATTCAATATTTTTTATTTCAAATAATAATAAAATATGTTAGTGAA
The DNA here is from genome assembly GCA_944452675.1 of Tachina lurida. NCBI lineage: Eukaryota > Metazoa > Arthropoda > Insecta > Diptera > Tachinidae > Tachina > Tachina lurida. Next base: position 89,305,062 of record OX101755.1, read on the forward strand.
TGTATACATTTAACGCTATTTTACCAATAACAAACTATTGAAAAGTGAAAGAAGTCGAAAAAAATTTAGCTTTGTTTTCTGGCTTAAAATTTAACCTTTTAGCTTATTTTAGCTCTTTTTCAAACGTGATTTAGCGGCGGCTCATAAGTAAACTTTCCGTGTCTAAAAGGAGTAACTTTCGCAAATTCTATGGGTTAAAAAGGCACATATTTGCATAACTTTTATTTTTTATTTTGTTTCCTCCTTTTTTAAATCATGTTAATATATTTGTATGTTTGTCTATTCTTTTTTTTTTCTTTTCCTGCAGTGAGGATGCCCACACCTACACGTTTAAGAGATCTCATAAGACAGATACGTGCTGCTCGCACAGCTGCAGAAGAACGTGCTGTTGTTAATAAAGAATGTGCCTACATACGTACCACCTTTCGGGAAGAGGACCCAGTATGGAGGTTAGTAGACGATTAGTTTGTGAAATTGTCTATAAATGGAGAGAAAATCATGCATAATTAAATAAAAAATAAATATATGCATATGTATATACATATATTCATAAATATTTGTGCATCCGTTCTTGTTTTTTTTTATTTTTTATTATATTTTGTACTTTACAGATGTCGCAATATTGCCAAGTTGCTATACATACACATGTTGGGCTATCCGGCGCACTTTGGGCAATTGGAATGTTTAAAATTGACAGCCAGTACACGTTTCACAGATAAACGAATTGGTTACTTGGGAGCCATGCTGTTGCTGGACGAACGTCAAGATGTTCATTTATTAATAACAAATTGTTTGAAAAAGTAGGTTCGCGACATAAACTAAAGTAAATCTGTTTGTTCTTTTTTTTTTAGAGCAACAAGTTACCGATAGTAACTCGAAGTTTTCATTCATTTTCAATAATGTGTGTGTGTTTATGTTTCTTTCATTCACTTCAATCCGCTCGTCTATCAAAACCAAATAAACCTACAGTGATTTAAATAGCTCAACACAATTTGTTGTGGGTTTGGCATTGTGCACCTTGGGTGCCATTGCCTCACCTGAAATGGCACGTGATTTAGCCAGCGAAGTGGAGCGTCTTATGAAGTCACCAAACACTTATATACGCAAAAAAGCCATCCTGTGTGCATTTCGTGTCATTCGTCGCGTACCGGAATTAATGGAAATATTCTTACCAGCCACTCGTTCTCTATTGAGTGAGAAAAATCATGGTGAGTGTTGCATTTTTAAATTTCCCCCCTGTTTGTGTAAGACGTTTGAGTTAGAAATCTTGGCGTTTTTGTAATAGATTAAAGGAAACTTGTACAAATTTTCTTTAATCTATTACAGAAACGCCAAGATTTTTAACTCAAACGGTCTTACACAAACAGGGGGTTCATTAGTAAACAAATATTTGTTATTATGTATTAATATTTAGTTTAGTTTTACTTAAAGTACAGAGCAAGTTGATTATACTCGTAAACTTGCATACGTGTCAACAAATTTTATGGATTTGGTTACAAAGTTATTTTTTTTTGTAAATAAAAAGGAAATATACATACATACTTATGTGTATGCGTGTAGTTTTAACGTACATGTTAGGTGTGTTCCACTACTTTTCGCACAAGTTCGGACTAAAGCTTAAATTAGACGTGCCATAGCCATAACCAAACCAAAGTTATACCACTTTTAGACACGGAAAGTTTACTTTGCAAAGTCTTAATTCAGCTGTGTGAGAGACAGAGGGAGAAATACTATCTCTTTCTGTCTGTCTCCCAGCTGAATTAAGACTTTGCAAAGTAAACTTTCCGTGTCTAAAAGGTGTATAACTTTAGTAACAAAGTAAACTTTCCGTGTCTAAAAAGGGTATTATATTGGTAATGGCCAGTGGCGGATTTATGTTTGATGTCGCCCTAGGCCCCGTGAGATATGCTTCTCTTTTTGCTCTATGAAAAAAACCTTTTTAAAATTAAATATGAAATTTGTAAATATTTAAATTACACTGTGCATTACGCCTGCAAATCCCCACGGTCCTGACAATATAAGTTCGACAGTATTACCAAAGGGAAGTAAACCATTATACTAAGTTTGGCGATTTTGGTGATCAACTTATTTTATGGATCTCCAAAGATTTCGAAAATCAGTATGTCCTCAAAATATGGCGTCATCATTTTTTGGCCAACGGCTAATTCAGGCTTAGTGATGGCGCTTTACTATAAATGGCAATAATGTTAATAATGCTAAGAGTCCACTAAATAAATCGCATTAAGAGTTTACGTCGAAAAAAATATTTCTTCATGCACTTTTTTTGCAAAAGTAAATTAATTTTTTTTTAATTTCTTTCAGAATGACTAACAGGGACTTCTAATTTTTTGCCAACAATATTTGGCAATATAATGTAAACGTGTCTAGGCACCCTAATATGTCATGCAGACCACTTTTTAACTCAAAAATGTTCGTTTTTCACAAGTATTTTTTTCGAAAATCATATATAATTAATGCAACCTTCTCTGTTGATTTTCAGTAACAATTAAAAAAAAAGTAAAATTTAACATCCGAATTTATTTAAAGTAGCACTTAGTCAAATCGACAACTATTCGAACATGCCGACTGCTGAAATTCTCCGTTGTGTATAATTTTTCGTTTCATGCGATCGCTTTGACTGCGACTGTTTACATTTTCCGAAGCAGAAGCGTAAGCAGAAGCAAAAGCAATTACACAAATCAGAAGTTTTTAAACGCTGCTTGTCAATACCTCCTAACTAAAGTGCGCTATGGTTTCGTAAATAAAAATGTACAATACACTTACCCGAACTGTCGTTAAATCTCAACAATCCACAATGGTCTGCTCAAGTGCTTTAGAATACTATCATATTCATTGATTGAAAAAAATGATCAATATCAATATATTTAAAAATTTAATTCTTAGGGATATTAATATTTTGCCGCCCTAGGCCCGGGCCTAACGGGCCTATACGTAAATCCAGCACTGGTAATGGCTATGGCGTTATGTCGAGTCACCTATAATCAAATACAGTGTTGCCCATAAGTTTGGTTGTAACAGCTGTTTTCTATTGTTATGGTTATGGCCAGTGCTGCCAGAATGATGATTTTACCATATTTTTGATGATTTTTGGACCAAAATATGATTTTAAAATTATTGTTCTCGAATGATGATTTTTAATTTTGCAAATTATGATTTTTACTTTCAATACATACATATGTATGTTCAATGTTCTTTGTTGGTCGAAAATGTTTATCAATAGCTATACCTATAAAGAAAACATTTTTGTTCCAGCGAAAATATTCGTCTTCATGGAAACAGGTTGGTAAGTGGCAGAGAGCACATTTCTCCCTCCTCTTCTGGGTTCAATTGAAATAAAAGAATAAGAAAACGTCACTTTACAAAAAAAGAGTCATGTTAGAGAAGTGACGAAAAATCGGTCCGGAATATATTCAAATCTTGCACCAAATGTATACCAAATCGTTTAAAAGAAGTCATTCGTCGATAAGGAAAATCAATTTACCTCTAAATTTTAGAGTATAAAACAACTGTACATCAGTGATGCAAAATGTGGCACAATTGGGCCATTTGTGGCACTTTTGGATGTTTGATGGCCCTGTGGTTCAAACCTTTGAGTACACTTTTTAATTGAGTTTTCTTCGTTTTAAAAACTACTTTTATTTTTGGAGATTTTTATTTAAACTGGTTTCCGAAATCTGCGCCAGATCATATTTTGAGTGGGGAAACCAATAGTATTATACCACTTGCTATTAAACTTTTTCAAAAGGAATTTAAAAAGCTCAAAGATTTATGTAGAAGTAAATTTTGCAAAAGGATTTCTACCATTAAAAATCGTTTATGTAAACCTTTGTATACAAATATATACAGAATTATTCAAGGAACTCTTTCTATTCACCAATCCTCAGCAGGACTGAAAATTTATATTGAAATCAACAATACAATTTGAAAATTCGCTTTTGTTTTCAATATAAATTTTCACTCGAGAGTTTTCTTTCGATATTGTAAAACAGGCCATAATAGAAGAACTCGTCGTCATGTAAAAAATACTGTGTCATATTTAATATAATTAAAAAAAATTAATGTAATCTATTTCTAATAATTGTTATGATGAAGATATTTTAAAACTTAACACAAAAAAAATGCTTCTAGACAGGGGTAAATTGAGGAACTATTGGACTATAAATTTAGAGATTATGTTTAATAAAATGAGAATTACATAAGTAATGTTTTCTAATTAAAATTTAGTTTTTTAAGCAACATACATACATATAAAATATGTATTTACTTTAATTTAACAAAAAATACTTTAAACAATTTGAACTTTTGTCGCTAAGTTCTGCTTTTGCTCTAAACAAAATAAATCACATATTATTAAGACATACTTTTGTTTTTATTTAAATTAAAAGATTATAGTCGAGTACATTAAAAAACTTTTTTGGCCCTATCAAAGGTATTTTGGCCCTTTTAAATCGTTAATTTGGTCCTAAACCAAAAAAGCCAAAATGCATCACTCCTGTACATACCTTATATGATAAGAACATTGGCAATGTCGAATACTTATTTTGTTTGAATTTCTTAACTAGTTTTTCATTTAATGCAATTTTTAAATAAGTTACTTTAATGATCCCATTTTTTTATTGAATTCAATTTGAAAATGCTTTCTTAATTCTTTTTGTAAAATAAGATAGTAAATAACTTTTTATTGATGAAAAAAAAAAATAAAATTGGTGTATGTCGAATAGTTTTCTTGTCCACTGTAAATGTCAATTGTTACTTTTTTATTTGAAAAAAATTGGACTTGTGATGATATTTTTCTTCAAAATATGATTTTCTTTCCGACAAATGATGATTTTCTTCGCAAAACTTCTGGCAGCCCTGCTTATGGCACGTCTGATTGAACCTTAATGAGAGAAAAAAGAAAAATTGCTGGAGCGCAGAAAACTATACTAATGTTGTTTACTTTTTAAGTTACATTTAATTTAAGTGATTTTAGTCGCTTAAAACGCATAACAAAAATTTTGAATCATTGGCAACATCTGAAAAAAGTAAATAACAATTAGATCCAAAAAAGTAAAAGCTACGTGAATTATTAAAAAAACTGAAATGAATACCTTTATTATTTTTTAAAAATAAATTTTTATGTAAAAACTGTTTTTGATTTATTTGCAAATTTTCTGATTAATTTTTTTGTTTCATATGTAAACAAAAAACAGGTGATTATTTAATTCTCGTCCGAAGTTACCCAAAAGAAAAAGTTCGTACAAGTTTGTACAGGAAATGAAAAAAATATTGTCTCATTCGCTCTCAAAATTGAAGAAAAATTGTTATCTGGAACGCTTTTTGGGTAACCTTGTTCAAGTTCGGACTGTTTCGTTATGCATCTGGAACAGACATTTACATATGTATGTTACACACATACACATATCGCTCATTTACTTCAATAGTGTCAACTAAAAAAAACCATTTTTGCAGTTTCGTGTTTAAAGTTTTCAATTTGCATACAACGCAATGAAATCATGAAAAAATATTCTTCTCTCAGGATGTTATGGTACAAGCTTTTTAGATGAAATTTTTAAAATACGAAATACCGCATTATTTTGCATTATTAACTCAACAAACTCATTTTTTGAATTACATGTGTCACTATTGAAGTAAATGAGCGGCGATACGTATATGTGTATATACAAGGTATCGTAAATACCGATAATCTTCCAAATTTAAATGCTGGTTTAGTTAAACTAAACTCAAATTTATATGTAGTTTAAACTCAACAGGAGTAAATCAGTGAACCATACCTGATGTGTACTTTAAAAAAGAATATTGTGGCAGCACTAGAATAAATTTTAAAAGACAGCTGTTTTGCAGCAGGCTATAAATTCTTTGCACAATCAAAAGGGGAAAAAGTTAAAAAATTTTAATTAAAGGTCGCCAAATTTGACTGAGAAAGGAATTATATTTATGCTTGCCGAAGTAGAATAGTATAAAATAATAATAGAGTGCAAGAAACCAAATCGAAAAAGATCTGAAGAAACAGTAGAGGCTTGGAAAAAAGATGAGTCCTCCTTTAATGCAAAACATATGGTCCGTAAGTCATAACTTACACTAAGCAAGTCTTATTGCAAAGCTGATTAGTTTGTTGGAGAGAGAGACGAGGGGAACATAAACGATTCTTTTCCCCTCGTCGCTCTCTCCTAAAAAACTAATCAGCTTAGCAATAAGACTTGCTGAGTGTAAATTAGTACTAAGCAAAAAAATTATATGGCCTGTATTGGTAGGTTAAACGCCCAATTTGATGCGCTTAAATTTAGTTTAAACACATTTTAAAGAGATTTAGATTTAGAGATTAACTTGAACTGATTTATTAGCCCTTAATTAAAGTTCGCTAAATTTTACTGATAAAGGAACTATATTTATGCGTGGCGAAGTGCAAAAGAATAATATAGTGTAAGAAAACAAGTCAAACAAGATCTGAAGAAAAAGTAGAGGCTTTGAAAAAAGTTGTGTGCTCCTTTAATGCAAAACATATGGTCTGTAAGTAACGAAATCATATGGCCTGTATTGGTAGTTTAAACGCCCAATTTTATGGGGTTACATATGGTATAAATACTGTATTGATTTATAGGTTTTGGGCTTGAGAGCCAACTTTGAGGGGCGGGCGCACCCCCTAAAACACAACTTATCGCTTTGAAATTTTTTTGTAATTTTTTTTACATAAAACAACCGATTTTTTGGAGAGAGAAAAAAAATAATTCTCTATACAACTAACGGCCACGCTAATGTACACTGTGTGTTCCCAAACGTGAAGAAAGAGATTTTACGACGAAATCATCTACATAGTTTGATGACCTCGACAAATTTAATTTTTTGGAAGGGATAAAAAAAATGGAGAAACTTTGGACAAAGGTATAGAGGTCAAAAGATACTACGTTTACAATTAAAATGATTTTTGTCACGGCCTTATTGACCCGCCTCGTATGTTATGTTGTATTGTTTGTTTTATGTTTAATACGTACAATTTTCATTTTATATTTTTGTTGCATGTTTTCGATACATATTTTGGCAACGATTTTTCTTAAAATACTTTTTGTTTATCTTCTTTCATAAAATTAAAATAAATTTATTTTTTTATTTTCAGGTATTTTAATTACGGGCGTTACATTAATTACAGAAATGTGTGAAAACAGTGCCGATACATTGATGCATTTTAAAAAGGTAAGTTTATTTTTTAAACAAATATACATATATTAAATATCAATACCTACATTGTGTTTTTGGGCAAATCAATATTACGAGTAGCTTCAAAAACTAACGATACGTGAAGGAAAAGGAAATAATAAATTCCATTACATTTTAAATGTGAAATTAATGTTTGAGCAATTGGAATGCCCGTCCACTTCCTTATACACATATCAATATTTTTGTAAACTATTTTCACTACTCCAAAGCACTCGCTTACCCACTCTTTACTTTAAGTGTGAAATGTTTTTTTTTAAATCTATGGAAAGAAATTACTCGTACCATTCATCAAATAAAAAAGAGAGCATCGTGTTGGCATGTTTTTGGTTGAAAAAAAAAACAAATGCTGCTCTTAAAACTATATTTATATATAAGGATAACCAAACCGAACAGCAACAATTATGTATTTTAAAAGCTTTTCAATCCATTTATTGGCATTCCTTCCTTTATTGCTTTAAATTCTTATTTCTTTTTAACTAATACATATCTACCTCTTCTTTTTGCCAATTTACAATTTAATTTTTTTCTTTGGCTTCTAATTAACAAAATAAAATTATTTAGTTTTTTATGCTAAAAAAATTAATGCTAACTTATTGTTTTTCCCTTAATAAAAATTAAAAATTAAAACAAAAACAACAACAAAACAAAACCTATACATATATACACGTACGTTTAAAACTAATTGTAATTTGCTTGCCAGGATAGCGGAAACCGAGAGGTATGCATATATTTTTAATTTTTTATTAGAAGCTCTGATCGTTGATTTTTTTTTTTTAAATTAGTTTACCTTTTCAATATCTGGAGCACTATAAATTTTGATGTTTTATTGTATTATATTGTTGTTGAATCCATTTTGAATTAGATTTTTTTTGTTTCATTTATTAATGTTTTTTATTTGATGTAGAGCAAGAATTTTATTTAGCATCTTCTTCGGTAATATAAAATTTAGTCATGTCTTAGACACAGCAGTTTTTCTTGAAGCAAGTCTGAATTTATAAATAAATAATAAATAATAATAATAAATCACAATGGACCCAATTGGTCTCCTTCCTAACCTACCGTATTCCAGTACTAGAGGACTAGCACAGCAAATCAGTACTGACTGCGTGTTAGATGTATCACATGAAAGTGTTCGAAACGTGTCGAAAAATCATGAATATTTCTCAAGAGTTGATAGAAAAAAAACTCTACTGCCAGCTCAAAACATTGAAAACCTACTGAAATTAGTTATTGACCATATTTCTTTTCCTTTGGACTACTGGGATAACGTCATTTTTTTATGTGATGAGACAAAGCTAATGTTTTACTATCACAATGCACCACAAAAAGTTTGGCACAAGCCTCTGACGGCACTAGAAAATACAAATTTAATACCCACAGTAACGGTTTGAAACTTATCTGTCATGGTATAGGATTGTATATCATACAAAGTTGATGAAATGCGGATTTTATAAGGTATAATGAACCATGGAAGATTATCTTGGTATTCTGTAAAACGAATTATCCGCCGCTGCTAAAAGATTCCATTTTTTTTACACAGGAAACCCGGTAAAGCTTAAGTATAAATTCTATCAAGACAATGAACCGAAGCAAAAATCGTCTCTCTATAGGGCACGGTTGCTATATAACTGCAGAAAAGTTATTGACACTCCACCTTAAAGTACTGACTTGAACCCCATGGAAAATTTGTGGGCTTACCTAAAGAAAAAGCCATGATGTAATTATACAGGTGACTGCGTAAGGATTTATTATACAAAAATACGGCAACCATAGCTGTGTAAAGAACCGAAGAATGTCAAAAGCACAAAAATAATTGTACCAAAACCAAAACAAAACGAAGTTTTTGACATTCGTTAGCTACAAAGCATATAGAGCAAAAAATTATCAGCTGAAGTAACGCTGCCACCTGTTTAAATACACCTTGGAAAAAGCCCTAGGAAAAATAAAGTACAGTACATTTATTTGACAGTACGAAATCTGAACTATTTTGATTTTAGCTATCATTAGAAATTTGTTTCACAGGATGATAACAATTTTTTCGTCTCTAAAAGCTCTCACATTCCTTACAGAAACCAGGAACTGAAAACAATCCGACGACGTCTTGATGTGACGTCGACGACGCCATTCACAACAAGGGGGAATATGCATTTGAAAGTAACACGGATGCCACCTTTGTTGTAATTTTTTTATATATGTACATGTGTAGTTACGGCCTTTTTAATACCTTTAACAAAATCGTTATTTCTTCCATTATTTCGGTGTAAAATTTTATTATCAGGCCAAGTCTATTTTGAATTTTTGTCAGTGACGATATGTAAATATTTGGATGCCTTTTGTCCTAAAAATATCCATATTCATAGATTTTCTAGGTCTGTTAATCAGTAATTTTTTTTATATAGAATTAAGTCAAGAAACGTTGATCTTTGATACTAAACTTATGTTTTATTTTAGCACCTGAAGTGTTTATTTTTCTTTTTGTTCAGAAACGTTCAGTTTACGAGTACTTGCACAATCAAAAATTCTTAACTGCACAGTAGAAAATTGATGTTCATACACAAATATTTAATGGTTCCTTATTAGCATGTTTAGAAATAATTTATATAAGTTCCCACATCTGTTCTTTAAAAAATAGTTTTTTGCCTTAACAACTCACTTGCACTAATAAATGGCTTTATGTTTATATACACACATATATACATAAATATCGTTAGCTTAATATAGAAAAGCCCTAACTCATTAACTGACTCATTATTTGTTTGAAATCAAAATTTTTGCATGTTTCGATACATTAGATGTTCTTCTATTGAAATATACAACAATCTCAATTAAAAAAAAAATGAGAGGGCCTCTCTATATTAAGGTAGCGATATGTACAATGTAATTACAATATACGGCAGCTAATAAACATACTCGTACATATGTACATACACTAGCCGATCCCGGCAAACGTCTGTGTCTTTTTACGCTGATCTATGATTCAAATTACATCAAAATTGATTAGATTATGTCCCCCTAATGGATCTTGGAGGCGAAATAAAGCGAAATAAAGCGTCCTCACATTAAAATGGCTTTGATTTTCTTTTGAGTATGGAAACTATTGCTTAAATAAATACATCTCTTCTAAAACGATAATTAATATTTTCTGAACTAAACTTGTAATCATGGAAGATGTGGGCGCTGATCTTACGTTAAAAAAACGGCGATAATTTCGCTGCGTCAGAACAATTGATCGTTGAGAAGAATAATAAAAATCGATAACTTTAATGCGTTGTTGTGGACTTTACGTATTCATTTTAAATTTCCAAGAGTTCAGTTATAATCTGCAAAAAGAAAAAATAAATTATTTAATTTAATTATTATTTTTCGAACTGTATTTGTTTCTATATTCTTATGAATTGAATAGGCTAAAGTTCGTAACGCTTTTTAAGCCAAATTACATGTGATAATTATTAATGAACAAATAACATCAAAGTTAGTTGTAAATATTCTGACAACAACACATAGTTGAACGGAACAGCCAGCCGTGTGAATCAAACCAATTCACATATTCCATTTGCTATAAAGTTACGTATATAAGGCAGACATCTACATCAACTGACACCACACACAGTGGACCAAAACACAGAAGAACGCTGATGAGGAAGGTTTAGTGGCCTTCGAAAAACGGCTGGCTGTTCCGTTCAACTATGTGTTGTTGTCAGAATATTTACAACTAACTTTGATGTTATTTGTTCATTAATAATTATCACATGTAATTTGGCTTAAAAAGCGTTACGAACTTTAGCCTATTCAATTCATAAGAATATAAAAATAAATTATGTTAAAAAATAAAAAAGTAATTTGTGTTTCACATCAGCTGGTCTTATTTGGGTCATAATACGTCCGATATCTCTGGCCACGTGAAATTTTTCTTAAGAAAAAAACTCCAAAAATAATTTTCGAATACAAAAATGAGTTCAAAGCGGAATGAAACCACCGAATACTGCGAAATCAAGGCAATTCGTACGCTGAGGTAGGCGAACGATTGGAAAGAAGTCGTTTCACAATTTGAAGTATTATTAATCACTTAAAAAGGGGAGACAAGCTACAACAGTGCTAATCGCACAGACCGCCTTAGAGCTTTAACTGGTCCCAAAACCAAGCAAATGGTGCGAAAAAGTTTGATCGGAAACTTCAAAAATTGTTTACAAAAAAAAAATAAAAAAAAATTCAACGTGAAAAATATTTTATGAAAAAAATTCTTTGTAACCAAATTTAAAATAATGACAAAACAATAAAAACAAATTGTGAAAAATGCTAAACGTGGCAAATTTTGTTAGTGGTAGCTGCCGTGGAAAAATTTTTTCAACTTTATTTTTATTTTGTTAATCAAATTCTATTTTTGACATTTTGGATAAGCTAAAAAATCATATGGTCCTAGTATTTACCCACTAGATCTCAGCTACTACCACCCTAATAAACCACCCTAATTTCAGAAAATTAAAGCTCGCAAAAATCATTAAACTTTTGCTAAGGAAGTACATATTCCGATTATTCCAGCAGAATTATTTAAAAACATGTTTTATGCCGAATGTAGGGATTGCTTTTTAAAATTTTCGGCATATCTTTGGTATTTACAGTCGGATATTAAAGTATGATATATCGATATTTTTTGCCTCGAGGAGCCATTTTTTTCTCCAATAGTTGTTGACCTTAAATACCCTCTTCCAGTACTTACCTATCATATCTCGACTTATATAACAATAATTAAAAAATTAATGTGAGAACAGCTCGAACCATACGATACAAATAAAACTGGTCGCCTCGAACATTCTAGCCTTCTATGTTCGCTGACATTTATTCCATTGGAATGCGTTCGAAATTTAATTTTATTGACCTGACCAAACGGAATAAGCAATAAAATATTCGAATTATTAATTAAATGATTAAAATTACATTGAAGTATACTCGTAGTCTGCGGAACACAATCAAGTCTGGTTAAAAACTGTTATAAATACATATAATATAATAAACTTACAAAATAGTGTATGCAATTCTGAATGCCGTCTCCGATACTTCCTGGCCAGATTTGCTTTCATTCTTTCAGTTTGCCAAGCAATGATCTCAATAGAGCATTTAATAAAATAAAAAAAATTAAAATAGTTCTGCTGGAATTATTGAAATACTTACTTAGTAAAAGATTAATGATTTTTTTGTGAACTTTAATTTTCTGAAATTGGGGTGGTTTATAAGGGGGTAGGATACTACAACGGGATATTTGATTTATGACCAAACATTTTACGTATGAAGTCTCCGACCCGGGGAAGTGACAAATGAGATGTTCGGTGGTTTCTTTCTCTACTTCATCCTGATAACTTCTGCAAAAGTCATTATAAGGTAGTCGAAGCATTTGGGCGTTTGGCCCGATTACCCACTGACTGGTAGTTACCGCTATGAGGTTTCATAGTTGGACTCTAGGAAGTATTATTTGAAATCGTGTTCTGTTTGAATTTCTTTCGTGGCCAGATTTTGCTAGTCTTATTACAGGTGTCTCCCATTGCTTATTAGCAATTAGTTGCTTAAAGTTTGTGCGAGATTACCTTCTACCCTGTCGAGATTACCTTCATCTGTATTATTTTTTGAGTAAGGGCAAGGGCAATCCTCCTTTCATTGCCATCAATGTTCCCGTCATGTCCGTAACCGACAAATATCTCGCTATTTATTTCAAGGGCACCCGACATTCTAGGCCAGTGTTTGATGTGTTGTATACACTTTTTGTAGGAATCTAATGGTCGCTTTGCATTAAGTAAAGATGCTGCGCGGCTACCGTAATTTCGGCTTGCATACGACTAGTTTTAAGTTTAACTGATCTGAATATACATCGCACCCAACCCCATCAAATGACCATTTTCAAGTATGCTAGTCACAAAACCGATATCGAAGATAGGTTCAGATATTGCATAATCTACTGAGTTCTCCATGTTGATAGCACAGGGTGTCTGGTGACAAATTTATATTTTTAAATACGATTATTTCAAAAAGCAATAAACGGTGCAGAGGTAGTGGAGACTGTGGAGACATTTTTTAAGATTAATGATTCTTAGTCCTAATTTACACTCAGCAAGTCTTTTTGCTGAGCTGATTAGTTTTTTAGGAAAGAGAGACGAGGGAAAAAACTTTTATGTTCCCCTCGTCTCTCTCTCCTTTAAACTAATCAGCTTAGCAATAAGACTTGCTTAGTGTATTAATTAATTACGTAATTGCTCGTGGACAATTTTGTTCAAAGTTCGGTATTGGGCGAATGTGTTGTGGACCAAGTGTAAATTTAATTCGTTCGTGGGTGCAGAGATTCCGCGCAACTGCTTCGGCTATGAATGTCCCACGGCCAGGGCCCAGTCGATCTTCAAACTGGTTGAAAGCAGTTTCAATACGGAAAAGAGCAGCCTCACTGGTACTTCCAAGAGCGACTATTCATGAAATTTTAGAAAAGGATCTGAAGTTCCATCCTTTTAAAATTCAAATCGTTCAAGAATTAAAAGAAATTGACTTTGATTTACCCAAAAATTTTTGTGAAACGATGTTGGGGCGTTGTCGCACTACAAATCCCATTTTTTGGAGCAATGAGACTAATTTTCATTTAAACGGCCACGTCAACAAGCAAAAGTGTCGTTACTGGTCTAAAAGAACCTGCAACCCTCGATTGAAACATCAAAAACCATTGCATTGCCCCAGGGTAACTGTTTGTGTGTTATCCACGCATGAGGTAATTGGACTATTTTTTTTTTCAAAAATTCTCGAGGCCAGGCGACGAATGTCAACGGTGAAAATTATCGACGCATGGTTACGGAATTCTTTTTGCCAAAACTTGCGAGCTTATCCGTCGTACTCTTCACACACGTGGTTTCAACAGGATGAGGCGACTGCACACACAGCTAGAGCTTCGATGAATTTTCTTCGGGAAAATTTCCTCCAAAAACTGATCAGTCGCTTTGGGGACATCCCATGGTTACCGAGGTCGCCCGATCTAACTCCCATGGATTTTTTTTTATGGGGCTATGTCAAAGAGAGGGTTTACATATAACGACAATTCCCAATCTCTTGTGCCTTTAAAGGAAAATATTCGTCGATGAATCAGCTCAATTGAACCAAGTTTACTGCAGCGTGTGGCGCAGAACACAAGGCTCCGTTTTGAACAGTGTGTTCAACTCGACGGAAGGCATCTTAAAAAAATATATACATAAATAGCATTTCCATTCTTAATAAAACTTTGTGTTAATTATTACGTTTTTTATTTAAGTTTGAAAATATAAATCTACTACCAGACACCCTGTACTAAAAACCCTTGCATGGCCATAATTGTTATTTTTCCATTCTTTTGTGTATTTTAGACGTATTACGGTGTTGACTGCTACTTCTTTCGCTATAATACTCGTATCAGCTGTTAACCCATTAAGTGGCATTATTACGACACTTGGTGTTAGTTAAAGATAGGATATTATCGGACGTATAAAAATTTTTCATTCAAATAATAATGTAGAAATAATGAAATAGATAGCTTGTCTTATGCCTGTCGAATGACAAGGAATTTGGCTAATTATCGCTCACATGACCGATACCGTCTGTACACATAAATCCTTTTCGGTGAATAAGACCGTCCGTGCTCGTGTACATAGGATGGTTTCAAGGTTGGCAATGAGCCGATGTCACTAAGTTCCGCTTGTTCAGCAACACAACATTACAGTACATCGCTCCTCCGAGATTTTCGAAGGATCTAAAATTGTTCAAACGTTCTGTTGGGTTAAAAGGTCAGCAACTCTCATAATAAGGCTCACTTGAGTTCGTTAGTTCAGATCTCTTCTAATATTCTAGACAAGTATTACGTCTGTTAATCCCGATAAAAGTTCCTTCTAAGCCAGTGAACAATTTGTGCTCTTCCAAAAATCTAGTTCTAGGATTTTAGATCTGAGAGTTTGCGCACTCTGCGTTGCTAAAGTATTTGTTGCAACTTGAACCCATTCTCAGCAGCAATTTAGAGCTTTCAGTAACCGTCTGGTTTAGGATAAATAGCTGATTAGTTTTCCGAATCTGATCCTTATGCCAAGGTAGGTTTGGTTGATTACAGGTCCGCGTATATAACGGGCAACTTGCTATAGACTAACGTCCATTGCCTTTGAAATAAATTCAGCTGTTGGGCTATTTGTCAATTAGAAGTCCTAGGTGTTTGCCTAGCCGTTTTAAGATTCATTGGCGGTAATAATTCGCTGAAAATTAGGGCTACCCGAGGGAAACCGAATCCCTCCAATCAAGTGGTATTAAAAGAAGTCATAAGTTAAGAAGTATAAGTTATAAAAATAATAGCCCTTACCGGGAATAAAACGCAAAAAGGTTGTACACGCAAAAGTTTGTGTGCCAATTTTCACGTGAACTATTGAATTAAGTCAACTTTCAAATAGAGTTTTTTCAAACAAAAAGATCAAAGTTTCATATTTCTTAATAATTGTTTGTTATACATATATTTAAAAAAATAATCTCTTGTGAAATAGATTTCTTATTAAAAGTGATTTTACAAAGTACATATTATGAGAAAAAAAATCCATTAATTGTCCACTTATTTCTTTAATTAGATTGTACCGAATTTGGTGCGCATCTTGAAGAATCTTATTTTGGGCGGATACTCACCGGAGCATGATGTCAGCGGCGTAAGTGATCCGTTTTTACAAGTAAAAATTTTGCGACTGTTGCGTATTTTGGGTCATAACGATACGGACGCTTCGGAAGCCATGAACGACATTTTGGCGCAGGTAGCCACCAATACAGAGACAAGTAAAAACGTGGGCAATACCATACTTTATGAAACGGTCTTGTCTATAATGGATATAAGGTAAGTTCCTTACATTTAAATCACTAAAAGTATGATTTGGTAAATTCGTTTTGAGTTGTCAGTATCGGCAACGGTTATTGGTACAAGTATATGTATAACGTTATACAAATTGGATTATTGATATAACAGTTTAATTTGTGAAAGAAAAACAATATGCATTTTCCAAAAATTGTTGTTAGTTCATGAAGTTATTTATGCACTTATGAAATTCAAAATTTCTCCAGGCTAAAATATTTTAAGTTAAAAAATATTAATAAATTTAAATGGCTTAAAAACTTCAATTAAAAAAAAATTAGGTTTCTGGGTAACCCTACGTCTCCACTAGCCATTGACTTGGACCTGACATGAAGATGAGGCCGGCAGAGCAACTGTGTAAAAATTATCAACTTTTTTGTTGTGGTGAATACGTGCAATGTCCATGTTCAGGCATATCAAAGTATTTTGCGCTATAGGGCGCTAGTGAAATAAATATGGTTGCGGACTGAGAATCTCATGGCGAACTTTGTTGCTTAGACATATGTTCGGGCATCCATGTCAGAGCATGGAGGAAAGCGGCGGTCTCCATTAACCATTTGCGATGTCCGACATGATGCCCATACCAAGTTCATGGCTAGTGGAGACCGCTAGTAAAGAATTATCAATAGTCATGTCATAATATACAAAAAACAACTGTTCAAACCAACATTATGTGCAACACTGTATTTAATTGTATTTGTGACTTACCGTTATGTCATCGCCATAATCATAACCATTTTGATTTTTCTCCATAACCATAAACAGCTGTTTGCTGATTAGACATATTTGTTTTTATAGCTATGCTATTTATGGCGCTATACAAGAGTAAGGACGTGATTTTCGTAACAAAAATAATCGACACAGTTACAGTTATAAATTTATTTAAGTTTTGATTTCGTTGCACTTAAAGCCAGAGTATGAAAATAAATGAAACAAATTGTTTAATTTTGCTTTGTTTCGTTCTTTGAAGTGAGTGAAACAAAAACAAAACAAAAACAAAACAAAAACAATGAGAAGGATTGCTCAATTTGTTTTTGCACATGAGCCCAAACCAGAGAACGAAGCCGGCTACAAACAATACATTAATCGCGGGTAGTTAGCAAAGAAAATAATGGAAAATAAATATAAACGTTTTGAAATATTTGCGGCGAATTTGACATCATCACATAATAATCTCTGTGTTATTTCATGTTAGTGCTAAAATTGAAATAGTGACTAGTGAGCGTAAAAAATGTAACTATGTAGTTCACTTAGTAGTTCAAAGTATTGAATCGTTCAGTTGAACTAGTTCGTTCATGAACTACACAAGACTAAATTGAATGACATTTGAATGAATACCATTATATATTTTATAACTTATATTGTGATGATAATTTATTTTTATTATTAATATTTACTTTTATTATTTTAATACATAGATCTGAAGGGGGTCTTCGTGTTTTGGCTGTTAATATTTTAGGACGCTTCCTTTTGAATTCTGATAAAAATATACGATATGTGGCTTTAAATACTTTACTGCGTACAGTACATGCTGATACATCGGCTGTTCAGAGACACCGTACTACAATTTTAGAGTGCCTAAAGGATCCTGACGTTTCGATACGAAAACGTGCTATGGAATTGTCATTCGCTTTAATTAATGCCCAAAATATACGCACTATGACAAAAGAATTGTTGTTATTTTTGGAAAAATCCGATCCAGAATTCAAAGCTCAATGCAGTTCGGGTATGATTTTGGCAGCGGAACGTTATTCGCCCAATACGAGGTGGCATTTAGATACTCAATTAAGTGTTTTAATAGCGGTAGTTATTTAAATTTTTTTTACTTTATTACTCTTTTCGTATAAAATTACAATTTTATATTATTACTTAGGCTGGTAATTATGTGCGTGATGATGTGGTATCATCTACAATTCAACTTGTATCTAGCAGTCCAGCTTTAGAGCAAACTTATATAACCAATCGTTTTTGGGAATCCTTACAAGTAGCCAATCACTGCGAAGATAAGCAGCCGCTATTACAAGTTGCTGTTTGGGCTATTGGTGAATATGGTGATATGTTTATGTATGGTTCAAATGATGATGGTTCGTTAGTGGAGTACAACTTTATACATTTTCAATGCATTTAAAAAAATGATGAAACTTTTTTATTTAATTAGAATTTGAACGTCCTTCGGAGAGTGATTTAATTGCAATGTTTCATAAGTTTTTGACATCTGCTCAAGTTTCTATAACTAGCAAGCAATATGCGTTAGTGTCTTTAGCCAAGCTAAGCACTAGACTCCAAAGCTGTGTCGAGTAAGAATGCATGTAATTATACACAGTGTCCTTTTTTTAATACTCCAACACTTTTATAGAGAAGTTCAAGCTCTAATTACCTCTTTCGGAAGCCATTTAAATGTTGATTTACAACAGAGAGGTGTAGAGTTTTCTCAACTTTTTGGCACTTGCAAACATTTACGTCCAGCCCTTTTGGAAAAGATGCCGGCTATGCAAGTAAGCCGTATGTCCTCACAGAATGGTGAAAGCAGCGGCTCATACGACGACCATAGTCCCGATCTTATCGAAAATGGTTTAGCTGATGAACAAGTTAACACAGAAAGCAATATGAATACAATGAGTGATAACACAGTAAGTAAAATTGAAATGACGTTAACTTTTCGCTCAAATGACAAAATTTTTTTTTTTATTTATCTTGCAGAATATTCTCTTAGATCTTTTGGGTGGATCTGATTTAACAACAACGCCAGATTTGTCGGTGCAGAAGAAGAATACGCTCAATGCTAATAACGATACAACAGCTAATAATCAAGACTTTCTCGATTTATTGGGCCTGGACATGTCTTCAGCTACCCAGTCATCAAATGCTATTACAACTACAAATGCTACCTCCCATGCACTCAATTCAAATATGAACGTTTTAGTTGGTACCGGCATTGGAAGCAGTATGGTTGGTGGTTTAGGTGATTTAAACAGTATTTTGTCAAACACATCAGTCACTCTAGCCACGAATGGCAATGATTTATCAACAATTATGGCTGCCGCTAGTATAACTTCAACCTCAATGGATTTAACACAGCAAAATTCTCTAATTAATGATACTTTAGCTACAACAACAGCATCAAATAATGTCAGTGTGGTTAGTATTTAGTTTACAACAAAGCTACTAATGGGCGTGTTACAATGATAATTTTATTTTTAGCCACAAGGACCCAAATTGACAGCTTTAAATAAAAATGGTGTTTTGGTTCAGTTAGTGCCAGTCAAAGCCAACGATTCTATGCAGATTTATATGACAACTACAAATAGTTCAACATCAACATTGGATCAATATCTATTTCAGGTAATTTTATAAAAAAAAAAAAAAATTATTGGAAAAAGGTAAAATATTTTGAATTTGATGTATCGAATATATTCATTGTACTTTTGGTCCTTGTATATCACTCCTTCCAAAATGCTATGCATAATGATCTTGTATTCAAGCATCCGAACGACAGTGCTAGCTTAGCACCTAGCCAGGCTGTAGGAGTAGTAGTCTCCTGTCGAACGCGTCTTGATACACTGGATACATAGGACACACAGAAAAGTTACTTGAACACAAAAACTATACCATGGTAGCCTTCATGGACATTGAGATTGCCCTTAATAATATTGGTCCAACGGCAGTCATTCAGTCTCTTAGAGAGCTGAGGGGCTGACCCAGATATTTCTCAGCTCATTGAAAATCTGCTTCTAGACAGAATCATCACTTCCACCATAACAACGGCCACCATCACCAGGCAGGACCACAGAGGCACACTTCAAGCTGTCGTGTTATCACCCCTGTTGTGAAATGTGATTGTCAACATTTTTCTAAAAAAATAGGAATCTATGAATATTAAAACCGTTGCATACGCAGATGATGTGGCGATAAAACTAGTAATCTTTACCCGGCGATACAAAGTCTCCCACTTCAATCTGCCAAAACTAAACGGCATTACCCTAATCCTGTCAGATAGTGCCAAATACCCAGAGTATTGTCCCTTGCAGTAAATTTTCCCGTAGAGAAAATCTTCACAATTTACATATGTCTGTAGGAACGCGACCGGCTCTACTTGGGTAATAAGCTCTAAATAAGTCCAATGGTTACTAGATATGGTCATAAAAACTATACTATTTTACGGAATCTCAGTGTGGTGGAAAGCACTGGAATCAGCGAGCAATCAGTCCCGTATAGAAGGAATTTTCCACGAAATGCACTTATGTTAACAGGTGCTCTTGGATCCACGCCGTTAAAGGCGCTTTTCGCTATGCTAAGTTGGCTTCCGGTAGACCTAACGGCGAGGAAGTTAGCTGTACGTACTGCCGTTTGACTAAATGCAACAGCCGCATGGAACTATAGATGATGGGGACATGGTAGCATGGTAGCAGTAAACAGCATACCTGATCTCATTGACTACTGTACTCCAAAACCCTGGCAGGAACTTTCGTATTTCATTCACAGAAGGGCTCTCATCACTGGGCGGAGGTTTTTGTTGGGAGGGGGGGGAGGGAGAGAGAGTTGGAGGGGAGTATACATTCCAGACTTCCGAATGAATGTAGCAGAGAGATATATCTGCCATTAAAAGAGCAAAACACTGGCTAAGGTGTTTATCGGATATCAAACAGAGATATCCATATTATAAGTGACAGCCAATCTATAATTAAGTCCCCCACAGGTGTGTACACTACATCTTTTATTGTCCAAGAATATCGCAAATCGCTCAATAAGCTTGTGCAGCACTCATGTATCATATTGAATTGGATGCATGGACACGGGACTAATCCAGGCAACATAGTGCGGATGATCTGGCAAAGAGGGGCGCCCTAGTCAGAGTAGGAGACACTTCGATACTGCCTTGCTCAATACAGATGGCGCAAGGGCCCACCTTTGTGATAGCGACAACCCTTTGGCCTCGCCTAAATCCCCACAGAACTAAAGACCTCATGAACTTCACTAGGAAGCCATTGAGGAATTTCCTGGCCACACTGACCGGCCACTGCACTTTCGGAACCCATGCTAAACATGCATATGTGTCTCACGTACAATGACTACAGCTCCAGTTGCAATGATGATGCCTCATTTAATACCAGAGGCGCTGCAACACTGCAAATAAGCGTGCAAAAAAGCAGAGTTATAAAAGAATGAAGCTTTCATCTATCTCTACCTTCACAACCTGTCTTCTCTATCACTATCCCTTCCCTATATAATTCTCTCACTATCTTCTCTTCACCACACAGGTAGCGAAAAGTGATCATTGTATTTGACCCGAGTCAGCTGTAGTACTCAAAATTTCACCCCTCCTTACCAGCATTCTGCTAACCTAACCTAACCTAAATATTTTATTAGAAGACCCTTTGTTAAAAAAAGAATTGTGTGTTTCGTGTTCTATTAATGCTCTTTCTTCCAGGATGATGAAAGTACAATTTAGCAAACATAGATCAACACATACTACAAAATTGATACAACAGAGGTCGCCAAAATTTTTGCCTTGAGAGCCACATTTTTCACATACACTTTCGAAGGAGTTTAAAAGAAAACTGTCAAAATAAAGCAGGCTAAAAAGGCATATTGTGAAATGTCATTTAAAGAATCGCAATAGACAAGACGACTCAATTGTCGAACAGAATTAAAGCATTAATTAGCTTTCGTTTTCTATTTTCAGGCGGCAGTTCCTAAAAGTTTTAGTTTGCAAATGCTGTCACCATCTGGTTCAGTTTTACCACCTGGTGGTGCTATAACACAAGAAATGCATGTTGTCAGTACATCAAATGTAAGTTTAAATTAACGCAGTAACATTTGCTTTAGAAATTATACAATTGTTATTTTTATATATATTTGTTTAGGCTACACTGCGCATGCGCATACGCATATCATATATTATTGATGGTGTTAATGTATTGGAACAGTCAGAAGTAAGCGGTTTTCCTGATACATCTCCAGAATAGAAATAAGTGTAATCTGGAGAAGAATATAACAAACAACAAACAACAGTATCAAAACAAAGAAGCAACATAAAACCTATGTATATATAGGCAAACAACAACAACACATAATATATACATACATACATACATAAATATAGTGATGCAGATATTAAGTCGTAAAATAACACAGAACATACATACATACTTACATACATAATTAGAAAAATCAAACCAAGCATTAATTTCAACAGGTAATTGAATTAAAATTTTTAAATGAAATAAATAACATTTGCTAAATTTTCTAAACAAAAGCAAACACAAACTCCCTCCCTTCTTGCGATATAGAAATGAAAAATATAAACAATTATTTTATTTATTTATTTTTTTTTTGGAAAAATAATGTCCGAATTGGATTTTTTTTTGGATAGGAAAACAAAATATAAAATACATAATACATACATAAATATATTTTTTTGTAATATACTACAACATAATTACACGTAATAAGGGACTACTTTTTCTATTAAATGAAAAATTTTTAAAAAGTAAATTCAAAAATCATTCAATAATCACTTGTCATATTCTATATACACTCTTATTTCCCTGGCTCCCTCCCTCCCACACAAACAGTTTTTTTTTTCATAAATTTTATATTCTATATACATAAATGCATAAATACATACATACATGTCGCACACTAAATCATAAACAGTCACAACTCAAAACGATCAAAGTGGTTTGTTTTTTTTTTATAAACCAGTTAATTGAACAAATCTCTAATGACTGCGACAATTTATTCTGCAATACAGTCTTCTTGAAGAATATAAAATACCATTATGCTTATTTTTATGTTACATACTTGCGTCATTTGTACAGTATCAACACTTGTTTGTTTGCCACTACTCAGCATCTGAAATTTTTTGAGTTGTGACTGTTTATGATTTAGCGTGCGATATATTTGTGTTCAGTAATAAAGACGACAACATCTAATTGACTAATCTACTTACATACATATACTATATTAAAAGAAACAAATGTATACTAAGGCATATGTTAAAGTTGTAATTTGTAATATACTAAAAACTAACAAACAATAAATATAATAATTATAATAATAAATGATAAAAATAAAACATATACATGTATTAAAATAAATAAACTATAAATAGTAGTCAAAGATTATAAGCGCTTGAAATCGGTTGAATCAAACAGACAACAATTCTTAAGTCCATTTCGAAAAAACCCATCTTCTTTCTACATTTACATAATTTTAAAGTCACAATTATTGATTTGCTTAGTTGTTAAATTTAATAAAACAAAAAAACACGAGTTATGTGTAACATTTGCTCTATTCACAAGCCTTGTTGTATCTTTTAAAGTTGTATTTGAGAAAAGATAATTTTAAATAAAATTTCTCAAAAGAAAAACAAGTTCTTTGTAAAATATTTTTGTTTTCAGAGATTTTATTTGAAATTGTCTTTTAAACGAAATTGTTTTCTAACAAGAGAAATCTAAAAAGGCGGCCTCTCCAAATTGTTGGATCATTATTTTTATGCACCTCCATGATAAGTGTAACAGATGAACAGATTTTTGAGTGGAGAACTCAAAATAAAACGGGATTAGTATAAGCGCAATGTGGCGGACCACTATGATATGAGAATCAAAAGAAAGTGGTTTCTTTTGTGGATAAGGCTGTATGTAAATGTTTTATTGAAAACTAAATAAGCAACTTCTTTGGCAGGAAATGTAATACTGAAAAAAGAAAAAGAAAAGTTCAAGAATTTCGAGTAAATTTTGATCAACCAGTGGTGCGATTCAGTAACTTTTAACGATCCGACAATTTTTGTCTATACATTTTGGTCGTTTGCAATAACGATTGTGTGATTCTGTAACTTCTTTTTAACGATAGTACGCAGCTGATATTTTCTGTTGATTTTTGTCGCTAAAATTAACAGCACATAAATTATTGTCGCTTAAATAACGACACAGCTGACATTAATCTACAGCGAATATCGTTAAAAATTATACTGAATTTGCAAGGGCGATAAATTTTCGTTATAAATATTTTATTTTTTATTATTATCGTTAAAGTTAAAGTTAGTGAATCGCATTACAGGTACTAGAACTTAACTACACAAGACTGGGCATATACGTTTCATTTAAATGTCTTTCAAGTTTGTACTGAATAATTTATTTCGCATTATATTTAATTACCAAATCAAATATTGTGCATAAATTGCTTCTTTATTGCAAAAGAGAGAGATAACACAAAAAAAGCTTGTTCTGCAGAAAATAAATGATGAAGCAGAATAAAGTCTGCAACTTCAGAAAAATCGCTCTCAAAATAATAAAGCCCATAATAAATAATCCAACAGAATTGCGGCATAAACACATTTTCCATACAAATTGACACAAAAAATAGCAACAGAAAGCAGTCGAGAGATAGAATCTATTTTATTTTGACAGCGTTTTTTCTTATACTCAACAATGCTACCATACTTTCAATAAATTTCATACATTTTGTGAACAAAATAACAAAGAAAAATAAGCACAAAAGAAAATAAAACAAAACTTAGAGAGCATTTCAAGTTACTGCCGTAGTTTTTATTATGGGCTTTGTTAATTTGACAACGATTTTTCCTGAAGTTGCGGACTTATTCTGTTTGATCATGTAGAATCTATTTTATTTTGACAGCGTTTTTTCGTATGCTCTCACATATAAATACTCATTCTCTCAAAAATTTTACCACACTTTCAATAAATTTCATACATTTTGTGAACAAAACTACAAAGAAAAATAAGCACAAAAAAATATAACAAAAATTAGGGAGCATTAGAAGTTACAATAAACCGATTTTGGCATACGATGTGTGGCAAGTTGCACCATCCTGTTGAAAACAAACATCGTTCACATCAATACCATGAAGAGTGAGTACCAAAAATTCGGTTATCATGGTGCGATAGGTGTCTCCATTAACTATAATGGTTGCGCCGTACTCATTTTCAAAGAAATATGGGCCAACGATGCCTCCGCTCCACAAAACAAACCAAACAGTCACTCGTAATGTGTCCTCGAACTTTAGCAATAAACTTGCGTATACCGGGCACTGTTGGCAATCCTTCTTTTTTTTGCAAAAGAAAGTGTCCTCAATATTTTCATAATTTTATAAATTCTTTCATTTTACTATAAAAATCCATAAAAAAGATATTAAATTATTCATTTAATTAATTTATTGCGAATTTCAAATAAAAGTTATTGAAAAAATAGCCAAGTGACTTCAAAGTGGTTTTCAGAACGTGCCTGAATAAAAGCAATAATTGACTTGGACATTCACAAAATTTAATCAATTAAAATGCAGGTAGTATATGTAAAAGTGCCAGTCCAGACTTGCAATTTTTGTTGCAGCAACTTTTTATTTGTTAATTAAAGAGAGCGAGAGAGGAATACAAAATATAACATTAATTTAGTACAAGCGTAGGGTTATCTAACTTTTTTTATTAAGAATGAATTTTACAGTTTGAAATAAAAGATTTGCATGTAATTTTGTTATAATTTGGTATTAAAGACTTCAAATTGTTAATGTTAATTGTTTTTTGAATAATCGGAATAATACCATGTTCGATTTACTTTCGACCAAGTCTGCTTACTCGATTTAAAAAACTGGTAAATTTAAGTGACGAACACCAAATCTTTTATTTCGTTTTGAAAACGAGAAATTTGCTCGGATTCGGTTTACAGAACAGGGACGATTGTACCAAAGTTATTGAGTTGAAATAAAATTAATAATTGTAACATACTCGTATCTGTAACAATGAGCTATAAAGGGATAAAAATATAAAAAATATAAAAAGCATTTTCTTCTCTCAAGAAGTGCGCATATACTCGTATTTATAAATATTTTATATGAAAATTTTACACAAGATTAAATATATTATAACGATTATTATTAACTCAGAAAAAGCATTTTTGAGTTACATACATACTATATCTACATACATATGTATGTATATATGTTGCAATAAAGGAGCGAAATGTGCTGGGACTGACTATAATTTAAAGATGTTAGGTTAGCAGGCTGCTGGTGAAGAATGAAATCTAGGGGTCCAGCCCACTTGGGTCCACTACGATGTTCCCTTTTTGCTAAATTTAATAGATACTTTGAAAAAAAAACAACATAAACATAGAGTAGCAAGTAAACTTAATTCAGAGAGCGCTATTGCAATAAACCATAGAATTTGAGTGGAAAATAAAAATACATTTTCAATGGTTTTTTCATATAACTCGCCTGTGGGACGTGACATTTTAGAAAATAAAAAAATGTTACAAAAAATTTAAATTTCTTGTTAAATTTAACACCTTTGCAAATCAAAGTATTAACTTTTCTTTCATCTTTCACATCATTTCATAGTACATACATACATACATACTAACATACACACATACATACTTGCATACATTCGTTAAAACTAATTATCGTTTTATTCGACTTACCTTCTCAAAATTATTTCCCATTTAACGCAAAAAAAGGCATTTGTCTTATTGGCCTTTCATTGTTATAATTTGTTTTACTTTAAAAGAAAGTAAAAAATCAATACATACATACATACTACATATATATAAACTTCTTATTTTTTGGTCTAAAATTAATATAAATATCTTTTTGCGTGTACTTATGTTTTCGTTAAAATACATAAATAATTTTATTTAAGAAAAATGAAAAAAAAAAAAAATAAGAAATCAAAACTATGTTTTAGCCTCTAATCAAATTTCCTTTCATTTCAATTTATATGAAAATTTAATGTGGTAAATAAAGTTTTAGATAATTTAAGTTAAATAAAAAGTCTATATATACACGAACATAAAAAAATCTTAAGTTTTTGTTTGGTTTTATACAATAAATTGAGCGGAACCCTAGAATAGTATGTACGCGTATTCAGTGTTGGAAAGAAATCATTAACGGCGATAACCATGAGCGTTTTAGAGATTTGAAACGTTTATTTTGAAAGTGGCATAAGTCACTTCCCTAAAAAAAATTTTGCTCACTCAGAGTTAGATTATTTGATTTTTAATTAATGTTATTACTTAGAAGTTAAATAGTTATATGGTTATATGTATGTATACTAAATATATTAGTTTACTCTGTACCGTTATAAGTATATAAATATATATGTATGTATATAAAAATTTAGTGATCTAAACCAGGGGTTACCATCAACTTTTGGTTCACGAATCTCTCCAAGATATGATTTCCTCCAATTTATACCTACTCGTATAATGTCTGATGGTAAATTCAACATGTTCAAAACTAATATTATGCTTAAAAAAAATCTGCTCTTTTCGGAGATGTTCGTGAAAGTTGCTACGGATCCCCACTTGGGAATCGTTGATATAAAATTTTTTTTTAATGGAATGACTGCCTCACGTCACTTTCAAAATAAACCCTCATATGTACATATCGCTTAATTTACTAAAATAACGTCATAACTCAAAAATGGAAGTGCCGGAGAATTAATCCTTCTATCGTTCTTCATATTGTGTAAAAATGTCATACAAATATCTTCTTTACTCAACTCTTGAGAGAAAAATAATTTTTTTTCATTAAGTTGTGTGTAAATTGAAAACTTCAAACTCGTTTTCTGGCTAAATGGTTTTTTTTTGGGATTATGATGTTGTTTGACCAAATGAGCGATATGTTCTGAATTGGAGAATGAGTTACATCTGATGGAAAATTAACCCCCTGTTTGTGTAAGACGTTTGAGTTAAAAATCTTGGCGTTTCTGTAATAGATTAAAGAAAATTTGTACAAGTTTCCTTTAATCTATTACAAAAACGCCAAGATTTCTAACTCAAACGTCTTACACAAACAGGGGATAAAACTATAACCACTAACAACTGAGGAGCTGGCGAAAAAAACCATACTACGTTTATACGGCGACGTATTCGCAAATAAAAATATTGCAAATAGAGAATTTTTTTAATTGCAAATAGCTAACTCACGGAAACAGTTCCTCATTAACGCACTATTCACAAATAAAATGCTTGAGGTTGACACTCTTACAAAATTTTTGATAACAAAAAACAATAAATGGATATACATACATACATATATACATATATTGTACAAAAAACATTGATAGATGCAAATAATGACAATTAAAACAAATAATTATTTGATATTTTGTACATTTATGTACTTTTGCTATGCCGTATAAATATTGAGTTAATTTATTTGCAAATATTTTTATTTGAAATAGTTCGCGTATAAACGTAGTACCAGACCAGACCAGACCAGACCAGACCAGACCAGACCAGACCAGACCAGACCAGGGCAGGCAAATTACTGAATTACCTCAATATAGACACAAAACATACAGAAGTGTCACGAGACGGAAGATAAGGGTATTTTTCTGTTTGTATCGTTTTCCCTCAAATTTTGTCGGCGTTTTTGTTTTGATTCTTCTTTCTAGTGCAATCAAATTACAACGCTTTTTATTAGCTGTGTTAATTGTTAAGTACCAATACACTACAGTATGATATACACTATATCTTTCTCTTTTCTCCACGAATTTTAAAAAACCTGATTGGTGCTTTTTTTAACTGTCACTTTCTTCACTTCTGTGTATTCTGTGATATAAACTAGCAAGGAAAAGTCAGTTTTCGAACTGGTTTTAAATGAAAATATTTCGTAACTTCATAGATGTGTAAGCGGAGATCTCGAAAACAATTGAAAAAAAAAATAAAATTTACTGAGGACATTAGTTACTAACTATAAACAACTAATCTTATATTATTATTATTTATTAATTATTTCTGATTAAAAACTAATCTTATAATATATTTAATTGAGTACTAATGCTATTTGTTGTTTTTAATTCGAAGTTTAAGCATCGTGAAATTGCCATACTGAAAATGGCAAGATTAAGTGGGGACACATAAAATCAATAAAAGTTTTTTTTATACAAACTGTAACAAAATAGGTCTGCTCGACTAATTTTCCACTAAAATCAAGTAACTGAATCAGCAAGATTAATGCCACGTAATTGAGGTACGAGAAAATTTCACCATTGACAGTAACATTCTGGCCATCATAGTTTTTGAAGACATATGGGCTAGGGTTTTCACTGCGATTATAATCGTAATCGAAATTGCCACACAGGGTGTCCCTGTGGCTGAGTGGTAGCGATGCTAGCCTCTCAGTCCAGAGGTCGTTGGTTCGATTCCCGCCATAGAGCCTGGGTTTTTTCCGCAGACAGGCTAATCGCTTCGCGGGTTGTGTTGTGTTAAAAAAAAATAAAAATTAATCGCTCTATTATGATTAAAACTTTTGCCCTGTTTTAAGCAAATAATTTATGTCAAAAGCCTTCGCCAAAAGTTCGCCAATGAACTTCTTTCGAAACTAAAATTCATTTACATAATTTAGAAAATTGTGAGAAAATTGTGCATATTTTGTGAAAAAAGTACTCTTAATTTTTTTTGGAATATTTAAAAAAATTTTTAAGGATTTCATAAAAACTTTGATTGTTTCGGAGAGAGAGGAGGCATTAAAAAAGACTTTTAATTAAATTTTAGAGAGTTGATGGTGCACCCTACATCCAGCATTGGTCGAAAATTAGCATTTTTTTTTTTGCAAAGAATAAAATTTTTGGATGTGGCAAAAAAATTGCACGCTCGTTTTTGTAAATTTTTTGGTTTTTTTTTAAGTAACCTGTAACAAACTCTTGACATCCTACACATAAATGTAGGCAAGAGAGGAGATTTTCTAAAAATGCTAAAATTTTTCTAACATAATTTTTCCCAACCAAAAAAAAAAGTTTTATAAAATTATATATTGGGAATTATTTTGATTTATTTCAATAGTAGGTATGTTTTATTCGAAGTTTATATAAATATTCAGAACAAATTTAAGTGTGTATGAATTTATTAAGTAGCTATAGGTATAGCTGCTTAAAAATTAAGTAGGTATATGTTTCGAATAAAACACACCTAGTATACATTTAGTTTTACAAACTGAAAAAAAATTATTCTCATACCTCAATACTTTTCGAAATATTTAAAATTCAATTTTAATTACAAAATTTAATTTCCTAAAATTTTTATTTTTGCCGAAATTATTGATGTCATTTTCTTTACTTCAAATGTTTCTTATTTTTTTCTATGTTATCGCAATTGTAGATAATATTAATTAATTGTCTATTCAACGGTATATAATCTGCCTTGTGGTTGGCGTATTTCAAATACGACTACGACTGTTTGGTAATAGATTAAAGAAAAACTGTTGAAGTCTTCTTTAATCTATTACCAAACAGTCGTAGTCGTATTTGAAATACGCCAACCACGATAAGGCAGAATATGTATGTATACCTTTGCCATTATATCAGTCTTAAATTGTATACACAAATATAACACCTCAGGTGAAAATTTACGTGTTTTTTCTGCTATTCAAACAAACCCAGATTTATTATGACCTCTTCAATGTGTATTATTTATTTTTTTTGTAATTAATTACTTTTATTTGGCTCAAACATATAAAAATTAATATACATTGATAGTATATATACCCACAAGCGCAAAGGCACCTACGCGCACACCTCTACTATGGGTATGTTTTTTACCTAATATTTGTATCGTGCAAGGCGAATTCATAACAGGTGACCCTAACAGTCCTGATGATTATCAGGTGTTCGAAGACTGCTTAAACCCCAACTGTCAAAATCTCTTCTTCTATCTAATGTTTGTTTACATTTAAAGTGAAAAAAATTATATCGTTCTTTATGTTTAAAAAATATATTTTAAAGTAAAAAGAATTATATTGTATGAATACTTATCACAATGGAACCAATTGGATCTCCGAGTGGGGGTGCGGTATAGCACCACCCTTCTTAACCTATGCATTCTCAATTAACTCTTGCAAAATGATTAATTGCATTAGTTTATTGATGATTTTAAAAAAATTGTATCTAATACAAAATATTTCTACCAATGTGTCTCGCCTATAATGCATGATAGTCTTTGGTACAGAATCTTGCACGGATTTTCGCACAATATAGAAATAAGATTTTATCAAACGTTCTGCATTACTTGAGGCAAAGAGTATTTGCTCGTTCCATCATGTCAGCTTTTAGTAGGCTAGACATGTTTATGAAAATCTGGATGTGTAGTATTTGTATACAAAGCCCAATTCAATGGCTCCCAAATTCTCAACCATGAAATTGGTGGCTGGTAAACGACGATGCAATAGCGTTTTCACCACATTAACAATTTTTCCGTGCAATTTGTGAAACCTTAAACAGATACATATATTACAAATGAAGTTTATAGAAATAAATATTCAAGCATACCTTAACATTTCCTATTGCATTTAATTGCCACAATGCGCTGCATTTCTTCATGTATCAACTCAACACAATGCGAATTCTTAATTGTGGGGTTAAGACAACTTTTGCCGGGCCCAGCTATTACTAGCTGACTTCTTATATATGTATGTATGTATAAATAAGACGCACGTTTATTTGTTGTACACTTTTAAGTAACTTTGTCCATTTTTGTGAACAATTTCATGCATTTAAGCATAATATTGTGTTTACGGCCATGATGAGCCAGTAAAACACATTTTATACACTGATTTCGCGTCCAAAAAATCGGAGGGACTGCAATAAGGCAGCAAGTAAGGTTTCTTTACGTTGTCCAAAAATATCAAGATAATCTAACCTGAACCGTCTTTCAACATTTTAATTACATTTATTTTACAAATATTGTTTTCTGTGTTGTTGATGATAGATGCACATGGATAGTAAAATATGTTTTAATAAATATGAATGTATTGGTATTTGAGTCAACTGTTTTTGACAGATGGGGTTTTTTGAAGCCAGACGAATTGCATGTTGTTTTTATTATTGTTGTATTTTTGTAGCGATAAGGCCACCTGTTATGTATTCGCCTTGGTATCGTGCTTTTGTATCCGTTGCTTGTAGAATACATACCTATGCATTTATGTAAGTTGCGATGGGTTCAATGTTATTATTTCATGGAGATAACAATTAAAAATAAATCGCTCTGCAAATTGATATGGGAAAACTTCACTGATGGAAATACTCGGTCGTACATGTGATTTAAATATGTATTCGGAAAATGAAATCAAAAATTAATTCAAATTGATTTTAGCGAAGACTTAAAAGGACTATTATACGTCGTCTATTTTTCGTGCAAAAAATTTAATGTACTATGTACTATACATCATCCACTTTTCATGGAATAAAATTTTTCCTTAAAAAATTTTAATGGACTATACATCGTCTTTTATAAATTTTTTATGAAAAAATTTAATCGACTATAAATCGTCCATTTCGTATGCAAAAGATTAAATAAACTATACATCGTCTATTTTTCATGAAAAAAATTAAATGGACTGACTATACATACAAAATTTAATAGACTATACATACATCGTCCATTTTTAAATTTTTTATAAAAAATTAAATTGACTATAATTCGTCCATTTCGTATGTAAAAATTAAATGGACTATATACGTCGTCTTGTTTTCATGCAAAAAATTTAATAAACTATACATCATCCATTTTTCATGCAAAAAATTTTTTATGAAAAAAATTTAATAGACTATACATCGTCTTTTTTTAAATTTTTTATGAAAAAATTTAATCGACTATAAATAGTCCGATTCGTATGCAAAAAATTTTATAGACTATACATCGTCTATTTTTCATGCAAAAAATTAAATGGACTGGCTATATATACAAAATTTAATGGACTATACGTCGTCCATTTTTAAAATATTAAAAAAAATTAAATTGACTATAATTCGACCATTTCGTATGTAAAAACTTAAGTGGAGTATATACGTCGTCTTCTTTTCGTTGAAGGATTTAATAAACTATACATCATCCATTTTTCAAGCAAAAAAATTTTTTATGAACAAATTTAATCGACTATAAATCGTCCGATTTGTATGCTAACAATTATATAGACTATACATCGTCTATTTTTCATGCAAAAAATTAAATGGACTGGCTATATATACAAAATTTAATGGACTATACATCGTCCATTTTTAAAATTTTTATAAAAAATTAAATTGACTATAATTCGTCCATTTCGTATGTAAAAACTTAAGTGGACATTTACGCCGTCTTCTTTTCGTGCAAAGAATTTAATAAACTATACATCATCCATTTTTCATGCAAAAAAATTTTTTTATGAAAAAAATTTAATGGGCTATATATACATCGTCTTTTTTTCAATTTTTTATGAAAAAATTTAATCGACTATAAATCGTCCAATTCGTACGCAACAAATTATGTAGACTATACATCGTCTATTTTTCATGCAACAAATTAAATGGACTGGCTATATATACAAAATTTAATGGACTATACATCGTCCATTTTTTAAATTTTTATAAAAAATTAAATTGACTATAATTCGTTCATTTCGTATGTAAAAACATAAGTGGACTATATACGTCGACTTCTTTTCGTGCAAACAATTTAATAAACTATACATCATCCATTTTTCATGAAAAAAATTTTTATATGAAAAAAATATAATGGACTATACATCGTCTTTTTTTTCAATTTTTTATGAAAAAATTTTATCGACTATAAATCGTCCGATTCGTGTGCAAATAATTATATAGACTATACATCGGCTATTTTAGATGCAAAAAATTAAATAGACTAACTATATATACAAAATTTAATGGACTATACATCGTCCATTTTTAAATTAAAAAAAAAATTAAATTGACTATAATTCGTCCATTTCGTATCTAAAAAATTAAATGGACTATATACGTCGTCTTCTTTTCGTGCAAAGAATTTAATAAACTATACATCATCCATTTTTCATGCAAAAAATTTTTTTATGAAAAAAATATAATGGACTATACATCGTCTTTTTTTCAATTTTTTATGAAAAAATTTTATCGACTATAAATCGTCCGATTCGTGTGCAAATAATTATATAGACTATACATCGGCTATTTTAGATGCAAAAAATTAAATAGACTAACTATATATACAAAATTTAATGGACTATACATCGTCCATTTTTAAATTTAAAAAAAAAATTAAATTGACTATAATTCGTCCATTTCGTATCTAAAAAATTAAATTGACTATATACGTCGTCTTCTTTTCGTGCAAAGAATTTAATAAACTATACATCATCCATTTTTCATGCAAAAAAATTTTTTATGAAAAAAATATAATGGACTATACATCGTCTTTTTTTCAATTTTTTATGAAAAAATTTTATCGACTATAAATCGTCCGATTCGTGTGCAAATAATTATATAGACTATACATCGGCTATTTTAGATGGAAAAAATTAAATAGACTAACTATATATACAAAATTTAATGGACTATACATCGTCCATTTTTAAATTAAAAAAAAATTAAATTGACTATAATTCGTCCATTTCGTATCTAAAAAATTAAATGGACTATATACGTCGTCTTCTTTTCGTGCAAAGAATTTAATAAACTATACATCATCCATTTTTCATGCAAAAAAATTTTTTATGAAAAAAATATAATGGACTATACATCGTCTTTTTTTCAATTTTTTATGAAAAAATTTTATCGACTATAAATCGTCCGATTCGTGTGCAAATAATTATATAGACTATACATCGTCTATTTTAGATGCAAAAAATTAAATAGACTAACTATATATACAAAATTTAATGGACTATACATCGTCCATTTTTAAATTAAAAAAAAAATTAAATTGACTATAATTCGTCCATTTCGTATCTAAAAAATTAAATGGACTATATACGTCGTCTTCTTTTCGTGCAAAGAATTTAATAAACTATACATCATCCATTTTTCATGCAAAAAAATTTTTTATGAAAAAAATATAATGGACTATACATCGTCTTTTTTTCAATTTTTTATGAAAAAATTTTATCGACTATAAATCGTCCGATTCGTGTGCAAATAATTATATAGACTATACATCGTCTATTTTAGATGCAAAAAATTAAATAGACTAACTATATATACAAAATTTAATGGACTATACATCGTCCATTTTTAAATTTAAAAAAAAATTAAATTGACTATAATTCGTCCATTTCGTATCTAAAAAATTAAATGGACTATATACGTCGTCTTCTTTTCGTGCAAAGAATTTAATAAACTATACATCATCCATTTTTCATGCAAAAAATTTTTTTATGAAAAAAATATAATGGACTATACATCGTCTTTTTTTCAATTTTTTATGAAAAAATTTTATCGACTATAAATCGTCCGATTCGTGTGCAAATAATTATATAGACTATACATCGTCTATTTTAGATGCAAAAAATTAAATAGACTAACTATATATACAAAATTTAATGGACTATACATCGTCCATTTTTAAATTTAAAAAAAAAATTAAATTGACTATAATTCGTCCATTTCGTATCTAAAAAATTAAATTGACTATATACGTCGTCTTCTTTTCGTGCAAAGAATTTAATAAACTATACATCATCCATTTTTCATGCAAAAAATTTTTTTATGAAAAAAATATAATGGACTATACATCGTCTTTTTTTCAATTTTTTATGAAAAAATTTTATCGACTATAAATCGTCCGATTCGTGTGCAAATAATTATATAGACTATACATCGGCTATTTTAGATGCAAAAAATTAAATAGACTAACTATATATATAAAAATTTAATGGACTATACATCGTCCATTTTTAAATTTAAAAAAAAATTAAATTGACTATAATTCGTCCATTTCGTATCTGAAAAATTAAATGGACTATATACGTCGTCTTCTTTTCGTGCAAAGAATTTAATAAACTATACATCATCCATTTTTCATGCAAAAAATTTTTTTATGAAAAAAATATAATGGACTATACATCGTCTTTTTTTCAATTTTTTATGAAAAAATTTTATCGACTATAAATCGTCCGATTCGTGTGCAAATAATTATATAGACTATACATCGGCTATTTTAGATGCAAAAAATTAAATAGACTAACTATATATACGAAATTTAATGGACTATACATCGTCCATTTTTAAATTTAAAAAAAAATTAAATTGACTATAATTCGTCCATTTCGTATCTAAAAAATTAAATTGACTATATACGTCGTCTTCTTTTCGTGCAAAGAATTTAATAAACTATACATCATCCATTTTTCATGCAAACAATTTTTTTATGAAAAAAATATAATGGACTATACATCGTCTTTTTTTCAATTTTTTATGAAAAAATTTTATCGACTATAAATCGTCCGATTCGTGTGCAAATAATTATATAGACTATACATCGGCTATTTTAGATGCAAAAAATTAAATAGACTAACTATATATACAAAATTTAATGGACTATACATCGTCCATTTTTAAATTTAAAAAAAAAAATTAAATTGACTATAATTCGTCCATTTCGTATCTAAAAAATTAAATTGACTATATACGTCGTCTTCTTTTCGTGCAAAGAATTTAATAAACTATACATCATCCATTTTTCATGCAAAAAAATTTTTTATGAAAAAAATATAATGGACTATACATCGTCTTTTTTTCAATTTTTTATGAAAAAATTTTATCGACTATAAATCGTCCGATTCGTGTGCAAATAATTATATAGACTATACATCGTCTATTTTAGATGCAAAAAATTAAATAGACTAACTATATATACAAAATTTAATGGACTATACATCGTCCATTTTTAAATTTAAAAAAAAAATTAAATTGACTATAATTCGTCCATTTCGTATCTAAAAAATTAAATGGACTATATACGTCGTCTTCTTTTCGTGCAAAGAATTTAATAAACTATACATCATCCATTTTTCATGCAAAAAATTTTTTTATGAAAAAAATATAATGGACTATACATCGTCTTTTTTTCAATTTTTTATGAAAAAATTTTATCGACTATAAATCGTCCGATTCGTGTGCAAATAATTATATAGACTATACATCGGCTATTTTAGATGCAAAAAATTAAATAGACTAACTATATATACAAAATTTAATGGACTATACATCGTCCATTTTTAAATTTAAAAAAAAAATTAAATTGACTATAATTCGTCCATTTCGTATCTAAAAAATTAAATTGACTATATACGTCGTCTTCTTTTCGTGCAAAGAATTTAATAAACTATACATCATCCATTTTTCATGCAAAAAATTTTTTTATGAAAAAAATATAATGGACTATACATCGTCTTTTTTTCAATTTTTTATGAAAAAATTTTATCGACTATAAATCGTCCGATTCGTGTGCAAATAATTATATAGACTATACATCGGCTATTTTAGATGCAAAAAATTAAATAGACTAACTATATATACAAAATTTAATGGACTATACATCGTCCATTTTTAAATTTAAAAAAAAAATTAAATTGACTATAATTCGTCCATTTTGTATCTAAAAAATTAAATTGACTATATACGTCGTCTTCTTTTCGTGCAAAGAATTTAATAAACTATACATCATCCATTTTTCATGCAAAAAATTTTTTTATGAAAAAAATATAATGGACTATACATCGTCTTTTTTTCAATTTTTTATGAAAAAATTTTATCGACTATAAATCGTCCGATTCGTGTGCAAATAATTATATAGACTATACATCGTCTATTTTAGATGGAAAAAATTAAATAGACTAACTATATATACAAAATTTAATGGACTATACATCGTCCATTTTTAAATTTAAAAAAAAAATTAAATTGACTATAATTCGTCCATTTCGTATCTAAAAAATTAAATGGACTATATACGTCGTCTTCTTTTCGTGCAAAGAATTTAATAAACTATACATCATCCATTTTTCATGCAAAAAATTTTTTTATGAAAAAAATATAATGGACTATACATCGTCTTTTTTTAAATTTTTTATGAAAAAATTTTATCGACTATAAATCGTCCGATTCGTGTGCAAATAATTATATAGACTATACATCGGCTATTTTAGATGCAAAAAATTAAATAGACTAACTATATATACACAATTTAATGGACTATACATCGTCCATTTTTAAATTAAAAAAAAAAATTAAATTGACTATAATTCGTCCATTTCGTATCTGAAAAATTAAATGGACTATATACGTCGTCTTCTTTTCGTGCAAAGAATTTAATAAACTATACATCATCCATTTTTAATGCAAAAAATTTTTTTATGAAAAAAATATAATGGACTATACATCGTCTTTTTTTCAATTTTTTATGAAAAAATTTTATCGACTATAAATCGTCCGATTCGTGTGCAAATAATTATATAGACTATACATCGTCTATTTTAGATGCAAAAAATTAAATAGACTAACTATATATACAAAATTTAATGGACTATACATCGTCCATTTTTAAATTAAAAAAAAAAAATTAAATTGACTATAATTCGTCCATTTCGTATCTAAAAAATTAAATTGACTATATACGTCGTCTTCTTTTCGTGCAAAGAATTTAATAAACTATACATCATCCATTTTTCATGCAAAAAAATTTTTTATGAAAAAAATATAATGGACTATACATCGTCTTTTTTTCAATTTTTTATGAAAAAATTTTATCGACTATAAATCGTCCGATTCGTGTGCAAATAATTATATAGACTATACATCGGCTATTTTAGATGCAAAAAATTAAATAGACTAACTATATATACAAAATTTAATGGACTATACATCGTCCATTTTTAAATTAAAAAAAAAATTAAATTGACTATAATTCGTCCATTTCGTATCTAAAAAATTAAATTGACTATATACGTCGTCTTCTTTTCGTGCAAAGAATTTAATAAACTATACATCATCCATTTTTCATGCAAAAAATTTTTTTATGAAAAAAATATAATGGACTATACATCGTCTTTTTTTCAATTTTTTATGAAAAAATTTTATCGACTATAAATCGTCCGATTCGTGTGCAAATAATTATATAGACTATACATCGGCTATTTTAGATGCAAAAAATTAAATATACTAACTATATATACAAAATTTAATGGACTATACATCGTCCATTTTTAAATTTAAAAAAAAAATTAAATTGACTATAATTCGTCCATTTCGTATCTAAAAAATTAAATGGACTATATACGTCGTCTTCTTTTCGTGCAAAGAATTTAATAAACTATACATCATCCATTTTTCATGCAAAAAATTTTTTTATGAAAAAAATATAATGGACTATACTTTTTTTTTTTTTTTTAAATTTTTATGAAAAAATTTTATCGACTATAAATCGTCCGATTCGTGTGCAAATAATTATATAGACTATACATCGTCTATTTTAGATGCAAAAAATTAAATAGACTAACTATATATACAAAATTTAATGGACTATACATCGTCCATTTTTAAATTTAAAAAAAAAATTAAATTGACTATAATTCGTCCATTTCGTATCTAAAAAATTAAATGGACTATATACGTCGTCTTCTTTTCGTGCAAAGAATTTAATAAACTATACATCATCCATTTTTCATGCAAAAAATTTTTTTATGAAAAAAATATAATGGACTATACATCGTCTTTTTTTCAATTTTTTATGAAAAAATTTTATCGACTATAAATCGTCCGATTCGTGTGCAAATAATTATATAGACTATACATCGGCTATTTTAGATGCAAAAAATTAAATAGACTAACTATATATACACAATTTAATGGACTATACATCGTCCATTTTTAAATTTAAAAAAAAAATTAAATTGACTATAATTCGTCCATTTCGTATCTAAAAAATTAAATGGACTATATACGTCGTCTTCTTTTCGTGCAAAGAATTTAATAAACTATACATCATCCATTTTTCATGCAAAAAATTTTTTTATGAAAAAAATATAATGGACTATACATCGTCTTTTTTTAAATTTTTTATGAAAAAATTTTATCGACTATAAATCGTCCGATTCGTGTGCAAATAATTATATAGACTATACATCGGCTATTTTAGATGCAAAAAATTAAATAGACTAACTATATATACACAATTTAATGGACTATACATCGTCCATTTTTAAATTAAAAAAAAAAATTAAATTGACTATAATTCGTCCATTTCGTATCTGAAAAATTAAATGGACTATATACGTCGTCTTCTTTTCGTGCACAGAATTTAATAAACTATACATCATCCATTTTTCATGCAAAAAATTTTTTTATGAAAAAAATATAATGGACTATACATCGTCTTTTTTTCAATTTTTTATGAAAAAATTTTATCGACTATAAATCGTCCGATTCGTGTGCAAATAATTATATAGACTATACATCGGCTATTTTAGATGCAAAAAATTAAATAGACTAACTATATATACACAATTTAATGGACTATACATCGTCCATTTTTAAATTTAAAAAAAAAATTAAATTGACTATAATTCGTCCATTTCGTATCTAAAAAATTAAATTGACTATATACGTCGTCTTCTTTTCGTGCAAAGAATTTAATAAACTAAACATCATCCATTTTTCATGCAAAAAATTTTTTTATGAAAAAAATATAATGGACTATACATCGTCTTTTTTTCAATTTTTTATGAAAAAATTTTATCGACTATAAATCGTCCGATTCGTGTGCAAATAATTATATAGACTATACATCGTCTATTTTAGATGCAAAAAATTAAATAGACTAACTATATATACAAAATTTAATGGACTATACATCGTCCATTTTTAAATTTAAAAAAAAAATTAAATTGACTATAATTCGTCCATTTCGTATCTAAAAAATTAAATTGACTATATACGTCGTCTTCTTTTCGTGCAAAGAATTTAATAAACTATACATCATCCATTTTTCATGCAAAAAATTTTTTTATGAAAAAAATATAATGGACTATACATCGTCTTTTTTTCAATTTTTTATGAAAAAATTTTATCGACTATAAATCGTCCGATTCGTGTGCAAATAATTATATAGACTATACATCGTCTATTTTAGATGCAAAAAATTAAATAGACTAACTATATATACAAAATTTAATGGACTATACATCGTCCATTTTTAAATTTAAAAAAAAAATTAAATTGACTATAATTCGTCCATTTCGTATCTGAAAAATTAAATGGACTATATACGTCGTCTTCTTTTCGTGCAAAGAATTTAATAAACTATACATCATCCATTTTTCATGCAAACAATTTTTTTATGAAAAAAATATAATGGACTATATATACATCGTCTTTTTTTCAATTTTTTATGAAAAAATTTTATCGACTATAAATCGTCCGATTCGTGTGCAAATAATTATATAGACTATACATCGTCTATTTTAGATGCAAAAAATTAAATAGACTAACTATATATACAAAATTTAATGGACTATACATCGTCCATTTTTAAATTTAAAAAAAAATTAAATTGACTATAATTCGTCCATTTCGTATCTAAAAAATTAAATGGACTATATACGTCGTCTTCTTTTCGTGCAAAGAATTTAATAAACTATACATCATCCATTTTTCATGCAAAAAATTTTTTTATGAAAAAAATATAATGGACTATACATCGTCTTTTTTTCAATTTTTTATGAAAAAATTTTATCGACTATAAATCGTCCGATTCGTGTGCAAATAATTATATAGACTATACATCGGCTGTTTTAGATGCAAAAAATTAAATAGACTAACTATATATACAAAATTTAATGGACTATACATCGTCCATTTTTAAATTTAAAAAAAAAATTAAATTGACTATAATTCGTCCATTTCGTATCTGAAAAATTAAATGGACTATATACGTCGTCTTCTTTTCGTGCAAAGAATTTAATAAACTATACATCATCCATTTTCATGCAAAAAATTTTTTTATGAAAAAAATATAATGGACTATACATCGTCTTTTTTTAAATTTTTTATGAAAAAATTTTATCGACTATAAATCGTCCGATTCGTGTGCAAATAATTATATAGACTATACATCGTCTATTTTAGATGGAAAAAATTAAATAGACTAACTATATATACAAAATTTAATGGACTATACATCGTCCATTTTTAAATTTAAAAAAAAAAAATTAAATTGACTATAATTCGTCCATTTCGTATCTAAAAAATTAAATGGACTATATACGTCGTCTTCTTTTCGTGCAAAGAATTTAATAAACTATACATCATCTATTTTTCATGCAAAAAATTTTTTTATGAAAAAAATATAATGGACTATACATCGTCTTTTTTTCAATTTTTTATGAAAAAATTTTATCGACTATAAATCGTCCGATTCGTGTGCAAATAATTATATAGACTATACATCGGCTATTTTAGATGCAAAAAATTAAATAGACTAACTATATATACAAAATTTAATGGACTATACATCGTCCATTTTTAAATTAAAAAAAAAAATTAAATTGACTATAATTCGTCCATTTCGTATCTGAAAAATTAAATGGACTATATACGTCGTCTT
Source organism: Tachina lurida (assembly GCA_944452675.1). Taxonomy (NCBI): domain Eukaryota; kingdom Metazoa; phylum Arthropoda; class Insecta; order Diptera; family Tachinidae; genus Tachina; species Tachina lurida. The sequence continues at coordinate 89,347,543 of OX101755.1, forward strand.
CTTTTCGTGCAAAGAATTTAATAAACTATACATCATCCATTTTTCATGCAAAAAATTTTTTTATGAAAAAAATATAATGGACTATACATCGTCTTTTTTTAAATTTTTTATGAAAAAATTTTATCGACTATAAATCGTCCGATTCGTGTGCAAATAATTATATAGACTATACATCGTCTATTTTAGATGGAAAAAATTAAATAGACTAACTATATATACAAAATTTAATGGACTATACATCGTCCATTTTTAAATTTAAAAAAAAAAATTAAATTGACTATAATTCGTCCATTTCGTATCTAAAAAATTAAATGGACTATATACGTCGTCTTCTTTTCGTGCAAAGAATTTAATAAACTATACATCATCCATTTTTCATGCAAAAAATTTTTTTATGAAAAAAATATAATGGACTATACATCGTCTTTTTTTCAATTTTTTATGAAAAAATTTTATCGACTATAAATCGTCCGATTCGTGTGCAAATAATTATATAGACTATACATCGGCTATTTTAGATGCAAAAAATTAAATAGACTAACTATATATACACAATTTAATGGACTATACATCGTCCATTTTTAAATTTAAAAAAAAAATTAAATTGACTATAATTCGTCCATTTCGTATCTGAAAAATTAAATGGACTATATACGTCGTCTTCTTTTCGTGCAAAGAATTTAATAAACTATACATCATCCATTTTTCATGCAAAAAATTTTTTTATGAAAAAAATATAATGGACTATACATCGTCTTTTTTTCAATTTTTTATGAAAAAATTTTATCGACTATAAATCGTCCGATTCGTGTGCAAATAATTATATAGACTATACATCGTCTATTTTAGATGCAAAAAATTAAATAGACTAACTATATATAAAAAATTTAATGGACTATACATCGTCCATTTTTAAATTAAAAAAAAAAATTAAATTGACTATAATTCGTCCATTTCGTATCTAAAAAATTAAATTGACTATATACGTCGTCTTCTTTTCGTGCAAAGAATTTAATAAACTATACATCATCCATTTTTCATGCAAAAAATTTTTTTATGAAAAAAATATAATGGACTATACATCGTCTTTTTTTCAATTTTTTATGAAAAAATTTTATCGACTATAAATCGTCCGATTCGTGTGCAAATAATTATATAGACTATACATCGTCTATTTTAGATGCAAAAAATTAAATAGACTAACTATATATACAAAATTTAATGGACTATACATCGTCCATTTTTAAATTTAAAAAAAAATTAAATTGACTATAATTCGTCCATTTCGTATCTGAAAAATTAAATGGACTATATACGTCGTCTTCTTTTCGTGCAAAGAATTTAATAAACTATACATCATCCATTTTTCATGCAAACAATTTTTTTATGAAAAAAATATAATGGACTATACATCGTCTTTTTTTCAATTTTTTATGAAAAAATTTTATCGACTATAAATCGTCCGATTCGTGTGCAAATAATTATATAGACTATACATCGTCTATTTTAGATGCAAAAAATTAAATAGACTAACTATATATACAAAATTTAATGGACTATACATCGTCCATTTTTAAATTTAAAAAAAAATTAAATTGACTATAATTCGTCCATTTCGTATCTAAAAAATTAAATGGACTATATACGTCGTCTTCTTTTCGTGCAAAGAATTTAATAAACTATACATCATCCATTTTTCATGCAAAAAATTTTTTTATGAAAAAAATATAATGGACTATACATCGTCTTTTTTTCAATTTTTTATGAAAAAATTTTATCGACTATAAATCGTCCGATTCGTGTGCAAATAATTATATAGACTATACATCGGCTATTTTAGATGCAAAAAATTAAATAGACTAACTATATATACAAAATTTAATGGACTATACATCGTCCATTTTTAAATTAAAAAAAAAAATTAAATTGACTATAATTCGTCCATTTCGTATCTAAAAAATTAAATGGACTATATACGTCGTCTTCTTTTCGTGCAAAGAATTTAATAAACTATACATCATCCATTTTTCATGCAAAAAATTTTTTTATGAAAAAAATATAATGGACTATACATCGTCTTTTTTTCAATTTTTTATGAAAAAATTTTATCGACTATAAATCGTCCGATTCGTGTGCAAATAATTATATAGACTATACATCGGCTATTTTAGATGCAAAAAATTAAATAGACTAACTATATATACACAATTTAATGGACTATACATCGTCCATTTTTAAATTTAAAAAAAAAATTAAATTGACTATAATTCGTCCATTTCGTATCTGAAAAATTAAATGGACTATATACGTCGTCTTCTTTTCGTGCAAAGAATTTAATAAACTATACATCATCCATTTTTCATGCAAAAAATTTTTTTATGAAAAAAATATAATGGACTATACATCGTCTTTTTTTCAATTTTTTATGAAAAAATTTTATCGACTATAAATCGTCCGATTCGTGTGCAAATAATTATATAGACTATACATCGTCTATTTTAGATGCAAAAAATTAAATAGACTAACTATATATACAAAATTTAATGGACTATACATCGTCCATTTTTAAATTAAAAAAAAAAATTAAATTGACTATAATTCGTCCATTTCGTATCTAAAAAATTAAATTGACTATATACGTCGTCTTCTTTTCGTGCAAAGAATTTAATAAACTATACATCATCCATTTTTCATGCAAAAAATTTTTTTATGAAAAAAATATAATGGACTATATATACATCGTCTTTTTTTCAATTTTTTATGAAAAAATTTTATCGACTATAAATCGTCCGATTCGTGTGCAAATAATTATATAGACTATACATCGTCTATTTTAGATGCAAAAAATTAAATAGACTAACTATATATACAAAATTTAATGGACTATACATCGTCCATTTTTAAATTAAAAAAAAAATTAAATTGACTATAATTCGTCCATTTCGTATCTGAAAAATTAAATGGACTATATACGTCGTCTTCTTTTCGTGCAAAGAATTTAATAAACTATACATCATCCATTTTTCATGCAAACAATTTTTTTATGAAAAAAATATAATGGACTATACATCGTCTTTTTTTCAATTTTTTATGAAAAAATTTTATCGACTATAAATCGTCCGATTCGTGTGCAAATAATTATATAGACTATACATCGTCTATTTTAGATGCAAAAAATTAAATAGACTAACTATATATACAAAATTTAATGGACTATACATCGTCCATTTTTAAATTAAAAAAAAAATTAAATTGACTATAATTCGTCCATTTCGTATCTGAAAAATTAAATGGACTATATACGTCGTCTTCTTTTCGTGCAAAGAATTTAATAAACTATACATCATCCATTTTTCATGCAAACAATTTTTTTATGAAAAAAATATAATGGACTATACATCGTCTTTTTTTCAATTTTTTATGAAAAAATTTTATCGACTATAAATCGTCCGATTCGTGTGCAAATAATTATATAGACTATACATCGTCTATTTTAGATGCAAAAAATTAAATAGACTAACTATATATACAAAATTTAATGGACTATACATCGTCCATTTTTAAATTTAAAAAAAAATTAAATTGACTATAATTCGTCCATTTCGTATCTAAAAAATTAAATGGACTATATACGTCGTCTTCTTTTCGTGCAAAGAATTTAATAAACTATACATCATCCATTTTTCATGCAAAAAATTTTTTTATGAAAAAAATATAATGGACTATACATCGTCTTTTTTTCAATTTTTTATGAAAAAATTTTATCGACTATAAATCGTCCGATTCGTGTGCAAATAATTATATAGACTATACATCGGCTATTTTAGATGCAAAAAATTAAATAGACTAACTATATATACAAAATTTAATGGACTATACATCGTCCATTTTTAAATTTAAAAAAAAAATTAAATTGACTATAATTCGTCCATTTCGTATCTGAAAAATTAAATGGACTATATACGTCGTCTTCTTTTCGTGCAAAGAATTTAATAAACTATACATCATCCATTTTTCATGCAAAAAATTTTTTTATGAAAAAAATATAATGGACTATACATCGTCTTTTTTTCAATTTTTTATGAAAAAATTTTATCGACTATAAATCGTCCGATTCGTGTGCAAATAATTATATAGACTATACATCGTCTATTTGAGATGGAAAAAATTAAATAGACTAACTATATATACAAAATTTAATGGACTATACATCGTCCATTTTTAAATTTAAAAAAAAAAATTAAATTGACTATAATTCGTCCATTTCGTATCTAAAAAATTAAATGGACTATATACGTCGTCTTCTTTTCGTGCAAAGAATTTAATAAACTATACATCATCCATTTTTCATGCAAAAAATTTTTTTATGAAAAAAATATAATGGACTATACATCGTCTTTTTTTCAATTTTTTATGAAAAAATTTTATCGACTATAAATCGTCCGATTCGTGTGCAAATAATTATATAGACTATACATCGGCTATTTTAGATGCAAAAAATTAAATAGACTAACTATATATACACAATTTAATGGACTATACATCGTCCATTTTTAAATTTAAAAAAAAAATTAAATTGACTATAATTCGTCCATTTCGTATCTGAAAAATTAAATGGACTATATACGTCGTCTTCTTTTCGTGCAAAGAATTTAATAAACTATACATCATCCATTTTTCATGCAAAAAATTTTTTTATGAAAAAAATATAATGGACTATACATCGTCTTTTTTTCAATTTTTTATGAAAAAATTTTATCGACTATAAATCGTCCGATTCGTGTGCAAATAATTATATAGACTATACATCGTCTATTTTAGATGCAAAAAATTAAATAGACTAACTATATATACAAAATTTAATGGACTATACATCGTCCATTTTTAAATTAAAAAAAAAATTAAATTGACTATAATTCGTCCATTTCGTATCTAAAAAATTAAATTGACTATATACGTCGTCTTCTTTTCGTGCAAAGAATTTAATAAACTATACATCATCCATTTTTCATGCAAAAAAATTTTTTATGAAAAAAATATAATGGACTATACATCGTCTTTTTTTCAATTTTTTATGAAAAAATTTTATCGACTATAAATCGTCCGATTCGTGTGCAAATAATTATATAGACTATACATCGGCTATTTTAGATGCAAAAAATTAAATAGACTAACTATATATACAAAATTTAATGGACTATACATCGTCCATTTTTAAATTAAAAAAAAAATTAAATTGACTATAATTCGTCCATTTCGTATCTAAAAAATTAAATTGACTATATACGTCGTCTTCTTTTCGTGCAAAGAATTTAATAAACTATACATCATCCATTTTTCATGCAAAAAATTTTTTTATGAAAAAAATATAATGGACTATACATCGTCTTTTTTTCAATTTTTTATGAAAAAATTTTATCGACTATAAATCGTCCGATTCGTGTGCAAATAATTATATAGACTATACATCGTCTATTTTAGATGCAAAAAATTAAATAGACTAACTATATATACAAAATTTAATGGACTATACATCGTCCATTTTTAAATTAAAAAAAAAAATTAAATTGACTATAATTCGTCCATTTCGTATCTAAAAAATTAAATTGACTATATACGTCGTCTTCTTTTCGTGCAAAGAATTTAATAAACTATACATCATCCATTTTTCATGCAAAAAATTTTTTTATGAAAAAAATATAATGGACTATACATCGTCTTTTTTTCAATTTTTTATGAAAAAATTTTATCGACTATAAATCGTCCGATTCGTGTGCAAATAATTATATAGACTATACATCGTCTATTTTAGATGCAAAAAATTAAATAGACTAACTATATATACAAAATTTAATGGACTATACATCGTCCATTTTTAAATTAAAAAAAAAATTAAATTGACTATAATTCGTCCATTTCGTATCTGAAAAATTAAATGGACTATATACGTCGTCTTCTTTTCGTGCAAAGAATTTAATAAACTATACATCATCCATTTTTCATGCAAACAATTTTTTTATGAAAAAAATATAATGGACTATACATCGTCTTTTTTTCAATTTTTTATGAAAAAATTTTATCGACTATAAATCGTCCGATTCGTGTGCAAATAATTATATAGACTATACATCGGCTATTTTAGATGCAAAAAATTAAATAGACTAACTATATATACAAAATTTAATGGACTATACATCGTCCATTTTTAAATTAAAAAAAAAATTAAATTGACTATAATTCGTCCATTTCGTATCTAAAAAATTAAATTGACTATATACGTCGTCTTCTTTTCGTGCAAAGAATTTAATAAACTATACATCATCCATTTTTCATGCAAAAAATTTTTTTATGAAAAAAATATAATGGACTATACATCGTCTTTTTTTCAATTTTTTATGAAAAAATTTTATCGACTATAAATCGTCCGATTCGTGTGCAAATAATTATATAGACTATACATCGGCTATTTTAGATGCAAAAAATTAAATAGACTAACTATATATACAAAATTTAATGGACTATACATCGTCCATTTTTAAATTTAAAAAAAAAAATTAAATTGACTATAATTCGTCCATTTCGTATCTAAAAAATTAAATGGACTATATACGTCGTCTTCTTTTCGTGCAAAGAATTTAATAAACTATACATCATCCATTTTTCATGCAAAAAATTTTTTTATGAAAAAAATATAATGGACTATACATCGTCTTTTTTTCAATTTTTTATGAAAAAATTTTATCGACTATAAATCGTCCGATTCGTGTGCAAATAATTATATAGACTATACATCGTCTATTTTAGATGCAAAAAATTAAATAGACTAACTATATATACAAAATTTAATGGACTATACATCGTCCATTTTTAAATTAAAAAAAAAAATTAAATTGACTATAATTCGTCCATTTCGTATCTAAAAAATTAAATTGACTATATACGTCGTCTTCTTTTCGTGCAAAGAATTTAATAAACTATACATCATCCATTTTTCATGCAAACAATTTTTTTATGAAAAAAATATAATGGACTATACATCGTCTTTTTTTCAATTTTTTATGAAAAAATTTTATCGACTATAAATCGTCCGATTCGTGTGCAAATAATTATATAGACTATACATCGGCTATTTTAGATGCAAAAAATTAAATAGACTAACTATATATACAAAATTTAATGGACTATACATCGTCCATTTTGAAATTAAAAAAAAAATTAAATTGACTATAATTCGTCCATTTCGTATCTAAAAAATTAAATTGACTATATACGTCGTCTTCTTTTCGTGCAAAGAATTTAATAAACTATACATCATCCATTTTTCATGCAAAAAAATTTTTTATGAAAAAAATATAATGGACTATACATCGTCTTTTTTTCAATTTTTTATGAAAAAATTTTATCGACTATAAATCGTCCGATTCGTGTGCAAATAATTATATAGACTATACATCGTCTATTTGAGATGGAAAAAATTAAATAGACTAACTATATATACAAAATTTAATGGACTATACATCGTCCATTTTTAAATTTAAAAAAAAAAATTAAATTGACTATAATTCGTCCATTTCGTATCTAAAAAATTAAATGGACTATATACGTCGTCTTCTTTTCGTGCAAAGAATTTAATAAACTATACATCATCCATTTTTCATGCAAAAAATTTTTTTATGAAAAAAATATAATGGACTATACATCGTCTTTTTTTCAATTTTTTATGAAAAAATTTTATCGACTATAAATCGTCCGATTCGTGTGCAAATAATTATATAGACTATACATCGGCTATTTTAGATGCAAAAAATTAAATAGACTAACTATATATACACAATTTAATGGACTATACATCGTCCATTTTTAAATTAAAAAAAAAATTAAATTGACTATAATTCGTCCATTTCGTATCTGAAAAATTAAATGGACTATATACGTCGTCTTCTTTTCGTGCAAAGAATTTAATAAACTATACATCATCCATTTTTCATGCAAAAAATTTTTTTATGAAAAAAATATAATGGACTATACATCGTCTTTTTTTCAATTTTTTATGAAAAAATTTTATCGACTATAAATCGTCCGATTCGTGTGCAAATAATTATATAGACTATACATCGTCTATTTTAGATGCAAAAAATTAAATAGACTAACTATATATACAAAATTTAATGGACTATACATCGTCCATTTTTAAATTAAAAAAAAAATTAAATTGACTATAATTCGTCCATTTCGTATCTAAAAAATTAAATTGACTATATACGTCGTCTTCTTTTCGTGCAAAGAATTTAATAAACTATACATCATCCATTTTTCATGCAAAAAAATTTTTTATGAAAAAAATATAATGGACTATACATCGTCTTTTTTTCAATTTTTTATGAAAAAATTTTATCGACTATAAATCGTCCGATTCGTGTGCAAATAATTATATAGACTATACATCGTCTATTTTAGATGCAAAAAATTAAATGGACTAACTATATATACAAAATTTAATGGACTATACATCGTCCATTTTTAAATTTAAAAAAAAATTAAATTGACTATAATTCGTCCATTTCGTATCTGAAAAATTAAATGGACTATATACGTCGTCTTCTTTTCGTGCAAAGAATTTAATAAACTATACATCATCCATTTTTCATGCAAACAATTTTTTTATGAAAAAAATATAATGGACTATACATCGTCTTTTTTTCAATTTTTTATGAAAAAATTTTATCGACTATAAATCGTCCGATTCGTGTGCAAATAATTATATAGACTATACATCGGCTATTTTAGATGCAAAAAATTAAATAGACTAACTATATATACAAAATTTAATGGACTATACATCGTCCATTTTTAAATTAAAAAAAAAATTAAATTGACTATAATTCGTCCATTTCGTATCTAAAAAATTAAATTGACTATATACGTCGTCTTCTTTTCGTGCAAAGAATTTAATAAACTATACATCATCCATTTTTCATGCAAAAAATTTTTTTATGAAAAAAATAAAATGGACTATACATCGTCTTTTTTTCAATTTTTTATGAAAAAATTTTATCGACTATAAATCGTCCGATTCGTGTGCAAATAATTATATAGACTATACATCGTCTATTTTAGATGCAAAAAATTAAATAGACTAACTATATATACAAAATTTAATGGACTATACATCGTCCATTTTTAAATTTAAAAAAAAAATTAAATTGACTATAATTCGTCCATTTCGTATCTAAAAAATTAAATTGACTATATACGTCGTCTTCTTTTCGTGCAAAGAATTTAATAAACTATACATCATCCATTTTTCATGCAAAAAATTTTTTTATGAAAAAAATATAATGGACTATACATCGTCTTTTTTTAAATTTTTTATGAAAAAATTTTATCGACTATAAATCGTCCGATTCGTGTGCAAATAATTATATAGACTATACATCGGCTATTTTAGATGCAAAAAATTAAATAGACTAACTATATATACAAAATTTAATGGACTATACATCGTCCATTTTTAAATTTAAAAAAAAAAATTAAATTGACTATAATTCGTCCATTTCGTATCTAAAAAATTAAATGGACTATATACGTCGTCTTCTTTTCGTGCAAAGAATTTAATAAACTATACATCATCCATTTTTCATGCAAAAAATTTTTTTATGAAAAAAATATAATGGACTATACATCGTCTTTTTTTCAATTTTTTATGAAAAAATTTTATCGACTATAAATCGTCCGATTCGTGTGCAAATAATTATATAGACTATACATCGTCTATTTTAGATGCAAAAAATTAAATAGACTAACTATATATACAAAATTTAATGGACTATACATCGTCCATTTTTAAATTTAAAAAAAAAATTAAATTGACTATAATTCGTCCATTTCGTATCTAAAAAATTAAATTGACTATATACGTCGTCTTCTTTTCGTGCAAAGAATTTAATAAACTATACATCATCCATTTTTCATGCAAACAATTTTTTTATGAAAAAAATATAATGGACTATACATCGTCTTTTTTTCAATTTTTTATGAAAAAATTTTATCGACTATAAATCGTCCGATTCGTGTGCAAATAATTATATAGACTATACATCGGCTATTTTAGATGCAAAAAATTAAATAGACTAACTATATATACAAAATTTAATGGACTATACATCGTCCATTTTGAAATTAAAAAAAAATTAAATTGACTATAATTCGTCCATTTCGTATCTAAAAAATTAAATTGACTATATACGTCGTCTTCTTTTCGTGCAAAGAATTTAATAAACTATACATCATCCATTCTTCATGCAAAAAAATTTTTTATGAAAAAAATATAATGGACTATACATCGTCTTTTTTTCAATTTTTTATGAAAAAATTTTATCGACTATAAATCGTCCGATTCGTGTGCAAATAATTATATAGACTATACATCGTCTATTTTAGATGCAAAAAATTAAATAGACTAACTATATATACAAAATTTAATGGACTATACATCGTCCATTTTTAAATTAAAAAAAAAAATTAAATTGACTATAATTCGTCCATTTCGTATCTAAAAAATTAAATGGACTATATACGTCGTCTTCTTTTCGTGCAAAGAATTTAATAAACTATACATCATCCATTTTTCATGCAAAAAATTTTTTTATGAAAAAAATATAATGGACTATACATCGTCTTTTTTTCAATTTTTTATGAAAAAATTGTATCGACTATAAATCGTCCGATTCGTGTGCAAATAATTATATAGACTATACATCGGCTATTTTAGATGCAAAAAATTAAATAGACTAACTATATATACAAAATTTAATGGACTATACATCGTCCATTTTGAAATTTAAAAAAAAATTAAATTGACTATAATTCGTCCATTTCGTATCTAAAAAATTAAATTGACTATATACGTCGTCTTCTTTTCGTGCAAAGAATTTAATAAACTATACATCATCCATTTTTCATGCAAAAAAATTTTTTATGAAAAAAATATAATGGACTATACATCGTCTTTTTTTCAATTTTTTATGAAAAAATTTTATCGACTATAAATCGTCCGATTCGTGTGCAAATAATTATATAGACTATACATCGTCTATTTTAGATGCAAAAAATTAAATAGTCTAACTATATATACAAAATTTAATGGACTATACATCGTCCATTTTTAAATTAAAAAAAAAAATTAAATTGACTATAATTCGTCCATTTCGTATCTAAAAAATTAAATGGACTATATACGTCGTCTTCTTTTCGTGCAAAGAATTTAATAAACTATACATCATCCATTTTTCATGCAAAAAATTTTTTTATGAAAAAAATATAATGGACTATACATCGTCTTTTTTTCAATTTTTTATGAAAAAATTTTATCGACTATAAATCGTCCGATTCGTGTGCAAATAATTATATAGACTATACATCGGCTATTTTAGATGCAAAAAATTAAATAGACTAACTATATATACAAAATTTAATGGACTATACATCGTCCATTTTGAAATTTAAAAAAAAAATTAAATTGACTATAATTCGTCCATTTCGTATCTAAAAAATTAAATTTACTATATACGTCGTCTTCTTTTCGTGCAAAGAATTTAATAAACTATACATCATCCATTTTTCATGCAAAAAAATTTTTTATGAAAAAAATATAATGGACTATACATCGTCTTTTTTTCAATTTTTTATGAAAAAATTGTATCGACTATAAATCGTCCGATTCGTGTGCAAATAATTATATAGACTATACATCGTCTATTTTAGATGCAAAAAATTAAATAGACTAACTATATATACAAAATTTAATGGACTATACATCGTCCATTTTTAAATTAAAAAAAAAAAATTAAATTGACTATAATTCGTCCATTTCGTATCTAAAAAATTAAATGGACTATATACGTCGTCTTCTTTTCGTGCAAAGAATTTAATAAACTATACATCATCCATTTTTCATGCAAAACATTTTTTTATGAAAAAAATATAATGGACTATACATCGTCTTTTTTTCAATTTTTTATGAAAAAATTTTATCGACTATAAATCGTCCGATTCGTGTGCAAATAATTATATAGACTATACATCGTCTATTTTAGATGCAAAAAATTAAATAGACTAACTATATATACAAAATTTAATGGACTATACATCGTCCATTTTTAAATTAAAAAAAAAAAATTAAATTGACTATAATTCGTCCATTTCGTATCTAAAAAATTAAATGGACTATATACGTCGTCTTCTTTTCGTGCAAAGAATTTAATAAACTATACATCATCCATTTTTCATGGAAAAAATTTTTTTATGAAAAAAATATAATGGACTATACATCGTCTTTTTTTCAATTTTTTATGAAAAAATTTTATCGACTATAAATCGTCCGATTCGTGTGCAAATAATTATATAGACTATACATCGGCTATTTTAGATGCAAAAAATTAAATAGACTAACTATATATACAAAATTTAATGGACTATACATCGTCCATTTTTAAATTAAAAAAAAAAAATTAAATTGACTATAATTCGTCCATTTCGTATCTGAAAAATTAAATGGACTATATACGTCGTCTTCTTTTCGTGCAAAGAATTTAATAAACTATACATCATCCATTTTTCATGCAAAAAATTTTTTTATGAAAAAAATATAATGGACTATACATCGTCTTTTTTTCAATTTTTTATGAAAAAATTTTATCGACTATAAATCGTCCGATTCGTGTGCAAATAATTATATAGACTATACATCGTCTATTTTAGATGCAAAAAATTAAATAGACTAACTATATATACAAAATTTAATGGACTATACATCGTCCATTTTTAAATTAAAAAAAAAAATTAAATTGACTATAATTCGTCCATTTCGTATCTAAAAAATTAAATTGACTATATACGTCGTCTTCTTTTCGTGCAAAGAATTTAATAAACTATACATCATCCATTTTTCATGCAAAAAAATTTTTTATGAAAAAAATATATATACATCGTCTTTTTTTCAATTTTTTATGAAAAAATTTTATCGACTATAAATCGTCCGATTCGTGTGCAAATAATTATATAGACTATACATCGTCTATTTTAGATGCAAAAAATTAAATAGACTAACTATATATACAAAATTTAATGGACTATACATCGTCCATTTTTAAATTTAAAAAAAAAATTAAATTGACTATAATTCGTCCATTTCGTATCTAAAAAATTAAATGGACTATATACGTCGTCTTCTTTTCGTGCAAAGAATTTAATAAACTATACATCATCCATTTTTCATGCAAAAAATTTTTTTATGAAAAAAATATAATGGACTATACATCGTCTTTTTTTCAATTTTTTATGAAAAAATTTTATCGACTATAAATCGTCCGATTCGTGTGTAAATAATTATATAGACTATACATCGTCTATTTTAGATGCAAAAAATTAAATAGACTAACTATATATACAAAATTTAATGGACTATACATCGTCCATTTTTAAATTTAAAAAAAAATTAAATTGACTATAATTCGTCCATTTCGTATCTAAAAAATTAAATTGACTATATACGTCGTCTTCTTTTCGTGCAAAGAATTTAATAAACTATACATCATCCATTTTTCATGCAAAAAATTTTTTTATGAAAAAAATATAATGGACTATACATCGTCTTTTTTTCAATTTTTTTTGAAAAAATTTTATCGACTATAAATCGTCCGATTCGTGTGCAAATAATTATATAGACTATACATCGTCTATTTTAGATGCAAAAAATTAAATAGACTAACTATATATACAAAATTTAATGGACTATACATCGTCCATTTTTAAATTAAAAAAAAAATTAAATTGACTATAATTCGTCCATTTCGTATCTAAAAAATTAAATTGACTATATACGTCGTCTTCTTTTCGTGCAAAGAATTTAATAAACTATACATCATCCATTTTTCATGCAAAAAATTTTTTTATGAAAAAAATATAATGGACTATACATCGTCTTTTTTTCAATTTTTTATGAAAAAATTTTATCGACTATAAATCGTCCGATTCGTGTGCAAATAATTATATAGACTATACATCGGCTATTTTAGATGCAAAAAATTAAATAGACTAACTATATATACAAAATTTAATGGACTATACATCGTCCATTTTGAAATTTAAAAAAAAATTAAATTGACTATAATTCGTCCATTTCGTATCTAAAAAATTAAATTGACTATATACGTCGTCTTCTTTTCGTGCAAAGAATTTAATAAACTATACATCATCCATTTTTCATGCAAAAAAATTTTTTATGAAAAAAATATAATGGACTATACATCGTCTTTTTTTCAATTTTTTATGAAAAAATTTTATCGACTATAAATCGTCCGATTCGTGTGCAAATAATTATATAGACTATACATCGTCTATTTTAGATGCAAAAAATTAAATAGTCTAACTATATATACAAAATTTAATGGACTATACATCGTCCATTTTTAAATTAAAAAAAAAATTAAATTGACTATAATTCGTCCATTTCGTATCTAAAAAATTAAATGGACTATATACGTCGTCTTCTTTTCGTGCAAAGAATTTAATAAACTATACATCATCCATTTTTCATGCAAAAAATTTTTTTATGAAAAAAATATAATGGACTATACATCGTCTTTTTTTCAATTTTTTATGAAAAAATTTTATCGACTATAAATCGTCCGATTCGTGTGCAAATAATTATATAGACTATACATCGGCTATTTTAGATGCAAAAAATTAAATAGACTAACTATATATACAAAATTTAATGGACTATACATCGTCCATTTTGAAATTTAAAAAAAAAATTAAATTGACTATAATTCGTCCATTTCGTATCTAAAAAATTAAATTTACTATATACGTCGTCTTCTTTTCGTGCAAAGAATTTAATAAACTATACATCATCCATTTTTCATGCAAAAAAATTTTTTATGAAAAAAATATAATGGACTATACATCGTCTTTTTTTCAATTTTTTATGAAAAAATTGTATCGACTATAAATCGTCCGATTCGTGTGCAAATAATTATATAGACTATACATCGTCTATTTTAGATGCAAAAAATTAAATAGTCTAACTATATATACAAAATTTAATGGACTATACATCGTCCATTTTTAAATTAAAAAAAAAAATTAAATTGACTATAATTCGTCCATTTCGTATCTAAAAAATTAAATGGACTATATACGTCGTCTTCTTTTCGTGCAAAGAATTTAATAAACTATACATCATCCATTTTTCATGCAAAAAATTTTTTTATGAAAAAAATATAATGGACTATACATCGTCTTTTTTTCAATTTTTTATGAAAAAATTTTATCGACTATAAATCGTCCGATTCGTGTGCAAATAATTATATAGACTATACATCGGCTATTTTAGATGCAAAAAATTAAATAGACTAACTATATATACAAAATTTAATGGACTATACATCGTCCATTTTGAAATTTAAAAAAAAAATTAAATTGACTATAATTCGTCCATTTCGTATCTAAAAAATTAAATTTACTATATACGTCGTCTTCTTTTCGTGCAAAGAATTTAATAAACTATACATCATCCATTTTTCATGCAAAAAAATTTTTTATGAAAAAAATATAATGGACTATACATCGTCTTTTTTTCAATTTTTTATGAAAAAATTGTATCGACTATAAATCGTCCGATTCGTGTGCAAATAATTATATAGACTATACATCGTCTATTTTAGATGCAAAAAATTAAATAGACTAACTATATATACAAAATTTAATGGACTATACATCGTCCATTTTTAAATTAAAAAAAAAAAATTAAATTGACTATAATTCGTCCATTTCGTATCTAAAAAATTAAATGGACTATATACGTCGTCTTCTTTTCGTGCAAAGAATTTAATAAACTATACATCATCCATTTTTCATGCAAAAAATTTTTTTATGAAAAAAATATAATGGACTATACATCGTCTTTTTTTCAATTTTTTATGAAAAAATTTTATCGACTATAAATCGTCCGATTCGTGTGCAAATAATTATATAGACTATACATCGTCTATTTTAGATGCAAAAAATTAAATAGACTAACTATATATACAAAATTTAATGGACTATACATCGTCCATTTTTAAATTAAAAAAAAAAAATTAAATTGACTATAATTCGTCCATTTCGTATCTAAAAAATTAAATGGACTATATACGTCGTCTTCTTTTCGTGCAAAGAATTTAATAAACTATACATCATCCATTTTTCATGGAAAAAATTTTTTTATGAAAAAAATATAATGGACTATACATCGTCTTTTTTTCAATTTTTTATGAAAAAATTTTATCGACTATAAATCGTCCGATTCGTGTGCAAATAATTATATAGACTATACATCGGCTATTTTAGATGCAAAAAATTAAATAGACTAACTATATATACAAAATTTAATGGACTATACATCGTCCATTTTTAAATTAAAAAAAAAAAATTAAATTGACTATAATTCGTCCATTTCGTATCTGAAAAATTAAATGGACTATATACGTCGTCTTCTTTTCGTGCAAAGAATTTAATAAACTATACATCATCCATTTTTCATGCAAAAAATTTTTTTATGAAAAAAATATAATGGACTATACATCGTCTTTTTTTCAATTTTTTATGAAAAAATTTTATCGACTATAAATCGTCCGATTCGTGTGCAAATAATTATATAGACTATACATCGTCTATTTTAGATGCAAAAAATTAAATAGACTAACTATATATACAAAATTTAATGGACTATACATCGTCCATTTTTAAATTAAAAAAAAAAATTAAATTGACTATAATTCGTCCATTTCGTATCTAAAAAATTAAATTGACTATATACGTCGTCTTCTTTTCGTGCAAAGAATTTAATAAACTATACATCATCCATTTTTCATGCAAAAAAATTTTTTATGAAAAAAATATATATACATCGTCTTTTTTTCAATTTTTTATGAAAAAATTTTATCGACTATAAATCGTCCGATTCGTGTGCAAATAATTATATAGACTATACATCGTCTATTTTAGATGCAAAAAATTAAATAGACTAACTATATATACAAAATTTAATGGACTATACATCGTCCATTTTTAAATTTAAAAAAAAAATTAAATTGACTATAATTCGTCCATTTCGTATCTAAAAAATTAAATGGACTATATACGTCGTCTTCTTTTCGTGCAAAGAATTTAATAAACTATACATCATCCATTTTTCATGCAAAAAATTTTTTTATGAAAAAAATATAATGGACTATACATCGTCTTTTTTTCAATTTTTTATGAAAAAATTTTATCGACTATAAATCGTCCGATTCGTGTGTAAATAATTATATAGACTATACATCGTCTATTTTAGATGCAAAAAATTAAATAGACTAACTATATATACAAAATTTAATGGACTATACATCGTCCATTTTTAAATTTAAAAAAAAATTAAATTGACTATAATTCGTCCATTTCGTATCTAAAAAATTAAATTGACTATATACGTCGTCTTCTTTTCGTGCAAAGAATTTAATAAACTATACATCATCCATTTTTCATGCAAAAAATTTTTTTATGAAAAAAATATAATGGACTATACATCGTCTTTTTTTCAATTTTTTTTGAAAAAATTTTATCGACTATAAATCGTCCGATTCGTGTGCAAATAATTATATAGACTATACATCGTCTATTTTAGATGCAAAAAATTAAATAGACTAACTATATATACAAAATTTAATGGACTATACATCGTCCATTTTTAAATTTAAAAAAAAATTAAATTGACTATAATTCGTCCATTTCGTATCTAAAAAATTAAATGGACTATATACGTCGTCTTCTTTTCGTGCAAAGAATTTAATAAACTATACATCATCCATTTTTCATGCAAAAAATTTTTTTATGAAAAAAATATAATGGACTATACATCGTCTTTTTTTCAATTTTTTATGAAAAAATTTTATCGACTATAAATCGTCCGATTCGTGTGCAAATAATTATATAGACTATACATCGTCTATTTTAGATGCAAAAAATTAAATAGACTAACTATATATACAAAATTTAATGGACTATACATCGTCCATTTTTAAATAAAAAAAAAAATTAAATTGACTATAATTCGTCCATTTCGTATCTAAAAAATTAAATGGACTATATACGTCGTCTTCTTTTCGTGCAAAGAATTTAATAAACTATACATCATCCATTTTTCATGCAAAAAATTTTTTTATGAAAAAAATATAATGGACTATTATACATCGTCTTTTTTTCAATTTTTTATGAAAAAATTTTATCGACTATAAATCGTCCGATTCGTGTGCAAATAATTGTATAGACTATACATCGGCTATTTTAGATGCAAAAAATTAAATAGACTAACTATATATACACAATTTAATGGACTATACATCGTCCATTTTTAAATTTAAAAAAAAAATTAAATTGACTATAATTCGTCCATTTCGTATCTGAAAAATTAAATGGACTATATACGTCGTCTTCTTTTCGTGCAAAGAATTTAATAAACTATACATCATCCATTTTTCATGCAAAAAATTTTTTTATGAAAAAAATATAATGGACTATACATCGTCTTTTTTTCAATTTTTTATGAAAAAATTTTATCGACTATAAATCGTCCGATTCGTGTGCAAATAATTATATAGACTATACATCGGCTATTTTAGATGCAAAAAATTAAATAGACTAACTATATATACAAAATTTAATGGACTATACATCGTCCATTTTTAAATTAAAAAAAAAAAATTAAATTGACTATAATTCGTCCATTTCGTATCTGAAAAATTAAATGGACTATATACGTCGTCTTCTTTTCGTGCAAAGAATTTAATAAACTATACATCATCCATTTTTCATGCAAAAAATTTTTTTATGAAAAAAATATAATGGACTATACATCGTCTTTTTTTCAATTTTTTATGAAAAAATTTTATCGACTATAAATCGTCCGATTCGTGTGCAAATAATTATATAGACTATACATCGTCTATTTTAGATGCAAAAAATTAAATAGACTAACTATATATACAAAATTTAATGGACTATACATCGTCCATTTTTAAATTAAAAAAAAAAAATTAAATTGACTATAATTCGTCCATTTCGTATCTAAAAAATTAAATGGACTATATACGTCGTCTTCTTTTCGTGCAAAGAATTTAATAAACTATACATCATCCATTTTTCATGCAAAAAATTTTTTTATGAAAAAAATATAATGGACTATACATCGTCTTTTTTTCAATTTTTTATGAAAAAATTTTATCGACTATAAATCGTCCGATTCGTGTGCAAATAATTATATAGACTATACATCGTCTATTTTAGATGCAAAAAATTAAATAGACTAACTATATATACAAAATTTAATGGACTATACATCGTCCATTTTTAAATTTAAAAAAAAAAATTAAATTGACTATAATTCGTCCATTTCGTATCTAAAAAATTAAATTGACTATATACGTCGTCTTCTTTTCGTGCAAAGAATTTAATAAACTATACATCATCCATTTTTCATGCAAAAAATTTTTTTATGAAAAAAATATAATGGACTATACATCGTCTTTTTTTCAATTTTTTATGAAAAAATTTTATCGACTATAAATCGTCCGATTCGTGTGCAAATAATTATATAGACTATACATCGTCTATTTTAGATGCAAAAAATTAAATAGACTAACTATATATACAAAATTTAATGGACTATACATCGTCCATTTTTAAATTAAAAAAAAAAATTAAATTGACTATAATTCGTCCATTTCGTATCTAAAAAATTAAATTGACTATATACGTCGTCTTCTTTTCGTGCAAAGAATTTAATAAACTATACATCATCCATTTTTCATGCAAAAAAATTTTTTATGAAAAAAATATAATGGACTATACATCGTCTTTTTTTCAATTTTTTATGAAAAAATTTTATCGACTATAAATTGTCCGATTCGTGTGCAAATAATTATATAGACTATACATCGGCTATTTTAGATGCAAAAAATTAAATAGACTAACTATATATACAAAATTTAATGGACTATACATCGTCCATTTTTAAATTTAAAAAAAAAATTAAATTGACTATAATTCGTCCATTTCGTATCTAAAAAATTAAATTGACTATATACGTCGTTTTCTTTTCGTGCAAAGAATTTAATAAACTATACATCATCCATTTTTCATGCAAAAAAATTTTTTATGAAAAAAATATAATGGACTATATCGTCTTTTTTTCAATTTTTTATGAAAAAATTTTATCGACTATAAATCGTCCGATTCGTGTGCAAATAATTATATAGACTATACATGGGCTATTTTAGATGCAAAAAATTAAATAGACTAACTATATATACAAAATTTAATGGACTATACATCGTCCATTTTTAAATTTAAAAAAAAAATTAAATTGACTATAATTCGTCCATTTCGTATCTAAAAAATTAAATTGACTATATACGTCGTCTTCTTTTCGTGCAAAGAATTTAATAAACTATACATCATCCATTTTTCATGCAAAAAAATTTTTTATGAAAAAAATATAATGGACTATACATCGTCTTTTTTTCAATTTTTTATGAAAAAATTTTATCGACTATAAATCGTCCGATTCGTGTGCAAATAATTATATAGACTATACATCGGCTATTTTAGATGCAAAAAATTAAATAGACTAACTATATATACAAAATTTAATGGACTATACATCGTCCATTTTTAAATTTAAAAAAAAAATTAAATTGACTATAATTCGTCCATTTCGTATCTAAAAAATTAAATGGACTATATACGTCGTCTTCTTTTCGTGCAAAGAATTTAATAAACTATACATCATCCATTTTTCATGCAAAAAATTTTTTTATGAAAAAAATATAATGGACTATACATCGTCTTTTTTTCAATTTTTTATGAAAAAATTTTATCGACTATAAATCGTCCGATTCGTGTGCAAATAATTATATAGACTATACATCGTCTATTTTAGATGCAAAAAATTAAATAGACTAACTATATATACAAAATTTAATGGACTATACATCGTCCATTTTTAAATTAAAAAAAAAATTAAATTGACTATAATTCGTCCATTTCGTATCTAAAAAATTAAATGGACTATATACGTCGTCTTCTTTTCGTGCAAAGAATTTAATAAACTATACATCATCCATTTTCCATGCAAAAAATTTTTTTATGAAAAAAATATAATGGACTATACATCGTCTTTTTTCAATTTTTTATGAAAAAATTTTATCGACTATAAATCGTCCGATTCGTGTGCAAATAATTATATAGACTATACATCGGCTATTTTAGATGCAAAAAATTAAATAGACTAACTATATATACACAATTTAATGGACTATACATCGTCCATTTTTAAATTTAAAAAAAAAATTAAATTGACTATAATTCGTCCATTTCGTATCTGAAAAATTAAATGGACTATATACGTCGTCTTCTTTTCGTGCAAAGAATTTAATAAACTATACATCATCCATTTTTCATGCAAAAAATTTTTTTATGAAAAAAATATAATGGACTATACATCGTCTTTTTTTCAATTTTTTATGAAAAAATTTTATCGACTATAAATCGTCCGATTCGTGTGCAAATAATTATATAGACTATACATCGTCTATTTTAGATGAAAAAAATTAAATAGACTAACTATATATACAAAATTTAATGGACTATACATCGTCCATTTTTAAATTTAAAAAAAAAATTAAATTGACTATAATTCGTCCATTTCGTATCTAAAAAATTAAATGGACTATATACGTCGTCTTCTTTTCGTGCAAAGAATTTAATAAACTATACATCATCCATTTTTCATGGAAAAAATTTTTTTATGAAAAAAATATAATGGACTATACACCGTCTTTTTTTCAATTTTTTATGAAAAAATTTTATCGACTATAAATCGTCCGATTCGTGTGCAAATAATTATATAGACTATACATCGTCTATTTTAGATGCAAAAAATTAAATAGACTAACTATATATACAAAATTTAATGGACTATACATCGTCCATTTTTAAATTTAAAAAAAAAATTAAATTGACTATAATTCGTCCATTTCGTATCTAAAAAATTAAATTGACTATATACGTCGTCTTCTTTTCGTGCAAAGAATTTAATAAACTATACATCATCCATTTTTCATGCAAAAAATTTTTTTATGAAAAAAATATAATGGACTATACATCGTCTTTTTTTCAATTTTTTATGAAAAAATTTTATCGACTATAAATCGTCCGATTCGTGTGCAAATAATTATATAGACTATACATCGGCTATTTTAGATGCAAAAAATTAAATAGACTAACTATATATACACAATTTAATGGACTATACATCGTCCATTTTTAAATTTAAAAAAAAAATTAAATTGACTATAATTCGTCCATTTCGTATCTGAAAAATTAAATGGACTATATACGTCGTCTTCTTTTCGTGCAAAGAATTTAATAAACTATACATCATCCATTTTTCATGCAAAAAATTTTTTTATGAAAGAAATATAATGGACTATACATCGTCTTTTTTTCAATTTTTTATGAAAAAATTTTATCGACTATAAATCGTCCGATTCGTGTGCAAATAATTATATAGACTATACATCGGCTATTTTAGATGCAAAAAATTAAATAGACTAACTATATATACAAAATTTAATGGACTATACATCGTCCATTTTTAAATTAAAAAAAAAAAATTAAATTGACTATAATTCGTCCATTTCGTATCTGAAAAATTAAATGGACTATATACGTCGTCTTCTTTTCGTGCAAAGAATTTAATAAACTATACATCATCCATTTTTCATGCAAAAAATTTTTTTATGAAAAAAATATAATGGACTATACATCGTCTTTTTTTCAATTTTTTATGAAAAAATTTTATCGACTATAAATCGTCCGATTCGTGTGCGAATAATTATATAGACTATACATCGTCTATTTTAGATGCAAAAAATTAAATAGACTAACTATATATACAAAATTTAATGGACTATACATCGTCCATTTTTAAATTAAAAAAAAAAATTAAATTGACTATAATTCGTCCATTTCGTATCTAAAAAATTAAATTGACTATATACGTCGTCTTCTTTTCGTGCAAAGAATTTAATAAACTATACATCATCCATTTTTCATGCAAAAAAATTTTTTATGAAAAAAATATAATGGACTATACATCGTCTTTTTTTCAATTTTTTATGAAAAAATTTTATCGACTATAAATCGTCCGATTCGTGTGCAAATAATTATATAGACTATACATCGGCTATTTTAGATGCAAAAAATTAAATAGACTAACTATATATACAAAATTTAATGGACTATACATCGTCCATTTTTAAATTAAAAAAAAAATTAAATTGACTATAATTCGTCCATTTCGTATCTAAAAAATTAAATTGACTATATACGTCGTCTTCTTTTCGTGCAAAGAATTTAATAAACTATACATCATCCATTTTTCATGCAAAAAATTTTTTTATGAAAAAAATATAATGGACTATACATCGTCTTTTTTTCAATTTTTTATGAAAAAATTTTATCGACTATAAATCGTCCGATTCGTGTGCAAATAATTATATAGACTATACATCGTCTATTTTAGATGCAAAAAATTAAATAGACTAACTATATATACAAAATTTAATGGACTATACATCGTCCATTTTTAAATTAAAAAAAAAAATTAAATTGACTATAATTCGTCCATTTCGTATCTAAAAAATTAAATTGACTATATACGTCGTCTTCTTTTCGTGCAAAGAATTTAATAAACTATACATCATCCATTTTTCATGCAAAAAATTTTTTTATGAAAAAAATATAATGGACTATATATACATCGTCTTTTTTTCAATTTTTTATGGAAAAATTTTATCGACTATAAATCGTCCGATTCGTGTGCAAATAATTATATAGACTATACATCGGCTATTTTAGATGCAAAAAATTAAATAGACTAACTATATATACAAAATTTAATGGACTATACATCGTCCATTTTTAAATTTAAAAAAAAAATTAAATTGACTATAATTCGTCCATTTCGTATCTAAAAAATTAAATGGACTATATACGTCGTCTTCTTTTCGTGCAAAGAATTTAATAAACTATACATCATCCATTTTTCATGCAAAAAATTTTTTTATGAAAAAAATATAATGGACTATATATACATCGTCTTTTTTTCAATTTTTTATGAAAAAATTTTATCGACTATAAATCGTCCGATTCGTGTGCAAATAATTATATAGACTATACATCGTCTATTTTAGATGCAAAAAATTAAATAGACTAACTATATATACAAAATTTAATGGACTATACATCGTCCATTTTTAAATTTAAAAAAAAAAATTAAATTGACTATAATTCGTCCATTTCGTATCTAAAAAATTAAATTGACTATATACGTCGTCTTCTTTTCGTGCAAAGAATTTAATAAACTATACATCATCCATTTTTCATGCAAAAAATTTTTTTATGAAAAAAATATAATGGACTATACATCGTCTTTTTTTCAATTTTTTATGAAAAAATTTTATCGACTATAAATCGTCCGATTCGTGTGCAAATAATTATATAGACTATACATCGTCTATTTTAGATGCAAAAAATTAAATAGACTAACTATATATACAAAATTTAATGGACTATACATCGTCCATTTTTAAATTAAAAAAAAAAATTAAATTGACTATAATTCGTCCATTTCGTATCTAAAAAATTAAATTGACTATATACGTCGTCTTCTTTTCGTGCAAAGAATTTAATAAACTATACATCATCCATTTTTCATGCAAAAAAATTTTTTATGAAAAAAATATAATGGACTATACATCGTCTTTTTTTCAATTTTTTATGAAAAAATTTTATCGACTATAAATTGTCCGATTCGTGTGCAAATAATTATATAGACTATACATCGGCTATTTTAGATGCAAAAAATTAAATAGACTAACTATATATACAAAATTTAATGGACTATACATCGTCCATTTTTAAATTTAAAAAAAAAATTAAATTGACTATAATTCGTCCATTTCGTATCTAAAAAATTAAATTGACTATATACGTCGTCTTCTTTTCGTGCAAAGAATTTAATAAACTATACATCATCCATTTTTCATGCAAAAAAATTTTTTATGAAAAAAATATAATGGACTATATCGTCTTTTTTTCAATTTTTTATGAAAAAATTTTATCGACTATAAATCGTCCGATTCGTGTGCAAATAATTATATAGACTATACATCGGCTATTTTAGATGCAAAAAATTAAATAGACTAACTATATATACAAAATTTAATGGACTATACATCGTCCATTTTTAAATTTAAAAAAAAAATTAAATTGACTATAATTCGTCCATTTCGTATCTAAAAAATTAAATTGACTATATACGTCGTCTTCTTTTCGTGCAAAGAATTTAATAAACTATACATCATCCATTTTTCATGCAAAAAAATTTTTTATGAAAAAAATATAATGGACTATACATCGTCTTTTTTTCAATTTTTTATGAAAAAATTTTATCGACTATAAATCGTCCGATTCGTGTGCAAATAATTATATAGACTATACATCGGCTATTTTAGATGCAAAAAATTAAATAGACTAACTATATATACAAAATTTAATGGACTATACATCGTCCATTTTTAAATTTAAAAAAAAAATTAAATTGACTATAATTCGTCCATTTCGTATCTAAAAAATTAAATTGACTATATACGTCGTCTTCTTTTCGTGCAAAGAATTTAATAAACTATACATCATCCATTTTTCATGCAAAAAAATTTTTTATGAAAAAAATATAATGGACTATACATCGTCTTTTTTTCAATTTTTTATGAAAAAATTTTATCGACTATAAATCGTCCGATTCGTGTGCAAATAATTATATAGACTATACATCGGCTATTTTAGATGCAAAAAATTAAATAGACTAACTATATATACAAAATTTAATGGACTATACATCGTCCATTTTTAAATTAAAAAAAAAATTAAATTGACTATAATTCGTCCATTTCGTATCTAAAAAATTAAATGGACTATATACGTCGTCTTCTTTTCGTGCAAAGAATTTAATAAACTATACATCATCCATTTTTCATGCAAAAAATTTTTTTATGAAAAAAATATAATGGACTATACATCGTCTTTTTTTCAATTTTTTATGAAAAAATTTTATCGACTATAAATCGTCCGATTCGTGTGCAAATAATTATATAGACTATACATCGGCTATTTTAGATGCAAAAAATTAAATAGACTAACTATATATACACAATTTAATGGACTATACATCGTCCATTTTTAAATTTAAAAAAAGAATTAAATTGACTATAATTCGTCCATTTCGTATCTGAAAAATTAAATGGACTATATACGTCGTCTTCTTTTCGTGCAAAGAATTTAATAAACTATACATCATCCATTTTTCATGCAAAAAATTTTTTTATGAAAAAAATATAATGGACTATACATCGTCTTTTTTTCAATTTTTTATGAAAAAATTTTATCGACTATAAATCGTCCGATTCGTGTGCAAATAATTATATAGACTATACATCATCCATTTTTCATGCAAAAAAATTTTTTATGAAAAAAATATAATGGACTATACATCGTCTTTTTTTCAATTTTTTATGAAAAAATTTTATCGACTATAAATCGTCCGATTCGTGTGCAAATAATTATATAGACTATACATCGTCTATTTTAGATGCAAAAAATTAAATAGACTAACTATATATACAAAATTTAATGGACTATACATCGTCCATTTTTAAATTTAAAAAAAAAATTAAATTGACTATAATTCGTCCATTTCGTATCTAAAAAATTAAATGGACTATATACGTCGTCTTCTTTTCGTGCAAAGAATTTAATAAACTATACATCATCCATTTTTCATGCAAAAAATTTTTTTATGAAAAAATTTTATCGACTATAAATCGTCCGATTCGTGTGCAAATAATTATATAGACTATACATCGTCTATTTTAGATGCAAAAAATTAAATAGACTAACTATATATACAAAATTTAATGGACTATACATCGTCCATTTTTAAATTTAAAAAAAAAAATTAAATTGACTATAATTCGTCCATTTCGTATCTAAAAAATTAAATTGACTATATACGTCGTCTTCTTTTCGTGCAAAGAATTTAATAAACTATACATCATCCATTTTTCATGCAAAAAATTTTTTTATGAAAAAAATATAATGGACTATACATCGTCTTTTTTTCAATTTTTTATGAAAAAATTTTATCGACTATAAATCGTCCGATTCGTGTGCAAATAATTATATAGACTATACATCGGCTATTTTAGATGCAAAAAATTAAATAGACTAACTATATATACAAAATTTAATGGACTATACATCGTCCATTTTTAAATTTAAAAAAAAAATTAAATTGACTATAATTCGTCCATTTCGTATCTAAAAATTAAATGGACTATATACGTCGTCTTCTTTTCGTGCAAAGAATTTAATAAACTATACATCATCCATTTTTCATGCAAAAAATTTTTTTATGAAAAAAATATAATGGACTATACATCGTCTTTTTTTCAATTTTTTATGAAAAAATTTTATCGACTATAAATCGTCCGATTCGTGTGCAAATAATTATATAGACTATACATCGTCTATTTTAGATGCAAAAAATTAAATAGACTAACTATATATACAAAATTTAATGGACTATACATCGTCCATTTTTAAATTTAAAAAAAAAATTAAATTGACTATAATTCGTCCATTTCGTATCTGAAAAATTAAATGGACTATATACGTCGTCTTCTTTTCGTGCAAAGAATTTAATAAACTATACATCATCCATTTTTCATGCAAACAATTTTTTTATGAAAAAAATATAATGGACTATACATCGTCTTTTTTTCAATTTTTTATGAAAAAATTTTATCGACTATAAATCGTCCGATTCGTGTGCAAATAATTATATAGACTATACATCGGCTATTTTAGATGCAAAAAATTAAATAGACTAACTATATATACAAAATTTAATGGACTATACATCGTCCATTTTGAAATTTAAAAAAAAAATTAAATTGACTATAATTCGTCCATTTCGTATCTAAAAAATTAAATTGACTATATACGTCGTCTTCTTTTCGTGCAAAGAATTTAATAAACTATACATCATCCATTTTTCATGCAAAAAAATTTTTTATGAAAAAAATATAATGGACTATACATCGTCTTTTTTTCAATTTTTTATGAAAAAATTTTATCGACTATAAATCGTCCGATTCGTGTGCAAATAATTATATAGACTATACATCGTCTATTTTAGATGCAAAAAATTAAATAGACTAACTATATATACAAAATTTAATGGACTATACATCGTCCATTTTTAAATAAAAAAAAAAATTAAATTGACTATAATTCGTCCATTTCGTATCTAAAAAATTAAATTGACTATATACGTCGTCTTCTTTTCGTGCAAAGAATTTAATAAACTATACATCATCCATTTTTCATGCCAAAAATTTTTTTATGAAAAAAATATAATGGACTATACATCGTCTTTTTTTCAATTTTTTATGAAAAAATTTTATCGACTATAAATCGTCCGATTCGTGTGCAAATAATTATATAGACTATACATCGGCTATTTTAGATGCAAAAAATTAAATAGACTAACTATATATACAAAATTTAATGGACTATACATCGTCCATTTTTAAATTTAAAAAAAAAATTAAATTGACTATAATTCGTCCATTTCGTATCTAAAAAATTAAATTGACTATATACGTCGTCTTCTTTTCGTGCAAAGAATTTAATAAACTATACATCATCCATTTTTCATGCAAAAAAATTTTTTATGAAAAAAATATAATGGACTATACATCGTCTTTTTTTCAATTTTTTATGAAAAAATTTTATCGACTATAAATCGTCCGATTCGTGTGCAAATAATTATATAGACTATACATCGTCTATTTTAGATGCAAAAAATTAAATAGACTAACTATATATACAAAATTTAATGGACTATACATCGTCCATTTTTAAATTAAAAAAAAAAATTAAATTGACTATAATTCGTCCATTTCTTATCTAAAAAATTAAATGGACTATATACGTCGTCTTCTTTTCGTGCAAAGAATTTAATAAACTATACATCATCCATTTTTCATGCAAAAAATTTTTTTATGAAAAAAATATAATGGACTATATATACATCGTCTTTTTTTCAATTTTTTATGAAAAAATTTTATCGACTATAAATCGTCCGATTCGTGTGCAAATAATTATATAGACTATACATCGGCTATTTTAGATGCAAAAAATTAAATAGACTAACTATATATACAAAATTTAATGGACTATACATCGTCCATTTTTAAATTTAAAAAAAAAAATTAAATTGACTATAATTCGTCCATTTCGTATCTGAAAAATTAAATGGACTATATACGTCGTCTTCTTTTCGTGCAAAGAATTTAATAAACTATACATCATCCATTTTTCATGCAAAAAATTTTTTTATGAAAAAAATATAATGGACTATACATCGTCTTTTTTTCAATTTTTTATGAAAAAATTTTATCGACTATAAATCGTCCGATTCGTGTGCAAATAATTATATAGACTATACATCGGCTATTTTAGATGCAAAAAATTAAATAGACTAACTATATATACAAAATTTAATGGACTATACATCGTCCACTTTTAAATTTAAAAAAAAAAATTAAATTGACTATAATTCGTCCATTTCGTATCTGAAAAATTAAATGGACTATATACGTCGTCTTCTTTTCGTGCAAAGAATTTAATAAACTATACATCATCCATTTTTCATGCAAAAAATTTTTTTATGAAAAAAATATAATGGACTATACATCGTCTTTTTTTCAATTTTTTATGAAAAAATTTTATCGACTATAAATCGTCCGATTCGTGTGCAAATAATTATATAGACTATACATCGTCTATTTTAGATGCAAAAAATTAAATAGACTAGCTATATATACAAAATTTAATGGACTATACATCGTCCATTTTTAAATTTAAAAAAAAAATTAAATTGACTATAATTCGTCCATTTCGTATCTAAAAAATTAAATGGACTATATACGTCGTCTTCTTTTCGTGCAAAGAATTTAATAAACTATACATCATCCATTTTTCATGCAAAAAATTTTCTTATGAAAAAAATATAATGGACTATACATCGTCTTTTTTTCAATTTTTTATGAAAAAGTTTTATCGACTATAAATCGTCCGATTCGTGTGCAAATAATTATATAGACTATACATCGTCTATTTTAGATGCAAAAAATTAAATAGACTAACTATATATACAAAATTTAATGGACTATACATCGTCCATTTTTAAATTTAAAAAAAAATTAAATTGACTATAATTCGTCCATTTCGTATCTAAAAAATTAAATTGACTATATACGTCGTCTTCTTTTCGTGCAAAGAATTTAATAAACTATACATCATCCATTTTTCATGCAAAAAATTTTTTTATGAAAAAAATATAATGGACTATACATCGTCTTTTTTTCAATTTTTTATGAAAAAATTTTATTGACTATAAATCGTCCAATTGGTGTGCAAATAATTATATAGACTATACATCGTCTATTTTAGATGCAAAAAATTAAATAGACTAACTATATATACAAAATTTAATGGACTATACATCGTCCATTTTTAAATTTAAAAAAAAAATTAAATTGACTATAATTCGTCCATTTCGTATCTAAAAAATTAAATGGACTATATACGTCGTCTTCTTTTCGTGCAAAGAATTTAATAAACTATACATCATCCATTTTTCATGCAAAAAATTTTTTTATGAAAAAAATATAATGGACTATACATCGTCTTTTTTCAATTTTTTATGAAAAAGTTTTATCGACTATAAATCGTCCGATTCGTGTGCAAATAATTATATAGACTATACATCGGCTATTTTAGATGCAAAAAATTAAATAGACTAACTATATATACAAAATTTAATGGACTATACATCGTCCATTTTTAAATTTAAAAAAAAAATTAAATTGACTATAATTCGTCCATTTCGTATCTAAAAAATTAAATGGACTATAAAAGTCGTCTTCTTTTCGTGCAAAGAATTTAATAAACTATACATCATCCATTTTTCATGCAAAAAATTTTTTTATGAAAAAAATATAATGGACTATACATCGTCTTTTTTTAAATTTTTTATGAAAAAATTTTATCGACTATAAATCGTCCGATTCGTGTGCAAATAATTATATAGACTATACATCGTCTATTTTAGATGCAAAAAATTAAATAGACTAACTATATATACAAAATTTAATGGACTATACATCGTCCATTTTTAAATTTAAAAAAAAAATTAAATTGACTATAATTCGTCCATTTCGTATCTGAAAAATTAAATGGACTATATACGTCGTCTTCTTTTCGTGCAAAGAATTTAATAAACTATACATCATCCATTTTTCATGCAAAAAATTTTTTTATGAAAAAAATATAATGGACTATACATCGTCTTTTTTTCAATTTTTTATGAAAAAATTTTATCGACTATAAATCGTCCGATTCGTGTGCAAATAATTATATAGACTATACATCGTCTATTTTAGATGCAAAAAATTAAATAGACTAACTATATATACAAAATTTAATGGACTATACATCGTCCATTTTTAAATTAAAAAAAAAAAATTAAATTGACTATAATTCGTCCATTTCGTATCTAAAAAATTAAATGGACTATATACGTCGTCTTCTTTTCGTGCAAAGAATTTAATAAACTATACATCATCCATTTTTCATGCAAAAAATTTTTTTATGAAAAAAATATAATGGACTATACATCGTCTTTTTTTCAATTTTTTATGAAAAAATTTTATTGACTATAAATCGTCCAATTCGTGTGCAAATAATTATATAGACTATACATCGTCTATTTTAGATGCAAAAAATTAAATAGACTAACTATATATACAAAATTTAATGGACTATACATCGTCCATTTTTAAATTTAAAAAAAAAATTAAATTAACTATAATTCGTCCATTTCGTATCTAAAAAATTAAATGGACTATATACGTCGTCTTCTTTTCGTGCAAAGAATTTAATAAACTATACATCATCCATTTTTCATGCAAAAAATTTTTTTATGAAAAAAATATAATGGACTATATATACATCGTCTTTTTTTCAATTTTTTATGAAAAAATTTTATCGACTATAAATCGTCCGATTCGTGTGCAAATAATTATATAGACTATACATCGTCTATTTTAGATGCAAAAAATTAAATAGACTAACTATATATACAAAATTTAATGGACTATACATCGTCCATTTTTAAATTAAAAAAAAAAATTAAATTGACTATAATTCGTCCATTTCGTATCTAAAAAATTAAATTGACTATATACGTCGTCTTCTTTTCGTGCAAAGAATTTAATAAACTATACATCATCCATTTTTCATGCAAAAAATTTTTTTATGAAAAAAATATAATGGACTATGCATCGTCTTTTTTTCAATTTTTTATGAAAAAATTTTATCGACTATAAATCGTCCGATTCGTGTGCAAATAATTATATAGACTATACATCGTCTATTTTAGATGCAAAAAATTAAATAGACTAACTATATATACAAAATTTAATGGACTATACATCGTCCATTTTTAAATTTAAAAAAAAAAATTAAATTGACTATAATTCGTCCATTTTGTATCTAAAAAATTAAATGGACTATATACGTCGTCTTCTTTTCGTGCAAAGAATTTAATAAACTATACATCATCCATTTTTCATGCAAAAAATTTTTTTATGAAAAAAATATAATGGACTATACATCGTCTTTTTTTAAATTTTTTATGAAAAAATTTTATCGACTATAAATCGTCCGATTCGTGTGCAAATAATTATATAGACTATACATCGTCTATTTTAGATGCAAAAAATTAAATAGACTAACTATATATACAAAATTTAATGGACTATACATCGTCCATTTTTAAATTTAAAAAAAAAATTAAATTGACTATAATTCGTCCATTTCGTATCTGAAAAATTAAATGGACTATATACGTCGTCTTCTTTTCGTGCAAAGAATTTAATAAACTATACATCATCCATTTTTCATGCAAAAAATTTTTTTATGAAAAAAATATAATGGACTATACATCGTCTTTTTTTCAATTTTTTATGAAAAAATTTTATCGACTATAAATCGTCCGATTCGTGTGCAAATAATTATATAGACTATACATCGTCTATTTTAGATGCAAAAAATTAAATAGACTAACTATATATACAAAATTTAATGGACTATACATCGTCCATTTTTAAATTAAAAAAAAAAAATTTAATTGACTATAATTCGTCCATTTCGTATCTAAAAAATTAAATGGACTATATACGTCGTCTTCTTTTCGTGCAAAGAATTTAATAAACTATACATCATCCATTTTTCATGCAAAAAATTTTTTTATGAAAAAAATATAATGGACTATACATCGTCTTTTTTTCAATTTTTTATGAAAAAATTTTATTGACTATAAATCGTCCAATTCGTGTGCAAATAATTATATATATATAAATATTTATATATAAATAATTATAAAATATAATGGACTATACATCGTCTTTTTTTCAATTTTTTATGAAAAAGTTTTATCGACTATAAATCGTCCGATTCGTGTGCAAATAATTATATAGACTATACATCGGCTATTTTAGATGCAAAAAATTAAATAGACTAACTATATATACAAAATTTAATGGACTATACATCGTCCATTTTTAAATTTAAAAAAAAAATTAAATTGACTATAATTCGTCCATTTCGTATCTAAAAAATTATATGGACTATATACGTCGTCTTCTTTTCGTGCAAAGAATTTAATAAACTATACATCATCCATTTTTCATGCAAAAAATTTTTTTATGAAAAAAATATAATGGACTATACATCGTCTTTTTTTAAATTTTTTATGAAAAAATTTTATCGACTATAAATCGTCCGATTCGTGTGCAAATAATTATATAGACTATACATCGTCTATTTTAGATGCAAAAAATTAAATAGACTAACTATATATACAAAATTTAATGGACTATACATCGTCCATTTTTAAATTAAAAAAAAAAATTAAATTGACTATAATTCGTCCATATCGTATCTGAAAAATTAAATGGACTATATACGTCGTCTTCTTTTCGTGCAAAGAATTTAATAAACTATACATCATCCATTTTTCATGCAAAAAATTTTTTTATGAAAAAAATATAATGGACTATACATCGTCTTTTTTTCAATTTTTTATGAAAAAATTTTATCGACTATAAATCGTCCGATTCGTGTGCAAATAATTATATAGACTATACATCGTTTATTTTAGATGCAAAAAATTAAATAGACTAACTATATATACAAAATTTAATGGACTATACATCGTCCATTTTTAAATTAAAAAAAAAATTAAATTGACTATAATTCGTCCATTTCGTATCTAAAAAATTAAATGGACTATATACGTCGTCTTCTTTTCGTGCAAAGAATTTAATAAACTATACATCATCCATTTTTCATGCAAAAAATTTTTTTATGAAAAAAATATAATGGACTATACATCGTCTTTTTTTCAATTTTTTATGAAAAAATTTTATTGACTATAAATCGTCCAATTCGTGTGCAAATAATTATATAGACTATACATCGTCTATTTTAGATGCAAAAAATTAAATAGACTAACTATATATACAAAATTTAATGGACTATACATCGTCCATTTTTAAATTTAAAAAAAAAATTAAATTAACTATAATTCGTCCATTTCGTATCTAAAAAATTAAATGGACTATATACGTCGTCTTCTTTTCGTGCAAAGAATTTAATAAACTATACATCATCCATTTTTCATGCAAAAAATTTTTTTATGAAAAAAATATAATGGACTATATATACATCGTCTTTTTTTCAATTTTTTATGAAAAAATTTTATCGACTATAAATCGTCCGATTCGTGTGCAAATAATTATATAGACTATACATCGTCTATTTTAGATGCAAAAAATTAAATAGACTAACTATATATACAAAATTTAATGGACTATACATCGTCCATTTTTAAATTAAAAAAAAAAATTAAATTGACTATAATTCGTCCATTTCGTATCTAAAAAATTAAATTGACTATATACGTCGTCTTCTTTTCGTGCAAAGAATTTAATAAACTATACATCATCCATTTTTCATGCAAAAATTTTTTTTATGAAAAAAATATAATGGACTATACATCGTCTTTTTTTCAATTTTTTATGAAAAAATTTTATCGACTATAAATCGTCCGATTCGTGTGCAAATAATTATATAGACTATACATCGTCTATTTTAGATGCAAAAAATTAAATAGACTAACTATATATACAAAATTTAATGGACTATACATCGTCCATTTTTAAATTTAAAAAAAAAAATTAAATTGACTATAATTCGTCCATTTTGTATCTAAAAAATTAAATGGACTATATACGTCGTCTTCTTTTCGTGCAAAGAATTTAATAAACTATACATCATCCATTTTTCATGCAAAAAATTTTTTTATGATGTCATGTGCAGCTGGTGTAAACACAGCACAGTGCGGCCGATAAAGCAGTACTCACAGCTGATAGCTGATAAATTTCGCGCCAGCTGTGAGTACATGCAAAGGTAAATAAGAAAAAAAAAAAAAAGGTAAATAAGAAAAAGTAAATAAAGTAGATATTAAATACACCGTATGGTGGAAAGGAACGGCTCCTCTTCCAATAAGGCGGTTCTTCTGACGGTGCTGGATGGACGCTGTAAAAATAAAATTTTCAATCTTAGACTTACTGTGAGACGGTGCACAAGTGAAGTGGTGAAGAAAAAAGGTGTTGTGGTTTTTTTTTTATATCTTTTTATTTTCTGTGATATATATTTGAACACTTAACACACACGTATGCTTATTCTAAGTTTTAACATGAAAATAAAGTGAAATCAAACTCTAACAGAAATACTTAAAATAAAGAAAATAAATAAAAACTCAAATGTGATTTATACACAGACATACATTTAATTAAAGTTTCTATTAATGTAAACATGTTTCCTTAAAAAAACAAACAAACATTAAAATCAATAAAATTAAACAACAACAACAACAACAAAAAAACTATACAATCAAAACGCTGAGAAATAAAAAAAAAAAAATAAACAAACATTATAATTTATGCAAAAGAAAACTGCAATTTTAAAACAAAAGAAAACCCACACCCGATAACACACCGAAGCCACTCACGTAAAAAGCCAATACCGTGCATTACAGCCATAACTGGGGGAGGGAGCTTATCCAGCATCGTACATCAGCCGGAGGAAGTCAAACCGCCAACGCCCAGGTTACGCAAAATAGAAGCAAAAAGGAAAAAATTGTAAGACGGTTAAATTTTTTTATTATTTAAGTGCCTTAAATTTCAAACGATATGTTGTAGTTTTTTTTTTAATTCCTTTTTAAATATATATTCCCTTTTTCTTTTCAATACAATTACACTAAATTTGTTCCATACTTAAAATTACATATATACCTTTATATTTTGTTTTTGGGGGAAAAACCTTAACCGTAAAGGTCAATCCTTTTGCCCAACTTGAGGCAAAAGTGCGCGTACAGCAGAACACTATTTTGAGCTCAAACTAGGGTAGCTCCGCGTAAGGGTTTCGTTAGCCCGCGGTTTAGGCGTGGTTTTTTTTCCAACAGAAAATTGAAGTTAGTAATTTGATGTAAAATTTGAATTAGTTTTTTTAAGTGATTTATTGTTTTTAATGAATACAACCTTTGTTAAATAAACATGTCACAGACATTTGTATTTTATATATGAAATTTCGCGCTTCCATATAATGGACTAATTTCATAAAGAGAGGAGGTGAGTAAGGAGTAATCTGTAGCAAGGGCTAATTGTGTTGGGACGTCTATCGAAACACTTAAGAGATGTCATGGTAGGGTGGGTAGAGAGCCTGGCACAATATCAGCCAGGCCATCCTGCGAAAATGACGGATATTAAGGAGAGACAGGATAAAAAGGTGTTTGCTTCGGGCCTCATACCTTTTTTTATTTTAATTTTTATGTCTAGAGCTGGTATGATTTTTTTGTCAATGTCGTAGGCAGCAGGAAACACCAGATTGGCTGGCAAGAACTCCACCCAAGACGGCGAGCCCTAGCCGGTGCATACGCCAGCATACCAGCGCTGCCAACAATCTGGCCACTCGAATATAATGTGTTTGTTTTGTCTATCAAACAGCTGCTTGCTTTATACAACACCTGACGACATTACAAAAAATGGCGCCCAACGTGGGGCCCGAAGCAAGCAAGCTTGGAGTGTTTTAGTCTTGATATCTTTGATTGTCATTGCGTGAGGCGTAAGACCAGTTAGGTAATACAAGAGTCCTTAACTGATAGCGACGAAATCACGCAAAAGACCTAAGTATATCATTGTCCACAACGTTCGCAAATGTGTAAGTCCCGATTGTCAGACTAAAAAGTTTGAATCGCGTTGCGACATATTTGAGAGGGAAATGGCTATGATGTTATTTTGGGAAAAAAGTAAAAGTACCTACGTCTATATACATACATACATATACAACATCTTTATATTAAACATAGTTTCCAGTGCTTCTGAAGTCTTAAAAAGAAAGGAAAATGTTTCATTTTTTTGCATAACTGTAGGAAAATTCCTTTAGTCCAGTTTTTTTTATTTAATATACATACATTTTTTTTTTTATGTTTCCAAGAAATGGTATTCTATTTTCCACTAACGGTTTTTATTTTTTTTATTTTTTCATTATTACTTATAAATAGCAGTTTTCATTTAACGGACCATAAATATTTAATTTGCAATAAATATTTGTGCGGTTTCCTTTTTTTTTTATTTTAAAAAGGGAAAATGGAATACTTAATAAAATACATACAATTAATTATATAAGGAATTTTGCTACAAATTATGTCTATAAAACAAAGCTACAAATTTTTTTTTTAATTGCGCGTAAGCATTGGAAAACTAAATTTTATTAATGTTGTGTATAGACTGGGCCTAATTAATCAGTTAATATCAAAATTGTCCAAACGTTATCTTCGACATTTGTCTAAGTCGTTGTTTGTCCTGTAATTAAAGAGCTAATCGCTCGCGTTATGGTTGCACACGATTAATACAGGTGTTGTTGGACAGGACTAATTAGGCAATCAATACTGAACATTCTAAGCGAAGTACCTCCTGAAAAAGCGAAGAAATTCGTCTTTGTGACCGTTATTTTAGCAGGATGTTAAAAATACAAATGTCCTTTGCTGCAGATTCCCTGAAAACCACCACTCGTATACAGAAGCGTATATAAATTGTCTGTTGAACAGTTCTAACATAGGATTGTCCATATCCAGTTGAAAATTATTACTGGAATATTTTTTTTACTTGCATATTGGCTTTTGAACTTTTTGCTTATTTGGCGATTAGAATTATTTAGATTTTGATATCATATTTGAATTTTTTTTCTTAGTGAATTTGTTTTATTGAATTTTTTTTTTATATTGAATTTTTTTGTTATTTACTGAATTTTTTTTTTATTTTTATTTTTGCATATATACCTTTTTCTATTCATAAGAATATATATACTCTTTTAGTTTTATATTTTTGGTTTTTTTATTTTTC
The DNA here is from genome assembly GCA_944452675.1 of Tachina lurida. Classification (NCBI taxonomy): domain Eukaryota; kingdom Metazoa; phylum Arthropoda; class Insecta; order Diptera; family Tachinidae; genus Tachina; species Tachina lurida. The sequence continues at coordinate 89,386,344 of OX101755.1, forward strand.
TTTATATGTAAAAGGTAGAATAATAACTACATTTTACATTTTTTTTTAGTTAGCATTAATTTTTTTATATATTTTCTTATTGTATGATTTAATTTTTTTGGGTTAATTTCATTTATTATTACCTCACGGTTGGCATTTGAATTTTCGTTTTTTTTCGCTATATTTTAAATTGGAATTTGTTTAAAATTTTTTTTTTTGCGTCATTACTCGATTTTTGAGCATTTTTCCTCATATTTGATTTTTTTAATGGTAATTACCCGTCGCATGAGTAAATTAATAGTCGATTCTAACAATATGTCGACTACTACGCCCAACTCGACAATTACAGATACTATCACTACAGTGTCTGCAGCTGCAACAGCAAATCCAGCACTACCAGTAGCGACTGCAACAACATACGTCACGTTGCATGATCCACTACTGGTGACAACTTATTCTGACTGCCCAAACTTATCCACTGTTTCTGAAAGGCCTGATCGTGTACTCGATTCCCCAGCTTTCAATAGTACCGCGGCTCAAGATGACCACGATGGGACAGGAATCAGTCCCAGGAATGCAACTCCTTTAGATGTCGGGAGTATTCAAAGAGTTGTAGAAGCGTCTGTTGGAATGTGTCAGTCCAGATGGCTAAGGGAGGTGGATTTGAAAATTCAAAATGCCCTGAGGGAAGTTAAAGATGCGATGGTAGCAGCTGCAACACGTCAAGGAGGCTCTGCCCAAGCGTCGTTTGTAGGTAACAGCAGTAGTCCTGCTCAGGAGCAAATAACTTATTCCCAGCCACCAGTTGGTTCCCGGCCTTCTGCAGTGACTGGGCAAGCACACATGACACAAACACGAATAAATACGTATACACAAGTGCCTTCGTCTATGCCACCGTTAGTTCCAGCACCAGGAGCTAGAACAGCAGCAAATGGCGTGAGATGGGAAGCCGAGCCACCACAGGGGGCTCAGCAACCCACTCGCTATCAACAGCAACAACCACAACAACAGCACTATGAATTACCACCTCTAAATGGGTGGCCAGAATTACCTACTACTCGTCGGCAGGGGGTCGATAATTTTCGTCCACAGGCTGCTCATACACAACCAGCATTTAGAGCTCAGCCGTCTTATCAAATTGGTCCTGAGGACAGGGGTCGGCCAGGGGGCTATCCACAGCATAGAGCGCCAGGGGGCGATAGGTTTTACCCCAATATGACACAACCAGCCTATCCACCGCAGGGGTGGGACAATCCAAATTTTCGGCCGGATTCACGATATCCATTGACGGGGTCAGGCACAGGGTATGGGTTAGGTGACCAAGTCAATTTGTCTAAATGGGGACTAAAGTTCGATGGCACTACTAAATCGATGAGCGCCGAAGACTTTATTTTCCGGGTTGATATATTGCGGCAAGACTATAACGTGTCTTTTAATGATCTACGCCGAAGTTTCCATCTACTCTTGGAGGGCCAAGCCTTGGACTGGTTCTGGACTCTCCGGAAGATGAATCCAGTCCAAACTTGGGAGGAACTGGTAAATGCCTTTCTGACCCAGTATCGGAGGTACGAAAGTGATTTCCAGTTGCAGAAAAAAATTATGGATAGAAGGCAGGGTCCTCAGGAGTCGTTTGAAGATTTTTACAACGCCGTATTGCGGCTGAGAAATCAGCAGCGGTCCCCATATTCAGAAAGGGACTTAGTTGAAATCATGAGGAGTAATTTGAAACCCTCAATGGCCCAGCTATTGTTCTCGGTAAAGGTGGAGGGGCTTAACGATTTTTGCCAGCAGGCCAAAAGGGCAGAGAGCCTCATTTATAGTCAAAGGTCACAGTATCAACAGCGTCAGTACGTGGCACCACGAGTGCATGAGCTGGATTTGGAGCAGGAGCTACCTAGCGAGGAATTGGGAATCGAAGCGGTATCCACGGCAAGCAAAATTACCTGCTGGAATTGTTCGCAGGCAGGACATGGTTTCAAGGAGTGCCCGATTCCCATTCGCAGGATTTTCTGCTTCAAATGTGGCCATGTGGACGTGGTGACCCCAAAATGCCCTAGGTGTCAGGGAAACCTGTCGCGGAACCCGTCTCAGACTGGGGGGACGCGGTCGACCGCGGTTTAGAGCCAGAATTGGAAACTGCAATGCACCCAGTCACACTTATGCAACAGAAAATTAAAATTTTAAAAAATCAAAACAGACACCATAATACAGAAATAACTTTGCCCAGACTTAGAGAACTAAAACCATTACATGTTAGACTAGCTGAATACAAAGAGGCGAAAGAGCGTATTTTCGGGAAAGTTTCAAAAAGAATAAAGAAAGCTCGGGAGCGGTACAAAATCCGAAAACGTATCAGGCTTGAAATTTCATCGGCAGCTTTGTACGAGGGTAGGGATACTAGAATATACTCTAGAATCTCTATCAACGGCCATGAAATAGAGGGTCTGGTGGACAGCGGCGCTACAGTGACGTGCTTGGGCCGCAACTGTCTTGAATTAGTGGAAAGGGCTGGACTCAAAATCCATAGTTTTTCCACTGATATTAGGACAGCTGATGGTACTAGGCATCCCATTGTAGGGCGCGTGCGTGCGGACGTTAAGTTTGGCCAGAACACGCAGGTCATAACGTTCTATTTAGTTCCTACTCTGAATCGTGAGCTATTCTTGGGGATCGATTTCATGAAGGCTTTTAAATTATTTGCCAACCTAGATAGTCTTACGACAAACGGAATTAGTCTTGGTGAAGAGACAGAAAGTCCTCTAAGTGTCGTGACTCATGCCTTGACCGCTGAACAGCAACTAAATTTAGATTTTGTCATTTCGATGTTCCCCTGCTATACAAAAGAAGGCTTAGGCCAGACAGATTTGGAAATGCATACGATAGATACTCGTGATGCAACCCCAGTGAAAGATAGACATTATCCTGTCTCCCCGGCTGTACAAAAACTTATGTTCGCGGAGTTAGATAGGATGCTTGATCTCGGCGTCATTGAGCGTAGTGAGAGTCCTTGGAGCCATCCGGTTACTCTAGTCCGAAAGGGCGAAAAGAACCGTTTGTGCTTAGACGCTCGCAAGCTCAATGCGCTGACGGTCAAGGATGCCTATCCTCTGCCGCACATTGAGGGTTTGTTAAGTCGGCTTGGAGACACGATATACATATCTAGTGTCGACCTTAAAGACGCTTTCTGGCAGATACCACTAGAGTTATCTAGTAGGGAGAAAACTGCATTCACGGTGCCTGGACGACCACTTTATCATTTTACGGTCATGCCATTTGGGTTGTGTAATGCGGCCCAAAGGTTGTGCCGTTTAATGGATAAAGTGATCCCTGCGGCAATACGTGATAGAGTTTTCGTCTATCTAGATGACCTTTTGATAGTATCTCCAGATTTCGAGACACACCTGGAGTTGTTGTCACGCGTAGCTATCTATTTAAAGAAAGCAGGTTTGACCATTAATGTGGGAAAATCTAAATTTTGTTTCAAGGAGTTAAGATACTTAGGGTACATAGTAGGAGGTGGCAAATTAAAGCCTGATCCGGCCAAAGTGGAAACCATTACTCGATTTGCGTACCCTAAAACGGCTAAGCAAGTGCGGAGCTTCATGGGAGCAGCAGGCTGGTATAGAAAATTTATACCAGACTATGCCTCCATTGCAGCCCCAATCTTTGAGACGCTGAAGAAGGGGAAACAATTCAAGTTTTCGGAGGAAGCCAAGGTCGCGTTTGATCGACTCAAGGATGCTCTGATTACGAGCCCAATTCTTAATCACCCAGATTTCTCCAGACATTTTTACGTACAATGTGACGCGTCAGATGTAGGAGTTGGGGCGGTGCTGTTTCAGAAAGACGATTCTGAAGGAGAACACCCCATCGCCTACTTCTCTCACAAGCTGACGAAGGCGCAGAAAAATTATTCAGTCACTGAACGTGAATGTCTGGCGGTGGTCCTGGCGATTAAGAAATTTAGGCCCTATATAGAACTTATGCCCTTCTCCGTGATAACAGATCACAGTAGTCTGAAGTGGCTTATGTCACATAAAGACCTCAGTGGTCGGTTAGCACGGTGGAGTCTACATCTCCAAGCATATGATTTCGCCATCGAGCATAGGCAGGGGAAACAAAACGTAGTACCCGATACCCTATCTCGGTATGATATGGAGGAAGTCTCGGCAGATGTAGGAGGACTGGTCGACCTCGACTCAAGTGCGTTTAGGTCGGACGATTATTTAGCACTTGTTTCTACCGTAGAAGCAAATGCTGAGAGGTTGCCTGACTTAAAAGTAGTTGAGGGGTTTGTATACAAACGAGTACGACCTTATGATGGCGTAGTCATAAATGAGGATTTCTCATGGAAATTATGGGTGCCTCAGGAATTGACTAAGACCATCATCGAAAAGTCACACAACGCACCGCAAGCTTGTCACGGAGGCGTGGGAAAGACTCTTTGCCGAATCAAAGAATACTTTTATTGGCCAAACCTAAGCGTTCAAGTTCGCGATTTCGTGGTGAACTGTCGCGTTTGCAAAGAATCGAAGCCGGCTAATAAAACGTTACGTCCACCCTTTGGAGCGGAAACCGTAAGCGAGAGACCTTTCCAACGTATTTTTATAGATTTTCTCGGCCCTTATCCGCGCTCGAAAAACGGAAATTGTTTTATCTTTATTGTGCTAGACCATTTGTCCAAATTTGTATTGCTTAAGGCTATGCCCAAAGCTAGTGCTAAAAACGTAATCAAATTCTTGATTAGTGAAGTATTTCACAAATTTGGAACACCTGAGACAATCGTGTCGGACAATGGCAAGCAGTTCGTCAGTAAAGAGTTCGCAGATTTAACACGGAATTTCGGAATTAAGCATACTCGAACGGCAACACATTCACCCCAGGCCAACGCATCCGAGCGGGTTAACCAATCCATCTTAGCGGCAGTACGTTCATACCTTCAAAACGATCATTCTGATTGGGATAAGAATTTATCCGAAGTAGAATTTTCGTTGAGATCGTCGGTACATAACACAATTGGAGTTACCCCGTATTTTGCCCTGTTCGGTATGAATATGGTTGGCCATGGTAGCGTTTATGGGTTGGCCAGGAAGTTGAAATGTGTCGCGGAGCCCGAGTTAGAAATCGCACCAGCGGATAAAATGTCGCTAATACGACACAGAATACGCGAAAATTTACATCGAGCTTATTTAAGAAATGAGAAAATATATAATACTCGTTGCCGTGAAGTAAAGTTTGTCCCGGGACAAGAAGTGTTTCGCCGTAATTTTCAACAGAGCGATTTTAAGTCTGGTTTTAATGCAAAGCTTGCAAGGAAATTTCTAAAATGTCGAATCGTTAAACCTATAGGAAAATGTCTTTATGAAGTGGAAGACCTACAAGGAAAGTCACTGGGGGTATTTCACGCCAAGGATTTGAAACAGTAGCTTCAAATACCTTGGTGGTTTTAGTCCCAGCCTTTCGAGCTTCAACGCCTGAGTCACTCAGGAGTCCAGCGAAAAGAATAGAGTGCTTTTGCAAAAATCTCATCGTATTCAAAAGTATGTACGTGTGTAAATATACATATGCCTTATAAATATTTTTTTATCATAATTTTTTTTTGTTTAAATTTTGTTTCTTTTTTACCTACAGATGCCTGAAATGGTGTAAAAGCGTATTTCAATTGTCGGTATGATTTAGTCAGTTTGACATTTTTTTTTATCACTTTTTGTCATTGTAAATTTATACAAATGGCTACATATGAATGGATACATTTAAATTTCTTGTACTACTTTTTCACATTTTAGTCACAACCAAAACGCTTTCGTTCTGAAACTATTACCATGTGGTAACAGTCACTAAGCTATTGATGCGTCTCCATATGTCCTATTGAAACTATGACATTAAGGACTAGGAAACCTTAGTCATCTAGCCTAGTAACGTGTAATTCAGCCCGCCTTATAGCAAGTTGAGACTATATACATAATTTTTTTTGTAAAATGTTTCGCACAGAAACATAATACGTTTGATTTTTGTAACACAAAAAAAAAGAGTTATGTATGTACATTTATATGTATATTCATTTGTTTTTTTTTAATGTCACCAAATAGCCGACAATGAAATACTTTTAGACCAAGACAATTGGACTGTGGGAAGAAAGATCACGAATTAAGCAAGAAGTTTGCTAAGCTACCGACTGGAAAAGAGTGAAAAGTCCTAACTAATTTTGGGCCACGGAATAGTCATTTCTACTGCATATGTCTAGCGACATATACGTACGTATTCTATCTAAATGTCCCGAGTGTATTACTTAAAAACTAAACATACCTAAATACAAATTTCTTCATTTTTTTTTATAACTAACACTCACCGATTCCTGTCGTTGCACAAAGCCCATAGTAGAGTAGTCCCGTTGCTTTGTGAACATCTTTAGGCGAAGCAGCTGCATTTATAAAGTTTATCTGAAAGAGAGAAAAGACTTTAGTATGTGGAATTAAATTTTTATAGCACCCACTCACTCAGGTACCTTGCTTCCGAATGGCTATGTCCCTCAAGTCGTCACACTTGTTTCGTCGTCTTCCTGTGAAAGAAAAAGTATTAATTAAAGAAATAATGAATTTCGTATAAGGAATGTAGGGGGTATTATTCGCCAAAATTAAATTTTTTGGTGGTCTTAGTCCCTACATCTCCTTCAGTCAAGGCTGAGTCAGTTTTGTTTACTTACCAGTAATCCTAAGAGACACCAGGCATAGGAGACAAATTTTCCACTTGCAATTGCGTCATCTGGCAAGTAAATCCCACTTCAAAAAGGGACCTGTAAAAGAACGATTGTTAAATTTTTTTATATTACACAATATGGCAAATTTTTTTATGCAATTCAGTTTTCTTTTGTAATGGAATAGATTCCATTAGCTATTTTTAGAGCCTTTAAACGACTATTTTCAATAATAATTACCTTTGTTAGAGGCGACCAGTTGTCGGCGGCAAACCGAACGGCGCCGGAGTGTAGGTACAAAAACTACTGAGACATACATACATACCTATGAATGAAGTTGTTTAAGCGCAAAATAGGTTATAAATTAGATGTTTCCACTTACCTGTGTCCATAAATAGCCATGCTGAAAGGTCCCATATACCAGGGGAAACCAACTGGAAATATGTCCATCGCCCAGCACCATGGTTGTTTCCACCGTATTTTAAAGCTGAAAAGAAACAAAATATTTTATCAGAATACATAAGTGTATACACATACATACTATAATACCTATTTTTCATATATATTTTTTTTTAACATATTTTATACAATTTTTTTTTAAATTTAATTAAAATTTACTTACCTATAGAATCGCCATCTTCCTTCGTAGCTTCGTAGTAAAAGTTGGTAAACGTGTGTGACATTCATTCATGGTTGTCCATTCGTGTATTCTTTTGTGCTACCAGTTCGAAACTTATTTGTCACAAACAGAGTTACCGTGAGGTTAGGGCTACCAGCGTGTTGTTGATTGGCATGATTTTTTTTTATGATTTTTTCCGCATGAGTTTTTCGTATGATTTTTTTTATTTTTTTTGTTTTGCTAGCTGCACGTTCCCTCCCATTCTTGGTCCACAAGGGGACTACAGAATTGTTGGGTTTTGTCATGTGCAGCTGGTGTAAACACAGCACAGTGCGGCCGATAAAGCAGTACTCACAGCTGATAGCTGATAAATTTCGCGCCAGCTGTGAGTACATGCAAAGGTAAATAAGAAAAAAAAAAAAAAGGTAAATAAGAAAAAGTAAATAAAGTAGATATTAAATACACCGTATGGTGGAAAGGAACGGCTCCTCTTCCAATAAGGCGGTTCTTCTGACGGTGCTGGATGGACGCTGTAAAAATAAAATTTTCAATCTTAGACTTACTGTGAGACGGTGCACAAGTGAAGTGGTGAAGAAAAAAGGTGTTGTGGTTTTTTTTTTATATCTTTTTATTTTCTGTGATATATATTTGAACACTTAACACACACGTATGCTTATTCTAAGTTTTAACATGAAAATAAAGTGAAATCAAACTCTAACAGAAATACTTAAAATAAAGAAAATAAATAAAAACTCAAATGTGATTTATACACAGACATACATTTAATTAAAGTTTCTATTAATGTAAACATGTTTCCTTAAAAAAACAAACAAACATTAAAATCAATAAAATTAAACAACAACAACAACAACAAAAAAACTATACAATCAAAACGCTGAGAAATAAAAAAAAAAAAATAAACAAACATTATAATTTATGCAAAAGAAAACTGCAATTTTAAAACAAAAGAAAACCCACACCCGATAACACACCGAAGCCACTCACGTAAAAAGCCAATACCGTGCATTACAGCCATAACTGGGGGAGGGAGCTTATCCAGCATCGTACATCAGCCGGAGGAAGTCAAACCGCCAACGCCCAGGTTACGCAAAATAGAAGCAAAAAGGAAAAAATTGTAAGACGGTTAAATTTTTTTATTATTTAAGTGCCTTAAATTTCAAACGATATGTTGTAGTTTTTTTTTTAATTCCTTTTTAAATATATATTCCCTTTTTCTTTTCAATACAATTACACTAAATTTGTTCCATACTTAAAATTACATATATACCTTTATATTTTGTTTTTGGGGGAAAAACCTTAACCGTAAAGGTCAATCCTTTTGCCCAACTTGAGGCAAAAGTGCGCGTACAGCAGAACACTATTTTGAGCTCAAACTAGGGTAGCTCCGCGTAAGGGTTTCGTTAGCCCGCGGTTTAGGCGTGGTTTTTTTTCCAACAGAAAATTGAAGTTAGTAATTTGATGTAAAATTTGAATTAGTTTTTTTAAGTGATTTATTGTTTTTAATGAATACAACCTTTGTTAAATAAACATGTCACAGACATTTGTATTTTATATATGAAATTTCGCGCTTCCATATAATGGACTAATTTCATAAAGAGAGGAGGTGAGTAAGGAGTAATCTGTAGCAAGGGCTAATTGTGTTGGGACGTCTATCGAAACACTTAAGAGATGTCATGGTAGGGTGGGTAGAGAGCCTGGCACAATATCAGCCAGGCCATCCTGCGAAAATGACGGATATTAAGGAGAGACAGGATAAAAAGGTGTTTGCTTCGGGCCTCATACCTTTTTTTATTTTAATTTTTATGTCTAGAGCTGGTATGATTTTTTTGTCAATGTCGTAGGCAGCAGGAAACACCAGATTGGCTGGCAAGAACTCCACCCAAGACGGCGAGCCCTAGCCGGTGCATACGCCAGCATACCAGCGCTGCCAACAATCTGGCCACTCGAATATAATGTGTTTGTTTTGTCTATCAAACAGCTGCTTGCTTTATACAACACCTGACGACATTACAATGAAAAAAATATAATGGACTATACATCGTCTTTTTTTCAATTTTTTATGAAAAAATTTTATCGACTATAAATCGTCCGATTCGTGTGCAAATAATTATATAGACTATACATCGTCTATTTTAGATGCAAAAAATTAAATAGACTAACTATATATACAAAATTTAATGGACTATACATCGTCCATTTTTAAATTTAAAAAAAAAATTAAATTGACTATAATTCGTGCATTTCGTATCTGAAAAATTAAATGGACTATATACGTCGTCTTCTTTTCGTGCAAAGAATTTAATAAACTATACATCATCCATTTTTCATGCAAAAAATTTTTTTATGAAAAAAATATAATGGACTATACATCGTCTTTTTTTCAATTTTTTATGAAAAAATTTTATCGACTATAAATCGTCCGATTCGTGTGCAAATAATTATATAGACTATACATCGTCTATTTTAGATGCAAAAAATTAAATAGACTAACTATATATACAAAATTTAATGGACTATACATCGTCCATTTTTAAATTAAAAAAAAAAAAATTAAATTGACTATAATTCGTCCATTTCGTATCTAAAAAATTAAATGGACTATATACGTCGTCTTCTTTTCGTGCAAAGAATTTAATAAACTATACATCATCCATTTTTCATGCAAAAAATTTTTTTATGAAAAAAATATAATGGACTATACATCGTCTTTTTTTCAATTTTTTATGAAAAAATTTTATTGACTATAAATCGTCCAATTCGTGTGCAAATAATTATATAGACTATACATCGTCTATTTTAGATGCAAAAAATTAAATAGACTAACTATATATACAAAATTTAATGGACTATACATCGTCCATTTTTAAATTTAAAAAAAAAAATTAAATTAACTATAATTCGTCCATTTCGTATCTAAAAAATTAAATGGACTATATACGTCGTCTTCTTTTCGTGCAAAGAATTTAATAAACTATACATCATCCATTTTTCATGCAAAAAATTTTTTTATGAAAAAAATATAATGGACTATATATACATCGTCTTTTTTTCAATTTTTTATGAAAAAATTTTATTGACTATAAATCGTCCAATTCGTGTGCAAATAATTATATAGACTATACATCGTCTATTTTAGATGCAAAAAATTAAATAGACTAACTATATATACAAAATTTAATGGACTATACATCGTCCATTTTTAAATTAAAAAAAAAAAATTAAATTGACTACAATTCGTCCATTTCGTATCTAAAAAATTAAATGGACTATATACGTCGTCTTCTTTTCGTGCAAAGAATTTAATAAACTATACATCATCCATTTTTCATGCAAAAAATTTTTTTATGAAAAAAATATAATGGACTATACATCGTCTTTTTTTCAATTTTTTATGAAAAAATTTTATCGACTATAAATCGTCCGATTCGTGTGCAAATAATTATATAGACTATACATCGGCTATTTTAGATGCAAAAAATTAAATAGACTAACTATATATACAAAATTTAATGGACTATACATCGTCCATTTTGAAATTTAAAAAAAAAATTAAATTGACTATAATTCGTCCATTTCGTATCTAAAAAATTAAATTGACTATATACGTCGTCTTCTTTTCGTGCAAAGAATTTAATAAACTATACATCATCCATTTTTCATGCAAAAAAATTTTTTATGAAAAAAATATAATGGACTATACATCGTCTTTTTTTCAATTTTTTATGAAAAAATTTTATCGACTATAAATCGTCCGATTCGTGTGCAAATAATTATATAGACTATACATCGTCTATTTTAGATGCAAAAAATTAAATAGACTAACTATATATACAAAATTTAATGGACTATACATGGTCCATTTTTAAATTTAAAAAAAAAAATTAAATTGACTATAATTCGTCCATTTCGTATCTAAAAAATTAAATTGACTATATACGTCGTCTTCTTTTCGTGCAAAGAATTTAATAAACTATACATCATCCATTTTTCATGCAAAAAATTTTTTTATGAAAAAAATATAATGGACTATTATACATCGTCTTTTTTTCAATTTTTTATGAAAAAATTTTATCGACTATAAATCGTCCGATTCGTGTGCAAATAATTATATAGACTATACATCGTCTATTTTAGATGCAAAAAATTAAATGGACTAACTATATATACAAAATTTAATGGAGTATACATCGTCCATTTTTAAATTAAAAAAAAAAATTAAATTGACTATAATTCGTCCATTTCGTATCTAAAAAATTAAATGGACTATATACGTCGTCTTCTTTTCGTGCAAAGAATTTAATAAACTATACATCATCCATTTTTCATGCAAAAATTTTTTTTATGAAAAAAATATAATGGACTATACATCGTCTTTTTTTCAATTTTTTATGAAAAAATTTTATCGACTATAAATCGTCCGATTCGTGTGCAAATAATTATATAGACTATACATCGTCTATTTTAGATGCAAAAAATTAAATAGACTAACTATATATACAAAATTTAATGGACTATACATCGTCCATTTTTAAATTAAAAAAAAAAATTAAATTGACTATAATTCGTCCATTTCGTATCTAAAAAATTAAATTGACTATATACGTCGTCTTCTTTTCGTGCAAAGAATTTAATAAACTATACATCATCCATTTTTCATGCAAAAAAATTTTTTATGAAAAAAATATAATGGACTATATATACATCGTCTTTTTTTCAATTTTTTATGAAAAAATTTTATCGACTATAAATCGTCCGATTCGTGTGCAAATAATTATATAGACTATACATCGGCTATTTTAGATGCAAAAAATTAAATAGACTAACTATATATACAAAATTTAATGGACTATACATCGTCCATTTTTAAATTTAAAAAAAAAATTAAATTGACTATAATTCGTCCATTTCGTATCTAAAAAATTAAATGGACTATATACGTCGTCTTCTTTTCGTGCAAAGAATTTAATAAACTATACATCATCCATTTTTCATGCAAAAAATTTTTTTATGAAAAAAATATAATGGACTATATATACATCGTCTTTTTTTCAATTTTTTATGAAAAAATTTTATCGACTATAAATCGTCCGATTCGTGTGCAAATAATTATATAGACTATACATCGTCTATTTTAGATGCAAAAAATTAAATAGACTAACTATATATACAAAATTTAATGGACTATACATCGTCCATTTTTAAATTTAAAAAAAAATTAAATTGACTATAATTCGTCCATTTCGTATCTAAAAAATTAAATTGACTATATACGTCGTCTTCTTTTCGTGCAAAGAATTTAATAAACTATACATCATCCATTTTTCATGCAAAAAAATTTTTTATGAAAAAAATATAATGGACTATACATTGTCTTTTCTTCAATTTTTTATGAAAAAATTTTATCGACTATAAATCGTCCGATTCGTGTGCAAATAATTATATAGACTATACATCGTCTATTTTAGATGCAAAAAATTAAATAGACTAACTATATATACAAAATTTAATGGACTATACATCGTCCATTTTTAAATTAAAAAAAAAATTAAATTGACTATAATTCGTCCATTTCGTATCTAAAAAATTAAATGGACTATATACGTCGTCTTCTTTTCGTGCAAAGAATTTAATAAACTATACATCATCCATTTTTCATGCAAAAAATTTTTTTATGAAAAAAATATAATGGACTATACATCGTCTTTTTTTTCAATTTTTTATGAAAAAATTTTATCGACTATAAATCGTCCGATTCGTGTGCAAATAATTATATAGACTATACATCGTCTATTTTAGATGCAAAAAATTAAATAGACTAACTATATATACAAAATTTAATGGACTATACATCGTCCATTTTTAAATTTAAAAAAAAAATTAAATTGACTATAATTCGTCCATTTCGTATCTAAAAAATTAAATTGACTATATACGTCGTCTTCTTTTCGTGCAAAGAATTTAATAAACTATACATCATCCATTTTTCATGCAAAAAATTTTTTTATGAAAAAAATATAATGGACTATACATCGTCTTTTTTTCAATTTTTTATGAAAAAATTTTATCGACTATAAATCGTCCGATTCGTGTGCAAATAATTATATAGACTATACATCGGCTATTTTAGATGCAAAAAATTAAATAGACTAACTATATATACAAAATTTAATGGACTATACATCGTCCATTTTTAAATTTAAAAAAAAAATTAAATTGACTATAATTCGTCCATTTCGTATCTAAAAAATTAAATGGACTATATACGTCGTCTTCTTTTCGTGCAAAGAATTTAATAAACTATACATCATCCATTTTTCATGCAAAAAATTTTTTTATGAAAAAAATATAATGGACTATACATCGTCTTTTTTCAATTTTTTATGAAAAAATTTTATCGACTATAAATCGTCCGATTCGTGTGCAAATAATTATATAGACTATACATCGTCTATTTTAGATGCAAAAAATTAAATAGACTAACTATATATACAAAATTTAATGGACTATACATCGTCCATTTTTAAATTTAAAAAAAAAATTAAATTGACTATAATTCGTCCATTTCGTATCTAAAAAATTAAATTGACTATATACGTCGTCTTCTTTTCGTGCAAAGAATTTAATAAACTATACATCATCCATTTTTCATGCAAAAAATTTTTTTATGAAAAAAATATAATGGACTATACATTGTCTTTTTTTCAATTTTTTATGAAAAAATTTTATCGACTATAAATCGTCCGATTCGTGTGCAAATAATTATATAGACTATACATCGTCTATTTTAGATGCAAAAAATTAAATAGACTAACTATATATACAAAATTTAATGGACTATACATCGTCCATTTTTAAATTTAAAAAAAAAATTAAATTGACTATAATTCGTCCATTTCGTATCTGAAAAATTAAATGGACTATATACGTCGTCTTCTTTTCGTGCAAAGAATTTAATAAACTATACATCATCCATTTTTCATGCAAACAATTTTTTTATGAAAAAAATATAATGGACTATACATCGTCTTTTTTTCAATTTTTTATGAAAAAATTTTATCGACTATAAATCGTCCGATTCGTGTGCAAATAATTATATAGACTATACATCGGCTATTTTAGATGCAAAAAATTAAATAGACTAACTATATATACAAAATTTAATGGACTATACATCGTCCATTTTTAAATTTAAAAAAAAAATTAAATTGACTATAATTCGTCCATTTCGTATCTGAAAAATTAAATGGACTATATACGTCGTCTTCTTTTCGTGCAAAGAATTTAATAAACTATACATCATCCATTTTTCATGCAAAAAAATTTTTTATGAAAAAAATATAATGGACTATACATCGTCTTTTTTTCAATTTTTTATGAAAAAATTTTATCGACTATAAATCGTCCGATTCGTGTGCAAATAATTATATAGACTACACATCGTCTATTTTAGATGCAAAAAATTAAATAGACTAACTATATATACAAAATTTAATGGACTATACATCGTCCATTTTTAAATTTAAAAAAAAAATTAAATTGACTATAATTCGTCCATTTCGTATCTAAAAAATTAAATTGACTATATACGTCGTCTTCTTTTCGTGCAAAGAATTTAATAAACTATACATCATCCATTTTTCATGCAAAAAATTTTTTTATGAAAAAAATATAATGGACTATACATTGTCTTTTTTTCAATTTTTTATGAAAAAATTTTATCGACTATAAATCGTCCGATTCGTGTGCAAATAATTATATAGACTATACATCGTCTATTTTAGATGCAAAAAATTAAATAGACTAACTATATATACAAAATTTAATGGACTATACATCGTCCATTTTTAAATTAAAAAAAAAAATTAAATTGACTATAATTCGTCCATTTCGTATCTGAAAAATTAAATGGACTATATACGTCGTCTTCTTTTCGTGCAAAGAATTTAATAAACTATACATCATCCATTTTTCATGCAAACAATTTTTTTATGAAAAAAATATAATGGACTATACATCGTCTTTTTTTCAATTTTTTATGAAAAAATTTTATCGACTATAAATCGTCCGATTCGTGTGCAAATAATTATATAGACTATACATCGGCTATTTTAGATGCAAAAAATTAAATAGACTAACTATATATACAAAATTTAATGGACTATACATCGTCCATTTTTAAATTAAAAAAAAAAATTAAATTGACTATAATTCGTCCATTTCGTATCTGAAAAATTAAATGGACTATATACGTCGTCTTCTTTTCGTGCAAAGAATTTAATAAACTATACATCATCCATTTTTCATGCAAAAAAATTTTTTATGAAAAAAATATAATGGACTATACATCGTCTTTTTTTCAATTTTTTATGAAAAAATTTTATCGACTATAAATCGTCCGATTCGTGTGCAAATAATTATATAGACTACACATCGTCTATTTTAGATGCAAAAAATTAAATAGACTAACTATATATACAAAATTTAATGGACTATACATCGTCCATTTTTAAATTAAAAAAAAAAATTAAATTGACTATAATTCGTCCATTTCGTATCTAAAAAATTAAATTGACTACATACGTCGTCTTCTTTTCGTGCAAAGAATTTAATAAACTATACATCATCCATTTTTCATGCAAAAAATTTTTTTATGAAAAAAATATAATGGACTATACATCGTCTTTTTTTCAATTTTTTATGAAAAAATTTTATCGACTATAAATCGTCCGATTCGTGTGCAAATAATTATATAGACTATACATCGGCTATTTTAGATGCAAAAAATTAAATAGACTAACTATATACACAAAATTTAATGGACTATACATCGTCCATTTTTAAATTTAAAAAAAAAATTAAATTGACTATAATTCGTCCATTTCGTATCTAAAAAATTAAATTGACTATATACGTCGTCTTCTTTTCGTGCAAAGAATTTAATAAACTATACATCATCCATTTTTCATGCAAAAAAATTTTTTATGAAAAAAATATAATGGACTATACATCGTCTTTTTTTCAATTTTTTATGAAAAAATTTTATCGACTATAAATCGTCCGATTCGTGTGCAAATAATTATATAGACTATACATCGGCTATTTTAGATGCAAAAAATTAAATAGACTAACTATATATACAAAATTTAATGGACTATACATCGTCCATTTTTAAATAAAAAAAAAAATTAAATTGACTATAATTCGTCCATTTCGTATCTAAAAAATTAAATGGACTATATACGTCGTCTTCTTTTCGTGCAAAGAATTTAATAAACTATACATCATCCATTTTTCATGCAAAAAATTTTTTTATGAAAAAAATATAATGGACTATACATCGTCTTTTTTTCAATTTTTTATGAAAAAATTTTATCGACTATAAATCGTCCGATTCGTGTGCAAATAATTATATAGACTATACATCGTCTATTTTAGATGCAAAAAATTAAATAGACTAACTATATATACAAAATTTAATGGACTATACATCGTCCATTTTTAAATTTAAAAAAAAAATTAAATTGACTATAATTCGTCCATTTCGTATCTAAAAAATTAAATGGACTATATACGTCGTCTTCTTTTCGTGCAAAGAATTTAATAAACTATACATCATCCATTTTTCATGCAAACAATTTTTTTATGAAAAAAATATAATGGACTATACATCGTCTTTTTTTCAATTTTTTATGAAAAAATTTTATCGACTATAAATCGTCCGATTCGTGTGCAAATAATTATATAGACTATACATCGTCTATTTTAGATGCAAAAAATTAAATAGACTAACTATATATACAAAATTTAATGGACTATACATCGTCCATTTTTAAATTTAAAAAAAAATTAAATTGACTATAATTCGTCCATTTCGTATCTAAAAAATTAAATGGACTATATACGTCGTCTTCTTTTCGTGCAAAGAATTTAATAAACTATACATCATCCATTTTTCATGCAAAAAATTTTTTTATGAAAAAAATATAATGGACTATACATCGTCTTTTTTTCAATTTTTTATGAAAAAATTTTATCGACTATAAATCGTCCGATTCGTGTGCAAATAATTATATAGACTATACATCGTCTATTTTAGATGCAAAAAATTAAATAGACTAACTATATATACAAAATTTAATGGACTATACATCGTCCATTTTTAAATTTAAAAAAAAATTAAATTGACTATAATTCGTCCATTTCGTATCTAAAAAATTAAATGGACTATATACGTCGTCTTCTTTTCGTGCAAAGAATTTAATAAACTATACATCATCCATTTTTCATGCAAAAAATTTTTTTATGAAAAAAATATAATGGACTATACATCGTCTTTTTTTCAATTTTTTATGAAAAAATTTTATTGACTATAAATCGTCCAATTCGAAATAGACTAACTATATATACAAAATTTAATGGACTATACATCGTCCATTTTTAAATTTAAAAAAAAATTAAATTGACTATAATTCGTCCATTTCGTATCTAAAAAATTAAATGGACTATATACGTCGTCTTCTTTTCGTGCAAAGAATTTAATAAACTATACATCATCCATTTTTCATGCAAACAATTTTTTTATGAAAAAAATATAATGGACTATACATCGTCTTTTTTTCAATTTTTTATGAAAAAATTTTATCGACTATAAATCGTCCGATTCGTGTGCAAATAATTATATAGACTATACATCGTCTATTTTAGATGCAAAAAATTAAATAGACTAACTATATATACAAAATTTAATGGACTATACATCGTCCATTTTTAAATTTAAAAAAAAAATTAAATTGACTATAATTCGTCCATTTCGTATCTGAAAAATTAAATGGACTATATACGTCGTCTTCTTTTCGTGCAAAGAATTTAATAAACTATACATCATCCATTTTTCATGCAAACAATTTTTTTATGAAAAAAATATAACGGACTATACATCGTCTTTTTTTCAATTTTTTATGAAAAAATTTGATCGACTATAAATCGTCCGATTCGTGTGCAAATAATTATATAGACTATACATCGGCTATTTTAGATGCAAAAAATTAAATAGAATAACTATATATACAAAATTTAATGGACTATACATCGTCCATTTTGAAATTTAAAAAAAAATTAAATTGACTATAATTCGTCCATTTCGTATCTAAAAAATTAAATTGACTATATACGTCGTCTTCTTTTCGTGCAAAGAATTTAATAAACTATACATCATCCATTTTTCATGCAAAAAAATTTTTTATGAAAAAAATATAATGGACTATACATCGTTTTTTTTTCAATTTTTTATGAAAAAATTTTATCGACTATAAATCGTCCGATTCGTGTGCAAATAATTATATAGACTATACATCGTCTATTTTAGATGCAAAAAATTAAATAGACTAACTATATATACAAAATTTAATGGACTATACATCGTCCATTTTTAAATTAAAAAAAAAATTAAATTGACTATAATTCGTCCATTTCGTATCTAAAAAATTAAATTGACTATATACGTCGTCTTCTTTTCGTGCAAAGAATTTAATAAACTATACATCATCCATTTTTCATGCAAAAAATTTTTTTATGAAAAAAATATAATGGACTATACATCGTCTTTTTTTCAATTTTTTATGAAAAAATTTTATCGACTATAAATCGTCCGATTCGTGTGCAAATAATTATATAGACTATACATCGGCTATTTTAGATGCAAAAAATTAAATAGACTAACTATATATACACAATTTAATGGACTATACATCGTCCATTTTTAAATTTAAAAAAAAAATTAAATTGACTATAATTCGTCCATTTCGTATCTGAAAAATTAAATGGACTATATACGTCGTCTTCTTTTCGTGCAAGGAATTTAATAAACTATACATCATCCATTTTTCATGCAAACAATTTTTTTATGAAAAAAATATAATGGACTATACATCGTCTTTTTTTCAATTTTTTATGAAAAAATTTTATCGACTATAAATCGTCCGATTCGTGTGCAAATAATTATATAGACTATACATCGTCTATTTTAGATGCAAAAAATTAAATAGACTAACTATATATACAAAATTTAATGGACTATACATCGTCCATTTTTAAATAAAAAAAAAAATTAAATTGACTATAATTCGTCCATTTCGTATCTGAAAAATTAAATGGACTATATACGTCGTCTTCTTTTCGTGCAAAGAATTTAATAAACTATACATCATCCATTTTTCATGCAAACAATTTTTTTATGAAAAAAATATAATGGACTATACATCGTCTTTTTTTCAATTTTTTATGAAAAAATTTTATCGACTATAAATCGTCCGATTCGTGTGCAAATAATTATATAGACTATACATCGTCTATTTTAGATGCAAAAAATTAAATAGACTAACTATATATACAAAATTTAATGGACTATACATCGTCCATTTTTAAATTTAAAAAAAAAATTAAATTGACTATAATTCGTCCATTTCGTATCTAAAAAATTAAATTGACTATATACGTCGTCTTCTTTTCGTGCAAAGAATTTAATAAACTATACATCATCCATTTTTCATGCAAAAAATTTTTTTATGAAAAAAATATAATGGACTATACATCGTCTTTTTTTCAATTTTTTTATGAAAAAATTTTATCGACTATAAATCGTCCGATTCGTGTGCAAATAATTATATAGACTATACATCGGCTATTTTAGATGCAAAAAATTAAATAGACTAACTATATATACAAAATTTAATGGACTATACATCGTCCATTTTTAAATTTAAAAAAAAAATTAAATTGACTATAATTCGTCCATTTCGTATCTAAAAAATTAAATTGACTATATACGTCGTCTTCTTTTCGTGCAAAGAATTTAATAAACTATACATCATCCATTTTTCATGCAAAAAAATTTTTTATGAAAAAAATATAATGGACTATACATCGTCTTTTTTTCAATTTTTTATGAAAAAATTTTATCGACTATAAATCGTCCGATTCGTGTGCAAATAATTATATAGACTATACATCGGCTATTTTAGATGCAAAAAATTAAATAGACTAACTATATATACAAAATTTAATGGACTATACATCGTCCATTTTTAAATTAAAAAAAAAAATTAAATTGACTATAATTCGTCCATTTCGTATCTAAAAAATTAAATTGACTATATACGTCGTCTTCTTTTCGTGCAAAGAATTTAATAAACTATACATCATCCATTTTTCATGCAAAAAAATTTTTTATGAAAAAAATATAATGGACTATACATCGTCTTTTTTTTAATTTTTTATGAAAAAATTTTATCGACTATAAATCGTCCGATTCGTGTGCAAATAATTATATAGACTATACATCGGCTATTTTAGATGCAAAAAATTAAATAGACTAACTATATATACAAAATTTAATGGACTATACATCGTCCATTTTTAAATTAAAAAAAAAAATTAAATTGACTATAATTCGTCCATTTCGTATCTAAAAAATTAAATGGACTATATACGTCGTCTTCTTTTCGTGCAAAGAATTTAATAAACTATACATCATCCATTTTTCATGCAAAAAAATTTTTTATGAAAAAAATATAATGGACTATACATCGTCTTTTTTTCAATTTTTTATGAAAAAATTTTATCGACTATAAATCGTCCGATTCGTGTGCAAATAATTATATAGACTATACATCGGCTATTTTAGATGCAAAAAATTAAATAGACTAACTATATATACACAATTTAATGGACTATACATCGTCCATTTTTAAATTTAAAAAAAAAATTAAATTGACTATAATTCGTCCATTTCGTATCTGAAAAATTAAATGGACTATATACGTCGTCTTCTTTTCGTGCAAAGAATATAATAAACTATACATCATCCATTTTTCATGCAAAAAATTTTTTTATGAAAAAAATATAATGGACATCGTCTTTTTTTCAATTTTTTATGAAAAAATTTTATCGACTATAAATCGTCCGATTCGTGTGCAAATAATTATATAGACTATACATCGGCTATTTTAGATGCAAAAAATTAAATAGACTAACTATATATACAAAATTTAATGGACTATACATCGTCCATTTTTAAATTAAAAAAAAAATTAAATTGACTATAATTCGTCCATTTCGTATCTGAAAAATTAAATGGACTATATACGTCGTCTTCTTTTCGTGCAAAGAATTTAATAAACTATACATCATCCATTTTTCATGCAAAAAATTTTTTTATGAAAAAAATATAATGGACTATACATCGTCTTTTTTTCAATTTTTTATGAAAAAATTTTATCGACTATAAATCGTCCGATTCGTGTGCAAATAATTATATAGACTATACATCGTCTATTTTAGATGCAAAAAATTAAATAGACTAACTATATATACAAAATTTAATGGACTATACATCGTCCATTTTTAAATTAAAAAAAAAATTAAATTGACTATAATTCGTCCATTTCGTATCTAAAAAATTAAATTGACTATATACGTCGTCTTCTTTTCGTGCAAAGAATTTAATAAACTATACATCATCGATTTTTCATGCAAAAAAATTTTTTATGAAAAAAATATAATGGACTATACATCGTCTTTTTTTCAATTTTTTATGAAAAAATTTTATCGACTATAAATCGTCCGATTCGTGTGCAAATAATTATATAGACTATACATCGTCTATTTTAGATGCAAAAAATTAAATAGACTAACTATATATACAAAATTTAATGGACTATACATCGTCCATTTTTAAATTTAAAAAAAAAATTAAATTGACTATAATTCGTCCATTTCGTATCTAAAAAATTAAATTGACTATATACGTCGTCTTCTTTTCGTGCAAAGAATTTAATAAACTATACATCATCCATTTTTCAGGCAAAAAATTTTTTTATGAAAAAAATATAATGGACTATACATCGTCTTTTTTTCAATTTTTTATGAAAAAATTTTATCGACTATAAATCGTCCGATTCGTGTGCAAATAATTATATAGACTATACATCGTCTATTTTAGATGCAAAAAATTAAATAGACTAACTATATATACAAAATTTAATGGACTATACATCGTCCATTTTTAAATTTAAAAAAAAAATTAAATTGACTATAATTCGTCCATTTCGTATCTAAAAAATTAAATTGACTATATACGTCGTCTTGTTTTCGTGCAAAGAATTTAATAAACTATACATCATCCATTTTTCATGCAAAAAATTTTTTTATGAAAAAAATATAATCTTTTTTTCAATTTTTTATGAAAAAATTTTATCGACTATAAATCGTCCGATTCGTGTGCAAATAATTATATAGACTATACATCGGCTATTTTAGATGCAAAAAATTAAATAGACTAACTATATATACAAAATTTAATGGACTATACATCGTCCATTTTTAAATTAAAAAAAAAATTAAATTGACTATAATTCGTCCATTTCGTATCTAAAAAATTAAATTGACTATATACGTCGTCTTCTTTTCGTGCAAAGAATTTAATAAACTATACATCATCCATTTTTCATGCAAAAAATTTTTTTATGAAAAAAATATAATGGACTATACATCGTCTTTTTTTCAATTTTTTATGAAAAAATTTTATCGACTATAAATCGTCCGATTCGTGTGCAAATAATTATATAGACTATACATCGTCTATTTTAGATGCAAAAAATTAAATAGACTAACTATATATACAAAATTTAATGGACTATACATCGTCCATTTTTAAATTTAAAAAAAAAATTAAATTGACTATAATTCGTCCATTTCGTATCTAAAAAATTAAATTGACTATATACGTCGTCTTCTTTTCGTGCAAAGAATTTAATAAACTATACATCATCCATTTTTCATGCAAAAAATTTTTTTATGAAAAAAATATAATGGACTATACATCGTCTTTTTTTCAATTTTTTATGAAAAAATTTTATCGACTATAAATCGTCCGATTCGTGTGCAAATAATTATATAGACTATACATCGTCTATTTTAGATGCAAAAAATTAAATAGACTAACTATATATACAAAATTTAATGGACTATACATCGTCCATTTTTAAATTTAAAAAAAAAATTAAATTGACTATAATTCGTCCATTTTGTATCTGAAAAATTAAATGGACTATATACGTCGTCTTCTTTTCGTGCAAAGAATTTAATAAACTATACATCATCCATTTTTCATGCAAACAATTTTTTTATGAAAAAAATATAATGGACTATACATCGTCTTTTTTTCAATTTTTTATGAAAAAATTTTATCGACTATAAATCGTCCGATTCGTGTGCAAATAATTATATAGACTATACATCGGCTATTTTAGATGCAAAAAATTAAATAGACTAACTATATATACAAAATTTAATGGACTATACATCGTCCATTTTGAAATTTAAAAAAAAAATTAAATTGACTATAATTCGTCCATTTCGTATCCAAAAAATTAAATTGACTATATACGTCGTCTTCTTTTCGTGCAAAGAATTTAATAAACTATACATCATCCATTTTTCATGCAAAAAAATTTTTTATGAAAAAAATATAATGGACTATACATCGTCTTTTTTTCAATTTTTTATGAAAAAATTTTATCGACTATAAATCGTCCGATTCGTGTGCAAATAATTATATAGACTATACATCGTCTATTTTAGATGCAAAAAATTAAATAGACTAACTATATATACAAAATTTAATGGACTATACATCGTCCATTTTTAAATTTAAAAAAAAAATTAAATTGACTATAGTTCGTCCATTTCGTATCTGAAAAATTAAATGGACTATATACGTCGTCTTCTTTTCGTGCAAAGAATTTAATAAACTATACATCATCCATTTTTCATGCAAAAAATTTTTTTATGAAAAAAATATAATGGACTATACATCGTCTTTTTTTCAATTTTTTATGAAAAAATTTTATCGACTATAAATCGTCCGATTCGTGTGCAAATAATTATATAGACTATACATCGTCTATTTTAGATGCAAAAAATTAAATAGACTAACTATATATACAAAATTTAATGGACTATACATCGTCCATTTTTAAATTTAAAAAAAAAATTAAATTGACTATAATTCGTCCATTTCGTATCTAAAAAATTAAATGGACTATATACGTCGTCTTCTTTTCGTGCAAAGAATTTAATAAACTATACATCATCCATTTTTCATGCAAAAAATTTTTTTATGAAAAAAATATAATGGACTATACATCGTCTTTTTTTCAATTTTTTATGAAAAAGTTTTATCGACTATAAATCGTCCGATTCGTGTGCAAATAATTATATAGACTATACATCGGCTATTTTAGATGCAAAAAATTAAATAGACTAACTATATATACAAAATTTAATGGACTATACATCGTCCATTTTTAAATTAAAAAAAAAAAATTAAATTGACTATAATTCGTCCATTTCGTATCTGAAAAATTAAATGGACTATATACGTCGTCTTCTTTTCGTGCAAAGAATTTAATAAACTATACATCATCCATTTTTCATGCAAAAAATTTTTTTATGAAAAAAATATAATGGACTATATATACATCGTCTTTTTTTCAATTTTTTATGAAAAAATTTTATCGACTATAAATCGTCCGATTCGTGTGCAAATAATTATATAGACTATACATCGTCTATTTTAGATGCAAAAAATTAAATAGACTAACTATATATACAAAATTTAATGGACTATACATCGTCCATTTTTAAATTAAAAAAAAAATTAAATTGACTATAATTCGTCCATTTCGTATCTAAAAAATTAAATGGACTATATACGTCGTCTTCTTTTCGTGCAAAGAATTTAATAAACTATACATCATCCATTTTTCATGCAAAAAAATTTTTTATGAAAAAAATATAATGGACTATACATCGTCTTTTTTTCAATTTTTTATGAAAAAATTTTATCGACTATAAATCGTCCGATTCGTGTGCAAATAATTATATAGACTATACATCGTCTATTTTAGATGCAAAAAATTAAATAGACTAACTATATATACACAATTTAATGGACTATACATCGTCCATTTTTAAATTAAAAAAAAAATTAAATTGACTATAATTCGTCCATTTCGTATCTAAAAAATTAAATGGACTATATACGTCGTCTTCTTTTCGTGCAAAGAATTTAATAAACTATACATCATCCATTTTTCATGCAAAAAATTTTTTTATGAAAAAAATATAATGGACTATACATCGTCTTTTTTTCAATTTTTTATGAAAAAATTTTATTGACTATAAATCGTCCAATTTGTGTGCAAATAATTATATAGACTATACATCGTCTATTTTAGATGCAAAAAATTAAATAGACTAACTATATATACAAAATTTAATGGACTATACATCGTCCATTTTTAAATTTAAAAAAAAAATTAAATTGACTATAATTCGTCCATTTCGTATCTAAAAAATTAAATGGACTATATACGTCGTCTTCTTTTCGTGCAAAGAATTTAATAAACTATACATCATCCATTTTTCATGCAAACAATTTTTTTATGAAAAAAATATAATGGACTATACATCGTCTTTTTTTCAATTTTTTATGAAAAAATTTTATCGACTATAAATCGTCCGATTCGTGTGCAAATAATTATATAGACTATACATCGGCTATTTTAGATGCAAAAAATTAAATAGACTAACTATATATACAAAATTTAATGGACTATACATCGTCCATTTTGAAATTTAAAAAAAAAATTAAATTGACTATAATTCGTCCATTTCGTATCTAAAAAATTAAATTGACTATATACGTCGTCTTCTTTTCGTGCAAAGAATTTAATAAACTATACATCATCCATTTTTCATGCAAAAAAATTTTTTATGAAAAAAATATAATGGACTACATCGTCTTTTTTTCAATTTTTTATGAAAAAATTTTATCGACTATAAATCGTCCGATTCGTGTGCAAATAATTATATAGACTATACATCGTCTATTTTAGATGCAAAAAATTAAATAGACTAACTATATATACAAAATTTAATGGACTATACATCGTCCATTTTTAAATTAAAAAAAAAATTAAATTGACTATAATTCGTCCATTTCGTATCTAAAAAATTAAATGGACTATATACGTCGTCTTCTTTTCGTGCAAAGAATTTAATAAACTATACATCATCCATTTTGCATGCAAAAAATTTTTTTATGAAAAAAATATAATGGACTATACATCGTCTTTTTTTAAATTTTTTATGAAAAAATTTTATCGACTATAAATCGTCCGATTCGTGTGCAAATAATTATATAGACTATACATCGTCTATTTTAGATGCAAAAAATTAAATAGACTAACTATATATACAAAATTTAATGGACTATACATCGTCCATTTTTAAATTAAAAAAAAAATTAAATTGACTATAATTCGTCCATTTCGTATCTAAAAAATTAAATTGACTATATACGTCGTCTTCTTTTCGTGCAAAGAATTTAATAAACTATACATCATCCATTTTTCATGCAAAAAAATTTTTTATGAAAAAAATATAATGGACTATATATACATCGTCTTTTTTTCAATTTTTTATGAAAAAATTTTATCGACTATAAATCGTCCGATTCGTGTGCAAATAATTATATAGACTATACATCGGCTATTTTAGATGCAAAAAATTAAATAGACTAACTATATATACAAAATTTAATGGACTATACATCGTCCATTTTTAAATTAAAAAAAAAATTAAATTGACTATAATTCGTCCATTTCGTATCTAAAAAATTAAATGGACTATATACGTCGTCTTCTTTTCGTGCAAAGAATTTAATAAACTATACATCATCCATTTTTCATGCAAAAAATTTTTTTATGAAAAAAATATAATGGACTATACATCGTCTTTTTTTTCAATTTTTTATGAAAAAATTTTATCGACTATAAATCGTCCGATTCGTGTGCAAATAATTATATAGACTATACATCGTCTATTTTAGATGCAAAAAATTAAATAGACTAACTATATATACAAAATTTAATGGACTATACATCGTCCATTTTTAAATTTAAAAAAAAAATTAAATTGACTATAATTCGTCCATTTCGTATCTAAAAAATTAAATTGACTATATACGTCGTCTTCTTTTCGTGCAAAGAATTTAATAAACTATACATCATCCATTTTTCATGCAAAAAAATTTTTTATGAAAAAAATATAATGGACTATACATCGTCTTTTTTTCAATTTTTTATGAAAAAATTTTATCGACTATAAATCGTCCGATTCGTGTGCAAATAATTATATAGACTATACATCGGCTATTTTAGATGCAAAAAATTAAATAGACTAACTATATATACAAAATTTAATGGACTATACATCGTCCATTTTTAAATTAAAAAAAAAATTAAATTGACTATAATTCGTCCATTTCGTATCTAAAAAATTAAATGGACTATATACGTCGTCTTCTTTTCGTGCAAAGAATTTAATAAACTATACATCATCCATTTTTCATGCAAAAAAATTTTGTATGAAAAAAATATAATGGACTATACATCGTCTTTTTTTCAATTTTTTATGAAAAAATTTTATCGACTATAAATCGTCCCATTCGTGTGCAAATAATTATATAGACTATACATCGTCTATTTTAGATGCAAAAAATTAAATAGACTAACTATATATACAAAATTTAATGGACTATACATCGTCCATTTTTAAATTTAAAAAAAAAATTAAATTGACTATAATTCGTCCATTTCGTATCTAAAAAATTAAATTGACTATATACGTCGTCTTCTTTTCGTGCAAAGAATTTAATAAACTATACATCATCCATTTTTCATGCAAAAAATTTTTTTATGAAAAAAATATAATGGACTATACATCGTCTTTTTTTCAATTTTTTATGAAAAAATTTTATCGACTATAAATCGTCCGATTCGTGTGCAAATAATTATATAGACTATACATCGTCTATTTTAGATGCAAAAAATTAAATAGACTAACTATATATACAAAATTTAATGGACTATACATCGTCCATTTTTAAATTTAAAAAAAAAATTAAATTGACTATAATTCGTCCATTTCGTATCTAAAAAATTAAATGGACTATATACGTCGTCTTCTTTTCGTGCAAAGAATTTAATAAACTATACATCATCCATTTTTCATGCAAAAAATTTTTTTATGAAAAAAATATAATGGACTATACATCGTCTTTTTTTCAATTTTTTATGAAAAAGTTTTATCGACTATAAATCGTCCGATTCGTGTGCAAATAATTAAATAGACTATACATCGTCTATTTTAGATGCAAAAAATTAAATAGACTAACTATATATACAAAATTTAATGGACTATACATCGTCCATTTTTAAATTTAAAAAAAAAATTAAATTGACTATAATTCGTCCATTTCGTATCTAAAAAATTAAATTGACTATATACGTCGTCTTCTTTTCGTGCAAAGAATTTAATAAACTATACATCATCCATTTTTCATGCAAAAAAATTTTTTATGAAAAAAATATAATGGACTATACATCGTCTTTTTTTCAATTTTTTATGAAAAAATTTTATCGACTATAAATCGTCCGATTCGTATGCAAATAATTATATAGACTATACATCGGCTATTTTAGATGCAAAAAATTAAATAGACTAACTATATATACAAAATTTAATGGACTATACATCGTCCATTTTGAAATTTAAAAAAAAAATTAAATTGACTATAATTCGTCCATTTCGTATCTAAAAAATTAAATTGACTATATACGTCGTCTTCTTTTCGTGCAAAGAATTTAATAAACTATACATCATCCATTTTTCATGCAAAAAAATTTTTTATGAAAAAAATATAATGGACTATACATCGTCTTTTTTTCAATTTTTTATGAAAAAATTTTATCGACTATAAATCGTCCCATTCGTGTGCAAATAATTATATAGACTATACATCGTCTATTTTAGATGCAAAAAATTAAATAGACTAACTATATATACAAAATTTAATGGACTATACATCGTCCATTTTTAAATTTAAAAAAAAAATTAAATTGACTATAATTCGTCCATTTCGTATCTAAAAAATTAAATTGACTATATACGTCGTCTTCTTTTCGTGCAAAGAATTTAATAAACTATACATCATCCATTTTTCATGCAAAAAATTTTTTTATGAAAAAAATATAATGGACTATACATCGTCTTTTTTTCAATTTTTTATGAAAAAATTTTATCGACTATAAATCGTCCGATTCGTGTGCAAATAATTAAATAGACTATACATCGTCTATTTTAGATGCAAAAAATTAAATAGACTAACTATATATACAAAATTTAATGGACTATACATCGTCCATTTTTAAATTTAAAAAAAAAATTAAATTGACTATAATTCGTCCATTTCGTATCTAAAAAATTAAATTGACTATATACGTCGTCTTCTTTTCGTGCAAAGAATTTAATAAACTATACATCATCCATTTTTCATGCAAAAAAATTTTTTATGAAAAAAATATAATGGACTATACATCGTCTTTTTTTCAATTTTTTATGAAAAAATTTTATCGACTATAAATCGTCCGATTCGTGTGCAAATAATTATATAGACTATACATCGGCTATTTTAGATGCAAAAAATTAAATAGACTAACTATATATACAAAATTTAATGGACTATACATCGTCCATTTTTAAATTAAAAAAAAAATTAAATTGACTATAATTCGTCCATTTCGTATCTAAAAAATTAAATGGACTATATACGTCGTCTTCTTTTCGTGCAAAGAATTTAACAAACTATACATCATCCATTTTTCATGCAAAAAATTTTTTTATGAAAAAAATATAATGGACTATACATCGTCTTTTTTTCAATTTTTTATGAAAAAATTTTATCGACTATAAATCGTCCGATTCGTGTGCAAATAATTATATAGACTATACATCGGCTATTTTAGATGCAAAAAATTAAATAGACTAACTATATATACACAATTTAATGGACTATACATCGTCCATTTTTAAATTTAAAAAAAAAATTAAATTGACTATAATTCGTCCATTTCGTATCTGAAAAATTAAATGGACTATATACGTCGTCTTCTTTTCGTGCAAAGAATTTAATAAACTATACATCATCCATTTTTCATGCAAAAAATTTTTTTATGAAAAAAATATAATGGACTATACATCGTCTTTTTTTCAATTTTTTATGAAAAAATTTTATCGACTATAAATCGTCCGATTCGTGTGCAAATAATTATATAGACTATACATCGTCTATTTTAGATGCAAAAAATTAAATAGACTAACTATATATACAAAATTTAATGGACTATACATCGTCCATTTTTAAATTTAAAAAAAAAATTAAATTGACTATAATTCGTCCATTTCGTATCTAAAAAATTAAATGGACTATATACGTCGTCTTCTTTTCGTGCAAAGAATTTAATAAACTATACATCATCCATTTTTCATGCAAAAAATTTTTTTATGAAAAAAATATAATGGACTATACATCGTCTTTTTTTCAATTTTTTATGAAAAAATTTTATCGACTATAAATCGTCCGATTCGTGTGCAAATAATTATATAGACTATACATCGTCTATTTTAGATGCAAAAAATTAAATAGACTAACTATATATACAAAATTTAATGGACTATACATCGTCCATTTTTAAATTTAAAAAAAAAATTAAATTGACTATAATTCGTCCATTTCGTATCTAAAAAATTAAATTGACTATATACGTCGTCTTCTTTTCGTGCAAAGAATTTAATAAACTATACATCATCCATTTTTCATGCAAAAAATTTTTTTATGAAAAAAATATAATGGACTATACATCGTCTTTTTTTCAATTTTTTATGAAAAAATTTTATCGACTATAAATCGTCCGATTCGTGTGCAAATAATTATATAGACTATACATCGTCTATTTTAGATGCAAAAAATTAAATAGACTAACTATATATACAAAATTTAATGGACTATACATCGTCCATTTTTAAATTTAAAAAAAAAATTAAATTGACTATAATTCGTCCATTTCGTATCTGAAAAATTAAATGGACTATATACGTCATCTTCTTTTCGTGCAAAGAATTTAATAAACTATACATCATCCATTTTTCATGCAAAAAATTTTTTTATGAAAAAAATATAATGGACTATACATCGTCTTTTTTTCAATTTTTTATGAAAAAATTTTATCGACTATAAATCGTCCGATTCGTGTGCAAATAATTATATAGACTATATATCGTCTATTTTAGATGCAAAAAATTAAATAGACTAACTATATATACAAAATTTAATGGACTATACATCGTCCATTTTTAAATTTAAAAAAAAAAATTAAATTGACTATAATTCGTCCATTTCGTATCTAAAAAATTAAATGGACTATATACGTCGTCTTCTTTTCGTGCAAAGAATTTAATAAACTATACATCATCCATTTTTCATGCAAAAAATTTTTTTATGAAAAAAATATAATGGACTATACATCGTCTTTTTTTCAATTTTTTATGAAAAAATTTTATCGACTATAAATCGTCCGATTCGTGTGCAAATAATTATATAGACTATACATCGTCTATTTTAGATGCAAAAAATTAAATAGACTAACTATATATACAAAATTTAATGGACTATACATCGTCCATTTTTAAATTAAAAAAAAAAATTAAATTGACTATAATTCGTCCATTTCGTATCTAAAAAATTAAATTGACTATATACGTCGTCTTCTTTTCGTGCAAAGAATTTAATAAACTATACATCATCCATTTTTCATGCAAAAAATTTTTTTATGAAAAAAATATAATGGACTATACATCGTCTTTTTTTCAATTTTTTATGAAAAAATTTTATCGACTATAAATCGTCCGATTCGTGTGCAAATAATTATATAGACTATACATCGGCTATTTTAGA
This sequence comes from Tachina lurida, assembly GCA_944452675.1. Taxonomy (NCBI): domain Eukaryota; kingdom Metazoa; phylum Arthropoda; class Insecta; order Diptera; family Tachinidae; genus Tachina; species Tachina lurida. Next base: position 89,418,573 of record OX101755.1, read on the forward strand.
TGCAAAAAATTAAATAGACTAACTATATATACACAATTTAATGGACTATACATCGTCCATTTTTAAATTAAAAAAAAAATATTAAATTGACTATAATTCGTCCATTTCGTATCTAAAAAATTAAATGGACTATATACGTCGTCTTCTTTTCGTGCAAAGAATTTAATAAACTATACATCATCCATTTTTCATGCAAAAAATTTTTTTATGAAAAAAATATAATGGACTATACATCGTCTTTTTTTCAATTTTTTATGAAAAAATTTTATCGACTATAAATCGTCCGATTCGTGTGCAAATAATTATATAGACTATACATCGGCTATTTTAGATGCAAAAAATTAAATAGACTAACTATATATACACAATTTAATGGACTATACATCGTCCATTTTTAAATTTAAAAAAAAAATTAAATTGACTATAATTCGTCCATTTCGTATCTGAAAAATTAAATGGACTATATACGTCGTCTTCTTTTCGTGCAAAGAATTTAATAAACTATACATCATCCATTTTTCATGCAAAAAATTTTTTTATGAAAAAAATATAATGGACTATACATCGTCTTTTTTTCAATTTTTTATGAAAAAATTTTATCGACTATAAATCGTCCGATTCGTGTGCAAATAATTATATAGACTATACATCGTCTATTTTAGATGCAAAAAATTAAATAGACTAACTATATATACAAAATTTAATGGACTATACATCGTCCATTTTTAAATTTAAAAAAAAAATTAAATTGACTATAATTCGTCCATTTCGTATCTAAAAAATTAAATTGACTATATACGTCGTTTTCTTTTCGTGCAAAGAATTTAATAAACTATACATCATCCATTTTTCATGCAAAAAATTTTTTTATGAAAAAAATATAATGGACTATACATCGTCTTTTTTTCAATTTTTTATGAAAAAATTTTATCGACTATAAATCGTCCGATTCGTGTGCAAATAATTATATAGACTATACATCGTCTATTTTAGATGCAAAAAATTAAATAGACTAACTATATATACAAAATTTAATGGACTATACATCGTCCATTTTTAAATTTAAAAAAAAAAATTAAATTGACTATAATTCGTCCATTTCGTATCTAAAAAATTAAATTGACTATATACGTCGTCTTCTTTTCGTGCAAAGAATTTAATAAACTATACATCATCCATTTTTCATGCAAAAAATTTTTTTATGAAAAAAATATAATGGACTATACATCGTCTTTTTTTCAATTTTTTATGAAAAAATTTTATCGACTATAAATCGTCCGATTCGTGTGCAAATAATTATATAGACTATACATCGTCTATTTTAGATGCAAAAAATTAAATAGACTAACTATATATACAAAATTTAATGGACTATACATCGTCCATTTTTAAATAAAAAAAAAATTAAATTGACTATAATTCGTCCATTTCGTATCTGAAAAATTAAATGGACTATATACGTCGTCTTCTTTTCGTGCAAAGAATTTAATAAACTATACATCATCCATTTTTCATGCAAAAAATTTTTTATGAAAAAAATATAATACATCGTCTTTTTTCAATTTTTTTATGAAAAAATTTTATCGACTATAAATCGTCCGATTCGTGTGCAAATAATTATATAGACTATACATCGTCTATTTTAGATGCAAAAAATTAAATAGACTAACTATATATACAAAATTTAATGGACTATACATCGTCCATTTTTAAATTAAAAAAAAAAATTAAATTGACTATAATTCGTCCATTTCGTATCTAAAAAATTAAATTGACTATATACGTCGTCTTCTTTTCGTGCAAAGAATTTAATAAACTATACATCATCCATTTTTCATGCAAAAAATTTTTTTATGAAAAAAATATAATGGACTATATATACATCGTCTTTTTTTCAATTTTTTATGAAAAAATTTTATCGACTATAAATCGTCCGATTCGTGTGCAAATAATTATATAGACTATACATCGGCTATTTTAAATGCAAAAAATTAAATAGACTAACTATATATACAAAATTTAATGGACTATACATCGTCCATTTTTAAATTTAAAAAAAAAATAAATTGACTATAATTCGTCCATTTCGTATCTAAAAAATTAAATTGACTATATACGTCGTCTTCTTTTCGTGCAAAGAATTTAATAAACTATACATCATCCATTTTTCATGCAAAAAAATTTTTTATGAAAAAAATATAATGGACTATACATCGTCTTTTTTTCAATTTTTTATGAAAAAATTTTATCGACTATAAATCGTCCGATTCGTGTGCAAATAATTATATAGACTATACATCGGCTATTTTAGATGCAAAAAATTAAATAGACTAACTATATATACAAAATTTAATGGACTATACATCGTCCATTTTTAAATTAAAAAAAAAAATTAAATTGACTATAATTCGTCCATTTCGTATCTAAAAAATTAAATGGACTATATACGTCGTCTTCTTTTCGTGCAAAGAATTTAATAAACTATACATCATCCATTTTTCATGCAAAAAATTTTTTTATGAAAAAAATATAATGGACTATACATCGTCTTTTTTTCAATTTTTTATGAAAAAATTTTATCGACTATAAATCGTCCGATTCGTGTGCAAATAATTATATAGACTATACATCGGCTATTTTAGATGCAAAAAATTAAATAGACTAACTATATATACACAATTTAATGGACTATACATCGTCCATTTTTAAATTAAAAAAAAAAATTAAATTGACTATAATTTGTCCATTTCGTATCTGAAAAATTAAATGGACTATATACGTCGTCTTATTTTCGTGCAAAGAATTTAATAAACTATACATCATCCATTTTTCATGCAAAAAATTTTTTTATGAAAAAAATATAATGGACTATACATCGTCTTTTTTTCAATTTTTTATGAAAAAATTTTATCGACTATAAATCGTCCGATTCGTGTGCAAATAATTATATAGAATATACATCGTCTATTTTAGATGCCAAAAATTAAATAGACTAACTATATATACAAAATTTAATGGACTATACATCGTCCATTTTTAAATTAAAAAAAAAAATTAAATTGACTATAATTCGTCCATTTCGTATCTAAAAAATTAAATGGACTATATACGTCGTCTTCTTTTCGTGCAAAGAATTTAATAAACTATACATCATCCATTTTTCATGCAAAAAATTTTTTTATGAAAAAAATATAATGGACTATACATCGTCTTTTTTTCAATTTTTTATGAAAAAATTTTATCGACTATAAATCGTCCGATTCGTGTGCAAATAATTATATAGACTATACATCGTCTATTTTAGATGCCAAAAATTAAATAGACTAACTATATATACAAAATTTAATGGACTATACATCGTCCATTTTTAAATTTAAAAAAAAAATTAAATTGACTATAATTCGTCCATTTCGTATCTGAAAAATTAAATGGACTATATACGTCGTCTTCTTTTCGTGCGAAGAATTTAATAAACTATACATCATCCATTTTTCATGCAAAAAATTTTTTTATGAAAAAAATATAATGGACTATACATCGTCTTTTTTTCAATTTTTTATGAAAAAATTTTATCGACTATAAATCGTCCGATTCGTGTGCAAATAATTATATAGACTATACATCGTCTATTTTAGATGCAAAAAATTAAATAGACTAACTATATATACAAAATTTAATGGACTATACATCGTCCATTTTTAAATTTAAAACAAAAATTAAATTGACTATATACGTCGTCTTCTTTTCGTGCAAAGAATTTAATAAACTATGCATCATCCATTTTTCATGCAAAAAATTTTTTTATGAAAAAAATATAATTTTTTCAATTTTTTATGAAAAAATTTTATCGACTATAAATCGTCCGATTCGTGTGCAAATAATTATATAGACTATACATCGTCTATTTTAGATGCAAAAAATTAAATAGACTAACTATATATACAAAATTTAATGGACTATACATCGTCCATTTTTAAATTTAGAAAAAAAATTAAATTGACTATAATTCGTCCATTTCGTATCTAAAAAATTAAATTGACTATATACGTCGTCTTCTTTTCGTGCAAAGAATTTAATAAACTATACATCATCCATTTTTCATGCAAACAATTTTTTTATGAAAAAAATATAATGGACTATACATCGTCTTTTTTTTCAATTTTTTATGAAAAAATTTTATCGACTATAAATCGTCCGATTCGTGTGCAAATAATTATATAGACTATACATCGGCTATTTTAGATGCAAAAAATTAAATAGACTAACTATATATACAAAATTTAATGGACTATACATCGTCCATTTTTAAATTTAAAAAAAAATTAAATTGACTATAATTCGTCCATTTCGTATCTAAAAAATTAAATTGACTATATACGTCGTCTTCCTTTCGTGCAAAGAATTTAATAAACTATACATCATCCATTTTTCATGCAAAAAATTTTTTTATGAAAAAAATATAATGGACTATATATACATCGTCTTTTTTTCAATTTTTTATGAAAAAATTTTATTGACTATAAATCGTCCGATTCGTGTGCAAATAATTATATAGACTATACATCGTCTATTTTAGATGCAAAAAATTAAATAGACTAACTATATATACAAAATTTAATGGACTATACATCGTCCATTTTTAAATTAAAAAAAAAAAATTAAATTGACTATAATTCGTCCATTTCGTATCTAAAAAATTAAATTGACTATATACGTCGTCTTCTTTTCGTGCAAAGAATTTAATAAACTATACATCATCCATTTTTCATGCAAAAAATTTTTTTATGAAAAAAATATAATGGACTATACATCGTCTTTTTTTCAATTTTTTATGAAAAAATTTTATCGACTATAAATCGTTCAATTCGTGTGCAAATAATTATATAGACTATACATCGTCTATTTTAGATGCAAAAAATTAAATAGACTAACTATATATACAAAATTTAATGGACTATACATCGTCCATTTTTAAATTTAAAAAAAAATTAAATTGACTATAATTCGTCCATTTCGTATCTAAAAAATTAAATTGACTATATACGTCGTCTTCTTTTCGTGCAAAGAATTTAATAAACTATACATCATCCATTTTTCATGCAAAAAATTTTTTTATGAAAAAAATATAATGGACTGACTATACATCGTCTTTTTTTCAATTTTTTATGAAAAAATTTTATCGACTATAAATCGTCCAATTCGTGTGCAAATAATTATATAGACTATACATCGTCTATTTTAGATGCAAAAAATTAAATAGACTAACTATATATACAAAATTTAATGGACTATACATCGTCCATTTTTAAATTTAAAAAAAAATTAAATTGACTATAATTCGTCCATTTCGTATCTAAAAAATTAAATTGACTATATACGTCGTCTTCTTTTCGTGCAAAGAATTTAATAAACTATACATCATCCATTTTTCATGCAAAAAATTTTTTATGAAAAAAATATAATTTTTTCAATTTTTTATGAAAAAATTTTATCGACTATAAATCGTCCGATTCGTGTGCAAATAATTATATAGACTATACATCGTCTATTTTAGATGCAAAAAATTAAATAGACTAACTATATATACAAAATTTAATGGACTATACATCGTCCATTTTTAAATTTAAAAAAAAAATTAAATTGACTATAATTCGTCCATTTCGTATCTAAAAAATTAAATTGACTATATACGTCGTCTTCTTTTCGTGCAAAGAATTTAATAAACTATACATCATCCATTTTTCATGCAAAAAAATTTTTTATGAAAAAAATATAATGGACTATACATCGTCTTTTTTTCAATTTTTTATGAAAAAATTTTATCGACTATAAATCGTCCGATTCGTGTGCAAATAATTATATAGACTATACATCGGCTATTTTAGATGCAAAAAATTAAATAGACTAACTATATATACAAAATTTAATGGACTATACATCGTCCATTTTTAAATTAAAAAAAAAAATTAAATTGACTATAATTCGTCCATTTCGTATCTAAAAAATTAAATGGACTATATACGTCGTCTTCTTTTCGTGCAAAGAATTTAATAAACTATACATCATCCATTTTTCATGCAAAAAATTTTTTTATGAAAAAAATATAATGGACTTATACATCGTCTTTTTTTCAATTTTTTATGAAAAAATTTTATCGACTATAAATCGTCCAATTCGTGTGCAAATAATTATATAGACTATACATCGGCTATTTTAGATGCAAAAAATTAAATAGACTAACTATATATACACAATTTAATGGACTATACATCGTCCATTTTTAAATTAAAAAAAAAAATTAAATTGACTATAATTCGTCCATTTCGTATCTGAAAAATTAAATGGACTATATACGTCGTCTTCTTTTCGTGCAAAGAATTTAATAAACTATACATCATCCATTTTTCATGCAAAAAATTTTTTTATGAAAAAAATATAATGGACTATACATCGTCTTTTTTTCAATTTTTTATGAAAAAATTTTATCGACTATAAATCGTCCGATTCGTGTGCAAATAATTATATAGACTATACATCGTCTATTTTAGATGCCAAAAATTAAATAGACTAACTATATATACAAAATTTAATGGACTATACATCGTCCATTTTTAAATTTAAAAAAAAAATTAAATTGACTATAATTCGTCCATTTCGTATCTAAAAAATTAAATGGACTATATACGTCGTCTTCTTTTCGTGCAAAGAATTTAATAAACTATACATCATCCATTTTTCATGCAAAAAATTTTTTTATGAAAAATATATAATGGACTATACATCGTCTTTTTTTAAATTTTTTATGAAAAAATTTTATCGACTATAAATCGTCCGATTCGTGTGCAAATAATTATATAGACTATACATCGTCTATTTTAGATGCCAAAAATTAAATAGACTAACTATATATACAAAATTTAATGGACTATACATCGTCCATTTTTAAATTTAAAAAAAAATTAAATTGACTATAATTCGTCCATTTCGTATCTAAAAAATTAAATTGACTATATACGTCGTCTTCTTTTCGTGCAAAGAATTTAATAAACTATACATCATCCATTTTTCATGCAAAAAATTTTTTTATGAAAAAAATATAATGGACTGACTATACATCGTCTTTTTTTCAATTTTTTATGAAAAAATTTTATCGACTATAAATCGTCCAATTCGTGTGCAAATAATTATATAGACTATACATCGTCTATTTTAGATGCAAAAAATTAAATAGACTAACTATATATACAAAATTTAATGGACTATACATCGTCCATTTTTAAATTTAAAAAAAAATTAAATTGACTATAATTCGTCCATTTCGTATCTAAAAAATTAAATTGACTATATACGTCGCCTTCTTTTCGTGCAAAGAATTTAATAAACTATACATCATCCATTTTTCATGCAAAAAATTTTTTTATGAAAAAAATATAATTTTTTCAATTTTTTATGAAAAAATTTTATCGACTATAAATCATCCGATTCGTGTGCAAATAATTATATAGACTATACATCGTCTATTTTAGATGCAAAAATTAAATAGACTAACTATATATACAAAATTTAATGGACTATACATCGTCCATTTTTAAATTTAAAAAAAAAAATTAAATTGACTATAATTCGTCCATTTCGTATCTAAAAAATTAAATTGACTATATACGTCGTCTTCTTTTCGTGCAAAGAATTTAATAAACTATACATCATCCATTTTTCATGCAAAAAATTTTTTTATGAAAAAAATATAATGGACTATATTTTTTATGAAAAAATTTTATCGACTATAAATCGTCCGATTCGTGTGCAAATAATTATATAGACTATACATCGGCTATTTTAAATGCAAAAAATTAAATAGACTAACTATATATACAAAATTTAATGGACTATACATCGTCCATTTTTAAATTTAAAAAAAATTAAATTGACTATAATTCGTCCATTTCGTATCTAAAAAATTAAATTGACTATATACGTCGTCTTCTTTTCGTGCAAAGAATTTAATAAACTATACATCATCCATTTTTCATGCAAAAAAATTTTTTATGAAAAAAATATAATGGACTATACATCGTCTTTTTTTCAATTTTTTATGAAAAAATTTTATCGACTATAAATCGTCCGATTCGTGTGCAAATAATTATATAGACTATACATCGGCTATTTTAGATGCAAAAAATTAAATAGACTAACTATATATACAAAATTTAATGGACTATACATCGTCCATTTTTAAATAAAAAAAAAAATTAAATTGACTATAATTCGTCCATTTCGTATCTAAAAAATTAAATGGACTATATACGTCGTCTTCTTTTCGTGCAAAGAATTTAATAAACTATACATCATCCATTTTTCATGCAAAAAATTTTTTTATGAAAAAAATATAATGGACTATACATCGTCTTTTTTTCAATTTTTTATGAAAAAATTTTATCGACTATAAATCGTCCGATTCGTGTGCAAATAATTATATAGACTATACATCGTCTATTTTAGATGCCAAAAATTAAATAGACTAACTATATATACAAAATTTAATGGACTATACATCGTCCATTTTTAAATTTAAAAAAAAAATTAAATTGACTATAATTCGTCCATTTCGTATCTAAAAAATTAAATGGACTATATACGTCGTCTTTTTTTCGTGCAAAGAATTTAACAAACTATACATCATCCATTTTTCATGCAAAAAATTTTTTTATGAAAAAAATATAAGACTATACATCGTCTTTTTTTCAATTTTTTATGAAAGAATTTTATCGACTATAAATCGTCCGATTCGTGTGCAAATAATTATATAGACTATACATCGGCTATTTTAGATGCAAAAAATTAAATAGACTAACTATATATACAAAATTTAATGGACTATACATCGTCCATTTTTAAATTTAAAAAAAAATTAAATTGACTATAATTCGTCCATTTCGTATCTAAAAAATTAAATGGACTATATACGTCGTCTTCTTTTCGTGCAAAGAATTTAATAAACTATACATCATCCATTTTTCATGCAAAAAATTTTTTTATGAAAAAAATATAATGGACTATACATCGTCTTTTTTTCAATTTTTTATGAAAGAATTTTATCGACTATAAATCGTCCGATTCGTGTGCAAATAATTATATAGACTATACATCGGCTATTTTAGATGCAAAAAATTAAATAGACTAACTATATATACAAAATTTAATGGACTATACATCGTCCATTTTTAAATTTAAAAAAAAATTAAATTGACTATAATTCGTCCATTTCGTATCTGAAAAATTAAATGGACTATATACGTCGTCTTCTTTTCGTGCAAAGAATTTAATAAACTATACATCATCCATTTTTCATGCAAAAAATTTTTTTATGAAAAAAATATAATGGACTATACATCGTCTTTTTTTCAATTTTTTATGAAAAAATTTTATCGACTATAAATCGTCCGATTCGTGTGCAAATAATTATATAGACTATACATCGTCTATTTTAGATGCAAAAAATTAAATAGACTAACTATATATACAAAATTTAATGGACTATACATCGTCCATTTTTAAATTTAAAAAAAAAATTAAATTGACTATAATTCGTCCATTTCGTATCTAAAAAATTAAATGGACTATATACGTCGTCTTCTTTTCGTGCAAAGAATTTAATAAACTATACATCATCCATTTTTCATGCAAAAAATTTTTTTATGAAAAAAATATAATGGACTATACATCGTCTTTTTTTCAATTTTTTATGAAAAAATTTTATTGACTATAAATCGTCCAATTCGTGTGCAAATAATTATATAGACTATACATCGTCTATTTTAGATGCAAAAAATTAAATAGACTAACTATATATACAAAATTTAATGGACTATACATCGTCCATTTTTAAATTTAAAAAAAAAATTAAATTGACTATAATTCGTCCATTTCGTATCTAAAAAATTAAATGGACTATATACGTCGTCTTCTTTTCGTGCAAAGAATTTAATAAACTATACATCATCCATTTTTCATGCAAAAAATTTTTTTATGAAAAAAATATAATGGACTATACATCGTCTTTTTTTTCAATTTTTTATGAAAAAATTTTATCGACTATAAATCGTCCGATTCGTGTGCAAATAATTATATAGACTATACATCGTCTATTTTAGATGCAAAAAATTAAATAGACTAACTATATATACAAAATTTAATGGACTATACATCGTCCATTTTTAAATTTAAAAAAAAAATTAAATTGACTATAATTCGTCCATTTCGTATCTAAAAAATTAAATGGACTATATACGTCGTCTTCTTTTCGTGCAAAGAATTTAATAAACTATACATCATCCATTTTTCATGCAAAAAATTTTTTTATGAAAAAAATATAATGGACTATACATCGTCTTTTTTTAAATTTTTTATGAAAAAATTTTATCGACTATAAATCGTCCGATTCGTGTGCAAATAATTATATAGACTATACATCGTCTATTTTAGATGCAAAAAATTAAATAGACTAACTATATATACAAAATTTAATGGACTATACATCGTCCATTTTTAAATTTAAAAAAAAATTAAATTGACTATAATTCGTCCATTTCGTATCTAAAAAATTAAATGGACTATATACGTCGTCTTCTTTTCGTGCAAAGAATTTAATAAACTATACATCATCCATTTTTCATGCAAAAAATTTTTTTATGAAAAAAATATAATGGACTATATATACATCGTCTTTTTTTCAATTTTTTATGAAAAAATTTTATTGACTATAAATCGTCCAATTCGTGTGCAAATAATTATATAGACTATACATCGTCTATTTTAGATGCAAAAAATTAAATAGACTAACTATATATACAAAATTTAATGGACTATACATCGTCCATTTTTAAATTTAAAAAAAAAAAATTAAATTGACTATAATTCGTCCATTTCGTATCTGAAAAATTAAATGGACTATATACGTCGTCTTCTTTTCGTGCAAAGAATTTAATAAACTATACATCATCCATTTTTCATGCAAACAATTTTTTTATGAAAAAAATATAATGGACTATACATCGTCTTTTTTTCAATTTTTTATGAAAAAATTTTATCGACTATAAATCGTCCGATTCGTGTGCAAATAATTATATAGACTATACATCGGCTATTTTAGATGCAAAAAATTAAATAGACTAACTATATATACAAAATTGAATGGACTATACATCGTCCATTTTTAAATTAAAAAAAAAAATTAAATTGACTATAATTCGTCCATTTCGTATCTAAAAAATTAAATGGACTATATACGTCGTCTTCTTTTCGTGCAAAGAATTTAATAAACTATACATCATCCATTTTTCATGCAAAAAATTTTTTTATGAAAAAAATATAATGGACTATACATCGTCTTTTTTTAAATTTTTTATGAAAAAATTTTATCGACTATAAATCGTCCGATTCGTGTGCAAATAATTATATAGACTATACATCGTCTATTTTAGATGCAAAAAATTAAATAGACTAACTATATATACAAAATTTAATGGACTATACATCGTCCATTTTTAAATTTAAAAAAAAATTAAATTGACTATAATTCGTCCATTTCGTATCTAAAAAATTAAATGGACTATATACGTCGTCTTCTTTTCGTGCAAAGAATTTAATAAACTATACATCATCCATTTTTCATGCAAAAAATTTTTTTATGAAAAAAATATAATGGACTATATATACATCGTCTTTTTTTCAATTTTTTATGAAAAAATTTTATTGACTATAAATCGTCCAATTCGTGTGCAAATAATTATATTGACTATACATCGTCTATTTTAGATGCAAAAAATTAAATAGACTAACTATATATACAAAATTTAATGGACTATACATCGTCCATTTTTAAATTTAAAAAAAAAAAATTAAATTGACTATAATTCGTCCATTTCGTATCTGAAAAATTAAATGGACTATATACGTCGTCTTCTTTTCGTGCAAAGAATTTAATAAACTATACATCATCCATTTTTCATGCAAACAATTTTTTTATGAAAAAAATATAATGGACTATACATCGTCTTTTTTTCAATTTTTTATGAAAAAATTTTATCGACTATAAATCGTCCGATTCGTGTGCAAATAATTATATAGACTATACATCGGCTATTTTAGATGCAAAAAATTAAATAGACTAACTATATATACAAAATTGAATGGACTATACATCGTCCATTTTGAAATTTAAAAAAAAAATTAAATTGACTATAATACGTCCATTTCGTATCTAAAAAATTAAATTGACTATATACGTCGTCTTCTTTTCGTGCAAAGAATTTAATAAACTATACATCATCCATTTTTAAATTTTTTATGAAAAAAATATAATGGACTATACATCGTCTTTTTTTCAATTTTTTATGAAAAAATTTTATCGACTATAAATCGTCCGATTCGTGTGCAAATAATTATATAGACTATACATCGTCTATTTTAGATGCAAAAAATTAAATAGACTAACTATATATACAAAATTTAATGGACTATACATCGTCCATTTTTAAATTTAAAAAAAAAAATTAAATTGACTATAATTCGTCCATTTCGTATCTAAAAAATTAAATTGACTATATACGTCGTCTTCTTTTCGTGCAAAGAATTTAATAAACTATACATCATCCATTTTTCATGCAAAAAATTTTTTTATGAAAAAAATATAATGGACTATACATCGTCTTTTTTTCAATTTTTTATGAAAAAATTTTATCGACTATAAATCGTCCGATTCGTGTGCAAATAATTATATAGACTATACATCGTCTATTTTAGATGCAAAAAATTAAATAGACTAACTATATATACAAAATTTAATGGACTATACATCGTCCATTTTTAAATTAAAAAAAAAATTAAATTGACTATAATTCGTCCATTTCGTATCTGAAAAATTAAATGGACTATATACGTCGTCTTCTTTTCGTGCAAAGAATTTAATAAACTATACATCATCCATTTTTCATGCAAACAATTTTTTTATGAAAAAAATATAATGGACTATACATCGTCTTTTTTTCAATTTTTTATGAAAAAATTTTATCGACTATAAATCGTCCGATTCGTGTGCAAATAATTATATAGACTATACATCGGCTATTTTAGATGCAAAAAATTAAATAGACTAACTATATATACAAAATTTAATGGACTATACATCGTCCATTTTTAAATTAAAAAAAAAATTAAATTGACTATAATTCGTCCATTTCGTATCTAAAAAATTAAATTGACTATATACGTCGTCTTCTTTTCGTGCAAAGAATTTAATAAACTATACATCATCCATTTTTCATGCAAAAAATTTTTTTATGAAAAAAATATAATGGACTATACATCGTCTTTTTTTCAATTTTTTATGAAAAAATTTTATCGACTATAAATCGTCCGATTCGTGTGCAAATAATTATATAGACTATACATCGTCTATTTTAGATGCAAAAAATTAAATAGACTAACTATATATACAAAATTTAATGGACTATACATCGTCCATTTTTAAATTTAAAAAAAAAATTAAATTGACTATAATTCGTCCATTTCGTATCTAAAAAATTAAATTGACTATATACGTCGTCTTCTTTTCGTGCAAAGAATTTAATAAACTATACATCATCCATTTTTCATGCAAAAAATTTTTTTATGAAAAAAATATAATGGACTATACATCGTCTTTTTTTCAATTTTTTATGAAAAAATTTTATCGACTATAAATCGTCCGATTCGTGTGCAAATAATTATATAGACTATACATCGGCTATTTTAGATGCAAAAAATTAAATAGACTAACTATATATACAAAATTTAATGGACTATACATCGTCCATTTTTAAATTTAAAAAAAAAAATTAAATTGACTATAATTCGTCCATTTCGTATCTAAAAAATTAAATGGACTATATACGTCGTCTTCTTTTCGTGCAAAGAATTTAATAAACTATACATCATCCATTTTTCATGCAAAAAATTTTTTTATGAAAAAAATATAATGGACTATACATCGTCTTTTTTTCAATTTTTTATGAAAAAATTTTATCGACTATAAATCGTCCGATTCGTGTGCAAATAATTATATAGACTATACATCGTCTATTTTAGATGCAAAAAATTAAATAGACTAACTATATATACAAAATTTAATGGACTATACATCGTCCATTTTTAAATTTAAAAAAAAAATTAAATTGACTATAATTCGTCCATTTCGTATCTAAAAAATTAAATGGACTATATACGTCGTCTTCTTTTCGTGCAAAGAATTTAATAAACTATACATCATCCATTTTTCATGCAAAAAATTTTTTTATGAAAAAAATATAATGGACTATACATCGTCTTTTTTTCAATTTTTTATGAAAAAATTTTATTGACTATAAATCGTCCAATTCGTGTGCAAATAATTATATAGACTATACATCGTCTATTTTAGATGCAAAAAATTAAATAGACTAACTATATATACAAAATTTAATGGACTATACATCGTCCATTTTTAAATTTAAAAAAAAAATTAAATTGACTATAATTCGTCCATTTCGTATCTAAAAAATTAAATGGACTATATACGTCGTCTTCTTTTCGTGCAAAGAATTTAATAAACTATACATCATCCATTTTTCATGCAAAAAATTTTTTTATGAAAAAAATATAATGGACTATACATCGTCTTTTTTTTTCAATTTTTTATGAAAAAATTTTATCGACTATAAATCGTCCGATTCGTGTGCAAATAATTATATAGACTATACATCGGCTATTTTAGATGCAAAAAATTAAATAGACTAACTATATATACAAAATTTAATGGACTATACATCGTCCATTTTTAAATTTAAAAAAAAATTTAAATTGACTATAATTCGTCCATTTCGTATCTAAAAAATTAAATGGACTATATACGTCGTCTTCTTTTCGTGCAAAGAATTTAATAAACTATACATCATCCATTTTTCATGCAAAAAATTTTTTTATGAAAAAAATATAATGGACTATACATCGTCTTTTTTTAAATTTTTTATGAAAAAATTTTATCGACTATAAATCGTCCGATTCGTGTGCAAATAATTATATAGACTATACATCGTCTATTTTAGATGCAAAAAATTAAATAGACTAACTATATATACAAAATTTAATGGACTATACATCGTCCATTTTTAAATTTAAAAAAAAATTAAATTGACTATAATTCGTCCATTTCGTATCTAAAAAATTAAATGGACTATATACGTCGTCTTCTTTTCGTGCAAAGAATTTAATAAACTATACATCATCCATTTTTCATGCAAAAAATTTTTTTATGAAAAAAATATAATGGACTATACATCGTCTTTTTTTCAATTTTTTATGAAAAAATTTTATTGACTATAAATCGTCCAATTCGTGTGCAAATAATTATATAGACTATACATCGTCTATTTTAGATGCAAAAAATTAAATAGACTAACTATATATACAAAATTTAATGGACTATACATCGTCCATTTTTAAATTTAAAAAAAAAATTAAATTGACTATAATTCGTCCATTTCGTATCTGAAAAATTAAATGGACTATATACGTCGTCTTCTTTTCGTGCAAAGAATTTAATAAACTATACATCATCCATTTTTCATGCAAACAATTTTTTTATGAAAAAAATATAATGGACTATACATCGTCTTTTTTTCAATTTTTTATGAAAAAATTTTATCGACTATAAATCGTCCGATTCGTGTGCAAATAATTATATAGACTATACATCGGCTATTTTAGATGCAAAAAATTAAATAGACTAACTATATATACAAAATTGAATGGACTATACATCGTCCATTTTGAAATTTAAAAAAAAAATTAAATTGACTATAATACGTCCATTTCGTATCTAAAAAATTAAATTGACTATATACGTCGTCTTCTTTTCGTGCAAAGAATTTAATAAACTATACATCATCCATTTTTAAATTTTTTATGAAAAAAATATAATGGACTATACATCGTCTTTTTTTCAATTTTTTATGAAAAAATTTTATCGACTATAAATCGTCCGATTCGTGTGCAAATAATTATATAGACTATACATCGTCTATTTTAGATGCAAAAAATTAAATAGACTAACTATATATACAAAATTTAATGGACTATACATCGTCCATTTTTAAATTAAAAAAAAAAATTAAATTGACTATAATTCGTCCATTTCGTATCTAAAAAATTAAATTGACTATATACGTCGTCTTCTTTTCGTGCAAAGAATTTAATAAACTATACATCATCCATTTTTCATGCAAAAAATTTTTTTATGAAAAAAATATAATGGACTATACATCGTCTTTTTTTCAATTTTTTATGAAAAAATTTTATCGACTATAAATTGTCCGATTCGTGTGCAAATAATTATATAGACTATACATCGGCTATTTTAGATGCAAAAAATTAAATAGACTAACTATATATACAAAATTTAATGGACTATACATCGTCCATTTTTAAATTTAAAAAAAAAAATTAAATTGACTATAATTCGTCCATTTCGTATCTGAAAAATTAAATGGACTATATACGTCGTCTTCTTTTCGTGCAAAGAATTTAATAAACTATACATCATCCATTTTTCATGCAAAAAAATTTTTTATGAAAAAAATATAATGGACTATACATCGTCTTTTTTTCAATTTTTTATGAAAAAATTTTATCGACTATAAATCGTCCGATTCGTGTGCAAATAATTATATAGACTATACATCGTCTATTTTAGATGCAAAAAATTAAATAGACTAACTATATATACAAAATTTAATGGACTATACATCGTCCATTTTTAAATTAAAAAAAAAAATTAAATTGACTATAATTCGTCCATTTCGTATCTAAAAAATTAAATTGACTATATACGTCGTCTTCTTTTCGTGCAAAGAATTTAATAAACTATACATCATCCATTTTTCATGCAAAAAATTTTTTTATGAAAAAAATATAATGGACTATACATCGTCTTTTTTTCAATTTTTTATGAAAAAATTTTATCGACTATAAATCGTCCGATTCGTGTGCAAATAATTATATAGACTATACATCGTCTATTTTAGATGCAAAAAATTAAATAGACTAACTATATATACAAAATTTAATGGACTATACATCGTCCATTTTTAAATTTAAAAAAAAAATTAAATTGACTATAATTCGTCCATTTCGTATCTAAAAAATTAAATTGACTATATACGTCGTCTTCTTTTCGTGCAAAGAATTTAATAAACTATACATCATCCATTTTTCATGGAAAAAATTTTTTTATGAAAAAAATATAATGGACATACATCGTCTTTTTTTCAATTTTTTATGAAAAAATTTTATCGACTATAAATCGTCCGATTCGTGTGCAAATAATTATATAGACTATACATCGGCTATTTTAGATGCAAAAAATTAAATAGACTAACTATATATACAAAATTTAATGGACTATACATCGTCCATTTTTAAATTAAAAAAAAAAATTAAATTGACTATAATTCGTCCATTTCGTATCTAAAAAATTAAATGGACTATATACGTCGTCTTCTTTTCGTGCAAAGAATTTAATAAACTATACATCATCCATTTTTCATGCAAAAAATTTTTTTATGAAAAAAATATAATGGACTATACATCGTCTTTTTTTCAATTTTTTATGAAAAAATTTTATCGACTATAAATCGTCCGATTCGTGTGCAAATAATTATATAGACTATACATCGTCTATTTTAGATGCAAAAAATTAAATAGACTAACTATATATACAAAATTTAATGGACTATACATCGTCCATTTTTAAATTTAAAAAAAAAATTAAATTGACTATAATTCGTCCATTTCGTATCTAAAAAATTAAATTGACTATATACGTCGTCTTCTTTTCGTGCAAAGAATTTAATAAACTATACATCATCCATTTTTCATGCAAAAAATTTTTTTATGAAAAAAATATAATGGACTATACATCGTCTTTTTTTCAATTTTTTATGAAAAAATTTTATCGACTATAAATCGTCCGATTCGTGTGCAAATAATTATATAGACTATACATCGTCTATTTTAGATGCAAAAAATTAAATAGACTAACTATATATACAAAATTTAATGGACTATACATCGTCCATTTTTAAATTTAAAAAAAAAATTAAATTGACTATAATTCGTCCATTTCGTATCTGAAAAATTAAATGGACTATATACGTCGTCTTCTTTTCGTGCAAAGAATTTAATAAACTATACATCATCCATTTTTCATGCAAAAAATTTTTTATGAAAAAAATATAATGGACTATACATCGACTTTTTTTCAATTTTTTATGAAAAAATTTTATCGACTATAAATCGTCCGATTCGTGTGCAAATAATTATATAGACTATACATCGTCTATTTTAGATGCAAAAAATTAAATAGACTAACTATATATACAAAATTTAATGGACTATACATCGTCCATTTTTAAATTAAAAAAAAAAATTAAATTGACTATAATTCGTCCATTTCGTATCTAAAAAATTAAATGGACTATATACGTCGTCTTCTTTTCGTGCAAAGAATTTAATAAACTATACATCATCCATTTTGCATGCAAAAAATTTTTTTATGAAAAAAATATAATGGACTATACATCGTCTTTTTTTCAATTTTTTATGAAAAAATTTTATCGACTATAAATCGTCCGATTCGTGTGCAAATAATTATATAGACTATACATCGTCTATTTTAGATGCAAAAAATTAAATAGACTAACTATATATACAAAATTTAATGGACTATACATCGTCCATTTTTAAATTTAAAAAAAAAATTAAATTGACTATAATTCGTCCATTTCGTATCTAAAAAATTAAATTGACTATATACGTCGTCTTCTTTTCGTGCAAAGAATTTAATAAACTATACATCATCCATTTTTCATGCAAACAATTTTTTTATGAAAAAAATATAATGGACTATACATCGTCTTTTTTTTCAATTTTTTATGAAAAAATTTTATCGACTATAAATAGTCCGATTCGTGTGCAAATAATTATATAGACTATACATCGTCTATTTTAGATGCAAAAAATTAAATAGACTAACTATATATACAAAATTTAATGGACTATACATCGTCCATTTTTAAATTTAAAAAAAAAATTAAATTGACTATAATTCGTCCATTTCGTATCTAAAAAATTAAATTGACTATATACGTCGTCTTCTTTTCGTGCAAAGAATTTAATAAACTATACATCATCCATTTTTCATGCAAAAAATTTTTTTATGAAAAAAATATAATGGACTATACATCGTCTTTTTTTCAATTTTTTATGAAAAAATTTTATCGACTATAAATCGTCCGATTCGTGTGCAAATAATTATATAGACTATACATCGTCTATTTTAGATGCAAAAAATTAAATAGACTAACTATATATACAAAATTTAATGGACTATACATCGTCCATTTTTAAATTTAAAAAAAAAATTAAATTGACTATAATTCGTCCATTTCGTATCTGAAAAATTAAATGGACTATATACGTCGTCTTCTTTTCGTGCAAAGAATTTAATAAACTATACATCATCCATTTTTCATGCAAAAAATTTTTTATGAAAAAAATATAATGGACTATACATCGTCTTTTTTTCAATTTTTTATGAAAAAATTTTATCGACTATAAATCGTCCGATTCGTGTGCAAATAATTATATAGACTATACATCGTCTATTTTAGATGCAAAAAATTAAATAGACTAACTATATATACAAAATTTAATGGACTATACATCGTCCATTTTTAAATTAAAAAAAAAAATTAAATTGACTATATACGTCGTCTTCTTTTCGTGCAAAGAATTTAATAAACTATACATCATCCATTTTTCATGCAAAAAATTTTTTTATGAAAAAAATATAATGGACTATACATCGTCTTTTTTTAAATTTTTTATGAAAAAATTTTATCGACTATAAATCGTCCGATTCGTGTGCAAATAATTATATAGACTATACATCGGCTATTTTAGATGCAAAAAATTAAATAGACTAACTATATATACAAAATTTAATGGACTATACATCGTCCATTTTTAAATTTAGAAAAAAAATTAAATTGACTATAATTCGTCCATTTCGTATCTAAAAAATTAAATTGACTTTATACGTCGTCTTCTTTTCGTACAAAGAATTTAATAAACTATACATCATCCATTTTTCATGCAAACCATTTTTTTATGAAAAAAATATAATGGACTATACATCGTCTTTTTTTCAATTTTTTATGAAAAAATTTTATCGACTATAAATCGTCCGATTCGTGTGCAAATAATTATATAGACTATACATCGGCTATTTTAGATGCAAAAAATTAAATAGACTAACTATATATACAAAATTTAATGGACTATACATCGTCCATTTTTAAATTTAAAAAAAAAAATTAAATTGACTATAATTCGCCCATTTCGTATCTAAAAAATTAAATTGACTATATACGTCGTCTTCCTTTCGTGCAAAGAATTTAATAAACTATACATCATCCATTTTTCATGCAAAAAATTTTTTTATGAAAAAAATATAATGGACTATATATACATCGTCTTTTTTTCAATTTTTTATGAAAAAATTTTATCGACTATAAATCGTCCGATTCGTGTGCAAATAATTATATAGACTATACATCGTCTATTTTAGATGCAAAAAATTAAATAGACTAACTATATATACAAAATTTAATGGACTATACATCGTCCATTTTTAAATTTAAAAAAAAAATTAAATTGACTATAATTCGTCCATTTCGTATCTAAAAAATTAAATTGACTATATACGTCGTCTTCTTTTCGTGCAAAGAATTTAATAAACTATACATCATCCATTTTTCATGCAAAAAATTTTTTTATGAAAAAAATATAATGGACTATACATCGTCTTTTTTTCAATTTTTTATGAAAAAATTTTATCGACTATAAATCGTCCAATTCGTGTGCAAATAATTATATAGACTATACATCGTCTATTTTAGATGCAAAAAATTAAATAGACTAACTATATATACAAAATTTAATGGACTATACATCGTCCATTTTTAAATAAAAAAAAAAATTAAATTGACTATAATTCGTCCATTTCGTATCTGAAAAATTAAATGGACTATATACGTCGTCTTCTTTTCGTGCAAAGAATTTAATAAACTATACATCATCCATTTTTCATGCAAAAAATTTTTTATGAAAAAAATATAATGGACTATACATCGTCTTTTTTTCAATTTTTTATGAAAAAATTTTATCGACTATAAATCGTCCGATTCGTGTGTAAATAATTATATAGACTATACATCGTCTATTTTAGATGCAAAAAATTAAATAGACTAACTATATATACAAAATTTAATGGACTATACATCGTCCATTTTTAAATTAAAAAAAAAAAAATTAAATTGACTATAATTCGTCCATTTCGTATCTAAAAAATTAAATTGACTATATACGTCGTCTTCTTTTCGTGCAAAGAATTTAATAAACTATACATCATCCATTTTTCATGCAAAAAAATTTTTTATGAAAAAAATATAATGGACTATAAATCGTCTTTTTTTCAATTTTTTATGAAAAAATTTTATCGACTATAAATCGTCCGATTCGTGTGCAAATAATTATATAGACTATACATCGGCTATTTTAGATGCAAAAAATTAAATAGACTAACTATATATACAAAATTTAATGGACTATACATCGTCCATTTTTAAATTAAAAAAAAAAATTAAATTGACTATAATTCGTCCATTTCGTATCTAAAAAATTAAATGGACTATATACGTCGTCTTCTTTTCGTGCAAAGAATTTAATAAACTATACATCATCCATTTTTCATGCAAAAAATTTTTTTATGAAAAAAATATAATGGACTATACATCGTCTTTTTTTCAATTTTTTATGAAAAAATTTTATCGACTATAAATCGTCCGATTCGTGTGCAAATAATTATATAGACTATACATCGGCTATTTTAGATGCAAAAAATTAAATAGACTAACTATATATACAAAATTTAATGGACTATACATCGTCCATTTTTAAATTTAAAAAAAAAATTAAATTGACTATAATTCGTCCATTTCGTATCTGAAAAATTAAATGGACTATATACGTCGTCTTCTTTTCGTGCAAAGAATTTAATAAACTATACATCATCCATTTTTCATGCAAAAAATTTTTTTATGAAAAAAATATAATGGACTATACATCGTCTTTTTTTCAATTTTTTATGAAAAAATTTTATCGACTATAAATCGTCCGATTCGTGTGCAAATAATTATATAGACTATACATCGGCTATTTTAAATGCAAAAAATTAAATAGACTAACTATATATACAAAATTTAATGGACTATACATCGTCCATTTTTAAATTTAAAAAAAAATTAAATTGACTATAATTCGTCCATTTCGTATCTAAAAAATTAAATTGACTATATACGTCGTCTTCTTTTCGTGCAAAGAATTTAATAAACTATACATCATCCATTTTTCATGCAAAAAAATTTTTTATGAAAAAAATATAATGGACTATACATCGTCTTTTTTTCAATTTTTTATGAAAAAATTTTATCGACTATAAATCGTCCGATTCGTGTGCAAATAATTATATAGACTATACATCGGCTATTTTAGATGCAAAAAATTAAATAGACTAACTATATATACAAAATTTAATGGACTATACATCGTCCATTTTTAAATTAAAAAAAAAAATTAAATTGACTATAATTCGTCCATTTCGTATCTAAAAAATTAAATGGACTATATACGTCGTCTTCTTTTCGTGCAAAGAATTTAATAAACTATACATCATCCATTTTTCATGCAAAAAATTTTTTTATGAAAAAAATATAATGGACTATACATCGTCTTTTTTTCAATTTTTTATGAAAAAATTTTATCGACTATAAATCGTCCGATTCGTGTGTAAATAATTATATAGACTATACATCGTCTATTTTAGATGCAAAAAATTAAATAGACTAACTATATATACAAAATTTAATGGACTATACATCGTCCATTTTTAAATTTAAAAAAAAAATTAAATTGACTATAATTCGTCCATTTCGTATCTGAAAAATTAAATGGACTATATACGTCGTCTTCTTTTCGTGCAAAGAATTTAATAAACTATACATCATCCATTTTTCATGCAAAAAATTTTTTTATGAAAAAAATATAATGGACTATACATCGTCTTTTTTTCAATTTTTTATGAAAAAATTTTATCGACTATAAATCGTCCGATTCGTGTGCAAATAATTATATAGACTATACATCGTCTATTTTAGATGCAAAAAATTAAATAGACTAACTATATATACAAAATTTAATGGACTATACATCGTCCATTTTTAAATTTAAAAAAAAAATTAAATTGACTATAATTCGTCCATTTCGTATCTAAAAAATTAAATTGACTATATACGTCGTCTTCTTTTCGTGCAAAGAATTTAATAAACTATACATCATCCATTTTTCATGCAAAAAATTTTTTTATGAAAAAAATATAATGGACTATACATCGTCTTTTTTTCAATTTTTTATGAAAAAATTTTATCGACTATAAATCGTCCAATTCGTGTGCAAATAATTATATAGACTATACATCGTCTATTTTAGATGCAAAAAATTAAATAGACTAACTATATATACAAAATTTAATGGACTATACATCGTCCATTTTTAAATTAAAAAAAAAAATTAAATTGACTATAATTCGTCCATTTCGTATCTGAAAAATTAAATGGACTATATACGTCGTCTTCTTTTCGTGCAAAGAATTTAATAAACTATACATCATCCATTTTTCATGCAAAAAATTTTTTATGAAAAAAATATAATGGACTATACATCGTCTTTTTTTCAATTTTTTATGAAAAAATTTTATCGACTATAAATCGTCCGATTCGTGTGCAAATAATTATATAGACTATACATCGGCTATTTTAGATGCAAAAAATTAAATAGACTAACTATATATACAAAATTTAATGGACTATACATCGTCCATTTTTAAATTAAAAAAAAAAATTAAATTGACTATAATTCGTCCATTTCGTATCTAAAAAATTAAATGGACTATATACGTCGTCTTCTTTTCGTGCAAAGAATTTAATAAACTATACATCATCCATTTTTCATGCAAAAAATTTTTTTATGAAAAAAATATAATGGACTATACATCGTCTTTTTTTCAATTTTTTATGAAAAAATTTTATCGACTATAAATCGTCCGATTCGTGTGTAAATAATTATATAGACTATACATCGTCTATTTTAGATGCAAAAAATTAAATAGACTAACTATATATACAAAATTTAATGGACTATACATCGTCCATTTTTAAATTAAAAAAAAAAATTAAATTGACTATAATTCGTCCATTTCGTATCTAAAAAATTAAATGGACTATATACGTCGTCTTCTTTTCGTGCAAAGAATTTAATAAACTATACATCATCCATTTTTCATGCAAAAAATTTTTTTATGAAAAAAATATAATGGACTATACATCGTCTTTTTTTCAATTTTTTATGAAAAAATTGTATCGACTATAAATCGTCCGATTCGTGTGCAAATAATTATATAGACTATACATCGTCTATTTTAGATGCAAAAAATTAAATAGACTAACTATATATACAAAATTTAATGGACTATACATCGTCCATTTTTAAATTAAAAAAAAAAATTAAATTGACTATAATTCGTCCATTTCGTATCTAAAAAATTAAATGGACTATATACGTCGTCTTCTTTTCGTGCAAAGAATTTAATAAACTATACATCATCCATTTTTCATGCAAAAAATTTTTTTATGAAAAAAATATAATGGACTATACATCGTCTTTTTTTCAATTTTTTATGAAAAAATTTTATCGACTATAAATCGTCCGATTCGTGTGCAAATAATTATATAGACTATACATCGGCTATTTTAGATGCAAAAAATTAAATAGACTAACTATATATACAAAATTTAATGGACTATACATCGTCCATTTTTAAATTTAAAAAAAAAATTAAATTGACTATAATTCGTCCATTTCGTATCTGAAAAATTAAATGGACTATATACGTCGTCTTCTTTTCGTGCAAAGAATTTAATAAACTATACATCATCCATTTTTCATGCAAAAAATTTTTTTATGAAAAAAATATAATGGACTATACATCGTCTTTTTTTCAATTTTTTATGAAAAAATTTTATCGACTATAAATCGTCCGATTCGTGTGCAAATAATTATATAGACTATACATCGTCTATTTTAGATGCAAAAAATTAAATAGACTAACTATATATACAAAATTTAATGGACTATACATCGTCCATTTTTAAATTTAAAAAAAAAATTAAATTGACTATAATTCGTCCATTTCGTATCTAAAAAATTAAATGGACTATATACGTCGTCTTCTTTTCGTGCAAAGAATTTAATAAACTATACATCATCCATTTTTCATGCAAAAAATTTTTTTATGAAAAAAATATAATGGACTATACATCGTCTTTTTTTCAATTTTTTATGAAAAAATTTTATCGACTATAAATCGTCCAATTCGTGTGCAAATAATTATATAGACTATACATCGTCTATTTTAGATGCAAAAAATTAAATAGACTAACTATATATACAAAATTTAATGGACTATACATCGTCCATTTTTAAATTAAAAAAAAAAATTAAATTGACTATAATTCGTGCATTTCGTATCTGAAAAATTAAATGGACTATATACGTCGTCTTCTTTTCGTGCAAAGAATTTAATAAACTATACATCATCCATTTTTCATGCAAAAAATTTTTTATGAAAAAAATATAATGGACTATACATCGTCTTTTTTTCAATTTTTTATGAAAAAATTTTATCGACTATAAATCGTCCGATTCGTGTGCAAATAATTATATAGACTATACATCGTCTATTTTAGATGCAAAAAATTAAATAGACTAACTATATATACAAAATTTAATGGACTATACATCGTCCATTTTTAAATTAAAAAAAAAAATTAAATTGACTATAATTCGTCCATTTCGTATCTAAAAAATTAAATTGACTATATACGTCGTCTTCTTTTCGTGCAAAGAATTTAATAAACTATACATCATCCATTTTTCATGCAAAAAAATTTTTTATGAAAAAAATATAATGGACTATACATCGTCTTTTTTTCAATTTTTTATGAAAAAATTTTATCGACTATAAATCGTCCGATTCGTGTGCAAATAATTATATAGACTATACATCGGCTATTTTAGATGCAAAAAATTAAATAGACTAACTATACATACAAAATTTAATGGACTATACATCGTCCATTTTTAAATTAAAAAAAAAAATTAAATTGACTATAATTCGTCCATTTCGTATCTAAAAAATTAAATGGACTATATACGTCGTCTTCTTTTCGTGCAAAGAATTTAATAAACTATACATCATCCATTTTTCATGCAAAAAATTTTTTAATGAAAAAAATATAATGGACTATACATCGTCTTTTTTTCAATTTTTTATGAAAAAATTTTATCGACTATAAATCGTCCGATTCGTGTGTAAATAATTATATAGACTATACATCGTCTATTTTAGATGCAAAAAATTAAATAGACTAACTATATATACAAAATTTAATGGACTATACATCGTCCATTTTTAAATTTAAAAAAAAATTAAATTGACTATAATTCGTCCATTTCGTATCTAAAAAATTAAATGGACTATATACGTCGTCTTCTTTTCGTGCAAAGAATTTAATAAACTATACATCATCCATTTTTCATGCAAAAAATTTTTTTATGAAAAAAATATAATGGACTATACATCGTCTTTTTTTCAATTTTTTATGAAAAAATTGTATCGACTATAAATCGTCCGATTCGTGTGCAAATAATTATATAGACTATACATCGTCTATTTTAGATGCAAAAAATTAAATAGACTAACTATATATACAAAATTTAATGGACTATACATCGTCCATTTTTAAAATTAAAAAAAAATTAAATTGACTATAATTCGTCCATTTCGTATCTAAAAAATTAAATGGACTATATACGTCGTCTTCTTTTCGTGCAAAGAATTTAATAAACTATACATCATCCATTTTTCATGCAAAAAATTTTTTTATGAAAAAAATATAATGGACTATACATCGTCTTTTTTTAAATTTTTTATGAAAAAATTTTATCGACTATAAATCGTCCGATTCGTGTGCAAATAATTATATAGACTATACATCGGCTATTTTAGATGCAAAAAATTAAATAGACTAACTATATATACAAAATTTAATGGACTATACATCGTCCATTTTTAAATTTAAAAAAAAAATTAAATTGACTATAATTCGTCCATTTCGTATCTGAAAAATTAAATGGACTATATACGTCGTCTTCTTTTCGTGCAAAGAATTTAATAAACTATACATCATCCATTTTTCATGCAAAAAATTTTTTTATGAAAAAAATATAATGGACTATACATCGTCTTTTTTTCAATTTTTTATGAAAAAATTTTATCGACTATAAATCGTCCGATTCGTGTGCAAATAATTATATAGACTATACATCGTCTATTTTAGATGCAAAAAATTAAATAGACTAACTATATATACAAAATTTAATGGACTATACATCGTCCATTTTTAAATTTAAAAAAAAAATTCAATTGACTATAATTCGTCAATTTCGTATCTAAAAAATTAAATTGACTATATACGTCGTCTTCTTTTCGTGCAAAGAATTTAATAAACTATACATCATCCATTTTTCATGCAAAAAATTTTTTTATGAAAAAAATATAATGGACTATACATCGTCTTTTTTTCAATTTTTTATGAAAAAATTTTATCGACTATAAATCGTCCAATTCGTGTGCAAATAATTATATAGACTATACATCGTCTATTTTAGATGCAAAAAATTAAATAGACTAACTATATATACAAAATTTAATGGACTATACATCGTCCATTTTTAAATTAAAAAAAAAATTAAATTGACTATAATTCGTCCATTTCGTATCTGAAAAATTAAATGGACTATATACGTCGTCTTCTTTTCGTGCAAAGAATTTAATAAACTATACATCATCCATTTTTCATGCAAAAAATTTTTTATGAAAAAAATATAATGGACTATACATCGTCTTTTTTTCAATTTTTTATGAAAAAATTTTATCGACTATAAATCGTCCGATTCGTGTGCAAATAATTATATAGACTATACATCGTCTATTTTAGATGCAAAAAATTAAATAGACTAACTATATATACAAAATTTAATGGACTATACATCGTCCATTTTTAAATTTAAAAAAAAAAAATTAAATTGACTATAATTCGTCCATTTCGTATCTAAAAAATTAAATTGACTATATACGTCGTCTTCTTTTCGTGCAAAGAATTTAATAAACTATACATCATCCATTTTTCATGCAAAAAATTTTTTTATGAAAAAAATATAATGGACTATACATCGTCTTTTTTTCAATTTTTTATGAAAAAATTTTATCGACTATAAATCGTCCGATTCGTGTGCAAATAATTATATAGACTATACATCGGCTATTTTAAATGCAAAAAATTAAATAGACTAACTATATATACAAAATTTAATGGACTATACATCGTCCATTTTTAAATTTAAAAAAAAATTAAATTGACTATAATTCGTCCATTTCGTATCTAAAAAATTAAATTGACTATATACGTCGTCTTCTTTTCGTGCAAAGAATTTAATAAACTATACATCATCCATTTTTCATGCAAAAAAATTTTTTATGAAAAAAATATAATGGACTATACATCGTCTTTTTTTCAATTTTTTATGAAAAAATTTTATCGACTATAAATCGTCCGATTCGTGTGCAAATAATTATATAGACTATACATCGGCTATTTTAGATGCAAAAAATTAAATAGACTAACTATATATACAAAATTTAATGGACTATACATCGTCCATTTTTAAATAAAAAAAAAAATTAAATTGACTATAATTCGTCCATTTCGTATCTAAAAAATTAAATTGACTATATACGTCGTCTTCTTTTCGTGCAAAGAATTTAATAAACTATACATCATCCATTTTTCATGCAAAAAATTTTTTTATGAAAAAAATATAATGGACTATAATACATCGTCTTTTTTTCAATTTTTTATGAAAAAATTTTATCGACTATAAATCGTCCGATTCGTGTGCAAATAATTATATAGACTATACATCGGCTATTTTAGATGCAAAAAATTAAATAGACTAACTATATATACACAATTTAATGGACTATACATCGTCCATTTTTAAATTAAAAAAAAAAATTAAATTGACTATAATTCGTCCATTTCGTATCTGAAAAATTAAATGGACTATATACGTCGTCTTCTTTTCGTGCAAAGAATTTAATAAACTATACATCATCCATTTTTCACGCAAAAAATTTTTTTATGAAAAAAATATAATGGACTATACATCGTCTTTTTTTCAATTTTTTATGAAAAAATTTTATCGACTATAAATCGTCCGATTCGTGTGCAAATAATTATATAGACTATACATCGTCTATTTTAGATGCCAAAAATTAAATAGACTAACTATATATACAAAATTTAATGGACTATACATCGTCCATTTTTAAATTTAAAAAAAAAATTAAATTGACTATAATTCGTCCATTTCGTATCTAAAAAATTAAATGGACTATATACGTCGTCTTCTTTTCGTGCAAAAAATTTAATAAACTATACATCATCCATTTTTCATGCAAAAAATTTTTTTATGAAAAAAATATAATGGACTATACATCGTCTTTTTTCAATTTTTTATGAAAAAATTTTATCGACTATAAATCGTCCGATTCGTGTGCAAATAATTATATAGACTATACATCGTCTATTTTAGATGCAAAAAATTAAATAGACTAACTATATATACAAAATTTAATGGACTATACATCGTCCATTTTTAAATTTAAAAAAAAAAAATTAAATTGACTATAATTCGTCCATTTCGTATCTAAAAAATTAAATGGACTATAAACGTCGTCTTCTTTTCGTGCAAAGAATTTAATAAACTATACATCATCCATTTTTCATGCAAAAAATTTTTTTATGAAAAAAATATAATGGACTATACATCGTCTTTTTTTCAATTTTTTATGAAAAAATTTTATCGACTATAAATCGTCCGATTCGTGTGCAAATAATTATATAGACTATACATCGGCTATTTTAGATGCAAAAAATTAAATAGACTAACTATATATACAAAATTTAATGGACTATACATCGTCCATTTTTAAATTTAAAAAAAAAATTAAATTGACTATAATTCGTCCATTTCGTATCTGAAAAATTAAATGGACTATATACGTCGTCTTCTTTTCGTGCAAAGAATTTAATAAACTATACATCATCCATTTTTCATGCAAAAAATTTTTTTATGAAAAAAATATAATGGACTATACATCGTCTTTTTTTCAATTTTTTATGAAAAAATTTTATCGACTATAAATCGTCCGATTCGTGTGCAAATAATTATATAGACTATACATCGTCTATTTTAGATGCAAAAAATTAAATAGACTAACTATATATACAAAATTTAATGGACTATACATCGTCCATTTTTAAATTAAAAAAAAAAAATTAAATTGACTATAATTCGTCCATTTCGTATCTAAAAAATTAAATTGACTATATACGTCGTCTTCTTTTCGTGCAAAGAATTTAATAAACTATACATCATCCATTTTTCATGCAAAAAAATTTTTTATGAAAAAAATATAATGGACTATACATCGTCTTTTTTTCAATTTTTTATGAAAAAATTTTATCGACTATAAATCGTCCGATTCGTGTGCAAATAATTATATAGACTATACATCGTCTATTTTAGATGCAAAAAATTAAATAGACTAACTATATATACAAAATTTAATGGACTATACATCGTCCATTTTTAAATTTAAAAAAAAAATTAAATTGACTATAATTCGTCCATTTCGTATCTAAAAAATTAAATGGACTATATACGTCGTCTTCTTTTCGTGCAAAGAATTTAATAAACTATACATCATCCATTTTTCATGCAAAAAATTTTTTTATGAAAAAAATATAATGGACTATACATCGTCTTTTTTTTTCAATTTTTTATGAAAAAATTTTATCGACTATAAATCGTCCAATTCGTGTGCAAATAATTATATAGACTATACATCGTCTATTTTAGATGCAAAAAATTAAATAGACTAACTATATATACAAAATTTAATGGACTATACATCGTCCATTTTTAAATTTAAAAAAAAAATTAAATTGACTATAATTCGTCCATTTCGTATCTAAAAAATTAAATGGACTATATACGTCGTCTTCTTTTCGTGCAAAGAATTTAATAAACTATACATCATCCATTTTTCATGCAAAAAATTTTTTTATGAAAAAAATATAATGGACTATACATCGTCTTTTTTTCAATTTTTTATGAAAAAATTTTATCGACTATAAATCGTCCGATTCGTGTGCAAATAATTATATAGAC
The DNA here is from genome assembly GCA_944452675.1 of Tachina lurida. NCBI lineage: Eukaryota > Metazoa > Arthropoda > Insecta > Diptera > Tachinidae > Tachina > Tachina lurida. Next base: position 89,450,178 of record OX101755.1, read on the forward strand.
TATACATCGTCTATTTTAGATGCAAAAAATTAAATAGACTAACTATATATACAAAATTTAATGGACTATACATCGTCCATTTTTAAATTTAAAAAAAAATTAAATTGACTATAATTCGTCCATTTCGTATCTAAAAAATTAAATGGACTATATACGTCGTCTTCTTTTCGTGCAAAGAATTTAATAAACTATACATCATCCATTTTTCATGCAAAAAAATTTTTTATGAAAAAAATATAATGGACTATACATCGTCTTTTTTTCAATTTTTTATGAAAAAATTTTATTGACTATAAATCGTCCAATTCGTGTGCAAATAATTATATAGACTATACATCGTCTATTTTAGATGCAAAAAATTAAATAGACTAACTATATATACAAAATTTAATGGACTATACATCGTCCATTTTGAAATTTAAAAAAAAAATTAAATTGACTATAATTCGTCCATTTCGTATCTAAAAAATTAAATTGACTATATACGTCGTCTTCTTTTCGTGCAAAGAATTTAATAAACTATACATCATCCATTTTTAAATTTTTTATGAAAAAAATATAATGGACTATACATCGTCTTTTTTTCAATTTTTTATGAAAAAATTTTATCGACTATAAATCGTCCGATTCGTGTGCAAATAATTATATAGACTATACATCGTCTATTTTAGATGCAAAAAATTAAATAGACTAACTATATATACAAAATTTAATGGACTATACATCGTCCATTTTTAAATTAAAAAAAAAAATTAAATTGACTATAATTCGTCCATTTCGTATCTAAAAAATTAAATTGACTATATACGTCGTCTTCTTTTCGTGCAAAGAATTTAATAAACTATACATCATCCATTTTTCATGCAAAAAATTTTTTTATGAAAAAAATATAATGGACTATACATCGTCTTTTTTTCAATTTTTTATGAAAAAATTTTATCGACTATAAATCGTCCGATTCGTGTGCAAATAATTATATAGACTATACATCGTCTATTTTAGATGCAAAAAATTAAATAGACTAACTATATATACAAAATTTAATGGACTATACATCGTCCATTTTGAAATTTAAAAAAAAAATTAAATTGACTATAATTCGTCCATTTCGTATCTGAAAAATTAAATGGACTATATACGTCGTCTTCTTTTCGTGCAAAGAATTTAATAAACTATACATCATCCATTTTTCATGCAAACAATTTTTTTATGAAAAAAATATAATGGACTATACATCGTCTTTTTTTCAATTTTTTATGAAAAAATTTTATTGACTATAAATCGTCCAATTCGTGTGCAAATAATTATATAGACTATACATCGTCTATTTTAGATGCAAAAAATTAAATAGACTAACTATATATACAAAATTTAATGGACTATACATCCTCCATTTTTAAATTTAAAAAAAAAAATTAAATTGACTATAATTCGTCCATTTCGTATCTAAAAAATTAAATGGACTATATACGTCGTCTTCTTTTCGTGCAAAGAATTTAATAAACTATACATCATCCATTTTTCATGCAAACAATTTTTTTATGAAAAAAATATAATGGACTATACATCGTCTTTTTTTCAATTTTTTATGAAAAAATTTTATCGACTATAAATCGTCCGATTCGTGTGCAAATAATTATATAGACTATACATCGGCTATTTTAGATGCAAAAAATTAAATAGACTAACTATATATACAAAATTTAATGGACTATACATCGTCCATTTTGAAATTTAAAAAAAAAATTAAATTGACTATAATTCGTCCATTTCGTATCTAAAAAATTAAATTGACTATATACGTCGTCTTCTTTTCGTGCAAAGAATTTAATAAACTATACATCATCCATTTTTCATGCAAAAAAATTTTTTATGAAAAAAATATAATGGACTATACATCGTCTTTTTTTCAATTTTTTATGAAAAAATTTTATCGACTATAAATCGTCCGATTCGTGTGCAAATAATTATATAGACTATACATCGGCTATTTTAGATGCAAAAAATTAAATAGACTAACTATATATACAAAATTTAATGGACTATACATCGTCCATTTTTAAATTAAAAAAAAAATTAAATTGACTATAATTCGTCCATTTCGTATCTGAAAAATTAAATGGACTATATACGTCGTCTTCTTTTCGTGCAAAGAATTTAATAAACTACACATCATCCATTTTTCATGCAAAAAATTTTTTTATGAAAAAAATATAATGGACTATATATACATCGTCTTTTTTCAATTTTTTATGAAAAAATTTTATCGACTATAAATCGTCCGATTCGTGTGCAAATAATTATATAGACTATACATCGTCTATTTTAGATGCAAAAAATTAAATAGACTAACTATATATACAAAATTTAATGGACTATACATCGTCCATTTTTAAATTTAAAAAAAAAATTAAATTGACTATAATTCGTCCATTTCGTATCTAAAAAATTAAATGGACTATATACGTCGTCTTCTTTTCGTGCAAAGAGTTTAATAAACTATACATCATCCATTTTTCATGCAAAAAAATTTTTTATGAAAAAAATATAATGGACTATACATCGTCTTTTTTTCAATTTTTTATGAAAAAATTTTATCGACTATAAATCGTCCGATTCGTGTGCAAATAATTATATAGACTATACATCGTCTATTTTAGATGCAAAAAATTAAATAGACTAACTATATATACAAAATTTAATGGACTATACATCGTCCATTTTTAAATTTAAAAAAAAAATTAAATTGACTATAATTCGTCCATTTCGTATCTAAAAAATTAAATTGACTATATACGTCGTCTTCTTTTCGTGCAAAGAATTTAATAAACTATACATCATCCATTTTTCATGGAAAAAAATTTTTTATGAAAAAAATATAATGGACTATACATCGTCTTTTTTTCAATTTTTTATGAAAAAATTTTATCGACTATAAATCGTCCGATTCGTGTGCAAATAATTATATAGACTATACATCGGCTATTTTAGATGCAAAAAATTAAATAGACTAACTATATATACAAAATTTAATGGACTATACATCGTCCATTTTTAAATTAAAAAAAAAATTAAATTGACTATAATTCGTCCATTTCGTATCTAAAAAATTAAATGGACTATATACGTCGTCTTCTTTTCGTGCAAAGAATTTAATAAACTATACATCATCCATTTTTCATGCAAAAAATTTTTTTATGAAAAAAATATAATGGACTATACAACGTCTTTTTTTCAATTTTTTATGAAAAAATTTTATCGACTATAAATCGTCCGATTCGTGTGCAAATAATTATATAGACTATACATCGGCTATTTTAGATGCAAAAAATTAAATAGACTAACTATATATACACAATTTAATGGACTATACATCGTCCATTTTTAAATTAAAAAAAAAATTAAATTGACTATAATTCGTCCATTTCGTATCTAAAAAATTAAATTGACTATATACGTCGTCTTCTTTTCGTGCAAAGAATTTAATAAACTATAAATCATCCATTTTTCATGCAAAAAATTTTTTTATGAAAAAAATATAATGGACTATACATCGTCTTTTTTTCAATTTTTTATGAAAAAATTTTATCGACTATAAATCGTCCGATTCGTGTGCAAATAATTATATAGACTATACATCGTCTATTTTAGATGCAAAAAATTAAATAGACTAACTATATATACAAAATTTAATGGACTATACATCGTCCATTTTTAAATTTAAAAAAAAAAATTAAATTGATTATAATTCGTCCATTTCGTATCTAAAAAATTAAATTGACTATATACGTCGTCTTCTTTTCGTGCAAAGAATTAAATAAACTATACATCATCCATTTTTCATGCAAAAAATTTTTTTATGAAAAAAATATAATGGACTATACATCGTCTTTTTTTCAATTTTTTATGAAAAAATTTTATCGACTATAAATCGTCCGATTCGTGTGCAAATAATTATATAGACTATACATCGGCTATTTTAGATGCAAAAAATTAAATAGACTAACTATATATACAAAATTTAATGGACTATACATCGTCCATTTTTAAATTTAAAAAAAAAAATTAAATTGACTATAATTCGTCCATTTCGTATCTGAAAAATTAAATGGACTATATACGTCGTCTTCTTTTCGTGCAAAGAATTTAATAAACTATACATCATCCATTTTTCATGCAAAAAATTTTTTTATGAAAAAAATATAATGGACTATACAACGTCTTTTTTTAAATTTTTTATGAAAAAATTTTATCGACTATAAATCGTCCGATTCGTGTGCAAATAATTATATAGACTATACATCGGCTATTTTAGATGCAAAAAATTAAATAGACTAACTATATATACACAATTTAATGGACTATACATCGTCCATTTTTAAATTTAAAAAAAAAATTAAATTGACTATAATTCGTCCATTTCGTATCTGAAAAATTAAATGGACTATATACGTCGTCTTCTTTTCGTGCAAAGAATTTAATAAACTACACATCATCCATTTTTCATGCAAAAAATTTTTTTATGAAAAAAATATAATGGACTATACATCGTCTTTTTTCAATTTTTTATGAAAAAATTTTATCGACTATAAATCGTCCGATTCGTGTGCAAATAATTATATAGACTATACATCGTCTATTTTAGATGCAAAAAATTAAATAGACTAACTATATATACAAAATTTAATGGACTATACATCGTCCATTTTTAAATTTAAAAAAAAATTAAATTGACTATAATTCGTCCATTTCGTATCTAAAAAATTAAATGGACTATATACGTCGTCTTCTTTTCGTGCAAAGAATTTAATAAACTATACATCATCCATTTTTCATGCAAAAAAATTTTTTATGAAAAAAATATAATGGACTATACATCGTCTTTTTTTCAATTTTTTATGAAAAAATTTTATCGACTATAAATCGTCCGATTCGTGTGCAAATAATTATATAGACTATACATCGTCTATTTTAGATGCAAAAAATTAAATAGACTAACTATATATACAAAATTTAATGGACTATACATCGTCCATTTTTAAATTTAAAAAAAAAAATTAAATTGATTATAATTCGTCCATTTCGTATCTAAAAAATTAAATTGACTATATACGTCGTCTTCTTTTCGTGCAAAGAATTAAATAAACTATACATCATCCATTTTTCATGCAAAAAATTTTTTTATGAAAAAAATATAATGGACTATACATCGTCTTTTTTTCAATTTTTTATGAAAAAATTTTATCGACTATAAATCGTCCGATTCGTGTGCAAATAATTATATAGACTATACATCGGCTATTTTAGATGCAAAAAATTAAATAGACTAACTATATATACAAAATTTAATGGACTATACATCGTCCATTTTTAAATTTAAAAAAAAAAATTAAATTGACTATAATTCGTCCATTTCGTATCTGAAAAATTAAATGGACTATATACGTCGTCTTCTTTTCGTGCAAAGAATTTAATAAACTATACATCATCCATTTTTCATGCAAAAAATTTTTTTATGAAAAAAATATAATGGACTATACAACGTCTTTTTTTAAATTTTTTATGAAAAAATTTTATCGACTATAAATCGTCCGATTCGTGTGCAAATAATTATATAGACTATACATCGGCTATTTTAGATGCAAAAAATTAAATAGACTAACTATATATACACAATTTAATGGACTATACATCGTCCATTTTTAAATTTAAAAAAAAAATTAAATTGACTATAATTCGTCCATTTCGTATCTGAAAAATTAAATGGACTATATACGTCGTCTTCTTTTCGTGCAAAGAATTTAATAAACTACACATCATCCATTTTTCATGCAAAAAATTTTTTTATGAAAAAAATATAATGGACTATACATCGTCTTTTTTCAATTTTTTATGAAAAAATTTTATCGACTATAAATCGTCCGATTCGTGTGCAAATAATTATATAGACTATACATCGTCTATTTTAGATGCAAAAAATTAAATAGACTAACTATATATACAAAATTTAATGGACTATACATCGTCCATTTTTAAATTTAAAAAAAAAATTAAATTGACTATAATTCGTCCATTTCGTATCTAAAAAATTAAATGGACTATATACGTCGTCTTCTTTTCGTGCAAAGAATTTAATAAACTATACATCATCCATTTTTCATGCAAAAAAATTTTTTATGAAAAAAATATAATGGACTATACATCGTCTTTTTTTCAATTTTTTATGAAAAAATTTTATCGACTATAAATCGTCCGATTCGTGTGCAAATAATTATATAGACTATACATCGTCTATTTTAGATGCAAAAAATTAAATAGACTAACTATATATACAAAATTTAATGGACTATACATCGTCCATTTTTAAATTTAAAAAAAAAAATTAAATTGACTATAATTCGTCCATTTCGTATCTAAAAAATTAAATTGACTATATACGTCGTCTTCTTTTCGTGCAAAGAATTTAATAAACTATACATCATCCATTTTTCATGCAAAAAATTTTTTTATGAAAAAAATATAATGGACTATACATCGTCTTTTTTTCAATTTTTTATGAAAAAATTTTATCGACTATAAATCGTCCGATTCGTGTGCAAATAATTATATAGACTATACATCGGCTATTTTAGATGCAAAAAATTAAATAGACTAACTATATATACAAAATTTAATGGACTATACATCGTCCATTTTTAAATTTAAAAAAAAAATTAAATTGACTATAATTCGTCCATTTCGTATCTAAAAAATTAAATTGACTATATACGTCGTCTTCTTTTCGTGCAAAGAATTTAATAAACTATACATCATCCATTTTTCATGGAAAAAAATTTTTTATGAAAAAAATATAATGGACTATACATCGTCTTTTTTTCAATTTTTTATGAAAAAATTTTATCGACTATAAATCGTCCGATTCGTGTGCAAATAATTATATAGACTATACATCGGCTATTTTAGATGCAAAAAATTAAATAGACTAACTATATATACAAAATTTAATGGACTATACATCGTCCATTTTTAAATTAAAAAAAAATTAAATTGACTATAATTCGTCCATTTCGTATCTAAAAAATTAAATGGACTATATACGTCGTCTTCTTTTCGTGCAAAGAATTTAATAAACTATACATCATCCATTTTTCATGCAAAAAATTTTTTTATGAAAAAAATATAAACGACGTTACAACGTCTTTTTTTCAATTTTTTATGAAAAAATGTTATCGACTATAAATCGTCCGATTCGTGTGCAAATAATTATATAGACTATACATCGTCTATTTTAGATGCAAAAAATTAAATAGACTAACTATATATACAAAATTTAATGGACTATACATCGTCCATTTTTAAATTAAAAAAAAAAATTAAATTGACTATAATTCGTCCATTTCGTATCTAAAAAATTAAATTGACTATATACGTCGTCTTCGTTTCGTGCAAAGAATTTAATAAACTATACATCATCCATTTTTCATTCAAAAAATTTTTTTATGAAAAAAATATAATGGACTATACATCGTCTTTTTTTCAATTTTTTATGAAAAAATTTTATCGACTATAAATCGTCCGATTCGTGTGCAAATAATTATATAGACTATACATCGTCTATTTTAGATGCAAAAAATTAAATAGACTAACTATATATACAAAATTTAATGGACTATACATCGTCCATTTTTAAATTAAAAAAAAAAATTAAATTGACTATAGTTCGTCCATTTCGTATCTAAAAAATTAAATTGACTATATACGTCGTCTTCTTTTCGTGCAAAGAATTTAATAAACTATACATCATCCATTTTTCATGCAAAAAATTTTTTTATGAAAAAAATATAATCTTTTTTTCAATTTTTTATGAAAAAATTTTATCGACTATAAATCGTCCGATTCGTGTGCAAATAATTATATAGACTATACATCGGCTATTTTAGATGCAAAAAATTAAATAGACTAACTATATATACAAAATTTAATGGACTATACATCGTCCATTTTTAAATTTAAAAAAAAAATTAAATTGACTATAATTCGTCCATTTCGTATCTAAAAAATTAAATTGACTATATACGTCGTCTTCTCTTCGTGCAAAGAATTTAATAAACTATACATCATCCATTTTTCATGCAAAAAATTTTTTTATGAAAAAAATATAATGGACTATACATCGTCTTTTTTTCAATTTTTTATGAAAAAATTTTATCGACTATAAATCGTCCGATTCGTGTGCAAATAATTATATAGACTATACATCGTCTATTTTAGATGCAAAAAATTAAATAGACTAACTATATATACAAAATTTAATGGACTATACATCGTCCATTTTTAAATTAAAAAAAAAAATTAAATTGACTATAATTCGTCCATTTCGTATCTGAAAAATTAAATGGACTATATACGTCGTCTTCTTTTCGTGCAAAGAATTTAATAAACTATACATCATCCATTTTTCATGCAAACAATTTTTTTATGAAAAAAATATAATGGACTATATATACATCGTCTTTTTTTAAATTTTTTATGAAAAAATTTTATCGACTATAAATCGTCCGATTCGTGTGCAAATAATTATATAGACTATACATCGTCTATTTTAGATGCAAAAAATTAAATAGACTAACTATATATACAAAATTTAATGGACTATACATCGTCCATTTTTAAATTAAAAAAAAAAATTAAATTGACTATAATTCGTCCATTTCGTATCTAAAAAATTAAATTGACTATATACGTCGTCTTCGTTTCGTGCAAAGAATTTAATAAACTATACATCATCCATTTTTCATGCAAAAAATTTTTTTATGAAAAAAATATAATGGACTATACATCGTCTTTTTTTCAATTTTTTATGAAAAAATTTTATCGACTATAAATCGTCCGATTCGTGTGCAAATAATTATATAGACTATACATCGTCTATTTTAGATGCAAAAAATTAAATAGACTAACTATATATACAAAATTTAATGGACTATACATCGTCCATTTTTAAATTTAAAAAAAAAATTAAATTGACTATAGTTCGTCCATTTCGTATCTAAAAAATTAAATTGACTATATACGTCGTCTTCTTTTCGTGCAAAGAATTTAATAAACTATACATCATCCATTTTTCATGCAAAAAATTTTTTTATGAAAAAAATATAATCTTTTTTTCAATTTTTTATGAAAAAATTTTATCGACTATAAATCGTCCGATTCGTGTGCAAATAATTATATAGACTATACATCGTCTATTTTAGATGCAAAAAATTAAATAGACTAACTATATATACAAAATTTAATGGACTATACATCGTCCATTTTTAAATTAAAAAAAAAAATTAAATTGACTATAATTCGTCCATTTCGTATCTAAAAAATTAAATTGACTATATACGTCGTCTTCTCTTCGTGCAAAGAATTTAATAAACTATACATCATCCATTTTTCATGCAAAAAATTTTTTTATGAAAAAAATATAATGGACTATACATCGTCTTTTTTTCAATTTTTTATGAAAAAATTTTATCGACTATAAATCGTCCGATTCGTGTGCAAATAATTATATAGACTATACATCGTCTATTTTAGATGCAAAAAATTAAATAGACTAACTATATATACAAAATTTAATGGACTATACATCGTCCATTTTTAAATTAAAAAAAAAATTAAATTGACTATAATTCGTCCATTTCGTATCTGAAAAATTAAATGGACTATATACGTCGTCTTCTTTTCGTGCAAAGAATTTAATAAACTATACATCATCCATTTTTCATGCAAACAATTTTTTTATGAAAAAAATATAATGGACTATATATACATCGTCTTTTTTTCAATTTTTTATGAAAAAATTTTATCGACTATAAATCGTCCGATTCGTGTGCAAATAATTATATAGACTATACATCGGCTATTTTAGATGCAAAAAATTAAATAGACTAACTATATATACAAAATTTAATGGACTATACATCGTCCATTTTTAAATTAAAAAAAAAAATTAAATTGACTATAATTCGTCCATTTCGTATCTAAAAAATTAAATTGACTATATACGTCGTCTTCTCTTCGTGCAAAGAATTTAATAAACTATACATCATCCATTTTTCATGCAAAAAATTTTTTTATGAAAAAAATATAATGGACTATACATCGTCTTTTTTTCAATTTTTTATGAAAAAATTTTATCGACTATAAATCGTCCGATTCGTGTGCAAATAATTATATAGACTATACATCGTCTATTTTAGATGCAAAAAATTAAATAGACTAACTATATATACAAAATTTAATGGACTATACATCGTCCATTTTTAAATTGAAAAAAAAATTAAATTGACTATAATTCGTCCATTTCGTATCTGAAAAATTAAATGGACTATATACGTCGTCTTCTTTTCGTGCAAAGAATTTAATAAACTATACATCATCCATTTTTCATGCAAACAATTTTTTTATGAAAAAAATATAATGGACTATATATACATCGTCTTTTTTTCAATTTTTTATGAAAAAATTTTATCGACTATAAATCGTCCGATTCGTGTGCAAATAATTATATAGACTATACATCGGCTATTTTAGATGCAAAAAATTAAATAGACTAACTATATATACAAAATTTAATGGACTATACATCGTCCATTTTTAAATTAAAAAAAAAAATTAAATTGACTATAATTTGTCCATTTCGTATCTAAAAAATTAAATTGACTATATACGTCGTCTTCTTTTCGTGCAAAGAATTTAATAAACTATACATCATCCATTTTTCATGCAAAAAAATTTTTTATGAAAAAAATATAATGGACTATACATCGTCTTTTTTTCAATTTTTTATGAAAAAATTTTATCGACTATAAATCGTCCGATTCGTGTGCAAATAATTATATAGACTATACATCGGCTATTTTAGATGCAAAAAATTAAATAGACTAACTATATATACAAAATTTAATGGACTATACATCGTCCATTTTTAAATTAAAAAAAAATTAAATTGACTATAATTCGTCCATTTCGTATCTAAAAAATTAAATGGACTATATACGTCGTCTTCTTTTCGTGCAAAGAATTTAATAAACTATACATCATCCATTTTTCATGCAAAAAATTTTTTTATGAAAAAAATATAATCTTTTTTTCAATTTTTTATGAAAAAATTTTATCGACTATAAATCGTCCGATTCGTGTGCAAATAATTATATAGACTATACATCGTCTATTTTAGATGCAAAAAATTAAATAGACTAACTATATATACAAAATTTAATGGACTATACATCGTCCATTTTTAAATTAAAAAAAAAAATTAAATTGACTATAATTCGTCCATTTCGTATCTAAAAAATTAAATGGACTATATACGTCGTCTTCTTTTCGTGCAAAGAATTTAATAAACTATACATCATCCATTTTTCATGCAAAAAATTTTTTTATGAAAAAAATATAATGGACTATACATCGTCTTTTTTTCAATTTTTTATGAAAAAATTTTATCGACTATAAATCGTCCGATTCGTGTGCAAATAATTATATAGACTATACATCGTCTATTTTAGATGCAAAAAATTAAATAGACTAACTATATATACAAAATTTAATGGACTATACATCGTCCATTTTTAAATTAAAAAAAAAAATTAAATTGACTATAATTCGTCCATTTCGTATCTAAAAAATTAAATTGACTATATACGTCGTCTTCGTTTCGTGCAAAGAATTTAATAAACTATACATCATCCATTTTTCATGCAAAAAATTTTTTTATGAAAAAAATATAATGGACTATACATCGTCTTTTTTTCAATTTTGTATGAAAAAATTTTATCGACTATAAATCGTCCGATTCGTGTGCAAATAATTATATAGACTATACATCGTCTATTTTAGATGCAAAAAATTAAATAGACTAACTATATATACAAAATTTAATGGACTATACATCGTCCATTTTTAAATTTAAAAAAAAAATTAAATTGACTATAGTTCGTCCATTTCGTATCTAAAAAATTAAATTGACTATATACGTCGTCTTCTTTTCGTGCAAAGAATTTAATAAACTATACATCATCCATTTTTCATGCAAAAAATTTTTTTATGAAAAAAATATAATCTTTTTTTCAATTTTTTATGAAAAAATTTTATCGACTATAAATCGTCCGATTCGTGTGCAAATAATTATATAGACTATACATCGGCTATTTTAGATGCAAAAAATTAAATAGACTAACTATATATACAAAATTTAATGGACTATACATCGTCCATTTTTAAATTTAAAAAAAAAATTAAATTGACTATAATTCGTCCATTTCGTATCTAAAAAATTAAATTGACTATATACGTCGTCTTCTCTTCGTGCAAAGAATTTAATAAACTATACATCATCCATTTTTCATGCAAAAAATTTTTTTATGAAAAAAATATAATGGACTATACATCGTCTTTTTTTCAATTTTTTATGAAAAAATTTTATCGACTATAAATCGTCCGATTCGTGTGCAAATAATTATATAGACTATACATCGTCTATTTTAGATGCAAAAAATTAAATAGACTAACTATATATACAAAATTTAATGGACTATACATCGTCCATTTTTAAATTAAAAAAAAAAATTAAATTGACTATAATTCGTCCATTTCGTATCTGAAAAATTAAATGGACTATATACGTCGTCTTCTTTTCGTGCAAAGAATTTAATAAACTATACATCATCCATTTTTCATGCAAACAATTTTTTTATGAAAAAAATATAATGGACTATATATACATCGTCTTTTTTTAAATTTTTTATGAAAAAATTTTATCGACTATAAATCGTCCGATTCGTGTGCAAATAATTATATAGACTATACATCGTCTATTTTAGATGCAAAAAATTAAATAGACTAACTATATATACAAAATTTAATGGACTATACATCGTCCATTTTTAAATTAAAAAAAAAAATTAAATTGACTATAATTCGTCCATTTCGTATCTAAAAAATTAAATTGACTATATACGTCGTCTTCGTTTCGTGCAAAGAATTTAATAAACTATACATCATCCATTTTTCATGCAAAAAATTTTTTTATGAAAAAAATATAATGGACTATACATCGTCTTTTTTTCAATTTTTTATGAAAAAATTTTATCGACTATAAATCGTCCGATTCGTGTGCAAATAATTATATAGACTATACATCGTCTATTTTAGATGCAAAAAATTAAATAGACTAACTATATATACAAAATTTAATGGACTATACATCGTCCATTTTTAAATTTAAAAAAAAAATTAAATTGACTATAGTTCGTCCATTTCGTATCTAAAAAATTAAATTGACTATATACGTCGTCTTCTTTTCGTGCAAAGAATTTAATAAACTATACATCATCCATTTTTCATGCAAAAAATTTTTTTATGAAAAAAATATAATCTTTTTTTCAATTTTTTATGAAAAAATTTTATCGACTATAAATCGTCCGATTCGTGTGCAAATAATTATATAGACTATACATCGTCTATTTTAGATGCAAGAAATTAAATAGACTAAGTATATATACAAAATTTAATGGACTATACATCGTCCATTTTGAAATTTAAAAAAAAAATTAAATTGACTATAATTCGTCCATTTCGTATCTAAAAAATTAAATTGACTATATACGTCGTCTTCTCTTCGTGCAAAGAATTTAATAAACTATACATCATCCATTTTTCATGCAAAAAATTTTTTTATGAAAAAAATATAATGGACTATACATCGTCTTTTTTTCAATTTTTTATGAAAAAATTTTATCGACTATAAATCGTCCGATTCGTGTGCAAATAATTATATAGACTATACATCGTCTATTTTAGATGCAAAAAATTAAATAGACTAACTATATATACAAAATTTAATGGACTATACATCGTCCATTTTTAAATTAAAAAAAAAAATTAAATTGACTATAATTCGTCCATTTCGTATCTGAAAAATTAAATGGACTATATACGTCGTCTTCTTTTCGTGCAAAGAATTTAATAAACTATACATCATCCATTTTTCATGCAAACAATTTTTTTATGAAAAAAATATAATGGACTATATATACATCGTCTTTTTTTCAATTTTTTATGAAAAAATTTTATCGACTATAAATCGTCCGATTCGTGTGCAAATAATTATATAGACTATACATCGGCTATTTTAGATGCAAAAAATTAAATAGACTAACTATATATACAAAATTTAATGGACTATACATCGTCCATTTTTAAATAAAAAAAAAAAATTAAATTGACTATAATTCGTCCATTTCGTATCTAAAAAATTAAATTGACTATATACGTCGTCTTCTTTTCGTGCAAAGAATTTAATAAACTATACATCATCCATTTTTCATGCAAAAAAATTTTTTATGAAAAAAATATAATGGACTATACATCGTCTTTTTTTCAATTTTTTATGAAAAAATTTTATCGACTATAAATCGTCCGATTCGTGTGCAAATAATTATATAGACTATACATCGGCTATTTTAGATGCAAAAAATTAAATAGACTAACTATATATACAAAATTTAATGGACTATACATCGTCCATTTTTAAATTAAAAAAAAATTAAATTGACTATAATTCGTCCATTTCGTATCTAAAAAATTAAATGGACTATATACGTCGTCTTCTTTTCGTGCAAAGAATTTAATAAACTATACATCATCCATTTTTCATGCAAAAAATTTTTTTATGAAAAAAATATAATCTTTTTTTCAATTTTTTATGAAAAAATTTTATCGACTATAAATCGTCCGATTCGTGTGCAAATAATTATATAGACTATACATCGGCTATTTTAGATGCAAAAAATTAAATAGACTAACTATATATACAAAATTTAATGGACTATACATCGTCCATTTTTAAATTAAAAAAAAAATTAAATTGACTATAATTCGTCCATTTCGTATCTAAAAAATTAAATGGGCTATATACGTCGTCTTCTTTTCGTGCAAAGAATTTAATAAACTATACATCATCCATTTTTCATGCAAAAAATTTTTTTATGAAAAAAATATAATGGACTATACATCGTCTTTTTTCAATTTTTTATGAAAAAATTTTATCGACTATAAATCGTCCGATTCGTGTGCAAATAATTATATAGACTATACATCGGCTATTTTAGATGCAAAAAATTAAATAGACTAACTATATATACACAATTTAATGGACTATACATCGTCCATTTTTAAATTTAAAAAAAAAATTAAATTGACTATAATTCGTCCATTTCGTATCTGAAAAATTAAATGGACTATATAGGGCGTCTTCTTTTCGTGCAAAGAATTTAATAAACTATACATCATCCATTTTTCATGCAAAAAATTTTTTTATGAAAAAAATATAATGGACTATACATCGTCTTTTTTTCAATTTTTTATGAAAAAATTTTATCGACTATAAATCGTCCGATTCGTGTGCAAATAATTATATAGACTATACATCGTCTATTTTAGATGCAAAAAATTAAATAGACTAACTATATATACAAAATTTAATGGACTATACATCGTCCATTTTTAAATTAAAAAAAAAAATTAAATTGACTATAATTCGTCCATTTCGTATCTAAAAAATTAAATGGACTATATACGTCGTCTTCTTTTCGTGCAAAGAATTTAATAAACTATACATCATCCATTTTTCATGCAAAAAATTTTTTTATGAAAAAAATATAATGGACTATACATCGTCTTTTTGTCAATTTTTTATGAAAAAATTTTATCGACTATAAATCGTCCGATTCGTGTGCAAATAATTATATAGACTATACATCGTCTATTTTAGATGCAAAAAATTAAATAGACTAACTATATATACAAAATTTAATGGACTATACATCGTCCATTTTTAAATTTAAAAAAAAAAACTTAAATTGACTATAATTCGTCCATTTCGTATCTGAAAAATTAAATGGACTATATACGTCGTCTTCTTTTCGTGCAAAGAATTTAATAAACTATACATCATCCATTTTTCATGCAAAAAATTTTTTTATGAAAAAAATATAATGGACTATATATACATCGTCTTTTTTTCAATTTTTTATGAAAAAATTTTATTGACTATAAATCGTCCAATTCGTGTGCAAATAATTATATAGACTATACATCGTCTATTTTAGATGCAAAAAATTAAATAGACTAACTATATATACAAAATTTAATGGACTATACATCGTCCATTTTTAAATTTAAAAAAAAAATTGAATTGACTATAATTCGTCCATTTCGTATCTGAAAAATTAAATGGACTATATACGTCGTCTTCTTTTCGTGCAAAGAATTTAATAAACTATACATCATCCATTTTTCATGCAAACAATTTTTTTATGAAAAAAATATAATGGACTATAATACATCGTCTTTTTTTCAATTTTTTATGAAAAAATTTTATCGACTATAAATCGTCCGATTCGTGTGCAAATAATTATATAGACTATACATCGGCTATTTTAGATGTAAAAAATTAAATAGACTAACTATATATACAAAATTTAATGGACTATACATCGTCCATTTTGAAATTTAAAAAAAAAATTAAATTGACTATAATTCGTCCATTTCGTATCTAAAAAATTAAATTGACTATATACGTCGTCTTCTTTTCGTGCAAAGAATTTAATAAACTATACATCATCCATTTTTCATGCAAAAAATTTTTTTATGAAAAAAATATAATGGACTTATACATCGTCTTTTTTTCAATTTTTTATGAAAAAATTTTATCGACTATAAATCGTCCGATTCGTGTGCAAATAATTATATAGACTATACATCGGCTATTTTAGATGCAAAAAATTAAATAGACTAACTATATATACACAATTTAATGGACTATACATCGTCCATTTTTAAATTAAAAAAAAAAATTAAATTGACTATAATTCGTCCATTTCGTATCTAAAAAATTAAATTGACTATATACGTCGTCTTCTTTTCGTGCAAAGAATTTAATAAACTATACATCATCCATTTTTCATGCAAAAAAATTTTTTATGAAAAAAATATAATGGACTATACATCGTCTTTTTTTCAATTTTTTATGAAAAAATTTTATCGACTATAAATCGTCCGATTCGTGTGCAAATAATTATATAGACTATACATCGGCTATTTTAGATGCAAAAAATTAAATAGACTAACTATATATACAAAATTTAATGGACTATACATCGTCCATTTTTAAATTAAAAAAAAAATTAAATTGACTATAATTCGTCCATTTCGTATCTAAAAAATTAAATGGACTATATACGTCGTCTTCTTTTCGTGCAAAGAATTTAATAAACTATACATCATCCATTTTTCATGCAAAAAATTTTTTTATGAAAAAAAAAAAAAAAACTATACATCGTCTTTTTTTCAATTTTTTATGAAAAAATTTTATCGACTATAAATCGTCCGATTCGTGTGCAAATAATTATATAGACTATACATCGGCTATTTTAGATGCAAAAAATTAAATAGACTAACTATATATACACAATTTAATGGACTATACATCGTCCATTTTTAAATTTAAAAAAAAAATTAAATTGACTATAATTCGTCCATTTCGTATCTGAAAAATTAAATGGACTATATACGTCGTCTTCTTTTCGTGCAAAGAATTTAATAAACTATACATCATCCATTTTTCATGCAAAAAATTTTTTTATGAAAAAAATATAATGGACTATACATCGTCTTTTTTTCAATTTTTTATGAAAAAATTTTATCGACTATAAATCGTCCGATTCGTGTGCAAATAATTATATAGACTATACATCGTCTATTTTAGATGCAAAAAATTAAATAGACTAACTATATATACAAAATTTAATGGACTATACATCGTCCATTTTTAAATTAAAAAAAAAATTAAATTGACTATAATTCGTCCATTTCGTATCTAAAAAATTAAATGGACTATATACGTCGTCTTCTTTTCGTGCAAAGAATTTAATAAACTATACATCATCCATTTTTCATGCAAAAAATTTTTTTATGAAAAAAATATAATGGACTATACATCGTCTTTTTTTCAATTTTTTATGAAAAAATTTTATCGACTATAAATCGTCCGATTCGTGTGCAAATAATTATATAGACTATACATCGGCTATTTTAGATGCAAAAAATTAAATAGACTAACTATATATACAAAATTTAATGGACTATACATCGTCCATTTTTAAATTAAAAAAAAAATTAAATTGACTATAATTCGTCCATTTCGTATCTGAAAAATTAAATGGACTATATACGTCGTCTTCTTTTCGTGCAAAGAATTTAATAAACTATACATCATCCATTTTTCATGCAAAAAATTTTTTTATGAAAAAAATATAATGGACTATACATCGTCTTTTTTTCAATTTTTTATGAAAAAATTTTATCGACTATAAATCGTCCGATTCGTGTGCAAATAATTATATAGACTATACATCGTCTATTTTAGATGCAAAAAATTAAATAGACTAACTATATATACAAAATTTAATGGACTATACATCGTCCATTTTTAAATTAAAAAAAAAAATTAAATTGACTATAATTCGTCCATTTCGTATCTAAAAAATTAAATGGACTATATACGTCGTCTTCTTTTCGTGCAAAGAATTTAATAAACTATACATCATCCATTTTTCATGCAAAAAATTTTTTTATGAAAAAAATATAATGGACTATACATCGTCTTTTTTTCAATTTTTTATGAAAAAATTTTATCGACTATAAATCGTCCGATTCGTGTGCAAATAATTATATAGACTATACATCGTCTATTTTAGATGCAAAAAATTAAATAGACTAACTATATATACAAAATTTAATGGACTATACATCGTCCATTTTTAAATTAAAAAAAAAATTAAATTGACTATAATTCGTCCATTTCGTATCTAAAAAATTAAATGGACTATATACGTCGTCTTCTTTTCGTGCAAAGAATTTAATAAACTATACATCATCCATTTTTCATGCAAAAAATTTTTTTATGAAAAAAATATAATGGACTATACATCGTCTTTTTTTCAATTTTTTATGAAAAAATTTTATCGACTATAAATCGTCCGATTCGTGTGCAAATAATTATATAGACTATACATCGGCTATTTTAGATGCAAAAAATTAAATAGACTAACTATATATACAAAATTTAATGGACTATACATCGTCCATTTTTAAATTTAAAAAAAAAATTAAATTGACTATAATTCGTCCATTTCGTATCTGAAAAATTAAATGGACTATATACGTCGTCTTCTTTTCGTGCAAAGAATTTAATAAACTATACATCATCCATTTTTCATGCAAAAAATTTTTTTATGAAAAAAATATAATGGACTATACATCGTCTTTTTTTCAATTTTTTATGAAAAAATTTTATCGACTATAAATCGTCCGATTCGTGTGCAAATAATTATATAGACTATACATCGTCTATTTTAGATGCAAAAAATTAAATAGACTAACTATATATACAAAATTTAATGGACTATACATCGTCCATTTTTAAATTAAAAAAAAAAATTAAATTGACTATAATTCGTCCATTTCGTATCTAAAAAATTAAATTGACTATATACGTCGTCTTCTTTTCGTGCAAAGAATTTAATAAACTATACATCATCCATTTTTCATGCAAAAAATTTTTTTATGAAAAAAATATAATGGACTATACATCGTCTTTTTTTCAATTTTTTATGAAAAAATTTTATCGACTATAAATCGTCCGATTCGTGTGCAAATAATTATATAGACTATACATCGGCTATTTTAGATGCAAAAAATTAAATAGACTAACTATATATACAAAATTTAATGGACTATACATCGTCCATTTTTAAATTTAAAAAAAAAATTAAATTGACTATAATTCGTCCATTTCGTATCTAAAAAATTAAATGGACTATATACGTCGTCTTCTTTTCGTGCAAAGAATTTAATAAACTATACATCATCCATTTTTCATGCAAAAAATTTTTTTATGAAAAAAATATAATGGACTATACATCGTCTTTTTTTCAATTTTTTATGAAAAAATTTTATCGACTATAAATCGTCCGATTCGTGTGCAAATAATTATATAGACTATACATCGTCTATTTTAGATGCAAGAAATTAAATAGACTAAGTATATATACAAAATTTAATGGACTATACATCGTCCATTTTGAAATTTAAAAAAAAAATTAAATTGACTATAATTCGTCCATTTCGTATCTAAAAAATTAAATTGACTATATACGTCGTCTTCTTTTCGTGCAAAGAATTTAATAAACTATACATCATCCATTTTTCATGCAAAAAATTTTTTTATGAAAAAAATATAATGGACTATATATACATCGTCTTTTTTTCAATTTTTTATGAAAAAATTTTATCGACTATAAATCGTCCGATTCGTGTGCAAATAATTATATAGACTATACATCGTCTATTTTAGATGCAAAAAATTAAATAGACTAACTATATATACAAAATTTAATGGACTATACATCGTCCATTTTTAAATTTAAAAAAAAAAATTAAATTGACTATAATTCGTCCATTTCGTATCTAAAAAATTAAATGGACTATATACGTCGTCTTCTTTTCGTGCAAAGAATTTAATAAACTATACATCATCCATTTTTCATGCAAAAAATTTTTTTATGAAAAAAATATAATGGACTATACATCGTCTTTTTTTAAATTTTTTATGAAAAAATTTTATCGACTATAAATCGTCCGATTCGTGTGCAAATAATTATATAGACTATACATCGGCTATTTTAGATGCAAAAAATTAAATAGACTAACTATATATACAAAATTTAATGGACTATACATCGTCCATTTTTAAATTTAAAAAAAAAATTAAATTGACTATAATTCGTCCATTTCGTATCTAAAAAATTAAATGGACTATATACGTCGTCTTCTTTTCGTGCAAAGAATTTAATAAACTATACATCATCCATTTTTCATGCAAAAAATTTTTTTATGAAAAAAATATAATGGACTATACATCGTCTTTTTTTCAATTTTTTATGAAAAAATTTTATCGACTATAAATCGTCCGATTCGTGTGCAAATAATTATATAGACTATACATCGGCTATTTTAGATGCAAAAAATTAAATAGACTAACTATATATACAAAATTTAATGGACTATACATCGTCCATTTTTAAATTTAAAAAAAAAATTAAATTGACTATAATTCGTCCATTTCGTATCTGAAAAATTAAATGGACTATATACGTCGTCTTCTTTTCGTGCAAAGAATTTAATAAACTATACATCATCCATTTTTCATGCAAAAAATTTTTTTATGAAAAAAATATAATGGACTATACATCGTCTTTTTTTCAATTTTTTATGAAAAAATTTTATCGACTATAAATCGTCCGATTCGTGTGCAAATAATTATATAGACTATACATCGTCTATTTTAGATGCAAAAAATTAAATAGACTAACTATATATACAAAATTTAATGGACTATACATCGTCCATTTTTAAATTAAAAAAAAAAATTAAATTGACTATAATTCGTCCATTTCGTATCTAAAAAATTAAATTGACTATATACGTCGTCTTCTTTTCGTGCAAAGAATTTAATAAACTATACATCATCCATTTTTCATGCAAAAAAATTTTTTATGAAAAAAATATAATATAATAAAATATATATCGTTTTTTTTTTCAATTTTTTATGAAAAAATTTTATCGACTATAAATCGTCCGATTCGTGTGCAAATAATTATATAGACTATACATCGGCTATTTTAGATGCAAAAAATTAAATAGACTAACTATATATACACAATTTAATGGACTATACATCGTCCATTTTTAAATTTAAAAAAAAAATTAAATTGACTATAATTCGTCCATTTCGTATCTGAAAAATTAAATGGACTATATACGTCGTCTTCTTTTCGTGCAAAGAATTTAATAAACTATACATCATCCATTTTTCATGCAAAAAAATTTTTTATGAAAAAAATATAATGGACTATACATCGTCTTTTTTCAATTTTTTATGAAAAAATTTTATCGACTATAAATCGTCCGATTCGTGTGCAAATAATTATATAGACTATACATCGTCTATTTTAGATGCAAAAAATTAAATAGACTAACTATATATACAAAATTTAATGGACTATACATCGTCCATTTTTAAATTTAAAAAAAAAAATAAATTGACTATAATTCGTCCATTTCGTATCTAAAAAATTAAATGGACTATATACGTCGTCTTCTTTTCGTGCAAAGAATTTAATAAACTATACATCATCCATTTTTCATGCAAAAAATTTTTTTATGAAAAAAATATAATGGACTATACATCGTCTTCTTTTCAATTTTTTATGAAAAAATTTTATCGACTATAAATCGTCCGATTCGTGTGCAAATAATTATATAGACTATACATCGTCTATTTTAGATGCAAAAAATTAAATAGACTAACTATATATACAAAATTTAATGGACTATACATCGTCCATTTTTAAATTAAAAAAAAAAATTAAATTGACTATAATTCGTCCATTTCGTATCTAAAAAATTAAATGGACTATATACGTCGTCTTCTTTTCGTGCAAAGAATTTAATAAACTATACATCATCCATTTTTCATGCAAAAAATTTTTTTATGAAAAAAATATAATGGACTATACATCGTCTTTTTTTCAATTTTTTATGAAAAAATTTTATCGACTATAAATCGTCCGATTCGTGTGCAAATAATTATATAGACTATACATCGGCTATTTTAGATGCAAAAAATTAAATAGACTAACTATATATACAAAATTTAATGGACTATACATCGTCCATTTTTAAATTAAAAAAAAAAAATTAAATTGACTATAATTCGTCCATTTCGTATCTAAAAAATTAAATGGACTATATACGTCGTCTTCTTTTCGTGCAAAGAATTTAATAAACTATACATCATCCATTTTTCATGCAAAAAATTTTTTTATGAAAAAAATATAATGGACTATACATCGTCTTTTTTTCAATTTTTTATGAAAAAATTTTATTGACTATAAATCGTCCAATTCGTGTGCAAATAATTATATAGACTATACATCGTCTATTTTAGATGCAAAAAATTAAATAGACTAACTATATATACAAAATTTAATGGACTATACATCGTCCATTTTTAAATTTAAAAAAAAAAATTAAATTGACTATAATTCGTCCATTTCGTATCTGAAAAATTAAATGGACTATATACGTCGTCTTCTTTTCGTGCAAAGAATTTAATAAACTATACATCATCCATTTTTCATGCAAAAAATTTTTTTATGAAAAAAATATAATGGACTATACATCGTCTTTTTTTCAATTTTTTATGAAAAAATTTTATCGACTATAAATCGTCCGATTCGTGTGCAAATAATTATATAGACTATACATCGTCTATTTTAGATGCAAAAAATTAAATAGACTAACTATACGTCGTCTTCTTTTCGTGCAAAGAATTTAATAAACTATACATCATCCATTTTTCATGCAAAAAATTTTTTTATGAAAAAAATATAATGGACTATACATCGTCTTTTTTTCAATTTTTTATGAAAAAATTTTATCGACTATAAATCGTCCGATTCGTGTGCAAATAATTATATAGACTATACATCGGCTATTTTAGATGCAAAAAATTAAATAGACTAACTATATATACAAAATTTAATGGACTATACATCGTCCATTTTTAAATTTAAAAAAAAAATTAAATTGACTATAATTCGTCCATTTCGTATCTAAAAAATTAAATTGACTATATACGTCGTCTTCTTTTCGTGCAAAGAATTTAATAAACTATACATCATCCACTTTTCATGCAAAAAAATTTTTTATGAAAAAAATATAATGGACTATACATCGTCTTTTTTTCAATTTTTTATGAAAAAATTTTATCGACTATAAATCGTCCGATTCGTGTGCAAATAATTATATAGACTATACATCGGCTATTTTAGATGCAAAAAATTAAATAGACTAACTATATATACAAAATTTAATGGACTATACATCGTCCATTTTTAAATTAAAAAAAAAATTAAATTGACTATAATTCGTCCATTTCGTATTTAAAAAATTAAATGGACTATATACGTCGTCTTCTTTTCGTGCAAAGAATTTAATAAACTATACATCATCCATTTTTCATGCAAAAAATTTTTTTATGAAAAAAATATAATGGACTATACATCGTCTTTTTTTCAATTTTTTATGAAAAAATTTTATCGACTATAAATCGTCCGATTCGTGTGCAAATAATTATATAGACTATACATCGGCTATTTTAGATGCAAAAAATTAAATAGACTAACTATATATACAAAATTTAATGGACTATACATCGTCCATTTTTAAATTAAAAAAAAAAATTAAATTGACTATAATTCGTCCATTTCGTATCTGAAAAATTAAATGGACTATATACGTCGTCTTCTTTTCGTGCAAAGAATTTAATAAACTATACATCATCCATTTTTCATGCAAAAAATTTTTTTATGAAAAAAATATAATGGACTATTATACATCGTCTTTTTTTCAATTTTTTATGAAAAAATTTTATCGACTATAAATCGTCCGATTCGTGTGCAAATAATTATATAGACTATACATCGTCTATTTTAGATGCAAAAAATTAAATAGACTAACTATATATACAAAATTTAATGGACTATACATCGTCCATTTTTAAATTTAAAAAAAAAATTAAATTGACTATAATTCGTCCATTTCGTATCTAAAAAATTAAATTGACTATATACGTCGTCTTCTTTTCGTGCAAAGAATTTAATAAACTATACATCATCCATTTTTCATGCAAAAAAATTTTTTATGAAAAAAATATAATGGACTATACATCGTCTTTTTTTCAATTTTTTATGAAAAAATTTTATCGACTATAAATCGTCCGATTCGTGTGCAAATAATTATATAGACTATACATCGGCTATTTTAGATGCAAAAAATTAAATAGACTAACTATATATACAAAATTTAATGGACTATACATCGTCCATTTTTAAATAAAAAAAAAAATTAAATTGACTATAATTCGTCCATTTCGTATCTAAAAAATTAAATGGACTATATACGTCGTCTTCTTTTCGTGCAAAGAATTTAATAAACTATACATCATCCATTTTTCATGCAAAAAATTTTTTTATGAAAAAAATATAATGGACTATACATCGTCTTTTTTTCAATTTTTTATGAAAAAATTTTATCGACTATAAATCGTCCGATTCGTGTGCAAATAATTATATAGACTATACATCGGCTATTTTAGATGCAAAAAATTAAATAGACTAACTATATATACACAATTTAATGGACTATACATCGTCCATTTTTAAATTTAAAAAAAAAATTAAATTGACTATAATTCGTCCATTTCGTATCTGAAAAATTAAATGGACTATATACGTCGTCTTCTTTTCGTGCAAAGAATTTAATAAACTATACATCATCCATTTTTCATGCAAAAAATTTTTTTATGAAAAAAATATAATGGACTATACATCGTCTTTTTTTCAATTTTTTATGAAAAAATTTTATCGACTATAAATCGTCCGATTCGTGTGCAAATAATTATATAGACTATACATCGTCTATTTTAGATGCAAAAAATTAAATAGACTAACTATATATACAAAATTTAATGGACTATACATCGTCCATTTTTAAATTTAAAAAAAAAATTAAATTGACTATAATTCGTCCATTTCGTATCTGAAAAATTAAATGGACTATATACGTCGTCTTCTTTTCGTGCAAAGAATTTAATAAACTATACATCATCCATTTTTCATGCAAAAAATTTTTTTATGAAAAAAATATAATGGACTATACATCGTCTTTTTTTCAATTTTTTATGAAAAAATTTTATCGACTATAAATCGTCCGATTCGTGTGCAAATAATTATATAGACTATACATCGTCTATTTTAGATGCAAAAAATTAAATATACTAACTATATATACAAAATTTAATGGACTATACATCGTCCATTTTTAAAATTAAAAAAAAATTAAATTGACTATAATTCGTCCATTTCGTATCTAAAAAATTAAATGGACTATATACGTCGTCTTCTTTTCGTGCAAAGAATTTAATAAACTATACATCATCCATTTTTCATGCAAAAATTTTTTTTATGAAAAAAATATAATGGACTATACATCGTCTTTTTTTCAATTTTTTATGAAAAAATTTTATCGACTATAAATCGTCCGATTCGTGTGCAAATAATTATATAGACTATACATCGTCTATTTTAGATGCAAAAAATTAAATAGACTAACTATATATACAAAATTTAATGGACTATACATCGTCCATTTTTAAATTAAAAAAAAAAAATTAAATTGACTATAATTCGTCCATTTCGTATCTGAAAAATTAAATGGACTATATACGTCGTCTTCTTTCCATGCAAAGAATTTAATAAACTATACATCATCCATTTTTCATGCAAAAAATTTTTTTATGAAAAAAATATAATGGACTATACATCGTCTTTTTTTCAATTTTTTATGAAAAAATTTTATCGACTATAAATCGTCCGATTCGTGTGCAAATAATTATATAGACTATACATCGTCTATTTTAGATGCAAAAAATTAAATAGACTAACTATATATACAAAATTTAATGGACTATACATCGTCCATTTTTAAATTTAAAAAAAAAATTAAATTGACTATAATTCGTCCATTTCGTATCTAAAAAATTAAATGGACTATATACGTCGTCTTCTTTTCGTGCAAAGAATTTAATAAACTATACATCATCCATTTTTCATGCAAAAAATTTTTTTATGAAAAAAATATAATGGACTATACATCGTCTTTTTTTCAATTTTTTATGAAAAAATTTTATCGACTATAAATCGTCCGATTCGTGTGCAAATAATTATATAGACTATACATCGGCTATTTTAGATGCAAAAAATTAAATAGACTAACTATATATACAAAATTTAATGGACTATACATCGTCCATTTTGAAATTTAAAAAAAAAATTAAATTGACTATAATTCGTCCATTTTGTATCTAAAAAATTAAATTGACTATATACGTCGTCTTCTTTTCGTGCAAAGAATTTAATAAACTATACATCATCCATTTTTCATGCAAAAAAATTTTTTATGAAAAAAATATAATGGACTATACATCGTCTTTTTTTCAATTTTTTATGAAAAAATTTTATCGACTATAAATCGTCCGATTCGTGTGCAAATAATTATATAGACTATACATCGTCTATTTTAGATGCAAAAAATTAAATAGACTAACTATATATACAAAATTTAATGGACTATACATCGTCCATTTTTAAATTTAAAAAAAAAATTAAATTTACTATAATTCGTCCATTTCGTATCTAAAAAATTAAATTGACTATATACGTCGTCTTCTTTTCGTGCAAAGAATTTAATAAACTATACATCATCCATTTTTCATGCAAAAAATTTTTTTATGAAAAAAATATAATGGACTATACATCGTCTTTTTTTCAATTTTTTATGAAAAAATTTTATCGACTATAAATCGTCCGATTCGTGTGCAAATAATTATATAGACTATACATCGGCTATTTTAGATGCAAAAAATTAAATAGACTAACTATATATACAAAATTTAATGGACTATACATCGTCCATTTTTAAATTTAAAAAAAAAATTAAATTGACTATAATTCGTCCATTTCGTATCTAAAAAATTAAATTGACTATATACGTCGTCTTCTTTTCGTGCAAAGAATTTAATAAACTATACATCATCCATTTTTCATGCAAAAAAATTTTTTATGAAAAAAATATAATGGACTATACATCGTCTTTTTTTCAATTTTTTATGAAAAAATTTTATCGACTATAAATCGTCCGATTCGTGTGCAAATAATTATATAGACTATACATCGGCTATTTTAGATGCAAAAAATTAAATAGACTAACTATATATACAAAATTTAATGGACTATACATCGTCCATTTTTAAATAAAAAAAAAATTAAATTGACTATAATTCGTCCATTTCGTATCTAAAAAATTAAATGGACTATATACGTCGTCTTCTTTTCGTGCAAAGAATTTAATAAACTATACATCATCCATTTTTCATGCAAAAAATTTTTTTATGAAAAAAATATAATGGACTATACATCGTCTTTTTTTCAATTTTTTATGAAAAAATTTTATCGACTATAAATCGTCCGATTCGTGTGCAAATAATTATATAGACTATACATCGGCTATTTTAGATGCAAAAAATTAAATAGACTAACTATATATACACAATTTAATGGACTATACATCGTCCATTTTTAAATTTAAAAAAAAAATTAAATTGACTATAATTCGTCCATTTCGTATCTGAAAAATTAAATGGACTATATACGTCGTCTTCTTTTCGTGCAAAGAATTTAATAAACTATACATCATCCATTTTTCATGCAAAAAATTTTTTTATGAAAAAAATATAATGGACTATACATCGTCTTTTTTTCAATTTTTTATGAAAAAATTTTATCGACTATAAATCGTCCGATTCGTGTGCAAATAATTATATAGACTATACATCGTCTATTTTAGATGCAAAAAATTAAATAGACTAACTATATATACAAAATTTAATGGACTATACATCGTCCATTTTTAAATTAAAAAAAAAATTAAATTGACTATAATTCGTCCATTTCGTATCTGAAAAATTAAATGGACTATATACGTCGTCTTCTTTTCATGCAAAGAATTTAATAAACTATACATCATCCATTTTTCATGCAAAAAAATTTTTTATGAAAAAAATATAATGGACTATACATCGTCTTTTTTTCAATTTTTTATGAAAAAATTTTATCGACTATAAATCGTCCGATTCGTGTGCAAATAATTATATAGACTATACATCGTCTATTTTAGATGCAAAAAATTAAATAGACTAACTATATATACAAAATTTAATGGACTATACATCGTCCATTTTTAAATTTAAAAAAAAAATTAAATTGACTATAATTCGTCCATTTCGTATCTAAAAAATTAAATGGACTATATACGTCGTCTTCTTTTCGTGCAAAGAATTTAATAAACTATACATCATCCATTTTTCATGCAAAAAATTTTTTTATGAAAAAAATATAATGGACTATACATCGTCTTTTTTTCAATTTTTTATGAAAAAATTTTATCGACTATAAATCGTCCGATTCGTGTGCAAATAATTATATAGACTATACATCGTCTATTTTAGATGCAAAAAATTAAATATACTAACTATATATACAAAATTTAATGGACTATACATCGTCCATTTTTAAATTTAAAAAAAATTAAATTGACTATAATTCGTCCATTTCGTATCTAAAAAATTAAATGGACTATATACGTCGTCTTCTTTTCGTGCAAAGAATTTAATAAACTATACATCATCCATTTTTCATGCAAAAATTTTTTTTATGAAAAAAATATAATGGACTATACATCGTCTTTTTTTTCAATTTTTTATGAAAAAATTTTATTGACTATAAATCGTCCAATTCGTGTGCAAATAATTATATAGACTATACATCGTCTATTTTAGATGCAAAAAATTAAATAGACTAACTATATATACAAAATTTAATGGACTATACATCGTCCATTTTTAAATTTAAAAAAAAAAATTAAATTGACTATAATTCGTCCATTTCGTATCTAAAAAATTAAATGGACTATATACGTCGTCTTCTTTTCGTGCAAAGAATTTAATAAACTATACATCATCCATTTTTCATGCAAAAAATTTTTTTATGAAAAAAATATAATGGACTATATATACATCGTCTTTTTTTCAATTTTTTATGAAAAAATTTTATCGACTATAAATCGTCCGATTCGTGTGCAAATAATTATATAGACTATACATCGGCTATTTTAGATGCAAAAAATTAAATAGACTAACTATATATACAAAATTTAATGGACTATGCATCGTCCATTTTTAAATTTAAAAAAAAAATTAAATTGACTATAATTCGTCCATTTCGTATCTAAAAAATTAAATGGACTATATACGTCGTCTTCTTTTCGTGCAAAGAATTTAATAAACTATACATCATCCATTTTTCATGCAAAAAATTTTTTTATGAAAAAAATATAATGGACTATACATCGTCTTTTTTTAAATTTTTTATGAAAAAATTTTATCGACTATAAATCGTCCGATTCGTGTGCAAATAATTATATAGACTATACATCGTCTATTTTAGATGCAAAAAATTAAATAGACTAACTATATATACAAAATTTAATGGACTATACATCGTCCATTTTTAAATTAAAAAAAAAAAATTAAATTGACTATAATTCGTCCATTTCGTATCTGAAAAATTAAATGGACTATATACGTCGTCTTCTTTTCATGCAAAGAATTTAATAAACTATACATCATCCATTTTTCATGCAAAAAATTTTTTTATGAAAAAAATATAATGGACTATACATCGTCTTTTTTTCAATTTTTTATGAAAAAATTTTATCGACTATAAATCGTCCGATTCGTGTGCAAATAATTATATAGACTATACATCGTCTATTTTAGATGCAAAAAATTAAATAGACTAACTATATATACAAAATTTAATGGACTATACATCGTCCATTTTTAAATTTAAAAAAAAAATTAAATTGACTATAATTCGTCCATTTCGTATCTGAAAAATTAAATGGACTATATACGTCGTCTTCTTTTCGTGCAAAGAATTTAATAAACTATACATCATCCATTTTTCATGCAAAAAATTTTTTTATGAAAAAAATATAATGGACTATATATACATCGTCTTTTTTTCAATTTTTTATGAAAAAATTTTATCGACTATAAATCGTCCGATTCGTGTGCAAATAATTATATAGACTATACATCGTCTATTTTAGATGCAAAAAATTAAATAGACTAACTATATATACAAAATTTAATGGACTATACAACGTCCATTTTTAAATTAAAAAAAAAATTAAATTGACTATAATTCGTCCATTTCGTATCTAAAAAATTAAGTTGACTATATACGTCGTCTTCTTTTCGTGCAAAGAATTTAATAAACTATACATCATCCATTTTTCATGCAAAAAAATTTTTTATGAAAAAAATATAATGGACTATATATACATCGTCTTTTTTTCAATTTTTTATGAAAAAATTTTATCGACTATAAATCGTCCGATTCGTGTGCAAATAATTATATAGACTATACATCGTCTATTTTAGATGCAAAAAATTAAATAGACTAACTATATATACAAAATTTAATGGACTATACATCGTCCATTTTTAAATTTAAAAAAAAAATTAAATTGACTATAATTCGTCCATTTCGTATCTAAAAAATTAAATTGACTATATACGTCGTCTTCTTTTCGTGCAAAGAATTTAATAAACTATACATCATCCATTTTTCATGCAAAAAATTTTTTTATGAAAAAAATATAATGGACTATACATCGTCTTTTTTTCAATTTTTTATGAAAAAATTTTATCGACTATAAATCGTCCGATTCGTGTGCAAATAATTATATAGACTATACATCGTCTATTTTAGATGCAAAAAATTAAATATACTAACTATATATACAAAATTTAATGGACTATACATCGTCCATTTTTAAATTTAAAAAAAAATTAAATTGACTATAATTCGTCCATTTCGTATCTAAAAAATTAAATGGACTATATACGTCGTCTTCTTTTCGTGCAAAGAATTTAATAAACTATACATCATCCATTTTTCATGCAAAAATTTTTTTTATGAAAAAAATATAATGGACTATACATCGTCTTTTTTTCAATTTTTTATGAAAAAATTTTATTGACTATAAATCGTCCAATTCGTGTGCAAATAATTATATAGACTATACATCGTCTATTTTAGATGCAAAAAATTAAATAGACTAACTATATATACAAAATTTAATGGACTATACATCGTCCATTTTTAAATTTAAAAAAAAAAATTAAATTGACTATAATTCGTCCATTTCGTATCTAAAAAATTAAATTGACTATATACGTCGTCTTCTTTTCGTGCAAAGAATTTAATAAACTATACATCATCCATTTTTCATGCAAAAAATTTTTTTATGAAAAAAATATAATGGACTATACATCGTCTTTTTTTCAATTTTTTATGAAAAAATTTTATCGACTATAAATCGTCCGATTCGTGTGCAAATAATTATATAGACTATACATCGTCTATTTTAGATGCAAAAAATTAAATAGACTAACTATATATACAAAATTTAATGGACTATACATCGTCCATTTTTAAATTTAAAAAAAAATTAAATTGACTATAATTCGTCCATTTCGTATCTGAAAAATTAAATGGACTATATACGTCGTCTTCTTTTCGTGCAAAGAATTTAATAAACTATACATCATCCATTTTTCATGCAAACAATTTTTTTATGAAAAAAATATAATGGACTATACATCGTCTTTTTTTTCAATTTTTTATGAAAAAATTTTATCGACTATAAATCGTCCGATTCGTGTGCAAATAATTATATAGACTATACATCGGCTATTTTAGATGCAAAAAATTAAATAGACTAACTATATATACAAAATTTAATGGACTATACATCGTCCATTTTGAAATTTAAAAAAAAAATTAAATTGACTATAATTCGTCCATTTCGTATCTAAAAAATTAAATTGACTATATACGTCGTCTTCTTTTCGTGCAAAGAATTTAATAAACTATACATCATCCATTTTTCATGCAAAAAAATTTTTTATGAAAAAAATATAATGGACTATACATCGTCTTTTTTTAAATTTTTTATGAAAAAATTTTATCGACTATAAATCGTCCGATTCGTGTGCAAATAATTATATAGACTATACATCGTCTATTTTAGATGCAAAAAATTAAATAGACTAACTATATATACAAAATTTAATGGACTATACATCGTCCATTTTTAAATTTAAAAAAAAAATTAAATTGACTATAATTCGTCCATTTCGTATCTGAAAAATTAAATGGACTATATACGTCGTCTTCTTTTCGTGCAAAGAATTTAATAAACTATACATCATCCATTTTTCATGCAAACAATTTTTTTATGAAAAAAATATAATGGACTATACATCGTCTTTTTTTCAATTTTTTATGAAAAAATTTTATCGACTATAAATCGTCCGATTCGTGTGCAAATAATTATATAGACTATACATCGGCTATTTTAGATGCAAAAAATTAAATAGACTAACTATATATACAAAATTTAATGGACTATACATCGTCCATTTTGAAATTAAAAAAAAAAATTAAATTGACTATAATTCGTCCATTTCGTATCTAAAAAATTAAATTGACTATATACGTCGTCTTCTTTTCGTGCAAAGAATTTAATAAACTATACATCATCCATTTTTCATGCAAAAAAATTTTTTATGAAAAAAATATAATGGACTATACATCGTCTTTTTTTCAATTTTTTATGAAAAAATTTTATCGACTATAAATCGTCCGATTCGTGTGCAAATAATTATATAGACTATACATCGTCTATTTTAGATGCAAAAAATTAAATATACTAACTATATATACAAAATTTAATGGACTATACATCGTCCATTTTTAAATTTAAAAAAAAATTAAATTGACTATAATTCGTCCATTTCGTATCTAAAAAATTAAATGGACTATATACGTCGTCTTCTTTTCGTGCAAAGAATTTAATAAACTATACATCATCCATTTTTCATGCAAAAATTTTTTTTATGAAAAAAATATAATGGACTATACATCGTCTTTTTTTCAATTTTTTATGAAAAAATTTTATTGACTATAAATCGTCCAATTCGTGTGCAAATAATTATATAGACTATACATCGTCTATTTTAGATGCAAAAAATTAAATAGACTAACTATATATACAAAATTTAATGGACTATACATCGTCCATTTTTAAATTTAAAAAAAAAATTAAATTGACTATAATTCGTCCATTTCGTATCTAAAAAATTAAATGGACTATATACGTCGTCTTCTTTTCGTGCAAAGAATTTAATAAACTATACATCATCCATTTTTCATGCAAAAAATTTTTTTATGAAAAAAATATAATGGACTATACATCGTCTTTTTTTCAATTTTTTATGAAAAAATTTTATCGACTATAAATCGTTCGATTCGTGTGCAAATAATTATATAGACTATACATCGGCTATTTTAGATGCAAAAAATTAAATAGACTAACTATATATACAAAATTTAATGGACTATACATCGTCCATTTTTAAATTTAAAAAAAAAATTAAATTGACTATAATTCGTCCATTTCGTATCTGAAAAATTAAATGGACTATATACGTCGTCTTCTTTTCGTGCAAAGAATTTAATAAACTATACATCATCCATTTTTCATGCAAACAATTTTTTTATGAAAAAAATATAATGGACTATACATCGTCTTTTTTTCAATTTTTTATGAAAAAATTTTATTGACTATAAATCGTCCAATTCGTGTGCAAATAATTATATAGACTATACATCGTCTATTTTAGATGCAAAAAATTAAATAGACTAACTATATATACAAAATTTAATGGACTATACATCGTCCATTTTTAAATTTCAAAAAAAAAATTAAATTGACTATAATTCGTCCATTTCGTATCTAAAAAATTAAATTGACTATATACGTCGTCTTCTTTTCGTGCAAAGAATTTAATAAACTATACATCATCCATTTTTCATGCAAAAAATTTTTTTATGAAAAAAATATAATGGACTATACATCGTCTTTTTTTCAATTTTTTATGAAAAAATTTTATCGACTATAAATCGTTCGATTCGTGTGCAAATAATTATATAGACTATACATCGGCTATTTTAGATGCAAAAAATTAAATAGACTAACTATATATACAAAATTTAATGGACTATACATCGTCCATTTTTAAATTTAAAAAAAAAATTAAATTGACTATAATTCGTCCGATTCGTGTGCAAATAATTATATAGACTATACATCGTCTATTTTAGATGCAAAAAATTAAATAGACTAACTATATATACAAAATTTAATGGACTATACATCGTCCATTTTTAAATTAAAAAAAAAAATTAAATTGACTATAATTCGTCCATTTCGTATCTAAAAAATTAAATGGACTATATACGTCGTCTTCTTTTCGTGCAAAGAATTTAATAAACTATACATCATCCATTTTTCATGCAAAAAATTTTTTTATGAAAAAAATATAATGGACTATACATCGTCTTTTTTTCAATTTTTTATGAAAAAATTTTATCGACTATAAATCGTCCGATTCGTGTGCAAATAATTATATAGACTATACATCGGCTATTTTAGATGCAAAAAATTAAATAGACTAACTATATATACAAAATTTAATGGACTATACATCGTCCATTTTGAAATTTAAAAAAAAAATTAAATTGACTATAATTCGTCCATTTCGTATCTAAAAAATTAAATTGACTATATACGTCGTCTTCTTTTCGTGCAAAGAATTTAATAAACTATACATCATCCATTTTTCATGCAAACAATTTTTTTATGAAAAAAATATAATGGACTATACATCGTCTTTTTTTCAATTTTTTATGAAAAAATTTTATCGACTATAAATCGTCCGATTCGTGTGCAAATAATTATATAGACTATACATCGTCTATTTTAGATGCAAAAAATTAAATAGACTAACTATATATACAAAATTTAATGGACTATACATCGTCCATTTTTAAATTAAAAAAAAAAATTAAATTGACTATAATTCGTCCATTTCGTATCTAAAAAATTAAATTGACTATATACGTCGTCTTCTTTTCGTGCAAAGAATTTAATAAACTATACATCATCCATTTTTCATGCAAAAAATTTTTTTATGAAAAAAATATAATGGACTATACATCGTCTTTTTTCAATTTTTTATGAAAAAATTTTATCGACTATAAATCGTCCGATTCGTGTGCAAATAATTATATAGACTATACATCGGCTATTTTAGATGCAAAAAATTAAATAGACTAACTATATATACAAAATTTAATGAACTATACATCGTCCATTTTTAAATTTAAAAAAAAAATTAAATTGACTATAATTCGTCCATTTCGTATCTAAAAAATTAAATTGACTATATACGTCGTCTTCTTTTAGTGCAAAGAATTTAATAAACTATGCATCATCCATTTTTCATGCAAAAAAATTTTTTATGAAAAAAATATAATGGACTATACATCGTCTTTTTTTCAATTTTTTATGAAAAAATTTTATCGACTATAAATCGTCCGATTCGTGTGCAAATAATTATATAGACTATACATCGTCTATTTTAGATGCAAAAAATTAAATAGACTAACTATATATACAAAATTTAATGGACTATACATCGTCCATTTTTAAATTAAAAAAAAAATTAAATTGACTATAATTCGTCCATTTCGTATCTAAAAAATTAAATTGACTATATACGTCGTCTTCTTTTCGTGCAAAGAATTTAATAAACTATACATCATCCATTTTTCATGCAAAAAATTTTTTTATGAAAAAAATATAATGGACTATACATCGTCTTTTTTTCAATTTTTTATGAAAAAATTTTATCGACTATAAATCGTCCGATTCGTGTGCAAATAATTATATAGACTATACATCGTCTATTTTAGATGCAAAAAATTAAATAGACTAACTATATATACAAAATTTAATGGACTATACATCGTCCATTTTTAAATTTAAAAAAAAAAATTAAATTGACTATAATTCGTCCATTTCGTATCTAAAAAATTAAATTAACTATATACGTCGTCTTCTTTTCGTGCAAAGAATTTAATAAACTATATATCATCCATTTTTCATGCAAAAAATTTTTTTATGAAGAAAATATAATGGACTATACATCGTCTTTTTTTCAATTTTTTATGAAAAAATTTTATCGACTATAAATCGTCCGATTCGTGTGCAAATAATTATATAGACTATACATCGGCTATTTTAGATGCAAAAAATTAAATAGACTAACTATATATACAAAATTTAATGGACTATACATCGTCCATTTTTAAATTAAAAAAAAAAATTAAATTGACTATAATTCGTCCATTTCGTATCTAAAAAATTAAATTGACTATATACGTCGTCTTCTTTTCGTGCAAAGAATTTAATAAACTATGCATCATCCATTTTTCATGCAAAAAAATTTTTTATGAAAAAAATATAATGGACTATACATCGTCTTTTTTTCAATTTTTTATGAAAAAATTTTATCGACTATAAATCGTCCGATTCGTGTGCAAATAATTATATAGACTATACATCGTCTATTTTAGATGCAAAAAATTAAATAGACTAACTATATATACAAAATTTAATGGACTATACATCGTCCATTTTTAAATTAAAAAAAAAATTAAATTGACTATAATTCGTCCATTTCGTATCTAAAAAATTAAATTGACTATATACGTCGTCTTCTTTTCGTGCAAAGAATTTAATAAACTATACATCATCCATTTTTCATGCAAACAATTTTTTTATGAAAAAAATATAATGGACTATACATCGTCTTTTTTTCAATTTTTTATGAAAAAATTTTATCGACTATAAATCGTCCGATTCGTGTGCAAATAATTATATAGACTATACATCGGCTATTTTAGATGCAAAAAATTAAATAGACTAACTATATATACAAAATTTAATGGACTATACATCGTCCATTTTTAAATTAAAAAAAAAAATTAAATTGACTATAATTCGTCCATTTCGTATCTAAAAAATTAAATGGACTATATACGTCGTCTTCTTTTCGTGCAAAGAATTTAATAAACTATACATCATCCATTTTTCATGCAAAAAATTTTTTTATGAAAAAAATATAATGGACTATACATCGTCTTTTTTTCAATTTTTTATGAAAAAATTGTATCGACTATAAATCGTCCGATTCGTGTGCAAATAATTATATAGACTATACATCGTCTATTTTAGATGCAAAAAATTAAATAGACTAACTATATATACAAAATTTAATGGACTATACATCGTCCATTTTTAAAATTAAAAAAAAAAATTAAATTGACTATAATTCGTCCATTTCGTATCTAAAAAATTAAATGGACTATATACGTCGTCTTCTTTTCGTGCAAAGAATTTAATAAACTATACATCATCCATTTTTCATGCAAAAAATTTTTTTATGAAAAAAATATAATGGACTATACATCGTCTTTTTTTCAATTTTTTATGAAAAAATTGTATCGACTATAAATCGTCCGATTCGTGTGCAAATAATTATATAGACTATACATCGGCTATTTTAGATGCAAAAAATTAAATAGACTAACTATATATACAAAATTTAATGGACTATACATCGTCCATTTTTAAATAAAAAAAAAATTAAATTGACTATAATTCGTCCATTTCGTATCTAAAAAATTAAATGGACTATATACGTCGTCTTCTTTTCGTGCTAAGAATTTAATAAACTATACATCATCCATTTTTCATGCAAACAATTTTTTTATGAAAAAAATATAATGGACTATACATCGTCTTTTTTTCAATTTTTTATGAAAAAATTTTATCGACTATAAATCGTCCGATTCGTGTGCAAATAATTATATAGACTATACATCGGCTATTTTAGATGCAAAAAATTAAATAGACTAACTATATATACACAATTTAATGGACTATACATCGTCCATTTTTAAATTTAAAACAAAATTAAATTGACTATAATTCGTCCATTTCGTATCTGAAAAATTAAATGGACTATATACGTCGTCTTCTTTTCGTGCAAAGAATTTAATAAACTATACATCATCCATTTTTCATGCAAAAAATTTTTTTATGAAAAAAATATAATGGACTATACATCGTCTTTTTTTCAATTTTTTATGAAAAAATTTTATCGACTATAAATCGTCCGATTCGTGTGCAAATAATTATATAGACTATACATCGTCTATTTTAGATGCAAAAAATTAAATAGACTAACTATATATACCAAATTTAATGGACTATACATCGTCCATTTTTAAATTTAAAAAAAAATTAAATTGACTATAATTCGTCCATTTCGTATCTAAAAAATTAAATGGACTATATACGTCGTCTTCTTTTCGTGCAAAGAATTTAATAAACTATACATCATCCATTTTTCATGCAAAAAATTTTTTTATGAAAAAAATATAATGGACTATACATCGTCTTTTTTTCAATTTTTTATGAAAAAATTTTATCGACTATAAATCGTCCGATTCGTGTGCAAATAATTATATAGACTATACATCGGCTATTTTAGATGCAAAAAATTAAATAGACTAACTATATATACAAAATTTAATGGACTATACATCGTCCATTTTTAAATTTAAAAAAAAAATTAAATTGACTATAATTCGTCCATTTCGTATCTGAAAAATTAAATGGACTATATACGTCGTCTTCTTTTCGTGCAAAGAATTTAATAAACTATACATCATCCATTTTTCATGCAAAAAATTTTTTTATGAAAAAAATATAATGGACTATACATCGTCTTTTTTTCAATTTTTTATGAAAAAATTTTATCGACTATAAATCGTCCGATTCGTGTGCAAATAATTATATAGACTATACATCGGCTATTTTAGATGCAAAAAATTAAATAGACTAACTATATATACAAAATTTAATGGACTATACATCGTCCATTTTTAAATTTAAAAAAAAAAATTAAATTGACTATAATTCGTCCATTTCGTATCTAAAAAATTAAATGGACTATATACGTCGTCTTCTTTTCGTGCAAAGAATTTAATAAACTATACATCATCCATTTTTCATGCAAAAAATTTTTTTATGAAAAAAATATAATGGGCTATACATCATCTTTTTTTCAATTTTTTATGAAAAAATTTTATCGACTATAAATCGTCCGATTCGTGTGCAAATAATTATATAGACTATACATCGTCTATTTTAGATGCAAAAAATTAAATAGACTAACTATATATACAAAATTTAATGGACTATACATCGTCCATTTTTAAATTTAAAAATAAAATTAAATTGACTATAATTCGTCCATTTCGTATCTAAAAAATTAAATTGACTATATACGCAAATAATTATATAGACTATACATCGTCTATTTTAGATGCAAAAAATTAAATAGACTAACTATATATACAAAATTTAATGGACTATACATCGTCCATTTTTAAATTTAAAAAAAAAATTAAATTGACTATAATTCGTCCATTTCGTATCTGAAAAATTAAATGGACTATATACGTCGTCTTCTTTTCGTGCAAAGAATTTAATAAACTATACATCATCCATTTTTCATGCAAACAATTTTTTTATGAAAAAAATATAATGGACTATACATCGTCTTTTTTTCAATTTTTTATGAAAAAATTTTATCGACTATAAATCGTCCGATTCGTGTGCAAATAATTATATAGACTATACATCGGCTATTTTAGATGCAAAAAATTAAATAGACTAACTATATATACAAAATTTAATGGACTATACATCGTCCATTTTTAAATTTAAAAATAAAATTAAATTGACTATAATTCGTCCATTTCGTATCTAAAAAATTAAATTGACTATATACGTCGTCTTCTTTTCGTGCAAAGAATTTAATAAACTATACATCATCCATTTTTCATGGAAAAAATTTTTTTATAAAAAAAATATAATGGACTATACATCGTCTTTTTTTCAATTTTTTATGAAAAAATTTTATCGACTATAAATCGTCCGATTCGTGTGCAAATAATTATATAGACTATACATCGTCTATTTTAGATGCAAAAAATTAAATAGACTAACTATATATACAAAATTTAATGGACTATACATCGTCCATTTTTAAATTTAAAAAAAAAATTAAATTGACTATAATTCGTCCATTTCGTATCTGAAAAATTAAATGGACTATATACGTCGTCTTCTTTTCGTGCAAAGAATTTAATAAACTATACATCATCCATTTTTCATGCAAACAATTTTTTTATGAAAAAAATATAATGGACTATACATCGTCTTTTTTTCAATTTTTTATGAAAAAATTTTATCGACTATAAATCGTCCGATTCGTGTGCAAATAATTATATAGACTATACATCGGCTATTTTAGATGCAAAAAATTAAATAGACTAACTATATATACAAAATTTAATGGACTATACATCGTCCATTTTGAAATTTAAAAAAAAATTAAATTGACTATAATTCGTCCATTTCGTATCTAAAAAATTAAATTGACTATATACGTCGTCTTCTTTTCGTGCAAAGAATTTAATAAACTATACATCATCCATTTTTCATGCAAAAAAATTTTTTATGAAAAAAATATAATGGACTATACATCGTCTTTTTTTAAATTTTTTATGAAAAAATTTTATCGACTATAAATCGTCCGATTCGTGTGCAAATAATTATATAGACTATACATCGTCTATTTTAGATGCAAAAAATTAAATAGACTAACTATATATACAAAATTTAATGGACTATACATCGTCCATTTTTAAATTAAAAAAAAAAATTAAATTGACTATAATTCGTCCATTTCGTATCTAAAAAATTAAATGGACTATATACGTCGTCTTCTTTTCGTGCAAAGAATTTAATAAACTATACATCATCCATTTTTCATGCAAAAAATTTTTTTATGAAAAAAATATAATGGACTATACATCGTCTTTTTTTCAATTTTTTATGAAAAAATTGTATCGACTATAAATCGTCCGATTCGTGTGCAAATAATTATATAGACTATACATCGTCTATTTTAGATGCAAAAAATTAAATAGACTAACTATATATACAAAATTTAATGGACTATACATCGTCCATTTTTAAAATTAAAAAAAAATTAAATTGACTATAATTCGTCCATTTCGTATCTAAAAAATTAAATGGACTATATACGTCGTCTTCTTTTCGTGCAAAGAATTTAATAAACTATACATCATCCATATTTCATGCAAAAAATTTTTTTATGAAAAAAATATAATGGACTATACATCGTCTTTTTTTCAATTTTTTATGAAAAAATTTTATCGACTATAAATCGTCCGATTCGTGTGCAAATAATTATATAGACTATACATCGGCTATTTTAGATGCAAAAAATTAAATAGACTAACTATATATACAAAATTTAATGGACTATACATCGTCCATTTTTAAATTTAAAAAAAAAATTAAATTGACTATAATTCGTCCATTTCGTATCTAAAAAATTAAATGGACTATATACGTCGTCTTCTTTTCGTGCAAAGAATTTAATAAACTATACATCATCCATTTTTCATGCAAAAAATTTTTTTATGAAAAAAATATAATGGACTATACATCGTCTTTTTTTCAATTTTTTATGAAAAAATTTTATCGACTATAAATCGTCCGATTCGTGTGTAAATAATTATATAGACTATACATCGTCTATTTTAGATGCAAAAAATTAAATAGACTAACTATATATACAAAATTTAATGGACTATACATCGTCCATTTTTAAATTTAAAAAAAAAATTAAATTGACTATAATTCGTCCATTTCGTATCTAAAAAATTAAATGGACTATATACGTCGTCTTCTTTTCGTGCAAAGAATTTAATAAACTATACATCATCCATTTTTCATGCAAAAAATTTTTTTATGAAAAAAATATAATGGACTGACTATACATCGTCTTTTTTTCAATTTTTTATGAAAAAATTTTATCGACTATAAATCGTCCTATTCGTGTGCAAATATTTATATAGACTATACATCGTCTATTTTAGATGCAAAAAATTAAATAGACTAACTATATATACAAAATTTAATGGACTATACATCGTCCATTTTTAAATTAAAAAAAAAAAAATAAATTGACTATAATTCGTCCATTTCGTATCTAAAAAATTAAATTGACTATATACGTCGTCTTCTTTTCGTGCAAAGAATTTAATAAACTATACATCATCCATTTTTCATGCAAACAATTTTTTTATGAAAAAAATATAATGGTCTATACATCGTCTTTTTTTCAATTTTTTATGAAAAAATTTTATCGACTATAAATCGTCCGATTCGTGTGCAAATAATTATATAGACTATACATCAGCTATTTTAGATGCAAAAAATTAAATAGACTAACTATATATACACAATTTAATGGACTATACATCGTCCATTTTTAAATTTAAAAAAAAATTAAATTGACTATAATTCGTCCATTTCGTATCTGAAAAATTAAATGGA
Organism: Tachina lurida; assembly: GCA_944452675.1. Taxonomy (NCBI): domain Eukaryota; kingdom Metazoa; phylum Arthropoda; class Insecta; order Diptera; family Tachinidae; genus Tachina; species Tachina lurida. The sequence goes on from OX101755.1 coordinate 89,493,516, forward strand.
CTATATACGTCGTCTTCTTTTCGTGCAAAGAATTTAATAAACTATACATCATCCATTTTTCATGCAAAAAATTTTTTTATGAAAAAAATATAATGGACTATACATCGTCTTTTTTTCAATTTTTTATGAAAAAATTTTATCGACTATAAATCGTCCGATTCGTGTGCAAATAATTATATAGACTATACATCGTCTATTTTAGATGCAAAAAATTAAATAGACTAACTATATATACAAAATTTAATGGACTATACATCGTCCATTTTTAAATTTAAAAAAAAATTAAATTGACTATAATTCGTCCATTTCGTATCTAAAAAATTAAATGGACTATATACGTCGTCTTCTTTTCGTGCAAAGAATTTAATAAACTATACATCATCCATTTTTCATGCAAAAAATTTTTTTATGAAAAAAATATAATGGACTATACATCGTCTTTTTTTCAATTTTTTATGAAAAAATTTTATCGACTATAAATCGTCCGATTCGTGTGCAAATAATTATATAGACTATACATCGTCTATTTTAGATGCAAAAAATTAAATAGACTAACTATATATACAAAATTTAATGGACTATACATCGTCCATTTTTAAATTAAAAAAAAAAAAAATAAATTGACTATAATTCGTCCATTTCGTATCTAAAAAATTAAATTGACTATATACGTCGTCTTCTTTTCGTGCAAAGAATTTAATAAACTATACATCATCCATTTTTCATGCAAACAATTTTTTTATGAAAAAAATATAATGGTCTATACATCGTCTTTTTTTCAATTTTTTATGAAAAAATTTTATCGACTATAAATCGTCCGATTCGTGTGCAAATAATTATATAGACTATACATCGGCTATTTTAGATGCAAAAAATTAAATAGACTAACTATATATACACAATTTAATGGACTATACATCGTCCATTTTTAAATTTAAAAAAAAATTAAATTGACTATAATTCGTCCATTTCGTATCTGAAAAATTAAATGGACTATATACGTCGTCTTCTTTTCGTGCAAAGAATTTAATAAACTATACATCATCCATATTTCATGCAAAAAATTTTTTTATGAAAAAAATATAATGGACTATACATCGTCTTTTTTTCAATTTTTTATGAAAAAATTTTATCGACTATAAATCGTCCGATTCGTGTGCAAATAATTATATAGACTATACATCGTCTATTTTAGATGCAAAAAATTAAATAGACTAACTATATATACAAAATTTAATGGACTATACATCGTCCATTTTTAAATTTAAAAAAAAATTAAATTGACTATAATTCGTCCATTTCGTATCTAAAAAATTAAATGGACTATATACATCGTCTTCTTTTCGTGCAAAGAATTTAATAAACTATACATCATCCATTTTTCATGCAAAAAATTTTTTTATGAAAAAAATATAATGGACTATATATACATCGTCTTTTTTTCAATTTTTTATGAAAAAATTTTATCGACTATAAATCGTCCGATTCGTGTGCAAATAATTATATAGACTATACATCGGCTATTTTAGATGCAAAAAATTAAATAGACTAACTATATATACAAAATTTAATGGACTATACATCGTCCATTTTTAAATTTAAAAAAAAAATTAAATTGACTATAATTCGTCCATTTCGTATCTGAAAAATTAAATGGACTATATACGTCGTCTTCTTTTCGTGCAAAGAATTTAATAAACTATACATCATCCATTTTTCATGGAAAAAATTTTTTTATGAAAAAAATATAATGGACTATACATCGTCTTTTTTTCAATTTTTTATGAAAAAATTTTATCGACTATAAATCGTCCGATTCGTGTGCAAATAATTATATAGACTATACATCGGCTATTTTAGATGCAAAAAATTAAATAGACTAACTATATATACAAAATTTAATGGACTATACATCGTCCATTTTTAAATTAAAAAAAAAATTAAATTGACTATAATTCGTCCATTTCGTATCTAAAAAATTAAATTGACTATATACGTCGTCTTCTTTTCGTGCAAAGAATTTAATAAGCTATACATCATCCATTTTTCATGCAAAAAATTTTTTTATGAAAAAAATATAATGGACTATACATCGTCTTTTTTTCAATTTTTTATGAAAAAATTTTATCGACTATAAATCGTCCGATTCGTGTGCAAATAATTATATAGACTATACATCGTCTATTTTAGATGCAAAAAATTAAATAGACTAACTATATATACAAAATTTAATGGACTATACATCGTCCATTTTTAAATTTAAAAAAAAAATTAAATTGACTATAATTCGTCCATTTCGTATCTAAAAAATTAAATTGACTATATACGTCGTCTTCTTTTCGTGCAAAGAATTTAATAAACTATACATCATCCATTTTTCATGCAAAAAATTTTTTTATGAAAAAAAATATAATGGACTATATATACATCGTCTTTTTTCAATTTTTTATGAAAAAATTTTATCGACTATAAATCGTCCGATTCGTGTGCAAATAATTATATAGACTATACATCGGCTATTTTAGATGCAAAAAATTAAATAGACTAACTATATATACACAATTTAATGGACTATACATCGTCCATTTTTAAATTTAAAAAAAATTAAATTGACTATAATTCGTCCATTTCGTATCTGAAAAATTAAATGGACTATATACGTCGTCTTCTTTTCGTGCAAAGAATTTAATAAACTATACATCATCCATTTTTCATGCAAAAAATTTTTTTATGAAAAAAATATAATGGACTATATATACATCGTCTTTTTTTCAATTTTTTATGAAAAAATTTTATCGACTATAAATCGTCCGATTCGTGTGCAAATAATTATATAGACTATACATCGTCTATTTTAGATGCAAAAAATTAAATAGACTAACTATATATACAAAATTTAATGGACTATACATCGTCCATTTTTAAATTTAAAAAAAAATTAAATTGACTATAATTCGTCCATTTCGTATCTAAAAAATTAAATGGACTATATACGTCGTCTTCTTTTCGTGCAAAGAATTTAATAAACTATACATCATCCATTTTTCATGCAAAAAATTTTTTTATGAAAAAAATATAATGGACTATACATCGTCTTTTTTTCAATTTTTTATGAAAAAATTTTATCGACTATAAATCGTCCGATTCGTGTGCAAATAATTATATAGACTATACATCGGCTATTTTAGATGCAAAAAATTAAATAGACTAACTATATATACAAAATTTAATGGACTATACATCGTCCATTTTTAAATTAAAAAAAAAAATTAAATTGACTATAATTCGTCCATTTCGTATCTGAAAAATTAAATGGACTATATACGTCGTCTTCTTTTCGTGCAAAGAATTTAATAAACTATACATCATCCATTTTTCATGCAAAAAATTTTTTTATGAAAAAAATATAATGGACTATACATCGTCTTTTTTTCAATTTTTTATGAAAAAATTTTATCGACTATAAATCGTCCGATTCGTGTGCAAATAATTATATAGACTATACATCGTCTATTTTAGATGCAAAAAATTAAATAGACTAACTATATATACAAAATTTAATGGACTATACATCGTCCATTTTTAAATTAAAAAAAAAAATTAAATTGACTATAATTCGTCCATTTCGTATCTAAAAAATTAAATGGACTATATACGTCGTCTTCTTTTCGTGCAAAGAATTTAATAAACTATACATCATCCATTTTTCATGCAAAAAATTTTTTTATGAAAAAAATATAATGGACTATACATCGTCTTGTTTTCAATTTTTTATGAAAAAATTTTATCGACTATAAATCGTCCGATTCGTGTGCAAATAATTATATAGACTATACATCGGCTATTTTAGATGCAAAAAATTAAATAGACTAACTATATATACAAAATTTAATGGACTATACATCGTCCATTTTTAAATTTAAAAAAAAAATTAAATTGACTATAATTCGTCCATTTCGTATCTGAAAAATTAAATGGACTATATACGTCGTCTTCTTTTCGTGCAAAGAATTTAATAAACTATACATCATCCATTTTTCATGCAAAAAATTTTTTTATGAAAAAAATATAATGGACTATACACCGTCTTTTTTTCAATTTTTTATGAAAAAATTTTATCGACTATAAATCGTCCGATTCGTGTGCAAATAATTATATAGACTATACATCGTCTATTTTAGATGCAAAAAATTAAATAGACTAACTATATATACAAAATTTAATGGACTATACATCGTCCATTTTTAAATTAAAAAAAAAAATTAAATTGACTATAATTCGTCCATTTCGTATCTAAAAAATTAAATGGACTATATACGTCGTCTTCTTTTCGTGCAAAGAATTTAATAAACTATACATCATCCATTTTTCATGCAAAAAATTTTTTTATGAAAAAAATATTATACATCGTCTTTTTTTCAATTTTTTATGAAAAAATTTTATCGACTATAAATCGTCCGATTCGTGTGCAAATAATTATATAGACTATACATCGGCTATTTTAGATGCAAAAAATTAAATAGACTAACTATATATACACAATTTAATGGACTATACATCGTCCATTTTTAAATTTAAAAAAAAAATTAAATTGACTATAATTCGTCCATTTCGTATCTGAAAAATTAAATGGACTATATACGTCGTCTTCTTTTCGTGCAAAGAATTTAATAAACTATACATCATCCATTTTTCATGCAAAAAATTTTTTTATGAAAAAAATATAATGGACTATACATCGTCTTTTTTTCAATTTTTTATGAAAAAATTTTATCGACTATAAATCGTCCGATTCGTGTGCAAATAATTATATAGACTATACATCGTCTATTTTAGATGCAAAAAATTAAATAGACTAACTATATATACAAAATTTAATGGACTATACATCGTCCATTTTTAAATTTAAAAAAAAAATTAAGTTGACTATAATTCGTCCATTTCGTATCTGAAAAATTAAATGGACTATATACGTCGTCTTCTTTTCGTGCAAAGAATTTAATAAACTATACATCATCCATTTTTCATGCAAAAAATTTTTTTATGAAAAAAATATAATGGACTATACACCGTCTTTTTTTCAATTTTTTATGAAAAAATTTTATCGACTATAAATCGTCTGATTCGTGTGCAAATAATTATATAGACTATACATCGGCTATTTTAGATGCAAAAAATTAAATAGACTAACTATATATACAAAATTTAATGGACTATACATCGTCCATTTTTAAATTTAAAAAAAAAATTAAATTGACTATAATTCGTCCATTTCGTATCTGAAAAATTAAATGGACTATATACGTCGTCTTCTTTTCGTGCAAAGAATTTAATAAACTATACATCATCCATTTTTCATGCAAAAAATTTTTTTATGAAAAAAATATAATGGACTATACACCGTCTTTTTTTCAATTTTTTATGAAAAAATTTTATCGACTATAAATCGTCCGATTCGTGTGCAAATAATTATATAGACTATACATCGTCTATTTTAGATGCAAAAAATTAAATAGACTAACTATATATACAAAATTTAATGGACTATACATCGTCCATTTTTAAATTTAAAAAAAAAATTAAATTGACTATAATTCGTCCATTTCGTATCTAAAAAATTAAATTGACTATATACGTCGTCTTCTTTTCGTGCAAAGAATTTAATAAACTATACATCATCCATTTTTCATGCAAAAAATTTTTTTATGAAAAAAATATAATGGACTATACATCGTCTTTTTTTCAATTTTTTATGAAAAAATTTTATCGACTATAAATCGTCCGATTCGTGTGCAAATAATTATATAGACTATACATCGGCTATTTTAGATGCAAAAAATTAAATAGACTAACTATATATACAAAATTTAATGGACTATACATCGTCCATTTTTAAATTTAAAAAAAAAATTAAATTGACTATAATTCGTCCATTTCGTATCTAAAAAATTAAATGGACTATATACGTCGTCTTCTTTTCGTGCAAAGAATTTAATAAACTATACATCATCCATTTTTCATGCAAAAAATTTTTTTATGAAAAAAATATAATGGACTATACATCGTCTTTTTTTCAATTTTTTATGAAAAAATTTTATCGACTATAAATCGTCCGATTCGTGTGCAAATAATTATATAGACTATACATCGTCTATTTTAGATGCAAAAAATTAAATAGACTAACTATATATACAAAATTTAATGGACTATACATCGTCCATTTTTAAATTAAAAAAAAAAATTAAATTGACTATAATTCGTCCATTTCGTATCTAAAAAATTAAATGGACTATATACGTCGTCTTCTTTTCGTGCAAAGAATTTAATAAACTATACATCATCCATTTTTCATGCAAAAAATTTTTTTATGAAAAAAATATAATGGACTATACATCGTCTTTTTTTCAATTTTTTATGAAAAAATTTTATCGACTATAAATCGTCCGATTCGTGTGCAAATAATTATATAGACTATACATCGTCTATTTTAGATGCAAAAAATTAAATAGACTAACTATATATACAAAATTTAATGGACTATACATCGTCCATTTTTAAATTTAAAAAAAAAAAATTAAATTGACTATAATTCGTCCATTTCGTATCTGAAAAATTAAATGGACTATATACGTCGTCTTCTTTTCGTGCAAAGAATTTAATAAACTATACATCATCCATTTTTCATGCAAAAAATTTTTTTATGAAAAAAATATAATGGACTATACACCGTCTTTTTTTCAATTTTTTATGAAAAAATTTTATCGACTATAAATCGTCCGATTCGTGTGCAAATAATTATATAGACTATACATCGGCTATTTTAGATGCAAAAAATTAAATAGACTAACTATATATACAAAATTTAATGGACTATACATCGTCCATTTTTAAATTTAAAAAAAAAAATTAAATTGACTATAATTCGTCCATTTCGTATCTAAAAAATTAAATGGACTATATACGTCGTCTTCTTTTCGTGCAAAGAATTTAATAAACTATACATCATCCATTTTTCATGCAAAAAATTTTTTTATGAAAAAAATATAATGGGCTATACATCATCTTTTTTTCAATTTTTTATGAAAAAATTTTATCGACTATAAATCGTCCGATTCGTGTGCAAATAATTATATAGACTATACATCGTCTATTTTAGATGCAAAAAATTAAATAGACTAACTATATATACAAAATTTAATGGACTATACATCGTCCATTTTTAAATTTAAAAATAAAATTAAATTGACTATAATTCGTCCATTTCGTATCTAAAAAATTAAATTGACTATATACGCAAATAATTATATAGACTATACATCGTCTATTTTAGATGCAAAAAATTAAATAGACTAACTATATATACAAAATTTAATGGACTATACATCGTCCATTTTTAAATTTAAAAAAAAAATTAAATTGACTATAATTCGTCCATTTCGTATCTGAAAAATTAAATGGACTATATACGTCGTCTTCTTTTCGTGCAAAGAATTTAATAAACTATACATCATCCATTTTTCATGCAAACAATTTTTTTATGAAAAAAATATAATGGACTATACATCGTCTTTTTTTCAATTTTTTATGAAAAAATTTTATCGACTATAAATCGTCCGATTCGTGTGCAAATAATTATATAGACTATACATCGGCTATTTTAGATGCAAAAAATTAAATAGACTAACTATATATACAAAATTTAATGGACTATACATCGTCCATTTTTAAATTTAAAAATAAAATTAAATTGACTATAATTCGTCCATTTCGTATCTAAAAAATTAAATTGACTATATACGTCGTCTTCTTTTCGTGCAAAGAATTTAATAAACTATACATCATCCATTTTTCATGGAAAAAATTTTTTTATAAAAAAAATATAATGGACTATACATCGTCTTTTTTTCAATTTTTTATGAAAAAATTTTATCGACTATAAATCGTCCGATTCGTGTGCAAATAATTATATAGACTATACATCGTCTATTTTAGATGCAAAAAATTAAATAGACTAACTATATATACAAAATTTAATGGACTATACATCGTCCATTTTTAAATTTAAAAAAAAAATTAAATTGACTATAATTCGTCCATTTCGTATCTGAAAAATTAAATGGACTATATACGTCGTCTTCTTTTCGTGCAAAGAATTTAATAAACTATACATCATCCATTTTTCATGCAAACAATTTTTTTATGAAAAAAATATAATGGACTATACATCGTCTTTTTTTCAATTTTTTATGAAAAAATTTTATCGACTATAAATCGTCCGATTCGTGTGCAAATAATTATATAGACTATACATCGGCTATTTTAGATGCAAAAAATTAAATAGACTAACTATATATACAAAATTTAATGGACTATACATCGTCCATTTTGAAATTTAAAAAAAAATTAAATTGACTATAATTCGTCCATTTCGTATCTAAAAAATTAAATTGACTATATACGTCGTCTTCTTTTCGTGCAAAGAATTTAATAAACTATACATCATCCATTTTTCATGCAAAAAAATTTTTTATGAAAAAAATATAATGGACTATACATCGTCTTTTTTTAAATTTTTTATGAAAAAATTTTATCGACTATAAATCGTCCGATTCGTGTGCAAATAATTATATAGACTATACATCGTCTATTTTAGATGCAAAAAATTAAATAGACTAACTATATATACAAAATTTAATGGACTATACATCGTCCATTTTTAAATTAAAAAAAAAAATTAAATTGACTATAATTCGTCCATTTCGTATCTAAAAAATTAAATGGACTATATACGTCGTCTTCTTTTCGTGCAAAGAATTTAATAAACTATACATCATCCATTTTTCATGCAAAAAATTTTTTTATGAAAAAAATATAATGGACTATACATCGTCTTTTTTTCAATTTTTTATGAAAAAATTGTATCGACTATAAATCGTCCGATTCGTGTGCAAATAATTATATAGACTATACATCGTCTATTTTAGATGCAAAAAATTAAATAGACTAACTATATATACAAAATTTAATGGACTATACATCGTCCATTTTTAAAATTAAAAAAAAATTAAATTGACTATAATTCGTCCATTTCGTATCTAAAAAATTAAATGGACTATATACGTCGTCTTCTTTTCGTGCAAAGAATTTAATAAACTATACATCATCCATATTTCATGCAAAAAATTTTTTTATGAAAAAAATATAATGGACTATACATCGTCTTTTTTTCAATTTTTTATGAAAAAATTTTATCGACTATAAATCGTCCGATTCGTGTGCAAATAATTATATAGACTATACATCGGCTATTTTAGATGCAAAAAATTAAATAGACTAACTATATATACAAAATTTAATGGACTATACATCGTCCATTTTTAAATTTAAAAAAAAAATTAAATTGACTATAATTCGTCCATTTCGTATCTAAAAAATTAAATGGACTATATACGTCGTCTTCTTTTCGTGCAAAGAATTTAATAAACTATACATCATCCATTTTTCATGCAAAAAATTTTTTTATGAAAAAAATATAATGGACTATACATCGTCTTTTTTTCAATTTTTTATGAAAAAATTTTATCGACTATAAATCGTCCGATTCGTGTGTAAATAATTATATAGACTATACATCGTCTATTTTAGATGCAAAAAATTAAATAGACTAACTATATATACAAAATTTAATGGACTATACATCGTCCATTTTTAAATTTAAAAAAAAAATTAAATTGACTATAATTCGTCCATTTCGTATCTAAAAAATTAAATGGACTATATACGTCGTCTTCTTTTCGTGCAAAGAATTTAATAAACTATACATCATCCATTTTTCATGCAAAAAATTTTTTTATGAAAAAAATATAATGGACTGACTATACATCGTCTTTTTTTCAATTTTTTATGAAAAAATTTTATCGACTATAAATCGTCCGATTCGTGTGCAAATATTTATATAGACTATACATCGTCTATTTTAGATGCAAAAAATTAAATAGACTAACTATATATACAAAATTTAATGGACTATACATCGTCCATTTTTAAATTAAAAAAAAAAAAATAAATTGACTATAATTCGTCCATTTCGTATCTAAAAAATTAAATTGACTATATACGTCGTCTTCTTTTCGTGCAAAGAATTTAATAAACTATACATCATCCATTTTTCATGCAAACAATTTTTTTATGAAAAAAATATAATGGTCTATACATCGTCTTTTTTTCAATTTTTTATGAAAAAATTTTATCGACTATAAATCGTCCGATTCGTGTGCAAATAATTATATAGACTATACATCAGCTATTTTAGATGCAAAAAATTAAATAGACTAACTATATATACACAATTTAATGGACTATACATCGTCCATTTTTAAATTTAAAAAAAAATTAAATTGACTATAATTCGTCCATTTCGTATCTGAAAAATTAAATGGACTATATACGTCGTCTTCTTTTCGTGCAAAGAATTTAATAAACTATACATCATCCATTTTTCATGCAAAAAATTTTTTTATGAAAAAAATATAATGGACTATACATCGTCTTTTTTTCAATTTTTTATGAAAAAATTTTATCGACTATAAATCGTCCGATTCGTGTGCAAATAATTATATAGACTATACATCGTCTATTTTAGATGCAAAAAATTAAATAGACTAACTATATATACAAAATTTAATGGACTATACATCGTCCATTTTTAAATTTAAAAAAAAATTAAATTGACTATAATTCGTCCATTTCGTATCTAAAAAATTAAATGGACTATATACGTCGTCTTCTTTTCGTGCAAAGAATTTAATAAACTATACATCATCCATTTTTCATGCAAAAAATTTTTTTATGAAAAAAATATAATGGACTATACATCGTCTTTTTTTCAATTTTTTATGAAAAAATTTTATCGACTATAAATCGTCCGATTCGTGTGCAAATAATTATATAGACTATACATCGTCTATTTTAGATGCAAAAAATTAAATAGACTAACTATATATACAAAATTTAATGGACTATACATCGTCCATTTTTAAATTAAAAAAAAAAAAAATAAATTGACTATAATTCGTCCATTTCGTATCTAAAAAATTAAATTGACTATATACGTCGTCTTCTTTTCGTGCAAAGAATTTAATAAACTATACATCATCCATTTTTCATGCAAACAATTTTTTTATGAAAAAAATATAATGGTCTATACATCGTCTTTTTTTCAATTTTTTATGAAAAAATTTTATCGACTATAAATCGTCCGATTCGTGTGCAAATAATTATATAGACTATACATCGGCTATTTTAGATGCAAAAAATTAAATAGACTAACTATATATACACAATTTAATGGACTATACATCGTCCATTTTTAAATTTAAAAAAAAATTAAATTGACTATAATTCGTCCATTTCGTATCTGAAAAATTAAATGGACTATATACGTCGTCTTCTTTTCGTGCAAAGAATTTAATAAACTATACATCATCCATATTTCATGCAAAAAATTTTTTTATGAAAAAAATATAATGGACTATACATCGTCTTTTTTTCAATTTTTTATGAAAAAATTTTATCGACTATAAATCGTCCGATTCGTGTGCAAATAATTATATAGACTATACATCGTCTATTTTAGATGCAAAAAATTAAATAGACTAACTATATATACAAAATTTAATGGACTATACATCGTCCATTTTTAAATTTAAAAAAAAATTAAATTGACTATAATTCGTCCATTTCGTATCTAAAAAATTAAATGGACTATATACGTCGTCTTCTTTTCGTGCAAAGAATTTAATAAACTATACATCATCCATTTTTCATGAGAAAAATTTTTTTATGAAAAAAATATAATGGACTATATATACATCGTCTTTTTTTCAATTTTTTATGAAAAAATTTTATCGACTATAAATCGTCCGATTCGTGTGCAAATAATTATATAGACTATACATCGGCTATTTTAGATGCAAAAAATTAAATAGACTAACTATATATACAAAATTTAATGGACTATACATCGTCCATTTTTAAATTTAAAAAAAAAATTAAATTGACTATAATTCGTCCATTTCGTATCTGAAAAATTAAATGGACTATATACGTCGTCTTCTTTTCGTGCAAAGAATTTAATAAACTATACATCATCCATTTTTCATGCAAAAAATTTTTTTATGAAAAAAATATAATGGACTATACATCGTCTTTTTTTCAATTTTTTATGAAAAAATTTTATCGACTATAAATCGTCCGATTCGTGTGCAAATAATTATATAGACTATACATCGGCTATTTTAGATGCAAAAAATTAAATAGACTAACTATATATACAAAATTTAATGGACTATACATCGTCCATTTTTAAATTAAAAAAAAAATTAAATTGACTATAATTCGTCCATTTCGTATCTAAAAAATTAAATTGACTATATACGTCGTCTTCTTTTCGTGCAAAGAATTTAATAAGCTATACATCATCCATTTTTCATGCAAAAAATTTTTTTATGAAAAAAATATAATGGACTATACATCGTCTTTTTTTCAATTTTTTATGAAAAAATTTTATCGACTATAAATCGTCCGATTCGTGTGCAAATAATTATATAGACTATACATCGTCTATTTTAGATGCAAAAAATTAAATAGACTAACTATATATACAAAATTTAATGGACTATACATCGTCCATTTTTAAATTTAAAAAAAAAATTAAATTGACTATAATTCGTCCATTTCGTATCTAAAAAATTAAATTGACTATATACGTCGTCTTCTTTTCGTGCAAAGAATTTAATAAACTATACATCATCCATTTTTCATGCAAAAAATTTTTTTATGAAAAAAAAATATAATGGACTATATATACATCGTCTTTTTTCAATTTTTTATGAAAAAATTTTATCGACTATAAATCGTCCGATTCGTGTGCAAATAATTATATAGACTATACATCGGCTATTTTAGATGCAAAAAATTAAATAGACTAACTATATATACACAATTTAATGGACTATACATCGTCCATTTTTAAATTTAAAAAAAATTAAATTGACTATAATTCGTCCATTTCGTATCTGAAAAATTAAATGGACTATATACGTCGTCTTCTTTTCGTGCAAAGAATTTAATAAACTATACATCATCCATTTTTCATGCAAAAAATTTTTTTATGAAAAAAATATAATGGACTATATATACATCGTCTTTTTTTCAATTTTTTATGAAAAAATTTTATCGACTATAAATCGTCCGATTCGTGTGCAAATAATTATATAGACTATACATCGTCTATTTTAGATGCAAAAAATTAAATAGACTAACTATATATACAAAATTTAATGGACTATACATCGTCCATTTTTAAATTTAAAAAAAAATTAAATTGACTATAATTCGTCCATTTCGTATCTAAAAAATTAAATGGACTATATACGTCGTCTTCTTTTCGTGCAAAGAATTTAATAAACTATACATCATCCATTTTTCATGCAAAAAATTTTTTTATGAAAAAAATATAATGGACTATACATCGTCTTTTTTTCAATTTTTTATGAAAAAATTTTATCGACTATAAATCGTCCGATTCGTGTGCAAATAATTATATAGACTATACATCGGCTATTTTAGATGCAAAAAATTAAATAGACTAACTATATATACAAAATTTAATGGACTATACATCGTCCATTTTTAAATTAAAAAAAAAAATTAAATTGACTATAATTCGTCCATTTCGTATCTGAAAAATTAAATGGACTATATACGTCGTCTTCTTTTCGTGCAAAGAATTTAATAAACTATACATCATCCATTTTTCATGCAAAAAATTTTTTTATGAAAAAAATATAATGGACTATACATCGTCTTTTTTTCAATTTTTTATGAAAAAATTTTATCGACTATAAATCGTCCGATTCGTGTGCAAATAATTATATAGACTATACATCGTCTATTTTAGATGCAAAAAATTAAATAGACTAACTATATATACAAAATTTAATGGACTATACATCGTCCATTTTTAAATTAAAAAAAAAAATTAAATTGACTATAATTCGTCCATTTCGTATCTAAAAAATTAAATGGACTATATACGTCGTCTTCTTTTCGTGCAAAGAATTTAATAAACTATACATCATCCATTTTTCATGCAAAAAATTTTTTTATGAAAAAAATATAATGGACTATACATCGTCTTGTTTTCAATTTTTTATGAAAAAATTTTATCGACTATAAATCGTCCGATTCGTGTGCAAATAATTATATAGACTATACATCGGCTATTTTAGATGCAAAAAATTAAATAGACTAACTATATATACAAAATTTAATGGACTATACATCGTCCATTTTTAAATTTAAAAAAAAAATTAAATTGACTATAATTCGTCCATTTCGTATCTGAAAAATTAAATGGACTATATACGTCGTCTTCTTTTCGTGCAAAGAATTTAATAAACTATACATCATCCATTTTTCATGCAAAAAATTTTTTTATGAAAAAAATATAATGGACTATACACCGTCTTTTTTTCAATTTTTTATGAAAAAATTTTATCGACTATAAATCGTCCGATTCGTGTGCAAATAATTATATAGACTATACATCGTCTATTTTAGATGCAAAAAATTAAATAGACTAACTATATATACAAAATTTAATGGACTATACATCGTCCATTTTTAAATTAAAAAAAAAAATTAAATTGACTATAATTCGTCCATTTCGTATCTAAAAAATTAAATGGACTATATACGTCGTCTTCTTTTCGTGCAAAGAATTTAATAAACTATACATCATCCATTTTTCATGCAAAAAATTTTTTTATGAAAAAAATATTATACATCGTCTTTTTTTCAATTTTTTATGAAAAAATTTTATCGACTATAAATCGTCCGATTCGTGTGCAAATAATTATATAGACTATACATCGGCTATTTTAGATGCAAAAAATTAAATAGACTAACTATATATACACAATTTAATGGACTATACATCGTCCATTTTTAAATTTAAAAAAAAAATTAAATTGACTATAATTCGTCCATTTCGTATCTGAAAAATTAAATGGACTATATACGTCGTCTTCTTTTCGTGCAAAGAATTTAATAAACTATACATCATCCATTTTTCATGCAAAAAATTTTTTTATGAAAAAAATATAATGGACTATACATCGTCTTTTTTTCAATTTTTTATGAAAAAATTTTATCGACTATAAATCGTCCGATTCGTGTGCAAATAATTATATAGACTATACATCGTCTATTTTAGATGCAAAAAATTAAATAGACTAACTATATATACAAAATTTAATGGACTATACATCGTCCATTTTTAAATTTAAAAAAAAAATTAAGTTGACTATAATTCGTCCATTTCGTATCTGAAAAATTAAATGGACTATATACGTCGTCTTCTTTTCGTGCAAAGAATTTAATAAACTATACATCATCCATTTTTCATGCAAAAAATTTTTTTATGAAAAAAATATAATGGACTATACACCGTCTTTTTTTCAATTTTTTATGAAAAAATTTTATCGACTATAAATCGTCTGATTCGTGTGCAAATAATTATATAGACTATACATCGGCTATTTTAGATGCAAAAAATTAAATAGACTAACTATATATACAAAATTTAATGGACTATACATCGTCCATTTTTAAATTTAAAAAAAAAATTAAATTGACTATAATTCGTCCATTTCGTATCTGAAAAATTAAATGGACTATATACGTCGTCTTCTTTTCGTGCAAAGAATTTAATAAACTATACATCATCCATTTTTCATGCAAAAAATTTTTTTATGAAAAAAATATAATGGACTATACACCGTCTTTTTTTCAATTTTTTATGAAAAAATTTTATCGACTATAAATCGTCCGATTCGTGTGCAAATAATTATATAGACTATACATCGTCTATTTTAGATGCAAAAAATTAAATAGACTAACTATATATACAAAATTTAATGGACTATACATCGTCCATTTTTAAATTTAAAAAAAAAATTAAATTGACTATAATTCGTCCATTTCGTATCTAAAAAATTAAATTGACTATATACGTCGTCTTCTTTTCGTGCAAAGAATTTAATAAACTATACATCATCCATTTTTCATGCAAAAAATTTTTTTATGAAAAAAATATAATGGACTATACATCGTCTTTTTTTCAATTTTTTATGAAAAAATTTTATCGACTATAAATCGTCCGATTCGTGTGCAAATAATTATATAGACTATACATCGGCTATTTTAGATGCAAAAAATTAAATAGACTAACTATATATACAAAATTTAATGGACTATACATCGTCCATTTTTAAATTTAAAAAAAAAATTAAATTGACTATAATTCGTCCATTTCGTATCTAAAAAATTAAATGGACTATATACGTCGTCTTCTTTTCGTGCAAAGAATTTAATAAACTATACATCATCCATTTTTCATGCAAAAAATTTTTTTATGAAAAAAATATAATGGACTATACATCGTCTTTTTTTCAATTTTTTATGAAAAAATTTTATCGACTATAAATCGTCCGATTCGTGTGCAAATAATTATATAGACTATACATCGTCTATTTTAGATGCAAAAAATTAAATAGACTAACTATATATACAAAATTTAATGGACTATACATCGTCCATTTTTAAATTAAAAAAAAAATTAAATTGACTATAATTCGTCCATTTCGTATCTAAAAAATTAAATGGACTATATACGTCGTCTTCTTTTCGTGCAAAGAATTTAATAAACTATACATCATCCATTTTTCATGCAAAAAATTTTTTTATGAAAAAAATATAATGGACTATACATCGTCTTTTTTTCAATTTTTTATGAAAAAATTTTATCGACTATAAATCGTCCGATTCGTGTGCAAATAATTATATAGACTATACATCGTCTATTTTAGATGCAAAAAATTAAATAGACTAACTATATATACAAAATTTAATGGACTATACATCGTCCATTTTTAAATTTAAAAAAAAAAAATTAAATTGACTATAATTCGTCCATTTCGTATCTGAAAAATTAAATGGACTATATACGTCGTCTTCTTTTCGTGCAAAGAATTTAATAAACTATACAT
Source organism: Tachina lurida (assembly GCA_944452675.1). NCBI lineage: Eukaryota > Metazoa > Arthropoda > Insecta > Diptera > Tachinidae > Tachina > Tachina lurida. Next base: position 89,510,627 of record OX101755.1, read on the forward strand.
CATCCATTTTTCATGCAAAAAATTTTTTTATGAAAAAAATATAATGGACTATACACCGTCTTTTTTTCAATTTTTTATGAAAAAATTTTATCGACTATAAATCGTCCGATTCGTGTGCAAATAATTATATAGACTATACATCGGCTATTTTAGATGCAAAAAATTAAATAGACTAACTATATATACACAATTTAATGGACTATACATCGTCCATTTTTAAATTTAAAAAAAAAATTAAGTTGACTATAATTCGTCCATTTCGTATCTAAAAAATTAAATGGACTATATACGTCGTCTTCTTTTCGTGCAAAGAATTTAATAAACTATACATCATCCATTTTTCATGCAAAAAATTTTTTTATGAAAAAAATATAATGGACTATACATCGTCTTTTTTTCAATTTTTTATGAAAAAATTTTATCGACTATAAATCGTCCGATTCGTGTGCAAATAATTATATAGACTATACATCGGCTATTTTAGATGCAAAAAATTAAATAGACTAACTATATATACAAAATTTAATGGACTATACATCGTCCATTTTTAAATTAAAAAAAAATTAAATTGACTATAATTCGTCCATTTCGTATCTAAAAAATTAAATGAACTATATACGTCGTCTTCTTTTCGTGCAAAGAATTTAATAAACTATACATTATCCATTTTTCATGGAAAAAATTTTTTTATGAAAAAAATATAATGGACTATACATCGTCTTTTTTTCAATTTTTTATGAAAAAATTTTATCGACTATAAATCGTCCGATTCGTGTGCAAATAATTATATAGACTATACATCGGCTATTTTAGATGCAAAAAATTAAATAGACTAACTATATATACAAAATTTAATGGACTATACATCGTCCATTTTTAAATTAAAAAAAAAATTAAATTGACTATAATTCGTCCATTTCGTATCTAAAAAATTAAATGGACTATATACGTCGTCTTCTTTTCGTGCAAAGAATTTAATAAACTATACATCATCCATTTTTCATGCAAAAAATTTTTTTATGAAAAAAATATAATGGACTATATATACATCGTCTTTTTTTCAATTTTTTATGGAAAAATTTTATCGACTATAAATCGTCCGATTCGTGTGCAAATAATTATATAGACTATACATCGGCTATTTTAGATGCAAAAAATTAAATAGACTAACTATATATACAAAATTTAATGGACTATACATCGTCCATTTTTAAATTTAAAAAAAAAATTAAATTGACTATAATTCGTCCATTTCGTATCTAAAAAATTAAATGGACTATATACGTCGTCTTCTTTTCGTGCAAAGAATTTAATAAACTATACATCATCCATTTTTCATGCAAAAAATTTTTTTATGAAAAAAATATAATGGACTATACATCGTCTTTTTTTCAATTTTTTATGAAAAAATTTTATCGACTATAAATCGTCCGATTCGTGTGCAAATAATTATATAGACTATACATCGTCTATTTTAGATGCAAAAAATTAAATAGACTAACTATATATACAAAATTTAATGGACTATACATCGTCCATTTTTAAATTTAAAAAAAAAAATTAAATTGACTATAATTCGTCCATTTCGTATCTAAAAAATTAAATGGACTATATACGTCGTCTTCTTTTCGTGCAAAGAATTTAATAAACTATACATCATCCATTTTTCATGCAAAAAATTTTTTTATGAAAAAAATATAATGGACTATACATCGTCTTTTTTTCAATTTTTTATGAAAAAATTTTATCGACTATAAATCGTCCGATTCGTGTGCAAATAATTATATAGACTATACATCGTCTATTTTAGATGCAAAAAATTAAATAGACTAACTATATATACAAAATTTAATGGACTATACATCGTCCATTTTTAAATTAAAAAAAAATTAAATTGACTATAATTCGTCCATTTCGTATCTAAAAAATTAAATGAACTATATACGTCGTCTTCTTTTCGTGCAAAGAATTTAATAAACTATACATTATCCATTTTTCATGGAAAAAATTTTTTTATGAAAAAAATATAATGGACTATACATCGTCTTTTTTTCAATTTTTTATGAAAAAATTTTATCGACTATAAATCGTCCGATTCGTGTGCAAATAATTATATAGACTATACATCGGCTATTTTAGATGCAAAAAATTAAATAGACTAACTATATATACAAAATTTAATGGACTATACATCGTCCATTTTTAAATTAAAAAAAAAAATTAAATTGACTATAATTCGTCCATTTCGTATCTAAAAAATTAAATGAACTATATACGTCGTCTTCTTTTCGTGCAAAGAATTTAATAAACTATACATCATCCATTTTTCATGCAAAAAATTTTTTTATGAAAAAAATATAATGGACTATATATACATCGTCTTTTTTTCAATTTTTTATGGAAAAATTTTATCGACTATAAATCGTCCGATTCGTGTGCAAATAATTATATAGACTATACATCGTCTATTTTAGATGCAAAAAATTAAATAGACTAACTATATATACAAAATTTAATGGACTATACATCGTCCATTTTTAAATTTAAAAAAAAAAATTAAATTGACTATAATTCGTCCATTTCGTATCTAAAAAATTAAATGGACTATATACGTCGTCTTCTTTTCGTGCAAAGAATTTAATAAACTATACATCATCCATTTTTCATGCAAAAAATTTTTTTATGAAAAAAATATAATGGACTATACATCGTCTTTTTTTCAATTTTTTATGAAAAAATTTTATCGACTATAAATCGTCCGATTCGTGTGCAAATAATTATATAGACTATACATCGTCTATTTTAGATGCAAAAAATTAAATAGACTAACTATATATACAAAATTTAATGGACTATACATCGTCCATTTTTAAATTTAAAAAAAAAATTAAATTGACTATAATTCGTCCATTTCGTATCTAAAAAATTAAATTGACTATATACGTCGTCTTCTTTTCGTGCAAAGAATTTAATAAACTATACATCATCCATTTTTCATGCAAAAAATTTTTTTATGAAAAAAATATAATGGACTATACATCGTCTTTTTTTCAATTTTTTATGAAAAAATTTTATCGACTATAAATCGTCCGATTCGTGTGCAAATAATTATATAGACTATACATCGTCTATTTTAGATGCAAAAAATTAAATAGACTAACTATATATACAAAATTTAAAGGACTATACATCGTCCATTTTTAAATTTAAAAAAAAAATTAAATTGACTATAATTCGTCCATTTCGTATCTGAAAAATTAAATGGACTATATACGTCGTCTTCTTTTCGTGCAAAGAATTTAATAAACTATACATCATCCATTTTTCATGCAAACAATTTTTTTATGAAAAAAATATAATGGACTATACATCGTCTTTTTTTCAATTTTTTATGAAAAAATTTTATCGACTATAAATCGTCCGATTCGTGTGCAAATAATTATATAGACTATACATCGTCTATTTTAGATGCAAAAAATTAAATAGACTAACTATATATACAAAATTTAATGGACTATACATCGTCCATTTTTAAATTAAAAAAAAAAATTAAATTGACTATAATTCGTCCATTTCGTATCTAAAAAATTAAATGGACTATATACGTCGTCTTCTTTTCGTGCAAAGAATTTAATAAACTATACATCATCCATTTTTCATGCAAAAAAATTTTTTATGAAAAAAATATAATGGACTATACATCATCTTTTTTTCAATTTTTTATTAAAAAAATTTTATCGACTATAAATCGTCCGATTCGTGTGCAAATAATTATATAGACTATACATCGGCTATTTTAGATGCAAAAAATTAAATAGACTAACTATATATACAAAATTTAATGGACTATACATCGTCCATTTTTAAATTAAAAAAAAAAATTAAATTGACTATAATTCGTCCATTTCGTATCTAAAAAATTAAATTGACTATATACGTCGTCTTCTTTTCGTGCAAAGAATTTAATAAACTATACATCATCCATTTTTCATGCCAAAAATTTTTTTATGAAAAAAATATAATGGACTATACATCGTCTTTTTTTCAATTTTTTATGAAAAAATTTTATCGACTATAAATCGTCCGATTCGTGTGCAAATAATTATATAGACTATACATCGTCTATTTTAGATGCAAAAAATTAAATAGACTAGCTATATATACAAAATTTAATGGACTATATATCGTCCATTTTTAAATTTAAAAAAAAAATTAAATTGACTATAATTCGTCCATTTCGTATCTAAAAAATTAAATGGACTATATACGTCGTCTTCTTTTCGTGCAAAGAATTAAATAAACTATACATCATCCATTTTTCATGCAAAAAATTTTCTTATGAAAAAAATATAATGGACTATACATCGTCTTTTTTTCAATTTTTTATGAAAAAATTTTATTGACTATAAATCGTCCAATTCGTGTGCAAATAATTATATAGACTATACATCGTCTATTTTAGATGCAAAAAATTAAATAGACTAACTATATATACAAAATTTAATGGACTATACATCGTCCATTTTTAAATTTAAAAAAAAAATTAAATTGACTATAATTCGTCCATTTCGTATCTAAAAAATTAAATGGACTATATACGTCGTCTTCTTTTCGTGCAAAGAATTTAATAAACTATACATCATCCATTTTTCATGCAAAAAATTTTTTTATGAAAAAAATATAATGGACTATACATCGTCTTTTTTTCAATTTTTTATGAAAAAGTTTTATCGACTATAAATCGTCCGATTCGTGTGCAAATAATTATATAGACTATACATCGGCTATTTTAGATGCAAAAAATTAAATAGACTAACTATATATACAAAATTTAATGGACTATACATCGTCCATTTTTAAATTTAAAAAAAAAATTAAATTGACTATAATTCGTCCATTTCGTATCTAAAAAATTAAATGGACTATATACGTCGTCTTCTTTTCGTGCAAAGAATTTAATAAACTATTCATCATCCATTTTTCATGCAAAAAATTTTTTTATGAAAAAAATATAATGGACTATACATCGTCTTTTTTTAAATTTTTTATGAAAAAATTTTATCGACTATAAATCGTCCGATTCGTGTGCAAATAATTATATAGACTATACATCGTCTATTTTAGATGCAAAAAATTAAATAGACTAACTATATATACAAAATTTAATGGACTATACATCGTCCATTTTTAAATTTAAAAAAAAAATTAAATTGACTATAATTCGTCCATTTCGTATCTGAAAAATTAAATGGACTATATACGTCGTCTTCTTTTCGTGCAAAGAATTTAATAAACTATACATCATCCATTTTTCATGCAAAAAATTTTTTTATGAAAAAAATATAATGGACTATACATCGTCTTTTTTTCAATTTTTTATGAAAAAATTTTATCGACTATAAATCGTCCGATTCGTGTGCAAATAATTATATAGACTATACATCGTCTATTTTAGATGCAAAAAATTAAATAGACTAACTATATATACAAAATTTAATGGACTATACATCGTCCATTTTTAAATTTAAAAAAAAAATTAAATTGACTATAATTCGTCCATTTCGTATCTAAAAAATTAAATTGACTATATACGTCGTCTTCTTTTCGTGCAAAGAATTTAATAAACTATACATCATCCATTTTTCATGCAAAAAATTTTTTTATGAAAAAAATATAATGGACTATACATCGTCTTTTTTTCAATTTTTTATGAAAAAATTTTATCGACTATAAATCGTCCGATTCGTGTGCAAATAATTATATAGACTATACATCGGCTATTTTAGATGCAAAAAATTAAATAGACTAACTATATATACAAAATTTAATGGACTATACATCGTCCATTTTTAAATTAAAAAAAAAAATTAAATTGACTATAATTCGTCCATTTCGTATCTAAAAAATTAAATGGACTATATACGTCGTCTTCTTTTCGTGCAAAGAATTTAATAAACTATACATCATCCATTTTTCATGCAAAAAATTTTTTTATGAAAAAAATATAATGGACTATACATCGTCTTTTTTTCAATTTTTTATGAAAAAATTTTATCGACTATAAATCGTCCGATTCGTGTGCAAATAATTATATAGACTATACATCGTCTATTTTAGATGCAAAAAATTAAATAGACTAACTATATATACAAAATTTAATGGACTATACATCGTCCATTTTTAAATTTAAAAAAAAAATTAAATTGACTATAATTCGTCCATTTCGTATCTAAAAAATTAAATTGACTATATACGTCGTCTTCTTTTCGTGCAAAGAATTTAATAAACTATACATCATCCATTTTTCATGCAAAAAATTTTTTTATGAAAAAAATATAATGGACTATACATCGTCTTTTTTTCAATTTTTTATGAAAAAATTTTATCGACTATAAATCGTCCGATTCGTGTGCAAATAATTATATAGACTATACATCGGCTATTTTAGATGCAAAAAATTAAATAGACTAACTATATATACAAAATTTAATGGACTATACATCGTCCATTTTTAAATTTAAAAAAAAAATTTAATTGACTATAATTCGTCCATTTCGTATCTAAAAAATTAAATGGACTATATACGTCGTCTTCTTTTCGTGCAAAGAATTTAATAAACTATACATCATCCATTTTTCATGCAAAAAATTTTTTTATGAAAAAAATATAATGGACTATACATCGTCTTTTTTTCAATTTTTTATGAAAAAATTTTATCGACTATAAATCGTCCGATTCGTGTGCAAATAATTATATAGACTATACATCGTCTATTTTAGATGCAAAAAATTAAATAGACTAACTATATATACAAAATTTAATGGACTATACATCGTCCATTTTTAAATTTAAAAAAAAAATTAAATTGACTATAATTCGTCCATTTCGTATCTAAAAAATTAAATTGACTATATACGTCGTCTTCTTTTCGTGCAAAGAATTTAATAAACTATACATCATCCATTTTTCATGCAAAAAATTTTTTTATGAAAAAAATATAATGGACTATACATCGTCTTTTTTTCAATTTTTTATGAAAAAATTTTATCGACTATAAATCGTCCGATTCGTGTGCAAATAATTATATAGACTATACATCGTCTATTTTAGATGCAAAAAATTAAATAGACTAACTATATATACAAAATTTAATGGACTATACATCGTCCATTTTTAAATTTAAAAAAAAAATTAAATTGACTATAATTCGTCCATTTCGTATCTGAAAAATTAAATGGACTATATACGTCGTCTTCTTTTCGTGCAAAGAATTTAATAAACTATACATCATCCATTTTTCATGCAAACAATTTTTTTATGAAAAAAATATAATGGACTATACATCGTCTTTTTTTCAATTTTTTATGAAAAAATTTTATCGACTATAAATCGTCCGATTCGTGTGCAAATAATTATATAGACTATACATCGGCTATTTTAGATGCAAAAAATTAAATAGACTAACTATATATACAAAATTTAATGGACTATACATCGTCCATTTTGAAATTTAAAAAAAAAATTAAATTGACTATAATTCGTCCATTTCGTATCTGAAAAATTAAATGGACTATATACGTCGTCTTCTTTTCGTGCAAAGAATTTAATAAACTATACATCATCCATTTTTCATGCAAACAATTTTTTTATGAAAAAAATATAATGGACTATACATCGTCTTTTTTTCAATTTTTTATGAAAAAATTTTATCGACTACAAATCGTCCGATTCGTGTGCAAATAATTATATAGACTATACATCGGCTATTTTAGATGCAAAAAATTAAATAGACTAACTATATATACAAAATTTAATGGACTATACATCGTCCATTTTGAAATTTAAAAAAAAAATTAAATTGACTATAATTCGTCCATTTCGTATCTAAAAAATTAAATTGACTATATACGTCGTCTTCTTTTCGTGCAAAGAATTTAATAAACTATACATCATCCATTTTTCATGCAAAAAATTTTTTTATGAAAAAAATATAATGGACTATACATCGTCTTTTTTTCAATTTTTTATGAAAAAATTTTATCGACTATAAATCGTCCGATTCGTGTGCAAATAATTATATAGACTATACATCGGCTATTTTAGATGCAAAAAATTAAATAGACTAACTATATATACAAAATTTAATGGACTATACATCGTCCATTTTTAAATTTAAAAAAAAAATTAAATTGACTATAATTCGTCCATTTCGTATCTAAAAAATTAAATGGACTATATACGTCGTCTTCTTTTCGTGCAAAGAATTTAATAAACTATACATCATCCATTTTTCATGCAAAAAATTTTTTTATGAAAAAAATATAATGGACTATACATCGTCTTTTTTTCAATTTTTTATGAAAAAATTTTATCGACTATAAATCGTCCGATTCGTGTGCAAATAATTATATAGACTATACATCGGCTATTTTAGATGCAAAAAATTAAATAGACTAACTATATATACACAATTTAATGGACTATACATCGTCCATTTTTAAATTTAAAAAAAAATTAAATTGACTATAATTCGTCCATTTCGTATCTGAAAAATTAAATGGACTATATACGTCGTCTTCTTTTCGTGCAAAGAATTTAATAAACTATACATCATCCATTTTTCATGCAAAAAATTTTTTTATGAAAAAAATATAATGGACTATACATCGTCTTTTTTTCAATTTTTTATGAAAAAATTTTATCGACTATAAATCGTCCGATTCGTGTGCAAATAATTATATAGACTATACATCGTCTATTTTAGATGCAAAAAATTAAATAGACTAACTATATATACAAAATTTAATGGACTATACATCGTCCATTTTTAAATTTAAAAAAAAATTAAATTGACTATAATTCGTCCATTTCGTATCTAAAAAATTAAATGGACTATATACGTCGTCTTCTTTTCGTGCAAAGAATTTAATAAACTATACAACATCCATTTTTCATGCAAAAAAATTTTTTATGAAAAAAATATAATGGACTATTATACATCGTCTTTTTTTAAATTTTTTATGAAAAAATTTTATCGACTATAAATCGTCCGATTCGTGTGCAAATAATTATATAGACTATACATCGTCTATTTTAGATGCAAAAAATTAAATAGACTAACTATATATACAAAATTTAATGGACTATACATCGTCCATTTTTAAATTTAAAAAAAAATTAAATTGACTATAATTCGTCCATTTCGTATCTAAAAAATTAAATTGACTATATACGTCGTCTTCTTTTCGTGCAAAGAATTTAATAAACTATACATCATCCATTTTTCATGCAAAAAAATTTTTTATGAAAAAAATATAATGACTATACATCGTCTTTTTTTCAATTTTTTATGAAAAAATTTTATCGACTATAAATCGTCCGATTCGTGTGCAGATAATTATATAGACTATACATCGTCTATTTTAGATGCAAAAAATTAAATAGACTAACTATATATACAAAATTTAATGGACTATACATCGTCCATTTTTAAATTTAAAAAAAAAATTAAATTGACTATAATTCGTCCATTTCGTATCTAAAAAATTAAATTGACTATATACGTCGTCTTCTTTTCGTGCAAAGAATTTAATAAACTATACATCATCCATTTTTCATGCAAAAAATTTTTTTATGAAAAAAATATAATGGACTATACATCGTCTTTTTTTCAATTTTTTATGAAAAAATTTTATCGACTATAAATCGTCCGATTCGTGTGCAAATAATTATATAGACTATACATCGTCTATTTTAGATGCAAAAAATTAAATAGACTAACTATATATACAAAATTTAATGGACTATACATCGTCCATTTTTAAATTTAAAAAAAAATTAAATTGACTATAATTCGTCCATTTCGTATCTAAAAAATTAAATTGACTATATACGTCGTCTTCTTTTCGTGCAAAGAATTTAATAAACTATACATCATCCATTTTTCATGCAAAAAAATTTTTTATGAAAAAAATATAATGGACTATACATCGTCTTTTTTTAAATTTTTTATGAAAAAATTTTATCGACTATAAATCGTCCGATTCGTGTGCAAATAATTATATAGACTATACATCGTCTATTTTAGATGCAAAAAATTAAATAGACTAACTATATATACAAAATTTAATGGACTATACATCGTCCATTTTTAAATTAAAAAAAAAAATTAAATTGACTATAATTCGTCCATTTCGTATCTAAAAAATTAAATGGACTATATACGTCGTCTTCTTTTCGTGCAAAGAATTTAATAAACTATACATCATCCATTTTTCATGCAAAAAATTTTTTTATGAAAAAAATATAATGGACTATACATCGTCTTTTTTTCAATTTTTTATGAAAAAATTGTATCGACTATAAATCGTCCGATTCGTGTGCAAATAATTATATAGACTATACATCGTCTATTTTAGATGCAAAAAATTAAATAGACTAACTATATATACAAAATTTAATGGACTATACATCGTCCATTTTTAAAATTAAAAAAAAATTAAATTGACTATAATTCGTCCATTTCGTATCTAAAAAATTAAATGGACTATATACGTCGTCTTCTTTTCGTGCAAAGAATTTAATAAACTATACATCATCCATATTTCATGCAAAAAATTTTTTTATGAAAAAAATATAATGGACTATACATCGTCTTTTTTTCAATTTTTTATGAAAAAATTTTATCGACTATAAATCGTCCGATTCGTGTGCAAATAATTATATAGACTATACATCGGCTATTTTAGATGCAAAAAATTAAATAGACTAACTATATATACAAAATTTAATGGACTATACATCGTCCATTTTTAAATTAAAAAAAAATTAAATTGACTATAATTCGTCCATTTCGTATCTAAAAAATTAAATGGACTATATACGTCGTCTTCTTTTCGTGCAAAGAATTTAATAAACTATACATCATCCATTTTTCATGCAAAAAATTTTTTTATGAAAAAAATATAATGGACTATACATCGTCTTTTTTTCAATTTTTTATGAAAAAATTTTATCGACTATAAATCATCCGATTCGTGTGCAAATAATTATATAGACTATACATCGGCTATTTTAGATGCAAAAAATTAAATAGACTAACTATATATACAAAATTTAATGGACTATACATCGTCCATTTTTAAATTTAAAAAAAAAAATTAAATTGACTATAATTCGTCCATTTCGTATCTAAAAAATTAAATGGACTATATACGTCGTCTTCTTTTCGTGCAAAGAATTTAATAAACTATACATCATCCATTTTTCATGCAAAAAATTTTTTTATGAAAAAAATATAATGGACTATACATCGTCTTTTTTTCAATTTTTTATGAAAAAATTTTATCGACTATAAATCGTCCGATTCGTGTGCAAATAATTATATAGACTATACATCGGCTATTTTAGATGCAAAAAATTAAATAGACTAACTATATATACAAAATTTAATGGACTATACATCGTCCATTTTTAAATTAAAAAAAAAATTAAATTGACTATAATTCGTCCATTTCGTATCTAAAAAATTAAATGGACTATATACGTCGTCTTCTTTTCGTGCAAAGAATTTAATAAACTATACATCATCCATTTTTCATGCAAAAAAATTTTTTATGAAAAAAATATAATGGACTATACATCGTCTTTTTTTAAATTTTTTATGAAAAAATTTTATCGACTATAAATCGTCCGATTCGTGTGCAAATAATTATATAGACTATACATCGTCTATTTTAGATGCAAAAAATTAAATAGACTAACTATATATACAAAATTTAATGGACTATACATCGTCCATTTTTAAATTTAAAAAAAAATTAAATTGACTATAATTCGTCCATTTCGTATCTAAAAAATTAAATGGACTATATACGTCGTCTTCTTTTCGTGCAAAGAATTTAATAAACTATACATCATCCATTTTTCATGCAAACAATTTTTTTATGAAAAAAATATAATGGACTATACATCGTCTTTTTTTCAATTTTTTATGAAAAAATTTTATCGACTATAAATCGTCCGATTCGTGTGCAAATAATTATATAGACTATACATCGTCTATTTTAGATGCAAAAAATTAAATAGACTAACTATATATACAAAATTTAATGGACTATACATCGTCCATTTTTAAATTTAAAAAAAAAATTAAATTGACTATAATTCGTCCATTTCGTATCTGAAAAATTAAATGGACTATATACGTCGTCTTCTTTTCGTGCAAAGAATTTAATAAACTATACATCATCCATTTTTCATGCAAACAATTTTTTTATGAAAAAAATATAATGGACTATACATCGTCTTTTTTTCAATTTTTTATGAAAAAATTTTATCGACTATAAATCGTCCGATTCGTGTGCAAATAATTATATAGACTATACATCGGCTATTTTAGATGCAAAAAATTAAATAGACTAACTATATATACAAAATTTAATGGACTATACATCGTCCATTTTTAAATTAAAAAAAAAATTAAATTGACTATAATTCGTCCATTTCGTATCTAAAAAATTAAATGGACTATATACGTCGTCTTCTTTTCGTGCAAAGAATTTAATAAACTATACATCATCCATTTTTCATGCAAAAAATTTTTTTATGAAAAAAATATAATGGACTATACATCGTCTTTTTTTCAATTTTTTATGAAAAAATTTTATCGACTATAAATCGTCCGATTCGTGTGCAAATAATTATATAGACTATACATCGGCTATTTTAGATGCAAAAAATTAAATAGACTAACTATATATACACAATTTAATGGACTATACATCGTCCATTTTTAAATTTAAAAAAAAAATTAAATTGACTATAATTCGTCCATTTCGTATCTGAAAAATTAAATGGACTATATACGTCGTCTTCTTTTCGTGCAAAGAATTTAATAAACTATACATCATCCATTTTTCATGCAAAAAATTTTTTTATGAAAAAAATATAATGGACTATACATCGTCTTTTTTTCAATTTTTTATGAAAAAATTTTATCGACTATAAATCGTCCGATTCGTGTGCAAATAATTATATAGACTATACATCGGCTATTTTAGATGCAAAAAATTAAATAGACTAACTATATATACAAAATTTAATGGACTATACATCGTCCATTTTTAAATTTAAAAAAAAAATTAAATTGACTATAATTCGTCCATTTCGTATCTAAAAAATTAAATGGACTATATACGTCGTCTTCTTTTCGTGCAAAGAATTTAATAAACTATACATCATCCATTTTTCATGCAAAAAATTTTTTTATGAAAAAAATATAATGGACTATACATCGTCTTTTTTTCAATTTTTTATGAAAAAATTTTATCGACTATAAATCGTCCGATTCGTGTGCTAATAATTATATAGACTATACATCGTCTATTTTAGATGCAAAAAATTAAATAGACTAACTATATATACACAATTTAATGGACTATACATCGTCCATTTTTAAATTTAAAAAAAAAAATTAAATTGACTATAATTCGTCCATTTCGTATCTGAAAAATTAAATGGACTATATACGTCGTCTTCTTTTCGTGCAAAGAATTTAATAAACTATACATCATCCATTTTTCATGCAAAAAATTTTTTTATGAAAAAAATATAATGGACTATACATCGTCTTTTTTTAAATTTTTTATGAAAAAATTTTATCGACTATAAATCGTCCGATTCGTGTGCAAATAATTATATAGACTATACATCGGCTATTTTAGATGCAAAAAATTAAATAGACTAACTATATATACACAATTTAATGGACTATACATCGTCCATTTTTAAATTTAAAAAAAAAATTAAATTGACTATAATTCGTCCATTTCGTATCTGAAAAATTAAATGGACTATATACGTCGTCTTCTTTTCGTGCAAAGAATATAATAAACTATACATCATCCATTTTTCATGCAAAAAATTTTTTTATGAAAAAAATATAATGGACTATACATCGTCTTTTTTTTCAATTTTTTATGAAAAAATTTTATCGACTATAAATCGTCCGATTCGTGTGCAAATAATTATATAGACTATACATCGTCTATTTTAGATGCAAAAAATTAAATAGACTAACTATATATACAAAATTTAATGGACTATACATCGTCCATTTTTAAATTTAAAAAAAAAATTAAATTGACTATAATTCGTCCATTTCGTATCTAAAAAATTAAATGGACTATATACGTCGTCTTCTTTTCGTGCAAAGAATTTAATAAACTATACATCATCCATTTTTCATGCAAAAAATTTTTTTATGAAAAAAATATAATGGACTATACATCGTCTTTTTTTCAATTTTTTATGAAAAAATTTTATCGACTATAAATCGTCCGATTCGTGTGCAAATAATTATATAGACTATACATCGGCTATTTTAGATGCAAAAAAGTAAATAGACTAACTATATATACAAAATTTAATGGACTATACATCGTCCATTTTTAAATTTAAAAAAAAAATTAAATTGACTATAATTCGTCCATTTCGTATCTGAAAAATTAAATGGACTATATACGTCGTCTTCTTTTCGTGCAAAGAATTTAATAAACTATACATCATCCATTTTTCATGCAAAAAATTTTTTTATGAAAAAAATATAATGGACTATACATCGTCTTTTTTTCAATTTTTTATGAAAAAATTTTATCGACTATAAATCGTCCGATTCGTGTGCAAATAATTATATAGACTATACATCGTCTATTTTAGATGCAAAAAATTAAATAGACTAACTATATATACAAAATTTAATGGACTATACATCGTCCATTTTTAAATTAAAAAAAAAAATTAAATTGACTATAATTCGTCCATTTCGTATCTAAAAAATTAAATTGACTATATACGTCGTCTTCTTTTCGTGCAAAGAATTTAATAAACTATACATCATCCATTTTTCATGCAAAAAATTTTTTTATGAAAAAAATATAATCTTTTTTTCAATTTTTTATGAAAAAATTTTATCGACTATAAATCGTCCGATTCGTGTGCAAATAATTATATAGACTATACATCGGCTATTTTAGATGCAAAAAATTAAATAGACTAACTATATATACAAAATTTAATGGACTATACATCGTCCATTTTTAAATTTAAAAAAAAAATTAAATTGACTTTAATTCGTCCATTTCGTATCTAAAAAATTAAATGGACTATATACGTCGTCTTCTTTTCGTGCAAAGAATTTAATAAACTATACATCATCCATTTTTCATGCAAAAAATTTTTTTATGAAAAAAATATAATGGACTATACATCGTCTTTTTTTCAATTTTTTATGAAAAAATTTTATCGACTATAAATCGTCCGATTCGTGTGCAAATAATTATATAGACTATACATCGGCTATTTTAGATGCAAAAAATTAAATAGACTAACTATATATACAAAATTTAATGGACTATACATCGTCCATTTTTAAATTTAAAAAAAAATTAAATTGACTATAATTCGTCCATTTCGTATCTGAAAAATTAAATGGACTATATACGTCGTCTTCTTTTCGTGCAAAGAATTTAATAAACTATACATCATCCATTTTTCATGCAAAAAATTTTTTTATGAAAAAAATATAATGGACTATACGTCGTCTTTTTTTCAATTTTTTATGAAAAAATTTTATCGACTATAAATCGTCCGATTCGTGTGCAAATAATTATATAGACTATACATCGGCTATTTTAGATGCAAAAAATTAAATAGACTAACTATATATACAAAATTTAATGGACTATACATCGTCCATTTTGAAATTTAAAAAAAAAATTAAATTGACTATAATTCGTCCATTTCGTATCCAAAAAATTAAATTGACTATATACGTCGTCTTCTTTTCGTGCAAAGAATTTAATAAACTATACATCATCCATTTTTCATGCAAAAAAATTTTTTATGAAAAAAATATAATGGACTATACATCGTCTTTTTTCAATTTTTTATGAAAAAATTTTATCGACTATAAATCGTCCGATTCGTGTGCAAATAATTATATAGACTATACATCGTCTATTTTAGATGCAAAAAATTAAATAGACTAACTATATATACAAAATTTAATGGACTATACATCGTCCATTTTTAAATTTAAAAAAAAAATTAAATTGACTTTAATTCGTCCATTTCGTATCTAAAAAATTAAATGGACTATATACGTCGTCTTCTTTTCGTGCAAAGAATTTAATAAACTATACATCATCCATTTTTCATGCAAAAAAATTTTTTATGAAAAAAATATAATGGACTATACATCGTCTTTTTTTCAATTTTTTATGAAAAAGTTTTATCGACTATAAATCGTCCGATTCGTGTGCAAATAATTATATAGACTATACATCGGCTATTTTAGATGCAAAAAATTAAATAGACTAACTATATATACAAAATTTAATGGACTATACATCGTCCATTTTTAAATTAAAAAAAAAAAATTAAATTGACTATAATTCGTCCATTTCGTATCTGAAAAATTAAATGGACTATATACGTCGTCTTCTTTTCGTGCAAAGAATTTAATAAACTATACATCATCCATTTTTCATGCAAAAAAATTTTTTATGAAAAAAATATAATGGACTATACATCGTCTTTTTTCAATTTTTTATGAAAAAATTTTATCGACTATAAATCGTCCGATTCGTGTGCAAATAATTATATAGACTATACATCGGCTATTTTAGATGCAAAAAATTAAATAGACTAACTATATATACAAAATTTAATGGACTATACATCGTCCATTTTGAAATTTAAAAAAAAAATTAAATTGACTATAATTCGTCCATTTCGTATCTAAAAAATTAAATGGACTATATACGTCGTCTTCTTTTCGTGCAAAGAATTTAATAAACTATACATCATCCATTTTTCATGCAAAAAATTTTTTTGTGAAAAAAATATAATGGACTATACATCGTCTTTTTTTCAATTTTTTATGAAAAAATTTTATCGACTATAAATCGTCCGATTCGTGTGCAAATAATTATATAGACTATACATCGTCTATTTTAGATGCAAAAAATTAAATAGACTAACTATATATACAAAATTTAATGGACTATACATCGTCCATTTTTAAATTTAAAAAAAAAATTAAATTGACTTTAATTCGTCCATTTCGTATCTAAAAAATTAAATGGACTATATACGTCGTCTTCTTTTCGTGCAAAGAATTTAATAAACTATACATCATCCATTTTTCATGCAAAAAATTTTTTTATGAAAAAAATATAATGGACTATACATCGTCTTTTTTTCAATTTTTTATGAAAAAATTTTATCGACTATAAATCGTCCGATTCGTGTGCAAATAATTATATAGACTATACATCGGCTATTTTAGATGCAAAAAATTAAATAGACTAACTATATATACAAAATTTAATGGACTATACATCGTCCATTTTTAAATTAAAAAAAAAATTAAATTGACTATAATTCGTCCATTTCGTATCTGAAAAATTAAATGGACTATATACGTCGTCTTCTTTTCGTGCAAAGAATTTAATAAACTATACATCATCCATTTTTCATGCAAAAAATTTTTTTATGAAAAAAATATAATGGACTATACATCGTCTTTTTTTCAATTTTTTATGAAAAAATTTTATCGACTATAAATCGTCCGATTCGTGTGCAAATAATTATATAGACTATACATCGGCTATTTTAGATGCAAAAAATTAAATAGACTAACTATATATACAAAATTTAATGGACTATACATCGTCCATTTTTATATTTAAAAAAAAATTAAATTGACTATAATTCGTCCATTTCGTATCTAAAAAATTAAATGGACTATATACGTCGTCTTCTTTTCGTGCAAAGAATTTAATAAACTATACATCATCCATTTTTCATGCAAAAAATTTTTTTATGAAAAAAATATAATGGACATCGTCTTTTTTTCAATTTTTTATGAAAAAATTTTATTGACTATAAATCGTCCAATTCGTGTGCAAATAATTATATAGACTATACATCGTCTATTTTAGATGCAAAAAATTAAATAGACTAACTATATATACAAAATTTAATGGACTATACATCGTCCATTTTTAAATTAAAAAAAAAATTAAATTGACTATAATTCGTCCATTTCGTATCTAAAAAATTAAATGGACTATATACGTCGTCTTCTTTTCGTGCAAAGAATTTAATAAACTATACATCATCCATTTTTCATGCAAACAATTTTTTTATGAAAAAAATATAATGGACTATATATACATCGTCTTTTTTTCAATTTTTTATGAAAAATTTTATCGACTATAAATCGTCCGATTCGTGTGCAAATAATTATATAGACTATACATCGTCTATTTTAGATGCAAAAAATTAAATAGACTAACTATATATACAAAATTTAATGGACTATACATCGTCCATTTTTAAATTTAAAAAAAAATTAAATTGACTATAATTCGTCCATTTCGTATCTAAAAAATTAAATGGACTATATACGTCGTCTTCTTTTCGTGCAAAGAATTTAATAAACTATACATCATCCATTTTGCATGCAAAAAATTTTTTTATGAAAAAAATATAATGGACTATACATCGTCTTTTTTCAATTTTTTATGAAAAAATTTTATCGACTATAAATCGTCCGATTCGTGTGCAAATAATTATATAGACTATACATCGGCTATTTTAGATGCAAAAAATTAAATAGACTAACTATATATACAAAATTTAATGGACTATACATCGTCCATTTTTAAATTAAAAAAAAATTAAATTGACTATAATTCGTCCATTTCGTATCTAAAAAATTAAATGGACTATATACGTCGTCTTCTTTTCGTGCAAAGAATTTAATAAACTATACATCATCCATTTTTCATGCAAAAAATTTTTTTATGAAAAAAATATAATGGACTATACATCGTCTTTTTTTCAATTTTTTATGAAAAAATTTTATCGACTATAAATCGTCCGATTCGTGTGCAAATAATTATATAGACTATACATCGGCTATTTTAGATGCAAAAAATTAAATAGACTAACTATATATACACAATTTAATGGACTATATACGTCGTCTTCTTTTCGTGCAAAGAATTTAATAAACTATACATCATCCATTTTTCATGCAAAAAATTTTTTTATGAAAAAAATATAATGGACTATATATACATCGTCTTTTTTTCAATTTTTTATGAAAAAAATTTATCGACTATAAATCGTCCGATTCGTGTCCAAATAATTATATAGACTATACATCGTCTATTTTAGATGAAAAAAATTAAATGGACTGACTATATATACAAAATTTAATGGACTATACATCGTCCATTTTTAAATTTAAAAAAAAAATTAAATTGACTATAATTCGTCCATTTCGTATCTAAAAAATTAAATGAACTATATACGTCGTCTTCTTTTCGTGCAAAGAATTTAATAAACTATACATCATCCATTTTTCATGCAAAAAATTTTTTTATGAAAAAAATATAATGGACTATATATACATCGTCTTTTTTTCAATTTTTTATGAAAAAAATTTATCGACTATAAATCGTCCGATTCGTGTCCAAATAATTATATAGACTATACATCGTCTATTTTAGATGAAAAAAATTAAATGGACTGACTATATATACAAAATTTAATGGACTATACATCGTCCATTTTTAAATTTAAAAAAAAAATTAAATTGACTATAATTCGTCCATTTCGTATCTAAAAAATTAAATGAACTATAGACGTCGTCTTCTTTTCGTGCAAAGAATTTAATAAACTATACATCATCCATTTTTCATGCAAAAAATTTTTTTATGAAAAAAATATAATCATCGTCTTTTTTTCAGTTTTTTATGAAAAAATTTTATCGACTATAAATCGTCCGATTCGTGTCCAAATAATTATATAGACTATACATCGTCTATTTTAGATGCAAACAATTAAATGGACTGACTATATATACAAAATTTAATGGACTATACATCGTCCATTTGTCATGCAAAAAATTTTTTTATGAAAAAAATATAATGGACTATACATCTTTTTTTTTCAGTTTTTTATGAAAAAATTTTATCGACTATAAATCGTCCGATTCGTGTCCAAATAATTATATAGACTATACATCGTCTATTGTAGATGCAAAAAATTAAATGGACTGACTATATATACAAAATTTAATTGACTATACATCGTCCATTTTTAAATTAAAAAAAAATTAAATTGACTATAATTCGTCCATTTCGTATCTAAAAAATTAAATGAACTATATACATCGTCTTCTTTTTGTGCGAAGAATTTAATAAACTATACATCATCCATTTTTCATGCAAAAAATTTTTTTATGAAAAAAATATAATGGACTATACATCGCATTTTTTTCAATATTTTATGAAAAAATTTTATCGACTATAAATCGTCCGATTCGTGTCCAAATAATTATATAGACTATACATCGTCTATTTTAGATGCAAAAAATTAAATGGACTGACTATATATACAAAATTTAATGGACTATACATCGTCCATTTGTCATGCAAAAAATTTTTTTATGAAAAAAATATAATGGACTATACATCTTTTTTTTCAGTTTTTTATGAAAAAATTTTATCGACTATAAATCGTCCGATTCGTGTCCAAATAATTATATAGACTATACATCTTCTATTTTAGATGCAAAAAATTAAATGGACTGACTATATATACAAAATTTAATGAACTATACATCGTCCATTTTTAAATTTAAAAAAAAAATTAAATTGACTACAATTCGTCCATTTCGTATCTAAAAAATTAAATGGACTATATACGTCGTCTTCTTTTCGTGCAAAGAATTTAATAAACTATACATCATCCATTTTTCATGCAAAAAATTTTTTTATGAAAAAAATATAATGGACTAATATATCGTCCGATTCGTGTGCAAATAATTATATAGACTATACATCGTCTATTGTAGATGCAAAAAATTAAATAGACTAACTATATATACAAAATTTAATGGACTATACATCGTCCATTTTTAAATTTAAAAAAAAATTTAAATTGACTATAATTCGTCCATTTCGTATCTAAAAAATTAAATGGACTATATACGTCGTCTTCTTTTCGTGCAAAGAATTTAATAAACTATACATCATCCATTTTTCATGCAAAAAATTTTTTCATCGTCTTTTTTTCAATTTTTTATGAAAAAATTTTATCGACTATAAATCGTCCGATACGTGTGCAAATAATTATATAGACTATACATCGTCTATTTTAGATGCAAAAAATTAAATAGACTAACTATATATACAAAATTTAATGGACTATACATCGTCCATTTTTAAATTTAAAAAAAAATTAAATTGACTATAATTCGTCCATTTCGTATGTAAAAAATTAAATGGACTATATACGTCGTCTTCTTTTCGTGCAAAGAATTTAATAAACTATACATCATCCATTTTTCATGCAAAAATTTTTTTTATAAAAAAATATAATGGACTATACATCGTCTTTTTTTCAATTTTTTATGAAAAAATTTTATCGACTATAAATCGTCCGATTCGTGTGCAAATAATTATATAGACTATACATCGTCTATTTTAGATGCAAAAAATTAAATGGACTGACTATATATACAAAATTTAATGGACTATACATCGTCCATTTTTAAATTAAAAAAAAAAATTAAATTGACTATAATTCGTCCATTTCGTATCTAAAAAATTAAATGAACTATATACGTCGTATTCTTTTCGTGCAAAGAATTTAATAAACTATACATCATCCATTTTTCATGCAAAAAATTTTTTTATGAAAAAAATATAATGGACTATATATACATCGTCTTTTTTTCAATTTTTTATGAAAAAAATTTATCGACTATAAATCGTCCGATTCGTGTGCAAATAATTATATAGACTATACATCGTCTATTTTAGATGCAAAAAATTAAATGGACTGACTATATATACAAAATTTAATGGACTATACATCGTCCATTTTTAAATTAAAAAAAAAATTAAATTGACTATAATTCGTCCATTTCGTATCTAAAAAATTAAATGAACTATATACGTCGTCTTCTTTTCGTGCAAAGAATTTAATAAACTATACATCATCCATTTTTCATGCAAAAAATTTTTTATGAAAAAAATATAATCATCGTCTTTTTTTCAGTTTTTTATGAAAAAATTTTATCGACTATAAATCGTCCGATTCGTGTCCAAATAATTATATAGACTATACATCGTCTATTTTAGATGCAAACAATTAAATGGACTGACTATATATACAAAATTTAATGGACTATACATCGTCCATTTTTAAATTAAAAAAAAAATTAAATTGACTATAATTCGTCCATTTCGTATCTAAAAAATTAAATGAACTATATACGTCGTCTTCTTTTCGTGCAAAGAATTTAATAAACTATACATCATCCATTTTTCATGCAAAAAATTTTTTTATGAAAAAAATATAATGGACTATACATCGTCTTTTTTTAAATTTTTTATGAAAAAATTTTATCGACTATAAATCGTCCGATTCGTGTGCAAATAATTATATAGACTATACATCGTCTATTTTAGATGCAAAAAATTAAATGGACTGACTATATATACAAAATTTAATGGACTATACATCGTCCATTTTTAAATTTAAAAAAAAATTAAATTGACTATAATTCGTCCATTTCGTATCTAAAAAATTAAATGGACTATATACGTCGTCTTCTTTTCGTGCAAAGAATTTAATAAACTATACATCATCCATTTTTCATGCAAAAAATTTTTTATGAAAAAAATATAATGGACTAATATATCGTCCGATTCGTGTGCAAATAATTATATAGACTATACATCGTCTATTTTAGATGCAAAAAAGTAAATGGACTGACTATATATACAAAATTTAATGGACTATACATCGTCCATTTTTAAATTTAAAAAAAAAATTAAATTGACTATAATTCGTCCATTTCGTATCTAAAAAATTAAATGAACTATATACGTCGTCTTCTTTTCGTGCAAAGAATTTAATAAACTATACATCATCCATTTTTCATGCAAAAAATTTTTTTATGAAAAAAATATAATGGACTATACATCGTCTTTTTTCAGTTTTTTATGAAAAAATTTTATCGACTATAAATCGTCCGATTCGTTTCCAAATAATTATATAGACTATACATCGTCTATTTTAGATGCAAAAAATTAAATGGACTGACTATATATACAAAATTTAATGGACTATACACCGTCCATTTTTCATGCAAAAAATTTTTTTATGAAAAAAATATAATGGACTATACATCTTTTTTTTCAGTTTTTTATGAAAAAATTTTATCGACTATAAATCGTCCGATTCGTGTCCAAATAATTATATAGACTATACATCTTCGATCTTAGATGCAAAAAATTAAATGGACTGACTATATATACAAAATTTAATGAACTATACATCGTCCATTTTTAAATTTAAAAAAAAAATTAAATTGACTATAATTCGTCCATTTCGTATCTAAAAAATTAAATGGACTATATACGTCGTCTTCTTTTCGTGCAAAGAATTTAATAAACTATACATCATCCATTTTTCATGCAAAAAATTTTTTTATGAAAAAAATATAATGGACTAATATATCGTCCGATTCGTGTGCAAATAATTATATAGACTATACATCGTCTATTTCAGATGCAAAAAATTAAATGGACTGACTATATATACAAAATTTAATGGACTATACATCGTCCATTTTTAAATTTAAAAAAAAATTAAATTGACTATAATTCGTCCATTTCGTATCTAAAAAATTAAATGGACTATATACGTCGTCTTCTTTTCGTGCAAAGAATTTAATAAACTATACATCATCCATTTTTCATGCAAAAAATTTTTTTATGAAAAAAATATAATGGACTATACATCGTCTTTTTTTCAGTTTTTTATGAAAAAATTTTATCGACTATAAATCGTCCGATTCGTGTGCAAATAATTATATAGACTATACATCGTCTATTTTAGATGCAAAAAATTAAATGGACTGACTATATATACAAAATTTAATGGACTATACATCGTCCATTTTTAAATTTAAAAAAAAAATTAAATTGACTGAGACATTATTAGATTTAATTGAACTATAGTGAATTTTTAATCAGAAATAATTTCTTAATCAGGCTTGAGTTCAGTAATTTCATGAATGAAATATTTTTATTAATTAATGTGAGTATCTAAAGAATAGAAGAAAAATTAAACTAGACACTATTAGCTGGGGGAAATACCGATATTTTTCTGTGCAGCCACGCACTTCATCAGCACCCATGTCTATCTACTGGGGTAGAGATTATTATTAACATCAGCTATTAAACTTAAATTTCTATGAAATGGAATATGAGAATTGATTGTGTATACAATTATTGATTTGCCTTTGGCAAACACATTTGTAAGTATCACTATTCATTTTCTGTTTTTCCATTTTCTATTTAGGTTAGCACGAAGTTATATCACTCTACCTATGTATGTTTAACTATTCTTACTTATCTTTTACGATCATCACATTAATTATTTTTACTTATTCGATGCACCATCGGTACATACATATAAGTATTATTGTAGTGGCTTTATGTTACTTTGTTTTTGCTTTCTACAGTTGACTTAGCATTCTGAAGCAGCTCTGGCCAAGTGAACTGTGATCGCCAAGTGAACATATTTAATTAATAAAAATATTTCATTCATGAAATTACTGAACTCAAGCCTGATTAAGAAATTATTTCTGATTAAAAATTCACTATAGTTCAATTAAATCTAATAATGTCTCATTTAATTCATCATGGGCACGTGACAAAAATATGTTCCCTTGGCGACCACTGTTCACTTGGCCAGAGCTGCTTCAGAATGCTAAGTCAACTGTAGAAAGCAAAAACAAAGTAACATAAAGCCACTACAATAATACTTATATGTATGTACCGATGGTGCATCGAATAAGTAAAAATAATTAATGTGATGATCGTAAAAGATAAGTAAGAATAGTTAAACATACATAGGTAGAGTGATATAACTTCGTGCTAACCTAAATAGAAAATGGAAAAACAGAAAATGAATAGTGATACTTACAAATGTGTTTGCCAAAGGCAAATCAATAATTGTATACACAATCAATTCTCATATTCCATTTCATAGAAATTTAAGTTTAATAGCTGATGTTAATAATAATCTCTACCCCAGTAGATAGACATGGGTGCTGATGAAGTGCGTGGCTGCACAGAAAAATATCGGTATTTCCCCCAGCTAATAGTGTCTAGTTTAATTTTTCTTCTATTCTTTAGATACTCACATTAATTAATAAAAATATTTCATTCATGAAATTACTGAACTCAAGCCTGATTAAGAAATTATTTCTGATTAAAAATTGACTATAATTCGTCCATTTCGTATCTAAAAAATTAAATGAACTATATACGTCGTCTTCTTTTCGTGCAAAGAATTTAATAAACTATACATCATCCATTTTTCATGGAAAAAATTTTTTTATGAAAAAAATATAATGGACTATATACATCGTCTTTTTTTCAATTTTTTATGAAAAAATTTTATCGACTATAAATCGTCCGATTCGTGTGCAAATAATTATATAGACTATACATCGTCTATTTTAGATGCAAAAAATTAAATGGACTGACTATATATACAAAATTTAATGGACTATACATCGTCCATTTTCGTGCAAAGAATTTAATAAACTATACATCATCCATTTTTCATGCAAAAAATTTTTTTATGAAAAAAATATAATGGACTATACATCGTCTTTTTTTCAATTTTTTATGAAAAAATTTTATCGACTATAAATCGTCCGATTCGTGTGCAAATAATTATATAGACTATACATCGTCTATTTTAGATGCAAAAAATTAAATGGACTGACTATATATACAAAATTTAATGGACTATACATCGTCCATTTTCGTGCAAAGAATTTAATAAACTATACATCATCCATTTTTCATGCAAAAAATTTTTTTATGAAAAAAATATAATGGACTATACATCGTCTTTTTTTCAATTTTTTATGAAAAAATTTTATCGACTATAAATCGTCCGATTCGTGTGCAAATAATTATATAGACTATACATCGTCTATTTTAGATGCAAAAAATTAAATGGACTGACTATATATACAAAATTTAATGGACTATACATCGTCCATTTTTAAATTTAAAAAAAAATTAAATTGACTATAACTCGTCCATTTCGTATCTAAAAAATTAAATGAACTATATACGTCGTCTTCTTTTCGTGCAAAGAATTTAATAAACTATACATCATCCATTTTTCATGCAAAAAATTTTTTTATGAAAAAAATATAATGGACTATACATCGTCTTTTTTTCAATTTTTTATGAAAAAATTTTATCGACTATAAATCGTCCGATTCGTGTGCAAATAATTATATAGACTATACATCGTCAATTTTAGATGCAAAAAATTAAATGGACTGACTATATATACAAAATTTAATGGACTATACATCGTCCATTTTTAAATTTAAAAAAAAAAATTAAATTGACTATAATTCGTCCATTTCGTATCTAAAAAATTAAATGGACTATATACGTCATCTTCTTTTCGTGCAAAGAATTTAATAAACTATACATCATCCATTTTTCATGCAAAAATTTTTTTTATGAAAAAAATATAATGGACTATACATCGTCTTTTTTTCAATTTTTTATGAAAAAATTTTATCGACTATAAATCGTCCGATTCGTGTGCAAATAATTATATAGACTATACATCGTCTATTTTAGATGCAAAAAATTAAATGGACTGACTATATATACAAAATTTATACATCGTCCATTTTTAAATTTAAAAAAAAAAATTAAATTGACTATAATTCGTCCATTTCGTATCTAAAAAATTAAATGGACTATATACGTCGTCTTCTTTTCGTGCAAAGAATTTAATAAACTATACATCATCCATTTTTCATTCAAAAAATTTTTTTATGAAAAAAATATAATATATACATCGTCTTTTTTTAAATTTTTTATGAAAAAATTTTATCGACTATAAATCGTCCGATTCGTGTGCAAATAATTATATAGACTATACATCGTCTATTTTAGATGCAAACAATTAAATGGACTGACTATATATACAAAATTTAATGGACTATACATCGTCCATTTTTAAATCTAAAAAAAAAATTAAATTGACTATAATTCGTCCATTTCGTATCTAAAAAATTAAATGAACTATATACGTCGTCTTCTTTTCGTGCAAAGAATTTAATAAACTATACATCATCCATTTTTCATGCAAAAAATTTTTTTATGAAAAAAATATAATATATACATCGTCTTTTTTTAAATTTTTTATGAAAAAATTTTATCGACTATAAATCGTCCGATTCGTGTGCAAATAATTATATAGACTATACATCGTCTATTTTAGATGCAAACAATTAAATGGACTGACTATATATACAAAATTTAATGGACTATACATCGTCCATTTTTAAATCTAAAAAAAAAATTAAATTGACTATAATTCGTCCATTTCGTATCTAAAAAATTAAATGGACTATATACGTCGTCTTCTTTTCGTGCAAAGAATTTAATAAACTATACATCATCCATTTTTCATGCAAAAAATTTTTTTATGAAAAAAATATAATATATACATCGTCTTTTTTTAAATTTTTTATGAAAAAATTTTATCGACTATAAATCGTCCGATTCGTGTGCAAATAATTATATAGACTATACATCGTCTATTTTAGATGCAAACAATGAAATGGACTGACTATATATACAAAATTTAATGGACTATACATCGTCCATTTTTAAATTAAAAAAAAAATTAAATTGACTATAATTCGTCCATTTCGTATCTAAAAAATTAAATGAACTATATACGTCGCCTTCTTTTCGTGCAAAGAATTTAATAAACTATAAATCATCCATTTTTCATGCAAAAAATTTTTTTATGAAAAAAATATAATGGACTATACATCGTCTTTTTTTCAATTTTTTATGAAAAAATTTTATCGACTATAAATCGTCCGATTCGTGTGCAAATAATTATATAGACTATACATCGTCTATTTTAAATGCAAAAAATTAAATGGACTGACTATATATACAAAATTTAATTTACTATACATCGTCCATTTTTAAATTAAAAAAAAAATTAAATTGACTATAATTCGTCCATTTCGTATCTAAAAAACTAAATGGACTATATACGTCGTCTTCTTTTCGTGCAAAGAATTTAATAAACTATACATCATCCATTTTTCATGCAAAAATTATACATCGTCTTTTTTCAGTTTTTTATGAAAAAATTTTATCGACTATAAATCGTCCGATTCGTGTCCAAATAATTATATAGACTATACATCGTCTATTTTAGATGCAAAAAATTAAATGGACTGACTATATATACAAAATTTAATGGACTATACATCGTCCATTTTAAAATTTAAAAAAAAATTAAATTGAATATAATTCGTCCATATTGGAAATCATAGTAGGCTTATGCTATGAGTAAATTGTATGTGTATTTATTGTAAATCATAGTAGGCTTATGCAATGTGTAAACTGTTTCATAGTTAATAGTTCTAAGCAGCGTGACCATATTAGCTTATTTTGAGCTAAATTTAGCTTATTTGTTTCAGATTTAGCCTTAAAATTTTCATTTAGCTCTTAGCTTATTTTTTAGCTTTTTTTAAAAACTCATTTAGCTTTTTTAGCCTTTTTTTAGTCTAAATTGCGTGTTCTCTAAAAATATATTAAAAACATAAACAACTCATAAAAATTATAATTTTTTAGCATTGTAAAATAGTTTACAAAAAATACAAAATGTAAATTATACGACAATTTTATAACAGAAATGGAAAGAAGAAAAATAGTAGATAATGGAAGAATGGTTAGAATTCCAATGGAAAAAGTTAAATTCATATTAGTGGCCAAAACACTTTTTGAGTTTTTTGGGTATAAAATTATTTGACTTGAGTTGAACGTTCATTCAGCGACATCAATTAACTTAAAACAAAAACCTGAAATAGCCTTAAGCCTGGATAACACTATGTACCGATTTTCGTCGGGCCACCTCAATAAAGTCATAAGTAATAAGCCAAAATGGCATTATTACTCAATTAATTCTGGAATAAGTCTATATGGGCTTATTACCAATGCAGTGTGGCGCAATTATGTCCTTGTATTTCAAGTAGTCGATAAATTAGAGCAAAATCTTTACTTATGACTTTATTTCACTGATCTGACGAAATTCGGTACATTGTGCAGATAGTGTGATCCATGCTTTACCTAAAATAGCATTAATTCACTTAAAAAGCTTTCGTATTTTAGTATAAATGTTTTTACATTTTTAAAAACTTTTTAAGATTTTGTTTTGTTTTGTTCTTCATTAAATCTAAAATATAATAATTAATAAATAATTTCATTAAGCAAATATTCTATATGTAATAAAAAAATATGTTTGTGTAATATTTAACGTTAGTTTAGCAATAAGAAACTATTGAAAAGTGATCAAAGAAGTGGAAAAAAGTTTAGCTTTATTTTCTAGCCTAAAATGTAACTTTTTAGCTTATTTTAGCTTTTTTTCAAACGTGATTTAGCTTAATATTATTTTAAAATCTGGTCACACTGGTTCTAAGTTTCTTATGTCATTCTCATTTCAACTTTCTGACTATGAAGTCATAAATTTTCTTTTGCATATTTAAATAAATATAATTTCTTTAATTTACCAAAACTCTTTTCATTCAACTCTAAGTTTCAACAGGTTATGGGCCCAGGAGCCTACAATAAGAGTTTAGATTGGTATTTGAAATAAAAAAGGAATAAAGATGAGTGCACCGCTGATACAAATTGAAAAATTGGATAGCAAGAATTATGATAGCTGGTTCATACACATGAGAAGCGTTCTAATACATGCTGGTTTCTGGAAAATTGTGAATGGAGAATCGCAGAAGCCTGAAGGTGACGGAAAAGTGAAATGGGAGTCGGACGATGAGAAGGCACTAGCGTCCATATATTTGGGAGTGAAATCAACACAGTTGAATTATGTAAAGGATTGCAAGTCTTCCAATGAAGCGTGGACAAAATTACAGCAAATATATATGCCAAGAGGACCAATACAAAAGGTTTCGTTGTATAAAAGATTGGTTAATTTGTCAATGCCTAAAGATGGCGATGTGGCTCAACATTTAAATGAATTTTCTGAGGTGTCCGAAAAATTAACAGAGATCGGGATAGAAATTCAGGAGGAATTATTGGTAATAATGCTGTTGTCTAGCTTGCCAGAAGACTTCGACAATTTTGTCATTGCAATGGAAACGAGAGATGATTTGCCGACGTTTTCATTGTTAAAACAGAAACTGCTTGAAGAAGGTAAACGTAGAAAAGAAAAAACTGGCAGCGAAAGTGCAGTATTAAATTCAACACAACAAGCATTTGTAGCAAAATCTTCGCACGTAAGCAAAGTTAAAAAGCAGAAACAGAAGAGTTTGAAAGGTAAATGTTTTTCGTGTGGTATGCCTGGTCATTACGCTAATAAGTGTGATAGGAAGCAAAAGAACAACAGTTCACAAGCAATGACGATGCTGGCTGCAACAGACACAGGGTCTTTAAATTTTGAAAATTGGTACATCGACAGTGGAGCAACATCACACATGTGTAATAGTAAAGCTATGTTTACCCGTTTTGAAGTTTTGCGTTAGCTGGCAACAAACACATTAATGCCAGTGGAAAAGGTGATGTTTTAATATACAACAAGGGTTATGAAATTTTGCTTCAAAACGTTTTATTTTCATCTGAGTTGCAGGCAAATTTTATTTCTGTCAACAAAGCTGTTGACTGTGGTTTGTATGTAGTTTTTAGTCAGAAGGGGGCAGTTATCAAAAGAGCAGATGGAACTATTGTATTGAAAGCAGAGCATAAACAGAACATGTTTGTTACGTCTAATGATCATGTAACTCAAAGGGTTTGTGCTGCAAATAACATGAATACAATTTGGCACAATAGGTACGGCCATTTGAATTTAAAAAATCTACATGATTTATGTAAGGAAAGAATGTTGATTGGAATGAATGTTAACAACATTGATAATTCTTTTAAATGCAAAACTTGTATGTTAAGCAAAATACATGTCTTACCATTTCCCAAGGAAAGTTTTACAAAATCCAGTGAATTGCTTGAAGTTGTCCATTCGGATGTTTGCGGGCCGTTCAAAGTGCAGTCTCTTAGTGGTGCAAAATACTTTGTGACGTTTATTGATGACAAGTCAAAAAGAGTTTTTGTCTATTTTATTAAACGAAAAAGCGAAGTTTTTGAAAAGTTTAAAATTTTCAAAGCACATGTTGAGAAGCAAACAGGCTGCAAAATAAAAACATTGCGAACAGACAATGGACGTGAATATTTGAACTCACAGTTTGATTCGTTTTTGTCAGCAGAAGGTATTGGCAGGCAATTAACAGTGCCATATACCCCGCAGCAGAACGGTGTGGCAGAAAGAGCCAACCGTACACTTATTGAAATGGCAAGGTGTATGATGGTGCATGCTGGCGTAAAAGAATATCTGTGGGCAGAAGCTGTTAATACAGCAGCATACATAAGAAATAGATGCCCCACGAAACAATTGAAGAATAAAACTCCGTATGAATTATGGTTCGGTAGAAGGCCGAGTGTGCAGCATTTCAAAACGTTTGGCGCATACGCTGTAAGCTTGAACAAATCTGGAAATAAATCTAAGTTTGAAGCAAAAGGCAGTTCGTACATAATGGTTGGATATTCGATGACATCGAAATATTATCGTCTATTTCATACAAAAACACGTAGAATTGTAGAACAACGCGATGTTCTATTTGATGAAAATACCTTTGTTGAAGATAAAAATGTCAATGGAAATGGTCTCAAAGCAGATGATTATTTAACATTATGTCTCGATAATCATGATTACGGTGGAGATGTAGTTGACAGTAACCGCCAACCTTCTGTGCATGTAGATAATCATGATTATAGTGAAGAAGTGGTTGACAGCAATTTCCAACCTTCTGTATATGTGGATAATCATGATGAGAGATTTGACACTGCAGACGAAGAAAGTGGTTCCGAAAGTCAAAACGAGGAACAAGATTTGGTTATCGGACGTGGAAGGCCAAGATTAATCCGAAATGGAATGCGAGGCAGGCCGAAAAAACAATATAACGTCATTCAACCTGAGAATAATATATGTACAGCAGTAAATGATAATGTTCCACAAACAGTTGAGGAAGCTCTTTCAAGTAAAAGCAAATATTTCTGGAAGAAAGCTATGGTAGAAGAGTTTCTTGCTCTAGAGAGAAACAAAACTTGGACCTTGACCGATTTACCAGAGGGACGTAAGGCAATACCATGTAAATGGGTTTTCGCTTTAAAACGAAACATGAACGGAGAAATTGAACGACACAAGGCACGTCTAGTCGCCAAGGGCTGTAATCAAAGATTCGGTATCGATTTTAAAGAAACGTTCTCTCCAGTTATAAGGTACTCGTCGATACGATTGCTTTTAGCATTGGCTGTGAAAAACAAAATGCATTTGCACCAAATGGACGTATGTACAGCATACTTAAACAGTGACTTACATGATGAGATTTACCTGAAGCAACCAACACATTTTTTAAATGGAAGGTCACCGACAAAAGTTTTACGTTTGCACAAGGCGATTTATGGTTTGAAGCAAAGCGGTAAAGAATGGAACTGCAAACTTGATGGAGTTTTACGAAAACTAAATTTTGTTCCATGCAACAATGAACCATGTTTGTATAAGGCTACAAAGAAAGGTAATCTAGTGCTGATAGGAGTGTATGTAGACGATTTAATTGTCGCATGCGGTGACATATCAATTGTTGAAGAAGTCAAGAAACAAATTTCGTATAATTTTGAAGTAAAAGATAAAGGCGTACTCAATCATTTTCTTGGGATGGAGATAGAGCGTGAGGGCAACACTGGTTCAATCAAGTTAAGTCAAACCCAATATATTCTGGATATTTTGCAAGAATATGGTATGGATAAGTGCAAACCAGTAACAGTGCCTTAGAAGCTGGTTACCAAGTAAACTGTGATGGCGATTGTGAAAAGATTGATCAACAAGTCTATCAATCACTAGTTGGTACACTGATGTACCTGGCCATTTCTACTAGACCAGATATCTTGCATTCTGTGTCGAAGTTGGCACACGTAATTCTGATCCCCACATAGAGCATATGGTAAAGCTTAAACATATATTGCGATACTTGAGTGGTACAAAGAATTTGAAACTGATATATGAGTTCAACAATGCGGGTCTCGAGGGATATGTGGATGCTGATTGAGGCGGAGATGCATTAAATAGAAAATCCTACACAGGATTTGTATTTTACTACAATGGATGCCCAATTACCTGGGAATCAAGAAAGCAGTCCTCAGTGGCACTCAGCAGTACGGAGGCTGAATATATGGCAGCTTCTGACGCTGCAAAGGAAGCTGTTTATTTAAAACGACTTTTAATGGAGGTAGACGAGAGGTATAGCGAAGATTCTGTTAAATTGCATATTGACAATCAAGGTGCTCAAAAGTTGGCCGAAAATCCTATTTTTCACAAGAGGAGCAAACATATAGATATAAAGTTTCACCACATAAGGGAACTGGTAAAAAATAAGGAAGTGGTACTAACTTATTGTCCAACAGCAGAAATGGTAGCCGATATTTTAACAAAGAATCTACCAAAGGTTAAACATTATAAATTAGTGGACTTATTAAACTTGAAGTAGACAATGTATTTGCAAAAACAATATCCACATTGAGGCGGAGTATTGGAAATCATAGTAGGCTTATGCTATGAGTAAATTGTATGTGTATTTATTGTAAATCATAGTAGGCTTATGCAATGTGTAAACTGTTTCATAATTAATAGTTCTAAGTTTCTTATGTCATTCTCATTTCAACTTTCTGACTATGAAGTCATAAATTTTCTTTTGCATATTTAAATAAATATAATTTCTTTAATTTACCAAAACTCTTTTCATTCAACTCTAAGTTTCAACAGTCCATTTCGTATCTAAAAAATTAAATGGACTATATACGTCGTCTTCTTTTCGTGCAAAGAATTTAATAAACTATACATCATCCATTTTTCATGGAAAAAATTTTTTTATGAAAAAAATATAATGGACTATACATCGTCTTTTTTCAGTTTTTTATGAAATAATTTTATCGACTATAAATCGTCCGATTCGTGTGCAAATAATTATATAGACTATACATCGTCTATTTTAGATGCAAAAAATTAAATAGAACTATATATACAAAATTTAATGGACTATACATCGTCCATTTTTAAATTAAAAAAAATAAATTAAATTGACTATAATTCGTCCATTTCGTATCTAAAAAATTAAATGGACTATATACGTCGTCTTCTTTTCGTGCAAAGAATTTAATAAACTATACATCATCCATTTTTCATGAAAAAAATTTTTTTATGAAAAAAATATAATGGACTGACTATACATCGTCTTTTTTTCAATTTTTTATGAAAAAATTTTATCGACTATAAATCGTCCGATTTGTGTGCAAATAATTATATAGACTATACATCGTCTATTTTAAAAAAAAATTAAATAGACTAACTATATATACAAAATTTAATGGACTATACATCGTCCATTTTTAAATTTAAAAAAAAATTAAATTGACTATAATTCGTCCATTTCGTATCTAAAAAATTAAATGGACTATATACGTCGTCTTCTTTTCGTGCAAAGAATTTAATAAACTATACATCATCCATTTTTCATGCAAAAAATTTTTTTATGAAAAAAATATAATGGGCTATACATCGTCTTTTTTTAAATTTTTTATGAAAAAATTTTATCGACTATAAATCATCCGATTCGTGTCCAAATAATTATATAGACTATACATCGTCTATTTTAGATGCAAAAAATTAAATAGACTAACTATATATACAAAATTTAATAGACTATATATCGTCCATTTTTAAATTTAAAAAAAAGAATTAAATTGACTATAATTCGTCCATTTCGTATCTAAAAAATTAAATGGACTATATACGTCGTCTTCTTTTCGTGCAAAGAATTTAATAAACTATACATCATCCATTTTTCATGCAAAAAAATTTTTTATGAAAAAAATTTAATGGACTATATATACATCGTCTTTTTTTAAATTTTTTATGAAAAAATTTAATCGACTATAAATCGTCCGATTCATATGCAAACAATTATATAGACTATACATCGTCTATTTTTCATGGAAAAAATTAAATGGACTGGCTATATATACAAAATTTAATGGACTATACATCGTCCATTTTTAAAATTTCTATAAAAAATTAAATTGGCTATAATTCGTCCATTTCGTATGTAAAAACTTAAGTGGTCTATATACGTCGACTTCTTTTCGTGCAAAGAATTTAACAAACTATACATCATCCATTTTTCATGAAAAAAATTTTTTTATGAAAAAAATTTATGGACTACATCGTCTATTTTTCATGCAAAAAATTAAATAGACTGACTATATATACAAAATTTAATGGACTATACATCGTCTTTTTTTCAACTTCTTATGAAAAAATTTAATCGACTATAAATAGTCCGATTCGTATGCAAAAAATTTTATAGACTATACATCGTCTATTTTTCATGCAAAAAATTAAATGGACTGGCTATATATACAAAATTTAATGGACTATACATCGTCCATTTTTAAAATATTTTAAATAAATTAAATTGACTTTAATTCGTCCATTTCGTATGTAAAAACATAAGTGGACTATATACGTCGTCTTCTTTTCGTGCAAGGAATTTAATAAACCATACATTATCTATTTTTCATGAAAAACATTTTTTATGAAAAAAATTTAATGGACTGGCTATATATACAAAATTTAATGGACTATACATCGTCCATTTTTAAAATTTTTATAAAAAATTAAATTGACTATAATTTGTCCATTTCGTATGTAAAAACTTAAGTGGACTATATACGTCGACTTCTTTTCGTGCAAAGAATTTAATAAACTATACATCATCCATTTTTCATGCAAAAAATTTTTTTATGAAAAAAAATTTAATGGACTATACATCGTCTTTTTTTCAATTTTTTATGGAAATATTTTATCGACTATAAATCGTCCGATTCGTATGCAACAAAATATATAGACTATACATCGTCTATTTTTCATGCAAAAAATTAAATGGACTGGCTATATATACAAAATTTAATGGACTATACATCGTCCATTTTTTAAATTATATACGTCGACTTATTTTCGTGCAAAGAATTTAATAAAATATACATCATCCATTTCTTCATGAAAAAAATTTTTTATGAAAAAAATTTAATGGCCTATACATCGTCTTTTTTTAATTTTTTATGAAAAAATTTAATCGACTATAAATCGTTCGATTCGTATGCAAACAATTATATAGACTATACATCGTCTATTTTTCATGCAAAAAATTAAATGGACTGGCTATTGAAAAATAGACGATGTATAGTGTATTTAATTTTTTGCATACGAAATGCACGATTTATAGTGCATTAAATTTTTTTCATAAACAATTTTTTTGCATGAAAAATGGATAATGTATAGTCCATTAAATTTTTTCCACGAAAAAGAGATTATTTTAGAAAATTTTCTTTTCAAGAATAATCCTCAATACTTAGTAAATTCGTTATTATTCAAAACTTTAATAAGTTCTTTAAGTAGTTTCGAACAGTGAGTTCTTATGGCCTGTTTCACAATAACGAAACGAAACTTTTGACTGAAAATTTATATTGAAAACAAAAAAAAATTTTCATGTTTTATTGTTGTTTCAATATAAATTTTCAGTCAAAAGTTTCGTTTCGTTATTGTGAAACAGGCCATTAATCTTTAAAATTGTTCTTTTGATAAGCAATTCTTTCCGTTTCTAATAAAAGTTTGTTGCTTTTTGCATAAGAAGCTTTAAATTATATCCACAATGAACTGTTTATTATTCATTTAATAAAAAAATGTACATACGATATACAATTATCTTAAATTTCTTACTTATCTTTAGTCTCTTCTTGGCAAAGTCCTTGCATCTTTTAATAGACTTGTACGTGCTCTTTCATGACGTATTTTTTCTTTTCGAGACTTTTGCAATGATTTTAGTGCTCTATTCAAAGAAAATGGTGTTAAAGTGTAGTCAGCGATATTTAGACGATTACGATTTTTTTCCATACTTCCAAATATATATGAATATATAACATTTTCAACAGGTATATAATACTTGCACACATTATCGCAACGATATCTGGAAAGAAGAATTGCGAATGATGCGAGTAAATAATAGAACATCTGACACAACTAAACTTATGTAATTTACAACGCAAAAAGTTTGAATTCAATATAAATTATTTTAAAAGTGTGCTATTTCACTCGAGTTGTAATTCTTAGTTTTTCTAAATTTGTTACAGCTAAATCGGACTAGTGGTTCTCCAGTTATGCCAAACAAAAGAGCCTAAAACGTGAAAAATCCCCCTTTACGATAGTTACTAACTTAAAATCGATATTAAAAATATTTTATCAGGTAAGAAGACAAAACGAATGATGCACAAGTTCTTCATTTTGGGCCTACTTTCACGTGAAATTGTAAGAATTGAGTTCCAAAATCATAT
The DNA here is from genome assembly GCA_944452675.1 of Tachina lurida. NCBI lineage: Eukaryota > Metazoa > Arthropoda > Insecta > Diptera > Tachinidae > Tachina > Tachina lurida. The sequence goes on from OX101755.1 coordinate 89,548,303, forward strand.
GTTGTACTGTGTTAGTAATTAGTGGTTACGCTTTTTTGGACACATGGTACACAGATGTAAGCTCGGCCTAAATTATAACCAAACTGGTCATGTTTAACAGTAATATGTTACACGAAAACAGCTGAGCTGTCAAAAACAATGTTGCCAAAAATAAAGTAGCTAAAAAATCACCCTTTACATACAATCATTGATAATTTAATCCAATTGCATCTGCACTTGGGTCAGATTTCGCCCCACTTGCTCAGCATAAGCTTATTCCGCATGCTTGTGAATGGTTACGCTGTTGATTTTATATTTTATTAAAGCAAAATCTGATATTTATATTAACACAATCTTATTGGCAACGAAAACATAAAACGTTTATTAAATTGCTATTACTGCAATCTTGCTTTAGTGCGGTGTAAAATGTAAACAATAAACAGCTGATTCATCTCCTGTATTTGCTTGTTCCCCGGCTGTTTATAATAGGAGGAATTTTTTCCGGGAACAAATCATTGGGAAGAGAAAAATCTTCCAGGGAAAATTCAAAATTGTACATGTACATATTTTTTTAAGCTGTTGAATTTCAATAATTTTGTTTATGTTTGCAACGAGCTTCGTAATGCGCTGATGTCACTTATTACTCCCTTTTGCTCCTAAGGAATTTATAATTGCAGGAATTTTTTCACGAGAAAATTATTTTCCGTGAGAAAAAAGTTCCGATTCATGATTGAGCTGATAAGCTTCTTAGGATTTCACATCCACAAATCTAAAGCTATACGAAAGTAATTGTTCCTGTTCAATTTCAAAATTTTCCAATGGAATTTATATAAAATATTTTAAAATTTCAATCGGTATCAAAATCAAAATCGAATATGTTAATATACATAATTTAATTATGCAGTCGAATGATTTACAGAAAACATACAAAAAATTCCCTAGAAATTGACTGAGTTATTAAATATTTTGTTAGAAGCCTTTTTGTTAAAAAACTATCTGCATGATGTTTTTCGGTTTCTATTTATGGGCTTTCTGTGTATTTAAGTTTCCAGGATGGTGAAAGTACAATTAAATAGACGTATATAAACACAGGGTATAGAATTGGTACAACAGTGGTCGCCAAACTTTTTTCCTTGAGACCCACATTAACCAAATTAACTGTTCAACCTCCAGATTAACTCGGCAATGATACTACCTCAGGTGGTCTCCAATCCTGAAAGGAATCCCAAGGAATCAGTTTCGTATACTCACGGGTGTATTTACAACCCTGCAGAAAATTTGGTGACAATTGATCCAAATGTACTCGTCCTATAACTGGAGATAATGTGGGTGTTATAAGAAGTACGTAGTAGTGTGTGGTGAAAAAAGTCATATCGTTTAAATGGTGGCATATTGACCATTTTCGTAGTGTATCGTCTTGATCTTGAGCCAATTTAATTCAGACTCAATCTAGTATTGTAGTAAACTGCACTGAACATGTTCGATGTGGTCGAACACAGGACCTATCAAATAGTGCAAATATAATGTTAATTGCTCCCTTCAATGTGACTCTGGGATCAGTCCCGTAACTATACTTAGATATTAACCTAAGCTTAAATGTATTTATACTTTTGAAATATGAGTGGCCCTGTGGTCGAGTGGGTAGTGTGCCAGCCTGTCATGCACGAGGTTGTCGGTTCGAATCTCAAAAAATTTTCAGATTAAAAATAAAATTTAAAAAAAATGTCATTGCATTTGCAACAATAAAAAAATATATAAGCGTTAATTGTTACATTTTGAACAGTCACAAACCTCTTATCTTATGTACAGACTTTCAAAAACTATTTGAGAATTCACAAATAATAATATTTTTGAAAATCACAAAAGAAAAATAAGCATAGTAGGCTTAGAAACTTATACAAAACCCAGCAAATAATTTATATTCGATATGAATCTATTCTATTTTTCTACACCTTTATACAATTAGAAATCCATTGGATAACAATAAAAGTAATTATAAGGCAAAATGAAAAATAAAATCTAAATTTAACATTTAAGAAATTTATTATTTATTTATTATTTATTTATTATTTTGAAAGTCTGTACATAAGATAAGAGGTTTGTGACTGTTCAAAATGTGTGGTTGAAGTCTACTGTTAATTGTTACAGTTAAATGTCGAAATTTTATTTATAAATAATTTATATTATTATACATCGAATAGGTCCCTATGCGATAGTTCAGTGGCAAGTCACAAGGTGCATACAAAGTATCAATTAACCCCATCCTAGGCCATCCCCATGTAAAAGTGACTGGTCCGCTTCATAGGAAGTGTTAGAACTCGGACTGGTCCCTATCACTTGGGGACCGGTCACGTGATTAGTCTTGTGTCAGTTCCATTTCCTGCAGGGAAGGGTGTAGGGTACAACAGGGGGTCTACTCTGCAATTCGAAACAAAAGGAATCGCTTTCGAATTTACATGTTACAAGCACTCAAATTCGAAAGCAATTTCTGTCGTTTCGAATTGCACAGTAAACCTCCAGGTTCTGTACAAAGAGGAGGATATACCGTTAAACACCACTTCCATCATGCGCAATATAACTCCTCAGAATATTGCAAGAACAGCGAATTGTGACAATAGAAGTATAAACTCTTTCATTCAAAACTCAAGTCGGTTGAACACTAAGCAAATGGGATGATGTGGGATGTCTTTGCTATCCGACTACTCGTAAGAGACAACTGAGCTGAATTTTGCGGAACGGGTAAATTTCAATATACTGTAGTGAGATAGGTCTGTAAAAGAGACTGAGCTGTTTCCTGCCGAAATTTTTTTTATAATTCTTTGTAATTTTGTGTTCTCTCCCTATATTGTTGAAGTGTTATTGGTTTTGGGCCTGCTGTTTTTGGTGTTGCTTTATATTCTGGTTCAGCTGGTTGTGGAGTGTCATTAATACATTTGGGAATATATTCTTCCGTCTGGAGTAACACTACCCATTTTTTGAAGATCTATATGTTCCTGAGTCGTCATAAATTTTCAATTATGTTATGGCAGGATCGCCATGTAGTGAGGTAGGTTTGTAAATGAGATTGAGCAAATTGAATTACTGGTATTTTTGTTCAGCATTGTCTTAGCACTGATGCCGCTTAATTTCAGCATTAAAATGCCGTTTAGCGGGAATCAAAAAAAGGTTCCTTTGGAGTCTAAATTAATTCTGATTTCTTAACTAAAAATTCAAAGCTTAAGTACTAAATTTAATTCTAGTCAACATACATTTGTTGTCAATAATTTCCCACGAATTATGCTGATGCTTATAGATAGTTACAAAAAAAAATATATAAAATACAATAAAATAATAATTTGTTTTTGCTGCTGCACTGACAAAACAAAGTGTATTGAATTTTAATACAGTGAAGTACAAATACATTTAACCCAAGTATGTATTTTTGTTACACAACACCCACTTCTCTTCTCTTCTCTTCTCCCTTATCCTCAAGAAACTTTGCATTTATATCTTCTCCTTTATTCCCTATCCCCCCTTTCTTGTACTACTTTCAAAGTAGCCCAAAGGGATCATCGTATTGGACCCAAGTGAGCTGGACTGCAGCAGCCTGCTAAGTTAAAATAACCTAACCGATGTATTTTTATTTCTTTTCTTTTTAACGAAAAATTACTCATATTTTGACTTCTACATTTTGATTTTGTACGTAAGAAGAAGCAAAATGAAAATGAGTTTTAAGTTGTGAATGTTGTTGTAAAAAATTAACTATCGTTTAAAAACTTACTTACATCAACTCCGATTCCTCATGAAAGAACGTGATAAAACGATTTAAATTTTCCACATCATTACTTAAACTAGAAAAAGTAGAAAATAATTATTGATAATTATTTAGCAAAATTCAAACAATACTTTTCTTCCACTTCCTCCAGCGTCAGACCATCAGCAAACAGTTTAATTTCCAAATAAAAACCGGCATTATATTGATACTCCATTGTATGAGGATTGTCATAGGACAGCATTTCTCCATCGTTTACTGTCACAACAGAATCTGCCAATTCTTTTAATTCCAATGATTCGGTGGTAGAAAATATAATGGTATTGTCTAAACTACGACAATATTTTATGACATTCCATATTAAAAGTCTATCAAATGCCGGCAAACCCCTTGTGGGCTCATCAAATATTAAAATTTTCTTATGAACAACTAAAGCTGCAGCCACACTTATTCTGCGTTTTATATTTTGCGGTAAATCTCCTATTCTCGAGCTCATATAATTTCGTAATTGCAAGGACACACTTAATTCCCGTAAATAATTTAAATGCTTTGATTTCTGTACACCGTTCATCATGAGCAAAACTTTTAGCAACTCAGTTGGTGTTAGTAGGCTATTAAAACCTTTCTGTTGTGGGCAGTAGCCGACATGCTCCAAGGCCTTAGCCATTTCTTTTTTGCAATTGAAGCCTGCTATATATACTTCACCAAACCAATAGCCATTTTCGCCAACTAATTGCTTAAGTAGATGCGATTTTCCCGAATGATTCGAACCATAAATACCCAAACAAGCGTGCCTGAGAAGATAAAAGAATTGTCAAATCTACAAATTTTATGGAAATAAAAAAACGTATGTAATAATTTCAAAGGTTTTCTTAAGGTCACATTTATTGTTCAATTCACCTTTAAATACATTAATATGTATGTATGTTCTTTATTGCAACATAGACATACAGTACAGCACATAACTATTGACACAGCAATACTTTTCCAATTTATCACTATTTTAAAGCAATACCGAATAAAATTATTAGAAAAAAATTTTAATAATAAATACGTCCTACACTGATTTAACGAATATCATTGTTTTTTTTTTTTTTTTTTGTTATTAAAATACAGTGAACAGATCTTCTAGAACACCTGTTGTAGAAAAAGTCATAATTCTGTCCAACGAAAGTTTTGTCACAACGAGGTAGCAATCTCTTTTATGTGGTTGAGTTTTCTGAGATCTAGCAACGATTCCAAAATAAAGATTTTTTATATATACTATAAGTCATAATAAGTCCGTTATATCTTTCAGCACTGCATTTTTTCTTAATAAAAAACTTAAAAAAGAAACCACTAAATATCAGCGCACCTTCGTAATCAAGGTAATCGTACGCTAATATAGTTCGAAGCATTATTAATCTCTTTAAAGCCCAGTACTCTGTTCGAAGTAGCGAAAAATTTTCAGCAAGATTGATTGTTTCGAGTGAAAAATTTGACAAGTACTAAATGTAGCACAACTCGCGGTTTTTTTTTGTAAATTTCTCGCTTTTATTGCTTGAAAGTATGCAACATTGTTCGAATTCCATGCGAAAAAAGCACTGCCCATGTTGTTTCGCAGCTAAACTAAAATGATGCCAGATTCATTTTGCATGGAAAAACATGCTGCCAGATAGATTTTACGTGTTTTTCGCAACAAGAACAAAGTACTACTTTTGCGAATTTATTTCGCAAATATTTCATACCAAATACGTTTATATGCAGTTTGACAGCATTTCGCACGAAATTGTGAACAGAGTACCAGGCTTAAAGGGGAGACAAACTTCAACAGTGCTAATCGAGCAGGCCGCTCTAAAGGTGGAGTTACATACCACGCGTTATGCGGCAACGCTTTTATGGTTTGTTAAACGCTTAACGCTATAAAAATGGAAAGTTACACATTACGTTTTTGAGGCTTTTTTAGTTGTAAAATTTAGAGCCTTTGCCGGCTATTTTTTGTCTTTCATTTACGTTTTATTTTTCTTTAAATATTTAGTGAATTTTTTTTATACATTGTTTAATAAAAAAAATAATATTCAATCATTTTTGTATATGTTAGCATATGAATCTGGCAACACTAGCGTAAAAGTTGAAGAGTGTTCAACTTTTTGCGAGATACGCGCGTCGCGAACTTTTCTATGTAACTTGCGTTATGAAAACGCACTATTTCACTATTTTTTTTTTAACTTTGTATCGCATTAGCGCACTGAACTCGTGTTATGTACTTCCACCTTAAGGCTTTAACTGGTCAAGAAAGCAAGTGAATAGTGCGAAATCATGCCTGAATTAAAATGGGCAATGCGAAACTTATATTTTTTAGGTGAAAATATATTAGTCTTTTCTCAATTATGAAGTGAAAAAATTTCAAAGCCCTAAGCATCTTGGCAACATTTTACCGTTGTGGTTAATTAAAAAAAAATTTTGAGTGAGATGTGCGATGCGTTATCAAATTGGTGTGAGCTATGTATGAGTGTATTAGTGTAATCATATGGACAAGAAGTACAAACTTAACTTAACAGCTGCATAGAAATACACTCAACCGAACTTTAAAACATATCTTCAGGAGCAATGTTAATTTTAATAGATATTGCTTGTGAAGTGTAATAGTCTTGCCAGTGGGGCTAATTTTGTTAAAAAGTTGAAAAATATAAAATAAATATAAACTTTTAAATAAAAGAGCGTTTTAAATGTGAAATGTTTGTTTAAAAAATATATAGCAGTCTTTATAAAGAATTTATAATATTATATTATAACATATCTTCATTACGCACTGTTGCCTTACACTGAAGCTGGTGCACGACAATTGGGTAACAATCTTCATCTCATGCCAATTATTATGGGTAGAGATTTTATTAAAAATTTTGCAAACCCACACTCGCAAGCTTTATCAAAATTTTTATTTGACGTTTTCCACTTGCATAACAGCAATTCTCCACAAACTCTGTACCCCTGTGGCTGAGTGGCAGCGATGCTAGCCTCTCAGTTCAGAGGTCATGGGTTCGATTTCCACCATAGACCTTGGGTGTTTTCCGCAGACAAGCTAATAGCTTTGCGGGTTGTGTTTGTTCTTAAAAAAAATATAAAAAAAATAAATAATAATTTCACTACTATAGATGCAGTTTTCCACAGACTTTTAACTGTATTCAAAAATTTATATATCTTATTTTAGTTACCATAAGCGAATATTAAAAAAAAATTTCATTACTAGATGTTTACACATCTCCCCTGTAATCGTATTCACATTGCATTTTTTTATTTATGAAACGACATAACGCAATTTTTTGTGGGTTGTAAGTAAGCATTGCATTTACTACATTTAGAGCGCCGATAGCCAGTGTGGCATAGGCTAAATCTGCCTTTTGCTCCCCATTATACCCAACACATCCGACCCAAAAACTATGACACAGCACTATGTTTCATCCTTGTACACATGGAATATGGTAAGCTACCCACGCCTGGAAAGTGTTTTGAGTACAACTGCTTGCTCTCAAACGAGTACATCGTGAACTCTTCCAGAAGATTGCTCTGTTCTGAGCACTTTGGAAGAATTATTTCAGTCTAGCTGCGAATAGAGTGATAATGCTACGATATTGAGACAATTGTTTACATCGTTACAGTGTCTCCAACTTTTTAGAAGAGTTTGTTCCCTTCCAAAACGTACGGCTGGAGTACGACAGATGTGCCAGATAGCATGTGCCATAATATCGGTTTTGAATCAATAGGTACAATACTTCAATAGTAAGTGAGGGTACCACGTCTTATCTCTCGCTAACTCTTCAACAATATGCCACCCCGTCGAGCGCCTCTCCAGGGAAAGTAAGTGAGAGTTTACAAACACACGACGTGATCGGCTCTTGCTACGAAACAACTTCTAACCATTTCCATTGGTAAATCAATATGTAAATTAATTTTCAACATACTCGTCGATTCCTGTACAATTCCTGTACAATTTTCGTTTTTTTATCCATCATTATCTTTGCTAATTAGATGTTCAACCAAACTAAGTTTTATAATTTTTCTAAATCAATTATAGTTCTCAATTTCAGTTGAAATCAACGATTTCCTCAATTTCTGCCCGTGTTAGACCTCTTGGTCCCATCTAAATAAGAATATTCAGGGGGAAATAAACACCGTTTGTAAACTACCACAATTGACCAATGCTGCTTATGAGTACATGCAGTTTTAAAAAATTATTATAAGAAAACTAAAAACTATTTGCAAGATTTTCTTTCTTTTAAATTACTCTGTCACACTTATTAAATTATATATTGCTCTTATAATTGTAATTACAAGTAATTGTAATGACAAATAATTGTCCGATATGAAAGGTTTCATTGTACATGCAGTTGTAATTGGTTTTTTCGATTGCAGTTACATGTAATTATAATTGAATTTTTTTCAATTACAGTCGCAATGTATTGTAATTCAGATTTTCTCTGCCACAAGTACTTTTAAATGTAATTGTTTTTAATTACAGCAAAATGTAATTGCAATTGAACATTTTTAACTACAATTAGAAAAAATTTTATAAATGATGGGTAATCAATTACAAAATGTAATCATTACTGCCCAAGTCTGATACATACATACACATGTTAAAAAAATTATACTTACTTGTTTAAAGCAAAAGATATAGTGTTAACACGACTTCCTTTTTTGGGCAATACATTCTCTAATTGGTCTACTAAAACCGTTTGGGCTCTACATGACTCTATATTCATGTTCGATATGCGAACTTTTTCTTTCACCACTCGTTCATCATCGTATGGATAACATACAGTCGCTAAGGTTTTTACCCTAAAATAAAACAATAAAATAAATAAAACTCTGTATTACGTATTAATAAAAGTTAAATAAAAATTTATTCTGGCAGCCAATATATACCAATGCCTTCTGCAAAACCTCAACTATGCTAATAAGCCTGATAAGTTTGTTCTAAAAGTTCAGATAAAATATTTCTTATTATAACTATCGATTGTTTCGATAGTTATAGAGGGATCGGTGCGAAAATCTAGATTAACACCAACAAAAGCGCTATTCGTTGTGTTGGGTTGGCTTTCAGCGGACTTAACGGCTAGAAAGCTAGCTCTACGTACCGTCGTCAGACTAAACATGGAACCACCGACTTTGGGGTCATGCAAGCATTTTAGATATTGTGGATAACATTCCGGATCTTATCGACTACTGCACTCCGAAAGCCTACTTCAATTGGAATTTTCAAATTTCATTGACAGAAGGGTTTTCCCCACTGAACGGAGCCGTAAAGGTCTACACGAACGGTTCAAAAAATATGGAATATGGAATTTAAATGTTCTTCAGACTCCCGGACGAATGTAGTATATTACAGGCAGAGTTATATGCCATTAAATAAACGATTCACTGACTAATGTTCTATCGGATTTCAAATACAGATATCTATATTACAACTGACAGCAAATCTGCTATTAAGTCTTTCATTGGTGTGTACACCACATCTTTTCTTGTCCTAGAATGTCGCAAAACCCTAGATTGACTTGCGCAGCACTCTAATATTCTATTAAACTGGGTGAGTGGACACGGGACTATTTCAGGAAACATGATGATCTGGCAAAGAGGGGAACTCTACTAAGAGAGGTTGATATCGACCACATCTGTGATCTCCTCATCCTGCTGGAGACGTTTCGATGTTACCTTTCTTGAATTAGCCCAAGACACATGGCGCAATGAGTCTACCTGTGCAATAGCGAAAACCCTCTGACCTCGCCTAAAATCCCATAGAATAAAAAATCTCATGAACTTTAATAAGAAGCACTTGATGAACCTCGTGTCCACATTGACCGGTCACTGTGCTTTCGGAACCCATGCGAAACGTATGGATCTCCCGTATAATGACTACTGTTGCAATGACGGGAAAGTGGAGGGAGCTATCCTGCATATTCTGTTATTGTGCCGCTCTGGAGGATCTCCGTCTGCATCCCCTTGTCAGAATATCCTTCGGCAGCTTATCCGAGTTATCGGAAATCGAAATCAAAAACTTGAGCCTTTATATTAGAAACAGTGGCTGGTATAGGCGCTGACTCCCCCTAGCCAAGTTGTGACCACTCTCACCTCTCACTCCCTAAATAACTATTGTATCTTTCTATTTCTACCCTTCTCACCCTTCTTTCTCTCTTTCTCTTTCTCTCTCTCTCTCACTCTATCTTAACTTACAGGTAGCACAAAGGGATCATTGCAATGTACCCAAGTGAGCTGGACTCTAATTTTCGACTTTTCCTTACCAGCGACCTGCTAACCTACCACAACCTAAGCTAACCTATCGATGACAAACTTCGGCAATGTTAGGTATTTCAAAAGTAAAATCAAAATAGTATTAGCAGACTTGGCATAGTACAAGTTTTGAGGATCAGAGCATGAAAAAAAAAATTAAAATAAACGGTTATTTTATAAGTAGTTTTATTATGGACTCACTTTTTAGGTGTGGATTTCAAATAGGCTCTGCGGTAAATAATAACACCAGCAAATATTGTGAAATATATAAACGATATCAAGGATAAAAAGGATATAGAGTCCAAAATGCCTGGATTATTCCATTGAAAATAAGAGGCTACAAATAAAAGTTCTTATATGTCATAAAAAGAAACTATTTAAGCAAATATAAACTTACCCAAATTCATTTTATCATTGTTATCGAAGACTTTGGTGGTGCCATGTAAAACGCTAAAGCCGGGTAAAAGCATGAATATATAGAATAAAAATGCAATGCTTTCTTGCATCATATTCACATATACAACATAAGGAAAGAGTCCTTCAACAAGAAAAGATACATAAAAATACGGCCATTACGTATGTACATATGTATATGATACATACAGACTTACCCAAAAGTAATTGTAGCGAAAAAATTTTAAGAAACGCTCTTATTTTATTTTCCTCCATTATGAATAAGGACATTAGATAAATGAAAAATAAAGATGCGATTCCACAGAGAAAAAATAGTATTAAGGCAGCTGAAATTAATAAATAACGAATAAAAAGTTAATACGACCTCCACGAAAAATATTAAATTTCAATTGAAATCTTTATCAAAATCTGTAACGTTTACACGAAGCTTTTTTTGACATTTATAAAGATTTCATGTCCCAAACAGAAACCATTGACTGAAATTTTTCCTAAAGCACAACCAAACAATTGTAATTTAGTTAATTCACACACCTTTTTTGAGTAAATTAAAAAAAAAAACCATAGTTGCATCAGTAAGTACATCTAAATTTGAAAACATATTTTTAATTCAACAACATTTGCATATATTTAAAATAACGCAAAAAATAAACAAAAAGAGCAAACAATAAAAATTAAAAAAAATAATAATAATTTGGGTTGAAGTGAACGTTAAAACTAATTGATTACGATTACTAATAATGGAAAAGTAATTTTAAGTAATTCAGATTACTTTTCGATTATTAGTAATTGTAATCAATTATTTATCAGCAATTCTTTTGAAGGAAATTATATAATCATTACAATTATTTTTAAAATGTAATCTAATTGATTACTAATCGTAATCGAAATTTAACAGCTCTGGGTTAGAAAACGGGTATAAATGCAAAATTTGTCAGAAAAACCGCTGCTCGCAATAAATTTTCACAAATGCCAAAGTGAAAGCAGCTATTTTCTAAATGTAAAGTTGTAAATTTATAGCTATGCTATTTATTGCGCGATACAGAAGTTAGGATGTGATTTTCGTAACAAAAATAGTCGACACTATTACAGTTAGAAACTTATTTTTGTTTTGATTTTTATGTACTTAAGAGCAGAGTACGAAATTAAACGAAATAAATTTTTTGATTTTGTTTTGTTTCATTCTTTGAAGTGAGTGAAACAAAAACAAGAAGAACGATTGCTCAATTTGTTTCGGCATATGAGCTCGAACCGGAGAACACAGCCGATCGTTTGTAAGCCGGCTAACAGCCGTCACCGGCCACAAACAATACATTAATTTAATCGCACGCCGCTAGAAAAGAAAATAATGGGAAATAAATTTAAACGTTTTGAAATATATGCAGAGAATTTTACGTCATCATATAATATAATTTTATTGCATTGCTATTTCACACATGAAATTTGTTTTATATGACTATAAGCAGCATAGCTTTAACCCGGGATCCCGCATAACAAAATCCCAGGACGATAAATCCTGAGAAACCCCCTGTCTGTGATATAGAATTCGAGAGTTACAGCTTGCGTCTTAGTAACGGAGTGTCAGCTGTCAAACCATAGTTATCGATATGGATGCAGTTCAAAAAAACACCCGATACCACGTTATAGGATCATTATGTATTTAAAAATTTAGATTTTTAAATAAATATTTCTAACAAGGTCTCTAAATATATAGTTACTAATTTTAACGTGGTTTTGGAATTGTCTCATCCAAGGTTTTTATCAGCTCTTAGTTCACTCGTAAGATACTCTGCTCTCTACTAGACGAAGAGGGATTTACAAATATTTATTTTTCTACCAGCTGAATTAAGGATGATAAACAAAGGAACCGGGATTTAAGGCAAATTGAAATTTCAGGGAGTCTACTCTGTTAATAACATCGAAATTCGAAAGCATTTTCTTGCGTTTACAAATACATAGTAGACAGTGATGCCAACTTTTTTGGCTCTAAAAGCACATCAAAATTTAAAATAAGCACTAAAAAGCATAATTTTAGGATATAAAAAGCGTAAAAAGGACCTACGTGAAAAACGAGTGAAGATTCAAACGAATGAAGTTTAATAATGTTGAATATTTTCTAAGCTAGTCTCTATTTCACCAATAGCATTATCTTTAATGAAATATATCAGACGAAAAAGGTATGCTTTACGCTGAAACAATAAATACACCAAGTTTTTATTTAATTAATTTTAAGAAATATGCAAATTTCTAAAAAGCACTACTTAGTGCTTTTTCTTAGTTTGGCACTAACGCTCAAAATTTGGCGTTTCGAGTCTTCAAAAAGTACTAAAAATAGTGCCAAAAGCACCAAGTTGGCATCGCTGATAGTAGACCCCTAGCCACCTACATAAGTGCTCGGTTTAGTTCTGATAACTAAATAATCATTATTAGCTTACCCATCACAATTAGCCAGCTCACTTTATCCATTACACAAGTTATTAGAATAACTAAATATAATATAGAGATGGTGAAGCACATAAAAATATCCCATAGAAATGTCACAATCCATTTAGTTTTATCATTGAGACCAGCAAGTCTTTCTAGGGTCAACATTCCACTAAAGCGTTCGTCTTGAAGATTTACGAAAACTATTGACATCGTTAATGGCATAATTGTTCCCAGTATAATGTGTATATCATAGTCGTTCTTCAGCAATATTGGTTTATTAATATAGGTGCTAACGCTGAAAAATAAAAAGTAAAGGAAATAGGATAACTATTAATATAATTAATACTTTTTGTAAACATTAGTTAAAGTTCGATTGTGAATTTATGTATGTGTGATAATCACGGAAACCAGAAAGAACTACGCAAAAAAAATGTTTTATGAGCATTCAATATGCATTAAAAACTTGAAAATATGCACTATAAACTCAAAAATATGCTTATAAATAAAACACACAGATACAAAGACACATACACAGATACACTGGCATACACTACAAACTTATAACAGCCTTTTTTTAGTCGGGGGTTAAAAAATGTAACTTTTTAATGTTTCCTTTTTTTATATAATAATAATTTGGGTTGAAGATAATATGCCCTAAAAGCGTCAAATATGCTCTAAAACTTCGAAAAAAATGCTAAAAATATGCGTGTAAGACTGAAATATGCAAAAACATGCTTTAAAGGATAAAATATGCAAAAATATGCATTAACAAATCGATTAAAAAAATCATAAAAAGTTCTGAAACGGATAAATATCTTATCGTTGCATTAATATGTCACCGTATATTTGCGGTTTCCCTGGTCATAATTATAGAAGACTGTAGATACTTATGTTTATAATTACACTGTTCAACAGTGAAAAATCCGCACGGTCCTGACGGTATAAGTTCGCTAGTACTTTTTTTATGGGCCTCCAAAGATTTCGAAAATCAGTACACCCTCAAAAAATGGTGTCATCAATTTTTGGCCAACAGCTTATTCAGACTTAGTGATAGCGCTTAGCTATATGTATATAGCAATAATGTAGCTAAAAGACTACCGATCAAACCTTGCTAACATCTTGTGTGATTTTCATGTTGGCGAGTTCCCCTATACAATTTGACATAAAAAATCGATGCATAATGCAATTTTAACACACGATTACATCCTAGCATGATTTTTAATGTCATATTGTAGGGAAAAACACGTTAAGACTATGTTCAATTTTGGCACTTATGCTAACTTCATGCCAGTTTTTGATTTGATACATAAGGCCGTAGATATGAAGAATAAAGCTTAGATAAAACAATCTAGGGCAAGTACATTTCATTCATTAAGTATCTTTAAAATCACTCGAGATTTATATAGCTGACGAAATTGGTCTTTAAGCTTTAACATTCTGACCCACGATGTCGAAAGAGAGCGCGTTTTTTCGATCTTTAATATTGAAGATAAGGAAAAAATATTAAAATCATCATATTGTTATGGTGAGTATACAGAAAAAAAAATGATTTGTAAATACAATTAATTTTTTTGTTATATCAATTTGTAAATACAATTAACGAAATTGTAAGTTAAAGAAAAATCTGAAAGAGATTTTCAATTAAATATATCAGGCAATACGCGGGCGGATCAATAAGTCTGTGACTTTTTGAATGAAACACAGGTTTTTTTTGCAAAACAAAAATTTATTTTTCAACATAATCTCCTTTTAACTCAATACACTTAGTCCAACGTTTCTCCAGTTTTTGTATTCCTTCCAAAAAATAGGATTTTTCGAGGTCCTTAAAATAGGCATTTGTTTGGTCAATAATTTCATCGTTGGAGCTAGGTCTCTTTCTAACGTTTGGAAATAGGTTTTGAAATAGGAAGTAGTCCCTAGGGGCTAAGTCCAAAGAATATTCGTAGCCCAAATCAAAGAGTTTTGGCATTGAGACTGCACACGTGCACTATCTTGATGAAAAAGAACTTTCTTCTTGGCCATATGGGGTAGTTTTCTTTTTAAATCCTCATTAAATCGATTTAATAAGTTGGCATAATATTCGCCGTTTATTGTTTTTCCCTTTTTAAAGGTAAAATATGTGGATTATCCCGCGTGCATCCCAAAAAAATATTGCCATCACCTTATTGGCCGACAAACTCATCTTGGTCTTCTTCGGAGCTGGTTCACCCGGAGAAACCCATTGTTTAGACTGCTGCTTGGTCTCCGGAGTACAGTAATGGATCCATGTTTCATCAGCAGTTACAAAACGCCGCAACAACTCATTCGGATTGCGGTTAAACAACTCCAAACAATCCTTTGAAGTTGTCACACGTTTACGTTTATGGTCAATTGAGAGCAAACGCGGCATCCATCTTGCACTTTCTTTAACTTTTTTAAACTCAGCTGATCATTTGAAATCGAAAGCACACTGCCATATAAAATGCCTATGGCATCAACAATCTCACGCACTTTTACTCTTCGATCGGCCAACATTATATCGTGGATTTTTTCAACATTTTCGGACGTCCAGAACGTTCAGCGTCATTTGTATTTGTGCGACCATAATGAAAGTCAGTAAACCACTTTTTTACCATTGAAATCGATGGTGCAGAGTCCCCATTGTAATTTTCGAGCTTTCCTTGGTATGATTGACGGTTTTTTAATGAGCACACGAAATTCACTACTTTCCATTTTCTTCTCAAAAGGCGAGGTAGTGTGTTATCAAGGGCTGCCAAACACAAATGAAACAGCTTGTTCAAATTTAGACAGGAGTCAACTGACAGTTGCCTCTTTACAGGAGAAGTGTTGCCATTTCAATCAAGAGGCGGGAAACTCAAAAAGACACTGAGTTAATGATCCACCCTCGGGGAACAGTATTGCATTTCATATAACTACGAGAGAAGTTCGAAAGTCACGGACTTACTGATCCGACCTCGTAGTTTGTTGAAATTTATTTATTTTTTCAACATTTATTTTTGTTAGATTTCAAAGTTATTTCAATTAAAGTTCTAGTTATATTAACAATGCGAATTGTTGAATTTCCCTACAAATTTTTATTATCATAATTGTTATATTAACAATGTTTTTTATACACAATCAGAATTCTCGAAACGATTTCTTGCTTGTCTGCGAAAAAACCTTCTGGGCATTGACCCGAACCTGTGTTGAAAGTTTCAGCTCCATAGCTCTTATAGTTCCAGAGATCATGCGTTAGGAACAAACACACACTACGATTTTATATATATAGATTTAAAAGAAAAATAGAACTTACTTGTTCAAATAATTAAATGCCAAATTAAGAGCCAATGGTGCTGAATGGAAAATACGATCATTAAACCACACGGAAAGGGAAAATCCTTCCTTCACTTCTAAAGCAGCAAAATTATTATAGTTCTTCATCGATCTGCTTGCGTAGGAATCGTTTGAATATGCAATATTTTTGTAATAAAATAAGCCATTTTCAATGTTTTCAATATAAGGAATTTCCACTAAAGTATGGTCGAAACTTGTATTTATTTCTTGGCCTGAAAATGATATTCTGTCTGCAGTCAAACGTGCTGGTAGTGCTTTACCTAAAGCCAGTATTAAGCAAAATCCTGCACATATTATACAAATTGGTAGAATTTGCTTAGATTGACACAATAATTTTTTGTACAATAATGCTGGAAATAAATTTCTTTTCAATTGTAATTTCTTGTCGTGTATAAATTGTAATGTTGTCTTAATATCGGGAAGTAGATTTTTTTCTTCTGGTTTCGAAGTCAAACTCATATAGACCTCATTTAAGCTACTGCCTGTCATATAAACATTAGATACGCCGAGTTCAGAGAAATTTCTCTCTATCTCGATTAAAAATCTTTGAAAAAGAGATTTTTTATCAGCAGGTATAAGGTATATAACGCGATCAACAAACTGACTGTGAATCTTTAGGTTTGTTATATATTTCTCTATAAGTTGAGTTATAGGCTCTATGGGTTTCATTGGTTGCAGAAAACACACCTTAAGAAATTATTTGTTAAGTATTAATTCTGTTTAATAAAGTTTTTGCTACTTACTAAATGGAATTGGCCATCAAATTTATTTCTCAAAAAATATGACGTACCCCAAGCCATTAAACATCCATCATTTAAAATTCCAATACGATCACCGATTTCATTCGCTTCGTCTATATCAAGCGTGGTGACAATAATGACGCGATTTCGTTTCTCTTGCTTTAAAATATCCCAGTACTTGCTTTGTTCCTCGCTTCTCATATGAACAGTCGGTTCATCTAACAAAATCACTGAAGTGCTACATGCCAGTGAACAACACAGTGCCAGTATACGTTTTTCGCCAAAACTTAATGTTCCAACAAGTTTTTGGCAATTGACCAAGGATTTCATGACTTTCAGCCATTTTTCCTGCTCGGATTTCAATAGAGTGTCTTCTGTTCGTTTCAATAAAGTGAAATATTTAATTGTGTCTTCTATTGTTAACTGATCAAACAATGAATTATTGGACATAGAAACATCAACATGCTGTCTGTAGTGTGACCAATTCTCACAGATATCTTGACCTTGGAAGGCAATACTCCCACTAAATCTCTGCCAACCTGCTAATGTACTAATGAATTTAGTCTTGCCGCTATTGAGGGTTCCCAGTATTACAGAGATTTCATTTTTGAAAATTCTCATAGAAATATTTCTTAGTTGAGCTTTTGTTTTAGAATGATCGCAATATGAGTAGACATTTTTAAGCTGCAACACTTCACCGTTTAAAAGGCCATATTCGATATGATCTTCATACAAATTGCAACTTAAGTCCATACACTTCTTACATTGTTGATTACCTTTTGTATTGCGATGCTTTTTCATATAACGATCTCGGCATATAAGTTCTATACTTTTCAAAAGGCAGCCATATAATAAGATTATTAAAAATTGTGTCCCCAGTAAAAAGAAAATTTCTTTCAAAGATTTAATATCGTCTTCTTCGAAGTAGTCCATTAGTACATTGGGCAACAAATTGTTAAAAAATATCAAGGAAATTATAAAAATTTTTAATTTCAGTACATCGAAGTTCGTGGTATTCAACGTTTCCGAAAAGACTGCATATGAAGTGATCCATAACGCAGCTCCACACCACACAGCAGTTTTAGCATTTTTTATCAGTGAACTTAGTGCCATGGCATAAAGAATTAATAATATATTGTATTCAATTAAAAATGCAAACAGAATAAACAACTTCCAAGTCGGAAGAGGAGCCCAAACGAACTAAAAATGATAAAAGATAAAAAGTTTAATAGAAATGGAAATGGTAGCAAAAGCCATGTTATGAGGACTTCAATTCCATGATTCATGATCACGGCATGAAGAATAGTGCCACATATGTAGGCAACTACGGTACATATATGTTCATATGTATGTATGTATGTATGTATGAAGCCAAAGACTGATAAAAAGTGTTTGTATGCCATAAAGTAACGAGACTTCATAATTAAAAATACTCTAATCACACGAAGTTTTTTCCTCAAACTACCAAAGAGTACATACAGTAGTAAGTACCCTTGTTGAACCTGAAATCACGGACATGCAACAATTTCAGCATAGTGCGATATTTCTACAAAATGCACTTAATTTCTTATTAAATCATATATAGATATAAGATGTCCAAGAAATCTATTATTCGACATATTGACAAAATTATATTATAAGTGAAATTTATTTTGCAACAAAAAAACCGACTTCAATGCAAAGATCTGATAGAACATCTTCGAAAAAAAATTGGGACCAAACTGGAAGTAAACTCTCTCTCTGAAAAAATTTTTTTCCAAATCTGTTGGTTAAGAAGTAGTACGTGAAATATAAAATTAAATTTTAATGGGAGTGAATCCGCCCATTTTTTTAAATGCAAGATTGTGTGTTTTTCAGAGCAAAGTCTGTGCATAACATAATGTGTGGTTGAAGTCTTCTCACGATTTGTTAAATCAACAATGAAATGCATATAAACAATACTTAATAACCACCGAATAAATTTCATTTATCATATATGTATTGTTTTAAATAATAAAAATAGCCTCAAATATGTTCTAGAGATCGACCGAAGGCGTTTTTTTTGGCCGAAGCCGAAGCCGAACTTCGGCTAAAATCCTAAACTTCGGCCAAAACCGAAGCCGAAGCCGAATGTTTTAAATTTTAAAAATGATACTTGTTTTATATGAATTAAGAAAAAATGTTGCTTTTTTGAGATCACTGAAATAGCTGTAATATCTATTGGATACATAACAAGAAAAATAAAACTATTTTGCAATTTCTAGATTGCTTTTTCATATGATCACTCACAAGAACGTCCAAGTAAAAGAAAATAGAAAGCAACTGGGTTGTATTTCAAAGCAACCCTTTCAAAACGTTAAACACAATAGAAACTGTCGGCGAGCAACGACCAAACATGTTATTTTTCAAGCTTGGAATGAAAAATATTCGGCTTCGGCTAATCGGCCGATTTTTGCCGTAGGCCGAATGTTGGCCGATTAATCGGACGAACTCTAATATGTTCGTATTGTCAAATATATTCACCATTTACTCTTTTGCATACGCTTACGTATGAGTAATATATTATTCTTCATAAGTATTACTCATACGTAACGTGACAAAGGGGGCTACCACGTATTTCGATTCGAAAGAAATAACTTACGAATTCGAACGAATTGTACTATGTATTACGATTTTCCTACTACTTGTTTCGAATTTATGAACGGTTTTTATACTCTATCAAAAACTAAAAATCCCTGTCGAAACAAAAAGCGTTAGGAAATGGTTCGAAAGACATTTTCTTAGTGACAACTTGAGAGAAAAATAGATAATGTAATTATTTAAATGTTTTAATATAAATAAAAGTGTGTTATAAACAAATTATACTTAATGTTTGATCTGCTTAAAAATAGTGCTCATTTATGTTGTTATAAATGTTTTAATATTTGTAATTTTAAAACATTCAAGGAATTCACCACAAAAAAATATCATACGCAAATAAAAGCAATATGAAGAAGTGGTAAACTATATTTATATGCATTAGACTTGGGTCGAACTCGTTCACTAGTTCATTTTTGCCACAAACCAGTGATCAAACCCATGTAATTTAAATGGGTTTGATCATTGGTTTGTGGCAAAAATGAACTAGTGAACGAGTTCGACCCAAGTCTAATATGCATCCATACCTCGCAAAAGGGCATATAAATGTTCCAGATGCTAAAAACAAATCGCATAATAATCATCCTAGTGCAACCACAGTAAACACAATCCATTATAAAAATTACAACATGCATTTAATTTTTCATTCAAAATACATATAATATTAAATTTTTTTCCCAAGGCAAAGATTGTTTTGTTATGGGATACTTTTTTCCATTTTGGTACTTTAGCAGCAATGCCACCAACTTTTCATATAATATCCCATTTGTTTCTAAATACAACTCTGTAATCGTTTCGAACGAGTTACGTATTGCGCTGTAGCATTCGATTCCGAAATTTTTTTCGAAAAATTTTACTTTTCGAAGCGAAATACATTATTTTTTCTAAAAGCGGGACGGTCGATCAAAAACTGGAATTTTGAAGAAAATACGGCCAAAAAGCGGGATTTAAAAATGAACATATTTTTGAAAGCGGGATGTGTAATGTGCACATACACAGTTTCGTATGTACTTAGGAAACACAGTTTTCAACTCAAAAGAAAAACTTAAAAAAAGACTTGGCTGAGATAGTTAGCACGTTGACTACAAAATCGAAGGTTCTGTAGTAGATCCCGGTGTCGGACAAAGCCATTGTATAAGTTCTTGTAGGAAAAGTTCAAGTGATGAAGGCATAGTCACACTGGTCATTGAACTATACCGACTTCAGTAGATGCTAATCCTAATGTAACATCAGAGCGCCCTCCTTCGTCGGTAATGTGTAGCAGAATCATCGGCGAAGTAAACCAACCAATAAAATGGCTACTAAACACAGCTTAGAAAAACTTAGGTCCCTATTATGATTTACAACTAGTTTCCAAATTTTTATTATGCATTACAACTTTTTTCACTATGAGACAACTACTTTTTATCAGTTGCATTTTGGTTTTTATTTCGACTATTGTATTAGTTTTGCTTCATTATTCCAGACGCCAACCAATCCCATTTCTCAACTAATATTGTTGCCATGTTCATAAAATATAGAACCTCAACAAATAACAAAAATGAAAAATTTTAAAAACCCCCGATAAACTGCTGAACCGATTTTCTTCAAACATAGTTAAGACGCTTTCCGATCAAGTCACCTTTCAAACAGAAAAAACTAAATCAAAATCGGTCTAGCTTTTTGGTCTGTACTTGGACAGATACACAGATACACAGACACACTAAAAACTTATAACACCCCTTTTTTTTGTCGGGGGTTAAAAATAGTATGGATAGAACTAAAAATATTTAAAATGTTTTGTGATGGCTATTATGGTTTCAGAAAACATAGCATAGATAAGAACCTTTTCTTTTGGAGCATTTAAAGTTAAGTTGTTCCAATTTCAATTCAACTCGGTTGAGTTGTAAGCCGTACAATTAATACGCCCTATTGACAACAGAGGCGCTACAACTCTGCATTATTGCAAAAACGTGCAAAAAGCAGAGTTGTAAAAGAATGAAGGTTTGCTCTATCTCGTCCTTCACCACATACCTGTCTTTTCTATACTATCCCTTTACCAAAGAAGATAACATATAGCATTCATTTTCTGAGTGTTATTTCTCTTAAAAAAAATAAAATAAAAAATTAAAATCAAATGTCGTTCATTGATAATCGCATCAATTAAGAACAGCTGCACGGATTTCACTATTTTTTTTAATTTTTGTCATAACCTGGCTTAGGTGTTTATGGGAAGAAAAAGTTACCACGCCCACTTTTTTTTAATTTATCTTAAATCTGAGAACGGCTGAACCTATTTGTCTATTTTTGATGTGTAAACATCTATACGCTAGGGGGTAAAAATCTTTTTCACAATACAATCACAAATTTTGAGTAAGATGTGCGATGTAATCGTTAACCAATCGTAAAGCATTATCAAATCGGTGTGAGCTATGTATGAGTGTATTAGTGTAATCATAAGGACAACAAGAAGTACAGACACGGTTGCCAGATTTGACGATTTATCGTCATTTTGAAAATTTTGGGTGCCAAAAATAGCATTTTGACGACTGGACGATTTTCGCCTCCAATTTGACAGTTTTAAATAATTATAAATTAACACATATTTTCAGAACTATAAAACAATTTTGGACTTGACCAAGAGCTTGACAGCTTTTGCTGGAAAATGCAATTAAAATAAAGAGTAAAAGGTAATAAATCTTAATTTTTGTATTAATAATTTTGGAATGAAATGGTTTTTGATAAATTATGTTTACATAATGCTAAAGTTAATCAGATTTAAAAATGTGTGATAAGATTTTAAAAAGATTTGACTTCGAAGATGACTTGAAAGCATTAAGCTTAATTGATCCCTACAATAAATTCTAATGAGCATGAATCTGCCCAATTTTTAAGACTCGAGATTGTGTAATTACGAGAGCACAAGGTGTATACCAAGTTTGGTAACAATCGTATAAATAAAAGTACAGTGGTTCCGCCCACTTTTTGGCAATGTGGCCAAAATTTATGCTATTCTCTCTATCTGACAAGGAAAATAATTTTTAAAATCGGTCTAAAAATTATAGAGTTATGAAGTAACACACAGTACACTTTTTGTTATCCCAAGCGATTTGAGATGGGTCTAACTTATATGAATGTGAGACGAGAGAGTGAGAAGAGCCTTATGTTTCGAAAAGCCGGCTAATAGTCATTTTATTGTACTCAATGATTTTCTGACAGCAAAATGACTCACCATTATGGATATGAGTACCAAAAAGTCCAGCAATATAAAGTGAAATAATGAAGCAATCAAATGAGCAAATCCTTGTTGATTATATGAAAAACCGTAAATCCAATGATGTGCAAATACATTTTCTTCATGTTCTCGTGACAATTTCTGGAAAAATAATATGTAAATGCTTCTGTTATTGAGTCTTTAAATTTTACTCTAATAGTTACATCTGCTTACCCATATTAAATTTATAAATGGTACTAAATATATGAAATAATATAAAGACCATTTCAAAAATCTCCCAGACGTAGCAGATCTTTTGGCATATTCATTAACACAGCCTACTTCAGGTTCATAACTATGAAACATAGAAGAAATTCGTGTAGGAATTTCATATCCCGTAGACAATTGAATATTTTCCACCTCGATTTGACTTTCTACAATGGTGAACAGAAGAGGAAGAAATCCTTCCCGGATATAGAAATTCACTTCATCTACATTATGATCGACTCTGCATCTTGTTAACCAAAAATCTTCCAATTTAAAAATTCTGTTGGTTCCCGTGCGGAAATAGTTTGGAAATCTTAAAATAATATTATAGTCTTGCAAAACAACCCCAGCTAATGTTGAAGAGGCATCAAAATATTCGATCATGCCCTTTTCAGTTTCAAAGCCAACCGATTCCAATAATTTTAATTTCGCAGCAGTATTTTTAAATATAATTTGAGCGTAGTCATTGTTGGGAGTGAAGTACAATTTATAAGGAATAGTTGATTCTTTTATTGACATTAGATCGCTAAAAAATATTAAGAATTAAATTACATATGCTACACTTTGTTTTTCTGGAAATACCTGAACTGGGACAAGTCATTTAATTTTATATCTCTTTGAAAATTTGGTTTCTTTGCAGCACTGGTGTTATGGTATTTTATTTGTAACACGATGAAAAATATTGCTAAAATTGTTAGAATTTCTATAGAGGCTGCAACGTAGGATCTAAATTCCACTATGATATTCTTTTTCAGAACCATTCGAAAATTTTTCGTTGCCATTATTGAGAACTATTTTGTAGAAACTTTTTAATTTCATTTGACGTTCTTATATGTATATACATACGTACATATTGTCATACTTTATTAACATATCGCACCCTAAATACAAAAGGGGCACAACTCAAAAAATTTCAGATGCTGAGTAGTTGCAAACAACTGTTGATACTGTACAAATGACGCAAGTATGTCACATAAAAACAACCATAATGGTATTTTATATTCTTCAAGAAGACTGTATTGCAAAAGAAATTGTTGGGGTCGTTATAAATTTCTTCAATTACCTGTTTTATAAAAAAGCAAAAGCACTTTTATAATTTTGAGTTGTGCCCCTTTTGTATTTAGGGTGCGATATGTTTTTAACATTTGAACTTTATTTATCTATTTCCTGTTTCCTGAAGAAACAGAACAGATCTTGCTTGTCGTTTTTTAGAACTTATTATTTTTAATTTTCTTTTTTATATGTATGTATTACATACATATTCACAAACATTGTCAAATAATTTTGGCGCCATATTTTTCTTGTGCATCCGTTGAATAGAACTCAAGGTAATATCAGGATTACAAAAACAATGAAAAAATACAACAATGAAAAAAACAAAATGGGTTGTAGTTCATCCAAAACTTCAAAAATATAATTTGTTTAACATAATCATAATAAAAATTATTCACATAAATTTGAAAATATTTCTCCACGGTAGCTACCACGAACAAAATTTGCAACGTTTAGCACTTTTCACAATTTTTTAATAGTTTTTTCATATTTTTAGATTTGTTTTCACAGAATTTTTTAATAAAATATTTTTCATATTGAAATTTTTTTACATTTTCTTTTAATTTCTCTTTCGTAAAAAATTTTTGAAGTTTCGGATGAACTTTAATTTGAAAAATTAATAGCTCAGCTGCATTTCCGCTACTACCTGGTGAATGTGCCTTGATAGAACTGTTACCACATGGGAGAAATACTAGATGAAAATTTATGTTGCCATATTGAAGCCATAAAAAGCAGCAGGGGCCTAATTCCCGCATTCGATGACGAGTGAGTTATTACTCGCACGTGCGTGTTTTTTAACTTTTATGATTTTCTCATTTGATTTCGAATAACACATATCGAAATTTCTAATGACAGCATTCGATAACGGGCAGAAATTCGAATGTAACCATTCGTGTTTTTACTCGCAAGCAAAAAGGCATTCGAAATAACGTTTAACATAGAAAAAGCGAAGGAAAAGAAAATCTTAGTTCAATATTTTACTTATTTATTTATATCAGTATGTGCAACAATTTTATATTGAATTTAACAGTGACAGTCAATTGACTAGTCATTTGGCCGGTAGTGATGATGAATACATTTATCAACTATGTATATTAGAGTGGAACATAAACATCGTGTAAAATTCGTTCAGTATGTGAAATTAAAATTTATAGAAGTGTTGAAAAAGTTAAGTAACAACAATAGTGAATAAAAGAAATTTCCAAAGTTTAATTTAATATATGCAGGTCTCGATTTTATTAAACTTATAGTTGTTTAATATTCTGTTGAATTTTAAATTTTTTATTTTTTATAATGTTATCTATTTTGTTTGATACTAAATATTTTTAAATTTATTTTTTTATAGATTTTAATATTGTTACAAATTATTTATTAAATAATATTGCTATTTTTTTATTTTATTACATACATATTACACTTTAGTGATAATTAATGTAGATCTTTGTAGTAGTATAAGTGAAACCGATTATGGCCATGAGGCTAGGTTTTCTATTTTGGATGAATAAATGAATGAATAACCTCTTAGCACATGCTGTCAAATTGAATTATATTAATTTTTTTAAAGAAGTAAGAAAAAATGCTTTAAATAAATAAAATAAGTATAATTTCAATTCAAAATTAACATAAGATCTAATAAAGGATAATTTTGGCATGTACATATATGCATAAAAAACAAATATATTTGGATTTACGTGTTCGCCACCTCTAGATACATTGTTGAACACAAGCAATTTTACGCATCATTCTGCCGTTTCATTAGTTACATTTTTCCAGCTAATGCTTAGACTAGTTATAGTTGACCAGTTTCTGTGTAAACATTGACTACTTATACTTGACCAATTTTCATATAATCAGTGATTGTCAAAAAGCAGTAGAGTAAGGAGTTCAGATATATGTGTTTTAGTTAAGTGAAATTAATTAGAGATACAAAATCACACGTACAGAAATGTTTTGGTAAATTTTTCACTAAGCCCCTAATATACTAACTGGGGACAAGCCCGCTACTAGTCAAATGGCTAGCCAATTGCCTAGTAGTCTTCCTGTAGAGTATTAAATTCTGTGGCAAGAAGGAAAAAGTGCTTAAGTCGAGTTAAGCTAGTTTTCAGTTAATGGTACCTCTGTAATCTGCATATTCGAAAGTACCCCTGGTCAAAATCTTAATTAATTTGTCTGATTTTTCAGGAAGTTATAGCAAAATTACTTGCGACTTATATTTTTTAGACTTCTAATCTCATTTGGAATAATAGCTTAATTAAGGTTATAATTGGGTATATTTTAACTTAAATGTATTATTTACAGTGTGTAGAACGATGTTTGCTGAAAAAAATAAAGGTTAACAGAGAATTTCCGAAATTAACTGTAAAAGAAATAAATTTCTGAAAATCGACTAGAACGCTTAAAAGATCTTTCCTGCAAAACAGTAAAATATGACTTAAGCACTTTTTCCTTATTGCCACAGAATTAGTAAAAACCTTTTTTTCTTTACAAAAAAAAAACACTACAGTGTACAACACTCACACAGCTGTTTTGCTGAATATCTCATTATTTCTATTCTAACCCTAAACTATTTTTGCAGAAATTAAATGTACATCCGATTTTAGACAGAAATAATAATACTTTAGCTGGTTACTAAATCCAGACCTATTGCGTAAATAGGTGAGATTACAAAAAATTATTTAATTTTTTTATACAAATTCAACATTTTAGATAAAAACGTCGATACCAAATGGCCACAGCAACGAAGGCGAGTAAAAGTATTTGCAGACTATTTGTGGGTAACTTGCCTTGGACAGTTAGTCATCAACAGTTAAAAGCATATTTTAAAGATTTTGGACGGGTGATCAATGCAAATGTAATATTTGACAAAAATACTGGTTTGTCACGCGGTTATGGTTTTGTAACACTCACCAGCTTGAGAGCAGTAGAAAAGATTGAAAACGAACAAAAACATCTTTTGGAAGGCAGTTATTTAAATATACAAAAGACCTCATAAGTAAACTACCATCACACTTTTCCAGCATTTAATTAAATAAGCCATCATAAATTAAAAAAAGAAAAATAAATAAGAACAAAAGAAAAAAATGGATCATACAGAAAATCAAAGTGACAGCGATTGGGAGTTTGAAGACAACAATGAAAATGATGAATTATTTACAAAAGCTACTCAGCAAGTTCAAAGAACACATGACAAAATCTTGCCCAACGACCTGCTAGAATTATATGGCCTATATAAACAAGCCACAGTGGGTAGATGTAAGACTATCAAACCAGGAATGTTTAGTATGCAAGCTAGAGCAAAATGGTGCGCTTGGAATGATTTGTTAGATATGCCCAGTGATAGAGCCAAGGAGTTATATATAGAAAAAGTTAAACAATTAGATCCGAAATGGTACGAAAATTTACAAAATGGATCTAAATCTGCTTCAGGTGGAACTGGTTGGGTGGTTCATTCTATAGAACTACCGCCAGATGACCATAACACAAAACCAGAACATGAAAAAAATATTTTCGATATTATTAAGGACAAAAATATTAATCGTTTAAAGGAGACTATAAATAATAGAGACTTTCAGTTATTAGATGAAAATGGCATGGGTCTTATACATTGGGCAACTGACGCTAATGATATAAATATTTTAGAATTCCTTTTATCATCTGGCTGCCCAGTCGATTTAAGGGATGCAGAACAACAAACCGCTTTGCACTATGCCTCGTCATGTGGTCATTTAGAGTGTGTTAAATTATTGTTGCAGTTCAATGCTGATAAAATGATTCAAGATACAGATGGGCAAACGTGCATTGATGTAGCTGATGATCCCCAAATACGTTCGTTGTTAGAATCTTAATTAATTCAAGAACATATGAACTTAGTATTTGAAACACTTAAGTTGCTGATTTTTTAAATAAACATGCAGTTGAAAAGTTTTTGTCGCGAGTTTTTTATTAATACATACATGATACTATAAACCGCGGTAAAAAATTAGGTTTTAACGACGGATTCCGCCAGAGGAGATTGATTGTTGTAATCGATCAGCATTCCCTACTGTTTAGATATAATATATACTTATCACTTTAAGTAAAATTTTGCGAGGAACATTTTAGAGGGTTAAATCATATTTATAAAAGTATACCTAAAGGGATTGTAGGCAATTAAAGCAAACACCATCTTCTTGGTCAAAAAAAGTTCATCTCAATACATAAAATACGATATGACGAATTATTCTTCATTATTTATTTATTTTTTAAAAAATAATTTACTTTGTATAGTATGGTGTTGCACGAATATGGTCGGAGTAACTAGACCATATGCCCAAGATGTTATTAACAGTATTTTCAAAAAAGTTCCGTTACTGACTGTACGACCTATGCCTTCACATAGGAAGTAGCAACGTGGTTGTTAAAGAAATTCCACAAAAAAAACGCAAGATTATACAGTTGTCCGTGGCAGATCAGTCGCCCAGTGCGAGCGAGACGAAAAACTCTCGAAGGCCTAACAACAAACATGAGCCTGACCGCACTTAAGAAATAATTACGATGACGCGAAATGATGTTCTTCGACCCATAGCTGCTTAACGACTGATATTCTTCATAATTAATTCCAAAAGCGCATTTCTTGAGATGTGACTATGTTGATGTAAAGAAGCGATATTAACTGGATTTTTACGGCTCATGCATAGTCGCGAGTTATTTTTTTCAATCTAGTGAACTTGCTGGAATGATGGCAGAATCAATTTCAACATAAGTGGCTTGAGATTTTCCTTAAGGCATGCAAGTTCGCGAAAAATTAATGCCCTTATGCAAAAACGATTGTTAAAGTTAAAGCATGCTTTAAAACCGGTTTTGCCATACAAAATTCATTTGTTAAACCAACTTTAAGTGTAAAAATCGTTTTTGCATAAGGGGGTACGTCGAAAGAAATTTTATTTACGAAGAAATTTTGATACCTTTGCCCGCCAATGTGATATAAGGATAAAATTACTTACAAGCATTTGTGTTCATGCTTGACTCGTATTCAATTTTTTTTTGGCACTTGCTGTAACTTTTACAGACTTGGCAGCACTAACTTTTTAATTCTCCATTTCCTACCGTTCTATACTAGAAAGCATGGAATTACATAGATAAAATAACAATTCAACAATAATTGCAGCGTTACATAGAACCTGTACAATATGCCTCCTGGTGGTCCAATTACCTCTGATAGTGATATTGAAAGTGTCCTGTCACTACAAAATGCAAATCTCAAAGTTCGTCGCAATAGCACAGGGCCAAAGTACTATTGCAGTATTGAAGGATGTGGTCAAAGCTTCAAACGTTTGGATCATTTGGATAGACACGAATACAAACACACGGGGATTGTAAGTATTTTTAATCTAAATAATATGATATAT
This sequence comes from Tachina lurida, assembly GCA_944452675.1. Lineage (NCBI taxonomy): Eukaryota > Metazoa > Arthropoda > Insecta > Diptera > Tachinidae > Tachina > Tachina lurida. The sequence goes on from OX101755.1 coordinate 89,577,727, forward strand.
TAATAAAAATTAATATTCTTTAAATTTAAAAGAAAAAACACGCTTGCCATTATGATGACTGTTCCAAAACTTACTCTATATTAACGCATTTAAAAAGGCACATACGTTCTACTCATGAAAAGAAGGAAATGGAACCGATAAAAAATGTCCCCTGCGAGGTAGACACGTGCAATAAACTTTTCGCAAGTGTAAGCAATATGCAACGTCACATACGAGAGGTGCATGAGAATCCCAAGGTGTATAAATGTCAGTTTTGTGACGAGAAATTTACGCAGAAACTGAAAATGCGCAGGCATGAGATTGCAAAACATACAGGAATTTATCCGCACAACTGTGAAAAGTGTTCCAAGGGATTTCATCAAAAATGGCAATGGGAAAAACACGAGGAAACATGCAAAGTATATCCATGTCCAACTTGCAATAAAACGTTTGAAAAGTGGACATTATTTTTGAAGCATTGCAAAGAGAGCCAACATTCGCGCAAATACTATAAATGTGAGTATTGTGAAAGAGCTTACATTAAACCTGTTGAACTCCAAAATCATGTGGCGGTGAAGCATTTGGAAGATAAAAATAGCACAACCGGATCATTTAAATGCCATTTTGAAGGCTGCGAAAGATCATATGCCTACGAAAGAAATTTACGCCAACACATTACGGTCTCCCACGAAGGAAGGACATTTAAATGCACCTTGCAAGATTGTGATAAAGAATTTAGCTCTGCGCAAAACATGCAGAAACATTTAAATAGGGATCATTTAAAAAAAAGATCTAAACAAGAGCCCTCTACGTACAAGCCTTTACTTAAACGTAAAATACGCAAAGACGCTGGAAAGCCAAAAATTTCCCATTTAGCGCAGCTTTCAGGTATAGCAGTCGATAGGGAGTTGAATAAAAAATTAAAGTGTCGAGACGAAGGCGCAATGGAGGAAGTTGCAATACATTTATCCCAAAAAATGGATATGAATTCAAATTCCGATACAGATTTCGAAAAAGAAGACAAAAAATGTGAGGACGTGGAAATTGAAAAGGAAATTGTTGAAGTGAGCGGAAAAGGTGAAGATTTAGAGATGGATGATAAAATTGTTGATGCCAACTTAAAAGATGATTTTAAAAATCTTACTGAAAAAAGTATAATATAAAAGAATTTTTAACTATATATGTATGTCCATAAAAAATTTTGCAAAAATTCACTATATGTATATCTATAAACCCAAATATGTAATGTAATGTAAATGAATAATAATCCTCATGTGCATACTATTTCTATAAAATAAATTGGTTACTACTGTTACACAAGACAACAAATTTTACTTTGTAATTTTTCCTTAGGTTAGGTTAGTATAGCAGGCTGCTGGAAAGAGTCCAGCTCACTTATTTTTAATAATTTTTCCTTACATGTTGTAATAGTCCTAGCTTTAAACATATGAAACCTTAATTTTATAGTTTATACGAGTAGGTATAACAATGAACAAAAACCTGCAGCTCAAAGGATACTCATTATCGTGTTTTTCTATTGAGAAAAATTAGATGAAAATGTAAAACAAGTTTAAGCTAAATTGAGATAGAGGTTTTCTGGGTGCCTGCTCTGTAATTCTAAGCGAAAGAACCTGCTTTCGTTTCGAATTACAGAGTAGACCCCCTGGCAATTATAATACGATAAGTAGAGATTGATCTAATCAAATGGTCTCCTAAGTAGTTTTTCATTAAATTAACTTAATTTTTATTATATAAAATTGTCTTTCAGAGTATGATTGCAACAGTCGTGGTTGCATATTTCCAAAATTTAAAATTAATTATCTTAATTTACACTAGCCCTGTAATTTTCTTTACCTGTGAGAATTTTATCAGGCATGTTCTGAAAATCACATTTTTCAAATCACTAGTGATTTTAAAAGTAATAATGGTTATGCAGATATTTGTTCGCTCTTTTTTTAATTTTTCTTGTATAGAGCATCAAATATCATTTCTGAAAGAAATTTATCGTATATGATTTCAAAAACGTCTACAGGACCATTATTACTTTTAAAATCACTAAAGCGCATAACGGCCTATCTAACAAAATAAAAAATTAAACCAACTTTTTTAAAAATTCCGAGGATTTCATCAATATAATCGCTACAAAAAAATATGAAATCTGCTCGAATAAGAATAGCGATTTTAGTTAGTTTTTACGTTCCGAAAATTGGCATTAAATGCCTCAATATTCTCCATTTTAACATGTTTTTTCCTTCTGTAAAATCTAAAATAGTTAAAAAGAATTGGTATTACAACGGTGGGTAAATAAGCCGGATAGGTATTTTAAGTTTACTGGACAGCGTCTTTAAAAAAAATATTACACAAGATTAGATTTTGCAAACAAAAATATAAATATTAAACACCAAAACCTTTACCGTATACTAAGCAAATAGAGTTTTTAACTTGAAGGCAAGAGTACTAGCGCTATTTTTCTCGATATTTAAAAGGCACTATCTTACACATTGGAATACTATTTCAGCAAGTGATTTGATACAGAAATTCATTTCTATAATTTTTAAAACATACTTTATTAAAAAAAAAAATCTAAGTGATTTATAGGGAATTGATAACCTTGCGCATTCGCATTTGTTTTAACCATGTCTCAAATTGTTCTGACGGTGTTTGGGGATTATTTAAATAGTAATTCTTTGGAGGTTCACCTTCTTCTAAACGCACAAAGTAATGACAGTGTTTATATTCTACAACACCAAAACGTCCACGCGCATGGCGTCTAAATCCTTTGAAAACTCGTCCTTTGCCTACAAAAGATTCAGCTGCAAAAGAAATGTTAAATAAATAAAGTTACTTAAAGGAAAAAGATATAAGTACATACCAATCCAAAGATTGCTTTTATATTCCACATTATGACTTTTTTGTGCCATTTCAATAGCTTCCTGTATGACTTCTTTAACATCAACTGCACCTTTCTTTAGAACAAAACTTAGCTGCTTTAAGGCCTCGTCAACAGACATGCCTCTGACAAAGCAAGCTATATACCACATTTTATCGGGACTATATTTAATATTGGTTCGCATATGGCAGACGTACTGAAAGAGCGGTAATTCATGGGCTAAGAATTTTTATTATACTTTAAAGTTTTAAGCCAGGGTATGGATTAATGGATGAACAATTGGAATAATATGTACAGATTGGAAATAAACTTTTTTTCACATTTAATAACAAAAATTAATATCCAGAATGAATGCAGCTGTCAACAGCTGCCGGTAAAATGTTAGAAACTGACTTACCGCTTTTCTTGGCTCCTCTTCAGGTTTTTGTGGTGGATGTACAATTTCATTATATTTCAACCATTTCTGTGGTCCTGTATTGTTTTTGTTATAACGAGACATAGCACTGGAACTTGTATTGAAATTGGCCGCTACTAAAGGTGCTCCGATATTTACAAATTTGTGAGAGTTTAACAAATTCATTTGTTTTAAAGGCAGACAAGATAGTTGCCTTCGTAAGTTATTCATTTTGTATTGATTTAATAAGATTTTAATTTAAAATGTAAACTTGTTAAGAAATATTTACAAAATATCGGAACTGCGTAACCAAAGAGCACGAAGCCGATGTCCAATGGTGATCGGCGTCGGCTAATAGCCGGCTGTGAGCCGAAAAATTTTCGACGCCGGCAGCTAACACAATAATTTTGTTTTGTTGCTTATACCCCTTTTAAACACGGAAAGTTTACTTTGCAAAGTCTTAATTCAGCTGTGTGAAAGTCAGAGGGAGAAATACTATTTCTTTCTGTCTGTCTCCCAGCTGAATTAAGACTTTGCAAAGTAAACTTTCCGTGTCTAAAAAGAGTATTACATGCAAGGATTATGGATAACGCACCTTATTAACACAAAAGTCTGAATCTGAACTGGATTCAGAATTAACTTTTTCGGCATTATTTGAAGAAAAAAATTAATGCGGGTTGAAACATTATGCCAAACGTTTCACAGATGGCAAGAAAATGATGCCCGATACATTTCATACATGAGTGGTTGGCTGAGCCGTGCCCCGATCACAGTCGCATGCATCGGCGGCGGCGCAATTTCGAGACAAAAATCGGCGGCGGCTGTTAAGTGGCCGAACAGCTTCATGCTCTGTGCATAATACGAAACAGCTGACTGCCATATGGCACCCATAACTCTATGTGCTTGGCAGCACTACTGGTTCTTCCAGTTAAAAGTATATATTACGACTGCATTTACACAACAGTACATTTCTCGATGTCGATAGTTTCTAACAGTTCACCACATTCATTGATTATAACAAACAGTCAGAACTAATTGTATTATTTTATTAAAAAAAAACACAAAATATTTATTTATTTATTTATTTATTTCAACAATACTATACAAAGTAAAATTTGCATAGTATGGTTTTGCACGAATATGGGCGGAGTAACTAGACCATATGCCCAAGATGTTATTAACAGTATTTTAAAAAAAATTCCGTGACTGACTGTACGACCTATGCCTTCACATAGGAAGTAGCAACGTGGTTGTTAAAGAAATTCCACAAAAAACCGCAAGATTATACGGTTATCCGCGGCAGATCAGTCAACCAGCGCGAGCGAGACGAAAAACTCTGGAAGGCCAAACAACACACAAGCCTGACCTCACTTAAGAAATAATTACGATGACGCGAGAAATGTTCCCCAACACAGAGCTGCTTAACGACTGAACACAAAATATATGAATTTTTAGTTAAAAACCATTTTAGTCATCGTGACCGTTTGACCGACTAAAGTGGCAAATTGCCACTTTTTCGATATATCGATTCCACTTTTCCACTTTTTTGACTTCTTAGCCACTTTTTTTCTACTTTTTTTAGGGTGAGTTATTTAAAAATACATTAATAATAAAAAGTTAAGTGTAGTTTTCTCGTTTTTTTTTTTAATTTTGTCCCTTTTTTTTTATAAATCCCCTATTTGGTGCCACTTTTTGAAAAATGTCATCGGTCACCCTGATTTTAGTAGCATTATTTAAGAAATTTTTTGCTCTTAAGCTCTCGACTAAAATTCATTTTCTTTGGCAACGAATATTTATTTCCTTCTCTTTGACACGCCCTAAACCAAACAGACATATGTAAGTTTTCTATTTATATGCAGATATGTGAAAGAAATCGATTTCGAAAAAGAATTAATTTTAAAAGCTGTGTTTTAACCGACTTTAGAAAAAAAGAAGGTTGTATGTTCGTCGGTTTAGTAACATTTCTCTATTAAAAAGTATTTTATCACATACATACATACATACATATGTATCTTCCATATACATATACATAAATTCCTTGTGTGTGTTTGTTAGTGACGTATGATCTGTGCAACTACAAAAGCTGTGGAGTTCAAGTTTTCATCACAGATTCGGGTCAATACCCAGATGTTTTTTGTTTTTGACCCAAAATTTACCACTGTGTGGAGCAATTTGTAGTTTACAAAAAATTTAAGGTAAAACGTTTGCCCGGCTCATCTATGGCAACGTAATAAATTATATATATAATTAATATATATCGATGGCGTAATATAAAAAGGGCGTAACTCAATTTTTTTTTGAAATCGCGTTTTTAACGTTTTCTGGAGGACAACATATAATTGCATTCTCCTTGAAGTTTTTAGTGCGTTACAGTTAAAAATCTAGGACTTATGGCCACTTAAAAAATCATTTCTGTGTGTACATATATAAATGCTTTAATTTTTCTTCAGTTTTTTACTACTCCTATAATATATAAAAATTTCGAGTTCCGCCTTTCTTATATTAAGGCATCGATATGCATGTATGTATCAGAGAAGCGCAATGAGTCATGTTTTCGCTATTCATACTGACTCATAAAATTTTAAATGTAAGTGAGTAGACATCATTTAAAATCAACTACTCTGATTTACTCATACTCAATATGACATTGATTTATAAGTATAGGTTGAAATAAATATGAAAGCGGCGTCAACATTAAAGTCATCCACACTCACACTCATAAACTACCTCAGCTTGATTTATAATTTCAGGAAAATACTTATACTGCTCATTTTGATTCACACGTTGCAACTTTTGTTGCTCAACTCGTAATTCAGCTGCAAGAAAAAAGAGATACTTGTATTTCCGTCTCTGTCTTTCTTATAGCTGAATTACGAGTTGAGCAACAAAAGTTGAAACGTGTGAACCGGGACTTAGTTTATTTGAAGTTTTAGTCATTAAAACAAAAAAAGCAAGAGAGAAACACATACTAATAATGAGAACTTTAATGTTCGCATGCGAAGTTAGCATTGTGAATCATACTTACTTTGCATCGTCCATAGACATTGAGTTACGGAGAGTCCAAATCAACAACGTCATAAATATTGCTAAGTATGAGTTCGATGCGCACTTCAAACTTTCGAGTGAGTATGACTCATACACAACATTGGAATAAGTATGAGTGCGCATAAGTACAAGAAATTATAAATCATGATTCAACTCTACTCACTTTTTCACGACTCATTTCTGTTCTCTGGTATGTATTAATTTATTATTATTTTTTTTAAGAACAAGGACTTCTTTGGTTAAACGTCGTTTTTTATTGTAAAATGAGGATTTTTTTAAACCCATTAAAATATTTTTACTCACATACATATGTATATCATTCGACACATTTTGACATGTAATTAAAGTCAAATCAGGAAGCAAATTGCGACACCCGTTATCGAACGAAATTACGAAATATATCAATTGAGTTTATATGGAAATATTTTTAAATTTCGAATCGTATGGAATGCCGTAATTTGCCCCCAGCTTTTTCCATCGTGAATTTGTTTAAGTCTCTGCGAAAATTTAGTTTTTACTTAATTATACATAAATATTTTTTACATCATAAATTAATAAGAATGTAGAAAGTCTGCCAAAGATTGCAAAACAAATTTAATAAAAAACATTACATTTAGTTTATAAAGTAAATGTAGTATATTTTCCAGCAAAAAGCGCTAGATTGCAAAAACGAGAATTATGGAATATTATATTCGTAACTATGACATCTCTGTAATAACACATCCTTTTGTCTTTCATTGACTATTTATTTACCGTTATCCCTTTTGGCAACATACAACTTACAAAAAAAGAAACAACAAACGTCATTTTATTTTAACGTTTTCCTTTCTTCTGCTAGTCTTTGCTGATTAAAGCATAAAGAAACACTGTGAAGAAGTTTTTTGTTTAGGGTAATAAATCGAGTATTTTTCTCAAAAAAAAAAAAGGAAAACATTTTACATAAATAAATTAATCAAAGAATATAATTACAGATCAATAACATGAAACTAATAATAATTCACAACTAAACTAACAAGTATATCTATGTATATAGATATATATTTTACACTTAAATACACGCACTTAAAAGTTTATATAATCCGTAAACTAAAAGTAAAAAAAATAAAGAAAAAATGTCCCGAACGTGGGCGTGCTGATAAGAATTTCATTTCAAAACAAATAAAAATTAAATTAATACAAATCTTAATATAACACCCCAATTAAAATCTTATAATATAGCTAAATAATTTGGTAAAATTTATTATACATACTTATTTAACAAGTGGAATTACTAAAGCAAGTATGGGCGATTCTCGAGTTAGTGACAAAAGTCTGTCCTCCGCAAGTAAAACTGATGATACATCAGCAGCACAATTTAGCAATACAGGGTCAAAGAAGGACTTGGATGATTTGGATTTACCACCAGAATCAAATTTGCAACCATTTGATACCACTAAGACAGTAAATCAAGTGAGTTTATAAGTATACGCGAAGAAATATTCACTAACAACATTACATAATATCGAGTGCTAACATTTATCACTGTTTATTTTCATTTACTGTCCCATTTTTTGAATGAAAATTTCGCGTTTTGTGATTTTTTTTTTTCAAATTATATTTTAATGATTTTTCCTTAGAGTACTTACATATTTACATATGTATGTATTTACTTATGTATATGGATATGTATGTACATGCTTACTTACGTATGTACATAATGCATACATACATACCCTGCAGGAGATCGAACTAGTGTCCAACTGGTATTTTACTAGTACAGAAGCCACCACCACTAGTTCCCAACCGTAAACTTTCCTATAACATGTTAATGCACAAATTAGCATTGAGTGTGTTTAGAAAATTACTAGTGCCATTGGTACTAGTTTAGGACTAGTAAATTACCAGTTCTTTTGCAAAGAAAAATTCTATAAAATTGGTGGTTTTATTCCTTTGTTACCCAGTGACAACTGCTAGTTAAAATTCGCAATTATTTATCAAAATTCAAAAATACAAAAGGTTAATTGTAATTATTTGATTATAATTATTTATAGGTGAACCTAAAACTTTAATAATTGTATAATACCAATTTTCGTACAGTGCAAGTGCTCTGTTAGACAGTCAAAATTTATTTTGCAATGTGGTACCTTGGAACTACTTCATATACTAGTACTCATCAGAACTAGTAATTTTATACAACAAATTTAACCCTTTCCGCACTAGTTCTTGCTGTTCTAGTAATTATACTAGTACCTTTTAGACAATTGACACCTATTCTCCTGCAGGGTATGTATACCTATTATGTATGTATTTTTAAACACTCTGGTCTTTTCTATTGTTTATGTACACACACTAAATTCGTATCACTTCCCTCTAGTCAGCCTAGAACCATATCTCACTATGTCAACACTATTTTCTCTAGCGACAATTGCAATAGTTGAAATGTCGACAGACAACTTTCCTTTCATGCACAAGTAGAGATACGTTAGATACAACAATTCTAGTGTATTTCTGGTGACATTGCCAATGAACACGTCAGTAGTTTTTTTTTCATAAAAAAAAACCTACGTTCATATTGTATGTACATATGTATTTAAGTTTGTTGCCCCAACCCTTATAAAATTGTAGACGAAGGTCAGTAAAATGTACTAGTGAATCTTTAGTTCAAATGTCTCCATATGGTCGTAAAAGAATAGTGCTAAAGTCTACTGGTGGATTTTCAGTGACAATCCTATGCTATATGTCAAAAAAAGGCTATTATATTGGCTGGGGTACAACTAGTCAGTAGTACTATTGACAATGTCACTACTAAATAACTACAATTTTACTATTGACATCGAGCGAGGAAATATCGATATTGTAGACTAGAACCCCTAAAATTTACTAGTGAATCTTTGGTGCCAATGTCTCCATGTGGTCCCAAAAGAACTACTTAGTCAGTAGTGCTACAGTCTAGTGGTGGATTTTCAATGACAAGGTAATGTTAAATGTCAATAGATGATTACATTGGCTGTGGTACACCTGGTCAGTAGTACTACTGGCAATGTCACTAGTGAATCACTAAGATTTCACTAAGAGCCTATTCACATTATGCCTTTTTAGCCTGCCTTCTTTCGACAATTTTCTTTTAAACCCCCTACGAAAAGTCAAACACATTTACATTAAGACTTTTTTCTTCAAGACTTTTTGACGTTTGTATACACTCTTAGTGCTGAGAGTACGAAAAAACAAAGAGAAATGTCAAAAATCCCCTCAAATTTTCATTTCGTGCCTTTTGTTTTACTCCGCCTGCTTCTCAACACCTCTCACCAACGAACTGAAAAAGCCTGCCTACACATGCAAACAGAAAAGGCACAGTGTAAATTGCGTCTAATCGCATTTCCTGCAGGGTTGTTTTTAGACTCTTATAGGTACATATCGCACATTTACTTCAATAGTGGCATAACTCAGAAAATACGTTTTTTTGAGCTAATAATGCAAAATAATTCGGCATTTTATATTTTATTTTGTGTAAAAATTTCATATAAATAGCTTGTACTACCACCTCGTGAGAGAAGAATATTTTTTCATGTTTTCATGCGTTGTATGTAAATTGAAACTTTACATATCGTTACCTTAATATAGAAAGGCCCTAACTCAATTTTTTTTTTAAATCGAGATTTTTGCATTTTTCGATACATTAGATGTTCTTCTATCGAAATATGTATAAACAAATTTCGATTTAAAAAAAAAATGAGTTAGGGACTTTCTATATTAAGGTAGCGATATGTAAGTTTTTTTAGTTTTTCTACCCCTTAACCCATTAGGTTTGGTTTGTTACAGTTTTTATTCTTTTTGTTTACAATTTGGCCAATTTTTCTTCTTTTGTTTGTTGTTTAAGTACAATTTCATCATGTCTTTATTACCAGTAGCCAGTGTGACCCTTTTAGCATTTTCACTGCTAAATTTAGCATTATGTAGTTTGATTTAGCAGTGAATTTTTTATTTTGCATTTAGCATTTTTTTCAGCATTTTTGTATTAATTTTTTAGCATTATTTAGCATTTTTAATTTTATAGTTTTGATATACTCCTTTCCATTTATAACAGTAAAAACCTCTGTCAATTAATGTATTTCATTGTATTTTGTTATTTTTATACAAATGTATAATGATGGAAACCGTGTAAATAGCATAAGACGTCTTAAGCGGCTATTAAACTGTCGTACTTGGTATTTGAGAATGTTGTGTTAATGCAAAATTCGTGTTTTTTAGCTTGGTTTGGTTTTCAAAAAATTTTGAATTTTTGTATTTGTCGTCATACCATCATACTTGTTTAGTATGATCTTAGATCTTCTGTCAAACTCAGTGCAAATTTGATGACTTGTTTAGAGCGCGCATTATTAAATGTGTTTATTGAAATGTGCGAAAGTCTGTCATGTTCATATACCGAGTATCACCGTCTAATAGCCGCTTTAAACGTCAAACACCTAATAATAAGAAGAAAAGAAGTATTCAAAATTATGTTTTTTTTCGGGATCGAACACTTCAAAATTCATCGTTGCGGAATCCGGCTCCTGGACATACAATGAAAAATAAAACTAAAAAAGTAACTTAATAAATTTGTTAATGCAAAAAGTATTTTTTAAATGTCTTTCGCATTATGTTAAGAGCTGGCATCCTAATATATTAAAACGTATCAAATTAAAGTGTAAAATTATTTTATGTACATATTTCATTTTTATAAGAAAATTAACAACAACAAATTTTACACTATTATATTTACTACAATCATACAAAGATATGAATTCAGCAATTGTATTTTACATCTTCCTTAATTGTTGTTTTTACTTTTGAATAAACTTTGTTTGTGTTATTAAAGTTAAATAAAATACTTATTCGTAATTAAACCGGTAAAATTATTAAAAAATCATTCCAAATTTTTAGCATTATATTTTAGCATTTTCAAATATTTTTTTAGCATTTTTAGCATTATTTTAAGCCTCATTTAGCATTAAAAATTTTTTTAGTTGTGGTCACACTGCCAGTAGCAGAACGCACATACATACACACATACATACACACATACATATGTATCAGCGTTGCCACTAGTGAAACAAGAAATTACAGCTGCAGTTCTAAAATAGCGCAAAACCGAATGAAACTGCAAACAAATTCTGAGAAAAAATGTTTTTGTTTTTAATTTTAAACTAAAACTTTAAAAAAGTATATTTTTTTGTACTATACAAAAAAAAAACGTATAACAAATATGAAACAGTATTTTGTGCAGCTAAGACAAAAAAATGTCACTTTGCTGTAGGTATAAAAATTTGTTCTTTTTTATTGTCACCCAAAAATAACTCATTTTGTTTAAAAAAATCAACTTTTATGTAATTAGAAAAAAAAATTCACAACTTTGATTACCTACTTCAGATTTTAATTTGTACAAAAGTGGGGGTTCGCTTTGAAAAATTAAAATATAATTAGTTAAATGTCCAAGAGAATATGAAAGGAACTCCAAATATGTATTGTTTTATTATTAGATTATAGTACGTTTCCATATATCGTCGCTGTTTTATCTAACTGACCTATCTAACATTTTTAAAATTTTACAGGAGAGCAGCTTTTATGATTGTTTTCTACATGTATTCTTATGGAAACGTCTGAAATATTTTTACTGTTATAGCCTCAACAGTAATGTTTACAGTCATAAAAACTGTCTATTATGACTCATAAAGTCTAGTAGTGGACTTAACTCATTTTTCAAAAAACTGTCAGTTAGGTCGGTTGGTTAAAACAGCGGCGATATGTACGTGATTTGAGCCAAAACATTTGATTTGCCAAAATTAAGTAATTTGTGAATTGATTTACATATTTCCCATACATTTTTCATATAAACAAATGATTGATTTGCTGCAAATTAAGTCGAATTTTTCAGTGCAACGCTAAGCGGCTATTATTACAAATGCAATTTTGGGTCATCCATTATCCATAGTCCAAAAAAGTGACATTTAAGTAAGAATAAAAATGGCTGATTTTATTTGTCGATAAAAAGGAAAAAAGTAATTTAAAAAAGAAAAGTTGGTGTTGACGTTTTTCTTTCGCGCAAATAATTGTCTTTGTTCCAAATTATTATTAAACAAAATTTAAATTTTATTTTCTTAAATACGGTCTCAATACTTCATATTGTTCCAGAGCAAGGTCAATGCAAGCTTTAAATGATAATAATTGCGTTATAACAGGCTATAACATCTTATTGGACTTTTATTAAGACTTAGGTGAATATTGTTTTGTTTCTATCTTTATAATAAACTTCGTCAGAGACATGGAGATTTTCCGCAGGTATGAAGTTTCGTATATATTTTTTTTTTTGATACTTATTTATTTATTGTATCTTCAAAAATTAACTAACAATAAGTATTCAAATCTTAGGTATAAATATAATTATTAGGCCCTACCAGTATCGGACATAAGCTTTTAGGGCTAATAAATCAGTCAATGATTATTTGTATTTTATTTTTAAATCTTATTTAAACACAAAAATTTGTTTCTCACTGCACAATTAAATCAAACTTAAACAGCCAACACTGTAGATTTAAGTGTTGTTTAAATTTTACAAACACACCATATGTTTTGTGCATGTGTGTGTTTTTTGAAGGCACGTACATGAACATCATGTGGTCGTATTAAAATGAATTTCGTTTAATTTTCGCAAATGTACAACAAATGTAACACATATTTTCATATCATGAAATATATAAATAGAAGAATGCATTCTGATGCTCTTTTTGTATCATAAAATGTGTTTTTTGCTATTTCACTTTTCTGCAAATTGATAAATAAACTTTCTTGTTTATATTGAACAGCTGTTTTTTGGAAAGCTTTCCATAATATTGTAGTGCTACCGTACTTTCAACTTAATTTGATAATAACTTTAATTAACCACTGAAAAAATGAAAGTGTATTTAAACACATTTTAATTTTTAATGAAAATTAACTCAAACTATATTTAAACATTCACTGATTTATTAGCTATTAGTGATTAATTAATAATACATAAGAGTCGTAGATAACCCGATTTTCTCTTAAGTCGAGTTATGCTGTTATCGCTTTTAAGGATAGAAATATAAATGCCTTTAAAACTAAATAGTGCAAAATTACACAAAAAAATGTATGGTGCAAAAATAGTGCAAGGAGTTTTAAATAGTACATATTTTACACCATTACACAGAAAGTGGCAACGCTGATATGTACATAAGTATGTATGTATGAATTTAGTGGTTCGCTTTCTCCATTTCCGATTGATTTGTACACTGCTTCCTTTCTCTTGCCGCCATTTTTGTTTCTTCCGTGTCTGTTTTACGCTTTCTTCTAAAAAACATACTCATGGGTGTATGTACATATATATATGTATGTATGTACATGTGCATACATACATATTTTATTTTTAAATATAACAAATAAGAGAGGAGTTACTTTTTTTTAAAAATTTTTATGAATTTAAAATTGATTAACTTTTGCGAATATTTTATATTGAAATTATATTCATATATAAAGATGTACGTATGTACATTGTATTTACATACATACATATGTACTTATGTACATATTTACTTCTTCCCTTGTGTCGTTTGTTTACCTTTGTTAGGTGTTAGACATTATATAGGTCAGGGTTAAGAATTCTTAAAATATAAAATTAAATCATAATCTTAAGACAATATCAACAATTTTCAAATATTATCAGTATAAAGGATTAACCACAGGATGCGAACGTACATACGAGTACACAGCAATAGAAATTTAAAAAAGTATCTTTAGCTTAATTAACGATTACATTTAAAAGATATATTAGAAATAAATAAACTCTCTTCCCGTTGGCACAAAGCAGCGATGGGGAAGTTAATACAGTCGTACTTTTTATACTATAAGAAGTTCAAAAGTACCTTGCTACGCTCCTGGCTAATTTGATACTATGGAAGTAATTTCACTCTTTTACACTCAAAAAATAAAAATCGAGTAATCCGTAGTCAAGTATGAATTTTCTTAAACTTAAAGCAAAGCATGCCTCATAGAATCAAGAAGATTTTCTCTATGAACCGTTTTTAGGCTAAGGCGTATCCCATGATACAATTATACAGGTAACCGCAAATCGACAACAAATTTACAGCAAATAAAACAACAGGGCTTTTTGTTGCTAGTTTCTGGTGCCAACTGTCATAGAGCAATGAAAGATAAACAGCGTGTGTGTGTGTTTGTAAAACATAAGCAACATTTGGCAGATGGCACCACGAAACAAGCAAAACAGCTGGCGCTTCGCGGTTACCTGTATAATTGTATCATGGCGTATCCCAGCAGAAAAAAGCGAAGACTTTTTCATAGAGATTCCTTATTGTTTTTATGTGGTAAATCTTATTAATTTTATCAAGAAGAAAACCACATAACATCAAGAAGAAATTATTAATTATTATTAAGAAGTTATTTTTGGCACCAAAAAAACAATCCATAGAGAAAAACTTCTTGATTCTATTAGGTTTTCTTATAAATTGTAAACTATAGGATTTCTGTTTGATTTTAATAGGTTGCCTTCTTGATTTTTTTTTAAAAAGGTTTTCTTTTTGATTTTATTAGGTTGCCTGATTGATTTTTTCAATAAGGTTTTCTTCTTGATTTTAGTAGGTTCCTATACGAGTATGTGTAAAGCATCTAATCCAGTGATAACCACTCCATAGCCTTCCGAGGCAGTCAATAATCGTATTTTTCACACAGACACGGTCGGCAATTCACATGTATACAACAACTTTGTTCGTTTCAAAACATCAGTCTCTGCTCAAGCTTTATGAAAACAACACCACGCATGCTTGTTTGGCTTTGTTTTTGTTTCTTTTTCGTAATCAACAGAAAAGCACACAGAGCAACAATGTTAAATAATTCTGCTTATGTTTGCGACCGCACACAAGCACATAATATCATTGTGTGCGTGCGTTCGGGGCTTGGTTATCACTGATCTAATCATATCTATAATAGACATAGAGAAAATTTTTTTCATGATCTTTATCATTTTTGTATAAGAATGTTTGCACAATAATTTCAATGGTTATTTAGGCTGGTTGTTAGCATATTGGGTAGAGTGCTTCTCTATCAGGTAGAAGTTTGCTGGTTCAATATTTGGTGAGTAAGTTAGTTAAGAATATAACCTAATGTGTATGTATGTATGTATGTATAAATAAATAACATCTACAACATCCCTATAGTAAATAAAAAAGTCAGTTGAGAAAAAACACAAACTTATAAATTAATTATTTTGCAAGTGACTACAAATTGGTTTAAATATCATGCAGATATCAACCAAACATATTGAATAGAAGCACACGTAAAAAATAATGTATATATATAATGTAAATATATGTACATATATCTTTTTTTTTTTGCTTTAATATTAATTAACTACAAATTGGTTGAAAAATAAGTAGTTAGTAGTCAATTTAAAGGTCATGCAGAGATGGCCTATGACATGCCTATGTTAAAATAGTGAGTCGGCAGCAAGGAAAAAAGTCACTTAATCAACCAGTTGTGGTTATTAAAAAAGCAGTTTGAAGTTACTTACAAATGGGTTTGAGTTCCTATAGGGATGCTTCATTTGTGTGTGTGCAAATGAAACAGTCCTGTATACAAGCATGTGTAGTCGAATAATAGACAAGAGTATTTTTATATTCTTCAATGTGACTTTAACTCACACAGTCTATAAATTTTAGTTGCTGTTGTTTGTGCTGCGTAATTTTAAAAAATGTGTATAAACATAGTTGTTGGATATTTATGGTTATACGTATTCTCTTTAAAATAAATGCGTGTGGTTGTGTATGAGCGTTTTTTTTTTATTTTTAGCTGTACGCATTCATAATTGTTTGATGGCCAATACTCAAAGAGTACTTAAAACTATATTTTTGTCATTATCTGGTACACACGAATTTTTTTTCACATCGAACCTATGTATTTACTCGTATCTACAATATCAAAACTATCTAATAAGCCCCATGACTCACAGAAATTTTGTTTCTTTTGTTGGCCTGTTTAGTTATCAATTGACATAGATTTCACCCAATATGTAAAACAAACGCTGGTGATGACTCACCTCTGATCAAACCCATGTAATTTAAATGGTTTTGATTATCGGTTGGTGTCACAAATGAGCTTGTGAACGAGTTCGATCCAAGTCTTTGACACTAGACTTGTAACGAATTCTTTCAGTAGCTCGTTTTTTGACACAAATCTCTGATCAAACCCATGTAATTTAAATTGTTTCGATTATAGGTTCGTATGTAAAACGAGCTACTAAAAGTGTTTGATACAAGTTTTTAATCAAACCCATTTAAATTACATGAGGTTTGTGTCAAAACAACATACTGCATGAGTTCGAGCCAAGTCTATAGTATAGTATAGACTTGGGTCGAACTCGTTCACTAGTTCATTTTTGACACAAATCTTTAATCAAATCCATGTAATTTAAATGAGTTTGATTATAGGTTTGTGTCTAAAACGAGCTACTGAAAGAGTTCGATACAAGTCTATAGTTAGTATACTCAACGAATTCGACACAAGTCTATCTGAAATAGAGTTGTGTTCAACAGCTCTTTTTGAACTAGTTTAAGTGCGTTCGAATCAAAAGTTGTTTCAAACTCATTTAATTTACATTGATGTTTTTGACCAAACTTCAAATGAGCTGTTGGACACAAGTTTGGACAAAAGCGTCAATGCAAATTAAATGGGTTTGAAAAAACTTTTGATTCGAACGCTCTCAAACTAGTTCAAAAAGAGCTCTTGGAAACTAGACTTGGGTCGAACTCGTTCACTAGTTCACTTTTGCCACAAACCTATGATCAAACCCATTTAAATTACATGGGTTTGATCATAGGCTTGTGACAAAAATGAAGTAGTGAACGAGTTTGACCCAAGTCTATTGGACACATCTCTATCTATTAGACTTGGGTCAAACTCATTCAGTCAGTCGTTTTTGACACAAACCTATGATCCTATGTAATTTAAATGGGTTTGATCATTGGTTTGTGTGAAAAACGACCGACCGAACTCTTTCATTAGATCGTTTTTGATACAAATCTTTAATCAAATCTATGCAATTTAAATGAGTCTGATTATAGGGTTGTGTCTAAGACTTGCGACTGAAAGAGTTCGATACAAGTCTACTACTATCTATCTGAAATAGAGTTATGTCCAACAGCTCTCTTTGAACTGGTTTGAGAGCGTTCGAATCAAAAGTTGTTTCAAACTCATTTGAATTACATTGATATTTTTGACTGAGCTTGTGTCCAACAGAACGAACTAGTTCATAAAGAGCTGTTGGACACAACTCTAATCTGAAATCTGGTTGCTCATTATTTTATGGAAGTTTGCTTCAATGTCGTTGATCAAACAGGTTTAATCAAAGGTGTTTGATTGCAACAAGTTTATGCAAGAGCTTGATAAAACATGCTGAAATGTATTAGACTTGGGTCGAACTCATTCAATCGGTCGTTTTTGTCACAAGCCCATGATCAACTTCATATAATTTAAATGGGTTTTATTATAGGTTTGTGTCAAAAATTACCGACTGAATGAGTTCGGCAAAAGTCTAACTTCATCACGTAATTTAAACGGGTGTGATCATAAGTTTGTGTCAAAAATTACCGACTGAATGAGTTCGATGCAAGCCTACTGCTTACCTTTAACTCCCATAAAAGCTTAAAAGTTTTTGTACTCATGACCTTAATCTTCCACTATTTACTGAGTCAATTATATTTACTCATGATTACTAAAATCATTTAATTTTGCATAAATTTCTATTGCCTACTTACAGCCACACGTTCTACAGTCGTATGCAACTGAGGCACCTAGTGATTATCCAGTTGCCGTGCACTTTTTTGCCAATTTCCATCATATTTGTGTATTTACGGCATTGTTGCCACTGGTGACACTATTTACATGTTTTGTAACCGCTTATGTCTTCCAATATGATGACGTACACGAAACACATTGTAGGGTAAGTTGTACAGATCAGATGCTAGATTTGTTTACTGCATAAATGCAATGTTATAATAATATTTATTTTTTTATTTCTAGGTTTATAATATTGTACCCTCAATAAGTGCCATTACTGGGGTCAGCCCGCAACGTTATTTTTGGCGCTTTAGTATTGCCTTACACATAGGTCCACGCTTGCCCATTGCATTCATCTATAAAAACTACTATCGCCTAATGCTAACGAAATTGCAGAAAGAGTACCCCGAGAAAGTCGGCAAAAGTTTTTATGTGGTGTACTTGATATTAGTACTGAATTGTATAGAAATTGCGTCATTGGGTGGTGTCACCTATATTTCGAATCGAGAAAATTATCGTAAGTATAATTGCGAAGGCTCGTAACAAAATGCAGCAATTCCACTTCAGAAATTTTGTGAATAAACGAATAACTGCAATTAGACGGAATTGTTTAATTTTGGTCTGCATCTCTAGTCATGTATTGAGTTACAATAAAACTATTGAGCGTTGGTGTTATAAAAATGGTTATATAGGCGCATATTCATAGTCAAAGAAAATGTTATATGGTAATACTGGTTTTAAAATTTTAAAGCATACTTTGTTTTGGCTATGAATATGCGCCATAAATTCTAAGATGTACAATTGGATTTTGTAGAAAAATCAAAAAAAAAAAAAAAAAAACTGTTAAAGTGGAATTGTTGCGTTTTGTTATGGGCCTCCACAATTCTTCGCCTCAGAGTAGTTTTGCTCCACCGACCATTCTTAAAGAAAAGAGTTGAGTATGGAATATTTATATTTTGAGTACCGTCTTTCTGAAATTTATTATGGTTTCAGAGATATTAAGCATTTATTTTGCACCATATCAACTATTTTTAAATTTAATAAGTATTGTTTTGCTGTATACGTCACTGTTTGGCGATTGTGTCAAAATTCTTCATACAAAAACGTACGAAGTAAAGTTAACGCTTGTTTTGCTACATTTCTATATGAAATGAATACTAAGAAAAGAAGGTGCCGTAAGAAAAATTCATATCAAAAATAAATTAGCTCTCTGAAAAGTTTTATTTTAGAATTTTTGAAATAACTGACCAATTTGTTCTATTAACTTTGACAAATTATTATTCCTGTCTAATTTTAGCTATTCATGAAAAAATCTTCATAATTTTTATGATCTGCTCCTTATGTCACATGTTGGCCACCATCAAACTAAATGACATCATTCACGAGGATCACACCGAGTTGACGCAATTGCAAAGGGATTCAATTAAGTGGAAGAAAATTCTATTCGCCATGTCAATTCTTAGCACAATCGGCCTATTGATATTCTTTGCCAAACATCGTTTCTATTGTCATGATTTAGGTAATTTGTGTGTTAAACTTTTATTTTTTTTTTTGTTTAACTAATATTTTTTTTAGCCTTCAGTTGGTTTGCATTTTTCGAATACTTAATTGCCATTGCCAACATGTTGTTCCATTTCACCATTATTTGGGACTTTCCCTCTCAGCACATGTTGGTGGTGCAGGGATCACGCACAAAAATAGAACAACTATTTCGCAAAACAGCAGAAAAACTGGAGTAAAAAACTTATTTAATGCAGAAAGTTGCTGGCAAAAAAGAAAAAACAAATGCATGGACTTAAGAATTGTTTTAATAATTTAGTTTAAAAAACAAAAAACGTCTTCTAAAGTTTATTTAAAAACATTTATGGAAAAAAACAAATCTAAAAACGCATAAACCATAAAAACAAAACGTTAAAATATTATTAAGCAACTAAAAAATGCACTTTTTTCTAATATGTATATTTTTTTTTTACTAAGATAATTTTTAGGAATTTTACTATTTTTTCCTTGTATGTATGTAGAAAAAAACGCGCTTCCATTTATTCGAATTTTCTCTCTATTTTTGTTCGAAATTTTCCAACTAAATATGTATTCCTTTTTTTCCAAACTAAAGTTCCTTTTAGACTTAATCATGTAAAAAAATCATTTAAAACAAATTCATTTTAATTACAGTATTAATTATTAGCTTAATATACATATGTATAATTAAATATATGTGACCTTCTCCGAGAAAATGGACCTAGTGTGTGAAAACAAAGTTTTGAGAAAAACGCATTTCATCTTATTCTACACCCTTTTAGGTACCAGCATCCACTCTTAAGTCCAAACTCGTTTTTTGACACACTAGGTCCCATTTCTCGGAGAAGGTGCCATATAGTTTTTTTTTTGGAAATTAGTTCCAACTTTATATTGCTTAAGTTTTACAAAATGTTTTCATAACAAGCTTCTTGTACAAAAACTTTGCATATCCTAAGGCACTACTTTAAAAAGTTTTTTAAAGCATAAAACTAGATCACCAATTATGTATTAGTCGCCCCTAAAAGTATGCACAAAACATTTTTGCATATTTTTCCTAGTTTCATATATTTGAATACGCTTACATAGTTTCGCTAACGGCCTGTCCCACGATGTCGCCAGAAATCTTTCGATCGACAAATTGTATTGCAAACTACAATAACATTAGAAAATTTGTTTTCAATATAAGTAATTAATCATACCAGCAAAGGCAATGAAAATGTAGCTGACTTTCGTTAGTTAACTAATTTAAAAAAAAATTTCTTATCTGTATCGTCTTCCAAAAATGTCAATTAAATTTTAGTCGATTCAATTTCCAAGTGCTCGCAAAACCAATTAGAAAAAGATACCAAACATTTTTATATAATTTTATTACAATTTAATCCCCCATATTCATAAAATTTAAAACAAATTTGAAATGTTTTTATTTAAAATTTTTCATAAAAAATTTTCCTAAAACGGATTTAAAATTCATTTTATTTTTTTTTATGTATACGGGGTAATGTGTTTATTTTAATTTATTTTCATTATTTTTAATAGAATATTTTGACTAATTAGTCCTCGTCGATACAGTGAAACATTTGCTGCGAAGCATTTTTGATTTCTCTTTTGAAACTGCATTCGTGTCCACACTGTGATGTTTTTGTTTTGCAGCTCAATACATTTTCTCATATACATACATACATATTTCTCATGAGAATGAGGCGAGAATGACGTACTCAACAAGAACTTCATGTATATGAAACATAGTACCCTCTTCCATTCCTCTTTCCCAGTTCATCTACAAACTCAAAAGTTTTGCAGCAAATGTTTCACTGTATGGGCGGGAACTTAAGGTAGAACTAGTAAAATCGTATCGTGAAGTTGCGTGTCAGCTGACAAAAGCCGTACCATATGCAATGGTTGTAAGTCCCGGTCCAGACTTGCAATTTTTGTTGAAGCAATTCTTGAATGTGTGTGAGAGTGTTGAAAGAGAAATATATACTTTTTGTATTGCTGTCTTTCTCTTTTGCGCTAAAGAACAAAAAGTTGCTGCAATATTGCACTTCTGATTGCACCTTAAGATGCTCCATATTTTATTGAAAAAATGATATTGTCCACTTAACAACTTTTACCACCGCTATTTCTAACGCAAACTTTCAATTTATTTAGCACTTAACCCTTTAATTAAAACAAGTTAGTCAAAAGAAAATATAATGTAGCACATTATAATAAATATGTATCAGCTTCGGGTAACTTGAATACGTATGTATAAAATTTATTTTATTTAACATTTATTTTCTGAAACTAAATAAAGGCTTAAAAGTTTTGGAAAAAAAAATTATTCAAGTAAAAATTCCTTAAACAATATTTAATTCGTTATTTTTTGATTAACTAATGTGATTTTCTGAAGAAGACCACAAAGGATATATCAAGCTTGTAATGAAAAAGAATACGAGAAATGTTTTTTTTTGTATGTAGATATAATTGAATGAATGAATTAAGTTAAACGGGAAATACAGTACACTGCGACCGAAGTGTATCTATTGTATACCCTGCCAGGTGCTGGAGCACCTCATCTAGACCTGATGAATCTCAGGATTGCCAGTGGGTCCAGAGTTGGCCGTTCCCAATCCTCCAATAGGTGCTTGCCCAATTGGCTATATCTTCTGCGGCATAACGCTTCACAGTCCTTCAGAATATGCTCTGGAATTTCATCCTCGCAATCACAGAATCTGCACAGGCTGTTACTCTCAATGCCAAGTCTGTTGAGGTGTTTTCTCAGTCTGCAATGGCCTGTGAGGAAGCCTGTGAGCATAGATTGTTTTTACTCAGGGACATGAGAGCTTTGAAATGATTTTGGTTATAGGTCCAATCATTAGCTTTGCATGCCTTAATCCGGGGAGATTGAGCCAGAGGTATTCCCTATTACTCTTGATGTCCGTCGATATGTCTTTCCGGATTTTGTACAATCCAAGCTCAAAAACCGATTATGGACCGACCATGGGTGTACTGGTGACCCTTCTGGCCATTTTGTCGCCATTTTCATTTCCTACCACCCCGGCGTGTCCAGGAACCCAGCACAGTGTGACCTTATTCATGCTGCTTAGCTGATTTGGATTAATGCGGCATTCCCAAACTCATATGAGCTGAGTGCTCAAGGGGCTCCCTCGGCAGCCTCGGTCAAGATTAAATTGTGCGCATTTCTCAATCACATAAACTTCCGATTGAAAAATGGTAGATTTCCCAAAGATGATGATTCCAGTCACAAAGGAATGCTGGGGTGCTATTTCCCCCATTCCTTTTTTTTTTGGCCAGAACAGTTTCAAACCTCTTGTCGAAGTCATACATTTTATTCATCAGGTCGGCGGGTTGCGCAAGTAGCGGAAATCGTCTTGCCAGGTATGATTGCTACAATTGGCAACAGTCAATGCGAGTGCTTTTGCCCGCTATGCTGATTACTTTTTGTCTGGCAGGAGTCTTTATCACAATCGTCAGAGGTGTGAGTTCAGTGAGGAATTCCATAGCCGCCGTAGAACACGTCCATACAGCCCCTGTTATACAAAGGCATGCTAGCCTTTGCAATTTATCTAACCGATCTCTAGTCGTAGCCAGCCTGACCCTATCCTATTGAAGATATAGTTATTCATGTGCCGTGGGAACATACCTTTTTTAGTATAGCTATTAATTTTTGTTTTCTTGTCAATTTGCAAGTATTTCTACCAGTATGTGCCAGTTTGCCAAAAAAAAACGAGTTTGAACCCTGCAGAAAATTTGGTGACAATTGATCCAAACGTCCTCGTCCAATGTGATTCTGGAACCAGTCCCGTAACTATATTTAAATACTAAACCTAAGCTTAACTGGTTTTTATACTTTTGAAATATGATTGGTCGAGTAGGCAGAGTGTGCAAGCCTGAAGTTTTCAATTTAGAGTCTGAACACAATGTAACCATAATTTATTGCGGTGCGGTTTTTTATACGATATTGAAGTAAAAAACCGCAGTGCGGAACGGTATAAAATTAAAATCTATTTTATTTTCTCTGCGGACTTTCTTATTCTCTCAATTTTTGACTCTCTTTCTGATGTTGCCATAGTTTTTGAATAATTGGCGGTGTTCACAACATTATTGCGAACAAAAAAAAAAGATTTTGAAGTTTAAAAACTTTTGTCATAAAATATAAAAGTTTAAAAAATATATCTAATATATCTGCCAATGTATAAAATGTTAATAATTTCTTGTTTTTAGTTGCTGCCATTACAAAATATTATATATGTATGTATATATATACATATGTATATATGTTCCCGTCGTTCCTATAAGAAGCATAGGTACTCCATTACAAAATATTAAACAAATAGTAAATTTTTTAGAAAATTTTATAAAAATGTATCCACAAAAAAATTAATAGAAATTTAAACAAACACTGACAATTATTGCCGTAGCCGTCTTCCGTTGTATTATGTTTATTGTTTTCGTGACATAGCCATAACGCCATAGCCATAACCAAACCAAAATTCAATTGGTTTCTATGGTGAGAGTTATGGCGAGTCTCTCTCACTCTCGCTCTCACCATAGAAATCAATTGAATTTTGGTTTGGTTATGGCTATGGCGTTATGGCTATGTCACGTCTAATTCAGCTTTAAACAATATGAAGAGCGATATGAGGATTAATTCTGCATCACTAACTCAAAAATTATATTTTTTGAGTTGTGACGTTCTTTGAGTAAATAAGCGATATATTTATGTGTACAGTGAGTTTTAAATGTAAGTTAGAGATCGACCGAAGGCGTTTTTTTTGGCCGAAGACGAAGCCGAACTTCGGCTAAAATCCTAAACTTCGGCCAAAACCGAAGCCGAAGCCGAATGTTTTAAATTCTAAAAATGATGATGAATTAAGAAAAAATTTTGCTTTTTTGAGATCACTGAAATAGCTGTAATATCTATTGGATACATAACAAGAAAAATAAAACTATTTTGCAATTTGTAGATTACTTTTTCATATGATCACTCACAAGAACGTCCAAGTAAAAGAAAATAGAAAGCAACAGGTTTGTATTTCAAAGCAACCCTTTCAAAACGTTTTAAACACAATAGAAACTGTCGTTGAGCAACGACCAAACATAATTTTATTTTTCAAGCTTTTAATGAAAAATATTCGGCTTCGGCTAATCGGCCGATTTTTGCCATAGGCCGAATGTTGACCGATTACCAATTTTTGGCCGAAGGCCGAAGCCGAAGCCGATTAATCGGTCGAACTCTAATGTAAGTAATGCATTCATTAATTTAAATTTTGTTTTTTAAAAGATCATTTCCAGTTTTTGCTTCTCAGACATCTGACAGTCTACTGATGTGTTGCTTAAGCAACAACGAAGTGCATCGAGATGTGCTTAACCAACAACAAATAATTTTTTTTTAAGTAATTAAAAATTAATAATTCTTCTAGCTTTTTTGATCACTTTTTCCAATTATAATAATATCTAATAAATTTAGAGATTAATTAAAAATTATTAAAAACGAAGTACATATTTTTGGCTGTCCTGTTAGATAAATTAATTCAACTCAAAATATCAAAATCTTTTTAGTTGTGAAATAACAAATAAAACTTGTCGTAACCTCGACAAACATAAACATAAACATAATTTTATTTTTCAAGCTTTTAATGAAAAATATTCGGCTTCGGCTAATCGGCCGATTTTTGCCATAGGCCGAATGTTGGCCGATTACCAATTTTTGGCCGAAGGCCGAAGCCGAAGCCGATTAATCGGTCGAACTCTAATGTAAGTAATGCATTCATTAATTTAAATTTTGTTTTTTAAAAGATCATTTCCAGTTTTTGCTTCTCAGACATCTGACAGTCTACTGATGTGTTGCTTAAGCAACAACGAAGTGCATCGAGATGTGCTTAACCAACAACAAATAATTTTTTTTTAAGTAATTAAAAATTAATAATTCTTCTAGCTTTTTTGATCACTTTTTCCAATTATAATAATATCTAATAAATTTAGAGATTAATTAAAAATTATTAGAAACGAAGTACATATTTTTGACTGTCCTGTTAGATAAATTAATTCAACTCAAAATATCAAAATCTTTTTAGTTGTGAAATAACAAATAAAACTTGTCGGAACCTCGACTTCGGCATTGGCCTATATGTATTTCAAACTAATATTTTAAATAATTAAAATTTTAAGTGTTCTTAAAATAAAATGTGTATTAAAAAATAATAAATAAATAATGGGGCTAGTCTTAGAATACGGATACTGATTTGTTCATTTCAAACATATTGAAAGGTTGATATATTTTTATATAAAAAATGTGAAATCAAGGCTGACTTAAGTATTTGCATTAGAGCGGCCATTAGTTGTATGGAGAATTTTTTTTTTTTTTGATTTCTTATATTCTCTCCCCTCTAAATAGGTTCAGTTTTGTGTAAAAAAAATATACAAAAAAATTTCACAGCGATAAGTTGTGTTTTAGGGGGTGCGTCCGGCCATCAAAGTTGGCCTTTAAGCCCATTTTTCAATGTAATTTTTTGTTTGTTCAGTTTTCTTTTGACTATACGTAATATAAGTATGTATGAAATAATTTAATAGATTTAAGCTGTTATTAGACATGCTTAGTAAAATAATTTCCATATAAATGTAATTTGGTATATAAAATTTTTTGTATCTTGTTGTTTATTTTCTTCATTATTTTCTAAAATATTAATTTTAGAAAAAAACTTATTTTAAGCCTAATGTTGTTGACTAGAAGAGCTAAAATATTGCCATATATCATATACTTGTAAAATGTTTTTTTAAAAAGACATTCATATGCAAACAAATTACATTGAATAAATGGGCTTGAAGGCAACATTGAGGGGCGGACGCACCCCCTAAACCACAACTTATCGCTACGAAATTTTTTTGTATTTTTTTTACATAAAACTGAACCGATTTGAAGGGGGAAAAATAGCGGCCACTTTAATGTGCATAGTATGCAATTCCACTGATTAAAATGCCTTCTCTTATATATTAAATTTTCCTTTTCTGATTTCTTTACAAAACTATTGAGTGTGCAAATTGATTTTGTCGGTACTCGTATCTTGACTGTTTGTTTCTCCAAAATTTATATCAAAATAATAATTAATAAAAATTAGTGTATGTTTTCACGATTGCAGAAAATTTTTTTGATCAATTTCTATTTAAAGTGCAGAATTCTCGAATTGTTTTTACAAATCGTCAAATTACATCTAAAAACCAGGAACTGTAACTTTTATGGGTTTTATAATAAAAGTCAAAAAGTTATGTTTTGTTTTTTTATATTTTTGAGCAGAAATAATAATTATTTTCCTATCTTTATGTTTTTCGACCAGAAATAAAAGTTATTTGCTGATTTTTATTTTTTCGAGCACAAATAAAAATCAATTTCTGAGATTCCGCAGCCGAAAAAAAACATTTTGGCACTATTTTTATCACTTTTATATGAGTATTGAAAAAAAGGCATTAATCGGTATCTTCCAATGGAAAAAACTGGTGGAATCCCCGCACATTGATCTCATGGAAGTAGTTATGTACATATGTATATGCATATACGAGGGCGGATCAATAAGTCAGTGACTTTTTGAATGAAACAAAGCTGTTTTTTATGTTGAAAAATATTGTTCAACGTTTCTCCAGTTTTTGTATACCTTCCAAAAAAATTGGATTTTTCTAGGTCCTTAAAATAGGCATTTGTTTGGTCGTTGGAGCTAAATCTCTTTCCACCGAGCCATTTCTTTAGGTTTGGAAATATGAAGTAGTCACTAAATCCGGGCTAAGTCCGGAGTATATGGCGGATGGGGTACCAATTCATAGCCCAATTCATGACGCAGCTTGTTCAAATTTAGACAGGAGTCAACTGACAGTTGCCTCTTGACAGGAGCAGTGTTGCCATTTCAATCAAGAGGCGGGAAATTCAAAAAGACACTGTGTTAATGATCCACCCTCGTACATACATATAATGCAGCTTCCATTTCCATTAGAAAAATTAGAAATCTAAATTGATTTTTACTTCTGCTCAAAAAAAAATTAAAATCAGAAATAAAAACTATTTTTGCTTAAAAAAATTAAAATCAGCAATTTTAAAATTATGTAAATTTCTAAAAATCTAGTTGAAAATAACTAAAACTGTGTGATTGGCCTCGTTGTCCGATGTTTTCTTGTACTAGATTTTTTGCTTTGAAAATTCAAGAAAAACTATAATTTTCTGTCCCTGGAAAATAAATAAAAAAAATTTCACTCATGCTTCATGTTTACTGGAGCGGTCTAGACGCTATCAAAATACTCATACATTTTGATAGTGTCTAGGCCGCTTTACTGGTAATTTTTTTTTTTGCAGTAAGGCCAAGTGATTGAACCAAAAATTTAAACAAAGCTACTTTTTTGAAACCGACCAAATTAATTTGTACACAAAACTAATATTATTAAACCTTTTAGTTTAAAAGTAACTACTAAGAAAACACAAATTTTAAAAATTAAGTTTTCTAAAAAAAATTTTAGAAAACGTCTCTGAGAGCCAAACTGTCAAACTCCGTAGAAAAATAATATTCAGTGGTATTTAAAAATATGTACATATGAGTACACATGTAAATTAGGGGTATAACCAATTTTTGGGCATAATATCATGAAGTCAACCATGTCCTAGTAACCACGACAATCATAGTCTATTGTAATTTTTCTCAAAAAAAGTTCACGCACCAATTGGATTGGAAACTTTTCTTGAAAGCCATTTGGGAACACTTAAAGCACGGACTTGAACTAACAAAAATATTATTTGACATAATCTAAAACTATTTCAGAGCAAGGGAGTGTGTAAAAGCGTCCCTTAGTAAGACTTCTGATCTTGAAAAATGAAAATTATAAGGTAAAGTGCTGCTACTATCCTTAGTAAGTTACTCCAAGTCGACTCGTAGATCAGTGTGCTGATCCCATTGCTTATGAAGTGGCCTTATCGCGGTTCTGCCTGGCGACCACCTCTTTGAGGTGGAAGCGAATACGAGCGACGGTCCTTAGCATATCCGAATAGCTATTTAATATATGGCGTCTCAGGAAGTATGAATACTTGCTAATTTTGCTATTGAGTAAGCCAGGCTGGTGGCACCTGTCTAGGGAAGCTATGGGCCAATCACCTCTTCTTCCCGAAGTTTTAATGATTAATGAAACCAATAAAAGCGGCCCTATGTTCCACTGGAAATTAAAGGATTATATATATAAAATTATTTCGAGGCCTTCTTAATGCAATATTTAATATTCATAATTGTATACGGTGTTTTTTATTTATTTTTTGCTTTAAGTAAACATATTATTAATTTTTCTTAACCAAAAAGAAAATTAAAAATGTTCAAAACTCCATCGCGGTTGGTGTGTGAACTTTTTTGACCTTAGCGAAAAATTAAGTGTACGTTCCCTTATAGTTTTTTATGTTCTATGCAAATTTTGATATTTACAAAAAATTTAAAAAGTTATATCCCTAATGTACATACCTGTAGACATTATCTATGTATATTTATTAAATAAATAACATAAAATAAATGAAAAAAAATTATTTATATTTAATTCTCTTGACTTACATTAAAAATATCGATAAACAAATACGAGCAAAAATAAAAAGGATATTAAAGATAAAACCTGATACTAACTCCCTTATTCTGAAGTTTTGTGACAAACAACAAAATTATAACCAATGTCATTTGTTATAATTTTTATCTTGTCACGGGGCTTAGAATACGGGTGTTAATGATAAATATTAACAAAGAAAATGAAAAAAATTACTAGAGTAATTAAGCATTTTCTATCCTTCCTTCTTTTTTTTTTTTTTTTGTAATAAAACTTTGAGCATTAATTCTAAAATTTTTAAAAATCAATTTTGTAGATTTCATTCATAAAAATTAAGGTATTACTCCCAACTTATGGTTTTTAGTAGAACTTGTCAAATACTCGTTATACAATTAAATCATTCAATAAATATAAATAAAAATAAAATAAAATAAAATAAATAAAAACATTTTAACATAATAATGACAAAATTACATACATAAGTAAAAAATATTTATGCAAGAAAATATTTCACCTGAATTAATCTTAATTGAAAAATGTATTTATTTTATTTTGCAATAGTTGAAACGCACCGATTAATATATATATATATACAAAATATTTTAAGAAATCATACATTTGTTTTATAATTAATTTAATTGCTAACTTAATATTTTAATTATGAATTTCTTTAAATCTGTTTTTTTGTTGTGTAAAAAAAGGAATATTTTGTAATTTCTTTAAAAAAAGTTAAGCAAAGCAAACAAAAAACAAGAAAAAAAATCGAAATACAATCGAAAAAATTATAAAGTTACACTTGTAAAAACGATGAGAAACATAAAGAACAACTTTGATTTTAAATAAATATTATATAACAACCGAAAATTGTGTTAAAAATTTTTAATAGCAATACGCACCTTTGGTACTTAAGCTTTCTTTAAACTTTTCAGAGTTTTAGTCTGATTTATATGTACAGCGAACTCTACATATTTATTGTTTCTGCAAACGAATAAATATATTGATAATTATTAAAATTTTCAGTTCCCACAAAGTTACTAAATGCCATAACAGTTTCTATTCTTAAAAAAAATATATTAAATTTGTTCTCATCTTTTTATTAAAAAGTAGGATGAACTATCATACACAATCCTACGACTTTTGAGAAAACACAACTCTGGTATGATTAAGTTTACGAAAATTTTCAAAAGACAACAAGAATGCATACGATCGGGGTTCTATTCTTTCTGTTCTAGTCATCATTGAAAACCTTCTGCCTCATAGACTTTTAACGGGCTCTTTCAGTTTTTGACATAAACCTATAATGATTTTAAATGGGTTTAATCACTAGTTTGTGTCAAAAACGAGCTACTGAAAGACTTCGATACAAGGTTACTCTCAAGGCACATTTACTACAGGTACACGCATTAGGGAAAACACTGTGGCAACTCTGTGCTTCTCGCATAGTTTTACAAAGTAATTGTCAAAAAATTGTATGCATCAAACAAGGCACAAAAGAAATTGTCAACTGAATTCTTCGTTATAAACGTGTAAACAAAAAATCAGCGGATGAGCAGTTTGTCTGATGCATGTACCTGTTTGATATGCCTTGGTTACTCTTTTTAAACTAGTTCATTTGCGTTCGAATCAAAAGCTGTTTCAAACCAATTTAATTTCCATTGATGTTTAGAACTCATTCAGTAGTTCGTTTTTACCACAAACCTATGATTAAACACATGTACTTTAAATGAGTTTGTATCAAAAAACGAGCTGCTGAATGAGTTCGATC
Source organism: Tachina lurida (assembly GCA_944452675.1). Taxonomy (NCBI): domain Eukaryota; kingdom Metazoa; phylum Arthropoda; class Insecta; order Diptera; family Tachinidae; genus Tachina; species Tachina lurida. Next base: position 89,608,693 of record OX101755.1, read on the forward strand.
CATCTTCTGTGGCATAACGCTTCACAGTCCTTCAGAATATGCTCTGGAGTTTCATCCTCGTAATCACAGAATCTGCACAGGCTGCTACTCTTAATGCCAAGTCTGTTGAGGTGTTTTTTCAGTCTACAATGGCCTGTGAGGAAGCCTATGAGCATTCTTAGATTGTTTTTACTTTTGGTTATACGTTCCAATCATTAGCTTTGCATGCCTCAATCCTGGGAGATTGAGGCAGAGGTGTTCCCAATTACTCTTGATCTCCGTCGATATATTTTCCTGAATTTTGTACAATCCGAGTCAGCAAAACGGTTCTGGTCCGACCATGGGTATACTAGCGCTCCTTCTGGCCATTTTCTCTGTATTTTCATTTCCTAACACCCCGGCGTGTCCAGGAACCCAGCAGGGTGTGACCTTATTCATGCTGCTTAGCTGATTTAGCTTAATGCGGCATTCCCACGCTAACTTAGAGGTAAACTCCAATGAGCTGAGCGCTTTGATGGTAGCCTGACTAACCAAGCAAATGGCTTCTACGGTAGCCCCTATCAAGATTGAATTGTGCGCACCTCTCAATGGCATAAACTTCCGATTGCAAAATAGCAGATTTTCCCAACGACTCATGGTAGTTAGCGCTTGACCCTACAACTCCTACACCAGAACCTGCCGACGTTCTGGAACCATCAGTGTACCACCTGATGGTGCCAGTTTCAAAGGCCACCGGTGTTCTATTTCCCCCCCATTCCCTTCTATTGGCCAGAACAATTTAAAACCTCTTGTCGAAGTCATACACTTTATTCATCACATCAGAGGGTTGCGCAAGTACGGGAAATCGTTTTGCCAAAGATGATTGCTTCCATTGGCTTATTTGGCAGTCGCTGTCTGTGCTTTTCCCCGCGATGCTGATTACTTTTTGTCTGACAGCAGCCTCTATCACAATCGTCAGAGGTGTGAGTTCAATGAGGACTTCCATAGTCGCCGTAGGACACGTCCTCATAGCCCCTGTTATTTAAAGGCATGCTAGCCTCTGTAATTTCTCTAACCGATTTCTGGTCGTAGCCAGCATGACCCTGTCCGACCAGGCAACAGTGATGATGATAGGTCTCACTATCATGGTGTATATTCATCTCAAGATTTTGGGTGTGCAGCCCCAATTCTTCCTGCAACAGATCTACAAATCTTTAGTGCCTTTGTTGCCCTGTCAACAGTCGCCTCTAAATGCTGTTTCCATAACAGCTTTGAATCTAATATCAGTCCCAGATACTTGACCTCCGATGAGCTTTCTATTTGCACGTTGCTCACCCGGATGTTTTGCCAGCGTGGAAGTGTTCTCCTCCTTGTGAAAGGAACAATTGTAGTCTTGGCAGGGTTGATGTTCAGTCCTACTTATAGGCACGATTCCTTCACTATCCTTAACCCGTTTTGTATTCTCTTCAAATTTTCCTCTTGCAATGATAACAATGTCATCGGCATTGCTTGACATTCTATGCCATTGCTCGTTAGTATGTGCAAGAGTTCACCAAGCACTAGGCTCCACAAAAGTGGAGACAATACACCACCTTGGGGACATTCCCTGGTCGTGTTTACTGCAAGATATTCCACGCCAGTCTCCGCAGTCCTACTTTCAAGCACGAGCCTTTTAATCTTTTACCGGTAGCGTCAAAACTAACTTTCGAAAAACACTGCTTGGATTAAGTCTACTTCAGCTACTATTCCATATTGCCACCGTTATATTTACTGGGTTTGGGGAGGGGGAAATTTCAAATCCCTCTATTTTATTAAATAAGAAGCCGCACAGCCGCATACACTTCTTTTACTTCTTATATTTTTATGTTTTTCCTTCTATTTGCAGTAGCAAATAATTTTTCATTTTCCTTATATGAGTAAGATGTTGCTTCACTATTATCATCATTATCATCGTCATCTTTGGTACGTCATGCCCTTCTCTTTTCCAATTAAACTATTTGTGGCATCTATAAAATCTGCCTTCATGCTTGCTTCTTTTTTTTTTTTTTTTGTCAGTATCAACGTGATCTTACCAACACTTATTAACTTTTACGGAGCATTAAAAACAAATAACAACGAAGTATAAATGATTACGTTCCCACTGAACGCTTGGTTGGCTGACTTGGTCGCTGGTTTAAAGCTCTTTCGGCTTAGGCCAACTACCAACTAACTGGTCAGGTTGTTTGACTTGGAACCGATGATAACTTTGTTGTCATTTTATATTGCCGCCAGTCTCGTTTTCACATTTGTTTCTTGCCTTTTTATTTTTTTTAATTCTTTGTCGCTTGTTGTTATTGCTATTGGTCTGGTCATTGTCGCCTTTAATGTTATTGCTGTTTGTTGTCGTTATTTAATTTAATCTTTTTTGTTGCATTATTATCAACAACTTGAGTTTGAAATTCTACTTGATTTTTTTTTGTTGCAACGAAGAAAAGCTGAAATTTGTTGCTTCTGCTCTGTGTCAAAAAAAAAAACGCTTTGTTTTAAAAGCTTAAATTCCACTCCGCTTTTATTATTTATTTTCTTCTTCTGTATAATTTACTTAATGATGTTAGTTTTAATTAAAAACAGAATATTTCCACATGATTCTTAGGAAAAAAAAACCAAGAGAGCTGATGGTGAGAGTATTAATCAGCTTGGGAAAGTTTAATCACTAAAAAGTAAAGTAAAGTAAAGATTTTACTTACAATAATAAATATAGTATAATAAGATACGTATGCAGTTTCCCTTTAGCCCTCCTTTTCAATTGTTTGAATTTCATTAAATAACTTTTTTCACCCCTAGAAACAATTTGTAATAGCCGACGCACCTTCATCATCAGCGTTCTTCTGTTTGGTCAGCTTTTTATACATATTTTTCAGTGGAAATGGAATATGGGAATTATTTTGATTCAGACTCAGTTATATCAACATTATGTATTTTGTTAATATGTATAAGTGTCTATGCTAATGTATGCCACTTGACCTGTCGTGGGATTCACTAACTTTTTTTTAACAATAATCGCATCGTTAAAATAGTTATAACGAAAATTTATCGAATTTGCTATTCAGTAACATTTTTAACGATATTCGCTGCAGGTTCATGTCAGCAGTGTCGTTATTTAACCGACAATAATTTATGTGCTGTTAATTTTATCGACAAAAATCACCACAAAATATCAGCTGAGTACTATCGTTAAAATGAAGTTACAGAATCATACAGTCGTTCTTGCAAGCGACAAATGTGCAGACAAAAATTACGATTGTCGGATCGTTAAATGTTACTGAATCGCACCACTGAGATTCGATATAAACGAATGCTCACTAAAGCGAAGAAATCTAAAAAAAATTGGAATGTTGGCTAAAGCTTCGAACTTCAAACTTCTCTCGATAGTTTCTCGAATGTGTGACGGTAGCCGAGTGGATTTGTGCTAGTCTGTTAGTTCGAGCCATGACAGCACTGTAAGCTAAAAAATAAAATAAAAACACATACTCACATATGTGCAATAATTGAACAGAAAAAAATTTGCCACGATAGCCAAGTGGATGTGTGTTAAAGCGCAGTAAACAGTAGTAAACAGCTGATCAATATAGTTATGTGAAAAGTAATTTAAATGGTTATAAGGATGTAGCCGGAATGTAAGAATCTGCATTTTGTTAAGTTAAGGAATTAAAAAAAAAATACATAAAAAATTAATAAGTTAAAATAAAATAAAATCAAAAAATAAAAATTCTTTTTTTACTTTTTCTGCTGCCTTTTTGCGATATCGCAATTAGTTCGATATTCTCCCAACTTTGATATTGGTAGCGAACCTACGAAATCGAATGTTTTTTTGTAACAAAACTGAGCGATTAATTTTTGAGTATCATTCTCGATAGTTTTACACGATAGATGTTCGAGAAATATTCGCAATCGATAGCATTAACGAAAGTCTTGGTCAACTGGGATATCGCAGCGGCCTCCTTCGGCGATATTTGTAGCAATTAGTCATTGGCGAAGTATATAGCTTCAAATATCGCGCCTACTTGACACCAGAGGCGCTGCAACGATATATTAAAATTAACAAAACTTACAATAGCAGGTTTTGTTGTAAAAAAGGAAAACTGAATGAACCCAGCAAAAACAATTGGACGCTCTAGCAACTGAGGGAAGCAATACACTGCTGGCTTGATAACAAAAGCTACGAAAAATGCTTCTATGCTATGCACAAGCATACTCTGATATTTGCATTTGAGGTAAAAAGCTTTGAAAGCTGTTAAGTTTGTTCTTGCTTCTTTGCAAAATAAGAGCAAGCATTGTTGTCGCCGAGATTTGATTGGCTGTTGTGTTCTTGTCGGCGTGAAAGCACAAAAAGCTCTTTTGTAAAAGTTTGCACATTGAGCACGTGGCGATTTCTGGCCAAACGTGTCGATTTTTCAACTTGTTTGGCGTCAAAATTTTTGTTTTGTCAAGCAGGCGATTTTTCTGGCGATATATAAGTTTGTTGGCGATTTTTATGGCAATTTTTTAACAAAATTTAACATCATTAAATTTTTCAAAAATATTGTTTGTAAAAGTCCAGAAGAATACGTTTTGTTGGAGACTGTAAGCACTTATGTAGTATATGTATTAAAGCTTTTCCATTAAAGTTTTAAATGAAACTTTCAAAGTAGAACATCCACTTTGCAAACATTTTGTTTTTTTACATTAGCATAATGCAATTAAAAAACATTTGTTTAACAATACATGAATGTTTTTTAGTGGTCTTACATAAGATTTACATATGTAGCATTTTTATTAACGAAAAAGCCTTATAAGCCAACAGTTGGAAAAAAAAGATTGCTTACTATGTATCCCTTTTCCATAAAACTGACAATGACCATCATTAAGCTTGGCGTAGCTACTTGCACTCGATAATCACACTAAATTGGCCAACCAGTCGTTGTAAGTAAATCAAAATCAAAACTGGTTCACACGAATCCATTCATATGATCAATCATATGTATGTAAGTATGTATGTATGTATGTATGTTTGCTCATACATCTGTACGTATGTTAAATGATAAACGACTACAAGCATAAGTATTAACTACAAGCTCGCCAAATGACAAAAAGCGAGACAACGACAACGACAACGACAATGACAACAACCCATTAAGTGACTTCATTGCAAACCCAACAACAACAAAAACTCTTCTTTACATAATGCATGACTGTGACACTGCGGTTGTTTGTTGTATTCACTTTGTATAGTAAACTTTTCCACAATTCGACGAACTATTCTACGAACTGAAAGGCAGTAAAGCAAGACTGCATGAAATGCAAAGCAACCTAAAGCAAAGCAAAGCAAAGCCAAGCAAACAACAATTTAATGTAATTCCAGACATTCTTTAATGCCTCAAGAATGAAGAAAAATGCAGTCCGTGGAAATAAGAGAAACGAAAAAAAGCATTCTTAAGATTGCTGAGAAGAATTTCTATGTTGCGAATTTGATACAAAAACAAAACTGGTCAAACATATGCTTTTTAAGAATGCTTTAAGCGAACCTACCAGATACAACTCCAGTACACAAAACACACAAACGCACACTCACACGCACACAGATATCTTCTACATTAACACAGATACACAGCGCAGTAACTTGCTTGCAGCGTTGCCAAGTGAGCAGTTTTCCCTGATTTTAGCAGTTTGCAGTTTTTTTGCTTAAAAATAAGCTTTTCTATAAATTGTGCAGTTTATAATTTTTACTTTTTAATCTCAATTTATTTTTTTTAGTTCCGATAGCTGCAGATATAGTTTTACCCATTTTGCTTAATATAACAATGTTAAGGTTTATTAGTAGTTTTACAAGCAGCAAGAGGGAATTTCAGACGAAAGTTGTGTTTTTGTATATGAAATTTAATTTTATTGTTTGTAAGGCTGAGTTTACATCAAGCATTTCTTGTGTGACACGTGCCCAAAAAAGCGTAACCACTAATTACTAATGAAAAACTGTTTGATTCGGACATATATTTATTGATTTAAACCGTTTCCAATCATGTTGGATTCTACAAAATTGTCTATTAGTTATGTATGAAACTGTTTAGCTTAATAAATATGTACGTAACGGAATCAAACAGTTTTTCAATACTAATTAGTGGTTGCGCTTTTTTAGAGCATGTGTGGCACATGGCACATAGATGTTAACCCGGCCTAAGTTGAGTTCATACGGACGTAGCACTTTCTATTAATTAATATCAATTCGCCTTGCCTTATTGAAAAAGAAAAACAAGTTTCCCACTTTCTTCATTGAAATAATTCGATCTCTTATAGAATGAGATAAAACACGATGAAAAAGATACCAAATTTAAGATCCCAATGAATTTGTAGCCATAAAATTTTTTTCAGAACACTCTCATCGAAATTGCAGTAATTCACAGAAGAAAACAACACTTTATTTTGGCTAATACAATCGATTAAATAAATAAATCACTATGCACTTCATAGTGCTTTCACACCTAAAGTTAAAACCTGGTTTTAACGTTAAAACCATAAACAGCTGATTTTGCTTTCATACTGCAAGTTTGATAAATTCAGGTTTTAACTCACAGACTGTATATTAACTTTGTTCAAAATAATATAAATCTCCTTCAGAAATGTGTGTATTTGTTGCTGTATTTTTTTCTGCTTTTTATAACACTTATTTGACAAATACCCCTTTTAGACACGGAAGGTTTACTTTGCAAAGTTGCAAAGACAGAAAGAGAGAGTATTCTTTCCTCTGCCTTTCACCCAGCTGAATTAATACTTTGCAAAGTAAACTTTCCGTGTCTAAAAGGGGCAAAAATGTACAACAATACCCCTTTTAGACACGCAAAGTTTACTTTGCAAAGTATTAATTCAGCTTTCTTTCTTTCTGTCTTTCTTGAGACTTTGCAAAAAGAAACTTTCCGTGTATAAAAGGGGTACAACTATTTTTGTTTGTATGAAAAACTCAAAAATTTCACAATGCGCTCGAAATGGAATTGGAAATGGTTTTATATTTTGTAAATAAACATACCTCTTTTAGACACGGAAAGTTTACTTTGCAAAGTCTTAATTCAGCTGTGTGAAAGACAGAGGAAAGAATACTCTCTCTTTCTGTCTTTCTCCCAGCTGAATGAAGACTTTGCAAATTAAACTTTTCGTGTCTAAAAGGGTCACATTTTTTAAATTATAGAACTTCTTATGCAAAGTGAAGAAGTGCTTGGAAATAAAGTGATTATATATAAAAATGCACAAATACATTATAAGATAAACCTTTTTTATAAGCAGATGAATGTCAGTCATATAGTAAATGTTCACCTTCCAGAGGTCAATGAAAATATTTTCGTTGTTTTTCCTTCCAAAGAATACCCCCTCTAGAAACGCAAACACCCCTTTTCCACACGCAAAGTTTACTTTGCAAAGTCCTAATTCAGCTGGGAGAAAGACAGAAACAGAATGTACTACTACCTCTGTATTTCACACAGCTGAATTAGGACTTTGCGAAGTAAACTTTGCGTGTGGAAAAGGGGTAAAAGTTTACTTTGCACACGGAAAGTTTACTTTGGAAAGTCTTACTTCAGCTGTGTGAAAGACAGAAGGAGGTATACCGTCTCTTTCTGTCTTTCTCCCAGCTTAATTAAAACTTTGCACAGTAAACTTTCCGTGTATAAAAGGGGTAAAACTCTTTTTTTTCCATAATTTTTTTATTATTGTTGCTGCTACATCCATTCATCAGCCATCTATTCTTATTCTGGCATAAACATTATCTGAATTTAGAACACCGAAAACAAGGTTGCATTTCATAAAACCGACTTAAAACCAATTGTAAAATGTTTTTAAGTTGGTTTTAACGAAAACAATTCGTAATATTTTAACAGTTGGTTTTAACTTTAAAACCAACTTTTATTAAAACCATGTCAGTGTCAAAACACACACTATCAAATAAAACAAAATCTTAAAAATCAGAAGCAAAAATTTTAGTTACCTTATTTATTGAATTTTTGCTCCACTTGCGTCTTTTGGTTGGTTAGGAAAAATGGAATTACCCTGTGTAATTTAATTCAAAATATTCCATAGTTCAACTCAAACACTTCCCTTTAAATTAATTAAAAAATTTATAAATTTGAAGAGCTATATTTTCTTAAGTGATGCCGATGACGCTTCCGTGATGGTAAAACGTACGAACTTGATAACCGGCCACGGCGTTGTGGACTGTATACACAGTATCTAGTAATCCAATACAGTAGTGTGACCGGAGTCTATTTTCATAGTTAAATTCTTCGAATTTTTTTAAATCAAAATTATTAAACACATACATATGTGCAGTTTTTTCACCTGAAAATCAGTTTTACCCAAAAAAATATTATGGCAACGCTGCTTGCCTGCTAACTGGGGAATGGCGAATGTTTGTGAGTGTTTTTTTCCTTCGTTTCTTATTTCTTTCGATATCTGAGAAATATCGTTGATGGTATGCAGACCATATGTATGCCGACGTTGTTGCTTCAACTATGTGAACGTTCTTCAAATTGTTGTGTTGTACGATGTATGTATGTAAGTTTTTCTCATATGAAACGTTTTTTTTTTGGTTTATTGTTGTTGTTGTAGCAGCCGCATCCGCACAAGTCTTATATATTTTAGTCCGGTAATATGTGATGTTTTGCCTGTTAGCTGAAACTTGCAAGTTGTTCATTTCGTTCGTTGCTGCTGCTACTGCTGCTCCTGATGATGATGATGATGACTACGGCTACTTTGCAGTACAATCGTGCAACATTTATGTATGTGGGGAAAGAAAAATATGCTGATTGGCATTTAAAGTTGTTGTAGAACTTTTTTCTTTTAATTTTTTTCTGGTGAATTAAAACGCTGCAGTTAACAAACAAGTAACGAAGTAATAAAAAATAAAAATCAACATTCGTTTTGTGGAACAAACAGCTTTTTGTAAATTAAGCTTCGCTGCATTTGCCGCCATTAATTTCGTTAAGGCAGCAGCAGTGTTGCCCAACTAATTGAAACTATGTGTTTCCTGTTTAGGGGAAGCTGCCTTAGGCCCAATAATTGACCTCCCAATTATATGTCATTTAGCTAATTGCTACTTAAGTTTAGGTGGCACTTAAATGTAGCTTCTTTTTTTCAGTGGTTAATTAAAGTTCTTATTAAATTACGTTGAAAGTACGGTAGCACTACAAAATTTCCCAGTATTATGGAAGGGTTTTTAAACAACAGCTGTTTATTATAAATAAAAATGTTAGGTTATCAAAATGAAGAAAACTAAAATTGCATAAAACACATTTTATGAAACGAAAAGGGCATCAAATACATTTTTCTATTTACATATTTCATGATTTGAAAGTATATATTGTATATGTTATATATTTATGAAAATTAAACGAAATTCTTTTTAATACGACCACATGATGTTCATGTACATGTTTTCAATAAACACACACAAGCACAATAACATATGGTATGCTCGTAAAACTTAAGTGTGATTTAAGTGCACAAGGTTGGGCATTTAAATGTCTCTCAACTTTGTACTGAAAAAATGAATTCAATACTTAAGTTGATTTTAAAGATAAATGACATATAATTGATAGGTCAATTATTGGGCCTTAGAGTTAAAGCTGGTTTAAACAAAATCTTTGAACAAAACTTGGCGCATTATACTGGACACCTTAGACTGAGCCTCTTCGACTTACACATATTTGAACATGTTTAGCTTAATATTAAAAGCAATATGCACATACTACATATGTATGTATGTATGCACCAAGTATTAAGCGTTTAGTTCAAAAAGGTAATAAGTATGTAAGGGCTTGTTAAATTTTTTAGTGAAAAAATATCCATTAATTTTGTTCTAAATGCATTTTCAGAAAAATAAATTTAAAAAATAATCAAAAAAATTTAAAAATTATGTTTTTAATTTATCAATTTCTCTTTTTCTATTTGAAGACAATTTTGCTTTAGATTTTTTTATGATGATGATGGCCATCAACGATGACCGAATAAACAAAAATAAATTGACACAACACATAATATATATGTGTGTATTGAATAAATAAAATAAAATAATTAAATAAATAATTAGCATTTATTTGCTTTTATTAGTAAGGGCCCTTTAATGGAAAAAAATCATGAAGCCATATTCATACCAGGTGCCTATTTCTCAAGACTTTGAAGATCAAAAAGTATCAAAAAAAAAGCAACCCAGCCTACGACCCGCCTGTAGAACACTTTTTTATTTTATTAAAACTACTAAAAAATTAAAAATAAATTCCTAGTAATTGCTAGTATTTTTCTTTTACTTTTTTATCTTTGTACACGCATAACTCAGTCATTTGTAAACAGAATTTCAAAGCTATTTTTTTGTCTTAAAGGTTTTGCCTCTACTTTGGACCCACAATTTTGGAAGTTTGCTCCCCTTTAGTTTGGACCCATAATTTTTTGTTTGAAAATCGGAGGGGAAATTCGCTCCCCTTATCCATTACTCTGTCTTTTGTGAACCGATTTTAAAAAGTAGTTTTTGTCTGCATGGGTTTGCCTCTAGTTTGGACCCATAGGGAGAAATTTGCTCTCCTTATGCATAACTCTGTCATTTGTAAACTGATTTTCAAAATTATTATTTTTTTCTGAAAGGGGTTGCCTGAAATTTGGTCCCATATTTTTTCCAAAATAGGAAGGACAAATTAGCTTCCACATGCATAACTCTATCATTTGTCAACCGAGTTTCCAAATTCCCCCCTCCGCCACCCCCATTTTCTCTTTTGTTTGGAAACCTATTTGCAAAATTATTTTTTGTTTGAAGATGTTTGCCTGCAGTTTTGTAGCATATTTTTTTCGAAATCTGTAGGGAATTTCGTATTATGTTCTATAAGATCCTTGCATTGAAGTCGAGGTTTTTTTTGGCAGAATTATTTTAATTCAGTGTCTTGCAGATATTCATTTAGCAGAAACGGTTCAGTTATTTATGTCTAGGTATGTCTCACATACTTATGTATACATGTAAAGGGAGATTTTTTAGCAAGTTTCTTTTTGGCAACACTGCGATTGGCAACTCGGCTATTTTCGTGTATCATGTAACTGTTAAACATGTTCACTTTACTCTGTAGTGTATGACCACTTTTGCACTTCACTGTATTAAAATGTAATATACTTTACTTTGTCAGTGCACAAGCAAAAACAAACAAATGAATATTTTATTGTATTTTATATTTTTTTATTTGTAAGTATCAGCATAATTCGTGGGAAATTATTGACTACAAATTTATGTTGACTAGAATTAATTTTAGTATATAAGGCGGCAATTTATTTAATAAAAATCAGAATTAATTTGACTATCAATACAGATAGTTTAATTCATTCTCAAAAAGGGCATTTTGATGCTCGTTGAAATACGGAAGGAGTGCTAAGAAAATACTCAAACCCAACTAATAAATATACCCCAATACTTAAAACACCAACACTTAAAACTATACACATTACAGCTCTATAATTTAACCGTGAATCGAGTTACTAATGAACAACGCTTGCAGATCATTAAATTTTATTATCATAATGCATGCTCGGTTAAGAAAGTGCATCCGTGCACTCTTTCCATTTTATGGTTAGTTTGGGTGACCTTTTGAGGAAGCTATTTGGAACGTTGTGATTAAATTTCGCAGCAAAATTGCTTTATTGAACATTAAACCATCAACACGCATACGTAGAGTGAGGACAGAGGAAAACATCGCAGCTGAATCCGCCAGTGTTGTTGATGACCGTTAATTATCGACTCGGTGCCATTCGCAGCAATTGGGCACCTGTTACTTTTTTTTTGGAAGAGCTGGATTTGGCTTACATGTGGTTTCAGCAAGACGGTGCCACATACCACACATCACGTGAGGCAATGGCCCAAGTGAGAGGCGAGTTCGGTGAACAGTTTATTTCACGTTTCCGCAGATAAATTAACCGCCTAGATCGTGCAATTTAACGCTTTTAGACTATTTTTTTGTGGAGCTGTGTTGAGGCTCATGTCTATAGGAACAAGCACGCAACGGTTAACGCACTGGAAGATAATTTTAAAGAATTTATTCGCGAGATAATGGCGATATGATGGAGAAATTATGCCAAAATTAGGCTCAGCATATGAACTATTTCAGATATATCCGCGGTCAAAATTTACATGAAATCATCTGTAAACATTGAATTAAATAAAGATTTCATACATTACTTTAAATTTTATAGGTTTTTTTTTAATCAAATCCGAAACCTCTTAAAAAATCACCCCTTATATTCAAGTAACTAAAAGAGTATACAATATATTTATGACTGAAAAAAGTAGGCTTATGTGCTAAATTTTCAAAAACCTATATAAAGATAAAGACGATTTAATTTTTACTACAAAGCCTTTTTATAACACAAAAAAAAAATTCTATGCTCAAAGAGGATAAAGAGGTTGTAAAGCAAGTTATGTCTATCAGCCGTTAGTTTACAAGTTAGTAATTTAATTAAAAAATTCTATTATTATTCTCTGAATACACCAAAGTTCGAAATTCAACTTGAATACCGAATATAAGTCGAAACTTAAATAAACTACTTATTTCTGCTTGTGCTGGAAAGTCTCACGGAATTGAACTTTTTGTTTGTTTGTTAATTTGCATGAAAAAAGATTTAACGTACAATTTCAATATAAGTCACCATGCAGGAGAAAGCTTTACTTTATTAGAAAATGCTCATGCATTTATATATAATTAAGGAAAATTAAAACAAAACAAGCAAACCCTTAGAAGAAATCGCTATGCACAATCTTCCCCATTAACTACAGAAATTAGCCATCTGGCATCATTGCAGAAGTTGGGGAAACTACGAGTACTTGCACTGCTCATATTCCTTGCCCGTTGCTTTTTCGGCCTATACTAGTGTATTTTCACTGCAGTTGCTTTGTTATGTTTACTGTTGCTTTTCCTTACTACACTTTTCTTTTGAGTGTGTTTTTTCTCTTGTATTTATTAGTTCGGTCTGTTGCATTTAGTAACGCGCGCGCATATTTCTACTGCGTTTAGGAATTTTTGTGTTTGGCAAAAGAATTTTAGAGTTTGTTTTAGCCATTATCATTTATTTGTTGTGCATTTGCAGAGAGATAAAAATATGTAATTGGCAAAAATATTGAGAAAAGAAAATGTAAAAATTCCAAATGTGTTGCGAGTGGTTGGTTGCCTTCTTCAGTGTTTGTTGTGTTATGCAAAAGTAAATTGTTGTTTTAAGAAACGAAACGAAGGCATGTGAATGAATGAATGCATCTAAGAATGTTTTGCGAGTGTTTGATAAAATAAAAGTTAATTAAAAAAAATTTAATAAAACAAAAGCTTAACAAAAGTTGACTTAAAAAGTCCAGTACATCTTCCCTAAACATCAAAAGGTTTTAACAAAAAAAAAAGTGATACAAATTATGTATTTGTTTTGGTTTTTGTTTGTTTTGTCGTCATAAACAAACATAACATTGCAACAGTTGTTGAATTCGCCGTCAGAAAATCATATGGTTTTACAATTTCATGCAACTATTGCCGTCTCTTTCTTTAGTATCATTTATTGCTTGCTTTGCTTGAGTGTAATAAGTAAATGCTTAAAAAATATACTTAACTGCAGTTTAATTTACACAAATGTGAATGTGTATGAATAACAGTGGTTCGACTTGAATGAAAATTTCCTAATAATTTTAATATCAACTTCAGCATACTTAAAGGTAAGTGGTTTTCTTTTTATACTTTCAAAATGAAAAATAATATACAGTACTACATGTTTTCTATTTTTATACAATGATATATTTTTTATTGGGCCTCTTGATCGTTTCCTTCTTAAGATAAGATAATAACTACCAGCCTTATATTTTTTTAAAGAGAAGTAACACTCAGGCGATGAATGCCTACTACTATTAGTAGGTGTTACCTTCTTTACGAAAGTGATAGTGAAGAGAAGATAGGTGGTGAAGGAAGAGATAGAGGAAAGCTCCATTCTTTTATAACTCTGAGCTTTGCACGTTTTTAATTATGCAGTGTTGCAGCGGCGCTGGTGTTAAATGAGGCATATTCAATCTTTTTAAGCTGTATTTAGTAGCCATTTTATTGGTTGTTTTACATCGCCGATGATTGTGCTACACAACGAAGGAGGGCGCTCTGATGTTACATTAGAATTAGTATCTGCTGAAGTCGTTATAGTTCAGTGACCAGTGACTATGCCTTCATCAATTGAACTTTTCTACAACAACTGATACAAAGAGAAACTAATGCACATCAGAAAAATACATGGTGTTGTTACCTAATGACTGTTGGATACCGGGCTCGAACCCAGGACATTCGGTTTTGTGGTAAAAGTGCTAACTACTTCAGGCAGCGCCACTGGCATGAAGTTAGCATATAGATATTGGCACTTCTCATTTTTCTAAACCAAAATTCATTAATCATTGGTTTGGTCACCAATGCAAGGGAATCGCAGAAAGCGATTAATGCTGCTCTATATTAAGCTAGGTAACAGGTGTCTCCTTTTATTGTATTGTGTTGTAGAATAATTGTTAAACAACTAAGAAAACAATGGGTCTATTCTGTATTTCGAAACGAGTTTGTATGTTATTAATTGCAAAATACGAAGGCAAATATTTAACAAAACTCCAGAAATTCGGAAACTATTTGGCCAGCGCGATCGCCAGATTTGACAGCTCCCGACTATTTTCTTTGCGGTTCTTTGAAGGAGCGAGTGTATGTGAACAAGCCAGAGACAATCCTTGAACTCAAGGCAAACATTTTTGCAGAAATTCGAACGCTACAGCCACAAATTGTGAAATATGTTATGGAAAATGCTCTAAAACGTGCCCATCAGTGCGAAGCTGAAAACGGTGGTCATTTAAGAGACATTATTTTTCATACTGAGTGCAAAAAAAATTCTTTTTGTATATTATATAATCTGAGAAAAAAAATAAATAAAAATTAATAAATGAAAAAGTTATTAAACTTTTAAACTCCATGGTAACTTTTGTCCCACCCTGTACTTTGCTTAGCAAGACTCTTATGTATTATTAATTACTATCGCTAATTTTATGTCCGACACTGGTTGGGCCTAATAGTTATATTTCGATTTAAGATTTGAATACTTATTGTTAGTTCATTCTTGAAGATACAACTAATAAATGTATTTATTTAAAAAAATAATATTAATATTACAATTCGAAAGCATTTGCTTTCGTTTCGATTTACAGAGTACACACCCAGCTTTGTAGCCAGAATAAAATGTTATTGCTCCTACTTGACACAATGACGCTTAAGGCCTTTTCACACTATACTACAAGTATTAATACTTTTGTGGAAAATGCAACTCTGACATGTTGAGTTGTTATTGTATTTTGAAATTTTTGAAACAGAAATTAAATTAGAGATGCATTTTCGTCAAAAGTATTAATACTTGTATAATAGTGTGAAACGGCCTTTAGCAGCATAGTTACAACAATAATTAAGCCTTCTTTCTCACTTCACCTTCAGTTCCGGCATCAGTATAGCATTTCCCAAGGAAGTTAAGACGTTAAATATATGCCAGGCATCAATTTCATATGTCTTAGTTCTTAAAGAAACGAGGTCTTGTTGGACTATCATCTCTTTATCACACAACTCACGCAGGGGGCAAATAAATGGCAATCTTACCTCCTACTCTGAATTAAAATTACTGTTTTTTTGTTTGTAGGTTTTGCTAAAAACCGATAAAACTAAAAACCGCGATTTCCGTCTCAAATTTGCGTAAATCAAACGGGTTAGGTTTCAGTTTTTAAGCATGGGGCTTATTGTGTAATTCGATTCGAAGCAAAACTGTTTAAATTTGTATGCTTTTACATCATGGAAATTCGAAACATTATAAATACTATTTCCATAAAACACACCCATCACCGCAAGATGGATTCCGTGAGCCAAACAGTTCTGTTTAGTATTCTAATCCAAATTTAATATCCAGTGCTGCTCCATTGGCAGTACAAGCCACAATATCCGAATACAATGAAATGTTAAACTCAATTAATTTTTGCCGTACAAGGTCTTGAGTTCTTTTGGAGTTACATGTTCTAAGAATTCTACTTAGACCCACACTATAACATTTGCCATTTGAATTGAGCAAATTGACATTTATATATCGCCTAGCTCTAGTACCGCTACACTTACCCCTTGTTAAACTTTATTTCAAATCATTAGATTTTTCATAACTCAGACGTTATGCTATAACTTTTTTTTTGTTTGCTTTCAAAGTGATTTAGTATTAAGTGCATTACTATTGATTATCTTATAAATTTAGATTATGTTATACTTCTAATTGAAAATCCATCAACGCATTGCGAGCTTTGATACCATAATTTCTAATGAATCAGTTCTTACAAAATACACCTTTAATATTTGTCCACGTTGTAAAGAGCTTTGAACTATTTCCTCATGAACTTTGTCATTTTAAGCGCCAATATTATGTACCGCTCTCAAATCATTATTGCCCAGCAAAAAAAAAAAAAAGACATGCAAAAGAAAGAGTTAATGAATGGGTTCTACCAAAATGAATTGGTTCAATTAAGGTGCAGAACACATGATTTTAACACAGACGTGTCATTGACGAGCATGGGTTCACATTTAACAAAACTGCTCAGCATTGAAATGAGTGCTTAGAACCCATGCAAGTTTCCTGGCTCTATGACGTTTTTTCGCGTAAATAAAAAACAAAAAAAAATTTTTTTCACAACCAAAATATTGAGAAAATCCAGGGATACAAGGGCTCTTATACTCAGCACTCCAGATGGGACTGCTTAAAACTACTTCGTTTTTTCCTATTTGATTATCACTACTTATGTATTATTTATAACTATCACTAAGCTTATGTCCGATACTGGTCGGGCATAATAATTATATTTAGATTTAAGATTTGATTACTTATTGTTAGTTCATTTTTGAAGATACAATAAATAAATATATATATGAAAAAAAAACAACCAGGATAGGGACAATGACTGTCAAGGTATACTCTCTACCACTGAGCTATTGTATTCTTGTTATTAGTTAGAGATAAAACTTGTTTTATGAAAATATATCAATGTAATGAAAAACTATAGCATTATTTACGATTAGCGATGAATGAATTGTGAAACAATACTTCATTTTGAACGCGTTCATTTATTTTTTGCTGGGTAATGTTTGACAATATATACAAATTATGCTAAAATAACCAGAATTAAAAAATTGAAAATTTTACAGTTTTCTTGTCGATTTTCGGTTTCAAATATTTTACCTTAAAACCGCTGTTTCAATTTCAGTTAAAATTGAACAGCGAACGAAACCTAGACGTATGACCATCTATATATTGAAAGAAGTGAAACCACAGCAACTGTTAAGCAGTCTTTACTTTGGGTGCGAACAACAATTTTTCACATAACGACGGCTCCATTCTAAAACATGATAAGTCGAAAAAGCTAGTTTTAAGATAAACGCCTTCAAGGTTTATTGATGATATCTCAGGAATGTTATGAGATAGAAACTTGAGACTTTTTGTAATCATATAATAATTACAATATTATTTTTTTAGTTTACTTGAACTTTATAAATTTGTTGTAGATCATAGTTAAAAGTGACCTAGAATACTTAAGATTGTCGTATTAGTAGACTTAGCATCTATCTGGTGGTACTTTCTCACCTACAATGGCCATCTGAGTACATATAGCATGTTTTATTTTGGAGAAAAATTTAAATAAATTTTTTTTGAGCACTTAATTGCAAACTAAATCATGCTAAGTGTACTTAAGACATTTAAAAGGGAAGTTTTTGAACTTGACAAATTATGCTAATTACATTTTGGCTCATAACTTTTGATAGAATAGACCGATTACTATCAACATTTTACAGTTAATAAACAATGAATTCAGAAAGGCTATTTCCAGCATAACATGCTATGTCGACTTAGCATGTTTTGGAATGGGGCCGTCGATATGTACATAGTAATTAATATTTTATTTTTGATGGTTAAGCCCCACTGTACAATCTTGTGCATTTACTCAAACAGTGTTTTGCGAGTAAATTACAATTTTTCATATACTATATGCTGCTTAAGCCCCACTGTACCATCTTGTGCATTTACTTAAAAAGCAACAATAATAACAACAACAACAAAGAAATCCGACAACATTCGTGAAGAAGATAACAAGAAATCTCAAATAGTGTAGCTGTGAATTCGCTTTCGATACACTCCACTCATCCGTCATGCGCTTCACATAACGAGATACTAACTCGTTTCTTCCACTGCTGTCGAATGTTGTTGTTGTTTTTGTCATTGGCGCACAACAATGGCTGAATTCAGCTACAAATACAACTTCCATTGCTTAAATATCAACTCTTTCTAACCTTCTAAGGCAGGATATGGTTGTACCGCTCTAACTAATGCAAGCGGCAACAGAAAGCCAAGAGATGTTTGCATTTGTTAACAAAGGTTGGGGTAAAATCGAGAAGAGGAAGAAGCATCAATTTCGCCGCACATTCTTCAGCGCATTTTTCCGGTAAATTTCTAAAATATTTGGAATTTTTGTGCGTATATGTATCATGCATGCATGTGGGTATGTATCTATGAGATACACACACACCCATAATAAGTAGCGATATATCTATGTATGTATGTATAACTTGGCATTCATAGTTTTTTTCTTTTAATTGTTGCTGTTGTGGTTGTTGCTGCTGTAAGTTCATATGCATATGTGTGTATGTTAGATGGGTATGTATGTATGTATGTATGCCGTTATAATAAAGTTCCAAATATTTTTATATAGATGGCGCTAAAGGGCCCAAACAAAACTCTTAACTAAACAGTAGGAAAAAAAGTTAAAAATATAATAAAATTCCAAAAAAAAAAAAAAAATGTGGGAGAGTGACATGCTCAGTTCTACTCAAGCAGAATTTTAATTTAGTATACGAGTATCGCACGTTATTGCATGTGAGGAGGTGTGGACGGATGGCTGGCAAAACAGATGAATAGATAGTATGTAGATAGATGGATGGATGGATGAATGAATGGATGTTTAAATGAATAGATGTTGTTGATATCACTGACAAAAGCAGCAGCAGCAGCAGCAGCAACAATAGCAACAACAACAACAGCAAAGTACATTAAATATTACTGTTCTAGATTTTAACCTACAGAAGAAAAAGATGAGCTCGAGTTTGGGTAGTAGTGAAAAGTGGGGGGAAGCTGAAGAAGGTGCTGCGAACAGGGAACATACTGACTGAATCATGATTATTTGTTCTTTAATTTTACGAAATTGTCTAACACATACATATGTACATACATATATCCACTATATTATTCCTTTCCTTCTTTTTTGCTTAGATAGATTTATAAAATAAATTCCAAGAATTTAATCTTGAAATACATATACATAAAAAGTTTTATTATTTTTTTTTTAATTTTGTTCCAACGTTTAATAAAGTTAGTGGTTTAAAGTTATTTTTTTTTTGTTTATGCCTTATAAATGAACAAAAAAGAGAAATTAAAAATACGATTAATTTCAGGAAATTCAAAAGAACTGAGCTTTTCAAGGAAAAGATTTTCTGCCGGCGGCAAGAGTGAAATTTTGAAGACAATATTACGATTACATGCAGCTTGTGGCATGACTTTAAGCGAAGACTTCGTTGACCTATTTTGTGTATACATATTACCACATATCCTATGAAAGTTATTTCGAAAATTCGCATAAAGTTTAATTTAATTGTAGGTAGATATGTGATAAGGATGCTAAAATAGTTCATTTAATGAAATTATTTCACAATATCATTTTCTCGTGTTACTTATTTTAATGCAGCTCATTTGATGACGCACATTTCAGGGTCAATCAAACTTACTTTAATTTTTATCGGACTTCAAAATATATGAAGGATGTTAACAATTCGTCTCTATTATTTTTTTAGGTGTGTAACTTCATAACTCGGTACATTTTAGACCGATTGTACAAACTAAATTAATGAAAATTTTGTTGCCTGAGAAGGTATAGCTTCCCATTGGTCCCATTGTAAAATAAATGGGCAGGGGCACGCCCACAATTTTTTTTTATATAATTTTATGCTATTCTACTTATTTGATTGTTGCAAAACCTATAAAACACCTTTGATTCTTGTAAGTACACAATTTATAAGTTAAAAATATGGGCGGAGTTACGCCCATTAAAATTTATTATAATATTTCACGCGGTTCTACTTAACCGATTATTACGAAACATACCACACAAATTGAGCTCTAAGATAGAAAAAATCTTTTATGTAAAAAATGGGCGGAGTCACGCCCATTAAAATTTAATACATATTTAATTTTACGTGGTTCTACTTTACCGATTTTTACAAAACTTAACACACAATCTTGCATATAAGAAATGGGTGAAAGCACGCCCATTAAAATTTAATTTTATATTTCACGTACTTCTTCTTATCTTTTTCTATCATATCTTTGCATTGAAGTCGGTTTTTTTAGGCAGAAGGAATTATTATAATATTAGTAAGGATTAAAATTAAAAAAAATTAAATATGTATTAACGAACACGGCATTTCAACCTCAAATTTATAATGGAACACATTATGGAATTCATAAAAAATTTTGGCCAAAAACTAACTTATTTCTTATTTAATACGGGGACTACTATTTATTTTTCTTTATTTATTTATTGAATATGAAATTTGTACAATATGGTTGCACAAAAATGGACCGGGTGACTACGACCATATGTCCATGATGTTATAAACACTATTCTTAAAATTGTTTTTGTGACTGACTATACCCCACCTATGCCTTCACATAGGAAGTAGCAACGTGGTTGTCAACGAAATTCCACAAACGAACTGCAAGACTATACGGTTATCCGCGTGGCAAATCAGTCAATCAGTGCGAGCGAGAAGAAACACTCTCGAAGGCCAAACAACACACACATGCCTGACCGCACTTAAAAAATAATTACTATGACGCGAGAGTTGTTCTTCAACCCAGAGCTGCTTAACGACTTATTTATTTATATTTCGCTAATAGCAAATAATAAGAAACATTTTTAAAGGAAAATGGCTTTATTGTTTTTTGAAATATTTCCCTTGATGATCAATACACTTTTGCATTGGTTCAAACCAAAAATGCTATGACAGATGTCATAGCATTTTTTTCATTCTTCTTGAGACACCTTCAAACATAGTTTTTGAACCCTTCAACTGCTTCTTCGGAGCCCGTAAATCATTTACCACTCATTTTAACTTTGATATTCGGGAACAAGAAGCAGTCATTGGGTGCCAAGTCAGGACTGTACGGAGCATTGGTCATCAATTCTATGTTTTGACTGTTCAGAAGTTCCCTTGTTTGACGAGATGTGTGAGAGCTCGCATTGTCATGATGAATAATGATTCGTCTTCGGGGATTAGTTTTGCGAATTTCTCCGAAGACTTCCGGCAAACAAATGGTCATGTATCACTCAGAATTTACAGTTCTACGTTGTTCAAGCGGAACAGTGGCCACATGACCCATTCTGCCGAAGAAACAGGCGACCATTTGCTTGGCTGTGCTTCTTCCACGCACAACTTTTATTGGATTTAGCTCGTCTTGGAATACCCACACGGTCGATTACTGTTTTGTTTCCGGCTCATAAGCATATATCCACGATTCGTCACCTGTCATCATTAATCATTTCCTTACACCACTTGACGCGAGCCTTTTTTTAGCGATTGATAAATTATGGGGTATCCAACGAGAACAAATTTTTTTTACAACTAAGTGTTCATGCAAAATCTAATGTATTGAAGTGAAACTAATGTGCAAGGATGAATCTATCGCACAATATGGCACATGGCGATCTTGCATTATCAGTTCACGCACTGCATCGATGTTTTGTGGCACAACAACTGATTTTGGATGCCCTTCACAGAATTCTTCGGCGACGGAACTACGACCACAATTGAATTCAGCGATATACTGTGATTTTTGATTGTGCCTTATCGCCATGCAAAGAACTGAGTTCATCGACACATTATCGTTGAAAGTTGTGAAAAATAATCTAACGAAAACCTTCTCTTGAAATTTCCATATTTTTTTGTCAAATTGATTTTCTGAACTCATTGCAAACAAAACATTTAGTACTTGTACATCAAAACGTTGTGAGTAGATTTGTGCTAAAATATGTCAAGCTTTATTATGGTGTTGCCAGATTTTAGCTATTGACATTAGTGTTGCCAGTTCCCGATATATAAATAGTAGCCCTCGTATTTAGTTAGGAGTCCTTTTTGTTTTATTATTGCTTTCAAGCGATTTTGGCATCGATTCAACCAATTTATGGCAGAAGGAAACCGATATTTTGTTGCACTTTTCTTTTAGAGCTACTACTCGTACCACCACTCTGATCTGTTATTTATGCGGTGATTTTATTAATTTTTGCTCCAAGTAACTCCATAATCCATTCTCGATAACATTCAGATCTGACTGGGCACAATTGTAGAGCAAACAATTGCGCACAACATGAGCCTTGTGCTTCGGGTCATTGTCCTGGTGAAAAATAAAACTGCTTTCTATTCTCTATTTCATTTGATTTTAAGAGGTTTAATAATCTATTTTGTTCATATTTCGCTCGATGACATGTAAATTACCTGGCCCAACAGCTGATATTGCACCCCATACTATTACTGAACCTAGACCGTGCTTAACTGTAGGAAGAACAACATCCTTTATTTAACTCTTCATTAGCTCTACGACACACGTATGAGTGTCCACCTGATCGAAAAAATATTAAATTCACTCTCATCAGTAAATAAAAGTTATTCCGATAATAAAGGATCTTTATATATATATATATTGGTTCCTTTTTATTCCTGTAAGGAGCATAGGGCCGCAACAAGATTATTCCAATACACTCGATCCTATAATTTTTAAATTTTTTACTTCATTCCATCGTATATTTAAGCGGGCTAGTTCAATTTCGATTTGTCGTTTCCAAGTTTGTGCTGGGCGTCCTTGTTTTCGACTGCCTTATGGATACCAATCAATAGCTCGCTTAGCGATAACATCCGGTGATTTACGCAGACTGTGTCCGACCCAGTCCCGCTTGCGTTTTCGCATTTCAGCTGTGATTGGCTTTTTATTGGTTTCTAACCAAAACTGATTATTCTGGATTGTTCTTGGCCAGTATATTCCTTAAGTATTTGTTTGCAAAAACTTGCATAGATTTCAGTTTTCGTGATGATGTGTTCCATGTCTCGTATGCGTATGATAGTGCGGATTTCAATATTTGTGTCGAACATTTGTAATTTTATTCTTCTTGATATCTATGAAGAATTCCACACTTATTTAAGTCGACTAAATTCTTGACTAGATTTGTTTATACGACTGGAGCTGTTAGAATTGGAAGCACACCACTCTTATCTAATATGCTGGCCAGGTAACAGAAAGTGCCTACTTCTTCAAGCCCTTGACGCTTTATACAAACTGTTTGATCGTTATTCGCATTTTCTTGTTTTATTGATACGTATTTTTAAGCCAACATAAGATGTAGTTTCCTGGATTGTAATCAGTTTAGCTTGGGTCATATCTGAAAACGTGTGGAAGAAGGCAATCCAGGTCCACCAATTTTCCCTGTAGCCCCAGGTTATTCCTTTTCTATTGGCCGTTGACTTATGCATTACTAGAAAGATCTTTAGTAATCATATTTTTCGCAAATTCTTTTCGCTTTTGGTGATGTTTCGTATGACTTCTGAGAAAATACATTAACCTCATATATTAAGCCTTTTGTTGCGCGGAAATTGCTGAATCGGCCGATTGACCCTCAACAGGTACACTAACACATATAAGAAAAATGTATGACACTGACATGACTAGGTCTCACCATTGATTGAACTCGGGCCCTCAGAGACCTTGTATTCCTTTATAGTCGACACTCCAACTTCTTCAGCCAACAGCACCGTACACCAAAGGTGAAAAGGAAACCTATTGTTTTCGCTACGCTGTCCCTCTGTCCGTCTGTCTGTCCGTCACAGGCTATTTTCTCGAGATCCGTAAGAGCTACGGACCTGAAATTTATACAGTATGTAGAACTTTGGCCGCTGCAACAACAAATACATGAGAGTTAAAACTTAAAGGGTGTTCCAAAACGAGCAACGAAAAATTTTAAAATCCTATTTAATATACATACAATTGTATGCATGTACATATATACACTTGAAATTTGTGAGGTTAGTGTATTTTTATACAGACTACAACAATTAACACTAAAATTAATATATGTAAATTAAAGAGTGTCCTATCAGTTAATGTCATTTTAACTATGTAATAATGACAACTTGCTGTATCTTGGAAACCGTAAGAGGCAAAGTATTAAAATTTTCAAAAAAAGGTAAAACTAAAAAATTCCAAATTTATAAAATCGCCAAATCGAAAAACAAATCGCCAAAAACTGAAAAAAATCGCCAAAACTAAAAAAATCGCCAAAACTAAAAAAATCGCCAAAACTAAAAAAATCGCCAAAACCTAGAAAATGCCAAAACTAAAAAACTCCAAAACTAAAAAACGCCAAATTAAAAAAGCTCATAACCGAAAAAATCCCAAAGCGAAAAATGCCAAAACTATTATTATATAGGCTAAAGTTCGTATAGTATTATATATCTAGTTTCCATACGGAACCCTTCGTGCGCGAGTCAAATTCGCACTTTACTGAATTTATTTTTTAATATGATGCTGATAAAATATTAAATAAATCCGTAAGTTCTCTTTGGTTTAATTAATCCTAATAATAAAATTTATATACGGGTATTTTATGCATTCCACGAGAAATTAAGAGGTGTGGAATTGCCATAGAATTGTTGTTATAAATACATATTTCCAACAACAATTCTATGGCAATTCTACACCTTTTAATTTCACGTGGAATACAGAATATACCCGACAATTATAAATCACAAAATTTATGCAAATTTTCCATTATTTTTATTATTTATTTACACAAAATTTATTGTCCTCCTATTTTTGTATTTTTCTCAATAATGACAACTTTTTGCTGTTTGACTTGTTGGTTGCTCTCATTACACGTTTATGCTTCATTTCTTGACAGATTTCCGGTAAACTTTGCGTTATTTATTTACTATCAAATTGTAAGATTCGAAAGTATCAGTATATTCCAATGTTAAATTCCATATAATTTATATACGAGGGCGGTTCGGAAACTTCTTAGCCTATCAATGAAAGAGAATAGTTAGTTTTTCAAAAATATTTTTATTTTTCAATATAATCTCCTGAAACTTCAATACACTTAGTCCAACGCTTTTCTAGCAATTCTATCCCTTGATTAAAATAGTTTTCCTCAAGGTCTTCAAAATAGTGGTTTACAACTGTAATTGCATCTTCATTTGAGGTAAAACGCTTGCCAGCAAGGAATTTTTTTAGATTTGGGAACAGGTAAAAGTCACTGGGAGCCAAATCAGGAGAATAAGGTGGGTGGTCAAGCAACTCGTACTTTAATTCTTTGATTTTAGCCATTGTTAAAACACTCTTGTGCGCTGGTGCGTTGTCTTGATGAAAAATTATTTTTTTTTGTGTTGTAAGCCAGGACGTTTTTCTCGAATTTGTACATTTAATTGATCCAAAAGGTTGCAATAGTACTCTGAGTTTATTGTTTTACCCTTTTGCAGATAGTCAATCAATAAAATACCTTTGAAGTCCCAAAAAACCGTTGCCATAACCTCACCAGCCGATTGAATTGTTTTTGCCTTCTTTTGGGGCACTTCCTCCAGCTTCAGTCCATTGTTTGGATTGTTCTTTTGTCTCTGGAGTATAGTGGTGGATCCATGTCTCATCAACAGTTATGAAACGACGCTTAAAATCCATTTTATTTCGCTTAAAACGATCCAAACAAGCTTGAGAAATGTTCATTCTTATGCGTTTTTGGTCGACTATTAACAAATGCGGCACCCATCCTTGCAGAAAGCTTTTTCATCTGTAGTTCTTCATGCAAAATTAAATGGACTCGATCAGTTGAGATGCCCATGATATTAGCTATTTCACGCACTTTTATTCGTCGATCATTTAATACCATATAATGCACTTTGGCTACAATTTCTGTTTTTGTTGCTGTTTTTGGACGTCCACTACGTGGTTCATCTTCAATGCTTGTACGACCACGTTTAAATTCAGCAACCCAATTTTTTACTGTTGCATATGAAGGAGCACTTTCACCTAACACATTCACCATATCATTATGAATTTCTTGTCCCGATAAACCTTTTTTATGTAAATATTTAATGACACCACGCATTTCTAATTTTTCCATTGTTAAAAAATCGTGGATCCGTCTTTTGTGAACACCTGTTTCTATATGAAGGAGTTGCCAGATCGAAATGAAATTTAACATGTGTTCATAGCAGAGATGGAAGTTTACAAAACACTTAACTTTTTTCTGTTTATACCGCGCTTTTTGTGCTAGGCTAAGAAGTTTCCGAACCGCCCTCGCATGAATGTACATACATATGTATATTTTTTTAGTTTTTCCTTATTGGTTGTTAAAAATATCAACTGGAGTTTAAAGCAATCCATTTCATACGAATATAATTGCAGAGTTATAATGAATTACATGCTACATCTACTCGTATTTTGCCATTCAAGTTGCGTTCAAGTTGACAAATATGTTTCAAACATAAATGGTTGTGTTTCGTGTGCGTGTTCACTTTAAGTTTGAAATGTGTTTTCTTTAATTGATGCTAACATGTGATCTTAACTGAAACAAATTTATTTATATACAGCCATCGAGTATGTATTATACTCGCTCTTATTAGTATGCACTATGCTCAAGTAATTATACCATCTAAAGATTTTTTTTCTAAGCCTTATTTGAATTCTTCCCATTTCATACAACACATATTTATGTATGTATGTACACACTTATGCACACAGCTACTTATAAAAAGATGGAATATCACACAAGTGTTTACACTAGGCTTCAAAATATGGTGTTAATATCTAATAGGTATTAATTAGTATATTGGCACAACTAATTTTATAAAATTTCCATAAATCCTCTACACTAACTTCTAAAATGATGGATTAAATTAACGCGTGTTTTTTACATGCATAGAAATTTAAGTTGTCAATATTGTTTGATAATGTGCAGCATTTTGTCAGCTGTTGTTTGCTTTGTGAATAGGCTGAACAATGCTTTAACTTGTTGCTATAGTTCAAAGAACCCATCATGCCCCTTTTGTCCATTTCGCGGTTGGCTTAAACTAATCAGAGTAACCAGGACAGCAAGCATTCTCAAAGACAGCGTGTAGTACGCACAGTGGGATGTTGGTGTCCGAAACGTTATTTTTCGACAACTCAATTTCAACAACAGATAAATGCAGATAAATGCTTTCGATTTAAAAAATACCGAAGTATATTTCTATGACATTAACGGCCTGTTCCACGATGTCGACAGAAAAGGTTCGACTGACAACTTGTATTGAAAACAACAATAAAATAAGAAAATTAGTTTTTATTTTCAATATAAGTAATCGATCGAATGTTTTCCTTTGAAATCGTTGTAAAGGCCGTAAATCAGTAGTGTAATAATATGAAGAATTTTTATTTGTTATTCGGTATTTTTCAAATAAAATTCAATGTTTTTCATTTTGCCTTTTAAATACTCTCATTGTTGCCAAATGTGGCAACTTATGGTAAAAAGTTTGTAAAACTTGAAAAACGGATTTAGAATCAAAAAACGATGTTTCTTGTGAAATGCCTTTGTTTAAGGACTATTAAATTATTATGTTTGTGTACATAATTCTCAATCACATTTTTTTACATTTTCTATAAACATTCGGATTGTTTTTTTAGATTTTTTAAAAAATTTTTTGGTTGCAGTCTACTGGCGAGTTTTTTAAGTAGAAATATTTAAATATGATATGTGCATTTATAGTTCTTTGAAAAAAATATTGTTATGTTTTTGAAAATTTTAAGTAAAATCCATGCAATGATGCTAAGCAAGAAATGTTTTAAAATTTCACGAAATCCAATGATCTGCATATGCGTAGAATACAATAGGGGAAACTTCTGGTCTAAAGAACAGCCCTGCGGGATGTAGTGGATCCTTAAAGCCATAGACCTGTAAAATAAATCCAGCTTTGTATTACTCTCCTTATCATAGGTTTGCTCAGATGTCGCAGATTTCCGCTTAATATCATCCGAACATAAAAATACAGAATAACTTTTACTATGACATAAGAAAATACACTCGTAGTGGCCATAGAGAAATGCAGTAACAAGCCGTTAGCTAATCCAGCTGAAAATCAAGATTCCACTATATGAAAATAGCTGCATCAATGGTTTAGGATGCCTTAAACCAGAAGAAGCCAGCCAAAAGCTCATGATTAGAGACGTGCTAGTAGACCAGTTTACGCTATAAAAAAAGTACTCTGGGATATCATAAATGTAGCAACAGAGTCCTTCCTTTCCAATTTATTCGGTTCCTCGTTACCGGATGACTGGTGTGGCCAGGTATCCAGTAAATGTAGACCTTGTTCTGTATATAAAGCTTCTGTAGTGCATCAAATCCATCTCAGACAACCTTGGACATGAATTCCCATGCAAATAGAGACTTACCAGCTGCCTGACTTTCGGAAAAGATAGCTACTTCAAATTAATACGAACACACTTGGTGATCGCCTGTACTTCCGCCTGAAATACCTTAGGTCATTTGCCCATGAGTGCAGAAATTTTCACATTTTCACAGTCTCCAACGCCAACTCTATTGCCCATTTGGGATCCACCAATATACCAACATAAATTTCTGAAATAAAGAGTGGGACCATTTTTCTCTCACGTTGCACTAAGCGGTAGTATGGCAGTGAATCTTCTGTTGAGCCTCAGCTCATAGTATATCCTTTCACTAGGCACTATTAGCAGCTCTCTGCTGCTCATTGTACTCCGGACCGATAATTGCCTGTTTCTAACACAATCCAGAGTCAGAGTTCCAGAAACCCATTCTACGCGCAGAAATTTCCGCCGAGGATCTTATAAAGATTTGTGTGGGTGTTAATCCATGGCTAAGGTTGGTTATGACCGCATTGCGCTTGTTGTAAGAATACACGCCAATATCTCAACCTTGCAGAGTTTGGTGTCGCCGCAGCCTATCAAGTCTTCCGCCATCATACATGACCATTTTTGGTATCATGCCCCCGGTGTTCCCAGCACAATTCTTCACCTCCCATATCCCCCCAATTGCTTTCTGTGTTGACTGTGTTCTAAGTCAACTTGCTATGAAGAGTAATCCCTAGACCCTAATCCCTATCTCCTAAAAGATAAAGGCACCAGAATAGTCTTATCAGAGTTGACCGACTGGCCATGTCTCCCACACTAAGGCAGTTACATTTTGTGCAGGTTAGAGGCACACAATGGTAAAGCAGATATTCTACTGTCTCAGTTATCTCAGTTTCCTTACATTTCCTGCAGGTACTATCAATTATTTCTATTCAAGAAAGTGGAAGTAACAAGTTGGAAGACTACAGCTTGGCTATTAAAAATTTTATGTGCAAAAATCTATATGGATTGCATAAGTGGTGGGTGGTGGGTGTGCCGTATTATGTTGAAACTCGGTAAGAGTCATTTCTTTTATTCTCTTTTTACTCAGTATCAAAATATGCCCGGAATACCAAAGTCAATTTCTCATTAAATTTTTAACAATTCAAAATTTATGACATATTATTTGTTGAGGCTAAACAAAATTAGATAATAAAGAAAGACGGAACTCAAATTTTCGATATTTTATAGGAGAAGCAAAACACTGAAGAAACACTAAAGCACTTACATGAAGAAATAATTTTTTAAGTCGCCATAAGTCGTTGATTTTCAACTGTAAGGTACTAAGATCTTCAAGGAGGATGCAATTATACGTTGTCTCCCAGAAAACGTTAAAAGCGCGATTTTGAAATAAATTTAGATACGCCTTTTTTATATTAAGCCATCGGTATATTCACCGATCAATAAAAGTCCTTTTGCACTTCATAAAGCCTGAGACCCAGGTTCGCAAGAGTTATAAGCAGCAGGACTTTGCAGAAATGTAGGGCATACTGTCTTCTAAGCACTACATGGAGCTAAACACCTTCCCAATCATACCGCTTTGGATGCTAGCTAGCTATGTCTTTAACCTAATCTAACCTGAACTTTAAGAAGACATTTTTGAATAGAATATTTGTATTTCATTAATAACCTTCTTTAAGAATGTTTGCAAAAAGACCTCCCTCCTCTTAAATATTTTTGTTGTTGTTGTTTATCTCTCACGCCTTTTACATATGTCGTCTCTACATTATGAACCATTAAATATTCATTGTTAAGAAAATAATAAAACATTTTGCTGAATTAAATTAAATCTATTAAATATTCTGCACTAGCAATCTGCTTCTTTTGCCATGACATATCAAACGAATTCATAAAGATAATTCAAAAGGCAACGGAGCTGAAGATTGGAGAGCCAACAAAAACAGGAAAGCAAATAAATAACATAAAATG
The DNA here is from genome assembly GCA_944452675.1 of Tachina lurida. Taxonomy (NCBI): domain Eukaryota; kingdom Metazoa; phylum Arthropoda; class Insecta; order Diptera; family Tachinidae; genus Tachina; species Tachina lurida. The sequence goes on from OX101755.1 coordinate 89,639,167, forward strand.
CTACTACCACCTTAAGACAAGAACATTTTGTAGAACCAAATTATAAAACACATCATTAATTTTCATTAAATAAATCATAATGAATTGTGGTCTAATCTATTGGATGGTAGGTTTCATTAAAAATGAATATGTACAATTTTATGTAAAGACCACAAAAACCAAAAATACGAATACTAAATATAATGTTAATCTGTGTCTTTGGTATACATACATATGCATGCGTGTTGTATGTCTGTCTGGTTTGGGCCTGCGGTTTACGAGTGTGTTGAAATTGGAACCAGCAAAACTTTTTGTATTTAATGGAAATATTTTGTTTATTCTTCGATGCGAGGAAATGTGACAGGAGAAGTGGACTAGAGGACATGATACAGTTCTACGAAAACTTATTGGTTTTTAGGGAACTGATGGAATCCATTGATTGCAAACAGTTCTATCTTTGATTGAAAATGGAATTTTAGAGCTGGTTTGACTGCTGGCTGGCTGGTGCTTATGCCTAGTGTAGATTACGATACTCTCTCAGTGTGGCATTATAGTTCGTGGTCTCCATTTCAAATGACTTCCATACCCAGTGGTCTCTCAGTCCCACTCACGTACAAGTTCAAGTACCTGGAAAGTATAAGTACCAACACAGTTGGGGGCCTAGACTCGGACAATGGTGTCGTAGATGCTCTATTGTCTTATTTAGCCCGAACACTTCACTTCAGGTTGGCGTTGGCTGAAGTACTTAGCACGTTGGCTACAAAACCGAAGATCCTGGATTCGAGCCCGGTATCCAACAGTCATTAAATAACAACACCGCACATTTTTCTGATCTGTATAGTGTCCCTTTGTATCAGTTGTTGTAGGAAAAGTTCAAGTTGATGAAGGCATAGTCACTAATCACTGAACTATACCGACTTCAGCAGATGCTAATACTAATGTAACGTCAGAACAAAAACAACCAATAAAATGGCTACTAAACAGCTTTGAAAAACTTAATACGCCTCATTGACACCAGAGGCGCTGGAACTCTTCATTATTACAAAAACGTGCAAAACTGCAGAATTGTAAAAGAATGAAGCTTTCCTCTATCTCTTCATTCACCACCTGTCTTCTCTGTCACTATTCCCTTCCTAAAGAAGGTAACTAGTAACAGTAGTTGGCATTCATTGCCTATGAGTTACCTTTCTTTAAAAAAAAGTGATCATAGACACCACATAGACCGAAAATGGTCCATAACGATACTCGTTCAGTATGGCATTATAGTTCGAGGTCTCCACTTTAATTGACTTCCACACAGATTTAACAGCTTTAGTAGTCTCACAGTTCAAGGCCCTGGAAAGTATAAGTACCAACACAGTTGGGGACCTAGACTCAGACAATGGTGTCGTAGATGCTGTATTGTCTCATTTAGCTCATCCCACTAGAAGTCTACATTAGTTTAAGATAAAAGGAATTTAGGCGAACCAGAATGCGCCAGAACTAAGCGATGGTCGACCAATTTTGTTATCTTAAAAGCATGTTTGCACCAGACGGTGCTACAGAGTTAGATGTGAGTGCTAATATCAGCAGAGCAAGAAATGAATTTGGAATTTTGGCGCCGATTTGGCAGATCAACAACTTAAGCCTTCGAATCAAGCTTTGAATGTTCAATTTCAACGTCCAATCCGTCTTGTTATATAACATCAGAACGCCCGCCTTCGTCGGTATTGTGTAGCAGAATCATCGGCGAAGTAAAATAATCCCTAAAATGGAATTAAGCTTTCCTCTATCTCTTCCTTCGCCACGTGTCTTCTCTATCAACATCTCTCACTACCATCTTTTCAACTCACAGGTAGCACAAAGGGATCATTATATTGGACCAAAGTGCTAACCTGCTAACCTAACCTAACCTACCTATCGACTACACACCCTTATAAATCGTTGTGTTCGACAAATTTTACGTATTTTCTGGCCCCGTGTAGTAACGAATGTAGAGTTTCGACGCCACGCAAATCAACTGAATGTGGCTTCTGAAACTCGAAAGCGTAAATTGGACAGACGGCTATTCTATTGTTGGTGGCCTATGCTCCAGTAGAAGTTAAAGGAATAAATATATATCATATAAAATGATCTTTATCCTAGACTCTATATTCCCCTTGAAAGATTGAATTAATATGCAAGTTGACAATATTTCTTCAGACGGCACTAGCATAGAATTTTTCTTCAGTATATCAGCGATTTCATTGCCATTAATGTCATCAACATACTCGTCTAATGTTTATGTGCCGTCACATAATACACTTAGAGCAATTCAAATCAATTGCCTTAGTGGCTTATTGACTATCAATTTACAAGTTGATAATCAAATTCATAGTCTGTAGTATGAGAGCTGATTCTGCAGCTGTATTAGACCCATAAATTTCTTTTTTGTAAGATACTACGGTCATAAGGAAGTTGTGCGATTCCTATATTCCTATATATTTAAGGAAGCCTTTTTATTCTAAGGTGATGCTGTAGTTAAGAGTTAAAGTAATATAGTTTGGTCTAAAATCCATATTCTCTGGTAGTCAACTGTAATCAAATGGTTTATACGACACCTATCCTTTTGGCGTCAGGTGAACTATGAATTTGCATGGCGTGCTTACTATGATAGGGTTAGTTTTCACAGGTTTCTCAGAAGAGAAAACAAGATTTCAGGGTCCAAATAACAGCTCCCTTTGCGAACGGATAGCAGGATAGGGATAGTAAAAGTACATATAGTACAAGTGACAGATAGATAGGGAGAAGAGCTTAATTCCTTTTTTTTTTGGTTTGTACAACTCTGCTATTTGGTGTTTTGTTAATTTTTATTGCATTATTGCATACTCTCTACAACAACTGATACAAAGGGACACTAATGCACAACAAAAAAATGCGTGGTGTTGTTATTTAATGACTGTTGGATATCGGGCTCAAGCCCAGGACCTTCGGTGTTGTAGTCAAAATGCTAACAACTTCAGCAAACGCCACCCCCAAGTTTCAACTTGAAATAGCTTTGATTTAGCATTGTTCTTCGTTTTATTTCAGTACCGAATTTACGTTGTTCCAACTTGAAATAACTTTAATTCAACATGATTCTTCATTTTGATTTTAGCAGTACGTAAATGTTATATCAACGTCAAATAAAGTTATTTGGAAAGGAAAAATTTTCTTTGAGAATTACTATAAATCATGTTAGATTAAAATGAAACACATATGAAGCAAAATCATTGCCGAAAAATATTAAATGAACGTTGTTTACGTAGCTTTTAAGTTAAAATTGTTTTGTGTGTGTGATGGATGATTTGGTTTGCACAAGGTTTATTAAACAAATTTCCATAGAAAATTTATTTTGTAAATCCTTAAAATAATAGATTAACTGCCATATTATATTTTGCTGGGATATTTTTAAAACACCAGCCATATGCATAAATTTTCAATAGAATATGATGTGTGTGAGTAAACACATACATACAAAAAAATTCAACAATCTGTATTTAAAAATCATGCCAAACTTACGCAAATGCCTAAAAACTAAACCTAATAAATTGAACCCAAATAAAAAAAATAAAATATAAAAAACCGAAAAATCCACTCATATAACCGACAACAACAACAACAGCTAAACATCATTAGAAATCCATAAATACTTAAAATTTAAACAAATGCGAATATTCATATCATGATGATGGATTTTGGGATACATTTATTTCAATATACGAGTATGGACACGTACGATTGTCTCTTTGCCTATCAACTATTTGAAAAATCATCTGCTTTTTCTTTTTGTTTTGTGCAGATATGAAGTTTTAGAGGCTGGTATCGCAGACATTAGCGATTTGTTGCTTGCTGTTATTCAGTATATTCATTAATCATTGTGATATTTTTATGATTTTGTGACGTTCTCTTTTCATAGCAGCAGCAAAGTAAAATGGGAAGACATATTGCAGCAACCAAAAATGTATCAAGTAGTGCATGTAATCATAGAATCCCAATTTGGTTAGAGAGGATTTTATAGGTTTATATGCTAAAGTTTATGAAAGGTGTTGAAAGGAAATTGAAAGGAAGTGACTTCAAAAGAGTAGAGAGGTTCGGTTGTATTTTTTGCTATTAAAGTGTTATTAAAATTTTGCTGATTTATTTTTTTTTCTGAGAAGGTATAGCAGCGGTTAAGTTAAGTTTGGTTAAGCCTATTTAAATTCAATACATCCTGTAACGTAATGTTGCAATCCGATTTTTAGTAAATCAGGCAGAATCATTCCACTTAAAATGAAATATTATATTTTGTGCACTTCCAGCTCACTGATTCGTATGAATCACTTGTGCGCATGTGGATGATGCTGTCTTAAGCTAAGGTGGGGCCACGCCTATAAAACCACATTCTAAGACTTTAGGTATTTCTATACAACCGATAATTGGAACATATGTATGTATGTACACATTCTAGGCTCTTATAATGGTATAATACTACGTTTGAAAAAGTGGGCGGTGACACGCCTCTAAAAATATAATAATATTTATCAAGCATTTTTGCCCAGCAATTTCTTTTCAACTTTGCACATACCTTCGTCTATTACCACAACGTAATCCTACATTTATAAAAGTGGGCGGTGTCACGCCCAGTTAAATTTAAAATTACATATCATTTGTTTCTATTCAAAACATTCATACGAAATTTTCCACAAACATAAAACTTGTTTAAGGATACAAAACAAAGTTTAGAAATATGGGCGGTGCCACGCCTATTATAACATTACAATATACATATATCAAGTATTTTCGTTAATTTAGTGGCTACGCAGATTTGCCTATATTTCCGTCTATAATAACGACACAATATTGCATTTAATTTAATTTAACATTATTTAACATTAAAACAATAATACAAAGTTTGGGAAAGTGGGCGGGGCCACATCTGCGTCTATTGTTACGACACGATCTTGAATTTTGGAAAGTGGGCCATTAAAATTTAACATTATATATCATGAACTTCTACCGAAAACATAGTTATGCAATTTCCCTCGCATATACGGATCTTTTCGTGACACAATACACAATACAAAGTTTGGAAAACTGGTCGGAGCCACGTCTCTCATAATATAAGAATATTTATCAAATATGTTTGTTAAATTATTTGGTACACAGCTTTGCACATATCTCCGTTCATTTTTACGACACGATATTGTATTTAGAAAAGTGGTTGGAGTTACGCCCATTAAAATTTAAAGTAATATTCAACGCGATTTTCCACACATATACGGCTCTTTTCGTGACACAATACAAAGTTTGGAAAGTGAGCGGCGCCACACCTCTCATAATATAAGAATTTATCAAGTATGTTTGTTAAATTATTTGCTACGCAGTTTTGCATGCATCTCCTTTACGACACGATCTTGAATTTGGAAAAGTGGGCGGGGTCATGCCCACTAAAATTAAACATACATAATATTTTATAAGCTTCTATCCAAAACATCTCTAAGAAAATTTTAATACATTTTAGGCTCTCGTAATGAAACAATATAGCGTTTGGAAAAGTGGGCAGAGCCACGCCTCTAAATGTATTATAATATTTAAAATAAGTTAAAAATTTTTACTGAGTTCATTGCTATGCAAGTTCGCATACATCTTTGCTTTTTATTAGGACATCACATTGCATTTGATGCCCACTAGCCGCGCCCATTAAAATTTAACATTATGTGTATATCGTGTGCTTCTATCCAAAACATCTAGCCGAAATTTTGCACATATTTTAGGTTCTTGTTATGATAAATTTGGGATGAGAAAAACTTATATGATTTTATAAATGTTTTCAGTGTTGCCAGTTTTTAGCTATAGCTATTCTCAAAATTTCAGTGAAGGGCTAAATATGCTAAAATAGATAAGCTGACCTAAAAATGGCTACTAAAATTATAAAAATAACTCAGTAAAAAATTGGAAGTCATTTTTAAGAAACTACATTTTTATTGCTTCCAAAGAATCTAATCTTCTCGGGCTTAGCACAACCCAATTACTTTAAAAAATTCATTTATGCCTTTCGCTTGTATGGGCAGTGTAATACATTATTACAGATATAAAAATCCTACCATTACTTCAACTCTTTAAAAGTGTAAAATTGTTGTTCTTATTTCTTACAAGTATGTATGTAGTATGAAATAGTTTCACGCACAAATATTTAACTTTGTTAAACTAATACAGGTAAGCAGAAAAAGCCCAACCTTAATTGCCCTGCACAGCAGTTCTATTTGCTTTTAATTCCAGAAATAATTTTAAATATTTTCAAGTAAATAACAACTTTATATTTAGATTTTTGCACAAAAATATGGGGAAAAAAAGAACTCCAAGAAGAGTAGTGGCAAATAAAGTCAACTACCATACCAAGTGCTAAATATCCTTGTAAGGATACACTATTAATTGCCCTCTTACCGCAAACAAAACTCAAACATTCTTCCACAGTCTCAAGCCACTTGAACATTTTCTCATTACATATCCACTTAAAACCAATTCATATATGAAATCTTCACACAAGCTCCCAAGTTGTTGGTAATAATATTTTGCGCACCTCCATACAACGACAAAAATGTATTTAACAGATGCAGCATACTTGTGAATATGTTGCTAAAACAACAACAATGGCAAAGTAGAAATAACAACAGCAACAAGAACAACAACATTCATGCATCCATATTGAAATGAGATTATTTCCATAATATAATATTAAATACAAATAAGGGTACTGATTAAGAAAATTAATGATGCTTTCAATTATGGATGTGTTACTCTTCAAACAAACACACACACACCATTGGCGTAGTTAACAAAAATTTCTAGGGGAGCCATTATGGCTGCTGATTTTCATGAGTTATATAAAAATATATAATTACATGCAATTTGTAAAAAAAATTTTTGAGGGGGCAATGCACCCCCCGAATGGCCTTTCTACGCCTATGAGACACACATACACACACATATATGCACAGATGCGCTTTGCTGCTTACAAGTGGCTAGTGCAATTCACAAGCAGCAGTAAGGGTTCATCAGCATCATCAGTATCGTCATAGTTTACATACATACATATTATTATTATTATTATCCAAGTTTTATCAGCGATGGCAACATCAGCAGAAGTAACAACAAATAATCACATACTAAACAGGAAATGAGGATGTAAATCATACACAGGAAAATTCTATGCTCCAATATATCGGAAACAGAGATGAAAAAAATTACAAAGTACTCAAATAATGCATTCAACTCATAAGCTTGCGCTTTAAAAAAAATTAAAAGTAACTCAACTCAAAGTAACTATTAAACAGCGTTACCAGCAGTGGAACAAGAGGTTGCACAGGTGCAAGTCTAAAATAGGGCAAAACCGAATGAAACAGTGCAAAATCTAAGAAAATAAGTTTTTTTTTATTATTATTTGGCAAGCTTTACATTTTAAGAAATGATTTTTTATTATATAAAAAAGAAGTATAACAAAATTAAAAAAATATAACATAAAATGCACTAATTCACAAGTAGCTAGATAAATACACAGAGAAAAAACTGGCTCATAGAATCAAGAAGATTTTCTCTATGAACCGTTTTTAGGCTAAGGGGTATCCCAGCAGAGAGAAGCGAATTTTTTTTCATAGAGATTCCTTATTGTTTTTAAGTGGTAAATCTTACTAATTTTATCAAGAAGAAAACCACATAAAATCAAGCAGAAATCTTATTATTCACAACTTTTTTTTACTCAATTTCCGTAATTTTTGCCACCAAAAAAAATCCATAGAGAAAAACTTCTCGATTCTATTAGGTTTTCTTATAAATTGCAAACTATAGGGATTTCTTATTGATTTTATTAGGTTGCTTTCTTGATTTTTTTAAAAAAGTTTTCTTCTTGATTTTATTAGGTTGCCTTATTGATTTTTTCAATAAGGGTTTCTTCTTGATTTTAGTAGGTTCCTATATGATTATGTGTAAAGCATCTTATTGATTTTTTTAATAAGGAAATCTTCTTGATTTTATGAGGTGTCTTGTTATTTCATATCTATAAAGCCTAGAACAGAAAACTTTTTTATAATCTTTTTCATTTTTGCATAAGAATGTTTGCACAATAATTTCAATGGTTATTCAGGCTGCTTGTTGGCATATTGGTTAGAGTGCTTGTCTATCAGTCAGAAGTTTGCTGGTTCAATACTTGGTGAGTAAGTTAGTTAAAAATATAACATAATGTATATGTATGTATAAATAAATAACATCTACATTATACTACATACATACATACGTATGTACATGGTATAGAATTTAAATGAAAATACATAAGTACAGAGAATAAAGACGCAATTTTTTTTATTTCTTATGAGGTCGCCTAATAAAACAAGAAGAAAACCTTATTGAAAAAATCAATAAGATAACCTAATAAAAACTAGAAGATTTCTTCTTGATTTTTTCAAAAACGTTTTTTCTATGAAATTAATAAGATTTCCTTATTGAAAAAAACCATAGAAATTTCTTATTAATTTTGTGCTATTTTATGAGGTATTTAGTAGGCACTGTTTTCTCTGTGTAACATCTCCAGCACAGTTTTTAATTTGAAAGATTTTACACCAGTAAATTTCACTATCTAATTCATGACACAGATTAATCATTAATCATTAAGGTCTTTGTTATCTTATAGTGCATGTTAACGTCACTCGAACACTACTTGTGTCTTATGGGTTTAGACTGGTAAAACCTGAGAAAGTATATTGAGCAGTAAAGGTACCTAATCTGATTAAATTTAATAGGTTTTCATGGTTTTTATTGGGTATATCCCCAATATTTCTTATCAAGCGCGCACAACATGCTATAATAGCATAGATGCAGTTTTAAATAGATTCGGTAGATTTTTACTGCCCCTCTTTCAACCTAACCTAACGCCACTCGTTGTCCAATTTGTGATAATATAGCTCAATGATTGCGCAAAATTTTGCTCCTCTAAAATAAATTTAATTTTGCTGTATTTTTTTATTCTGAACCAAAAATAACTAATTTTATTAAAAATCAACTTTTATTTAACTATTATGGAGAATATGGAGGGAGCTCCAAATGACATTTTGCAGGTTTTTAATCCAATGCAGAAAGCATTGAATCAGTTATTTTTGAAGGATCTTCGGAAACTTCGAATCTTATTACATGATCTCAATACTCAATTGTGTTATAACAGGTTATAAAATATTATGGCTCCCTACTTGGAAATATCCTTGAAATTTTTTTTATATTGCCTTAAACAATTACGTTTAACATGGAATCTTCTAAATAGTTTTAGTATAATTTGGCCCTTATTAAAAATTTTATTGATCTTCTATTAAAACTTATGTAGGTTGATATTGTTTTGTTTTATGTATCTGTATAATAAACTTCGTTAGAGGCATTGCGATTTCACCCAAGTATGAAGTTTCGTTTGCAGAATTTTGTAGCATGCATATACATATAACTCGATTTTGTCCTAGGTCATCTTATGCTGTTATCGCTTTTTGACTTTAAAATAGTGCAAAATTACACAAAAAAATTTATTGTGCAAAAATAGTGCAAAGAATTTGAAATTGTACAGATTCTGCACTATTACACAGAAAGTGGCAACGCTGCTATTAAATTAAGTATTCAATAACTTTTTAAGAGAACCGTTATAACCATAAATGCATATATGTATGTATGTATGTGTATGAGTAAGTGCATGAAGTGAATATCAGTGTTGCCAGGAGTTGCAGTAAAAAGGTGCTAAATGGATTTTTTTAAAAGCTAAAAAAAGAACTAAATGGTCACTAAAAAACTATGTAGCAAAAAGGCTAATGTAAAGAGTCTTTTATTAAGCGTTTTCTATCTTTAAATTGAAATAAAACCAATGCGCAATATAGCTACTACATACACACATATGTATGTACATACATATATACCGAATATAGAAAATATACAAAGCGTGTTTCGTTGACTGGCGCGCACCCGAATTGTACAACTCTCCGTTTGTTGCTTTCGAGGGACCGCACAGTGGTGCGAATCCCGAATCTAGCTGGACAAAACTATTTGATGGCTAGTCGGTATGATTTTGGGACTGCTAAGTTTATTTAAAGAATTCTAGCTCAATAGACTTCAACCACACATTTTGAACAATGAAATGCATATTCTAGCTCAATTTTTAAAAGAAACACAATAGAGTTTCGCTATTGTGAACTTTGGTAGGATTAATTTTTCATATAATATTAACAAACTTGCGTTAGCTTTTAATGTTTTAGTGATTTTTCAATTTATAAAATTATTTTAAAAATTCTGTATAATTTAAAGAACAATAAATGTAAATTATTGGGTATTGTATTTTACTTTATAAAGTAAAATAAAGCTTTTTAAATTTAAGCGCATGGATTTAATCGTTGTTCATCTCTTAGAATAGTAAATTAAGAACGTGGTCACATTAGGCCGTGTTCAAATAACGCGGTGTTCACTTTATCACGAGTGCACTTTATATACATATCTATAAAATTTTTCCTCATATAAATTTGTTCAAAAATTTTTATTTTTGTTATTTTATCGTTTTTTTTATCAATAACATCTTAAAATAATGAATAACATTGAAATTTCTGAAAATTGTTTTTAATCGGTTAACCAATTAATCCAGAATTAACCGATTATTAAACGATTAAACGAAAACCTTGACTAATTAAGAGGAAATTCACATATTACCCCCCCCCCCACCATAACGCTTTTTACGAAATTTTCAGTATGACTTTTCTAAACCGTAAGAAATTTTTAAGCCCCCCCCCCCACCACCGCGGGAAGCATTACGTAATATTGTGAACAGTCCAAAAACCCGATTATTTTAATATCCTATTGAGAGTTTTCTGGTTTAAACATTAAAAATTGTCCTTAAATAAATAAAATAAATGAAACTAAATATAATTAAAAAGAAAAACCAAAATTGTGGTACGAGTATTATGAAGTTGGATTTACGAATTTTCTAATATTTTTCGAGTGTTATCAACAGCACCAAGAATGTCGAACATATTTTTTTTGTATGCATATTTTTTGCAAGTTTTAGCCATTAATTTTCGACATCTTGTGGCGCAAAAATATTGTCGTGCATTTTTTTTAAATTTTTTTAGGAATTAAACAGACCAAAATTAAAAAAATTAGAATTAAATATTTAGAAGTGGCAACGCTGTCCCAAGTTGTGAGACCTTAAGAGCGCGAGTTTGTGAGAGTTTTACAGCAAAATAAAATAAAAGAAAACAGCAAAAAAAAACTGCAAATGTATTAAATGCTGTTTAATTATTTCACGGTAAATATAAAATGTTGTTGTAAGTGCATTAAGGCACATTATTTAATGCTGCAAGCAAACCAGAACGATATCCTGTAAAGTACTATTATTTCCTATCTGTTTAGGGGAGTGTGCCTTTGATTTGTGTGACCCCTAGTGGAGGGAGGGTTCATTTGTAAAGAAAAGCGCACATGTAAGTATTTCAAAAGAATACTAAAAACGCATTAAGAGAGAGAGAAATTATAAATTCAGCACAAAACTAATTTGCAAGTGCAATTGAGAATTTGGTGTTTATTTTTGTTGTTATCATATTGTCTTTTCATTTTGCCAACCTGTCTGCTGCAACATTTTGTTTATCAGCGTGTGTATTTAAAAATATATTAAGATAATCGTAATTAAATGCTAAATAATGAGCTAATAAAGCCAAAATGTTGTTTATGTCATTGAATTTGTTGTACTTTATTTTTAAAAGAAAGTTCAATGCCTCCAAAAAAAAAACACCACCGATAAATGTTCGTAAAACTGGGAATAAGTAAGAGAGTATGAGGCGTTTTCTAAATGCCTGATAATGTTGTCCTTCATGTCAGACGCCACTACCTGTTCAATCAACGAGCCATACGAGATCACCACCTGTCTTTTCTATCACTATCTCCTTTCCTAAAGAAGGTAACACCCAGTCAGCGTGACCGTTTGACCGACTAAAGTGGCAAATTGCCACTTTTTCGACTGCCTTGGCACTTTTTTGACTGCCTTGCCACTTTCTTTTCCATTTTTTTACAGTGAATTATATAAAAATACATTAAAAATAAAAACTTTAATGTAGTTTTCTCGTTTTTTTTAACTTTCCCCTTTTTTTATAAATCCCCATTTTGGTGCCACTTTTTGAAAAATTTCATCGGCCAACCTGCACCCAGTAATAGTAGCAGGCATTCATTGCATTAGTGGTACTTCTCTCTCTCTCTCTCTCTCTAAAAAAACATGTTTTCACTTCGTAGGACCATAGGCATGAAGCAATTGGATTAAAACTTTTTAAAAGTGATGAGAGAATACAGATCACTCACAAAAAGGTATAAAAGTACAAAAGATATGACTTTTGTGTTTTCTGATCCAAGTACTCGTAATATATTTCATTCTGTATTCTCCAGGATTTTATATTGACGTAATGTAAGTTATTGGTGTTTTAATGTTTGACTGAGTGCAGGAAAGACTTGATAGCACACAAAGTTTTAATATTCCTGTTGTTGTTAATCCTTAACACTTTAAGTTAAGATTACATACTTTGCTTTGGTTGTTTGTAGCCTCTAACGTTCATGTACTGAATGTGTGTACGTGACACAAACACCAAGAGATTAATTTTTAAATGACTTTTTTATTTATATTATATTGTGTTTGTATATTCTTGTCGGAGACATTAATGTCTGACTGACAATATGACGTGGGTGATGACATAGTGTTTCCGTATGTGTTTCAAAACTGACGATGAGCTGTATAACTTTCAAAACATTTGTATTTGTATATGACATATACATATGTAAATATATATATATGTATATATATATATATGTATAACTATGTATTATATGTACCCGTAGTATGTATGTACGTACATATGTGAGTTTGATCATGTATGAAAGTACATTTTATGTAGTCCAAAGTGTGTGAAAGTTTTAGGATAAATTTAAATGTAAATTAAGATTGACACACTGGTTTATTTGATGTAAAGTATTTATGTGATGTATTCTGCTTTGCATATTTACAAATGTGTATTTATTTGCACAAATGCGATATCTTAAATGTATATTAAATGCAGCAGTATTTATTTAATTAGAGAGGACTTTACTGGTGGCGATTGATTTACCTACAATTAAAGCAAGCTGAATACGTATATACTAGTGATTTATCGAATGTCAGTTTTCGCGAATACGAATATAATATACGAAATTTATAGATATTAAATTGAGGTTCTATTTACGTCTGCAATATGAAATATTAAAAAAATTTTATGAAAAAGGACTTCATACTCCTGTTGGCGTACTTTAAAGTTAACAAAAACTACCCAAAGATTTAATGATCGTAATTAAATAATATTTGAAAATGATACAAAGCACAAATTTCTATAAAAAATTTAATGGATTTTTACAAACTAATATTTTTAGCCATTTATTTAAATTTTGTTTAGGATTTATGCATTTATTTATTTAATTTCTTTTGAAAAATATTCGTATTCGTATTCGCCAAATTCAGGATACGAATACCTAAAAATGGCCGAATATTCGACAATTCGAATACGAATACGAATATTCGTGCATCACTAGTACATACACAAACTTATTTTTTTTATTATTTGAAATAAAAAATATTGAATCATATTTTTAATGAAATTATTCATTAATTACTATCCCAACAAAAAACTTTGCCTACTAGAATGCAAAAAAGTGTATGTACTCCTCAGTCGTAAGTACTTACAATTTGACTGAAGGCCAAATTTTGTAAATAGAAACGAATTTTTCGGTTTGAATTTTGTATGAAAAAAATATTTTTTGAAACGAATTATCGTTATTTTTCATACAAATTTTAAACGTTTAGAAACGAAATTTTTTACAAAATCTCCCTATGAATAACCCATTATTTTTGTTTGAGAAGTTCAAAAAGTATGCGGTACCCTATACTTTTTGCCCACAAACATACAAAAGTTAATAGATTACTGATTGCCTAAAAGTACTCAAAATTTAATGGGTTATTTTTTGCGTACAAATATGCAAAATAATATAGATTAATTTTTGCTTAAACTTATTCAAAATTAATTTGCTATATTTTCTAATTTTTTTATTTTAAATGAATAAAATTTTGTAACAAATTTCTCTAGATATACATATTTCCTTATTAACTGGAAAGTACTACAATAAGTACTTATAGTGATATAAATAAGTTCTTATTTTATTCATTACATGACAGTCATTATTATGCAAATAAAATAATTAGATAAATAAGTACCACTCGTTACTTTGTAAGCCATTAAAAGAGTACTACCCATTACAAAATTTCGAAAATTTTTTGCTGGGATGTTTCAGTTTTAAAGAAAAACAAAACAAAAACTTCTCAAAATAAACTTCAACAGTCTTATACTAAAAAAAGCAAATCTTTTTTAAAAGTGAATTAATAGCATTTAAACTAAATATTTTTCTAGTTTTTGTTTTAATTAAATTCAACAAAAAATAAGCTAAATTTAGTTAAAAATAAGCTAATATGGTCACCCTGTTCATCATACAGATTCTGGCAACGCTGCCCGTAAATTTTAAATAAAGCTGGCAAAGAGTGACAGAGAGAGAGGTTTCATTTCCTATTTGTTTTTGTTTTGGCCTTAACTTGTTGTGTTTATAAGGTTGCTGCCCTTGTTGTTGTTGTGATTTTACACAACCACATTACATGGGTTAATGCATGATCATCAATGGTGCTTAAGGGGGTAGACATTTTCTGGTGTGTTACCTTGTCTGTGGGTATTCATCTGGGTTTGCATATGTGTGTGTGTGTGTAAATGTGTTTAACTGTAATTGTTTTTAACAGTTTTTACCCTTATTTTTTGTTGCTATTGCTCTATATGTATATGTATTTAACATGACTGTGTGTGTTTATTTGACTTTTGGATTATATTACATACATACATACATATATTTACTATTGTTATTATTGCTGGTGGTGTTGTTGTTATTGTTGGCTTCTTACTTGTTTGCACTTGTAAATAAAATTTAGCTGTGCTGCCACATCAAACAAGCTGTTAACGTGTGTTTGTTTGTTTGTTTGTATTTGTATTTTGTATCCTTATACAACTTGTGGCATTATGTTCTACTGCATGCTTAACTCTATTGTTTCCTTTTATGTCCTACAAAATTATTGCGTTTGCTAAAAGCTTCAGTAAATGTGTTTAAGTCTGTTTGATTACTTTTGCATGAAAGTGATGATGCCCAGTCGTGCTGGGTTTTGTATTGTGTGTATCTTGTAATATTCGTTGCTGGCAAAACGGGTGCCAAGAGAAGCAATTTGGGGGGGGATAGAAATAAAGCTAGCAAATTAAATTGAAATTTGTGCTTAATTTCAATTTAATTTTTGTATGTGTATGTACATATACATACCTATTTATGTTATTGTACATTGTACAAGCATCCATTTGTTTGCTTGCTATTGTGTCTTTGTTTTATATTTATTTAATATATTTATGCATGTCTTGCTGCTATAAAAGACATGACCAAATGACTTCTTTAATTAAAATTTTTTATATTTCTGTATGTTTTGTCTTGAGGACAAAAGGATTTATAAGCATGATGTTTATACATGTGCGAAATAAATGCTGAGTCCTTACAAGTGATTCTTCACAGTTATGCAGAAGTTGTAAAATTTAAATAGAAGTTAATTTGAAGTCATACATAGGTACAAAGGCCTTGAATTTAATTTGTTTCAATAAAAAAAAAATACAAAATAATATTTCTTTAAAAAAATTAGAATGAAAAAAGATTTATAGTGCATTTACACTGTCTCGAAATCTAGTACTTTCGAGATTTCGAGCTAAATCATGCTGCTTTTTTCCAGATTTCCCATACAAAACGAAATTTAGAATTTCAGTAGATTTGTAGGAAATCTAATAAAAATCTAATGTTTTTATTTATTCTTTACTATCCTGTACAACAAAAGGTGAGTGAATTAGCTACGGTCTGCTTCAAAAAGTGTGCGAATTGGCTACATTGCAGTTGTTTGGTTGTAGTTTTGGAAACAATTCAGTTGATGGGTTTTGTTTTAAATAAAAAAATCTTGATAAATGTCAAAAAAAGTTGGTGTAAACGGTATAGATTTTCATAAAGATTTTAATCAAAATATGCTAGATTTTGTGCTGATGTAAATGCCCTATTAGCTCCAAACGAAAAACTTTTTCCCCCTCCGACAAAAAAAAACAAAATTAAGTAGAAAATTCTGATTGTGTGTCCTTCCAAAAGTCCGTCATTTGTCTACCAATTTAAAAAACATTTTTACATAAGAGAGCACAACTGCCGTTTGGAATTGGCGTCGAAAAAACTGAGCGGGACTTTTCCACTTAAAGTTAAAATTATATTTCATCTACTACAGTCCGAGATTTGAAAAAATGGGTGTGGGCACTCCCAAAATTAAACATAACATCTCTCGTACTTCCGTCAACCCAACCAATTATTACGAAACGTTTTTATTCGAATACAATATCAACAGTGTTGCCAGACTTAGTGATCCGCTATTATGTCAAGTAGAGTGAAGTTAAAAATGTTCGAAAAAAATTCAGGAAAAATTTAAATTAAGAAAAATGTAGTAAGACCAGTCAAAAATGGTAGACATTGAAAAATAAATGTACATGTTACTTTCAAGTACTGATTTTTTTTTTTGAATACACTAATAATTGATTTAATGATAAGATTAATTGATACCAATTTCATATAAATATGTACACAGGTAAAAACTTAAAATTATATATTTATAAATTAATATGCACATAATTACATATACACACACATACTGCTCCTTTTCACGCTGTCGTTGCGAAATAAAATCTCGATTTTTATTTTCGAAAAAGTAATCATGAGATTTTAGCAGCAATAATGATGAGGGGTTGACGCGAAAAAATAATAGTGTTAAATTTTCCAATTTTATGATAATTTTATTCCTTTTCTTTATCCGTTCCATGCTAAACACAAATTACCCCCCACACACACGTACACACAGACAAATAATTTAAGAATATGCTGTGGAGCTTTGGGCCCAGTAATTATCACTCTTTGATTGTGTTAAAGATTACGGCAAAGACAGACAACAGACAGAGGCACTCATCGTAAGTAAAGGCAACAATGTACGACTAAATAAAGGGACAAGAGAAGATGCAAAAAAAAATGAGCACGACCCATAAACACGAACGAAAGCATTGTTATTGTGAGGAAAGTAATCGCATGGAAAATGTATGAGAATTAGTAACTGGGCACCAAGAATAAACAAGAGGAGGACGAGGAGGCGGCATAGCATCAACAGCAGCAACAACTATTTAAAGTTTATTGTGTTTAAATGAGAAGTAGTTTTCACTCTAGGCCAGGGAAAGCAGAAGAAGTCTTTAAGGAAATTTGCAATAAATTATTTTCATAACACATACATAGATACTACTCCTATTTTGTTGTTGTCGTTGCTGCTCTAACTGCTCTTTAATAGCTAAACATAATGGATGTAAAAGTTTTCAAGTGGATTTTAATAAACGCCAAAATAATAAAACATATTTTTTTTTGTTCTTCTTAAAAATGAACACAATACAGTGGAGCCAAAGGAGTAACAAAATTATTAGGAGACATATGGGCATATTCTGTATTCTACGTGAAATTAAAACGTTAGAAATTGCCATAGAATTGTTGTTGGAAATATGCATTTATAACAACAATGCTATGGCAATTCCGAACGATTTAATTTTACGTGGAATACAGAACATGCACGATATAATCAATCAGGTAAGAAGAGGCAGTTTTTAAAAGTGACAACACTTATTAAAACAGGCATACACAAAAGGCAACACTTGGCAATTAATCTGAATAATAGTTCTCGACTCAAAACTTTTAAGAGAATTTGGGGTGTTTTTTTTAACTCTGTAAAGTTCAGAGATTGGCGTCTCTTTTTGCAACAGGCGCAATGAAGTCATGACCAACCTTAGCCATTGAGGCCTTGATTGGACTACCACCCATACAGATCCTTATAAGATCATCAGCGGCAATGGCCGCTTATGGTATGGGTCTCGTGACATCTGCTCGTTGTGTTGGCAACGGGCACTCGTCGGTCCTGAGTACAATGCCCAGCTTAGGACTGCTAGGAATGACTAGTGATAGGATAAACTTTGGACTGAGGTTCGACCGGAGATTTAATATCACAATTCCACCCAGGGCAGTATGGGACGAAAACGGTCCCGTTGTGGATTCCAGAAGTTTACGTTGGTATACGGAGGATGGAGTTGTTGCTGGAGTTTTGGGCCCAACGTAAAAACCTCTTTGCTTATGGGCAAATGGCCTACGGTATTTCAGGCAGAAATACAGGCAATAACCAAATGGTGTTGACATTAATTTAAATAGGGACATTAGAGGTGTCAGATAGTCAAACAGCTCTTAAGTCGGAATTCCGTTCCAGGCTAGTTTTAGAGTGCTTCGATTCATTACAAGGCTATCCATACGGAACAAGGTTTCCATTTATTGTATACCTGGCCACAGCAGTCATCCAGGGAATGAGAAAGCGAATGAAATGGCCAAGAGGGCCTCTTCTGCTACTTTTATGAGCCCAGAGCCGTTTTGTGGCGTAAGTCGGTCGACTATAATGTCTGTGATCAAAGAAGATGTCACTTCGACCGCTAAAGGGATGTGGCTGTCTTCTTCTGGTTTAAGACAGGCCAAAGATTTGATGCAGCCATTTACATATAAGGGCATCCTGAACTTCAACAGGAATAATTTACGGCTTGTTACTGGTTTTTTGTCTGGTCACTTTGGACTGAACTATCCTCTGTGAAAAAGTAACCAAGTTCGTTCACCTTTGTGTCGCTTGTGCTTGGAAAATGACGAGACGAAGACACACATTCTTTGTGAGTGTATCGTATTGTGTGACAGTAGAAGGCGTGTTTTTCATTATATCTTCAGATGATATTAGGCGGGCTTTTCCAATACCTGTACTGACTTTCATAAGGAGCGTCATACAGAGATTGAATTAATCTAATTCATATGTCGCAGTGCCGGTCTTTGCACCAGATTTTCCCCCTTTTCTAATCTAATCTAATCTTGGGATGTTTTGGAGATGTCTGTAATCGGCTTACCCGTTCTGACAACTTTATTGCTGTTTCTGCTCAATTTGGTTTGCTATTTGATTATTATTTATATTTGGCGCCAAAATGGCACTAGCAAATTAAGAAAATTTTTCTACAATATTATGATTCGCTTCTATTATATTATCGTTGACACAATAGTTCTTACGAGCGTATAATTCGATAGCCATGATCCGAGTTCGCATTTCGTCTAACAAAATGATAATATGTCTCCTCAAAGATGTCATACAGTGTGCAAAAGGGAAGCAATTGCTGCTATAGAGTGAAGCATCGGTTTATATCCGGTACAGTTGATGGAACGTTCCGCTTTTTAGAACAAATAAACGCTAAGAATTCAGTCCACAATCTTGCAACAAGCCGAATCGCCTTAGTTTGTGTCATATCTTTGGGACGTAGGCTAAAAATAAACGTAAGCCTGCCTACCCAATAATTCTATTCAGAGTTGAGACTAGTTTTTGTGTCAATTAGTATTGGGAATAGATGATGAGCAAATGTACATTAGTGAAATATTCTTGTTCGACACTGTGCACGAAGTGAGCTAAAAACGTTGATAAAAATCTAAATTAAAAATTTAAGAATATAATCTTATTATTACTACGTTCTTTATTTTAAGAATTCATTCTATAAATTAAGAATTTATCCTTAAATTTGAGAACGTCACTCTTACTGACCAAACTTGAAGATTGAAATATTAAGATTTCTGCAATCTAAATTCAAGAATTTTTTTCTTAAATTTAGATCGTCATTTTCTTCTTAGTGTAAGAACTTGTTTAACTATATTGTTGTTTCGACTTTCGTTTACGTAAATCGTTTGCTACTTGCATTGCTAGCAACTCGGCATGTGATATTGGTCTAGGCCAAAAGATGCGTAATATCCTTCCTAGCAGCTGATTAAGAAGATTTTCAAGTCGTCTTTTTATGACGTTTTTAACCTTCCAGGTTGTACACCCATATAGGAGGTCCGGCTTAACATTTGCTTCGAAATTTCTCAACTTGTGGATTGGCTGATTTTATTACTTTGCCAGGTTGTGGCCAGTATACCTAAAGATGGCCTGGCCTTGTTCATTCTAGCGGCTATATCGATCCCTCCATTTGCATCTCGAATCCTATACTGAATTGGACACATGTCACGCAATAATAGAGAGAAAAGACTTAAGTCGTTTTCATGAAGAATTTATTTTTATTCTTGTTTAAGCTTATCATTGGACACGAAAACTGAGACTCGATTTCTATTTCCTGAAATCAAACACACCATATTTTTTTATTTAGGTGAGTCGATAACTGTCTGGTGATCATTCAGTCATTTTTTTAAACCACCTTCTTCAATTTGTTTCTTCCTCAGTCTTGCCCAAGTCTGAGTTTGAACGAGAGTAAGGACGAACCTTCACATATTTTATCTAGTGGAACCTGTAAGGTTGTCTCAGTTTTTTCAAGGTCATCAGCCGTATAGTTTTCCTGAAAGATTATACGCCCCGGGATGCAGATGATACTAATATGGAACTGCTCTGTAATCTCGCTTAGAAATTATTGGTAGTGTAGGGCTGTTGTTGTTTTTTCGAAGAGGAGCTTCTATGGCCATGAGAGCGACTCGATTATCAGTGTTTACATATGTTAATCAAGTTTGTTGAAGTGACATACATTCTCAACCAATACGGAACTTTCTTCATAGCAAGAATCTCTGACTAGTAAGCATTTGAGTGATCCCGAAGTCGCTTTGCCATACCAAGACCTAATAACCCTGAGTAGACTTCGTATCCCACATCTAGTGGATTTTTGGAGTAATCCGTATAATATTCAACACTCGTTCTTCTATCTGAAGAATTATTTCTCCACACTACTCCGTATGTAATCCAAGCTCTGTAGAAACGTTCATGAAGTAGAGCAGACAAGGGTTTGTCAATCCTCTATCTCCAATAACCTTCGGGATCCACTATTCAGTGTTTTATAAAGAGAATCAACAGTCAGGCAATGAATGCCGACTACTATTAAGAGGTGTTACCTTCTTTTAGGAAGGTGAAGAAGGAAGAGATAGAGGAAATCTGTATTCTTTAAAAACTCTGCTTTTTCGCCGTTTTTGTGTGTTTTACCGCAGTGTTGCTATGTCTCTGATCTTACTTTGGATTAATATCCGCTGGAGTCGGTATAGTTAAGTGACCAGTGAATATGCCTTCATCACTTGAACTTTCCTGCAAGAACTGACACAAAGGGACGCCAATTAAGATGAGAAAAATGCGTACTGTTGTTATTATAATGACTTTGGCGGTGACTGGGCTCGAATTCAGGACTTATGGTTTTGTAGTCAACGTTCTAACTTCTTTATCCAAAGCTACCCTACAGTATCTGATGCCTCTTCCTGTTTTTTTTTTTGCAACGAAACCGGACTGCAGGTATTGTTACTATCTTATTGGATACTAAATCCAATGATAGCATATGTAGAAGCATATCCAATGCATCTGTGAGATAAGTCTTTGAGACTTGTGTAACATATTTATATAAATGCATCTTCTTCTTCAGGGAAGGCCACAGCACGTTGACCTCATGCGTGAGAATTAGATGCATTGTTTGTTGCCGTATAGATCCAGTGAATGACTTTTGGAATGAGATTCCAACTTTTTGGAATGAATTTCTTGCAGAGATAAAGAGCAATTGTATCTTTTTTAATCCTCTAGAATATTTTTCTTAAAACTCAACTTAGAGTCTAGTATGAAACCGAGATATTTTGCAGTATTAGACACTTTTATCTCCGCAAATCTTGCATATTATATATACTTCCTCGAAAAGAGAACTAATTCCGTGTTGTTGAAATTCACTGCAAGCCCTTGGTTCTCTGCAAATTTTTTTTTATAGGTAAGAGATACCATCCTGTAGCATGTACCTTAAAGAACAGAGGAATTTTCCTCTTACAGCTATTTCCACATAATCAGCATAAGCAAAGACTTTGCACCAGCGCGATTCTAGTGCAAATAGCACTGAACTTAGAGTCAGATTCTACAAAAGTGGCGAAACAACTCATCTCTATGGTGTATCTGTAATTATAATGCAGGTCAGCAAGCGTTGTTGATACACTTCGGACAGAGAATGTGATTAGTTTGAGCACGTATAGTGTAATTATTTCTCTGAGTGTTTGAAGTGATAAAAGAGTATTTAAGGACTTAAAAAGAAAACGGCATAATTAATTTCTTTCGTGGACTGAATGTCGTTCGTATTGAAATCATCAGATCTCCGATGATTTCAGCACTGAGAGTATTTGAACCAAAATATATTCTTTTATATATGTATATAGTTGAAATCTCTAAGTCCGCAGAATATTTTACTTATTCAAACCATGCATTACATGATGTAATTTTTTTAAGTCTCCTTTTTTTTTTGGGGGGGGGGGAGAGAGATTTCCTTGTTTCAGCCGTTTAAAAAACGCACTTACATACATTTCTATATATAAAATATTTTATGCAAGAAAACTTTCTTCGCGTAAATGCAAGTGCAAGTTTGGAGAATAAAATGAAAACTTGCTAAACAAAAATTGTATTATAGGAACTGATCACACACACACAGAGGGTGGCGTTGGCTGGAGTAGTTAGCACATTGACTACAAAAACCTGTAGCCTGGGTTCGAGGACGGTCTCCGACAGTCATTAAAAATAACAACACCACGCATTTGTCTGATGATGCAGGCATAAGGCACTGGTCACTAAAAACTATACCGACTTCATCAGATAATAATCCTAATGTACATCAGAGCGCCCTCCTTCGTTGTGTAGCAGAATAATTGGCGAAGTAAAATAATCAATAAAATGGCTACTAAACACAGCTTCAAAGTTTAATACGCCTCATTTGACACCAGATGGCGCTGCAGCACTGCATTATCAAAAAATGTGGAAAGAGCAGAGTTGTAAAAGAATGAAGCCTTCCTCTATCCTCTATCTCTTCCTTCACCACCTGTCTTCTCTATCACTATCATTTTCCTATCACCCTCTCTCACTATCTTCTCTTCAATTAACAGGTAACACAAAGGGATCATTGTATTGGACCCAAGTGAGCTGGACTCTAAATTTCACCCTTCCTTACCAGCAGCCTGCTAACCTAACCTAACCTAACTGGTCACACTGTGCGACCTCTACAAGCAGGACTCTGCGTGTTTCGCTTTCCTAAGAATATCGCGTCCAATCGTGTATCTTTAACGTATCCAGCACACAAAGTAGTTAAACGATGATTTTTATTGGATTTTTGATGGCAGACATAAGAAAGCAAAAAAAGAAATAAAACGAAAGGAACCAAATAAACAAACAAAAATTCAACAAAAACAGTGTAAGACACGTTAAACAGCAACCCAACGGGGGGAAACAAGGGAAGGGTAGAACTTTCGAGCTGACATTGTTTTCACAATAACATTTTGTATAACGTGCACTAGACTTTGAGGTTTTGTCCTTTTCAAGCATTCCTGTTTGTGAAAGTGTGTGTGTGTGTGTGTAAGGGGCTGTGTGCTTAGTTCACTGTTTAAGGAAACCTTAAGTTAAACATTTTTAGCTTTTCTACAAATTAATATTTTCTGCTCAAGACATGAGACATTTAAGTTACAACGTGTTTATGTGTTTTTGGTGTGTGTGTGTGCGCGCCCTTTAGGATTTTCCACACAACAAACTTCACAGTTTAAGCAGCAATAATGTTCGTTTTCTTTTTACATCCTCTTTCATTTCTTCGAAAGCTTTTCGGCTTCGCTTTAATGGTAATTCATTCTACAGGTTTACTTTTCTTTGGTCCTTTATTGTTTTCTTTGAAAGTCTTTGGTGGATAGAATAGAATACATTTCGGTTTTTGTTGTTTTTATTTTTATATTTATGTTTTATTGTTTTCTTGGTTTTTATTTCCCCCGATGAACAAATGATTATCACTTTCATTGTAGCTAAATGCTTGTGGGAGTGTGGGACATGGAAGTATAATCCCGGTATAAATATTTTAGGTATAAAATTGTGTTCACAGTTGCTAAAAATGGGGGAGATAAAGAAGTAACGATTGATTTTTATAAAGTATTAATAAATAATTAATACAGAAATTCGATTGAGGAAATAAAGCATTTAAAAAAAGAAAAATTCTGCTGCCATCCCTTGGTATTATTGGAATATATGTATTTGTATGAAAAAATATGAAAAAATTTATTATAAATACATATCACAATGGACACAAATGGATCTCAGAGTGATGGTGCGGTATGGCACCATACCATTCCTACCCTATTAGATATACATACTGGGAACAGGCATATAGATAGATATCTTCAGTTAAAAAGCATACCTCTCTAAAATATAACAAAGTTATAGCAAATTTCGGAGGCATAGGGCAAATAAAAAATCTATGCGGGGAACAGCTGATGTAGACAGGGCTGCCACTATTGCGAATTTCTCCCCGAAATCCGAGATTTTATAAATCCTTTTCAAACGATCTTTTCTGTACTAAAAATGGTCACTGAACTAGAACGTTGCAGTTCAATCCTGGAGACGCCAGAAAGAGAATGGTCACCAATGAGTTCAGGGAACATCCTAACTGCGCCAACACAGAGCTCAGAGCACATTCTCTATGATTGTAAGCTGGTAATGGCCCACAAAATAAAGTTCCAGTAACGCACCGTGTTGAATAATTGGTTTTATATGTATGGCCTGTTTCATAATAACGAAACGAAAATTTTGACTGAAAATTTATATTGAAAACAAAAACAAATTTTCATATTTTGTTGTTGTTTTTAATATAAATTTTCAGTCAGTGGAATAACGAAACGAAACTTTCGACTGAAAATTTATATTAAAAACAACAACAAAATATGAAAATTTGTTTTTGTTTTCAATATAAATTTTCAGTCAAAATTTTCGTTTCGTTATTATGAAACAGGCCATACATATAAAACCAATTATTCAACACGGTGCGTTACAGGAACTTTATTTTGTGGGCCATTATCAGCTTACAATCATAGAGAATGTGCTCTGAGCTCTGTGTTGGCGCAGTTAGGAGGTTCCCTGAACTCATTGGTGACCATTCTCTTTCTGGCGTCTCTAGGATTGAACTGCAACGTGTTATCCCGGCTATACACCACACAAGTTCAGTGCTCAAGTCTGGCACTGCGTAAAGTAAGCTTGTGACACACACTATACAAGTAAACTGTGCATTTTTTATTTTAATTCGCCATAATGCAGGCGATGCTTTGTATAATCCTAGGAACTTAGTCCATAATATTTGTTCTTCGCTCATTTCTTGTTTTGAACTCTTAAAAAATCACTAAACAACTGAGCGTTTGCAACACACACTACACAAGTTCACTGTACAGTTTTCAAACTTGAGCAAATATCAAAATTATTTTGATATTTTCTCAGTTCACTGTGTAAATAGCACAACCACCCCCATACACTACACAAACGCACTGTACAGTCTCAGACTTGTGCAGTGAACTTGTGTAGTGTATGGCCGGCATTAGTAGCTTTATATTGAGCTCTAGTTAGTTGTATGACGGGTACTTCGTTTAAGCAGAGCCAAGGACCTAAGGGAGTTCGGGATTCTGACAATTTCTTTCATTATTGATGACAGCCTGTCATCAAATATGTATCAAATAATTATTATATTGATGACAAGTTGTCATCACATTGCCAAAACCAGTAATTTTTGCATAACCGTACGGCTTTTAATAAAATTCCACTTTGACATAATGAGTTGTTATTGTGTTTTAAGTTCCATTAGATCAGGGTTGCATTTTCTCAAAAGCCTTTTGACTATATAGGATAGTTAGTAACAGAGAATGGCAGTAAGTACTCAGCAAAAAATATACTTGAGTGTTTACTCTTAATTTTGGAAACTGCGCATATTTATAATTGTAGCACAAAAAATTGGTACGCTCACATACATATTTGCTATCGATCAAGTATAACTAACTATTTCGACACACACAAATTGTAGGTATTGAGTACATGTCTTCCTTATACTTGGAGTATGCTTATTGTCAGACTATGGACACTTAGTCGAACAAAAGAAATATAAGTATAATACTCAGAGTATTTATTCGTCATACGCCCTCGTATGTATTTGTGTGTAGCAAATCGAATGGAAACATTAATTAGATAATACGGAGGCAAAAATTGGAATAAATTTAACCTTTTAACAACTGATATTATTTCTGAAAATTTCCTCGTTAAATTTGCAAACAAAAATCCTTAATTAACTGATATTTTGTAGTTTCTAAAGTTATAAGCACAACTGTTAAATTTCAATTACGATTAGTAATCAATTATATTAAATTTTAAAAAGAATTGTAATGATTATATAATTGCCTTTAAAAGAATTGCTGATAAATAATTGATTACGATTACTAATAATCGAAAAGTAATCTGAATTACTTAAAATTACTAAAAATAATCAAAAAGAAACAAAAGTAATCAAAAAGTAATCCGACTACTTTCAAAGATTACTTTTGATTCTTAATAAATAATCAAAAAGAATCAAAAGGAATCCTTAAAAGTAGTTGGATTACTTTTTGGTTACTTTTGATTATTTTTAGTAATTTTAAGTAATTCAGATTACTTTTCCATTATTAATTGCGTAATCAATTAGTAATCGTGCGAAACTGAATATAATCGTAATTTAATCATTACTTCACCATTAAAAAAAAAGTAATCAAATTAGTAATCATTACGATTACTAATCATTACTTAACAGCTATGGTTATAAATGTATGTCTAGTAAATATTTAATTAGAAACTTTTTTGGCACAGTCGAGAGTTATTAAATTGCATTTTCCATCCCTGTCATGTATTCTATTGAAGACTGTTGCCATTTTAGTGTTTTTACAATTCACTTTTCTGGCAGCAGTGATGCTTTAAGTGGGTGCAAATAAAATACTACTGTGTATACTCATGTGTACACGAATAAATACTCAGAGTATTTTTATATATGATTATAGTCTTTGGTTGTTTATAGTTATAAGTATTCAGTTTAAACTTGATGAGTACTTAAATGAAACTTTTGTCATTCTCTGGTGAGTACCAGTCTTTAACAAGTAAAGAGTTACAATTTATACTAGATCAAGATTTCTATTAACCAACATGGCCCAAACTGTTCGCCAGTTAGTTTCTTGGGGTTTAGAGTATTCTTAAGTCTGGAAATTAATGGGAATTGCCAGCAAAGTCGATTTAAACTGAAATCTATACAATGACAGACATTCCCCCTTATTGTGAATGGCGTCGTAACTTACAGAGCCTTAGAGATTAGCAAGAGATTCTCAATAAGAGCCAATTGTTGCCGATAAAGAGTAGACAAGTGACAATATTTAGTGTGGTCGGGATGTGACGTCGACGACACCATTGAAAATAAGGGGGATTACTATGAATTCTCAATTTCGAAGTTTAAATATGGTTGGAATGTATTTCAAGAAGTTATTGCCAAAAAAATTTAAATTAATATTTGAGACTTTTCTACTAACATTATGCCACAGAAGAGCAACATATTTTACCAAACTGTTCTACTAAAAAACTACAAAATCAGACCTTTTCCTTATCTGCACAAATACATATAACAACTGGAGCAGCCATAATTTCCTCTATAAGCCGATTTTCTTGCTGAAGAAACTTCAAAACTAAATAAAAAAAATTGATATGAGTTTTTTCCCGTACTTTCGCTTTCATTTAAAAAAAAATAAAAAATTATAAAGCAGCATTTCTTTTGCGGCCTTAAAAGCATTTTAAGCATTTATTGTTTGATCTGTGCCTTTTAATGTTCACATTTTTGTTTAATTTGCTCTTTATTTTTATTTTCAATGTCAAATTGTCTTAGTTTTATTTCCCAATTGCCTTTTTTAGGGTTCCGTACACCAAAGGTGAAATGGAACCCTATTGTTTTCGCTACGCTGTCCGTCTGTCCGTCACAGGGTATTTTCTCGAGAACCGTAAGAGCTACGGACCTGAAATTTGGACAGAGTGTGTAGACCCTTGGCCGCTACAACAACAAATTGCAAATTAAAGGGTGTGCCAAAACGAGCAACGAAAAATGTTAAAATCCCATGTAATATACATACAATTGTATGTATATGCACTTGAAATTTGTAAAGTTAGTGTATTTTTATACACACTACAACAATTAACACTAAAATTTAAAAAATTTTAATTAAAGGGTGTACCATCAGTTAATGTAATTTCGACTATGTAATTTTGATAACTTGCTGTATCTTGGAAACCGTACGAGCAAACTTCTTGAAATTTTCAAAAACGGTAAAACAAATAAATCTCAAAATTAAAAAAAGCACCAAATTAAAAAAAATTTCTAAATCGAAAATAAATCGCAAAAAAACGAAAAAATCGCCAAAATGAAAAAAAAATCGCCAAAATGAAAAAAAAATCGCCAAAATGAAAAAAATCGCCAAAATGAAAAAAATCGCCAAAATTAAAAAAAAATCGCCAAAATGAAAAAAATCGCCAAAATTAAAAAAAATCGCCAAAATTAAAAAAAAATCGCCAAAATTTAAAAAATCGCCAAAACGAAAAATAATCAAAACAAAATTATTTCAGCTGAAAAAGCGTAAAAAACACTGTATTAGAAAAAATGCTCAAAGCCCAACGTACGGAACCCTTCGTGCGCGAGTCAAAGTCGCACTTTACTGAGTTTATTTATTGTTTTACTGAAACATAATTTGACTTTAATTTGTTTTTGTATGGACTTCAAATAAATCTTATTGGAGTGGAGTTTTTTTTTCTTTTTGACTTTAATAGAAATAAAACGTGACATTTGGAACATATGTAATTACATGTGAGTGTTTGTTGGAGAGCGTGCGAATAAGGATGTGTGAATTTAATATAAAATGGCAGAATATGTAAGTATTCTGTATTTATTTTTATTTTTTTGAAATGAAAAGATTAATGTCCTTGTAAATGTGTGCAATTACGAGTGTTTTTAACTCTTATATTCTTATAAATGGGCTAATCGGAAATATTATTCGCAATAACAAAACAATTTTCTTGATAATAATAAAAAATTTATTTTGTTTTAGTACAAATGTATTAATGATTGATTTCTGTATAATTTCAAAGCCATTAATTAGTCCCATCACAAACTAGATGAATTAATTGAAATAACTAAGCAATCATTAATATATAACTATAGGGAAAGTTAAAATTAAAGAATTTTATTGAACTGATAAATATTTTTGGAACGTAAGTTCCTCATGGCGCGCAATGCGGGTAAAACAAAATCAGGGCAATTATGAATAAAATTCCGCGTGAAATTGTTCCCAGGGAACAATTCCAACTAATAACAAATATTAGGGCAAACAAAAAATTCTAAATTTGTTTGAAAATAACTTTAACGTCTAAGCCACGGAACCGATTTTGATGAAATTTAGAACATAGATAGATCTAAGTCTAGTAGGACACATAGTTTGTATGTTTTTTTTTAAACTAGATAGGGTGAAATTTCTTCCTCTTTGAAACTATCTATGCGATTTTGATTATATTTTTGAAAAAAATAGGACCACGAGATAAGGGCATATATATTTATTTCTCTTTGAATCTATAGATCCGATTTTTATGAATCTACAAAATGACATAGACTATACATTTAAAAAAATAGGACCACGTGGGGTGGCAAAGGGAAGTTTATTTCTCTTTGAAATTATCTGTCCGATTTTGATGAAATTCAAAGCATAGATAGATATGAGTCTAGGAAAGCACATGGCTATACACTTTTTAAAAAATATGAGCACGAGGAGGGATACGGGGCGATTTCCGCCTCTTTAAAACTGTCTAGCTGATTTTGATGAAATTCAAAACATGGATAGATCTGAGTTTGGAAGTACGCAAACGATATATATCTTTTTCAAAAATAATTCCACTAGGGGGTAAGAGGCAATTTCTAAGGTAAGTCAAATGTAAGGAGCTACATTCCTACCCGGTGTCTCATGACACCTTGCGTTCTTTTTTTTTAATTATTACAGCTTAACCTTAACATAAAAGGTTAACTCCATCAAATGTCTTGGAGATATCTAGAGTAATTTTTAGCCAAAAATGCTGGATTGAAATATACCATTTCTGCGAGAGGAGGGCAAATAGGTCACTCATAGAATGACCTCTACGAAGGCCATACTGGCGGTCGTTAAGTAAACTGTTAAACTCTAAATACCTCACAAGATGGCAGACGACCATACTTTCTATCACATTGGAAAGTAATGGGATTGCGATTTGGCGGTAATTATCGGGGTTATTAAGCTGATCAGGTTGGTACAACGTGCTGAAGAGTATACCTAATGGACCTGCTAGCGTCCAAGTGCTGAAATGCCATCCATTCCAGGAGACTTTTTTATTTTGAGTTCCGACAAAGCCCTGTTTACTCCACGACCTCCTAGGAGGTAGATTGATGACTCCAGGTGAAGTATACAATATATCACTGTAGAATAATTAGCTTCATCTGCTTTTGCGGGCTGCGCAAAAGACCCTTTGTGTTTAAGTGCTTATGACCTTTACACAATAATAATCCCCACACAATTTTTCAACTGTTTGCTTTTCACTTTTTGTATATATCTGCGGCAATATGAAAGAATACATTTTTTTTAAAGAGAAGTAATACTCAGGCAATGGATGCCTACTACTATTACTGGGTGTTAACTTCTTTAAGAAAGGGATAGTGATAGAGAACATAGGTCGTGAAGGAATATTTAGGGGAAATGTTTCATTCTTTTACAACTCTGCTTTTTCACGTTTTTTTAATAATGCAGTGTTGCAGCGCCTCTGGTGTCAATGAGCCGTATTAATTTTTTCAAGCTGTGTTTAGTAGCCATGTTGCATTACCATTAGTATCCGTTATATTTCAGTGACCAAATGGACACCAATTTGCACATCAGAAAAATGGGTGGTGTTATTATTTAATGACTGTCGAAGATTGGGCTGGAACAAAGGACCTTCGGTTTTGTAATCCACATGCTAACTACTTCAGCCAACGCCACCCTCGACTTAAGCAAACGCAGTGAAATGCTCTAACTCATAATTCAACTTTTGTGTGATCCTTTCTTTCCATATGTATGAAAATAATACAGCATAATAAAGCTAAATTTCCTTAAGTCTACTTAAGCTACTATTCCATATTGAAACAGATATGTATGTATGTAATATTTAGTTTTATTTCATATCTTGGCGAGGGGAGCTACAAATTTCCATTTATAATTCATTTTCTTTTTTCTTTTTATTTATTTTTACTTTGTCTAAACATCCTCTGCTTACATGCACATTTACATAAATAAATACAGTTAGTTGATTGTCTGTCTGTGGGGTGTGTGTGTCAATGTGTTATAAGTGTTTTTGGGTGATTTATGTTGAATGATTGTCCTTGTTCTTATTGTTTGACGTTTATCATTGTCTTAGTACAATTTAATTTTACTGCCTTATTTCGAGGAACGATTAGAAAAATGGTGGCGGCAATAAATTGCGATTTATGCTGCAAAAAAAAATCAAAATCTTTAAGTTACGAATGGATATTTAGCTTTAAAAAGAAAAACAATTAGATAAAGTGCTTGGAAATAGTCAGGGTCTGTCCCACGATGACAGCACTTAGAATAGTGTCTGGATGACCGCGTCCCGCTAATCACTAGCACTGATTTAACATAGGGAAGCTAAGACTATTCTCCCTCCCAGCGTTTATGGTAGCAACCACACCCACCACGTATGATTCTTCGTAATAGCAAGCCGCGAGTGTAATTGCTTACACCTACAGCGAGGTCTCCAAGAGAATTCTTTACTATTTATCGGCACAGCTCAACCACTAATCAGAAACAAGACGAATGCCAGGTTGGGTGGTAATACACAAGTTCCATGGGTAAAGTAACAAAGGTACGTGAACGGAAAAAATAACGTTACCCCAGCTGGGGCCCCAGACTTGCCACAACCGTAATCTACTATAGATCTCCTGGGGGGTGAATCCAGGTACAGATGTGCTTGGATTTCCGTGAGCACCTACCTTTACGGCCTTATCTCACATGTGCCAAGCACCTGGTGTGGTTTAGACGCCAGACCAATGCCCACCATGCACCCTTTAGAATGAACAATGCCCCACCCAGCAGGACAAATAGGTTGCAATCTTTGTATATAGTTACTCCTGTACCTTGCTGAGGTACTTTGAGCTATCTAAACTCTTCGCCGTAATAACTTTGTCAAAGCAGTACTATTTGTTGTATGGCAACAGCACCTAGAATATTGTCTGGATGACCGCGTCAGACCAACCACTAGCATTGATTTAACACTGGGAAGCCAAGCGTTTTTGGTAGCAACCACAGCCACCACGTTTAATTTTCCCGGTTCTCACGCTACATGTGTTGTGGTGTTGTGTATACACCCACAGCGAGTGCCTACTCCACGAACTCGGCGTTTTAGCAAAGGATCCTGACGACCGCTATATACACTCAAAACTTCATAGCAGCTCGACTGTCGGGCAACCGGCACCCGTGGCACCAGAAGTAGCCTCTGGTTAGACCTCGAAGTTCCAGCACAAGGGCTTCACCTCTATCGTCTTTTGAACTCAGGGGCAGGTCTAGGTGACGCTGCACCTATTTGACATCAACAGGAATCTGTCTTCCTTTTATAAATATGTGCACATCCTTTCCTCTGTTGCCAGAGATCGGGTAGTAACACATAATTTCTATGGATGATGTATCAAAGGTACGTCAATGGAAAAGCCACATCACCCCAGCTGGGGTCCCGGGCTTGCCACAACCGTAGTCAAAAATAGACTACCCTGGGAGGGAGAATCCAGTGCCTATGTTCTGTAACTTTGGTGAGAACTTTTCCAGACAAAATATTTGTTATCATTCTGTGAAACACAGGATGAGAACAAAAAACTTAGTTCCTTGCTCATGTGTCTTGTAAGCTTATTTTAGGCTTTTTATGAATCAGCCTGTGGAAAACAATATAATTTCTCGACGCGAAAACGTATCGTAAGTTACAGAACACAGGTACAGGTAGAGGAAATACAACATCATAAGGGTTTAGAGCATGTCAAGGTGTTACATTTGCCAACAGACTTTAGTAATTACACGGCCTTATTGTCCGCGAAGTATTCGTTCCATTGAGTATAAGCGTGCCTTACTAAAGGCCGTT
This sequence comes from Tachina lurida, assembly GCA_944452675.1. Lineage (NCBI taxonomy): Eukaryota > Metazoa > Arthropoda > Insecta > Diptera > Tachinidae > Tachina > Tachina lurida. The sequence continues at coordinate 89,672,378 of OX101755.1, forward strand.
TCACACTATAATACAAGTATTAATACTTTTGACGAAAATGCATCCCTAATCTAATTTCTGTTTCAAAAATTTCAAAAGACAATAACAACTCTACATGTCAGAGTTGCATTTTCCACAAAAGTATTAATACTTGTATTATAGTGTGAAACGGCCTTAAGAGAAGACCAACCTAAGTGAGTATTAAAGACTGCAAAGCGGTATTCAGTGTTAATAAGAAAGCAGAATACCTTTAACTGTCCTGGAGAAACTGAGAAAAAGTCAACTGGAAAAGAAAGATTTTTTTTATACCATTCCTTAATCTTCTTTTGTTTTCTGTTCTTTTAATAATAATAAATATTAAAAATTTTAAAAACCCCCGAATACATCTAGAAAAGATGTGATATCTTCTAAACGGCTCGACCGTTTTCTTAAGAGATAGCTAAGAACCTTCTCGATAAAACCACCTTTCAAACAGAAAAAACTAAATCAAAATCGATCCAGCCGTTTGGTCTGTACGTGGACTCATACAGACACACACTACAAACTTATAACACCCCTTTTTTTGGTCGGGGGCTAAAAAAAAAACACCATCAAACATCAATTGAAGAAGGATCTAACAAAAGGAATTCGCTCCCTTTATCTTCCATTTGATGATGTTCTTCTGTCAAGAAAAAAGGTCACATTCCTTCCTTTCCTGGGGGGTTACCCCATTAAAATAAAACAGTTAAAGTTAAAAACTTGTTTCAACAGTCGAATCAAAAAATTAAATAACCCAACTAAATCTTTAGCTTAAATTCAAAATCTGTAAAGTGCATTCCAGATTTGTACCTGTATTGTTTTTTTTTTTTTGTTTTTTCAGTTCATGTTAATAAGTTAAGATTACTCCAGCACCTGCTGATTATATTTTAGAATTTTTGTGCTTGCTAATTTCGATCGAAAAATCGTTGAAATCGTAAAAAGATATTTATTCGAGAACGTCAAAATTAACAAAATTAACCAACCGGTTTTGTTTACACGTAAGTTAACTCTTTTTTTTCTATATTTGCTGAAGATTGCGATAAAACTAATATAAAATTAGTTAACGCGGAATAAAATTACTTAACGTGGGAAATAAGATACCCTTTAGTCCCTTTCTTCATTTCTGATTTGTTTTTTCCAAAAAATCTAAAAGTTTCAGGTGTATCAGGGAATTTTAATAACTTTAATTGTCTGAATTCTGATTCAATTTCCTGCCTTTAACATTCTTCAACAAAGTGACGAAATTCTAAGAATATCGTAGAAAGAATTTTTATGTTCTATAATAATATTGTAAGGATGAATTAAGCTTAAGGCTTTGAATTCATCTTCGAAGTCAAATGTTATTCAAATCTTATCACACATTTTTAAATTTGATTAACCTTAGCATCCGCAAATACATCCCTGGCATACATTCCCAAGTAAATTTCTTCAATGTCTAAATAATTATTCTCATCTTTATAATCCACCAAATAAAAATTATCACACTCAAGCCAATCTGTTTTTAAAAAATTATAAAATCATAAAATTTTCAAGTAGTTTTTGAATTTGACCATATTTTGTTTTTACTCCTTACTTTGATTGCATATTCTAGCAAAGCTGTCAAGTTCAAAATTGTTTTATATGTAGTTCTGAATAAAGGTGTCAATTTATAATTATTTAAAACACTCGAATCAGTGATGGAAAATTCAGTACTATTGTACTATTTTCAGTACCTTTTCGCAACAGAAATACCGCAGTACCCCCACGTCATATTTAGTACTCTTTTTTCTTCTGCTTTGTTGTATCATAACACCAGCACCAGAAAATACAAAGATGATTTCAAAGTTTTGTGAAGATAATTATTTTTCAATTATTATTGATGAAAGTAACGACTAGGAACGGTGGTGCTATACCGCACCTCCACTCGGAGACCCAATTGGGTCCATTGTGTGCGTATAAGTAAATAAATTTTTTTTTGGAGTAAAGTATTTTAAATATTTATTTTTTTATAACAAAAAAAATTTATTTTCATTAATTTAATTTTTTTTTATTATATAAATGGATTTTTAATTTTATTTTTGAATAAAAGTATATGTCTCATAAAAAGTACCAAAATGTTGAAAAAAATACTCTTTTTTCGACGTTCAGTACCATTTCAATTTTTCATTTTTCCATCATTGAGTCGAATTGAAGGCGAAAATCGTCCAGTCGTCAAAAGGCTATTAAGTAAGGTTCCATGTGGGACTACATACATATATACATAAGTAAAAGCTGGGGAAATTTGAGGTTAAGAAGTAAATTGGTTGTCAAATGATGAAATGACAAGAATTAAGCTGCCATCCTTTGATATTTATTTAGTACAAAGTTGGAAAATATTAATTATGGAACGCTGCTACACTCTTGAATAAAGAATTTTAATTGTAAAATTTGTAATTTTAATTTCAAAGACCGGGTTTGCGTGAACAAAGTAAAAACAAATGACGCTCTGAAGGATGAAATTTGGCGCTTCATTGACGAGATAAGCGGAGCTTTGTTGTAAAAATTTTTTTGTGAAAAGAGCGGATGTATGGGGACGTAATTCCCATATTTCTACTTTGCATTGGTATCAATAAAACAGAATTTGTATTAAAAAAGTGTGTTTTTAAACCAATTTACTTCCTAGCCTTAAATTTGGCCACCCTTTATATAAAAACATTAGACCTGTCGCAGCTAATATGGTTTTTTTAAAACAATGAAGCACTTTGCTGTTTTGATTACAAATACATATACATAAATGATGTTCTAATTTATAGTATTTCTAATTAAAAAAAAATTATTAAAACCAAAAAAAAAATTTTTTCGGTGGTTTTTCAAAATGTTGACGTTTGACCTCATTATGGAACGAACGGGTTGGGACCATTCGATCAGCCCGAAATTTGCTACATCAATTTTGGCATCAAATCGCGTATTTTTATCGCTACCCACATTCAAAATTCCAGGTCTCATATGTATGTATATATTACATATACTTATGTACGTACAAACAAATAACAAGTGATAAAATAATATGGATAATAAATAAAAAGGATTACCGTAATTTATTTATGTAAGTACATACTAAATCATTTTAAATTTCTGTAATTACACAAATCATAATGGAGATTAGCCATTCAGAGCAAATTTTTTAAATTTTCAATTATAATTTAAAAGGGCCCGCCCGCACTTTAGGAAGCTATTCCAATTTTAGTGGATACATTTGGCGGTAAGTAAGGATAATTATGCAGTTGTTAAGCAAAATTAAATAAATTAAAATTATTCAGTAGCTTTCAAAAAATAAAAAAAACACAAATAAAAAATCAACTTCAGTGTCCTTCAGAAAGGGCACCGTTTTTTGTTAAAAAAATACTGATGTTTTAATTTTTATGGCTCGAAAATGTGGACTTAAAATTAATAAAAAAAACAACAGTTGACTGGAAAAGGTTTTGTAGAGAACTGACAGTTTTTGGAGGCTTTCAAACAAATTTGCAAATTGGAGGACCCGGAATGATTGGGGAAATTGACGAGAGCAAAATCGGAAAAAGAAAGCACCACAGAGGACATCACGTAGAAGGGGAATGGGTTTTCGGAGGAGTGGAGTGAATAAGTGGCAAGTGTTTCATGGTTCTTGTAGAAAACAGGAGCCGTGAAACATTATTACCACTTATACAGGGTGTTTTTTTAGAGGTATAGAACTTCGAATTGAAATAAAACACAAGAAAATCGTTTTAATGTCCATCAATTTGGCTTTATTGGAAGGATAATTTTATGCCATTAATGTTTAAATATGATTTCGGGCATGTGGCCGCCGCGGCTGGGTCGAATAAAGCCAATTCTACAGGTCCAATTTTCAACCACTTTTTCGAGCATATGGGGCCGTATGTTGGCAATAACGCCACGAATGTTGGCTTCCAAGTCCCCTAACGTTTCTGGTTTGTTGGCGTAGACGAGCGACTTCACATATCCCCAAAGAAAATAATCCAATGGTGTCAAATCACACGATCTTGGTGGCCAATTGACAGGTCCATTCCGCGAAATTATGCGCTCATCGAATGTTTCCTTCAATAAATCGATTGTGACGTGCGCTGTGTGGCATGTAGTGCCGTCTTGTTGGAACCACAACTCATCCACATTCATGCCATCCAATTCGGGAACAAAATAGTCGGTTATCATGGCTCTATACCGGTCTCCATTAACGGTAACTGACTCTCCAGCATTATTTCGGAAGAAGTATGGCCCAATGACTCCACCAGCCCATAGAGCACACCAAACAGTCAGTTTTTGTGGATGTAATGGCGTCTCAAGGGTCTCACGTGGATTCTCTTCACTCCCAATGCGGCAATTTTGCTTGTTGACGTAGCCATTCAACCAAAAATGAGCCTCATCACTGAACAAAATTTTGCGATGAAAATCAGCATCGAGATCAATCTCATTTTCGGCCCATACACCAAAATCACGACGCATTGCATGGTCTCGCGGCCTTAATTCTTGCACAAGCTGGATCTTGTAAGGTCGCAAGCCAAGATCTTTGCGCAAAATCTTCCATAAAGTTGATGGACAAAGCTCCAATTGCTGTGCACGGTGGCGAATGGATTCATTCGGGTCCTCTTCAACACTTTGCTCTACAGCGGCAATTGTTTCTTCGGTGCGCACTGTTCGACGTCTCTGCGGATGAGTATTATCACATAGAGTAAACGTAGTGCGAAAACGATCCATGGTTAACCGAATTAATTGCTCTGATGGACGATTATGTCGACCATAAAATGGACGGAGCTTGCGGTAAACTTCGCGAACTGAACCATTATTTTCGAAATAAATTTGCACGATTTGCAAGCGTTGTTCTTTTGTCAACCTGTTCATGATGAAATGGCAAACCAAACTAAATATTAATCACTTGACAGCTGACAAAATGGCCGCCAGTTAAAAAAGTGATGCCAACTTAAAGTTCTATACCTCAATAAAAAACACCCATTACAACAATATATCGCTCCAAATTCTATTATTATCTCTGATTTTTCGAATAATATTTTATTAATAACTATTTTATGTAAATATGTTCAGTATTGCGTATGTATGTATGTATGTATATTAATAAGTCCTAATTTACACTAAGCAAGTCTTATTGCTAAGCTGATTAGTTTTTTGGCAGAGAGAGACACGAGGGGAACATAATTTTTTCCGGCTCGTCTCTCTCTCCTAAAAAACTAATCAGCTTAGCAATAAGACTTGCTAAGTGTAAATTAAGACTAAGTAATTTCGGCTACACCCATCGGAAAGTAACCACTCAGTGATATTTACTAATGACAGTGGTGACAATATCAATACAATTGAAGGCTTACAGAAAATTATTTTTCAATGTACGTATATGTCCAAAAATTTATTTTCGTGCAATTTTGCAGAACAAATAAAAAAAAAATTTATTTGTTGAATTTTTAAAAATGGCGGATAAAATGTAAAATCCCCAGAAAGCGATTCCGATTCCGGCCGGGATTAATATCGGCTGAGATTTAAGGATTTTCTCCACCAACATCCGAGACGACGAAGCATAGTAAAGATTTTCTGGATGACCGACCAAGAGTGCATTTTACCATTTCATGAAAGGTATTCCCAAAAGCTTTAAAATTATACCAATATTAGTCATATTCAATGGAAAACACCGCATAATCACAATATGGTAGTAGTATTTCAAAGGCCGTAACTCGGAAACTAAGTCTCTAAATACTTTACAAACTGAATTTGCAAATATACCATATGCCCAAGATGTTATTAATAGTATGTATTTTAAAAAGTTTTTGTGACTGACTATATACGACCTATGCCTTCACATAGGAAGTTATCATCGTTGTTCTCAATGAAATTTTACAAAAGAACCGCAAGATTATACGGTTATCCGTGGCAGTTCAGTCAACCAGTGCGAGCGAGACGAAAAACTCTCGAAGGGCACACAGCAGAAACAAGCCAGACCTAGGCTTGCCAGGCGGGCTTAATTTGGCTGGATTGTCAAGCTTTTTCAATGCTTGTCAAGATTCAAGCTTAAAAGTTATTTGTCAAGCTAAAATTAATTTAAATATATTTAATTTTTATTTCGATATGCTGATTGTATAACTATAAACAATGTTGCTATAGCTGCAACACTAATAAGTGTCGAGAAGTATTTTAGTTCAACACTACAAAATTTTTCATTTAATTTTTTAAAAATTTTCTATTGTTCATTTCATTAAGTATGCATTTTTAATAAATACTTAATAACAAACACGCACTATATTTGGCCCTTTTTAAAAGTGATCAAATCAGCCGATTTTAGCTTTTTTCATAAGTCACTTTCTACAACTCTGGTCTACTTTGTGCCAGAGCTGCTTAACGACTGTATTTAAATTTAATTTTTCTTAATTTTTCAATTTTCTATAGGATAAGATACTTTTTTTTTAATTTTTGAGAGGTGCCTTTAAACTTGATTTAAGCCTACATATGCAAGTACAGGCAAATCCCGGTATAACTAACGATATAATGTCGGGCTCATTCGTTATACCCAAAAATTCGTTATAGGTATCGCAAGGATTTTTTCAAATATTATTTTAACTTTTGTTATTGTAGTCATGACTACAATAAAAAGATTGAGGGCAATTTAGTTTTTGAAATAAGCTACCAAATACAAACTATCGGTACCACAATATTTTTGTTGGAGAAATGCTACTGTAGATTTTGTTTAAAGCTGAAGGTCCATACCATCCGTTCTTTGCATATGCGTTGTATGCGTTTCTGTACGTTCTCTCCGATTCTAAATTCAAGTTACATGCAATAAGTCTTATGCGCAAGTATTTTTGTTGTTTTAATGCAAAAAGAGAAAAAAAATTAAATTCACCACACGAACATTTGGCTATAAAAGAGAGCATGATGCATGCGACGGATACAAAAGTAGAAAGTAAACCTACTTTATCCGTCCTATACGTCTATACGTTCTTTGCGTTTTGTTCTGTAACTTGCCACATACAATTACCTTGATTCTACTTTTTGACACATGCATAAAACGCAACTACGCATTGAACGGATGGTATGAACCTTCAGCTTTATAGGTATTTTTTTTTTGCCGTTCGTTATACAGAGCACACCTTTGTCAAAACAGTCGCTATAGGTATAAAGTAGAACTAAATGTTAGAAATATGATGCTAGCAAGTTTTCGTTTTTTATTTTGCTATTTTTCTTTAGCATTCGTTATACCTAGGTACCTATCGGATTTTCGTTAAAGCGAGATTCGTTATACCGAGATTTGCCTGTGTGTATAATATATAATATCTATGTACTTACTTATATACATATGTATGCACTTTTGTACAATCTTCTTTGGTTCATGGACCGGCCCACAGAATAAATAATTTTACATTGTATGTACAGAGGTGCATATAGTACATACATACATACATACATATGTACATATGTATGTATATGTATGAACCCACATACATACATACGTATGTATTTTTTATTTTACTTTGACACTTTCTTATTGTGTTGCAGACTCACTAATTTTTTTACATTAATATTCTCACATCATTGATTTCAATTTTCACTTTTCTTTATGCGGTCGAAAATTATTAAAATAAATTTTATTTTACATAATTACTAAATGGAAAGACAGATTTAACCGACGACCGTGATTAATAAATTAGAACTGAAGAGGTGAATAGACTCTCAACATCATTGACATTCCAAAATATCTACATATGTATGTATGTATGTATGTACGTACGTATTTACAAAAGAGATTACATATTTATGTATGTACCAATTTGTAAGTACATTGCACATACTTATCTAACTTCTCTTTATTTTTCCAATAAATATGTACAACAATTAAAAGAAACACCAAATAAAAGTAACGGCATATAAAAACAATAACAACACCTCCAGACTCACTCGGTAGACATTTAGTTGCCAACACAACCTCCCTCTGCAAAAAAAAACTCAACGCGAATGTTCAATTTTGTTGATACGAGTAAGTATGAGATCAGTGATGGGATATGAATTTTGTGTTATAGTATGAAAAACAATTTTTTCGAGTACTTTTTTGACCTCAAGGATAACAAGTGCTTTTTATAAGAATTAAGTAATACCCCATTTAGACACGCAAAGTTTACTTTGCAAAGTCTTAATTCAGCTGTGTGAAAGACAGAGAGAGGAATACTATCTCTTTCTGTCATTCTCTCAGTTGAATTAAGATTTTGCAAATACCCTTTTTAGACAGGGAAAGTTTACTTTGCAATGTCTTAATTCAACTGTTTGAAATACAGAGGGAAAAATACTATTTCTGTTTCTGTCTTTCACCCAGCTGAATTAAGACTTTGCAAAGTAAACTTTCCGTGTCTAAAGGCTCAGTTACCCGACTGTAATGTAAAGTAACTGCAACAGTAGAAAACACCTGATCGATATTGTTATGTGAAAAGTAATGAAAATGGTTATGGAGATGTAATGTAACGTAACCTACTTTTCATATAAAAATATCGATCAGCTATTTCCTACATTACTTTTACTTTACATTACCGTCGGGTAACTGATCCTTAAAACGGGTAATATGGTTTGGACGTAGCTGCTTTAGTTCACAGCGGCAACGCTGCATATGTAGAGTTTATTATTCCCTCAGTTCGGGTTTAATTATCACTGTGGTCGGTTGATGACGTGCGTATGTACATAAGTACTTACTATTTTAGTGTTTTAGTGAATATTGTGAAATTTTAGAATGTTCTTATATACATAAGTACATGTGTAAATATGTGTTTACAAACGTGAAATAAAACCACGATTAAAAACATCAAGTTAAATAAAATTATTAACCATCAATAGGTATGTAGTATGTACCCATGAAAGAAATATTAATATGTATGTATATATGTATGTAAGTAAGTATGTAAATATATATGTACATAAGTATGTACATACACTGCGCGTCATCAGGTTAGCGCATATCTTTTACTAGTCTGTTTTTGTTTTTTTCTCTTTTCCTAGTGCACGCAAATTCGTAATTTTTGTTTTAATTTTGCAATTATTTTGTGTCATTTCTCTTACAAAAAACTAAAGCTCGATAGAAGAAACGTTATAATATACATATTCATTGCTATTTTGTTTTATTTTTGACGAAAATTTTGCGTCATCAGATTAGCACAATCAAATGCATTTTTATTTATCTCGTTTGTTTTGGCAACCACTGTTATAAAAATTTTTTGTGTAGATTAAACTAGTACCTATTTGTCTTTGAATAATAAAGTCCTGCACAAGACTATTTATAAGACCTTTCAAGACATGCGACATTTTTTAAACGCTTTACTACATCGAAATATTCTAAAACAAACGTTAAAAAACACTGTTGGCAAGACAAAGAACTCAAAAAAAAATATTGCCAACAGTGTTGTTTAGCATTTATTTTAGAATATTTCGCTGTAGTAAAGCGTTTGAAAAATGTCGCATGTCTTGAAAGGTCTTATAAATGGTCTTGTGCAGGCCAATATTAAATAAACGCATAAAATGGGTAAGAGAACTGTTTTATCTTTGGAAGAAAGAGCAAAGATTGAAGCCTACTATGATTCTGTACTATCCTTCCATAAAATTCTTGCAAAAATTGGAAGACACAGAAAAACTATTTAAAATTTTCTTAAAAATAAGGAAAACTATGAAAAAACTTCAAAGGTGGTAATAATCGAGGGGTTTCCCAAGAAGACAAGCGAGTTATACTGAAGCAAGCATCGAATTCACATGACCCTTCCGTCAAAATCAGAGAAAAAACTGGTTTTAATGCGAGCTTGTCAACGGTTCAAAGAGTTATTATTAAAGCTGGCTTAGAAAGGAAATGCTCTTAAATTTTGTTCGAACGCGCATGACGTGATCTCCTCAGTGGCATTACGTTGTCTTTTCAGATGAAAAGAAATTTAATTTAGAAGAGCGCGATGGGTATAATTATTATTTTCATGACCTTCGCAAGGAGGAACATTACTTGGACCGCCTGCACAACCGAGTTGGGGGTGTGATGGTATGGGGAGCAATATCCTAATATGGCACTTGTGAGTTGCAGTTTCTAACATCGCTTATGAATAGGGAGAAGTACATCAGCGTTTTGATAATGGATTTTCCCCAATTTCAAAACTTATTTGAATATGTAAAGTAGCAATTCCAGCATGGTAATGCTCCAGTTCACTCTGCCCGATCCCTGAAATCGTGGATTCAGAGCCAAAAAGTTAACGTCCTTGAATGGCCACCATACCACCCCGACCTAAATACCATCGAAAACATCTGGAGATGGCTGGCTAGAAATGTGTATGACTCCGAAAAACAATATAGCACAAAAGCCGAATTGATAGAAGGCATCAAACACGATTGGTCCACAATTTCGTTGAATTACATTGAATAACTATAAAATTCAATTTCTAATCGAATTTTTGAAGTGATTTCAAATATGAGCCTTAAAACTAATTAAAATTTAATAAATAAGTAATTAAAAACCATATAGTTGCTCAAAATACTAATTAAAATGAAATTATGACAGATGGCGCTATCCTGATGACCAATTTTCACTACGTTTTTTAATATATAGTTATTCTCAAAAATAAATTAAAATATTGTCGTGAATGTTACAGCAGTCATTGTTGCTTTATTTTAAAGAGTATTTATAGGAGTTTACTGAATAAAAACTATAAGGCTATTGGTTTTTTCAGAGAACTCCTCTCCTTAAGGGGGCTCCCATACAAAGGGGAAATTTTTATAAAATTTACTCGCAGGGCTCTAACTGCCCCTAGAGCGTACCTATCGAAGTCAAATGTATGTCCGACCTCCAATATTATTTCAATACAAAGATTTTCTGTCAACATACTTATCGTCTATCTACAACCATTAAGGTGGTCCCCATACAAAAAAAAAGAATTCTTTGTCAAATAACTAATTTATTTTTGGCATGTGTTGGATACATTTTTTTATTTTGGGCAACGACTTGCAGTAAAAATATTTTTTCTTCTTCGTCGCGGCATAACGCACTGCTATAATCTTCTATTAATTTTACGTCTCTTTCGGCAGCGTCGTTGACAACATGGAGTTTTAGCAATATCTTTAGCAACCCAGAGGCGACTACAAGGAATTTCTTGCAATGGTGTTACTGTTTTTAGGTGAAGGTATAAAAAAGTTTCACTTCGCACCACCAGGACCCATCAGTCATGCTCGTTGGATGGTGAAAGGGATATACTGCGTTAAAATTTTCTTATTTCGAGAATATCTGGGTTTAACCAAGAATGAATTTGATGGAGGAGTCCGCGAGGTCAGTATATTCATCGTCACACTTTATGTAAGAGCTTGGTTTAGTGCGACTAAGGCCATCGAAGCTACAAATAACGATTTGAGCTTTTTAAAAGCCATTGCTCATTATGATGCAATTGATAACACAGTTTCGCAGCGTTTGGTGAAGAAATTTTGTGGACATCTCTGGTACCTTAGTGATGAACCTGTTGCTCTCGCATTATTTGACCAGAATGTTACCTGTGACATCAAAAGGAAAATGGCGAATGATATTCGTATTTTTGTAGATGGATAGAAAAATATGAGGAAGAGTTGTCAAACGAAGACACCGACGGCGTAGATGATAATGAGGCAAAAGACGACAAAATAAAAAGCGGCGCCAGTGAAGAGAAAGGTCGTTCTCGCCTAGTCATTGGGTTCACAGGTGTGAAGCGAATTACCTTAGCTCTCACAGAAGTACTACAAAAAGTAATGAAGGATTTGAGCACCTATGCAACACCTGGGACAGCAAACTTTTTTCCATGCTTTGGATTACCAACAACTTTTTTAAATAGCGAAACCAGGGAACAACGTCAAGACTATAAGCAAGCGCTAACTATTTTTTTGTATGGGGCCCACCTTAATGGTTGAAGATAGACGATAAGTATGTTCAGAGAAAATCTTTTTAATGAAAAAATATTGGAGATCAGTCATACATTTGACTTCGATAGGTACGCCCTAGGGGCAGTTAGAGCCCTGCGAGTAAATTTTGTACAAATTTCGCCTTTGTATGGGAGCCCCCTTAATGACTCGAGATAGGACATAGGTATATGCGAAGGAAATGTTGAAAATAAAAAATTACTGTGGATTGGTCTTACATTTTACCCCCCTAGGATTTCTTAAAAAAAATATTCAAAAAACTATTTTTTTGTATGGGGACCACCTTAATGGTTGAAGATAGACGATAAGTATGTTCAGAGAAAATCTTTGTAATGAAAAAATATTGGAAGTCGGTCATACATTTGACTTCGATAGGTAGATAAGCCCTAGGGGCAGTTAGAGCCCTGCGAGTAAATTTTATAAAAATTTCCCCTTTGTATGGGAGCCCCCTTAAGGAGAGGAGTTAGGCGGTCGGTGTGTTCAAAAAATATGTTGGGCGGAAAAAATTAATGGGTGCTCGTCATACATTTGACCCTAGTAACGGTGACCCCGGGAAAGTTATATGATTTTTTGAATTTTTTTTTTTGGTTCTACCCTCAACTTTGAGCACGATGCGGAGCCCTTTGCCCCATCTGACCGCCACCATTTTTTGGTTCGAATATTTTTTTTCCGAACCTCACAAAATGAGGGGTTCTTGGAAGTCGAAATCTCCTTACTAAGAATTCCCATATAAACTATGCCATAGCTAATGTACATTGTACATACTTATCTAACTTCTCTTTATTTTTCCAATAAATATGTACAACAATTAAAAGAAACACCAAATAAAAGTAACGGCATATAAAAACAATAACAACACCTCCAGACTCACTCGGTAGACATTTAGTTGCCGACACAACCTCCCTCTGCAAAAAAAAATCAACGCGAATGTTCAATTTTGTTGATACGAGTATGTATGAGATCAGTGATGGGATATTAATTTTGTGTTATAGTATGAAAAACAATTTTTCGAGTACTTTTTTGACCTCAAGGATAACAAGTGCTTTTTATAAGAATTAAGTAATACCCCATTTAGACACGCAAAGTTTACTTTGCAAAGTCTTAATTCAGCTGTGTGAAAGACAGAGAGAGGAATACTATCTCTTTCTGTCATTCTCTCAGTTGAATTAAGATTTTGCAAATACCCTTTTTAGACAGGGAAAGTTTACTTTGCAATGTCTTAATTCAACTGTTTGAAATACAGAGGGAAAAATACTATTTCTGTTTCTGTCTTTCACCCAGCTGAATTAAGACTTTGCAAAGTAAACTTTCCGTGTCTAAAGGCTCAGTTACCCGACTGTAATGTAAAGTAACTGCAACAGTAGAAAACACCTGATCGATATTGTTATGTGAAAAGTAATGAAAATGGTTATGGAGATGTAATGTAACGTAACCTACTTTTCATATAAAAATATCGATCAGCTATTTCCTACATTACTTTTACTTTACATTACCGTCGGGTAACTGATCCTTAAAAGGGCTAATATGGTTTGGACGTAGCTGCTTTAGTTCACAGCGGCAACGCTGCATATGTAGAGTTTATTATTCCCTCAGTTCGGGTTTAATTATCACTGTGGTCGGTTGATGACGTGCGTATGTACATAAGTACTTACTATTTTAGTGTTTTAGTGAATATTGTGAAATTTTAGAATGTTCTTATATACATATGTAAGTACATGTGTAAATATGTGTTTACAAACGTGAAATAAAACCACGATTAAAAACATCAAGTTAAATAAAATTATTAACCATCAATAGGTATGTATGTACCTACTCGTATGTACATATAATAAAAAATACCCATGAAAAATAGAAATAATAATATTCGTACGTATGTACATACATATGTATGTATATATGTAAGTAAGTATGTAAATATATAAATAAAAAATATGTACATAAATATATAAATAATATTGGACAAAGTAGTTCAATCTAAGGATGATAGTAGTCGCACCTCCATATGTAAATATGTATGTATAATATATGTACATATGCAGGGAACGAAGCCGATCGGCTGTGAGTCGGCTAACAGCCGCCGCCGGCAACTTTCAAAGACCCTTAGCCGCCGCCTACTTATGCGGCTCATTTACATCTTCGGCTTAACCGTTTAGTTAATCAGATGTATGTATTTTGTTTGTAAATTATGTGCTAGCTTCTGTCTGTTAGTAATGATAACTAATTTTTCTTTGAAAAACAATAACTTTTACTATAAACAATTTGATATCACTGAAAAATAAAGCTACCATTTATCATTGAAAAATGAAGGAGGACTGACAGATATTGCGATATCTCGGCAATTTGGCGATTTTAAAATTTAGTGTCGTAATTTTCTTATAACTAGATGTGAAGGTTGTTTAATACTATTTTTCCTATGTAGAACTACTTATTTTATTAAAAACTGATTCTGTTGAGGGTATGTTTCCTCAATATTAACTATTAAAAAGCTTTTTTATTGCTTTACTTAATCTATTAACTATTTTATATTAAAAATTTTGCCTTTTGCTATTCGCCAATCACTTGCGCTTTGTTTTAAATAAATAAAATTAAAAAAATTATATATTTTGGAAAATTTTAATGATTCGGACTAAATTTACTTTTTATTATTTCTATTTAGATGTAGGTACTTGGGGTAACATCTTGAAAATTCTGCTAAAACATTTGGAAAATGGCTAAAGCGGCCCATCCACTGTACAAATTTGTTACATACATGTGTTATTGTATATATTATTGTCGTTTTGACCTAGACTATGAAATTAATGGCACATTTTCAAAGAAAATATTGCCCAATTTTCCTGACAGTTAAAAAGAAAACCACACTGAACAATGTTGCCACCACATTACAAAATTGTCTTGATTTTACAATCTGGCGATATTAATGTACAATACGAAAAATTCCACAATTATATTGCAAGTGGCTGGGCCGCTTAATGGGTAAATTTCGGTAGGATTAACAGTTTGACTTACTCCAAAACAAACAAAACGTGTCGGTGAGTACATAAACACACATAAACAAGTCGAAGCAAAATTATCGGCGGTGCGCCGAGAGAATTTTCGGCGGCTCAAATATAATTTTCATAATTTTTTCTCCGAAATTTGTCTTTTTGATCAAATAAAATTTCGGCTGGTTTTGAGCCGATGCAATCAATAAATACATCAAATAGTTTTTCATTAGTAATTATGGTTAATGGTTACGCTTTTTTGGGCACATGACAAACAGGTGTGAACCCGGCTTAACAGTGCGGATTTTTCAATTCCAATCAAACTATTTTAAAAGTTGATAACCGTGATAGGGACATAGGAAAATTATGAAAAAGAGTTGATTAAACCTGTAGCTTATCATCTTGATTTGTGTATTTCCCCCTTAAAAATGGCATGTCGTCGGTTGGTTATTGGTTTGCTGCAGACATAATGTATTTTGAATATACTGTGCCCCAAACCAATAACACACCGACGATGTGTGCATCTGTGTGTGTTTTTTTTTTAATTTCCGCTTCCTTTAGATGGCATGTGCCAAAAATATTTAACATTTTAAATAAAAATAAATTGAAATTGTATTTTTTCAAAAATCTAAAAACGAAAAACTAAAATACGGTGCAAAAATTATCAAAAACCCATAATATACATATTTAAATATCTTATTTGTTTTAAGTTTGTCCTTTATATATTTGTGCATAATTTATTCAGGTTTTTATATAATTTTTGATTTATTACTAAAAAAAATATGCATACTGTAAGATGTATTTTGCGATATGAATTTGATGAGATACCACAGAGTACGTGTTGTGGAAAAAAATAATAATAAAACGAGGTCAGATTTATAAATGTGCAGCAAAAGTATTTAAGCAAATTTCGTGTCGCCACAACACTTAACAATGAAATATACGAGTAAATGTAAAATGAAGAAATATGCGTGCTTATTTTACGTGCGACTTTTGAGAAAATACAACCCTGGTACGGTGCAGTTTTTTACAAATTTTCAAAATGCTAACAATCGCGCAATTTTTTAGGACAATGAGTTCTGCCTAAAGTTCTTACAATCTGTAAGTCACCCATTAAAAAAAATACTTCAAAAAAGTCCTGCATCAATTGAATTGAGAAAATTCAAAATGATCCTAACAATTACTTTAACACAAACCTTTTATTTTTGTAAGTCTTATCACAATAACACTAAAAAAATCACTTAAGAATCAAGAGAAAATTTTCTCGTTTACCCCTCGTATATATCAAAAATTCGCTGAAAAAATATTCCAATCGTTTAAAAATATGCAAAGTTGAATAAATTCACTTTGAAACATCGTGTTTTACTCATACAATCAATTAGCCACTCACATAATACTTCTGTTTAAATTTCAGTCAGCGCAGTTGTCATACCCATCAATGTCAACTTTAAATTAATTGTTCAAAGCAGGCAGACAAAGAATTAATTCTTAGCTTGATAAGTCCCGGTCTAGACTTGCAATTTTTATTGCAGCAATTCTTGAATATGTGGGAGAGTATTGAAATAGAGATATGGGCATTTCCACAGGAATGTCAACTTTTTGTAGCGTGCGACACCAGGCAAATATGCTTGTTTTTTCAAAGAAACCGAAACTTTTTTTTACTTCTTTATATATTTGGGTAGGCCGTCAGCAGCTGTACGTTTGATAAAATTTTAAGAATTTTAATCAGAAATAATTTCTTAATCAGGCTTGAGTTCAGTAATTTCAATTCTTATTGAATGAAATGTTTTTATTAATTAATGTGAGTATCTAAGGAAGAGAAGAAAAATTAAACTAGACTTTATTAGCTGGGGGAAATACCGATATTTTTCTGTGCAGCCACGCACTTCATCAGCACCCATGTCTATCTACTGGGGTATAGATTATTATTAACATCAGCTATTTAACTTAAATTTCTATGAAATGGAATATGAGAATTGATTGTGTATACAATTATTGATTTACCTTTGGCAAACACATTTGTAAGTATCACTATTCATTTTCTGTTTTTCCATTTTCTATTTAGGTTAGCACGAAGTTATATCACTCTACCTATGTATGTTTAACTATTCTTACTTATCTTTTACGATCGATCATCACATTAATTATTTTTACTTATTCGATGCACCATCGGTACATCCATATAAGTATTATTTATTAATTACTGAACTCAAGCCTGATTAAGAAATTATTTCTGATTAAAATTCACTACAGTTCAATTAAATCTAAAAATGTCTCATTTTAAGAATTTAATATTTGGCATCGCTGCATTTCTTGCCTGACATTTCAATTCTCTTTTGTTCTTGCCCAAAGCTTTTACATATTGGAAATTAATGGACAGAAATTTTGTAGTTTGTTTACTTCTCCGCGTTTGCTACTTACACACTAGTGATGCACGAATATTCGTATTCGAATTGTCGAATATTCGGCCATTTTTAGATATTCGTATCCGTATTCGTATTCGCCAAATTCAGACGAACACGAATATTTTTCTAGTCAAATTAAATAAATATTTAAATGCATAGATCCTAAACGAAATTTAAAAAAAATGGCTAAAAATATTAAATTGTACAAATTAAATAAAATTTTTTATAGAAATTTGTGCTCTATATCATTTTAAAATATTATTTAATGGCGATCATTAAAATTTTGGGTAGTTTTTTCATAACAATTATTTAATATTTCATATTGTAGAACTCCAATTTAATGTCTATAAATTTTACATATAATATTCGTATTCGCTAATATCGTTTGAAATATTCGTATTCGCGAATATCAAAAATTGGCATTCGTTACATCACTATTACACACATACACATACATACCATATGCCTTGACATCAAGTATCCATACCTAGCTAACCGAAACACTCGAGAACGACTATCGTAAACGGAAAGAGAAAATGCTGCTAGAGCTCACTCGTCGCTCAGTTTCTGGCAGCAAATCTTTCGATTTCGATGTTTCGCTCTCGAATCAATAGCGAACCTTTAGTCCCGGTTCACACACTTCAACTTTTGTTGATCAACTCCTAATTCAGCTGTAAGAAAAAAGAGATATTTGTATTTCCGTATCCGTCTTTCTTACAGCTGAATTACGAGTTGAGCAACAAAAGTTGAAACGTGTGAATCGGGACTTAGCAATATCATTACTACATTCATTAGTAAAAAAATTAAAATTTAAGACGCGTGATGTACAAAAAATAGTTGCAGAACTCAACCCGAAAAAAGCCCCGGGTATTGATGGAATTAGTAACCAGATGTTGATGAAGTTGCCTCGTATAGCTATTAGAATTCTGTTATTCATTTTTAACGCTATTTTACGACTGGAGTATTTTCCAAACAGCTGGAAGCTTGCCAAGGTTAAAATGATTCCAAAGCCGGGCAAAGATCTTACCAAAGCTCAGTCATATAGGCCAATAAGTTTACTGTCAACAATGTCAAAGCTCTTTGAAAAGTTACTCATGCTAAAATTGTCCCCAATTCTAACTGATAATGAGTGCATACCGGATCATCAATTTGGATTTAGAAGTTCACCATTGAACAAACTCATAGATTGGTTCAATTTATAAGAAAAACTTTTGAAGAAAAAAAGTATTGCTCTGCGCTGTTCATTGACGTTTCTCAGGTATTTGATAAAGTGTGGCATGAAGGCCTAATTTTAAAATTAAAGACTTACCTACCAATAAACATTCTAAATCTGCTGGAAAGTTACATTATTGCCCGGAAGTTCACTGTTGTGGAAGGAGACTTTATGAGTACGCCTGAAATAATCTCATCCGGTGTGCCACAGGGGAGTATACTGGGGCCAGTTTTATATTTGATTTATACTTGTGATATGCCCTTGAGCAGCAATATCCATACATCTACGTTTGCCGATGATACAGCCTGCCTTAGTATGCACGAAAACCCACACGAGGCTTCCCGATATCTTCAGCAACATATTACTCAGCTAGAACTATGGTTAAACATGTGGAGAATAAAGGTAAACGAACAGAAGTGTGCTCAGGTAACATTTACCTTAAGAAAAGACAGTTGTTCCCCCGTTACAATCAATAATCAAATTGTTCCTCAAAATTTACATGTGAAATACCTTGGTATACATCTTGATCGAAGGCTCACATGGAAATACCACATTGACTCCAAGCTAACGCAAATGAAACTTAAACTAACTCAGATATATTGGCTGGTTGGTAGAAACTCAACCCTCACCCTAGATTGTAAACTTTTAATATACAAGTCGCTCTTAAAACCTATATGGTGCTACGGAATTCAGCTATGGGGTACTGCTTCAGCTTCTAATGTCGAGAGAATCCAACGAAGGCAAAACAAAATTTTACGGTTAATAACATCGGCTCCATGGTATATAAAAAATTCAAATATACATCGTGACTTAAATATGCCACTAGTGACTGAAGAAATTGCAAAAAACGCTAGCAAATATTTAACAAAACTCGAGTCACATCCTAATCCGCTTCCCCGTAATATTTTGAACTTTACTGGACACATCCGCCTAAAAAAGAGGGATACAACGGCTCTTATTCACAGCACTCCAGATGGGACTTCCTGATAATTCTTTTATTTTTTATATTTTTTCCTTTTGATTATAAATACTTATGTATTATATATAACTACTACTAAGCTTATGTCCGACACTGGTCGGGCCTAATTATATTTTTATATTTAAGATTTGAATACTTATTGTTAGTTCATATATGAAGATAGCAATCGATTTCATTGCTTCTAAATAGCAAAAAACGTTATACCTCTTTTGTTTTACATGCAAAAAAATAAAATAAAAAAATTGAGAGAAACAAATTTGTTTCTTGTTGCTAAACTTTTTTTTAACGAGAATATTTCGAGAATTGTTGGCTATACCGAACATTCGTTTATTTTCGAAACTCAGGTTGGCTGGGTACAGCCATTGAAATGAGAAAAATCATATGAAGCAACAAGAATAAATTGCGAAAAGTAGAAAAGAGAAACAAAAAATGTCCGGTACAGATGGTCGTGTACTACACTCTCTGCATCTTCAGCAAACTTCGTATGTCTGTCTTTCAATGTCTCAAATGTAAAATGGCACTAATAGTGTCGATTATTTTTGTTACGAAAATCATGTCCTAACTCCCGTATCGCGCAATAAATAGCATAGCTGTAAAAAATTTAGATTATACACTTTTATACCGGAAATATATTCGCAAGAACTACTTTTTTATCGTTTACAAATTTTGTTCTTTGCATATTTTTAATTTCTTAACACCCTTTTCTCTTTTCTTTTCAGATAATTTTTTCAACATGATCTACTTTCTGCAAATTAAATAACAGGTAAGTCACTTATCCAAAATATACAAAAATATTATTATAAATATAAATATTATTTATATGTTGTGCAAATACAACATAAAAAAATATTGATTATAATAAACAGACTCTCCGTATACATTAAAATAATTCATTACTTTCATTTATATCAGGGAATTAATTCTATCATTAGTTATAAATGCATAAGAAATACAACGAATGAAAAGGAATCAATTATACACATTAAAATAATTCATTACTTTCCTAAAGAACACATGTAACTCTCTCAAATCCTCTCAGACTTACCCAATTATCGAGTACGGGAACGCTTTTCGTTCAAATTGGAATGCCGCAGTGTTTCTTATACACGTAAATATTTGCAAAGGAAATTAAAAATAGTTTGCATAGTTCGGGCCTTAGTGTCGTATAAAATTAGTTCAGGTTTTAGTATGTGGATAGAGGCAGTATTTTCTCGTACAATGAGGAGTATTCTATGACTTCAGACAGGATGAGAAAACGTATAGTCGCTTGGTAGCTTGACAAGAACTTCTGAAGCCGTTAACCGTATGGGTTGCTGTGCATTCTGGTCCAAAATATCATCAATATATTATAGGAAATGCATAAATGCCACATAGTGTGACCCGATACACACCGAAACCTTATTCTGTTGGACTATTCTCCTCGCTCATATCTGATAGAGACCTTGTGTTAATTGGTTATTTATACGCATATACAGTCAGATTATATACCTACAGCTTCGCTATAATTTCCTCGAGTCTGGATTATTCTGCTATCCGAATTCTTTGGAAAGATGACCAAGGTATTATAAAAATAAGAAGATACGATCAACTGCACTTAACGTCAGGAAGGCGTCCATTGCCGCTATAAATGAAATATACTCAAAAAGCCTGGTAGTAAATGAATGCCGGATGCCTCTCAACCAGATAACGAGACATTTTAGGATAAAACTAACCCAGAGGCCTACTCTGTAATTCGAAACGAATGCATATTCTTTTGAACTTGTATGTTAAAAACTTGCTAATATGATAGGACTTTCTTTCGTTTCGAATTACAGTATACTCTGTTCCTGAGGGCGTGAAATGCTTAGGTAATTTAATAGTGTAGGGTATTGCCAAGAAAGGCTTAGTATCAGCCAATTCACTGGCATTTCTCCAAACTAATGCAAATCTGTAACTCGTTGTGATTTATATAAGCCTGCTAAAGTCCATTGAGAAATGAAAGATACGTGTGGGACGAACAGGACCCTTTCGCCTCACCAAAACAAATCCACAACGCACAGGATACTAGGGACTAGAAAGTATAAAATAAGATTGCTAGAAACAGTACTAAAGGGGCACTGGACGACAGGGACTTATGCTTTGAAAATAGGTCTGGATTACTGCAATCGCAATTTTCACCAGGGGAAGAAGAAACCTTACTTTAAGTCCTATGTCGATATTCTCAGCTATCTAATGCGCACATAAGGAATTTCGCTACTTATACTTTGGCTGATTTAGAAGAATTGGCTGGAGTTGGTATAACCAAATAAGCTGCCAATGTTCCTTAGGGCATTTGGTTAGCTTACTGAGACAGCGAGACCTGTGGATTGATCCTCTAATCCAAATTGAGCAAAGAATTATATATACATGTATGTCCTTTATTTACAACTGAATTATAAAATAATATATAAAACAATTATAAAAACTTCAAAGTGAACACAGGGCATCGACAAGATCTCTCCGTCTAACTCTATCGTTTCCAATGTGTTTGCGTGATTCCAGGATATTTGGACTGATTTTAGTTCTCTTTTCGTACAGCGTATCCAGGTGTTTCTTGGCCGGCCTCTTCTATGTGGCCTTTGGGGGTTCCAGTCTAAAACGGCTCTAGCAATATCATTGCGCGGGCGGTATATGATGTGACCTAACCAGGTCCATTTTCTTCTTCGGACTTCTATTTTGATAGGACTAGTATTTGTTCTTAGTAGCAGCTCTTCATTTGTAATTCAGTTTGGCCAGAAAATTCTCAATAATTGGTGTAGACAGCGGTTGATAAAAACTTGGATTTTGCGAATTGTCGCTTGTGTCAAACTCCAAGTTGTACAGCCGTATAGTAAAATGGATTTGACACTGCAATTGAAAATTCTTATTTTCGTTTTACACGTGATGTTGCAGCTCCAAATTTTATACAATATGAGAAAAGCACTTCTAGCCTTGTTAATACGATCGCGCATGTCCGCCTCTGATCCCCGATCTTTGGTTATTTTACTGGCGATGTAGCAAAAACTGTCGACGTCTTCAATGGCCTGCCCGTCTATAGTAAGCAGATTTTCATATGTTGTGCCTATTCGCATAAGCTTGGTTTTTCTAGTATTTATTCTCAGACCGACCTTAGCAGCATTTTCTGTCAGGCATTTCAGCTTAGCTTCAATGTGTTCGAAACTGTGGGCGAAAAAACAGATGTCGTTAGCGTAGTTGATGTCACAAAGGACGTCATTGACTTTCCAGCAAGTGCCACAAGGTCTATTTGTTGATTTTAAAGCAGAATCCAGGAGGATTATTAAGAGGGTGAGTGATATGTTACATCCTTGTTTTACATCTTTGGGGGTCTCGAAGTGTAGACTTTCCCTTCTTCACTTCTGTACAATACACTAATCAGTGTAACAATTTTTGTAGGTATGTATACCCTTGTTGAAAGAACGTTCCACATAGCGTGATGAGAGACAGTATCAAAAGCTCACTCAAAATCAATGTATGGAAGAGACAGGGGTGTGTTAAGTACTACTGACTATTCAATAATTACGCGCAAGGAGTCAATGTGATCGGCACAAGATCGCCCTGGTCGGAAACCAGCTTGTACCTTGCGTAAAATGGAATCAAGAGCAGGGGAGATGCGTAGGAGTAGCACATTTGCCATGACTTTGCTGATTGCATTTAATAATGTTATTCCCCGCTAGTTTTAGCATTGGGTAAGGTCCCCTTTCTCTAGGATTATTATCATTAATCCCTTCTTCCATTCTGTGCGAAAGGCGTTTGCAATCCAAGCTTCTGTGTTAATTGGAGTAATAGCTTGAGCAATGGGCTCTGATTCATATCGAAATAGTTCCGCGGCGATGTTGTTTGACCCGGCTGCTTTGCTATTTTTGAGCGACTTCAAGACTGTTTCAATCTCTTTGCAGGAAGGTAGGTCCGTGGAAATATCTCTTCATGGATTGCATCGGACTGCGGTAGAGGAATTACTCTTATAATAATCTAACATCAAGAATGCTCAAAAGCTGATTGTTTTATTATAAAAATTTCAAATAAACATTGTAGTTTTATTGTGCTACCTTAATGCCGGTAATATTCGTACCGCACCAAAAAAAAAATTAGCAGCATTTGGGAGACTTATTGACTTCTTCCTTCCAGATAAGGAATCCCGGTTTTTCTAAGTATTCCATATCTTCCTTTTCCAGGCTTTACTCAAGTGAAAGTTAGTATGTACCTATGTATGTATGTACATACATATATACACAGTGGTGGAGTTAAAAAAATTCTGGGGGAGGGGCATTACACCTGTTGATGTTCATGTACAATATTAAAATAGATAAATACAGATAATTTCAAACAATTTTCGGATGGGGTGGGGGGGAGCGTAAATGCAATTCGTGGCGGCAATGCCCCTCCCCCTCGCATAATAACCTTTCTATGCCATATATTCATTTAGATGCTCCAGTATTAATAACATCAATTTAACCCACATTAAAATTAAACATTTCTTAATAAAATTATTTATTTCCAAGTAAATTGTACAACAAACAGCATCCACCCTCTTTTATTATGAATTTCAAATAAGGTCACTTGTCAAATAAATGTCTTCTAAAATATCAACACAACTCTTCGCCATCCCAATAACTATTAAGCAGCATCTTTTTAACCTGACGCGTTTGCTCTTTTCTTTTCATTTATGCTGTTGCTGTTGTTGCTTTTCCTTTATACGAGTATGCATGGGTAAATTTTCTAGGAAACCACTTCTAGTTGAATGACATGTCTTACAAAACACATACACAGTAAATGTGGATGCAACAAAACATCTGCAACTTCAGCAACAGAAAACACTGTGCAAGAGCAAAGAACCAACAAACAATAATTGTCAGCAGAAAGTTTAAGTTCATTCAAACGCTGTTAAAATAAAATGTACAAAATATTACTTAAAGTATATTTTGGTAACTTTTTGCAACAATAGGTCAACAAAAAAAAAAAATACAAAGTTGCAAATAAAATTCACACCGCGAAAACTGATTTTATGTTGAGCTACTCTGTTGCGAAAATTTTATGGGCAACATATTGGGCCTTCTAACGAGTGTCGTATTACGACTTCGTCTACGACGATTTTGTACTAGACTAAAGAATCGTCGTAGTCGTAGTCGAAATACGACTCTCATAATAAGGCCTATTTTCAGTCTTGAATGAATAATTTTCTTCAGTTGATGTTTATTTATTAGAAGATACAGCATGCAGTTTTACTATTAATTATTATTGTAGACCAGTGTCGGTTTCTACATATGCTTGCGACAATAGGCTATCAACCCACGTGCACTGTGTTTGAGACTCGCAGCTTGTATATAACGGCTTTTACACACGCAAAGTTTGCTTGGCAAAGTCTTGAGTTTGTAAGAAGTGATGCCATTTTATTTTGCCTTCTCTCCAACAAACTCAAAAATCTGCAAAGTAAACTTTGCTTGTGTAAATGTCGTCTATTTACCCGCGAAGCACTTACACAAACAAAGAATACAGGTCGAGTCACATAGAATACGTCATACGTTAAACTTCGCCTTTTCCAACTGGCAGCTAAGTTTAAACCCTGTATATCTTAAGAGATCTTTCACATGCAGTACGTCTCCGTCAACGCAAGGTACAAAACTTGAGCAACTATTAACTTTTAGCATACGTTGAGTACTTACATCTTTATGTTTTGTGGGAGCAAGAATAAAATAAAACAAAATAAATAAATAAAAAAACTCTTATTTAAAAATAGTAAATATTTTATTAAGCTTTTTAAATAAAATTAACAATATTTAATTAATGAAATTGAGAACAAACCTATTGAAGCTGCTTAAATATTGCCGTCAACAAGTTGTTCATTGGTAGTGACACCTCCGTCGTTGCCTTAAAGTCATCTTATAAAGTATGACGGATTGTATGTGACTCACCCTTAAGATAGTGTATATTTTGCCACAACTGCTGAATCAAGCCGATGCCTTTTAGTTTTACGGCGGCGGCACGAGCAATATTGCTCGGCGTCGTCCGTCGGCAATGCGTTGACAATTTTAATCTTTTAATATAGATATTAAAAATACATTCATATGCGATAGGGATACTTAAGACTAAACTAGACATGACATAACCATAACCATACAAAACAGCTGTTCTAACCAAACTAATGGGCAACACTGTATTTGATTATAGGTAACTCCTCATAACGCCATAGCCATAACTATATAAAACAATTGAATTTTGTTTCTAGTTATGTCTATGGCAATATGGTATGGCACGTCTAATTTTAGCTTTAAAAGGGACCTATAGTCAAAGAACTTAATTTTTACTTGTTTGGTGATTCTTATAATAGACAACACTTTCCAAAGCCTGGTACACTGTTCACAATTTCGTGCGAAATGCTGTCAAGCTACAGGTAAAAGTACTTGGTATAAAATATTTGCGAAATAGATTCGCAAAAGAAGAACTCTGTTCTTATTGCGAAAAACACGTAAAATCTATCTGGCAGCATGTTTTTCCATGCAAAATGACTCTGGCATCATTTTAGTTTCAGCTGCGAAACAACATCAGCAGTATATTTTTCGCACAGAATTTTAACAATGCTGAATACTTTCCAGCAATAAAAGCGAGAAATTTATAAAAAAAACCGCAAGTTGAGCTACATTTAGTACATGTCAAATTTTTCAAGCGAAATAATCAATGTTGCTGAAACTTTTTCACAACTTCGAACAGAGTACCAGAGTGTCTTGAAAACACTTCAAGCTCTTTTTACTGGTTCTCAATTTATATTAAAATTATTGGCAATTCCCATATGTATGTATGTATGTGATGTTTTGCTAATGCCTACTGTAGAGTATTCTTCGTTACAAATATCTATTACACATACAAAACACGTACAATAAGCAAATACACAAATTACAGAATCGTGCTGAATGCACTATATAAAATTCTGCTACGTTGCAACGAAATATTGCACAGTGTGTATATTTTTTTTCGTGTACACCAATGCAAAACAAACTCGCCAAAAAATCATGTTTTAAAATTTACAAATTGAGTTTAAATGTGTGATAAATGCATCATCATCATCATCATCATCATATGGTGAAACAGATTTATCCAAATATGAAACTAGTCCAGTTGAGAGAGAATGAGATATTACATATACAGCGTTGCCGTTGTGACACTAAATTATCACTTTTGACCGCCTTTTTCGCGCCAATGACACTTTTGAAGACCATATTTTTAATTTATGGTATTGTATCATCTTAACAAAATGTATGCCGTAAGGCAATCATATGCTCAAAAATTGAACGAAACATATCTGATCGTCCAGTTGGCGATATTCGGTTCGATGGTTTCGATCATTTTACTGGTTTAGTCGATATAAAGCCAATAAATGGCGAAAATATTGCAAAAAATCTGACACCCAAATCTCTGATATTAAAAAAATATGTATTTTAACTTGGACCCGGTTCACACACTTCAACTTTTATTGATAAACTCGTAATTCAGTTGTAAGAAAAAAAGAGATATTTGTATTTCCGTCTCCGTCTTTCTTACAGCTGAATCACGAGTTGAGCAACAAAAGTTGAAACGTGTCAACCGGGATTTACTTTCATCTTTAATCTTAATAAAACTTTTTATAAATAAAATTTTAATGTGATTTTTCATTACGCTGTTCACTATTCTGTACCTGACTTTCGGTTTTTTTGCCTATATAAACTTAAAAAAAATTATTAGCTTCATTCGATCATTTTTACGATCTGGCCTGTTAGAGAGTTATCATTGATTTATAATTAAAGTATTACTACGTTTATACGCGCACTATTTGCAAAAAAATTAACTCACTGTTTATACGGCATAGCAAAAGTACACAGAAGTAGCACTTCTATAGAAAGCTCCCTACAAGAAGGCTACTAGTCAATTGACTAGTCATTTGACTAGTAGCGACGACCACAACTTCGGTCACAGTCCCCAGTTAGTTTATTAGGGGCTTGGTGAAAAAAATTACCAAAACATTTGTGTACGTGTGATTTTTTCTCTCTCTCTCTCTCTTTCTCTCTAACTTATTAATTTCACTTAATTAAAACACATATATCTGAACTGCTTACTCTGCTAGTTTTTGGCCAGTCACAGATTACATAAGCATTGGTAAACTATGACTAGTCAATGCTTACAAAGCATTTGGTCAACTATTACTAGTAAATTTTTACATAAAAACTGGTAAAATGTAACTTTTAAATAAATAAGCATAATTTTCATGTTATTTTAATTGTTTTTTTATTATAATAAAATAGAGAAATGAGTAATATACATACATAAAAACAAACAAAAACAAGCCAAAATAACGTAGGTGGCACCAATTTAGTCTTCCTCACGCTTTTTTCAGCTCCAACACACTTTCCTTTTTGTAAATATCTAAAATTTAAAAACAAAATACATAAATGTATAAATTAAATTAAACTTTTCAATTTCTTTTATGCAGTATTGTTGTTACTTAACTTTCTTAACATTTTTATAAATTTTAACTTCACAGACCGAACGAATTGTGTATTTTACAATAAAACGCGATGTCTTAAAACTTTTGGGTTATGTGCATTAGATGTTTCACTCTAACATACATGCTAGAGAGGAGCAACTATAATTGGTAAGTGTGTCGGTCATCGCTACCAGTCAAATGACCAGTCAATTGACTGACACTCTTAAATTCACTATAAAATTAATGCAAATGTATAAGTGAAAAAAATGTTGTTTGTATTAGTTTCGGTCATTCATTTCTTGTAGGGCTTACTTATGTTGACAAAAAAAATTGTATAAATACACAAAATGTCAAATAATTATTTGTTTTAATTGTTATTATTTGCTTCTATCTACAAATGTTTTTTGTTGCAATATTTGTTCATTTATTGCTTTTGTTATCAAACATTTGTAAGCGTGGCCACCTTAAGCATTTTATTTGCAAATAGTGCGTTAATCGTGAATATTTTTCTGAATTAGTAAGTCGCAAGCAATAAAGAGAATAATATGGCAACAATTTACAGCTTTATTTGCAAATAAGCCCAGCGTATAAACGTAGTATATGTTAATTATTTATTTAAGTCTAATGTATTTAATTAATTGTTAAAATTCGTGTTTGTTTTTTTTTTAATTGAAATAAATGTAATATTTTTGTTCACAAAAAACTTGACCCTATTTTACTTTAAAATACCCTTGTTTACCCTTTTTTTCTTAAATACCCGTTTTATGAACTTTTTCGTAATTTTCAACGGCAACCCTGCAGAAATTAAAAGAGAATCTGAATTTAAAGAGTGCTTTCTGCTCAACAGTGCTCCCAGTTTAGGGCATTTGTCCCCAAATCGGGATTTTTTCCGGATTGGGGATGAAAATTTCGTATTGGGGATCTGTGGATTTGTTGGGGATGCTAACCAAAATTGAGGGCATTTTTGGGGAATTTTTTTATAACTGATGGTCAAACAAGAATGATTTTTGCCAGACCCATACTAAGAATGTGTGTTATTATTCATAGTGTATGGTTTCTAATAAAGAAGAAGTATCAATGCAGATTAATCAATAATGAACACTACCAAAACAAAAACACGCAACAACATACAATACGACTTCTTGGAAGCACTTCTTAAGCCTGGATCCCACTATCGGCACCGATTTTCGTCGGCTCACTGCAATAAAGTCATAAGTAATAAGCCAAAATGGCAGTATTACTCAATTAATTCTGGAATAAGTGTATATGGCCTTATTACCAATGCATTGTGGGCAAATTACGACCTTATATTTCAATTAGTTCAAAAATAAGGCAAATTTAGCTTATTACTTTCGACTTTATTTCAGTGAGCCGACGAAAATCGGTACATTGTGCCGATAGTGGGATCCATGGTTTAGAATATACACACACACTTTAAAAATAATTAAATTTTTTGTGACAAATTTAATCCTTCTACTGAAATGCTAAAACATTTTAATACAAGTACTATGTACAACAAAGTTTCTGAGGCTGATGAATCGGAAGATTTCGATTCTGAAGTTTTTGAAATGGTAAACTTTGGTTAAAAATTTTGTTATACTTGTGTATATAAAACAATGTGTAATTTTTTTGTACAAGTTTTATAAGTACAAATTAAATTTATATGAATGTAAATATACTCGTAGCTATCGATATCAGTAAATTTTATTGAATAAATATGTTATTTTTGTCATTATTTAAAAAAAAGTTTAAAAAATATTATTTTTTTCACAAAAGAAAAAATTTTAATCAAAAAAACTCAATTTGGGGATTTTTGGGGATAAGAAATCTAAAATTGGGGATAAGCTCTAGAAAAAAACTGGCAACACTGCTGCTCAAGTATATTTTTCGTTCGCAAAAAAAGAGATCAAAATAAACTCAAAACAAAAATGAAATGAGTCATCAATTGGATACATGAGTTTTTGTGCTGGTGGGGGTCAGATGAAACCCAGGTAGCATTTTGTATCATAATCCAATCGTTTCCGAATCAGCTTGACGGGAAAAATAACCGTATATGAGCTCATTTTTCGATCATAAATGATACTCCCGTTGTGAGAAAATGGTACCCTACAGATGAATCATACCAAAGAATCAGTTATGATACGATTTGCTGATTATTTTTGAGCAATTTTCATATTAAATCATTTAAATCACCTTTTTGCGGTTTGCATGATGTTCCTCTATTTTCAAGAAATCATTATTTTATCATATAGATGAATCATAAGTGAATCCTCTTTCAATCGCCCAAGTGATAAATCACTTTTTAATCATCAAAAGCGATCTGTAGAGAATCATATAAGATATTTCTGCCAAAAATGATCACCCAAATGCTAGCTGGGAAAAGCCTCATGATTTATATACATGTATGTATGTTTGGATGTATGGATGTGACTTAAATATTAAGAAAATGTGTGAGCACTTAATGTTTCTTGCTGTTTAGTTTCGTACAAATAGACTCTTTTGTTATCTGAAGTAAAATGCACTTATGATTCTGCATATCAGTGATGGGTAATAAGTTTTGAATTTCCGTATCAAAAAATCATTTTTAGAGTACTTTTTGATCTCAAGGATAAATGTTTTTTTAAGGAAAGTGTTTCATTTTCAACAAACCAATAAAACATTAAAAAGAAGAATAGTTTTGTGTATTTCACAAAAATTTTACTACAAATCGAAAGAAAATATTAATATTTAGACGCTTCAATGACAAGTAACCAAAATGATCGACAATGGAAAATGTAGATACATACTTCCTACAGGGTACAAAATCACACACACTGGTACACACTTTATGTAAAATTTTGTAAATGTACTACTGTCTTATAAACATTAACCATCTGGGCTTGTGCTAGTACCTGATTGAACTGTCTTGCTACGGACGAAGGTGGGCCCCCTGCTGCTACATTTCCTCTAATATGACCCCGTTTAGATAAAGGGTGAAGTAGGTGCGACAACGATTAATGATCAAACAGAATTGCGGCATAAACACATTTTCCATAAAAATTGACACAAAAAAGCAGTCGAGAAATGGAATTTATTTTATTTTGACAGCGTATTTTCTTATGCTCTCACATATAAATACTCATTTTCTCAACAATGCTACCATACTTTCAATAAATTCCATACATTTTGTGAACAAAACTACAAAGAAAAATAAGCACAAAGGAAAATAAAACAAAAATTACAGAGCATTTGAAGTTATAGCCGTAGATTTTATTATGGGCTTTGTTAATTTGACAGCGATTTTTCCTGAAGTTGCGGACTTATTCTGTTTGATCATTAATTTGGTATATAAAATTTTTGGTAGTTTGTTGGTTATTTGTTGGTTGGGCTTGAAGGCAACTTTGATGGGCGGACGCACCCCTAAAACACAACTTATCGCTATGAAAGTTTCTTGTATTTTCTTTTACATATTTGACAGCGATTTTTCCTGAAGTTGCGGACTTATTCTAGTTAGTAATTTACGTTCTCTTTTTGTCGGAAGCAATCAACGGACTTTTTGATATTTATTTGATCAATTCTTTTTATTTATTCAATCGTAGCAGTGTTGCCTGCCATAAAGTAACTAATTGTTAGTTTGGGAAATGTAGAATCAATACGTCCACATAGTTTTACTTTTTTCAATTTACCACCCAAAATACAATAATAACTTTTCATTTCTTACTGTATTTGTATTTTTCTACTAGAACTGTTTATTTCATACATATTCACTTGTATTGTGTATGTCCAGTCGAATATTCGTCTACGAGAATTTTTTTTCTAGATTAAAAGAAACGAGTATAAGTTTTCTTTAATCTATGACAAAACTGTCGTAGACGAATATTCGACACGACATACGCAATACGGGTGATTATAAATTAACTAATTTCCAAATAGAATAAAACAAATTTGTCTAACCGACAACACTGCTCGTACATAGCATAACAAAAATTAAGGCTCAGTTAGCCGACTATAATGGAATGTAACTGCAACGGTAGACAACAGCTGATCGATATTTTTATATAAAAAGTAGGTTACGTTACATTACATCTCTATAATAATTTTCATTACTTTTCACATAACAATATCGATCAACTGTTTCCTACTGTTGCAGTTACTTTACATTACAGTCGGGTAACTGAGCCTTAATGTAATGTAACTGCAACGGTAGAAAATAGCTGATTGATATTGTTATATGAAAAGTAATGACAATGGTTAAAGAGATGTAACCGTAATGTAATAACCTGTACATTACTTTTCACATAACAATGACAACGATTATCTGTTTCCTACCGCTGCAGTTACAGTCCACTACAGTTGGCTAACTGAGCCCTGAAAATTGTCGTTTCAATTCTTATTACATGCGACTTTTACTACACCGAAAGCTTCTCTTCCCTTCCTGACAATAAACAGGAGTCACAAGCGATGTTTCGCAGGTATGTCACCGGTGTAGCCGGTACTGTTCAGTGAACACCGACTGTATTTCCGAGAACAACTGACACATAGCCAGACTAATTAAAATCAGAATATGAATATGATATGTATCATATTTTTTTTTTGTGATTTTGTCGGACACTAGGCTCGGACCCAGATTATGTAGTCAACGCCCCTATCAGAGCATTTTAGTTCTAAGAATTTCAATTTTATGTAACTATGGGTCAAAAAACAAATATCGTACATACGCTCAAAAAGACAAAAATTTTCTGCTAATTTTATTCAAGAGTTTAGTTAACAAACACAAATTACAAGATTTCGGACTGGAAAAAATTAAGTAAGTTCTTAAGTATTATTAAGTGTTGAATTTAAATTTACACTCCAAGATCTAAACTGGTTCTAGCTTTCGATATACATACCTACAACATTATAAATATGAAAAATTACGCGACATTGTACATACGCATAACTCGGGAATGGCTTCACTCATTAAAATAAACTAGGAAAATCTAATAGATACCTCTTACCTATATTAGGCTACAGTTTTTATTTGGAAATTACATTTGTTAATTTTTAGGGAGCAAATTACACCAAAGACAATTGTAATTTAATTATTCTGCTAGAAAATGTATGTATGTATATGAAAGTATCCAATTTGGAATAGTACCTATAAAACAAATGCAGTAAAGTGCGATTTTGACTCGCGCACGAAGGGTTCCGTACGTTGGTATTTGAGCATTTTTTAATATGAGGTTTTATTTTGTGTTTTGGACGTTTCTTCAGCTGAAACGATTTTTTTTTTGTTATTGCACTTTTTTCTCGTTTGGCAATTTTTTTTCAGTTTTTGGCGTTTTTTCCAGTTTTTGCGATTTTATTTTTCTTTTTGGCGATTTTTTTCATTTGGGGACTTATTTTCATTTTGGCGATTTTTCCGGTTTTTCGCGATTTATTTTTGTTTTAGAAATTTTTTTAAAATTGGCTCTTTTTTTTTGGTTCTTGGCGATTTTTTTCGGTATGGCGATTTTTATAGTTTTGGGATTTTTTAGTTTTACCGTTTTTGAAAATTTCAAGAAGTTTGCTCTTACGCTTTGCAAGATACAGCAAGTTGTCAAAATTACATTAACTGATAGAACACCCTTTAATTTAGATTTTTTAAATTTTAGTGTTGAATTTGTACTCTGTATAAAAATGCAGTAACTTTACAAATTTCAAGTGTATAATTGCATGTATATTGCATGGAATTTTAAAATTTTTCGTTGCTCTCCTAGGAACACCCTTTAATTTTTAACTCTCATGTATTTGTTGTTGTAGCGGCCAAGGTTCTACACACTAACTACAAATTTCAAGTCCGTAACTCTTACGCTTCTCGAGGAAATAGCCTGTGACGGACAGGTACGAACTACTTTCAAAAATTGTACTTTTTGACCTTAATTGTAGTGCCACCGTGTGTTTATCAGTAATAAGAAAAAAATTAAGAAAATCTAAAAAACGGCAAAGGAAGTGGCGGAAAAGACCAGGGCTTAATATGTGTGCCACCAAAGGCTTCTATTGTACTCTGCATTCCAGTTTACGGAAGCAGGATTCAAGTTGGTTTAACTCCACCATAAATTTCTGCCCTTTTTTGCATTTCTATCCCTATAAATGCTACTTATACGGAGTCAATGAGAAATTTGAATTGTTTTTTTTACAAATTCAAGAGATCGATTGCAAATAGTGTAATTCTACACAAACAATCCTTTGGCGATTTGAAAAGCTTCATTGACGATTTTGTATTATATTTTGTTACGGTCTCAAATTTATTGTCACAAAAAAATCATTTCATTACCGTTCTATTTCCAATTATGTTAAAAAAAATACACTTACTCTGTAGTTGTGTTGTGTAGGATAATGAGGAGCACCGAATTGCCCATCCCTGCTTACTCATGATTCTATTTTATGCATTCACTCACACATCCATGCACACCATCAAATGCAAATTTCGTGTTGCCAGCAAAATAAATTTTCTTATTAAAATAGTGTGTTTGAATTTTAAGTTGTTTATGGGAACTGCTTAGTCCTAGTTTACACAATGCAAATCTTATTGCTAAGCTGATTAGTTTGTTGGAGAGAGAGACGAGGGGAAAAGAAACGAATACTAGGCTTCATGTACTGTCAATACGTTTTGCTTTCCCATTCGTAAAATTTCAAAGAAGAAAAAGTGATAAGCTTAGCAATAAGACTTGACTAGTGTGAACTGGGACTTAGGAGTCCATCTTGTTTTAAATAACCACTATTACAATAATGGGCCTTAAATGGGATTTAATAAAAAATGTATTTCTTATTATCAGTGATTAAATATGATTATAATCATAATCAATAAGTTTTTTTTATAGTGGTATAGGCGGGTAATGTGGTTTTGCTGTTTTTCTCTTAAACTTAATATGTAGTTAGATGCTCCCAGGGAATGAAGGAATGCCCTAACTACTTTAAGTAAGTTAATTTTCTGTTAAAATAGACCATATGCAATAATATTGCATAATTAGTTAGTTACTTTAATGTTGTGGCGAAATATTTTTTAGATGTTGGCAGATATACGGTCATAAGTCTTATTTTTAATAAGTTCTCAGTCATTAAATAATATTGCCGGGCTTTTGAAAATATGTATTTCAACTTGCTAGAGGAGTACTACACACTACATGCATAGTATTTTTCGTATTCATATCTTCGGAAATATTACAAAAATTCGCACGACAAACTTTTTAAAATCATATTTCTTATTTCATTATGTCGCGACGCTTGATGATCGTATACAAATTTTTAATGGCTTCTTGATTCAAGCTGTGAAATCGTCTTGCACTTATGGGTATAGGCCAGAGAAAGAAGTCCAATACTGTTAAATCCTAATTGACTTTGGCAAGTGGCCAAGTTGAACTGTAGGTTGTCCAAGTTCGTGTTTTATTATAATTCACGAAATGAAAAGTAGCTTATATTACAGCAATGGCGCTACCAGAAATGTGCCTCACTCAGCCAATGAATGCCTACTACTATTACTAGGTGTTAAATTCCTTAGGAAAGGGATAGTGATCGAGAAGACAAGTGGTGAAGGAAGAGATAGAGGAAAGCTTCATTCTTTTACAACACTGGCTTTTGGACGATTTACTTAACGCAGTGTTGCAGCGCTTTTGATGTCAATGAGGTGCATTAAATTTTCGAAGTTGTGTTTAGTAGCCATTTCATTTGATTGGTTATTTTACTTCGCCGATGACTCTGCTAAAAAATACCGACAAAGGAGGAGGGCGCTCTGATAGTACATAAGGATTAGTATTTACTGAAGCCAGTATAGTTCAGTGACCAGTGACTATGCCTTCATCACTTGAACTTTCCGACAACAACTGATACAAAGGGATGCTAATGGACTTCATAAAAATACGTGGCGTTGTTATTTAATGACTTTCGCTCACCGGGCTCGTACCTAGGAGCTTCCTTTTTGTAGTCAACGTGCTGACTACTTCAGCCAACGCCATGGACATTTAATTTGACTCCGTGATATATTTACTGTGTCAAATGAATGTTTGAGGTGTGTAAGTAGCGGGTAATTTAATTAAATATGCTATACGTTGCTGTAAGAAAAGTGATTTGCTGTCCATGACTGCGAATTGAATTCTCCACGATCTGGCCCGTCACACTTTGTACCATAGCGGCAATTGATCGGTTATGCTGACCTAATGTCTGAATTTCCATTTTTGCAGAACGGCAATTATCATAAAGTTTTTATAGCTTTTATGAGTTTTTCAACAGCGGATCGCACCACGATTAACTTTTCCAAAACTACTACAAGCTATATTCTGAACAGGAATAGAATGAAAGTATTTGTGTGTTGTGGTTAAGTAAAAGAAAATATAACAAAGCTCAAAAATGCATGCATTTTACCTCACTTATTCTCAATGATGTGTAAATATCCCTAAAGAGGAACAGATTTACTTGTAAAATAAATTTTTTTTTTCTCCTATTTAGGATCGTATTACATTGGCTTATCTACAGCGATCAGGTGGACCTATATCTCGAGGCCAAGGACAATGTATTCCGTAGTTTTCATACCTGACATCTCAGTCGATTATAGCCCCTTCTCACAACATTTCAGTATTGAGATTGGATTACAACCAATCGTTGTTTTCAAATATGTGCTCCTGCGCAATTCCTCGATGTAGTATGAATACTTTTAACAAATGGCTTCATAACATTTAACCTAGATCAAATTATTTTTAGCTAATAGAAACAACACACAGGGAGGAGTTTTATTTTCCGTTATAGAAGCTAGATTCTGTGATACATATATATATATAAAATTGTGTCATGTGCTGATGATATTGACATAATAGTATTTAATGAACAACTGGATATCGTGTTACAAATTCTATCATCAACAATGAAAAATATTATTAACAGGATCACTGAAATACACCTGAGTGTCGATACGCTGGGTATAATTTATATTTATCGAAAACGCAAAGTATATAGATATATAATCTAAGATCCCATAGCATCGAAATATTCAAGCTAATTAAGGCTGCCATGACCGTGTATACTATACATGTGCTTGGCCTGGCTCCACTGCAAAAACCTATATATTCTAAAGTGCTCTTCAAAAATTTTCACTTTCCACAAATTAACAATGAGTTAAGCGTGGAAAAACGCGACCGTCGGCCATGCTATAACATTATGACAATCAGGATGCTTTCCAGGCTACTACTGATTCACATCTCTATCAGATAAAGGGTTCAATATTGATATATTTTTTTTTTTTTTGTAATGCATGTTTTTATTTATTGTATCTTCAAATATGAACTAACAATAAGTGTTCAAATCTTAAATCTATAAAAAAAAAAATTTATTATGCCCGACCAATGTCGGACCAGATACTAAGGCTAACAGAAAAAAAGGGAAAAAGATTTTTTAATCTAGAAGCTTGGACTGATATATGTACATTTATTTTCCAAGTCCTAACAAAAATGTGTTGTCTAAAAATACTTGCCCAATTCGCAGAGTTAAGCAATTTTGTTAGTCAAGTCAAACCCCACTTCTGTTTTTTGTAACGTAACGCCAGCTCATATTTTGCGAATATCTTGAAATCCTTGGGTTTGATTGTTAGCATTTTTTCACTGAATATAGACCTATTTAATCACTTCTCAAATGTAAGAAAAAAAATTTTTTCAAACACAATTTTAAAAGTTTTTTTCAACCTTTTGTCGTGCAAATGGCATGTAACGCCAGAAACGAATCAACCATATGTAAGTTAATAAGAATATTAAAATAACTGAAAATATCCCTTCTCTGGCAACATTGATTTTCTCTGAAACCAAAATACTAGAGAGAATATGAGCAAAAGTAAAAACAAAACAGAAACAAACGATTCTTCTTCTTGCTATTTTAAATTCAATTCGTAATCATTCGTTCGTGTGCGGGCATTTTATTTATGTTTCTGTTTCTGTTGTTGCTGTTGCTGCTGTTGTTCTTGCTTTCGTTTGTTTCTGTGTTGCTGTTGCTCGTTCATAACATCAACAGCAGCAACAACGGCAACTACAACAATAAAATAATATTAGCAAAATGACACACAACCATTCAAACGTACAGCAACAGAAATAAAACAGTGCAATAATAGCAAAAACCATACGATATTTGTGTTGTGTATGTGTGATATTTTTTCTTAATGTTTTTTTTTTGATTGTTTTGTTTTAAACTTTACCGTGTTTTGTATACGTACAGAAAACAAAAAAGCAGCAGCAACAACAACAACAAAAGCCTCCACACACACACACACACCCATGTACACAAATAATAATTTTCAGTTAGAAGAGATTTTTTAGCTTGCACACGATTTGAGCCAATTTAAAGTTGGCAGTTTTGTTTATGCCGTCGTCGTTAATGCCGTCGCGTTTTTGTTTTGTTTTTCAGTTTTCGTATTAAAAATATAGAATAAAAAAAAATCAAATAAACAACAAAAAGAAATGCATGCATACATACTTATGTATATCAACAACAAGGTCTATATCTTAAAAAAAACCAACCATACATACATAAATAAAAAATGATGATGTTTAGTATTTTATACAAAAGAAAAAGAATATTACAAAATTGTTCTTAAAGTTTGTAAATAAATTCTGAATAAATAAACAAGTTGATATGAAAAAATAAAATTATAATAAAAACAAACAAAAAATAAAGTGAGTGAGTGAGTGATTGTAATGTTGTATTTGATACCGTGTGTGGCCGATAAAACTGTTAAGATAAAAATATAACGACCAACAACAACAAAATTTACATTGAGTGTGACATAAAAATTATGCCGACGCTAAATAAAATTGTGTAGAAAAACCAAAGTGGAAAAATACATTAAAAAGATATCATTCGTTACATCTATACCTACTAGAAACAAAAAGATATTAAGGTATCTCTATCTACCGATGAAAATTATAAAAATCTGTTTTTAAGCAAATCTTATTTTGCGTAGACGAAAAATTTTGCGCGCGCGTTTTTTTTTTCTACTTGTCAACGTATGTACGTTTTCATTGTCACACAACAGTCAAATGAATGATGGATGTAAGATAATTAACAATAAATAAAAAAATAAAATAAAAATAAATAAAATTATCAACAAAGTAATGTAGTGAAACGATAATATGTAATTTGAATCTTTAAACACTTTTCAACCCAGTGCAAAAGTAACAAAAATCGGCCATACTAACAATTTTAAACCAAAAGACAGACAGCCATAGAAAAAAACATACATGCATACATACATACATACATACATATGTATGTACATATTTATATGTACATATGAATGTATGTATGTATGTACATATGTATGTATGTATGTAAACAAATATTTATTTTAATAAAGTTTCAATGCCGTCATAAATATTTTAAACAATAAAATTCTGCTTCTAGCGATTCTTCAATTTTTTATGTTTTAGAAATTTTAACTCGACGTTTGTGCGGGAAAAAGTTATGTAAATTGCGTCAGCGAAATTACGAGCAATATTTGAAAATTTGATAATAAATTTTGGCAGAAGAAGTAGAAAGACCTCTTGACTGACGGTTTGTTTTAACTGATTTTAAGAAACAAGAACCAGGTTCGCACCACGGAGCCACGTCATTTCGTTATAGTTAGATTAGTCGGTAGTGCCATGTCCGCGCAGATTTTAAAAGATTTTTGACACCTATAACTTTTACCCAACCGATTTCCACAAAACTTTACGTGCACATTGGGATCCTGCATAAATAAAAATAGCCAAAATAATCAAATAATTTTTGATTGTACTTACCTATGTACAATAAAGGGTGTTTTTTTTTTATAGAGTGACACAAGTTTAAATCATAATAAAGCAAAGAAATATATTTATTCATGCTTCTACCATAAAAGCTATAGGCGCATTGGCGAGCCATGCGGTTTATCTGTCATTGCCCAAAACTGGAACACACTTAGATGACTCGATGATACACTATCCTACACAATCGCACGATTTACTTAAAAAAATACAACCCTGATCTGAGGAATTGTTATAGTCTTTTGAACATTTTCATAGACAGGAATAATTTTCATAATCAGTATTCTCAATTCTTATTGAATGAAATAATTTTATTAACTAATGTGATTTTCTAAAGAAGAGAAGAAAAGTTAAACTAAACTTTTTTAGCTGGGGGAAATGCGCATTTTTCTGTGCAGCCACGCACTTCATCAGCACCCATGTCTAGTCTAATTTTCATAGACATAATTTTTTTAATTTTTTTTTTAAATTGTGCCATTGTGATGGATAATGTATCACGGCCTTTACCGAATCATCTAAGTGTGTTTCAGTTTCGGACAATGACAGATAAACCGCATCGCTTGCCAATGCGCCTATACCTTTTATGGTAGGAACACGAAGTTTTCGTTGCGAACTTTCGTCAACAGAAATATAAGACATTTATGTATATGAAAATTAATAAAGGGTGTTTTTGATAGAGTGACACAAGTTTAAATCATAATAAAACAAGAAAATATATTTTAAATATCAATGAAATGGGCTTCATTGGAAGAAAATTTTATGAAATTAATGTTTACAAATGATTTCTGCCATGTGGACGCTACGGCTGGCGCGTAGAAGGCGCAATCTGAAACACTAATTTTCAACAACTTTTTGCAGCATTTGCGGCCGTATTTCGCCGATAACTCTTCGAATGTGGATTTACAGTTGCTCAATTGCTTGTGGTTTATCGATGTTGACAAGTGACTTAACATAACACCAAAGAAAATAATTTAATGGCCTTAAATCACACGATCTTGGTGGCCAATTAATTGGGGCATTACGTGAAATTATTTTTTCATCAAAAGTTTCTTTGAGTAAATCAATTGTAGCGCCCGCTGTGTGGCATGTGGCTCCGACCTGTTGGTACCACATATCAGCAAGGTTAATGCCACGTAATTGAGGTACGAAACATTTCGAATCATGTTCCTATACCGTTCACCATTGACAGTAACATTCTGACCATCATCGTTTTTGCAGACATATGGGCCAATGACTCCGCCAGCACATAAAGCGCACCAAACAGTTATTTTCTGTGTATGTAATGGTGTTTCGACAAAAGCTTGTGGATTCTCCTCACTCCAAATGTCACAATTCTGCTTATTTACGTACCCATGCAACCAGAAATGGGCTTAATCGGAAAATGGAAGAAGTGCACGATTAGTTTGACGAATAGAACAATTATTTTGATTAAAAATTTCAACAATTTACACGCGTTACTCTGGTGTAAGTAGATTCATAATGGGTGCTCAAATAAAGTAGTGATGCCAACTCAAAGTTGTGACACTCTAAAAAAAACACCTTTTACCTCTTTCGGCTATGTGCCGTCTTCAGTGTTCTCTTAATACTTACCTTAAGTTTTGCAAAGTGTTTTAGTTTGAAAAATTTAATATTTTTGGATTCCCAAATTTATGAAATTAAAAAAAAACGTTTGAACACGTGAATGAATATTCTGTTAATTTTTAATTTTTGTTTAAACTTATTAACCCCTAAATAGAGTTGGTGAAATTGGTATATCTTCGTCGGATGATAATTTTTATTAGCAGGAAGTGCAGCAACAAAAAAAAACTCTTTGTGAAATCTTTGTATGAAAATATAAACTGTATGCATACAACTGTGTGATTGATGGTTTTATTTGATCGTTACTGGGCAGTTAACACTTTTTATTGCCCAATCTCTGAAATAGCAGAGTAACTTTGCTATGTGTCTGATAGGGATCCAAGTTCACCTTCAATTTCCCTTATTTACAAAGACGATAGATGGAAACCCTTTCGGGTTGTAACTTCGAGTTCAGTTCAGTGACTTATGTGTTGTATTACAGCCTGCGGTTGCCCATCAATTGATCTGAGGCTAGATCTAGGATGGTTCCTGTATTGTGT
Source organism: Tachina lurida (assembly GCA_944452675.1). NCBI lineage: Eukaryota > Metazoa > Arthropoda > Insecta > Diptera > Tachinidae > Tachina > Tachina lurida. Next base: position 89,714,200 of record OX101755.1, read on the forward strand.
GGATGTATTATTACAGAATGTTTATTGCAACATGACATATCTAAAAAAATGCGCTCTTGGAGTTAAAAATGGAGAAATATTATTTATATCATATTCAATCTTCTGTAATAATTTCATATAAAAGTCTTGTATAAGCACCTCCAGAGAAATAAGAGAAAAGAGGTGTCTTAGAACATCCGGTTATAGCTATGCTGCTTAGCTATATACAACTCAATGTGTTAAGTAACAATGCAAAAAAATTATATCATATGATGATGTCAAATTCGCCACAAATATTTCAAAGCGTTTCCATTTATTTTCCATTATTTTGTATATGTATCGCGCAATAAATAGCATAGCTATAAAAATATTTTTACATCTTCATTGAGTTGTCTGTATGTAAACTGTAAACTTAAAAATAATTTTATGTCTGTGTTGTAATAAAGTAACGATTCGTAGAATTCTTCTGGTTTGTTTAACCAAGTGCACCAGCTCCATTTCACATAGGCCTCTTAGGCAACGCGATTCAAAACGGCTAAGAGCGTCAGCGATATGTTTTCTCAAATGTTGCAACTTAGTTGTAGCTTGAAAATTACATGTTTTTTTTTTTTTGGCACGAATATGGTCACTGGTGAACTCTTAAGTTTGGTCAGCACCATGGGATAAGATATGTGGTGACATTTACCCATATAAATCTTAGACAAATCCGTGAATTTTGGTCTTAGACCAGTGGTCGGCAACCTATACCACGAAGCGGTGTTGCCAGTGAAATTTTGAAATGGGCAACAGCAGTGCTGCCAACATAAAATTCTACACATTGTATAAAAAACACTCATTCCCAGTAAAAAAAAGACACTCCAAAAAAACCATCAAAATGTAGAGTTTGCGATCTGGAAGTAGTGCAAATTTCGATCCGTTCTAATGATTTTTACATAGGGTTGTCATTGCAAGAAGTTCTCTTTTTCGATGCCTGGTCACCGAATTGGAAGTGATTTTAAGAAAAATTTCCTTTTTTGTGTTCTATGATAATATTTTCATCTAGGAAAAATGGTAAATAGGTACCTGCTTTAACAATTCGTTTCTTTTTATACGAATTTAAGCTCGAAACAGTGTTTTCATTTAAATTTAAGTAAATAAGTTTTAAATTTTAGACTAAAATTAGTTCATAAATTTCTTTAAAAAAACCGATTTTTTTTAATTCTGGTGAGTATTTTCTAAAACTATGGAGGAATCACAAGGTTTTGTATGATTTTCTGCTAACTATCGGCAAACTAAAAATATCGATTTTTTGGAAGCAATGAAAATGTAGTTCCTTTGGAATGACTTCCAATTTTTTTTATTGGGTTGCCTTGAGTGTTCCACACCCTTAAAATTTAAACTCTAAAAATTAAAAATACAATAACAAAAAGTACTTTTTATTATTATTTATGACTAAAACTAAAGTTGAAAATATTTTTTAATATAAATATTTGTTTTCTTGTGTCTTAAAAAACAACTAAAACTAAAAATTGTCTAAGTAAACGAATCATAAAACAAAATTTGTTTTTCTTTTATTGTTTTTGCCTTTAAATTCGTTAAGGTATAAAATTAAATTTTTTTAATATATTTTGACTGTGACTATTTAGTCTGTATCCCTATTACTGTTACTATGCACTTTAACTATAAAAAAAATTATTATAAAATCACCAGGTTTTGAAAATTTTTCGGTTTTCAGAATAGGGCCGATTCTGCTCTTCAATTTTATTTCTAACAAATTAAAAATATTATGATCTGTCTTTTCTTTACTGTGGTATGAATCAAAACTTAGGTAATTTATATTTTACTGCTCTCAGCTTGACGGAACTTGGATGAAGTTTGTGGACCTTAGAGGTCCACAAAAATAAAAATAAAAAGGAAAAATATCAAAAGAAGACTAAAGCTATGATTCAACCGAAGGTATTTTTGGTTAGCCACCGCCGCCGCTGGGAGAAAGACAGAAAGAAATAGCATTTCCTCCTCTGTCTTTCACTTAGTTGAATTAAGACGTTGCGAAGTAAGCTTTCCGTGTCTAAAAGAGGTACGTACAAATAGCGCATTCAGAGCACAAAGCCTATACTGATTTGTCGGCGGCGGCGGCTAACTAAAAATACCTTCGGCTGCGGGTAAAAGCCGACTTGCGCTGAAGACAGCCGTCGGCGGCTAGTGCATGTCAGCTAAAAGTCGGCTAATGTCAGCAAATTCTCCTAACTAACATTAATGTCAGGAGCGAGCACACACTTTTCCATTGATTTAAAAAAGAGGAATTTTTAAAAAAGAGTGGCTTAAAAAAAGCGCCTAAGCCGAAGCCTAAAATTACCTGTGCAGATGTCGCACAGTGTGACTTTTGGTAACTTTAGGTGGCCAAAATGAATAACTATCGTTCTGGATCAGATATCGGAATTAAATTTGGTATGGATAATGTCCATGCACAAAAAAAGCTTTGTAAAAAAAATGGGCATGTTCTGCTCACTTCTATTAGTAGTCCTCATACAAGGTGAAAAAAATTGGTCTGTAAATTTCACCAGACCCACCTATCCATGTAAATGTATTTCAACGTGCTGAATCCAAATTTGATGTTCTTGTGGCTCGTTAACACACAAGGTTTTTTTTTTTTTAAATAGAGAAAAACTGCTGTTTGTTGCAATTTACTCCAAATAGTACGCTCCTTGGTAGCGCCATCCTTATTTATGTTGCTCAACTGAAAGAAATCATTGAGTTTATTTAGTAAAAATACCAACTCTTGGATTTCTCTAGTAGTATTACTTAAAAAATTACTCATTTAAAAAACTTCCCCTGATACTGAATATTTCATAACTGTTGTATTCTTTACTATACATCTTCTTCTTCTTCTTCTTCTTATTATGAGTATGTTCTTGTATCGTGTGAAAAAAATTCAACAAAATCGGGGAACTTTTTATTAAGTGCAAAAAGTTGGAGTGTGGGTCGGCGGCGGCTGTTAGCCAATATCCAGCTAATCGGCTTCGTTCTCTCTGTACACTTTGTGACTATTTTTATCGAGCGATATCGACACATATTAAGAAATATTGCTCAATTTATTCTTGCCGCACACTGTGACAATTTTTCGGTTCATATCGGGCAAAACTCATTTGCGATAATAATCTGTCTAATCTGGTCCCAATCTATCGTGCTTTATTGAGCAAATGAAATCACATGTTTTTTGTTAATTTGCATGTTGCCAGACGGAGTCTTATTTCCGGAATGGATTACTCTCAGAAATACAAAACTGCTGTGACCTTATAGATTCTGGGTTTAAAAAAAAATTAATAAATAAAAAATAAAACAACACTTAGGGCCATTTTCACAACTTGTCCTTAGCTAAAGGTAGGATTTTGTATCCCCGATAATTATATTTGCATTACTAAAACTTAAATATTTTACTGTTATTTTTATCAATAATAATAATATTTAATGGATAAAAAAATAATAAATGAAAATTTTATAATGGAAAGCCATTTATCGGGCAGACAAAATCCTGCTAAAAGCAATTTGTGAAAATGGCCCTTAAAAACTTAGCATTTGGGTAAAAGGGTAGTTAGAAAACAGGATTGTAAGATATGGCGATTTCTCGCCAAACGTGGCGGCTTTTGAACTTATTTTGCGTCTAAATTTTTGATTTGGCGACATGGCGACTTTTCTGCCGATAAAGAAATTTCTTGGGTATTTTTGTGGCATTTTTTTTTTTAAATAAAATTGAACCTCAACATTTTTGTAATTCAGAAAAATTATTTTGTTAAAGGAGAAATTTCAAAAATAAATCCTACCAAAACTCGACTGCAAGATATAATTTTTCACGATTTTGTTTCTACTTTTGGCAATTTTTTACCTAAATTTTTGTGCGATTATTTTGTAAAAATTTATATTAAAAAAAGTGTTATATAAAAACAAATTTATTATCAAATAAATATTAAGAAAAACTACATAAAATTGTTTTTAACGACTTTTGGCGATTTTTAAAATCAATTTGGCGAAATAGGTCGGAAAAAAATCTGACAACCCTGTTAGAAAAGAGAATTGAATGTGATGACTATGAGAGTACTTTACCCGCATTTCGTGAAATCGACAATCAACATTTTCTTTTAAAAAAATATGTGCGAACGAATGAAAAACATTTCCTCGAATTGGTTGATGATAAACAGCGTGACCGTTTGACCCAATAAAGTGGCAAATTGCCACTTTTTCGACTGCCTTTACACTTTTTGCTAGTCTTTTTTTTTAGGGTGAGCTATATAAAAATACATTAAAAATAAAAAGTTTAGTGTAATTTTCTCGTTTTTTTTTAATTTCGACTCTTTTTTTGATAAATCCCCTATTTGGTGCCACTTTTTTAAAAATGTCATCGTTCACCCTGATGGTAAACAGATGTTTTCAAAGCAGGGATGGAAAAACTGCACTACATAATATTTTAATATATAAAAATTATAGATTTGAAAAAAAAAATATGTTTATTTATTTATTTATTTATTACCAATAACCTAGCCAATGCAGGCCATAGACGGTTACAAATTTCTACTGCTACAATTAAGCTCAAAAAAGTAAAATTTTAGCAGCTACACACTTTTTTTAGTTAAATTTATTGTTAAGGTGGAACAAAGCCTACGGAAAATTAAAGACTTTTCCAAGAAAGATTTTGTTTACATTTTGTTAGTCCCCTTGTTGATTTTTATCGTGCCGAATTTCAAATAAATTTTTCCGTTCGTTGACGAGATATTTAGTTTTTTAACTTTTGTAATATCATGTAAATTTCATGAAGTTTTCAAAAATAAGTATACAAAGCTGTGCGTGCCTGTGCTGGAGAGAGTATCCACTACTATGCCTAAGGTATTCTTTCGAGCTCCAGCAGTAAAAATGAACATAAACAAGTCTCCCGGGCCGGATAGCATTCCAGCACTGCTCTTGAAACAGTAATCCTCGACGCTAGCACGTCCATTACCTAAACTCTTTGGCACGTTGTACCATGCTTGTGAGTTCCCGGTGTATTGGTAGGTTGCTAATGTTACGCAAATCCCTAAAAAAAGAGAAGCTCAAAACCCTGACAATTATCGCCCAATCGCAATATGCACGGCACTTTCCAAAGTAACGGAAAGTAGGATGAATTTCCATCTTGTAAGGTATTTGTATGTATGTATGTATGTATGTACAGAGAATAAAGGCGCAATTTTTTTTATTGAAAAAATCAATAAGATAACCTCATAAAAACTACAAGATTTCTTCTTGATTTTTTCAAAAAGATTTTCTCTATGAAATTAATAAGATGTCCTTATTGAAAAAAAAAACCATAGAGATTTCTTATTAATTTTATTCTATTTTATGAGGTATTTAGTAGGCACTGTTTTCTCTGTGTATTCAATCTATGCACGTACTTTATAAGGTGGGCGCAGCAGCTGTAGCGTGAATTTTATTCACATGTGGTTAAAATTTAAAATTTATTAAATATTCCTTAACGTAATTTTTTTTCGAAATTGTCAATCACTATTGATGAATGACCCAGGGATGGAGGTTGTAATTTGCATCACAGAGTTGCATACATAAATCGAGTTCGAAAAATAGTATTTTCGAAATAATTTAAGTTAAATCAACTACTTTGAGGTGATTTATCCATATGAAAAACGTATTGTAAATCATGTATAAATTAAAGTGATTTGCACAAATCATCATGATTTGTCTAAATCATCTACGTCCAAACACACATACACTGATATTTGCATTTAAGGTAAACAGCTTTGAAAGCTTTTAAATTTGTTCTTGTTTCTTTGCTAAGTAAGAGCAAGCATTGTTGTTGTTGTGGATGTTGCACTCTCGTGGGTGTGAAAGCACAAAAACTCTTTTGTAAAAGTTTGCACCTTGTGCATATGGCTTGGACGTAGCTGGTCTAAATCATGCCGGTGGGAATAGTATGATGCAACAATGATTGAAACGAAATGTCTATTAAGCTTTCGGTATAAAAACATAAAGGTTTTCAGGTGAAGCAGAATTATAGTACGAAAATTTAAAGAGTTGTCTGTGTATGTGTTCCGATTCTTTCCTTGGATCCACTTTCGTTTAAGATCTCAGTTTTGAAGTCAGCAGGACGGACATTCGATTCTTAATACTTCGTCATTGCACATCTGTTATTATTTCAAGAATGAATTAATCAATTTTTATTTCTTTTAAAGCTGAAAATCCGCCATTGAAAGTCTTAACTTCCAGTTATTAAGAAAATGTTTGAAGATTCAAATCAGTTATCTCTGTTAAATTACAAAATCACAATTTAGTGTAAAAATCATCTTTTTTTATTTTTGCAGAAAATTTACAAGAAAGTTTGAGAAAAAAAAATAGATCCTAAAGAATCAAGTGTTAACATAGAAGTCAATGTGAAATAAAATAAAGAAGAATAAAAAAAGGATTAAATATAAAAGCAAAACATTTGTGCAAATAAATGAAATTGAAACGCCGCCGGCTGAAAAGAAAAGTCATAAGAGCTTTTCTTTACAAAACCACTCTGTGAACAAAAAAATAGAAATTTAAAATTATTGCAAAAATAAAAATTCAAATCCCCCCCCCCCCCCAAAAAAAATAGTTGAGTGTAATTGTTACCGATTCGAACTTTAAGATACGCCGCGAACTGTTGCGATTGATGTTGATAAATAATCTATTTTGTTTAATCTTATCATTAAATCAATTTGTTAACAAAGAAATTTTTATTTTCTAAAACTAAACACGTTTACTTATTTAAAAAAAAAAAAATTATGTGAGTGTTTTTGTTTTAAGAAAAATAAATTGCTTGGTGACGCAAGTGTTTAAAAAAAAACTTAACAAATAAAAATTAACTATAAAAAAATAAAATAGCAATAAAATTAAAATTTATAAACAAGCCTAAACCAAATAAAAATAATATTTGCTACATGGAAAATAAGAAAATAAGTTAAACAAATTTTGTTGAAAAATCTTAAAAGAAATCCTTGTGAACTGTTTTTTGTTTTTGTTAATTACAAAGTTTATTTATAAATTTGTTTGTTTTTTTTTAACAAAATGTATCTTTTTATAAAAGTTAAACTAAAAACTTTGCAAATTTTATAATGTTTGTTTTCTCTCAGTGTAAAAGTGAGATTTATAATTTAAAACGTATCTTAGAAGAATTTTATGAATAAAAAAGAATTGCAAATTTTAAAAAAGGAAAAAAGGAAGAAAGCATAAATAAATTAGGAAAGCAAAAAAAAAATAAAGTTTTGGTATTAAAAACTTTTCAGTTTCCTTAATTTTTTTTTTGAAGAGTTGCTGAAAAAGCCGCAGCGCAGCAATTGTGTGTTTGTTTTATATTTATGTATTTCTAAAGAAAAAGTGTTGAAAAAGTGTCTACTAATTAATCATCCAGGTGCTAGTGAATAAATTTTTTTGGAATATCTGCTAAATACCGACGGCATTTTACTCTACACTCATTAAGCAGCGGTTGCAGCAACTAAAAACAACAACAACATGGATTGTGATTATTCCAAATTTTTATATAAACGTAAGTGCAAGCATGATTTTTTTTTATTTTTAAATGTAAAATATTTCAATGAAAAGGCTTTTAACATGAGAATTAAACGGAATATATTGCAAACAACTTTTATAAAACTGCGTGAAATGTTCGTGTGAGAAAGTTATTTCTTGGCGTCAAAAGCCGCTTTTGATAAAAAACAAATTTCCGTAAAATGTGCCTCGAAATGGTTCAGTTGCCTTTCGCTCTGTTTATTATTTTTATTACAATATTTCAGAGTGAATGCTTTTCAATTTCGCCATGAAGAAGTAGTTTAGGGTTTAATTCGGTAGGGCAGTGTTGAGGCACTTTCAACCCAGTGAGTGGTGCGATTCAGTAACTTTTAACGATCCGACGATTTTTGTCTATACATTTTGTCGATTGCAATAGCGATTGTGTGATATTTTCTGACATTAACCTACAGCGAATATTGTTAAAAATATTACTGAATAGCAAATTCGATAAATTTTCGTTATAATTATTTTAACGATGCGATTCTCGTTAAAAAAAAAATAATGAATCGCTCTCAAAACATTAAAATTCAAGCACTTGAAATTTAACTGGAAACAAAGTTGCATTCAAGCATTTTTTCAAGTAATATTCAAGTTTGAAAATATTTTGAAATAAAAAATCAATCAAACCTTAATAATCAAAGATAAATAAAAAAGTGAATTTTATAAAAACAAAAGGTGATTGAAAACGTGAAAACAATAGTGACGGTAGATATGCAGAAAATTATTACAAGAAAATTTGTCGATTGCATTTCCTTTCGATATTAAAAAAATTGTTTTTGAAGCTTGAAATATACTTGAATTCAATTGTAATACAAGGTTGATATTCAGGGCTTGAATTGAACTGTAATACAATTGAATTGCTCGAATTGAATTAAAGTTCCCATTTCACTCGAGAATGCTATGGAAACAAAGTGTAAATCAAGCATAATTCAACCCTTGACAATTGAATATGTGACTTGAATAACAGTTTTCTTACACTTGATTTCAAGCAAAATTGCTTATTGGGTTCTAACAAAACGAAAATTCCCCCATCGATAAAAAAGTATTGTCGCTTAAATAACGACACAACTGACAACAACCTACAGCTAATATCGTTAAAAATGTTATTGAATAGCAAACTTGATAAATTTTCGTTAAAATTATTTTAACGATGCGATTATCGTTAAAAAAATAACTGGATCGATTGTGAGTCCTTTCTAAAAAAACGAAAACTCCCACATGCTTAAAAAAAATTTGGGTAACATCCTTCAGCAGGTCGTGACATCCTACACAATCTCACGATTTACTAAAAAAAATACAACCCTGATCTGAGGAATTGTTATGGGCTTTTGAAAATTTTCATAGACCGGAATAATTTTTATAGTCGGGCTTAAGTTCAGTATTTCCTATTCTTATTGAATGAAGTATTTTTATTAAATAATGTGATTTTCTAAAGAAGAGAAGAAAAGAAAACTTAAACCAAACTTGTTTTATCTGGGGGAAATGCGCATTTTTCTGTGCAGCCATGCACTTAATCAGCACCCATGTCTAATTATCATAGACTTCATCATATCAGGGTTGTATTTTTTTTAGTAAATCGTGCGATTGTGTAGAATGGTGTATCACGGCCTTTATCGAGTCATCTAAGTGAGTTCCGGTTTCGGGCAATGACAGATAAGCCCCATGGCTTGCCAATGCGCCTATCGATACCTTTTATGCTACGAACACTAATTTTTCGTTGTGAACTTTCGCCAACAGAAATAAAGACATTGAAAATTAATAAAGGGTGTTTTTTATAGAGTGACACAAGCTTAAATCATAATAAAACAAGGAAATATATTTTAAATATCAATGAAATGGGCTTTATTGTAAAGAAGATTTTATAAAATTAATGCTTAAATATGATTTCTGCCATGTGGCCACCACGGCTGGCGCGTAGAAGGCGCAATCTGGAACACCAATTTTCAACAACTTTTCGCAGCATTTAGTTAATGCCACGTAATTGAGTTACGAAACATTTCGAATCATATTCCTATACCGTTCACCATTGACAGTAACATCGTTTTTGTAGACATATGGGCCAATGACTCCGCCAGCCCATAAAGCGCACCAAACAGTAATTTTCTGTGGTTGTAACGGTGTTTCGAGAAAAGCTTGTGGATTCTCCCCACTTCAAATGGGACAATTCTGCTTATTTGCGTACGCACCCATTCAACCAAAAATGGGATGCATCGGAAAATAAAATGTTAAAATTTTTTAAAATTTTAAAAATTTCAACAATTTGCACGCGTTGCTCTGGTGCAAGTTGATTCATAATGAAATTTGGAACGAAATTCGTCATGCGTGACGAACTCTGCGATACATTTATTTCCGACGAACGACGAACAAACAGATTTCTCTCTCTTTGCATAAACAGTAACAAAAGTTGTCAATTATTAGAGCTGTTATTTTTTTCGTCGGCGTTGTTAGAGATACCAGTCTAGATTTTCGGGAACGGGATTCGCCGTTTGGCAGCTCTAGTTGTGGTGATTCACACGATGATTGTACTCACCAAATTCTTTTCGACGAATTCATCGCTGTGGTTGAAATTCGTCGTTCGTCATAGTTGTGTTCCAAGCATTAACATCTCTGCTGTTCCTTGGCAATAGTAGCTCAAATCTTGCGAACACAAGTCTCGACTCTCAGAATCTAAAATCATCCCTACGATTCCAAGAGCGACCTAAACCTCTATTTTGGAACTCCGTAGAGCATCGGTAACAGCACCGGTTAACTAACGACTAATTTAAAACACGGCGATGAATTCGTCGAAAAGAATTTGGTGAGTACAATCATCGTGTGAATCACCACAACTAGAGCTGCCAAACGGGGAATCCCGTTCCCGAAAATCTCGACTGGCATCTCTAACAACGCCGACGAAAAAAATAACAGCTGCTATAATTGAAAAATTTTGTTACTGTTTGCGCAAAGAGAGGGAGAAATTTGTTTGTTTTGAGCGACCTAAAACTCTATTTCGGAACTCCGTAAATTATTGGGTAACCGGTGCTGTTACCGATGCTCACTGCCCCACTGTCTTGTCTGGCCAGTTTGTGAGTTGTTCGATTACCTTCACTATTGCATTGATCAGTATAACCTAACGCTATGCATCTTCATTAAAATGATGAGTGCTCCCCTGCAAGTTTTAATCTGATAACATACCTCTTTAAAGTCTTTATTGTTGCCTGAATTCCGCCCACCTTCGTAAAGTCACTCTTATTAGACCTGAAACTAATGAAGAGTAGGAGCATTATTTTAAACTATACAGCCAGTTTATAAGTTATTTACTTCGCCAGCGATTCATTGCTACAAAAATCGACGAAAGAGGGTGTATTAGACACTAATGAATGTCTAACTATGATGTTGATGTGACTGGGTCTGGCCAAGGATTGAACTCGGGTTCTTAAAGATCATATTGGTTTCATAGTCAACGCACTAGGAACACTATTCCAAAGAAATGGGATGCCGCCAAGTGCCTGGGAGGGGAAAAACTTTCCCTTGAAAGTTTTAACCTTGGTCCTTCCTATAAACAATGTGGCCTATTTGATTGTACCTTTAAATTGTATTATGAAGCGAATTCTTACCAAACAGTGGAAACAATATATTAGATAAAATATTCATTTAAACTTATGCTGAGTACACACTATGTCATTTTGTGACATCGCAATAGTGTGTACTAGTGCCAACGTTTGTCATTTCCGATATTTTTCGTTATGTGGCATTGCTTTCCATATAAAAAATATAATGGTAGCGGCGTTGCACACATTTTGGAAATTGCAACACAATATGACGACAGAGGAAATGCCAGATAGCTGTACTCGGCATTAGATTCTTCTGCGCTATTGGTGTTTAAAAAGCGCATAAACCACGTCATCGCCGATAGTTCCTCAATAATTATTAAAGGTTTTTGATTTATGAATATATTAGGCGCCCAGCAAAAAATTACACATTACCATCAGAACTACTTGCCATATAATGACTTACTTTTCTGATTACCGAATTTCATTACTCGCTTGCAAATCACATTATCTAAAATTTAAAAAAATTATGTACAAGTTGCTAAATGAGGAGAATAATTTTTTTAGATTAAATAGATTACGTGAACAAGTTGCCAAATAAAAAATGTAAGTGCTTCTCAAGAATCAATTATTTTAGTCTCACGCCTTGTTGAAATCATTAAGGAACATCTTCCACCAAAAATGCTTAATTCCAAACCCGGTTACCTTTTTTGAAATTTTTTGCTGGGCGGGTGCTTGATCAGATACGAGCACTATACTCCTATATACCAGTTGGCAAGAACATTAAATGGGTGGGAAGTCTCCCAGGTCCTCTAAAAGAAATTTATTTCATAAGGCCGGGCTTACATCGGTGTGCCAAATGCCAAAAAAGCGTAACCAACTAATTATTAATGAAAAACTGTTTGATTCAGACATGTATTTATTAAGTTAAATAGTTCCATACATAACTAATAGACAATTTTATAGAATCCAACATGATTGGAAACAGTTTAAATCAATAAATACATGTCTGAATAAAACAGTTTTTCATTAGTAATTAGTTGGTTACGCCTTTTTGGGCAAATGACACACAAGAAATGCCATATGTAAACTCAGCCTAAGTAATTACACCCAGAAAAAAGATTGGTTGGAAAATGGTTAGGCCAACAAAATATCATTTGCATAAACTATATTTCAGTTTACTCAATCAATTTTCTGTTAATGCAAAAAACAATCCATGTTTATTGCTATAAGGGCATAATTGTAATAAAGATATGATTCTGACAATTCTTAAATTGATTGCATCAACCGAGCGTATGCTTTTGCCATGACTAATTCATTGATTAGATAACACAACCGAATAAAATATTATGAATTGGATGTTACTACCAACTTTTGGTATTGGCAACTAAAAAATTGTCGTTCTATATTAAGGTTAAAATAAACACTTTCTATCAGTTGCTGCAACTAACTATAGGTTGAGCTTACTATCATAGTTTATACTCGTTGCAGCAAATTAAAAATTAACTTTTGTGACTTTCAAAGACATTATGATTTATGAATTCTCAAATGGTTTTTGAAAGTCTGTGCATAAGATAACAGGTTCGTGGCTGTTCAAAATGTGTGGTTGAAATAAATAAATTTCAATTAAAAATAACTTATGACAATATGTTAAATAATAAATTTCTTAAATTGTATATTTTTATTTGCGTTTATTGCTTATTTTATTTCAGCAAGGAAGGCCAATTTTTCTTTCACAGGTACCAATTATGATATTGTTTCAGTTATACTAACAACATTTTCGGTAGCAAGAATAATTTTTTTTTCAAATTCCATACTGTTAACCAATTTTTTCTGTTGCTGCAACTATTTGTTTAAGGGTTATAATTAAAATATAGTGGTACCACAAGAAAATTGCAGTCGTTATACCAGAATTCTATATAGTTGGTGCAACCACCAAAATTCGATTGGCAACAAATTCGGTTGTCTCAACGAATCTGTTTTCTCTGTGTAGATTATTCGCTGCTTCCTAAATATTAATACGTTTCTACCGAACGCGTTTTAGGAAATCATATTAAGAAATTCTAAATGTTTAATTACAAAACATTGAACATTTAATTAGACACTGCGATCGAATTCCCATTTGCTTAATGTCAAAATAAATATAAAGCTTCGACAATGATTTTCACAGAACTGGTAATGGTAAAGTTATCACTTTTATAACTGTAAAGGAGTAGAACTTCTTTCAATAGCAATTTTATATTAAAATGATTAGAAATGATGTTAGATCTCGTTGTCATAGACGTCTGCAGCCGAACTCTCTCTCTCTCTCTCTCTCTCTCTTTCCCAAAATAAATATATAAATTTATATTATTCTTGCACAAGCTAAAAGCGGAAATCACTTTTATTAGTAAATCATAAAAAAAATAAAGATTTAAAGATTTTAAGCACAATCTCCCACACTTTATTTATTTAATTGATTTATGAATTCTCTGGCTTATGCCGGCTCGATCATAAATTTTATAATTAGCGCTTAAAAAGCATTTTGCTAGATTTCCAAAAAAAAAAAACTTAAATGAAACGTTAGAAAGATCTGTCCACCCCAGCGTTTTTATTTTTGTTTTCTTAGTAAAATCGTAATTCATCATCATCATCATCATCGTCACTTAACACCATAAAATTAATTTTTTTTTTTGCTTTTTCTATGCTAAAATTAATTTTTATCTTCAACTTACTATTTTGGGATGCTTCTAACTTAATTTTAATGTCAAAATGTCTACAAAAAAAAAAAAAGAAAAGAAAAAAAGAACACCTTAAATAAACTAAAATTTTTCTTTAAATTTAGAAAAAAAAACACAATGGGGAAACTTAAAGTGCCCAACCCAATACTGGCCTATTTTATTCAGACCTGTATGAAATACTAGGGGTTTCAAATAGCTAAAGCTTTAAAAAAAAATTGGACAAATCTTCTACTTCTGCTGAATTTTAAACTCTTAAATAAGCTAAATAATTCTTTAGTAAACTCTTTGAGGCCAAAAACTTTTATTTTTGGTGTATTTAGCCCTCTTACACATTTCGCTTGTGCGTGCGTCTGTCTCTTTTTAGCGAAAATATGCTAATTTATACTATTTTACTGAAAATGACTGTAATTAGCATTTACTTACAGTTTTTATGATTTTCCCTGGCTGTTACTCGTACCTTATTTTTCTTATTTTTTTTTTTTTTCAAATTAATGACCATTTTCTTTTGCCAGTTGCTTTGAGCATAAAAACACCTTTTGTATAGTCTTTTTGTTCTTAAAGATTTTAAATGCTTGTATTTTGCCAAAATTAATGACAACACACGTTTATACAAACGTTTAAGAAAGTGTTTTCCACAAGATTAATTACAGGTGATTATGAGAGAAAGAAAAATATTGAGACACTTAGCGCTTAAGAGGCCTGAGAGAAAATTGGGCATATACAGCCCGTTAATCCCTCGCGGAATGAGCTTATAACTAAATATAATAATAAGGCAGGAAGAAATTTCGAATTTTCGAAATACATATGTATGTATGTAATGGGTGTTTTTTATTGAGGTATAGAACTTTAAGTTGGCATCACTTTTTTAACTGGCGGCCATTTTGTCAGCTGTCAAGTGATTAATATTTAGTTTGGTTTGCCATTTCATCATGAACAGGTTGACAAAAGAACAACGCTTGCAAATCGTGCAAATTTATTTCGAAAATAATGGTTCAGTTCGCGAAGTTTACCGCAAGCTCCGTCCATTTTATGGTCGACATAATCGTCCATCAGAGCAATTAATTCGGTTAACCATGGATCGTTTTCGCACTACGTTTACTCTATGTGATAATACGCATCCGCAGAGACGTCGAACAGTGCGCACCGAAGAAACAATTGCCGCTGTAGAGCAAAGTGTTGAAGAGGACCCGAATGAATCGATTCGCCACCGTGCACAGCAATTGGAGCTTTGTCCATCAACTTTATGGAAGATTTTGAAGATTTTGAATGTGGATGAGTTGTGGTTCCAACAAGACGGCGCTACATGCCACACAGCGCACGTCACAATCGATTTATTGAAGGAAACATTCGATGAGCGCATAATTTCGCGGAATGGACCTGTCAATTGGCCACCAAGATCGTGTGATTTGACACCATTGGATTATTTTCTTTGGGGATATGTGAAGTCGCTCGTCTACGCCAACAAACCAGAAACGTTAGGGGACTTGGAAGCCAACATTCGTGGCGTTATTGCCAACATACGGCCCCATATGCTCGAAAAAGTGGTTGAAAATTGGACCTGTAGAATTGGCTTTATTCGAGCCAGCCGCGGCGGCCACATGCCCGAAATCATATTTAAACATTAATGGCATAAAATTATCCTTCCAATAAAGCCAAATTGATGGACATTAAAACGATTTTCTTGTGTTTTATTTCAACTCGAAATTCTATACCTCTAAAAAAACACCCTGTATATTAAAAATTCTAAAAAAAATGTATTTCTATTTCAAGTGTGCCTTATGGTAGAATTAGTAGATTCGTATCGTGAGTTGACGGATCAGCTGACAAAATCTGTAACATAAATAAAACATGTTGCTGTTTATTTAATATGTATAGTAACGTATGTGAGGTAGAAATCTGCAGAAAATAGATTTCTACGTCAACTTCTCTCTTACATACATACACACACATGTATAAAGCAAAGAAAAATACAATAACAGCTGACACGTTCGCTGGAAATCTCACATTTTTACTAACTAACATCCATAATTAAACGATACGACCACTTAAAAAGTAATACGATACGAATCGACTAATTCTACCATTAGTCAAAATCAGTGTTTAAAAAACTGAAGTGATTTTCATTTTGCGTCCGCTTTCGCTTTTGAAAAATACAACAGTTTCAGTCAAAGCAAAATCAGAAAACGATTTATGACCAATTGCGCAGTACTTTCAGCAGTCGACAATTTCAAAAGTTTGAATTTGATTTACTTTTACTTTTAGTTAGTATCGCAAGTAAAAGCAGAAGCAGTTTATATGCTTTTGGAAGTCGCAAACAGTCACAGTCGAAGAAGCTTGCTTCTTATTTGATGTGCGAAAACAACAACAATAACATGACAAGCACCACAAAATAGTAGAGTTCGACCGATTAATCGGCTTCGGCTTCGGCCTTCGGCCAAAAGTTGGTAATCGGCCAACATTCGGCCTATGGCAAAAATCGGCCGATTAGCCGAAGCCGAATATTTTTCATTCCAAGCTTGAAAAATAACATTATTTTTGGTCGTTGCTCGCCGACAGTTTCTATTGTGTTTAACGTTTTGAAAGGGTTGCTTTGAAATACAACCCTGTTGCTTTTTATTTTCTTTTACTTGGACGTTCTTGTGAGTGAAAAAGCAATCTAAAAATTGCAAAATAGTTTTATTTTTCTTGTTATGTATCCAATAGATATTACAGCTATTTCAGTGATCTCAAAAAAGCAAACTTTTTTCTTAATTCATATAAAACAAGTACCATTTTTAAAATTTAAAACATTCGGCTTCGGCTTCGGTTTTGGCCGAAGTTTAGGATTTTAGCCGAAGTTCGGCTTCGGCCAAAAAAAAACACCTTCGGTCGATCTCTACAAAATAGTTGACTGAACCTGCTGAAAGCTTCTACAGGAAAGCAAGAGCTTTTACTTCTTCGACTGTGACTGTTTGATACTTACAAAAGCACACAGACTGCTTATGCTTTTACTAGCGAAACTAACCAAAAGCAACAGCAAATCAAATTCAAAGTTTTGATATCGTCGAATGCTGAAAGTACTGCGCAATTGTTCATGATTCGTTTTCTGCTTCGACTGCGACTGTTGATTATTTTCACAAGCACAAGCAAAAGCGTTACTTCATTTTAAACAGTTGGAAAAAGCAAAAGTTAAAATTTTACGACTTTTGCTACTTCGACTTAAGTTTTTAAAACACTGGTAAAAATTCCGGCCAGTCCCACGATGTCGACACACAACTTTCGATCGACAAATTGCATTGGCAGGGACAGGCCGTTTGTATGGAAATTTTTATTTAACATACATTTTAGCGCCATTGTAAAAAAAAATAGTTTGAAGTTGAAGTGTACATTAAAACAAAATTTACATAAAAACTTTGACTAAAGCATACTTGAAGAACAAATTAATTTTTTTTTGACATAAGGCAGTAAATCTATAAGGAAACTTAAAATATATGAATAAGAATTAAATTAAATTGTTTACTCTAATGTTTCGTTAAAAAATGCACTAAAAATAATTTTTGTTCTGTTTTGCACATTTTATTAAAACCAAATGCTCCAGCACGCCATCTGTGGAACTGTTACCCGGTAAGCTCTACTCCAAAGAGAACGAAGGTTTATAAATTTTCTATCTAGTCCAATTTTTTTTAATCTATAAGATTTGATAATCTTTAAAAAAAAAGGAAATAACTAGTCGATTTAACAAGAGCTTTGGCAGAAACCAAAAAAAAAAACACCCTCTCCTTGTGTCAATGATGACCAGCGTGACTGTCTGACCGACTAAAGTGGCAAATTCCCACTTTTTCAGCTGCCTTATTTTAGGTTGATTTATATAAAAACACATTAAAAATAAAAAGTTTAGTGTAGTTTTCTCGTTTTTTTTTAATTTTGCCCCTTTTCTTTTGATAAATCTCCTATTTGGTGCCAATTTTTGAGAAATGTCATCGGTCACCCTGATGTTGATAAGTAGAATAAGTGTGAATAATGTCTCTGCATCTCCAAGATCCTATTTCACCAACTTATTTAAATTTCAATTCATATTTAAGAATCATTTTTAAATTAATAATAATCGACATTTAAATATCAATTGATATTTAAATAGGGTTGGTGAAATTGGCCCTGGGGCTCAAATTCACAGACTTTAGTTAACTAATGAAGGTGGTTTAGCCAAATTTAAATTTATAAGAAAAATCGATAGTTAAACCACAGGCGTTAGTTAACTATAGATTGTGAATATGGAATTAGGGGACACGTCAAACTACTTAAAAAATTTTTTTTATACAAATAATATTTGTGAAATAAATTCTATTTACTTTAGTTTATTAAAAAAAGTTTAAAAAAATTAATAATTTTTTTTGGTGTTTTGTTGCTGTTACTTTCATGGCTTTACTCTGCGCATTTTTTTCTCAATTTTTTTTTTTCTAATTTTTGGCGGGAACTCGCTTTACATTTTCCGAACATGGCTTTTAACCACATCGACTCTTAATAAAAAAGAGGCAATTAATACCTACTACTATTACTAGGTGTTACCTTCTTTAGGAAAGGGATGGGATAGTGATAGAGAAGACAGGTGGTGAAGGAAGAGTTAGAGGAAAGGTTCAGTCTTTTACAACTCTCCTTTTTGCAATTTTCTTTTCCAATAAGGCAGTGTTGACGCGCCTCTGGTGTCAATGAGGCGCATTAAATTTTCAAAGCTATGTTTAATAGCCATTTTACTGGTTATTTTACTTCGCCGATAATTCTGCTATACAATACCGACGGAGAAGGGCGCTCTGATGTTACGTTAGGATTATTATACGCTGATGCAGGAGTAGTTCAGTGGCCAGTATCTATGCCTCCATTACTTTAACTTTCCTACAAAACTGATAAAAATTTACACACTAACGCACATCAGAAAAATGCCAAGTGTTATTATTTTTAATGACTGTGAGAATCGAGCTCGACCACAGGACCTTCGGTTTTGTAGTCAACGTGCTAACTACTTGATCCAACTCCACCCTTGTGTACCATAGCACAGTTTAGTTCAACAGAGCTATTGGCCAGGAATGAAATTATATTAATACCCCTTATTTTGTTCTCAACTGCATTCAGTTTGATCGTATGAGAGTCAACTCAACTTTAACATGACACAATTATATCTTCCTATTGTGAATGGAAATGAAAAGTTATGACACAAGACAACAACAAACTCAAAATTTGAGTCGCTTGCCAGACAACCAAACTGAGTTGAGGTGAGAACGACAATAGGGTCGTTCTCAAACATGTGCTTAAAACATGTGCTCCTTAAGTTATCTTAATATTGTGGACCGGGCCGTCTTTTGCCGTACCATCTTTTTCTACACTTTTAGCCACAGCGTATACCGCAGGTGACAGAAAACGAAAGATAATTGTGTTTTTATTTTAACGCATTTTCATTTTATACTTTGTGCCATTATTCGCCGCGTAATTTTTGTAAGTAAAAGTTAAAACTTAATATTTTTGAATGAAAATGCTTAAAATGAAGTCTTCAATCATATGAAAACAAATTTTTAATAAGTTCTTTAAAAATTCTAAAAATATTTTTCATACTATTTTTTTCAATACAACACTACAAATTCTTGCATTTAATTTTGTAAAAATTTTCACTTATTAATTTTACAAAGTATACATTTCAGTTGTTTGTTTGGATTATTGTGCTAAAAATTTAACAATGAACACACTGCATTTGTCCCTGTTTAACAATACGCAAATCAGCTAATTTTAGCTATTTTTCATAAAGCAATTTTCCCAACTCTGGTATCCGTTGTTCTTTTAACATATCGTAAATATGAATTGTATCATTTATACTTTCTTCCACTCAGCATACATTGTTTTGATGGTGACTCTGCTGAGTGCTTTGAAGCCTTCGAATCGCTCCCAAATTGTTTCTTTAAACAACCCAATATCTATATATGTGACAGCGTATAGGGAACGGGACCTAAGGGTAAAAAATCAGTTCTCACTTTTTTTTTTTGATGTGGACAACATTTGAGCATCGAATGAGACCGATCCCATGCCCCAAAAGTGTTCCCTCCCAGAGATATGCGCGTTTTATGAAATTGAAGTCGACGATTCTAAGGTTATGTGAAAAATGTTTCGTACTGACAGAGTGATATTCACGATTTAAAAGAATTATAAATGAGTATTTATTATAATTCACAATTAATAATTTCAGAAAATAAACCTGGATTCGAAAAAACGCTAGCAAAATTGATATCAAACTCATGGAAACAGCGCGCTAGGTAGACAACAGTAAAAACCAACTACACAAAACAAGAGGTAGGGACGACCTATGCGCGTTTTCAAGGTTGACCAACACGTTTCTGACGTCATGAGATGTGTCGCTTTCAAATGAGACCAATACCAACACGCTCCGTGATGGTACACCAAAGATACACGTATTTAAATCTTTAAAATGGCTCTCCTGAACAAAACCGGTTTTTACCCTTAGGTCTCATTCTATCTTGCGCGTCACATATATATATTATTCACCTATTAGTGCTGCCATAACCATAAACAGCTGTTTATGTTCCCATTTGTTTATTCATTTCAAAAAGTGCAACAACAAATATGTCTAACCAGCAAACAGATTTCTATAGCTATGTTTATGGCTTTGGCGTTATGGCCAGTCACCTATAAACAAATACAGTGTTGTTCATAAGTTTGGTTCGAACAGCTGTTTTGTATGGTTATGGTTGTGTTTATAACGCGATAAATTTAACCTTAAGGTGGCTTTAACGTGTTTGTGACATATATAATTTTAATCTCTCTCCCTTTCTCCTTTCAGTAAATAATCGATTAAACTTATTTAAATTCTTAAGACATTCAAATTAAATACACCGACTTTCTTAACTTGTTCTTCTCTCCAATTTTTTTGTTTTGATAATTTTTTGACCGCTTAACCTAAAAATGTATAAGTTTAAAGCTTTAGAGAAACAATTTGTAACAATTAATTTGTTACGTTAAAATCGCCATGCTTACTTTTTAGTTTAACTTAACAAAATTAATTAACTTTTTGTGTTGTTCTGTCGTATATGTTTGTTACTTACGTATCTTTTATGAAATGTGTTTTAAAGCCGCAACAAATATTAAAGAAATTCTATGGCAGCAGCAAAAAAAAAAAAGAAAAGGGATTAAAATAAAGTATGAAAACATGTTCAACTATCGGTGTTGAAGAGTTTGTGTTCAAAAAGTATTTAAGAAAAGAAAATTCTTAACGAAAAATTTGAAATGTATGTATGTATTAGAGAATGACCGAAGGCGTTTTTTTTGGCTTCGGCTAAAATCCTAAACTTCGGCCAAAACCGAAGCCGAAGCCGAATGTTTTAAATTTTAAAAATGATACTTGTTTTATATGAATTAAGAAAAAAGTTTGCTTTTTTGAGATCACTGAAATAGCTGTAATATCTATTGGATACATAACAAGAAAAATAAAACTATTTTGCAATTTCTAGATTGCTTTTTCATATGATCACTCACAAGAACGTCCAAGTAAAAGAAAATAGAAAGCAACAGGGTTGTATTTCAAAGTAACCCTTTCAAAACGTTAAACACAGTAGAAACTGTCGGCGAGCAACGACCAAAAATAATGTTATTTTTCAAGCTTGGAATGAAAAATATTCGGCTTCGGCTAATCGGCCGATTTTTGCCGTAGGCCGAATGTTGGCCGATTACCAACTTTTGGCTGAAGGCCGAAGCCGAAGCCGAAGCCGATTAATCGGTCGAACTCTAGTATGTATATAGTGATGTCTACGACAATTGTAATTGTTGCAATTTCTGCAGACAACAATTATATATTTTTTCTCTTTTCATTTTAGCATACGTTCTTATATGTAATGGGTGTTTTTTATTGAGGTATAGAACTTTAAGTTGGCATCACTTTTTTAACTGGCGGCCATTTTGTCAGCTGTCAAGTGATTAATATTTAGTTTGGTTTGCCATTTCATCATGAACAGGTTGACAAAAGAACAACGCTTGCAAATCGTGCAAATTTATTTCGAAAATAATGGTTCAGTTCGCGAAGTTTATCGCAAGCTCCGTCCATTTTATGGTCGACATAATCGTCCATCAGAGCAATTAATTCGGTTAACCATGGATCGTTTTCGCACTACGTTTACTCTATGTGATAATACGCATCCGCAGAGACGTCGAACAGTGCGCACCGAAGAAACAATTGCCGCTGTAGAGCAAAGTGTTGAAGAGGACCCGAATGAATCGATTCGCCACCGTGCACAGCAATTGGAGCTTTGTCCATCAACTTTATGGAAGATTTTGAAGATTTTGAATGTGGATGAGTTGTGGTTCCAACAAGACGGCGCTACATGCCACACAGCGTACGTCACAATCGATTTATTGAAGGAAAGATTCGATGAGCGCATAATTTCGCGGAATGGACCTGTCAATTGGCCACCAAGATCGTGTGATTTGACACCATTGGATTATTTTCTTTGGGGATATGTGAAGTCGCTCGTCTACGCCAACAAACCAGAAACGTTAGGGGACTTGGAAGCCAACATTCGTGGCATTATTGCCAACATACGGCCCCATATGCTCGAGGCTTTATTCGAGCCAGCCGCGGCGGCCACATGCCCGAAATCATATTTAAACATAAATGGCATAAAATTATCCTTCCAATAAAGCCAAGTTGATGGACATTAAAACGATTTTCTTGTGTTTTATTTCAATTCGAAGTTCTATACCTCTAAAAAAAACACCCTGTATGTACATAAATATATTTATGTGTTTGTATTTATTTACACTTAGTCGCAAAACTCTACATACGATTTTGGGTATTTCATATCTTCTATTCCTAATTTTTGTTTAATGTTTAATTTTTGAAAATATTGTATCTTGAGTATTATATTGGACCCACTATATAACTTCGAGATAAAAAACATAAAAAATCACTGTTACTTTTTTGGTAAAGTAGAAATTGCTGAAAAATGACGCTTAGACAACGTCGCAAAAGTGTACATACGCGTTTGAATTGTATTAACTACAGATATAGTAGCACGTTTTATTTTATAATTTTGTGTTCATTTAGTCTTGTGTTAACAATATGTGTTAGATTTTGCTTAAATTTTGCTTTGATTATTAGCAGTAGTTGGAAAAAATGGGGGAAAATAAGGAAATATTAACCAACCTTCAAAAATTCGTCATCAATCTTTCAAATGAAGGGAATTAAATGAAAAAAACCGGACTAACCTTAAATTTTTGTAAATTTACAATCATAACTATCATTAAAACTACAAACGAATAAAAGTTTTCCACGATTAGGATGAATAGCAAGGCTTGATGAAAGACCAAGGCGCAAAATTGTGAGAGAAACTGCGAAAAATACAAACGGAAGTAGCACAAAACTGAAAGAGGACCTTAAAAATAACTATGAAATTCTTGTAGATGCTAATATATTTCGCCATTGCTGAAAGAAAGGTGGATTACAGACGTGTATAGCCAGAAAAAGACCATACGTAAGTCCCATAAACAAAATTAAACGATATATATACATATGATCTGGAGTACAAACACGTCCATCTTAACAAAGCTAAGTTTTGGGAAAGAGTTATTTTTACGGATGAGCATAAATTCAACCTATTTCGAAACGACGGACGACCAAAAACATGGATAAAATGTAATATTGACTTGGATAATAAAACGTATGCAGTGCTGTCAAACATGGTTGGGACTCCGTAATGGTGTGGGAGTGCGTAAGTGCTGATGGGATTGGAGAATTAAAATTTTTGGATGGAATTATGGATCGTCGTGGTAATCTAGATATTTAAAAATATATTTTTTTTTAAAGAATGTGAACAAATTGTACCTTAAAGATAAATATATATTTATGCATGATAATGATACAAAGAATAACTGAAGGCTGGTTAAGAAATGGCTTTTTTATAAAGTAAAAGCGAAGCTTCCACATCTTCCACAGTCCCCAGATTTAAATCTGATCGATTATTTATGGGCTTCCTTGAAGTAGAGGCGTCAAAATAGTGGCCATAGTCTCTTATCACAAATAATTACAATTTGAAAGGAAAAATGGGAAAATGTATCGGCGAAAACAACTAAAGATCTGGTTTCTTCGATACCTAAAAGGCTTAGAGAAGCTTTTGATCAAAAATCGGACACACAAACTTTTAAAATTTTAAAAAAATTTTACACAATATACTCAACAATGTAATATATACACTTTTGCAATCGGATAAAATATGGAATTTTATTATTTTTTGCTTGTTTAATATTGTTTAGTGAAACCAAATGTGGTATTTTTATTTAATTTAAATTACTTCCACTTTAACATAAAAAAAGTTGACAAAATTAACGATTTTCCTTTAAAAAGTAAAATTTTTTTTAAATATTAAGTCGTATGTAGAGTTTTGCGACTAAGTGTATATACACTTATGTATGTTTGTAACTGAATTTACATAAGTTTGCACGTCTTTAAGTTTGTCTGTGCTCAATACCTTAAGGCAATTGATGTCTGCTGATACCTCTTGCTCTATATGACTTTGTTTCGTTTTATTTTCCACAAGTAGATACACTTAACAGCAAGTTTTTCTTTTCTTCTATTTGGCAAGATTGTGGGAAGGGCGGCTTAACGGTAAACAAAAGTAATGCGCCTTTATTGCAGTGCTGGAGCAAGAAAATAACAAATGAAGAAATGAAATTGTTTGATTATGCCTTAAATGCCACACGATTTGATACTTCTTAGAAACATTTTGTTTTGCTTAAATCTCATAAACTCTAGAGTTTTCAACAATAGACTTAAGTCCAACTCCTTCAGCTGGTAATTTTAGACACAAACCTGTGATCGAACCTAGACTTGTCGAACTCATTCAGTAGCTCGTTTTTGACACAAACCAATGATCCAACCCATGTAATTTAAATGGGTTTGATCATTGGTTTGTGGCAAAAATAAACTAGTGAACGAGTTCGACCCAAGTCTAATGACTTCGATGCAAAGATCGTTGAAAGGATCTGTTGGGCACAACTCTAATGGCGAAACATTCGGCCCTGTTCTGTAAGCCCAATCCGAGTAAATTTCTCGTTTTCTAAAAATTAAAAATGGTCCAGCAGACGTGTTTATAAACATTAGACTTGGGTCGAACTCGTTCACTAGTTCATTTTTGCCACAAACCAATGATCAAACCCATTTAATTTACATGGGTTTGATCATTGGTTTGTGGCAAAAATTAACTAGTGAACGAGTTCGACCCAAGTCTAATAAACATACACCATAATTTTCTTTCAGATATGATATCTGAGAATCTATATAATAAAAAAATTTTAAAAATTCTAAAAAAATATTTCTATTGTAGGAGTTAGTTTTCTAAAATCGTGCGATTTCAAATCGTTCAGTTTGCAGAACAGGGGGGGATTATCTATGAAACATGTTTGATCGAACATTTAGTTCTGGGTCAAACTTGCTCATTGGTTTATTTTATACACAAATCTATGATCAAATCCCTGTAATTTAAACAGGTTTGTGTCTAAAATGAACGAATGAGCGAGTTGGACCCATCTCTAGAACATAATAGACTTGTATCAAACTCATTCAGTAGCTCATTTTTGACACAAACAAATGATCATATCCATGTAATTATTTAAATGGGTTGGTTCATAGGTTTGTGTACAAAAGGAGCTACTGAATGAGTTCGATTGAAGTCTATGTATAAATACTTGTTCAATTAGGTTATGTCGAAGATTTCTGTGAAAAAACTGAAGATTGCTCAATCCACTTGGGTTCAATAATGGTGGTAATTTTTCTTCACCCAAAGGGGATGACGGCAGGTGGCGAAGTTTCAGTTGTCTGGAGATAGAGGAGACTGTAATACTAATTCTGGCTTGCTATTCTACACTGGAAAGCCACTTCGTTTCATTTCTTGGCAACAGCTAACACAGCTACCTCTCGGAACTCTCAGCCATAGAGTTAAAAAAACCTGCACCGCTTTACCAAAATCCAGGGTTGTGTCTGTGATCCACTCCATATTTAGAGATATTATCACAACGGTCTTGTTTCTTTGCCTTCTCTATAGTAATTTATACTTTATAGTTCCAATAGTTTGTGGGTGCCAAATACCGTCTTTGGAAGGGTGCACTTGTATTTCAGGCTAAAATACTGACCATAAGAAAGAAATGCGCAAGTGAAAATCGGCATTTTTGTCGACAGTTAAGCAGCAATTTTTGCGCTAAGATCACTTGAAACCTTCTTAATTTTAGTTAATCAATCTAAGGATATGTTGTGCAGACCTTGTCATCATATCGACACTACTTTCTGTTTTCCTGCATCTAATACCATTTTCGGCCAAAACCGCTCGGGAGAACTAGCCAGGGCTGGCCGATATAGAGGCCTCTACAGCATTGCCAGTTACATTGCCTTTTGATCATTAAAATTAATATCCTCAAACACTATCCTCAGACAGGAGACAGACGGAACAGGCTAAGTACGTGTAAGATTTCAAAGCAACTGTGGCCATGGTCCCACAATAAACACCCACAACAATGAGTAAACAAAAATAGAAAGAGCATCTCGCGGTTGGTTGAGGTATTTATTGATCACTGGGCAATCGGCAGGCATGCTGGCAGGCTCTAGGTCTTTCCTACAGTAGATTCTGTCGCACCTGTCAGGAACAGGACAAAGAAGTGACAGTTTCTCATGTGCACACTACACGATACAAATTCATATATAAACGTATACTAGTATACTTATGGGAGGTATCACAGATTGGTATAGGAGACCCCATACCTCAACTCAATGCAACGGGGCGGACTCATTCCAACCGATCACTGGATCTAGCATTGGATTCAGACCTTATTTTTCCATAGGACTTGGACGAGTAGAGTGATATCTATCAAAACGGAATCTCAAGATTATACTTGACTGCTTGTAAGCAAGACTTAACCATGTTAACCTACCAACCAGCCTCATAACCATAGTCATACGAAATTTATATTAGTACAAATTTAAGAAGCGGCAGTGTTCTGCTTTTATTGATTCAGACCGATTTGCCAGAATCAATAGGTAGGTTAGGTTAGACCGTTTTTGTCCATTGTGATACCAAAGAGACTGTACTTATGCGGCGTCCCTACTGTCGAATCAACCAGAGCAGGTCAACAGTGGCAACATCAGAAAGTTCCCGAAGTTCAGAAAATGTTATATAGTTTCCTCTTCATCGATATCTTAAACCTTTGTGCATGCCTACCTATGAGACAGTGTCCGATTAACACGGACACTAGAATCAAAATTTGTTTCCTATTCTTTCAAACTAAAGAAGCTTTATTTTTGCTATTTAGATGAGTTACATAGCTGCCTGGTGATCATGCAAACATTTCTTGTGACCCCCCTTCCATTTGTTTTATCTTCTGTCTTGCTCATCAGTCTGAGTTTGCAAGAGGAATATTGGTAAACTCACACATTCCAATTCCATTGAAACCTGTAAGTTTCAATGGAATTGTGGAATTTTCCTGAAATCCTCTTTGCTCTGGGATCCAGATGTAGTTAATATTAAACTGCTCTGCCACCTCCTTTAGAGATGATCGGCAGTCGCGGGATGTTGTTGTTCTTAGAAGCGGGGATTCAAGGGCCATAATAGGTGCTCAACTATCAGTGTATATGTTAATCAAAGTCGTTGAAGTTACATTCACTTTCAACCAATCCGCAACTTCTTTTATAGCAAGGATCTCTGCCTGGAAGACACTACAGTGATCCGGAAGTCGCATTGCAATATGAAGACTTAATGTCCTTGAAAAGACTCCATAACCCACACCACACCGTCTTGTGTTTTGGAGCCGTTCATACAAAAATCAATACTTTGTCTTCTGCCTGCATTCTGCATTCATCTAGAAGTATCTGGATATTATCCAGATTTTATAAAGACGTTCGTGTAGTAGAGCAAAGGAGGTTTGGTCAATTCTCCATCCCGAAACTTCATCGTCGAGTATTCTACAGTGGCCGGTACCGTTTCCGCTCCACAGAGAGGTACAACGAAGATGAATTGCTGAGGTTGTTGTTATCTCCTTTTTTAACTAGGTCCAATGGTAGTAGGTGCAGGAGCATCCATAGTGTATCCGTAGGGATAGCGTGAAGAGCACTGGTTATATACAATGATGCAAGTCTTTGCACGCCTTTTTCTCTAGGGACGGCCACCACACGACGATCTCATAAATGTGAATTAGTCGTACTATTGCAGTATAGATCCAGTGAACGATTCTTTTGAATGGATTTCTTGCATAGATAGAATGAAATTGTTGTTTTTTTCACCCTCTGTAGAATATTAATTTTGAAACTCAGCTTAGAGTCAAGAAAACCCCGATATATTTTGTAGTGTTGGACACTTTGATCTCGGTATTATTAAGAGTGATAGGTTTGAAAACAGGTATCTTATACTTCTTGGAGAAGAGGACTAGATCCGTTTTAGTAAGATTAACGGCGAGCCCGCGTTTCTCCGCCCATCTTTTTAACTATGAAAGACCATCCTCTAAGATATCCCTTACAGAAGTGAGGAATTTTCCACTGATAGCTATTGGCACATCATCAGTATAAGCAAGGATTTTACATGTTGGTATCAAACCAACATTGTCTTGCTACTCTTGGTTAAGCAGTAAAGCTGGATCGGTCGTTTTATTCACAAACCTATGACCAAACCCATGTAATTTAATGAATTACCTTTCTATTTATTTAAAATACCAAGTTTGAGCTTTCGAATTTCGAATAACTTGGAATTTTTCGAAATTTTGTAAAAAGCTTTTCGAACATGTTTTTTTCCATTTTTAATATTGGCCCATATTCATGCAATATCTATCTGTAAGCTATGCAGTTATCTTTTCTTCTATCGGAGTAGAAAAAAAAACAACTTTGTGGCACTTTTCATTGCATTGAGTTTAAACATGAAATTCGTTAGGCAGCATGAATATATCTAATACATATTTTTTTTTAACTTATTTTTATTGAACTGAAAATCCAAACTTGCCTAAATCCTAAGATGTTATCTTATGTTTTATAAGTAGAAAAAAATCATTAGTTAATTTTGTTGATGCTTTTAAAAATTTGTTACATTTTGTAGTTGCTTAAATTAAATAATTTTTATTGAAAACAAAACAGCAAAAACTCAAGTACTGATTGAAGAGATAATGGGGGCAAAAATATATTTTCTAGAGAAAAAAAGAATACAAAAAAAAAAAATAAAAACTTTGAAAGAAAACTAAACAACAAACCGTGGCAACAGTATTCATTCAACAAAAAATATTAGATATACATAATTTAAAAAAAGTTTTCTAAACTTAATTTATAGCAATAGATGCTGCTGGTTGTTATTGTTGTTGTTGCCGCTGCTGTTGTCATTATGAAATAAACAAATGACACGAATTTAGATGTTTTTTGTTTTAAGGAATTAAAATCACGTATTAAATAGTGTTTTTCATTTTTGTTTTTAATACGAGTAAAAAAAAACATAAAATCACCAACTTAAGTGGTGCAATTTTACGAGCTTTAAAATTAAAAAAAAAATATAAATTGAAAATTATACATACGAGTACTTACTCATAACCAACAAATTAAAACTTTTAACTGAAGCTTTGTTTCTTCACAATTGCTTTCGTTGCAACGTTTAATCGCTTGTTGTGTATAAAGTTTTACACAATGTTACAAAAAAGAAAAAGGAAAAAAAATGCAAAAACTAAAGCACGTTCTTTGATAGAAGAAAACATTTTGTTTAGTTTTAATATTTGAATATGTATACAGATAAACAAATTATTATTATTGAATGTATGGGCTTTTAAATTGAATTAATAAGGTGTTTTTTTAGAGGTATACGCATTCCAATTCATATGAAATACAAATAAATGGTGCTAATTGCCGAAAATTTTCGCCTTATTTGCATCTGAATACGTTCTGCGCCAAACGGACACCTCGAATTACTAGGGCAATGCTCAATAGCGAACCCTAATTTCCGATAAATTTTTTCAGCAATGAAAAATATCACTGATAATGTAGCGCATATTTTTCTTGAAAGGCTTCAGCAAGAGTATCTCTAGAGGAAAGCGGGGCGGACCCTAGTTGGGTTAGTCGGGTTTTTTTCATATATGTGTGTTTCATGTTAATTCAACATGATTTACAGTAATCTTCAGGGAAAATTTTTCCCTTTCAAATATGCAACTTTATTTCATATTAATGTATTCCAGTACTGTTAAATCAAAATGAAAAATCATGTTGAATCAAACTTATTTTAATTTAAAACCACTTGAATTTGATATTGAAATAACACGAAATAACATGAAGTTAAAGTTATAATTGAAAAAAAAAAAACAAACTGTGAAGGTACTTTTTCTTGTCTGCAGGACTCGAATCTGCGTCTCAATGACCGAAAAACTAGCACACTGCATACTAGCCAGCAGCAGGAAGCTTTCGCTGGTAGTGCAAAGCTTGTCGGCTATTGACAAACATCAAATCAAAAAATAACAACACCAACAAAACAAGAACAACCCAGCAAAAATATTCATCTGCCTGCTTCGGTATCTCATGCTTTTTGCTCGTGATGTCTCACATGGTAGCTCTCCAGGTATGACCTTGTGAATGCATATAGGATGTACAGAAAGAAGCCCATCATCAATCGACCGACAGCGGACAGTGGGCTTGGTCTAACCCTACATATACATTTAAATAGATGATGCTCACTGAACTGCACCGGACTCAGCGGATACTAATCCTAATGTAACATCGGAGCGCCCTATTACAAAGGTATTGTGTTGCAAAATTCATTCGCGAAGGATAATAACCAATAAAATAAATTCAGTAAAGTGCGACTTTGACTCGTGCACGAAGGGTTCCGTACGTTGGGCTTTGAGCATTTTTTTAATACAGTGTTTTTTTACGTTTTTTTGATTATTTTTCGATTTTTTTTCGTTTTGGCGATTTTTTAAATTTTGGCGATTTTTTTCATTTTGGCGATTTTTTTCAATTTGGCGATTTTTTCAATTTGGCGATTTTTTTCTTTTCATTTTGGCGATTTTTTTATTTTGGCGATTTTTCCGGTTTTCCGCGATTTATTTTCGATTTAGATTTTTTTTTAATTTGGTGATTTTTTTCGTTTTGGCGATTTTTTTTTGATTTTGGCGATTTTTTTTTGGGTTTGGCGATTTTATAATTTTGAGATATTTTTGTTTTACCGTTTTTGAAAATTTCAAGAAGTTTGCTCTTACGGTTTCCAAGATACAGCAAGTTATCAAAATTACATAGTAGAAATTACATTAACTGATGGTACACCCTTTAATTAAAATTTTTTAAATTATAGTGTTAATTGTTGTAGTGTGTATAAAAATACACTAACTTTACAAATTTCAAGTGCATATACATACAATTGTATGTATATTACATGGGATTTTAACATTTTTCGTTGCTCGTTTTGGCACACCCTTTAATTTCCAACTCTCATGTATTTGTTGTTGTAGCGGCCAAGGGTCTACACACTTTGTCCAAATTTCAGGTCCGTAGCTCTTACGGTTCTCGAGAAAATACCCTGTGACAGACAGACGGACAGACGGCCAGACGGACAGCGTAGCGAAAACAATAGGGTTCCATTTTCACCTTTGGTGTACGGAACACTAAAAACTACTAAGTACAGCTTGAAAATAATAATTAATACGACTAATTTAACAACAGAGGCGCTGCAACACTGCATTATTAAAAAACGTGCAAAAAAGCAGAGTTGTAAAAGAATGAAGCTTTCCACTATCTCTTCCTTCACCAGCTGGCTTCTCTATCACTATCCCTTTCATAAAGAAATGGAATAGTAGCAGGCATTCAATTAGACTTGGATCGAACTCGTTCACTAGTTCATTTTTGCCACAAACCAATGATCAAACCCATTTAAATTACATAGGTTTGATCATTGGTTTGTGGCAAAAATGAACTAGTGAACGAGTTCGACCCAAGTCTAACTGCGTGTTACTTCTCTTAAAAAAAAAAAACAGGTGTTGGAAGGTCTTTGATCCAACCCCAATATGAGTACGGATGTTGTGTCCGGTGATTGGTGAGGTCTTCTCTAGGAGGACACGCAGCGAGTGTGAGCAGCCACATCTGCTGCGTGTAATGAAGGAGAAGCTTTCGTAGTGGCTGTGGTTGCCACCAAAATCGCTGATAGAAAGGTCTTGAATGTCTAGTTGTCAATAGACTTGGGTCGAACTCGTTCACTAGTTCATTTTTGCCACAAACCAATGATCAAACCCATTTAAATTACATGGGTTTGATCATTGGTTTGTGGCAAAAATGATTTAGTGAACGAGTTCGACCCAAGTCTAGTTGTCAAGTAATGTTGAGTGATTGGTCTGACGCGATCAGCCAAATACTCGTACTTAGACTTGTGTCCAACAGTTCTTTTTGAACTAGTTCGTTCAGTTGGACACAAGTCCGGTCAAAAACATTAATGTAAATTAAATGGGTTTGAAACAACTTTTGATTCAAACGCTTTCAAACTGGTTCAAAAAGAACTGTTGGACACAAGTCTACTCGTACTATAGTAATTGCTGTTGCTATTCAATATATGCTGCTTCTGAACTTTATCTTAAGTAGTGAGAGAATAGGTAGCTTAAGCACCTCAGCGAGATACTTGCCCATAGTGTGTACAGATTGCTGGCTACATGTGTGTTCCTTGCAAGTGACATACTGCTGGTGGACCGGTAATGACAGATCTGTCGTAAAAGCCGTAAATTATCTGTGTATTGTCGTTGCAGATCATAGACTTCACATAACCCGACAAAAAATAGTGTAGCGGTATTAGATCACATGATATTTTGAAAACACAACGTCTGTGAGGATGCTTCATGTACTGTAGAGTAGACGACGATTAGGTCAACCATAATATGGACGAAAAGCGCGATAACGCCATGTTTTGCAAAAAAAAATTTTAACATGAACTAGTTATTTCAAACCCATTTAATTTACATTTATGTTTTTGACCGGTCCAACAGAGCGTACTGCTTCAAAAAGAGCTGTTGGATATAGCTCTAGTTGTGTATAACTTTTTTTTATTGCTTTAACTTCGACTGCGACTGTTTGCATTTTCAGAAGCAGAAGTATGAGCAGAAGCAAAAGAAATTACGCAAATGAGATGTTTTTAAACGCTCGATCCAACTCGGTCAGTCGTTCATTTTAGACACAAACCGATGATCAAACCTATGTAGTTTAAATGGGTGTGATCACTGGTTCGTGTCTAAAATGAATGACTGAACGAGTTGTATTCACCTCTAGAGGACTCTAGACCTAAGCTGATTATAAAAGGTTCTGATGAAACCAGTATGCGAAGAAAAATATCAGTGATTGTTTGAAACTCTATTGCATTTCCTAGACATTAACCTATACTCCAAGGTTTTTTTAAACGAAAGAAGGCAGAAGAAGAAAGGACAACTTGAGGGAAAGTGGGCTTACATAATTTTCCATTGAAAATTAAAAATAAGCTAATTTTTATAGACCTATAGATTTGGACAATATCTTCTTAAAACCTTACGATATCCCATAATTTTTTTTTTATTTATTAATGGGGAAATGCTATGTTTAATAAAAATATTTTATGAGAAATGATGGCCCACTATTACACTTTTATTAAAGTGATGTTTCTAAATAATTTATTTTTGCTTAATTTCTATAATTCTAATTATGTAAAATGTAATCTCTCACTGTCTCTCACTTTCTGCTGAAAGCAAAATTCTTTCAATGCCAAATTTATACGCCTTTTTTTATCAAATTTATTTAATTTAATTTAATTTTTGTATATGTGACCTACTCTGAGAAAAGGGACCTAGTGTGTCAAAAAACGGGTGTGTGTCAAAATCGATAAAAATGAGAAAAACATTAAAATTTAATTTTTTAAATGCATTTTTCTCAAAACTTCATTTTCACACACTAGGTCCCTTTTCTCGGAGAAGGTCATATATGTATTTGTTTTTAACAGTAAACAGTAACTTGATTATAAAATTAAAAAAATAAGGAATTAGAATTACAACTAGAGCAAGCAATAAAATCGAAAGTAAAACAAAAACAAAAAAAAAAGAACCAAACACATGTCGATTATACCCTTTCGAAAACCAGACACACTTACACAGCTCCGTTACCCCGCTGTCACTGCATCACCTAACTTATGACACATTTGTTGTATGTTTAACATAAGTCAGCACATTTGTTCTGTCTTTTGACGTAATGCCTACCCCGCCCCATTTTCCTTCCTCCCATCATACATAAGGCGGCTTATTTGCAGCGTATGCTTGCCAGCTAAAGCAACTTGCATAAACTAGTTGCAGTAAAGCAAAATAAAAGCTTATTAACGAATTAGATTAACATTGAATTAAAATAAATTAAACTAAAAATAAACCCAAAAAAATAACATGTTTTTGTACAATAAATAAATAAACAAAAAACGCTTCAATAAACGTTTATAAATAAACGAATAAAGACAGAATAAAAGAGCCAACGGCTAACAAGACTCCAAGTGGTTCAACAATTCAAACCAAAAATTAACACCCAAAACACTGTGAAAGAAACCAGTCGCTGTAAACAGTTACCGGCGGCTTAGCAAAATATTGTTGTCCGTCGTTCATAATCGGTTTCAGCCGGCTAAAAGACGCTTGGCCGATATTATATGGAAGAGAAAATACAATTCAAAGCTTATTTTTTTTTTGTAAATAAAAATTAATTATTGTATTTAATTTTAAATAAGTGATTTTATGTTTTTCATAAAATCATTCAATAATTTTCCGTTTGCTATCATAAGAAAATATTTTTTTTCGACGGCGTCGAAAAAATCTGTTAATTTTTTCCCAAGCATGATTTGCTAAAACTATCAGCCCAATTCTAAATATTCCTCGGGAAATAATTCCCCGCAATTCTTTTTTTTTCCTAAAAATAAAATGCACCACATTGAGCTAAAAACTAAAATTCAGCTATTTTTGTTTCCATTTGTTTTATTTTAACTGAAATCTTGCAAATGACTTTTTTTTAAATAGGAGAAAAATGAATAGGGAATAAACCCCCGGGGAGATGTTATTCATAATTGGCCTGTATATTTGTCTGACAATTTCCATTCCCAATATAAAAATTTATCATTCGCTTTCGCACTCTTTATCACTTTTACAACTCGTACTTTCTCTTGAAAAATTCACAAATCTGTGTCATATCATTAGTAGACAATACCTTTTTCTTGATTTCTTTAGCTTTATCTGCTTCTGACTCTGAAGAATCGCTTTCTGTTTTTTGTTAATATACGAGGGTGGATCATTAATTCAGTGTCTTTTTGAATTGCCCACCTCTTGATTAAAATGGCAGCACTGCTCCTGTCAAGAGCCAACTGTCAGTTGACCCCGGTCTAAATTTGAACAAGCTGTGTCATTTAGTTTGTGTTTGGCAGCCCTTGAGTAGAAAATGGAAAAAAGTGAATTTCGTGTGCTCATTAAACATTATTTTTTTTTTTTTCGGAAAAAAACCGTCAATCAAACCAAGGAAAAGCGCGATAATACTATGGGGACTCTGCACCATTGATTTCAATGGTAAAAAGGTGGTTTCCTGACTTTCATTGTGGTCGCACAAGTACAAATGTCTATGAACATTCTGGACGGCCAATTGAGGTCATTACACCCGAAAATTTTGGAAAAAATCCACGATATGATTTTGGCCGATCGAAGAGTAAAAGTGCGTGAGTTTGTTGATGCCATAGGCATTTCATATGGCAGTGTGGTTTCGATTTTAAATGATCAGCTGGGTTTAAGAAAGTCAAAGAAAGGCTGCCACATGAATGCCGCGTTTGCTCTCAATTGACCATAAGCGTAAACGTGTAACAACTTCAAAGAATTGTTTGGAGTTGTGTAACCGCAATCTGAATGAGTTTTAGCGGCGTTTTGTAACTGTGGATGAAACATGGATCCATTACTGTATTCCGGAGACCAAGCAGAATTCTAAACAATGGGTTTCTTCGGGTGAAACTGCTCCGAAGAAGGCCAAGGTGAGTTTGTCGGCCAATAAGGTGATGGCAACAGTTTTTTGGAATGCACGCCACCTGAAAGCGGACATACCTATCTCACTTGAAAGCAGTTTCCGTTCTTCTTCTAAGACAATCGACCAACCAATCGATTATGTCAGTTGTCCCTACTCCTCATCCTTATCATTACCACTTCTGCAAAAGTTTAAAGGTAGTCTTAGTCTTTGATCGCTAGATTCCGCGAGTAGAATTTGGGCAGGCTTAATGCAAGTTGCTTATCCTAGTCAGGTCAAGAATGTCTGATCTCAAGAACTTGATTTTTTTCATTGTTTATTCGGATTTTTTTAAGTTGATATGAAAGCATGGACTCCACAGTTTTTAGCGAGATTTCAGGTGAGATCCCAGATTGTCTCTTATATGCGAAGTTTTCAAGAATATTAGACCAGATATCAAGGTCTTTCCCTGCAGGAATCCATATGAGATTAAGAAACTAATGTCTCGCTATCGTTTTGAGAGACATCTGATGAGTTCTTGGACTATTCTGGGATTGATATACATATTTTTGATGAACTGAAATACCATTATCTTGTCAGTTAATATGCCACTCAAGGGGATCTCTTCTGAGAGTACGGGTGTAGCAATCTAGATGACCCTAGCCTGAGTAGATTTGCTCTTTTCCTCGGCGTACTCATAGAACTTATGTTCTTTATTACCCAATCTCTGGCAACAGAGCAGCGAATATACATATATTTATAAAATGATGTAGCTTGCTATGCTGTCGAGCAGATGCAGCGTAACCTAGTACTGCCCTGAGTTCAAACGACGACAGAGTTGAAGTTTTTCGGGTGGAACTTCGTGGTCTAACCAGAGTTTTATTTCTACTCAAGCAGCGGTTAGCCACAAGCCAACCGAAGTTGTTATAATACTACCGAGAAAACAGAAGGTTTCTACATCGAGAAGTAGGTGTGGTTGAATCTTCAGAGGATCGGTGTTGTTCGTGCATATGTGCAATGATTTTGCTTTATGTATGGTAATTTTGGGACCAGCTTTAAATGCATTTTCAAGAAGTATATCTTGTTTTGCATATAATTGAAATTATGTGACAGTCTTCCCTGTAGTCCAAAAGATATACCAGGATCACCCTTCATCGACTGAGCCATTACAAGATCTAGAATGATGTTAAAAAGAAGGGGAGAGAGCGCGCAACCTAGTCGCACTCCTTTTTCAACTGTAAAGTTGTTATTTATTACTTATAAGGATATGCATACATTTATTAAATTAAGCGTCTATGCTACTTGCTTGGGTATTGGTGCAGGTAATGTTAACGTTTTGAGGAATATTTGTTCCTATACGGAAGAGTTGACTTCCGTGGTAGGTTTTTGGCAAAAACTCATTCAGGAGTGCATGTGCTGATGAATAGTGATGAGACCGAGAAATACTAAGGAAATTTTGTCTTGCCACCCAAAATGAGTTACCAATTACATGTTCTATTGCATAGCAACAGACAGCCGTTTTGTGGCTCAACTCCTTAGAAAAGGCTTATTTGAATGGTCTGACTTATGTCGAGTACTTCACTGAATCCCGTGCATGTCTGTGCTTAGCTAAGAGTAGGCGATGCTGTATGCCAATGTATAAACTGCATTCAACTATTATAACTATAGTTTCGATGAAAATATCGCTACAATAGTTTGAACTTGATCTGTCAGTGAATATATGGATGGCATTCTCCGGAATTTGGATACCATTAAGTTGAATTTACCCACTTATTGCGAACTAAATTAAGTACGCACAAAATATTTAAATATTTGCCGGAAAAAAATTTTATAGATATAGTTTTTCTATCACTTGTCTTCCTCTCTCTCTCTCTCTCTCTGTGTAATAGTTTCACTTGCTGCATAATCAACCTATGAATTTTTTTGCGACTATTCTTCTTTTTCTCATATTTTTCCTTTCGGACTTCATGTTAGTCGAGAAGTTCCCAAAATATGTGTTGCCATCGTTATGTATTGGACGTGCTGCAAATATGAAGCACCATCCCGTTGGAAAAGGATATTTTTAGTAAATATCTATATCTATTTGGAAGACCAACTAATTATTCATTTTATGTTTATTTCGTTTACCATTGACGTTAGCTTTCTCACCAGCCACAATTACAGAAACAAAACAAAATAATTCCGACGGGCCCCAATAATGGTGTCTCTTGTGAACTTCCCAATTCTAAGATAATCTGATAATCTCAAAACAAAATAACAGAGCATTTCAGTAATAAGATCATCTTGATCGCGGCTTTCAGGGAAGCTCTAGCGCTGATTAGCTTTCAAGAACTGGGACAACCTTACAGATCCGACTCTCATGCAAACTCAGACTTCAGCGCCAGGCTAAGCAAGAACGAAATGAAAAGTGGGCCACAAAAAATGACTGAATGATCATCAGGCAGATAATAACTAAAAATAAGGTATCTTTAATTTCAGGAAATAGTCTCCGTTTAACCAGACACTGTATAATAGGCAGACTGGGTCGAATACAACAACTTTTGTCGCAGTTGAAAAGATATTTATGAAGAAGAAAACGTGAAACGTTTTCTGTATACTTAGCAAGAAAGAGTGTGGCCATCGTGGTTGCTCTTTCGTTTAGGAAACTTTGTGACGTTTACTCCTGGAACTGCAACGTGTTAGTTGCTTCATATTGAGCTCTTTTTGATTCGACGTGTGGGGACTCCGCTTCAATAGAGTGTCCGGGGTATCACAATAGACCAGAAGGGTCTGAAAAGGTCCGGGCTTCTGACTGGCCTATATGACAGTGGAGTTGACAGATCTGAAAATTTTATACTTAAAAAATCATCAATCAATTGAGAATTTTATTTATTTTTGTTGGTTTTATTTACCAAAAGTAAAAAAGTTTGATTTAAAAATGTACACCATTCCCATCTTTGACTTAGGCTTCGGACTTCCAGACGGCCCTGAACTGTAACAAAAAAAGATAAAAACACCTCTGGCCAGAAATCCTCAAATGTTTTCAAACATTCTTTAACTAAAATTTTCCAAGGCATAACTTCATTGGTGCCTAGAAAATGCTATAACGTCTAACTGTTACAGCCAAATATTTTTTCCAATAAATATTTTTAGCAGCACCTCTTATTGCTTTTGACAATTAGTTGTTGTTATTGTCATTTCAACATTTTTATTTTTAACTACTGACTAGCCTTTTGTTCACATTAGATACATTTGGGATTAAAATAATCCAAATCCAAATCCAAACAACCACCCACCTGCCTCGGGAAATGCCACAAATTACAACAACAAACCAGCAGCAGTACAAAACAAAACAAAATAAAAAAAAAACAAAATGAAAAAATAAACTACAAAACATTTGATCAATTTGGTTAATGAAATTACTCGTGTCGCTGTGTCTTGTGCGAGGGCAAAGGGCAGGAAGGCTTATCAACTGAAATTGATTAACAGTTTTTATTGTATTCACCTCTTTCTTTAACACTCCCGTTTAAATGTTTTCGATACTTGTATCTCGTAAATTATTTGCTTTCTAAAGAGACAGAAAAAAGATAATAAAAATAGAAATAAATGAACAATATTTAATGTCTTCGTGCTTGTCCTGGTAATTAATTGCCATCTTTTTTATTCAATTCAATTTAATTTATGCATATTTTATTAGAATTTAAGCTGCTTTATGTATGAGGCAATAAATCATTTTTTCATTTGGGTTAGTTCAGGAAAATGAAGCGTTGAAATTATCTACATTTCACACTAAATATAAAGAGAACCCTAGAGATTGCATACAAAATTATATAGTGCATAATTTATTTGTTGTATAAATAACAAGGATGAGCATTAATAACGAGAGGTAGTTTGAAGGAACGTATGGAAAATTAGAATATGGAAAACATTTATGTACGGGCTGACAGATGAGCGTAGAAAGAATACCAAGTTCGTAGGACCATATGCAAAATAAATATTAAAAATACCAGCACAGAAAGACTTACACACTTTACTAGAACTGCTTGTGAAGGGAATATTTAACAGAAAAATTTACTTACTACCCTTTGAAAGATTCCTTACGGCTCGAATAAAAAAAAGATGACCTATAAATAAGGTTAGGAAGTGTGGTGCTATATCGCACCTCCACTAGGAGAACCAATTGGGTCCATTGTGATTCCCTTCTATTGCCCTTTAAAAAGTAATATTTACCCGCCTATTTGTACCCAGAAGTGACCCGTCATTAAGCTACTGAATTTTCATGATGAAGCCCCTGATGTCCTTTAGCTTACACTTTCTGATATCAGTATTGCTCGCCTGGAAACGCCTGCTGAGCCATTTAAGCCTTTGACGTTGCCGCTTCGGGCAGTGAGAGATAATATGTTCAATGTTTTCAGGTTCCTCTTCGTCCTACAGAAATCTGGAGTGCCAGTTTCCCAAATGCTGGTTCTTGCTCTGACCAAGCAGTGACCAGTCAACGCTCCTAGCACGATTCGCCTTCCTATTCATGTCCAGTAGCAGTTTGGATCCTCCTGAGTCACATACCCCTCGAGACTCTATAATTCACTCTACTTCGCCATGAACTGTTGGTTCTGCTTTATACCCAATTACTGAGTTCCCTATAGTAATGAGCTATCGGTAATTTCACCGATCTGTCATACATTCCCTCATCTAAAGGCGACCCTATTCTTGCCAGTTCATCGGCAATTTCATTTCCCTCAATACTGCTGTGGCCAACATAGTCTGACACTATGTTTATCCATAAGCAAGTTGAGGGCTCTCCTACATTCACTAACATTGTGTTCCTTCAAAGCTTTTAGCGCTGCCTAGCTGTCGACGTAAAAGGTTACACCTTCAGCTATATTCCTGGCCAAGATCTCCGCCTGGAAAACGCTGCATTCATTCGGCAATATAAATAAGGTTAGGTGACTTTAGAAGTTTTGGATCACTCGCAGGTCTAGTGGCTGA
Source organism: Tachina lurida (assembly GCA_944452675.1). Lineage (NCBI taxonomy): Eukaryota > Metazoa > Arthropoda > Insecta > Diptera > Tachinidae > Tachina > Tachina lurida. Next base: position 89,754,927 of record OX101755.1, read on the forward strand.
TTATGGTACCCTTAACAACTTAGCTCTAAATCATTCAGATTCCTTCTATAAAATTGACAAGGTTACTTAGAGTAACATTTGGAAGAACTTTCAGAAGTTGTTCATTCTCTAAGGTAACGAGTCCATAATCTTTACGTGAAGGGTAGATACATTGCGAAAGCACATCTCACACCTCATTTTCATCCAAGGACGACTCCATCGGACCAATTATGCTTAACGACACCTTACGCGGGGTCAGGAGGTCTTTATACTGTCCACATAAATATAAAATGTTTGAGAGAGATCGAAGAGAAGAGGAAAATTCCCTCTAAAATCCTTTTATTTATTAAAGAAAAGTAACACTCAAGCAGTGAATGCCTACTCCTGTTACTAGGTGTTACTTTCTTTCAGGAAAGGGATAGTGGTAGAGCAGACAGGTGGTGAAGGAAGATACAGAGAAAAGCTTCATTCTTCAACTCTGCTTTTTGCGCGTTTTTTTAATAATGCAGTGTTGCTACATAATACCGACTAAGAAGGGCGCTCTGATATTACATTAGGACTAGTATCCGCTGATGCCGGTGTAGTTCAGTAACCAGACAGCAACTGATACAAATGGACACTAATGCAGATCAGAAAATTTCATGGTGTTGTTATTTAATGACTGTCGGAGACCGGGCTCGAACCCAGGACTTTCAGTTTTGTAGTCAACGTTCTAACTATTTCAGTCAACGCCACCCCATGCACCGTAACTTCTAGTAGAGACGCACAGTTCGTATCTAAGAAATTCCTGAAACCTGTGCTTCAACTCATCTTACATCTGTTGGTGAAGATTGGAGGTTTAATCAATTACTAATTTTTCTTTTGAAATATAAGTGCCTGATTGACTGGATGTGACAGATGATCAGAGGCTTTTTGTACACTCTCGTGTTTTTAAGCTTCTCTTGCATTAGACCTACTTGCCTTAAGTTTAGAGCAACTTTAGACATGCAGCCTCTGATATAGACAGAGTATCGCTTCTAGCCCTGCTTTGGGTTAAAAGTTCAATATCTCTATGCTGCCGACAGAGACCAACCGTTGTTGGATTTTTGCAAGTTCGAATAGCTATGCGTCGAAATTGGTTTTACGTTGCTTTTGTACATGTAATATGCTTATCGCTTTTGGTTTCATGTAGGCGGTTTCTTCTCGGACATCTTCTACAGGTTTATATATATTTGGTTCTTCTAACTACTACAAGGGGGATAGGGCCGTTTCTACAGGTTTTAACGGTACTGTTTCCTCCCAGTATCCCGTTTCCAAGAATGCCATTTCGGATACAAAAAGAAGTTAGTGATCATTACCCAGCTGCGATCAGTATTGACGGTAAGGTTCTCGCTTTCATTCTGCTTTTAAGAATAAGAACCGGTGATACCACTGGTCCAGCAAGTAGATCACAGCATTACTTTTTCAGGATGCAGTTTTGCTTATTAACGTCTTCAATTAACCAAAAATAATCTGCATCGCGGGATAAAATTTTTTTGTGAAATTCAGGATCAACTAAAATTTTGTTTTGAAACCGATTGGCGCTAAGTCTATTCATTATGAAACCAAAACTAAACACAAAGTAATTAAAAGCTATTGACAGCCTCTAAAAGATAGTAGACTCTTTTTCTGTTAATTTCTTCACTGTATTACTGTGGAGCATAGTTTGAATGAACATATGTTTTTAAAGACGCAATTTGGAACTCATTAGAGTACAAAAGTGTTTATTCAAAGAACTATAATGAATTGCCGCTTGCCGAATCCTTTAAGAACAGCCTGTTAAAACAGGCGTACATCAAGGGTGCATTTTATCCGCCACTACTATTCATCATCTTCCCAGACTCTGTAATGAACTGAGCACCACAGAGCAATATGAAAGTCTCATGGAAATTGCAGGATACTCTTGACGATCGCGATTACCGGGATGACATCTGTCTATTTGCTTACAAATAGTCAGTCAACAAAACGTAGCTGAATGAGGTGACGAGGCTCGCTGTACTCAGTGGTTTTCGAAAACCAAAATGATGTGCATAAACGGCAATAGCTTGTGAGACTTCAAAGTTGGGCAGCATTAAATTAATTAAATGGCGGATCGGATGATGGCATTCATTCCCGCGTCAGCAAAGATCGCGTGAGGTTTGGAATGTTTGGATAAAGTAGCAAAGTGTGGTGGTCGACGCACATCTCGAAAAGGAGGATCGACAGCGTCAGGTCGATCAACCGGCATGGTTCAGATACAAGGAACGACGGTACAACGAATGGTCCCTGCAAGTCTTCGTTAAGGGCTGCTTAAAAAAATACTGCGTATATTTTGGTCCTATCCACTCTCCATCAGTGTTCTATAGTCCATGAGAGAACAGGAACCAAAGCACTCAGAAATCCGGTGCCGTAAATGGGAGTAGATCGGGTCAACCTTGAAAAATCCTCATTGTGATATCAACCTTGGGGGTCTTAAGGGTAGTCGTAGATCATAGCTGTTAAGTAATGATTACTTAACGTAATGATTACTAGTTTGATTCCTTTTTTTTAAAGGTGAAGTAATGACTAAACTACGATTATATTCAGTTTCGCACAATTACTAATTGATTACGATTACTAATAATGGAAAAGTAATCTGAATTACTTAAAATTACTAAAAATAATCAAAAGGAATCAAAAGTAATAAAAAAACAATCCGATTACTTCTAGGGATTACTTTTGATTATTTACTAAGAATCAAAATTAATCTTTGAAAGTAGTTGGATTACTTTTTGATTACTTTTGATTTTTTTTTTATTATTTTTAGTAATTTTAAATAATTCAGATTACTTTTTGAGTATTAGTAATCGTAATCAATTATTTATCAGCAATTCTTTTGAAGGCAATTATATAATCATTACAATTCTTTTTAAAATGTAGCGAAATCAAATACATAGTAAAAAGTAAATTTTTCAAATATTGTTGCACAAAAATGGGTGGAGTGACTAGACCCAGGCTGTCTGAACAGATTATCGAACAGCAATCGGCTTCCGATACAAATGAATACACATACGCGAATACATTTCTCTTGGTGTTCTCTCAGTGGCCACCATTGGACTTGACCATATGCCTATGATGTTACTAACAGTATTCTTGAAAATATTTTTGTTTCTTCGTCAAACATATGCCTTCACATAGGAAGTAGTAACTTGGTTGTCAATGAAATCCCACAAAACAATAGCAAGACTATACAGTTATCCATTTCGAATCAGTCAACCAGTGCGAGAGAGAAAAAAAAACTCTCGAAGGTCAAACAAAACACACAAGCCTTAATAAATAATTACGGTGGCGCGAGAGCCCAGAGCTGCTTAACCAATGAACGAGAAAATATTATTTTTAACTTGAGCTAATTGAGAATTCGTACAACTCACGATTCGTAGGACCATATTTTATGAATTTGTTTGCATCTTTATCTCTTTTTTCTTCAAATATTTAATTTTTTTTTAATAATTTCAACAATATTAAATACAATTTGTTAGATTTTCGTCATTATTTATTTATTTTTTAAATACACTTTGTGCAACGTATTAATAATTTGTTTTTTTTTTAATATATTTTGCTTATTTAAACAAAACATAAATAAAACAAGCAGTCGGCGGGAAAAATTTGTGTGTTGAAATTGTACAAAATTAAGTGTTAAATTAACTGAGAAGTGATTAATTATAAACATGAGAAAACAGAAATTAACGAGTAAAAGTTGAATATGTGGGATTTAGCTCATGCTTACACAAATACATACAACTATAAAAGTTTAACAGGAAAAATTAAGTGTCTTTAAAAAGTAATGTTCACAAAAAGTTTAAGTTTTTGTTTTAAAATTGCATATATGAAAATGTGTTTTTTGTTTGTTAAATAATTTAGTATCATGAATTGTGAAAAATGCATGCAAAAATACATTCGCAGAAGTTATTTGGAACAGAACAATAGTTAAAGTGTGCTTAACTTATTCCTAATTGAAGTGGGTGCATATTTTGACTTACTCTGCCAAGCCGAAAATATTTTTAAATATGAGTTGGCTTAGATAATTGTTCGCACTGAAAAATTAATTAATAGTATGTAAATATTGGGAGTATCGTGGCAATGTTAGATGGAGATACTGAATTGAATCAGCTGTTGCTGGTTGGTTGTTCAGCTTCTGTCGTTTTGGTGCTTTTTGTACTTTCTGTTGTTTTGTGTGGGAGGGGTTGAGGACAAACAAACAAACAAATAAACAAATTTCTTCGAGCTAGTGGAAACCCCCGTCGTATCAAGACGAACATAGCATTATACAGCATGCAAGGTTTGCAAGGGTAGTTGGTAATTGAAAATGAATTGAAGTTTTACAAATTGTATAGCTTTTTTTGTATATAAAAGCAGAAGTATATTTATTGGACCTTAATGCCCTAATTCAGTAAGAAGATTTAGGACGTTTTTGTTTGAAAATGCTTCTGAGTTCTTGTCTTTGACGTCTCTAAATTATTTTCTTCAAAAATGGTTGTTGTCTTTGACAATGAAAAATATAAATATTATTGCCATGTTTTTAAAACATAAAAATTCAATTAAATTATTATACAATAGTTTGAAAAATATATGAAAAAATATGTGTTGGATATAATGTTTATAACAAAATGATAAAGCAAATACACGAACCTTCTAGCATAGACAATAAATAATAATCGTTTTAAAGAATCAAAACTGCTTCTTTTTTTCGTCCATAGACAAGACAATACATTCGTCGAACAGAATTAGGGCATAAGTCTATAAACTATTAATCTATATATATATATATATATATGTATATATATAAAAGAGTAACGTTACTGACTGACTTACTGACTGAGGTATCAACGCACAGTCCAAACCCCTATAGTTAGAGAGCTGAAATTTGGTAGGTTCCCTTTCAATGTATAGATCCACTAAGAAGGGATTTTTGGAAACTCGAATACTAAGGGGGAAAAATGATGAAAGAGGGTAAAATCGGTATCTTTATATCTCGAAAACTACATTAGATAGACTATAAATTCCAAAAGCACACAATTGCTGCTAAAAAAAAATAAGCCGATACGTGTTTGGTACTTTTTCTATATGTGTACTTTCAGGGATTAAAATGGGGTAAAAACTGAATTTTGGTACCTCTCATGCATTCGACATATATTCTAAATTATTAGCGTCCGTCCGTGCCTTTTTCTCTGTCACGTACTGTTTTCTGTTTCCGTCATCTTTGGTGTACGGAACTCTAAAAAATACAATTTTATTTGATTTCGAATATTTTTTAATTTTTTCTACAACCTTTCTACAATTAATAACAATTTTTATTCCCAACCGATGTCATCATTTAAGTATTTATTTATAAATATGTGTTGCTTTCAAAATAAGTAATTACAATGAAAACACATTTAGTCAGCAATAATTTTTCAAATGTTATCGCCGTATAAATTAAAATTAAGCGAAAAAAAAACTGTGACAGCTAAAAAATAATAAAAAAAAATAAAACTTTTAAATAACTTTTAAATGCAAAACTTTCCAAATAAAATATTTAAAAAATAAATTTATTTTTCTGAGAATTATTTCTACCCGAGGCTCGTTCATCTTAATTAAAAAATTTGTATGCACTTAAGTTTAGAATTAAAATGGTGCTAATATTTGTATACATACGAGTAAGTCGATACAAATGTGCGAGGGTGGCCTTGGCTAAAGTGGTTAGCATGTTGACAACAAAGCCGAAAGTCCTGGGTTCGAACCCAGTCTTCGACAATCATTAAATAACCACACCACGAATTTTTTTCTGATGGGCATTAGTGTCTATTTGTATCAGTTGTTGTAGAAAAGTTCAAGTGATGAAGGCATAGTCACTGTTCACTGAATTATGCCGACTTCAGCAGATACTAATCCTAATTTAACATCAGAGCGCCCTCCTTCGCTGGTATTGTGTAGCAGAATTATAGGTGAAGTAAAATAATAAATATAATGGCTACTAAACACAGCTCCAAGAATTTAATACGCCTTATTGACACTAGAGGCGCTGCAACACTGCATTATTAGAAACCAGAGCTGTTAAATTTCGATTACGATTAGTAATCAATTAGATTACATTTTAAAAAGAATGGTAATGACACTATATAATTGCCTTCAAAAGAATTGCTGATAAATAATTGCTTACGATTACTAATAATCGAAAAGTAATCTCATTTACTTAAAATTACTAAAAATATTCATGAAGAATCAAAAGTAATCAAAAAGTAATCCGACTACTTTCAAAGATAAGGCAAGAGAAGGCAATTTCTCAGACTGAGTATATTTATAAAATGGTTATTTTAGGCCGAGGGTTAGGTTTTAACCAAAGAAGAATGAAAATTGAATGGTCGAAGCTGAAAGAAAACAAAACCAAATATGTGGGAAAAAGTAAAACGTCCTTAAAAAACTGATTTTGCTGTAATGACACTCCTGTAACTTGCTTTCAATATAAAAAGCATAATGGGAACGGCGTTGCACACATTTTGAAAATGACCGCAGAAAACCAAAACACAAGAAATACCAGATGTGTACTCGGCATTACTGTGTGTTTCATTTGATTTGATCGAATAAACTTTCTCATTCACTAAATACATACACATCGTTTATTACTGAAACAATGTCATATCTCAAAAATTTAATTTTTCGAGCAAATGTTGCAGAACCAACCTGCATATACTCGTAGTTATTCATCTTGTTAAAAAGTTGTATACAAATATCTTCTTTACTCAACTATAGAGTGAAAAATAAAATTTTCTTTTTCCATTAAGTCGTGTGTAAATTGCAAACTTAAGCTTTTTCTGGGAAACTCGTTTTTTGAGTTATAACGTTGTTTTTAGACTTGGGTCGAACTCGTTCACTAGTTCATTTTTGCCACAAACCAATGATCAAACCCATGTAATTTAAATGGGTTTGATCATTGGTTTGTGGCAAAAATGAACTAGTGAACGAGTTCGACCCAAGTCTAGTTGTTTTAGTAAATGAGCAATATATGTATGTGAAAAATCGACTAAAATTCATTCGAATCTACGAATAAAGTCTGTTGGAATATTTAAATAAAATTAATTAGAGCTAATGAATAAATTTGTTCGTATAATCGGATAAAAAACCTTTAAATCATCGAATAAAAATTAATCGAATAATGTAAAAATAATTCGAATAATCTAATAATAATAGATTAAATCTACGACAAAATTTACGTGGACGAATATTCCACTCGAGATATGCAATACGGTTGAAGATTCATTTAATCAGTGTGGAATAAATTCTTATTAATGTGTTTCATCCGATTGTTCAAAGAAAATATATTCTTCATTATTATATAAATGATGTATTTACTACGTATATGAAAATTCGAATAAAACTCCTTCCAATAAACGATTAATTAATGTGGAATTATCAAATATTTTTTTTAATAATGGTATAACAAAATAACATTTGAGTTATCGAATAAAAATTATTCGAGTAATCGATTAAAAATAATTCGAATAATCTTAGAAAATTTATTTTAGCAGTCAAGTAAGAACTTATGCGAGTTTTTCCACAGTTATTTAGTGAAATAATGGAATAGAACTTAACTGAATAATCGAATAAAACTGTATCTAGTGTCTGCGAACTGTGAGAAAAATTAAACATACACAACTACACTCGTATAAAGATAGTGTGTTGCATTGGGGCTGGAACCACTGGCCTTTTTTCAAAGAGACCAGCATGAGTTAGTCCTCTTGGCTGTTTCTTGTATATGGTCTCTATAAAAATTGTCGATCTGGAATCACTCCTAAGTATTTCAAACTGACAACTAGGATGTTGAATAGATTTATATCCGTTTTTTTTATAGTTCTCAGTTTGTTGAATAAATTTGGACAGCAGCCAATAATTAACTAACTTTTGTTATGCGGAATGAAACTTCTCACAACCCCGACAATTCTGAATTGTTGTACGTATTCCAGTCTCCCCTGTGCTCGGTATCTTTCAAAAATGTCACAATTTTTACATTGTTTTACTCATTGCCAAACAGTCAATTATAGTTATTACTTCTGGCTTTTAATTTAACATTATACTATAGAAGTTTTTATCATTCATATGTGTGTACAGTAAAAGCTCTACTTGCTCTACTGCGAAAATTTGCAATTGGCAGATTTCTGCTTTATAAAAATAGCATTTTTCCACTAAATTAAATTTTTTTTATATCAATTTTGTTAACGAATGTCTACTAGTCAGTTCCTGAATTTTTTTTCAAAGTCCGCTTGTAATGGCTTTTACTGTATTTGTATGGTGATTTGATTTCTTTTTCTTTTATTTCCTTTTTAAGTTGCCAAAAAAACTTTGTGAGATTTCGACTTTCTGTGAAAGCTGTGAAAGAATTGACTTATTTGGTTATTGATTTTGCTTTTATGTTCTCTTTGTTAACTGAATGAAAACTGTTGTCACCTTCTTTTTTTTCAACATTGTTCTTTTCTTTAGAAAGACGAAAACTCAATTATGTTATAAAAAAATAAAGATACATAGATACTCGTATTTGTGGCAATATGAAATAGAGGCTTAAGTAGACTTAAGGATATTTAGCATTATTAAGCTATATTATGTTCCAGTTGGAATTGGCAATGGCTAAAATGCTACAGACGGAAAGAAAGGATCACACGTTAGAAGGATCATGCGTTAGAGCCTTTCAATCTCTTAGCGGTAGCATTAAAACTTCCGAAAACACTGCCCTGCTTAAGTCGACTTAAGTTCTTATTCCACAGATATATCAAAAAGATTATAAGATACATACAAAAATTAAAAGATTTGAATTAACAAGAATTGTCCCTATATTTATACAATTTAAAATGAATTTGAATTGTATTTTATTTAAAATTTTTCATAAATTTTTTTCCTAAAATGGACTTCAAAGTCCCCAGATTGTTAACTTCAAAATAAAAATTAGTTAGATTAACCTTTGGAATTTCTTATTGTTTATTATAATTATTGTTTACGCTCACAAAAGAAAATATTTCTATAATTGAGAAGAAAAAACAAAAATCAATTAAAAATTTAATTACATATGTCCATTAAAATTGTTCAACCTATCTACTGCTTTTTGGTCTTTGCTGTGTTATGATGTAGGAGTATATACGTTTCCTCCACGGTCAGGAAACGGCGCAAAAGCTCGCTCGTATTGCGGTTGGACAACGCTAATGCTTATGGCTCTTCCACGACCTCTCTCAATTTCCATCTCCAATATAATTATATTATGACTGACAGCCAATCAGTAGTTAAGTGTACACCACATCTTTTCTTGTCTAAGAATGTCGCAATGCCCTGAATGGACTCGCGCATCGCTCACATATCTTATTAAACTATTTCAGGAAACATAGTTGCGTATGACCTGGCAAAGAGAGGAACCCTACTAAGGGATGTCGATATCGGTTATTTCAGTGGTCTCCCACTCTCATCCTGCTGGAGACGCTTCGATGTTGCCTTCTTGAATTAGTTCAAGACAGATGGCGCAATGAGCCCATTTGCGCAATTGCGAGAACCCTCTGGCCTCTCCTAAACTCCCATTGAACGAAAAACCTGGGGGTCTACTCTGTATTTCGAAACGTAAGCAAATGCGTTCGAAATGCAATGTAAATAGCACACAAACTCGAAAGCATTTTCTTTCGTTTCGAAATACAGAGTAGTCCCCCTGATGAACTTCACTAGGAAGCACTTTAGGAACCTCGTGGCCACTTTGATCGGTCATTGCGCTTTTGGAACCCATACTAAACGTGTGGGTCTCCCGTATAATGACTACTGCTTCAGTTGGAATTATGAGGAAGAGGAGGAAATTATCTTGCATCTCCTCTGCTTTTGTCTCGCTCTGGAGGATCTCCGTCTGTACCTGCTTGGCGGGCTATCCTTCAGCAGCCTATAAGAGTTATCGGAAATAGAACTCGAAAATTTTAGCATTTATATTAGGAACACTACCCTACCCCCTCCTTATTCTGCATCTTTCCTTCTCACCCTTTCCCCCCTCCCTCTCTCTGTATATATATCTTCTCTTCAACTGACAGGTAGCACAATGATCACAGGGATCATTTTAATGCATCCAAGTGAGCTGGACTCTAATTTTTCACACTTCCTTACCAGAAACCTACTAACCTAACCTAACCTAACACCAGTCGTGAATTTTTTTTAATTTATCACTTCGGCTGTATAGGCCTCAATTGGTGGCCAAAAACGTTGACGATGCAGCTTCGCTTTGGTTTGAGTGATGTTTATTCGCTAAAAATAATTTTTAATGATACACACGAAATTCACTTCACTTCTCCAAACAAAAGCTGAATGGTACGGCTTGTTCAAATTTTGACAGGAGTCAAGTGGCAATTATGTACATGAGCAGTATTGCCCTGCCAGTTAAGATGACTTATTGATCCACTCTCGTACATCTTAAGAATCTGCATTGAAAATTTTAAGGCCTTATTTATAAAAATTATTAAGGCTTTATAAAGGCTTAAAAGAAACTTGTTGTAGGAAAATCTATTTTATAAATCCTAATCATTTTTATAAATAAGGCTGCTAATATTTTGTTACTGTTTTACTTTTCTTTTTTGATTTGATTTTCAACTGCTAAAAGTTTTGCAATAAAGTTGTCTAAAATATGATGGTTACAAAAAGAAGTGGAACCTTTCCTTCTTATCTCTGTAAATAACTGCTAAATATATTTTTATTAAATAAATGAAATCACCACATACTATAAATAAATTCAGCAAAATAATGAAAATTGTCTGTAAGAAAGAGATGGAAAAAAACTTCTTTCTTATCTTCAAACTCTTCTCACTAAGTGTAACAAAAGTTAATAAAATAAAATAAAATAAAATAAAATAAAAAAAAAAGAATTATTAGACATAAAAATCAAGTTGAGAAAATAATAATAATAATTGAAATATTTTCAAATGACGGACGGACAGACAATGCCGGCGGCCATATCGTGCCATAAGCGCCAAAAAAAGCTTAAGCGACTTAATTTTCGAATTTATTTTTTTGACCAAAATTTATCTCTTGAGATCGTACATAATCGATTTTCGTCAAAACAACGAGGTCCAAAATATGTGTCGGTTAAGCTTTTTCGGCGGTTATGGCTCGATATAATAGACAGTGAAGAAAAATCTACAATCAAGTAAGAAACAGATTGCATTTAATAGAATATATTAAAAAACACTTTACGTTCGATCGACAAACTTGTATTCACACTTATTCCAGTTGTCAACTTCGACGTCACGTCAATACAATGCCAAATAACTGGGGCTTTTCTACTCCCTCTCGAGCACAATTTTGTGCTATTGGCAGTCTATATCAAATCGCTAAGGTATAGAAAATAGCTTGACCATTTCAATAGCAGTCAGTTGTGTTCGACAACGGGTAGGCAGGCCCCAATTTTATATTTGTCAATTTATTGACGTTTTATTGACGTGACTTCGACGTGGACAACTGGAACAAGGGTGATTGAAAATAATAATAAATTTTTTTTCAATATAAGTAAGTAATCGATTGAACGTTTTCTGTCGATATCGTGGGACCGGCCGTTAGTCTTGCAGTAAAAAACGTTTTTCTGAAAGTTTTACGGCCTGTCCCACGATGTCACTAGAAATCGATCGATCGACGACTTATATTGCAAACAACAATAACGTTAGAAAAATTGTTCTTGTTTTCGATCGAACGATTTCTGGTGAGATCGTGGGACAGGCCGTTAATCAGAGTACGAAAATAAATAAAAGGAAACGTTCGCTTTCGTTTGCTTGTAATGACGCCTGTCGGCAGAGATGCTTAGCAATACCTAAAATATATCTCTTACGTTTTCACCAAAAATCCTGAATTAAATATTCTTAAAAAATTTTGGATTTTCTTGTGCGAAATCGATAAGCTTGACAGTGTTCGTAAATGCATCACTACTCTGCAACATACGTGCAAACTTTTATTTAAAATGCATTACAAGTTCGCTGAAAATCTGCTTTAATATTAATCATGTTTCTACAGAATATTTGACATTTATTTGTGCGTTATCTACTTCAGTGAACCAGTTTAGAACCGTTAAATTTCCATTTGCAGCGCAGTGATGCATTTACCAACAGACCCTTTCCTTTTGCAGGAAAACATGATTTGTCTTGAGCGCGTGGCCACACATTTCTTATCTTATCGTGCCATAACCGTCAAAAAAAGCTTAAGTGACATAATTTTTTAGCTCAATTTTCTTACGAAAATTGATTACTTACGATCGTAGATATTTTTCGTCAAAAAGAGAAGTTCAAAAAATGTGTCGCTTAAGCTTTTTTTTTGGCGTTTATTGCTTGTTATGTCAAGCACTTTCCTTTTTTTTTCTCAACACTCGAGAGAGGTATTACTTAGCTTCCAGGAATACCACTAAAAAATTTAGAAAAAAAAGAATTTTTCAATTTTCCTGTGCCTTATTGCAAAAGCTTTCTTTTGTAGATTTCTGGTTTTTCACTCTTATGTTATTTAGGCATTTAAGACTCGATATATTTGCAGTAAACTAGTTTTCTTTTTAATAAAGTTAACTCTAATAAAATTGTTAGCTACTGACATCTTATCACTGTTAATTAAACAACTAACTGGCAGCAGTTAAATGTCAATATTTATTTATTTAACAATTGATTGATTTAATTGTTATTAATTTGTTTCCACTGCGGCTTGTAATGGGCGCCATAAAACTGGACAGTGTTTGATTGTCGTCAACTAACAACTTTCAACAAGTGACTAAACTAAGGACTTATCGCCAGAGACTGGTCAGACAAAGTAAACATCTTTGAATCATAATGAAAAAGTTGACACATATATTTGCTAAACAGTTTTGCAGGTGGCAAAATAAAATTAATGCAATTGTTTTTGATGATGTTTCACAAGTTTAGGACAATTTTCAATACTAGTGAAAGGTTGGTGAAGTTTTAACGGTCAAAATTGAGTATCAAGAGGTTTTCAGTACCTGCTAATGACACCTTCTTCTCTAGAAATAAGAAAAGGGCTAAAAATCCCGTTCAAAGAGAAGTAAATAAATTTCTTGTTTATTAGAAAGCGGGAATTAAAAGCCAAACAATTTCTTAAATAACGCTAAATATGTTTGCTTATAACTTAGGTAGGTTAGGTAGGGCTGGCAGTCAGAAACCCGGACTCACTTAGACCATTTTGGTCCATTGTGATACCACGGAGACACTGCTTATGCGGAGTCCCCACCGTTGAACCAGCCAGAGCTCGCTATAAAGCTACTAATACGTTGAAGTTCAACACTAGCAACGTCAGAAAGTTACCTGAACTCAAGAGCGCCCATTGTGGCCATTCTCTTTCTTGCAAGTCCAGGACAGTGACAAAGAAAATGTTTCCTCTTCATCGATATCCTGGCAGCTACGGCAAAAATCATTGTGTTCAACCCTTAGCCTTTGTTAGCAAGGACACTAGACCGAGATTTGTTTCCTATTCTTCAAAATTAAAGAATCCGTATTTTTCCTATTTAGGTGAGTCCATAACTGCCTTGTGATCACGCAATCATTTCTTGTGACCCACCTTCTATTGTTTCATCCTCTGTCCTGCGCCTAAGTCTGAGTTTTCAAGAGAGTAAGGGTAGACCACACATTCCAAATCCGCTGGAAGGTGTAGCTGTTTATAACTTAAAAAGATTAAAAAATTTTTGTATTTTTTTCAGAAAAGAAAACGTTATAAGGCATTCGAAAATAACTAAATAATTTGCTAAAATTCAAACGAATATTAGCATATTTCTCTAATACCTCCAATTGAGTGAAAGAACGCTTGAACAATGAGAAATTTATACATTTCATAAGAGATTTTAACGGTGAAAATCAGGATCGGACACCACTCTCTCTACTATGGACAGAGCGCAAAGTTTAGTGAGTCAGGCAATTAATAATGTTGTCAACACTCTTTAGGGCAGTTTAGATACCTGACAGGGGTTTCAGATTTTTCCGACCTCTTTTGCCAAATTGATTCTAAAAATCGCCAAAATCTATTTTATGCAATTTTTCATAATATTTATTATCAAAATGAATTTGTTTTGATATAACAATTTTTTTAATATAAATTTTTATAAGATAATCGTATAAAAATTTTACAGAAAATCGCCAAAAATTATTTCTTGAAAAACGCATTAATTACTATAATTAATATAAAAAAAATCATCAAAATAAAATTGTTCTAATTTCTCGCAGATGAGTTATGGTTGAATTTGTTTTTGAAACTACTCCTTCAACAAACTAATTTTCCTGAATTACAAAAATTGTTAAGCTCAATTTTGCGAAACAAAAATCGGCAATAAATTTATTTATCGCTAAAAAAAATCTGCATATCGCGAACTCAAAAATTTAGACGCCAAACGAGTTGAAAAATTGTTATGGCTTACGAGAAATCGCTATATCTGACAACCTTAATATCTGATGCGCTACTAAAACAAAAGGAAATAACCAGGACGTTAAAAACCCTGCTGGACCCTCACTTTCCGGGTAACACAATGCCTGAGATTCAGACATCTGATCTTTACCCAATGCCTACGAGAAATATATCTAACATTGTCAATAAGCAGATCTTAATTCGGGCTCTGAGAAGCTTCAAGCCTTATGAATCTCCAGGTCCCGACGGTATTATACCGGCCGAAATACAGTAAGTATCAAATCTTATAGCCACTAGGCTACTGAGAATTTGCACCAGTTGTATAAGACTGAGTCATATTCATTCCGAAGGCTGGTAAAACCTCTCACATCAGACCGATGTGAAATGAAAACATTAGAAAGAATGGTTGATTATTATATTCGCAAAACCATTATGGTAAGCCACTTTCCGCGCAGAGAGGAAAGTCAACGAATCGTCTCTACACGAGTTGGTTAGCCCAATAGGGAAATCACTCTCTGTGGGTGAATATAACTTCGTGGCCTTCGTAGATATTGAGGGGTTTTTTAATAACATTTCTCCAGATGCGATGATCGATGCCTTGGCGAACTTGGGGGTTAATGCAAGATTATGCAATTTGCCGTAGGATAACTTCAGCTCTAGAAGCTTCTAGGCAAACCTTGTAAATAGGGGTGCACCCCAGGAAGAAGTTCTTTGGCCACTGTTGTAAAATTTAGATCTAAATCCCATGCTGATATCTCTAGAATGTTGCTTATGCTGATGATGTGCCCATAGCTGTCAGAAGAAAATTCCGCACTTCTCTAAGGGATATCCGACAGGATGGGCATTCACATTTAACAACAGGACCGGAGAAACGAGGTCTTACCGTTAATCCTAATAAAAGGGAACTAGTCCTCTTCTCCAGGAAGTATAAGATACCTATTTTCCAACCTATCACTCTTAATAATACCGAGATAAAAGTGTCCAACACTGCAAAATATGTCGGGATTATTCTTGACTCTAAGCAGAAGAAAGCAAAAATTTTACTCTATCTATGCAATAAATCGATTGGAAAAAAACTGGGGACTTACCCCCAAAAATCGTTCACTGGATCTATACTGCAATAGTACGCCCAGTTCTCATTTATGGGAGGATCATCCCTGGAGAAAAAAAAATATATCGACATATCTTACACAATGTGCAAAGACTTGCGTCCTTGTATATAACCAGTGGTCGTCGTTCTACTCCTACGGATGCACTGGGGATGCTCCTGCACCTACTACCATTGGATCTAGTAGGGAAAGAGATAGCAAAAACCTCAGCAATCTGTCTTCGTTGTACCTCTCTGTGGAACGGAACTAGTTCCGGCCACTGTAGAATACTCTACGATAAAGTATGGATATGGAGAATTGACCAAACCTCCCTTGCTCTACTACCGGAACGTCTTTGTAAAACTATAAACAATTCTGTGGATACTATCCACAGAATTGTGGATGAATGGAACTCCAGGCAGAAGAAAAAGATTTGATTTTTTTTACGAACGGCTCCAAATCGCAAGAAGGTGTGGGTTATGGAGTCTTTTCCAGGGCTTTAGGCCTTCGTATTGCAAAGCGACTTCCGGATCACTGCAGTGTCTTCCAGGCAGAGATCCTTGCTATAAAAAAAGTTGCGGATTGGTTTTCAAGTGAATGTCACTTCAACGACTTTGATTAAGATATACACTGATAGTTGAGCAGCTATTATTGCCCTTGAATCGCCGCTTCTAAGAACAACAACAGCCCTCATCTAAATAGGAAAAATACAGCTTCTTTAATTTAAAAAAATAGGAAATAAATTTCGATTCTAGTGTCCTTGCTAACCGGACACTGTCTCATAGGTAGGTATGCACAAAGGTTAAAGGTCGAATACAATGATTTGTGCCGCAGCTGCCAGGATATCAATGAAGAGGAAAGTGTAAAACAGAGCTGGCCACCGAGAGAAATACGAGAGTAATGTTGGTTGGTTGGTTGGTTGGCTTACATGGCTGCCTACTACGCGCAACATTCGAGTAGAATCTATATGATTCCTTTTTGAAAGGACCACTACACTCACCGGTGTCAACCTATGTACAACCGTATCTAAGTATTCTGATACAGTGATCGTTACTAGATCCAACCCGTCGCGTTGAGATATCTGATAAGGTGTCAGATAAGTCTGAAAGATCGTCAGTACATGACTTCCTAAAAATTTGTGTCTCGAGAGTTGCAAAGCTGGACATTCGCAAAGAAAGTGGAAGATTGTTTCTTCTTTGCTTTCTTCTCGACTTCGGCAGAACTTATTATAAGACAAACCTATAATGTAATGTATTCGCGTATGTGTATTCATTTGTATAAGAAGCCGATTGATGTTCGGCACTCTGGTGTTACTTTGGGCAGCCCAGGTGTAGAACATTTCCTGTCCTGGATTTGCAAGAAAGTGAAAGGCCACAATGGGGCGCTCTGGAATTCCGGGAACTTTCTGACGTCGCCAGTGTTTAAATGCAACGTATTAGTAGCTTTATATTGAGCTCTGGTTGGTGCAACGGTGTCATGGTATCACAATGGGCCAAAACAGTCTAAGTGTCACCCTTACCTAACCTACCTAACCTAACCTAAGTTGGTCAATAAAGAAAGAAGAGCATGGCTGGCTTTCGAAAATGTATGTAACAGTTTTCTTGGAGATAGAACTGCTGTAAGTTTCGAAGAACTGGTACAAGAACTTTTTCTTTCATATCAACTACTCGCATGCAGCTTGTCATTAAAAATACATTTCCTGCATTCGCGTGGTACCATGTCTGAAGAGCATGGTGAAAGGTTCTACCGAGATATTGCTCACCTGCACACTCCTCATTCCCGATTAAAACTCGAAAACCTTTGCCAACATCTTACAACAAATCTGAGGAGGAACCAGCAACGACAAACCTTCCAAAATATGAAGTAAAGCACAAACATTTTAGATATACATACATACATATAATATGAAGAGTTTATGTCAAACAAAATTTTAACGAAGTTTAAGCCAAATGTTGGTGTAGCAGCGCAGGCCTGGTTTCCATCGACGCTGCTGAACCATTTCAAATTTATATTTTTTTTCCAACTATGGATTCTCAATTTGCAAAAAAAAAACACTTTTTGGAAGTATCATATTCTTAGATATTTTTTATTTGGAAATTCTATTCAAAACAAAAATGCCGCCTTTTATTTTTATCTGCAAAAAGAAGTTTATGGTTCAATGAATTTGTGGGTTTCAGATCATTTTTTTCTTTCAAACTTGCACACTTTCAAAAGCACCTTCAAATTAAACACAAACTCAAACATGTATGCATGTGTGTAGAGGGGACCCAGGCAGAAAATGAAATAAATAAATTATAAAAAAGCAGCTTGTATCCCACGCTTGTCATTTATCATTGATTTGCTAGATGTTAAAAAAAAGAGAACCCTATAGGACGCTTTGAATTAAAGATATTTAGCTCATCTGGTCTTTATTGAAATGAAGAAAAAACAACTTTTAATATTTTTTGCAGTTTGTTTGAAAAGCAGCTTTTTTAGAAAAGGGGGACAGACGGACGATCATAAGAAGCAACACTACTAAAACAAAAGGGATACAAATTGTAAAATAAGATGCAAAAGCAACAAATTCAATGAATGATTTCAAGGGACAACATTGAAAGAAGACTAAAAAATAAATAAATAATAAACTAAATATGAAGATGAATGAAGGAAAATTAATGTCAATGTCCGTTCCTTTTATGTCTACTGCTAACTAAGTACAGTAGAACCTCGTTAATCCAAACAGGTGTAGTTTCAGCCTTTATCCTGATTACTGATTCGTCCAGACTAAAGTTAAAAAACTCAATACATATTTATAATTATTTCTTACTGCCGAAAAATAAATACTCTTAAGAATTCATTTTAATTTAATTTATTTACACAAAACATTTCAAAATTTATACTAAAAGTGATTAAGTAAATATTCATTGTGTGAAGTTTGTGTGCTCCATTTTTTAATTCTTTTAAATATAAAATTTGCTTTGCTATTTGCGTTTGTGTGTTCGACCCATAAAATAACTCTTGACAAAAGTTCACTTGTTTCTTTATTTGAAACTTTGTTGTCAACATATTCTCAGATCCCTCCAAAGAACTACTAAAGTATTCAATATTTTGGTTTGCAGTTACCAATTGAACTATATCTTGATCAGAGAAATTGAAAGCGTATTCATTTTCGCCATGTGCCTAAGTATCAGAAATCAGCGAAAGTGTAAAGAGTAGATAAAGTTGAATAAATATTATTCATATCCTGACACATTGTATCTGTGGCTTTTCTTGATTTTATATAAAATATTGTGGATTTTAAGACACTACCTAATCGATTTTCAACTATCAATTCCTTACACGTTCTTTTATTTCTGCTCATACACAAGTGTATATTATGCCCAACGAAATACTATTACATACTAAGAAAAAAAAAAAGATGGGAGCTATATAAAAGAAATTTCATGTGGTAAAGAACAATGCAATAAAATTATATTATATGATGATGTTGGTTTACTAATAGTGCAGTGATGCGCCCCCACATCCTCTCATGCACAGCTGTCAACCTCCTCTACACGTGGCGTACCCTGTTATAAGCTGACGAGGCTGTGGCAACCGACCATGGCCATATATATATATATATATATATATATGTTGTCAAACTCGCCGCAAATATTTCAAATTTTATTCCCATTTATTTCCCATTATTTTCATTTCTAGCTGCGTGTTATTAATTTAATGTAATTTTTGTGCTCATATGCAAAAATAATACAAAAACCAATTGAGCAATCAATCGTTCTCATAGTTTTTGTTTTGTTTTTGTTTCACTCACTTCAAAGAACGAAACAAAGCAAATTCAAACATTTGGTTTCGTTTATTTTCGTACTCTGCTTTTAAGTATAAAGTATAACTGGAATAGTGTCGATTATTTTTGTTACGAAAATCACGTCCTCCTGTGTCATGGCATAAAGAGCATAGCTCCAAAAAAAAGTTTGCCCCGACTACAGATGTAAAATTAATTTCTAAACTGACCGAAACGTTGACTTATCCGGATTACTGCATAGTTCGGATTAGCTCGTGTCCGGTTTATAGAGGTTGTACTGTACCCACATACACTTAAAGAAATTACCCTGCATATTTATATAAATGACTTTTTATTAAAAGTAATTGTTCTAAAAAGTACCTGCTACAAAAAGTACCTTTACGAAAAGTATGCTTTTTAAAAAGCAACTTTTATAGCTTTTTAAAAAAAGATTGATTAAAAAAAAAGTAATTTTTGTAAATAGTATATTCTTTTAAAAGTGTCTTTTATTAAGAGTACCTTTCATAAAAAGTTCCTTTTAAAGTACGTAATATAAAAATCACGTTTTATTAATAGTACCTCACATAAAAATTACCTTTTATAAAAAGTACTTCATGTAAAAAGTACTTTTTATAAAAAGTACATACCATTTATCCAAGTATCTTTTATAAAAAGTACGTATCATTAATAAAAATTCCCTTTTTAAAAAGTTCCTTTTAAAGAAATACCTTTATATAAAAATAGTTTTTTATAAAAAGTGGCTTTTTCAAAAAGAAAAATATTTGGTATAAGTATGTATCTGTTGCAAAAAGGTTCCTTTTTCAAAGGCACCTTTTATAAAAGGCTTGTCATAAAAAGTACATTTTATAAAAGGCTTGTCATAAAAAGTACATTTTATAAAAGGCTTGTCATAAAAATTACATTTTATAAAAGGCTTGTCATAAAAACTACATTTTATAAAAAGTACCTTTTATAAAAAGTACCTTCAATAAAAAGTGCCTTCAATAAAAAGTACCTTAAATAAAAAGTACCTTTTATAAAAAGTACCTATTATAAAAACTACCTATTATAAAAAGTACCTTTTATAAAAAGTACATTTTATAAAAAGTACATTTTATAAAAAGTACCTTTAATAAAAAGTACATTTTATAAAAAGTACCTTAAATAAAAAGTACATTTTATAAAAAGTACCTATTATAAAAAGTACCTATTATAAAAAGTACCTCTTATAAATAGTACCTTTAATAAAAAGTACCTATTATAAAAAGTACATTTAATAAAAAGTACCTATTATAAAAAGTACCTTTTATAAAAAGTACCTTTTATCAAAAGTATCTTTTTAAAAATTATCTCTTTTAAGAAATACCTTTTACAAAAAATTTCCTTTATAAAAATTATCTTTTATACAATGTTTTATTTATAAAAATTACAATTCGTTTCTTCAAGACACCTTTTATAAAAAGTACCTATTACAAAAAAAACGTACATAAATAGTGCCTTTGCTATTTATAAAAAGTAGCTTTTATAAAATGCTCGTTTTTTTAAAAACACCTTTTAGAAAAGTGACTGTTACAAAATGTATGTACCTTTTATAAAAGGGACATCTTGTGGAAAGTAACTTTTATAAAAAGAACCATGTATAAAAAGTGCCCGTTATAAAAAGTACCTTTTATAAAAACCTTTCTTAAAAGGCACTTTTTGTGAAAAGTATTTTTTTTAAATCACTCTTATCAATAAGTACATTTTATAATAATACTTTTTATAAAAATTTCCCTTTATAAAAATAACTTCTTAAAAAGTAGCTTTTATGCAAATTACTTTTTATAAAAATCATTTTTTATAACAAGTACCTTTTATAAAAATCATTTTTTATAAAAAGTAACTTTTATAAAAATCATTTTTATGAAAAGTACCTTTATCAAAATCTTTTTTTATAAAAAGTACCTTTTATAAAAATATTTTTTTTTATAAAAAGTACATTTTGTAAAAATCACCTTTTTTATAAAAAGTATATTTTGTACCCTTCATGAAAAGCAGCTTTTATAAAAAGTATCTTTTGTAAAAATCCCTTTTTATAAAAAGTACCTTTTATAAAAATCCCTTTTTATAAAAAGTACCTCATATAAAAAGCTCTTTATATAAAAAGTACATTTTGTAAAAATCTCTTTTTATAAAAAGTACATTTTGAAAAAATCAGTTTTTATAAAAGTACCCTTAATGAAACGTACCTTTAATAAAAATCCCTTGTTGTAAAAAGTACATTTTATAAAAATCACTTTTTATAAAAATACCCTTAATGAAAAGAACATTTTATAAAAAGTACGTTTTACTAAAATCACTATTTATAAAAAGTACCTTTTATAAAATTTATAAAAAGTACCTTATTGTAAAAAGTACTTTTAATATAAATAATTTTTATAAAAAGTACCTGTTCGAAAAACCACTTTTTATAAAAAGTATCTGTTAGAAAAACCACTTTTTATAGAAAGTATCTTTTCCAAATGAAAAAAGTACTTATTATGCACCTATTATAAAAAGTACCTTTTTTTAAAATCGTTAAAAAAATCTGAAATTGCATTTATTTACTTGTGGGAAATGAATTTGCTTTCCTCCGTTGAAAAATCTTTTAACGGTTTTGTGGCTTAAGAGCCCTACAAAATATTTGTCTCTGACATGAAATTGCATTAAGAATACATATTTGCTTAAATGCAAAAATGCCTTAAAAAAACTATGAAAAGAAAAATGCAAAATATAAAATCTGTAACATTAAATCAATTTAAGCAAACCGCAATAACAAGAAATAAATTATTGTTGGAGTGTTTGTTGTTGTCAGCCATCCACGAAAAAGAAAAATATATTAAAAAATGTACTTTTTATTTAACTCCTTGCAAAGCTCAAGGAATTGGCGAGGAAAATATGCAAAGAAAATAAAAAAAAAATCGGCATGCAGTTGAATCCAAAAGATAAAAAAAGGCCTGCTCAACATAAATTAAATAAAAGAATTTTTTATTTTACCGGGATAAAACAAATATTGCAAAATACACACACATAAGACATTAATATGAGGATGTGTGTGTTAACACATACATTTTACACACACACACGAACACAATTTTTTCTGTAATTTTAAAATATGGAGTCATTGTAGGAGCCCCCTTTTTAATTCTTCTGTATATTGTTTTTCTTATATAAATTTAACAAAAATGCGAAAAGAAAAAGTTCAACATTATTATGAAGTTAACAGCCCTTTTGTTTTGTACAGGGTGTTTTTTTAGAGGTATAGAACTTCGAATTGAAATAAAACACAAGAAAATCGTTTTAATGTCCATCAATTTGGCTTTATTGGAAGGATAATTTTATGCCATTAATGTTTAAATATGATTTCGGGCATGTGGCCGCCGCGGCTGGCTCGAATATAGCCAATTCTACAGGTCCAATTTTCAACCACTTTTACGAGCATATGGGGCCGTATGTTGGCAATAACGCCACGAATGTTGGCTTCCAAGTCCCCTAACGTTTCTGGTTTGTTGGCGTAGACGAGCGACTTCACATATCCCCAAAGAAAATAATCCAATTGAAAGTCCATTCCGCGAAATTATGCGCTCATCGAATGTTTCCTTCAATAAATCGATTGTGACGTGCGCTGTGTGGCATGTAGCGCCGTCTTGTTGGAACCACAACTCATCCACATTCAAAATCTTCAAAATCTTCCATAAAGTTGATGGACAAAGCTCCAATTGCTGTGCACGGTGGCGAATCGATTCATTTGGGTCCTCTTCAACACTTTGCTCTACAATGGCAATTGTTTCTTCGGTGCGCACTGTTCGACGTCTCTGCGGATGCGTATTATCACATAGAGTAAACGTAGTGCGAAAACGATCCATGGTTAACCGAATTAATTGCTCTGATGGACGATTATGTCGACCATAAAATGGACGGAGCTTGCGGTAAACTTCGCGAACTGAACCATTATTTTCGAAATAAATTTGCACGATTTGCAAGCGTTGTTCTTTTGTCAACCTGTTCATGATGAAATGGCAAACCAAACTAAATATTAATCACTT
The DNA here is from genome assembly GCA_944452675.1 of Tachina lurida. Taxonomy (NCBI): domain Eukaryota; kingdom Metazoa; phylum Arthropoda; class Insecta; order Diptera; family Tachinidae; genus Tachina; species Tachina lurida. The sequence goes on from OX101755.1 coordinate 89,778,218, forward strand.
GACAGCTGACAAAATGGCCGCCAGTTAAAAAAGTGATGCCAACTTAAAGTTCTATACCTCAATAAAAAACACCCATTATATACTCGTAGGCTTGTCAATCTGTGTGTGTGTGTGTGTGTTCATCCAGAGGCAAATAAAATATTTTAGATCTTAATAAAAGAAAATAATAGAGTTCAAAGGCGAATTTAAGGCTTTATCGTAAAGAAATGCTTAAAAGAAATTAACATTAATTGTACACTAAAATCAGCAAAATGATTACAGTGGGCGACAAAATGATTACTACAGTAAGCCTTGTGCTATAAAAAATACAAAATCTTTTAAACTGTGCATTCTCTGCTTTTTTTAATAAATGTAATTAAATACCCATACCTTTATTTATGTATTTTTTTACTGAAATTAAGTTTGTAAAATTATTGTTAAAATAGAACTAAAAATAATTCTGCCAAAAAAACCGATTTCAATGCAAAGATCTGATAGAACATTTTCGAGAAAAACCTATGGGATCAAACTGGAAGTAAACTCTTTCAGATAAAAAATTTCTTTTTAAATCTGTTGATTAAGGAGAAGCACGTGATATATAAAATTAAACTTTAATTGCGCGTGCCTCCGCCCATTTCTTTCCATGCAAGATTGTGTATTTTTTAGAGCTCAGGGTGTGTGTTAAGTTAAGTAAAACTCGCTTAAGTAGAACCACTTAAAATAAAATATTAAATTTTCATGGGCGTTAGTCCGCCGATTTTTTTAAATGCAATATTGTGTCTATTTTAGAGCTCAAGGTGTGTGGTAAGTTTCGTAAAAATCGGTTAAGTAGCATTATATACTATATAATAAAAAAATTTAATAGGCGTAGTCCCGCCCATTTTTTTTTTCAACTTTAAAATTTTGCAATTACAAGAAGCAAAGGTGTTTGCTATGTTTCACAGTGATAAAATAAGTAGAATATCATAGAATCGAATAAAAAATGTGTAGGCATGTCCCGCCCACTTCTCTACATGGCAGCAATTGGAAGCTAAACCCTCTCAGACAATAAAAGAATATTTATAATCGGTTTGAAATGTACCGAGTAATGAGGAAACAATATCAAAATAAAAATAAAAAAATACAGACGAATTGATAACGTCCTTCTTTTTTTGAAGTCGCTCAAAAATACAAAAATTAATGCATGAAGTGTTTCAAAGGATGTTGTGAATTTCACTAAAAATTTTAGACTTAGTTCGAACCGAAGTCTACAAATTTTAATTATCTGCTAATTTGAAGGCAATGAAATATGTGTAAAAATATTGCTAGAGTTGTTAATCTGGGTAAACAGCAGCGTTCAGATAATACTCATTGATTTGGAAGGACAACTCCTCCAAGCAATCATGTTTATGAATCGTTTTGTGCAAACATCAATTTGTGTAAACTCCATTGCACAAACGCCCTTAAAAACCTATTCCATAAAATGCTTGCACAAAAAGTTTTGCACAAATTTTTGATAAAAAATTGTGCAAACCTTTTGCACAAATAGTATTCAAATATAGCTGGGAAACTATCAGTGTCAATTTATTGCACAAATATTGATGCAGCAGTTTGCTCAAAGGCTTGATCAAGCATGTCAAGCAGCACAAATGTCTAATGATTTTTGTGCAAATACAAAATCGAAATGTTATAAGCCCAAGTAGATGTCATATGAATTCACGCGAGGTAAAATTAAAGAATCATATGAAAATCTCGTGAAATCTTTAAAAATTATAAAAAAAGCGGAAGTCTGCTTGATTCTATTTTTGTAAAGATATGCGGCGCTTTAGCTAATCATTCGTATGTATCCACAAGTTTTATCCTCTAGTGTAACTGACATTTACTCCTTGTGATATGTTATTTCGTTTAGAAATTAAACGAAGCAGAGTATCACAAGGAGTAGAAAGAAGGCTATGTGTCTATGTATGGGTCTGGTTTTCAATTTATGCTTGTGTGTGTGTGTGTGTGTGTGTGTGTGTGTGTGCGAAAGGAGTTATACTACAATAATAATAGTAGCAGCACTTCAGCGTTTTAGGAGAAACAGAAACAAAAACACTCGTTCGTTCGCGAACACTGGCATGGAATTTTCGTAATTCTGTCCTTTTTTTTCTTCTTTTGCTTCAGTTGATATAAAAAATTTTTCAAATTCCTGTACGTTGAAAAATGTTGAGAAAAATTCAAAAGTATACAACGATATAAGCGACTAAAAATATATATAAAAAAAAACCGTCAGAAAGCCACACTGACAAACAACAAACGACAAACAACAACAAGACCAAGTCTCGTAGAGACTCACAATATTAACAAGAGCACAAAAAAACATTATTAAATAAAAATCGTTTATAGGCTACAAGATACAAGCCAACCAACCAACAACAGCAGACCATATGATACAGATAATATATAAAAAAAAACTTGAAATTCAAACAAATTTTTCTTCAACCGGCAACAAAAACAAAAAAAGCAACATTTACCAAGAAACAACGACATTGTGGAGACAAAATTGAAACAGCTGAAGTTTTAAATTTTAATTTTATATAAAAAAACTTTTTTTTTTTTAATTATTCGGAATTGAAATCATACATGTCCCCCCAGCACCAGCGATCAAATGCTTTCAACTCTTTCTTCTGTTAATAGAAATAAAAGAATTTTCAAGATAAAAATAAAACATACATATTTTCCTTTTTCTTAAATTTTTCTTTAATTTGATTTCTGCAGTTAGATTTTATATTTAAAGAGTTTTAAAAATATGTACATACAATCATGCATACATCCGTATCTTGTAAGAAGTTTTGATGTTGAAAGTCAACGATTTATGTGGTTACAAAATAGTAGCAGGAAAAGATTTAAATTGGTTTCAAAATATTTTATTTAAATACCGAAGTATTTTGTTTTTGATGTACATACAGTGCAATCTCTCTTGAGCGGACACTGACGGGACCATTGAAATGTGTCCGTACAAGGGGACTGTCCGGTCAAGAGAAAACTAAACATTTAAATGGAGCGCTGCCGTGACCTGTCAAAAGTGTCCGTCTAAGGGGGGTGTCCGCCTATAGGAAGTGTCCGTTAAGGGAGATTCCACTGTATTTGTGTTATTTGTGAAATGTTTTTAAAAGAATAATACGAACTTATTTGTGTTCCCTTTAGCAAAGCGTATTTTGAAAAGGTAGTCAAAAATTCAAACGCTAAATTTAAATTAAATGAGTAGAAGACTTTATACTTAAATGCTTTTAGTGCCATTGAAACACATGCTTGAAATATATCATATGTATATCCATAGATATTTAAAAAAAATGTGAGGCCTCAAAAACACACGCTTTCTTGTTCAAAATTGATTTCAAAAGAGCCGCTTTAACATTTGGCAGAAACTAAATAGTTCATATAATTTCCATTACATACTAACAAAAAGACTTCTAAAACGTTCTTTAAAGAAAAATTAAAAAAAAATTATATCTTCAAAATTTACCCTTCAAAAAATTTACGTTTTGGAAAATTAACTTAAAAATATAGGAATAGGATGAGCTTGCAGGCCGTCCCTGAAACTTCCCCCTAAGCTATAGATTTTGATCAAACTTGCGCCATCCGATACACTTTTTAAATCTATTAGAATAAAAAACGATTTTTCGAAATTTTTTGTCAACGAATCACCAGATATCTGACAAATTAAAAAATATCGAAGTTTCCTTTTTTTTAAGAGCTAATTAGATTTGATTTTGATCGGCTAAGCAATTTAAAAATTTGATTAAAACAAAACAGTTTTGTAAAAATTTTCTCAATCTACCGACCCGAATAAATTAACTATCTTATCTATTCACAAACACATGCACACACACACACACCATACCGACACACACACATTCACATACACACACACACACACACATACATACATCATCGTGAAAAGAGACGCTATCGACTCCCAGGACCTAAAAATATCGAAGTACACAGACAAAATTATAAAAAGTACCTCTTCAAAAAAGTACCTTCTAAAAAGTACCACTCTTAAAGAAAGTACCTTTTCAGCAAACATGTTATAAAAAAAATATCTCTTGAATGTATCTTTCTTAAAGAAAGTAGTTTTTAAGAAAATATATTTTAAAACAGTACCTCTTAAAAAAGTACCTTTTAAGAAAATATTTTTTATTTAAATAATTATTTTTCTGAAAATAAGCTTTGGCAAAGTATATTTTAACCGAAAGTTCCTATTTGAAAGGGTACTATTTTAAAAAATTAATCTAAAAGCTTATTTTAAAAAAGTACCTGTGAAAAAGTACCTTTAAAAAAAGTACATTCTGAAACGCTGCTACTTGCTTAAAAATACGATTACCTCCTAAAAAAATTACTTTGCGAAAAAGTACATTTTTCAAAGATTTACTGTTTTATAAAAGTACTATTTAAGAAAAGTGTTTTTACGAAAAGTGCTTTTACGAAAATTTACTAACTTTAGAAAGGTATCTTACGAAAAAATTATCTTTAAAAAAAAAATTAAATTTCTAAAAAGGTATTTAAAAAAATTCAGTAAAGTGCAACTTCGACTTTAACACGAAGGGTTTCCTTACGGACACTAGATATGAAATAAATACTATAGGAATTTCGGCATTTTTTTCGTTTGTGGGATTTTTTCATTATGACGATTTTTTTATTTGGCAATTTTTTTTTTTGATTTTTGATGATTTATTTTAGTTCAAGAGACTTTTTTTAGTTTGGCGCTTTTTTCGTTCTGGCGATTTTTTTGGTCTCGGAAATTTTTTTCGGTTTGGCGATTTTATAATTTTGGAATTTTTTAGTTTTAGCGTTTTTGAAAATTCCAAGAAATTCCAAGATACATAAATTTTTCAAAATTACATTATCCGATAAAACACCCTTTAATTTTAATATTTTTTTTAAATTTTAGTGTTAATTGTTATAGTCTGTTTATACAGACGAATGCACTAACTTTGCAAATTTTTAGTGATTTAATTGTACTAAATGGGATTTGAAATTTTTTATTTGCTCGCTTTGGAGTACCCTATAATTTTTAAGTGTTATATATTTGTTGTTGTAGCGGCCAAAGTTCTACATATTCTGTTTCAGGTCCGTAGTTTTACGGCTCTCGAGAAAGCAGCAGACAGGGGGACAGACGGACAGCGTAGAGAAAACAATAGGGTTACTTTTCAACTTTGGTGTAGGGAACCCTAAAAAGTACATTTAAAAAAGGTTTCAAATGTTAGGAAAAAGCTTGTAATAGAAAAGCAGATTTCATCAAGATTACATTAAAAATTAATTCTTTCAAGAAAATTTCTCTTACGCTAGCGCTAAGTGATGACTAATGCCAATAGATAAGGCTCAGAAATATTTCGAAAAATTTAAATCTGCCACCCAACACTTTTTTTTTTTTTTAAAAAAAAACACTTAAGGATTTTGCTAAGCTTCTCCATTTCAAAGTTGTCCATTAAACTTTCTACAAAATCTCTCTCTATATGACGAAAAATAAAATCAAATAAATTTTTAAAAATTTTCCATTTGTTTTCTTGCAGGTATGTATTTCTCAACACTCGATAGATGTGAATTTGAAAAATCTCAGATAAGTAAAACCATTTTTATATAGCAAACCATAATATGCCTTAAATTCAGCTTTATCAATTAATTTTGCTGTAAATGTCAAACTTTTGCCATAAAAAGGCACAAACTTTGATATTTTTTGCCCAAACTGGTCTCTAAAGCACTCACGTTTTAGTACAAACATTAATTATTTAACACTTTTAAACATAAAATTAAAAAAAAAATAAAAATAAAAGAAAATACTATAACAATTACGAAAATAATTAAACGATGCAGCACACAATGAAAGAAAAACTTTTAATTATCTACAATTAACAAAAAGTTTAATATAATTGACAGAATAGGAAAACTGGACAGACTAAATAAAAAATAAATAATATAAAAAAGAGTTTCATTGAGTCTGTAAAAAATTTCAACAAAAAAATATTTTTTTAAAAAACCCCCTCCACATCTCAAAAAAAAAAAAAAAATAAACTGAATAATAAAATGATGCAAAACTTAAGGCGTTCAAAGACAAACAGCCAGACATGTGAATGCAACATAAAACAGCGAACATCATGATTGCTGGCTGTTCAAACAACATCAACAACAACAATAACAACAGCAACAACAAACCGAGTCAATAACTAGAGTGCAACTGCATTATGACACAAACACAGATGCACGCAATGGCAGACGCACTCGTTCGTTATTTACACAAATGTAGACACAAATTGTTAACGACAGAATGTTAAGGAATGAAATCATTGTAGGCAAAATATCTCTTTAGAATTTTGCTGAAGATGGAAAAGGCCTTGCAAGGAAATTTGTTTCGAAGAAACAATGTATGCTTTTCAAAACATATACCAGGCTAATTGCCAGTTTGGCGGATTTTTTATTGCTGGATACAAAAGACCATATTTTATGTAAGCGGCGATTTGGTTTTGTACTGTACTGTAGCTTTGCTTATTTCAAATTAAAAAGCTTCAACTTTTCGGAAATGTGATAGAAGTGATCTATAGAAAAAGTATTTCTAACTGACGGGTACTTTTTTAAAAGGAAATTTTAAAAGCACCTTTTCCAAAATAACATTTTTTTAAGATTGATTCTTTTAAAAAAGTAAATTAAAAAAATACTATTTGTAAAAAAGTACCTTTCTAGAAGAGTACTTTTCTTTTTTTTTTAATTACTCATTTTAAATCTTTAAAAAGCTTCCTTTCTTATTTTTCAAAAGATACTTTTCTAAAGTACCTCTTCCAAAGAACGTTTAAAAAATTTAACTTTTCAAAAAAGTACCTTGTTGAAAAAGTACCTTTATATAAAAAAGTACATTTTAAAAATAAATTTAAAAAAGTACCTGCATTCAAAGTATACTAGATTAAGAAAGTACTTTTTTAAAAGTGAACTTTCAAAAAAGTACCATTTAGAAAAACTTTTAAAAAAGTACTCGATTAAAAAGTGTTCTTCATGAAAAGTATGTTGTTTTAGAGGGACTAGTTAAAGAAAAAATAATTTTCTCCAAAATGTGCCTTTAAAAAAGTATCGTTTAAAAAAACTACCTTTCTAAAAAAACTTAAAAAAGTAACATTTTAAAAACTTTTATAAAAATTACCTTCATTAAAATTATATTATTTTAAATGGACTAGCTTAAGTATTTTTTTTTTCAAAAAAGTACCTTAATAAAACTTTTAAATAACTACTTATTGAAAAAGTTCCCTCATAAGAAGTATATATGTATATTCAAAAATTGTACCTTAAGAAAGAAATATTTTTTCAAATAAGTTCCTTTAAAAAAGTACCGTTTAAAAAAGTATCTTTAAAAAAAAACTTAAAAAATTTACTTTTTAAAAAGTACCTTCATTAAAAAGTATATTATTTTAAAGGAACTAGCTTGAGTACTTAATTCAAAGGAGTATCTTTAGTTAAGTACCATTTAAAAAAAGGTATCTTCAGACACGTAATGCCATTAAAAAAACGTACCTTTTGACAAAACCTTTAAAAAAGTACTAATTAAAAAAGTTCCTTCATAAAAAGTCTAATTAAAAAAAGTCTGCCTTAACAAAGAAATATTTTTGTTCAAATAAGTACCTTTCAGAAAGTACCATTTAAAAATGTACCTTCTTAAAAAAACTTAAAAAAAAGTACCTTCACAAAAGTAAACTTATGTTTTTAAAGGGTGTACCTAAAGAAAGTAACTTTCTAAAAAAATACTTTTAAAAAAGTACCTTTAAAATAGTACCGTTTAAAAATTAGATTTTTTTTAAGTTAATTATTACCTTTGTACCTTAAGAAAGAAATATTTTTTTAAATAAGTACCGTTTAAAAAGTACCTTTTCAAAAAACTTAGAAAATTCTCTTTTTTAAAAAGTACCTTCATTAAAAGTGTATTATTTTAAAGCAACTAGATAATTAAATACTAATTAAAAAAGTTTTTAAAAAATGTAAAACTTTAAAATCTTTTCAAAAGCAGAAGATTTACATTATTTTAATGAGATTACCTTAAGAAAGTACTTGTTCCAAAAAAGTACTTTTACAAAAAAGCGTCGAAAAATAATAATTTTTGAAAAAGTACATTCTACATTCGTTTGAAAAAATACGTTTTTAAAAAAGTTTTTTTCAAAACTCTTTTTTAAAATTTAACCTCTTTGAAATAAATATCTTTTGTTCTTAACCTTTAAAAAAAAGTAAAGATAAGGCCTATTATTATACAGTGCCTTCATGAAAATTATAAAAAGTTTTTTATGAATTATATCTTTTTAAAAAATTATCTTTTTGCTTAATTACCTTATTTGAAAGGTAACTCTTTGGAAAATTATCCCTTTTTAAAAGTACTTCTTTTAAAACTGTCTTCAAAATATGCAAATATGAAAAAAGTACTTTTAAAGCACTTTGTAAGAAGAATGCAGTTAAAAAATAAGTACCTTTTTAAAAGAAGTGTTTGTAAAGCACAACCATTCTTGAAAAGGTGCCTTTCCAGAAAAGTGCATTTTTTAAAAAAGTACCTTTTTTTTGAAGAAAGTACTTTTTTAAGTACATTTAAAAAAAAACCTTCCATAAAGAACATGTCTAAAAATTATCTTTTTAAAAATGAAAATGTCTAATAAATTATCCTTTTGAAAAAAGTACCCTTTTAAATAAGTCCTCTTTTGAAAGAATTCAATTAAAAAAATTAAGAATCCCTAAAAAGTACCTTTTTCTTAAAAAAGTTAAAACCGTTTTATTACATATATTATCTTTTTTTAAAGAAACCACTCTTTGCCAGACCCGGCTGTCTGTGGTGTCTCTTGAGTCATATCAATTGTGAACGAATACGCTGCATGTTTGAAAAGTTAATTCGTTCGTTCACTTTGGATTGCTGCACTGCATTAAATATTACACACAAACATTAATTGCATATCGACTTTATTGTTTTTATTACAAATATGATTTTATTTTGTTGTAATTGCTGATGTTGTTGCAATTTAACAATTGTACATGTTTTTTTTTTGTTTAATTTTTTTTTTAGTTTAATTTTTTTATTTATTTCGTTCAGTAAAAAAATTAAATAAACAAAAATGAAACTAAAGTCGAAATAATAATTTCAGTTTTATTTTTATTATTGTTGCAACAGTAATTGCATTGTTGTTTGGTGTTGTTGTTGTTGTTGTTGTTGTTGTTGTTGTTGTTGTTGTTGTATAATACGAGACATTTAACATTATTAAAACGAGCGATATGTACACATGCGCGCTTGTAATCCGCTTTTTTCCCATTCGTAATGTATTTCTTGTGTTTCTTAAATAAAAATAAAAATAATAATTGTTATTTAGCTATAGTTGCAATAATAATTTGTAACGATTGTTATAAAAGGAGCAAAACGCTTTAGAAATTATGTATATGGTTAATAAAATGTGAAATCTAGGCACAAAACGTTGGGAAGTGAGGGAAGCTTTTCGAGCAGATATAAAAACATGCAAATTAGAAGTGATGAAGCAAAATTATTGGCACTATTATTTTACAACTATTTCGAAATTTAAAAAGAAGATAAAACTTAAACTTTACACTTTTATTCATAAACGATTTTTTATGAGAAAACCGTTAAAAGAATACTTTAACTTTAATCATCGTTTATGAATACCGGCGCTAAAGGTCTCCTCAAACTGATTAAATTTAGAATTAAAAATACTTTTTCAAACTGATTTTTTATTATTGTGAATTTTAAAAGGTACTTTTTATAAGAGAAGGTACCTTTTAAAAAATATTATTTTCTTAAAAATTTGCTTTATTAAAAATCGACTTTTGGTTTTGAAAGAAAATAAATTCAATTTATGGAAAGGTACTCTTTAAAGATTTATAAATGCTATAAAAGGCACGGTTTGAAAAAGTTACTTCCTTAAGGCTCAAATTCACGGTCTTTAGTGAACTAGTGAAGGCGCTTTAACTAATGAAATTTATAAAGAAAATGGTTAGTTAAACCACGGGCACTAGTGTATTCAAACCTAAAAGGTACTTTTTAAAAAGGTGCTTAAAAAAGACACACTTATTTTTAAAAAGTACATGTAATTTTTAAAAATGTACTTTTTTAAAAGGTACTTTTTGCAGATAAAGTTTTTTAAAATGTTCTTTTTAAAACACATTTTTTAAAAGTACTTTTCTTAAAATGTATACTTTCTTAAAAATACTTTTTAAAATGTCGTTTTTGAAAGGATACTAACAGATAATTTTACTTAAAAGTAAATTTCTTAGCAGGTACGTACTTTTTTCAATATAATTTTTTTTTCAAAACGTGCTTTTTTAAATAGTACTTTTAAACCGCGCTTTTTTAAATAGTACTTCTCTTAAAAAGTACTTTTTTGTATAGGTATTCCCTTTTTATACATAAGTGTCTTAAAGTGTACTTTTAATGAAAAAGTATTTTTTTTTTTGAAAAGGTACTTGTTTTGAATAGCATCTTTTTTTGAAAAGGTACTTTTTTGAAAAAGTACTTTTTTTGAAAATGTACTTGTTTTGAAGAGGTGCTTTTTTAAAACGCATATTTTTAAAAAATACTTTTCTTAAATATACTTTCTTAGAAGTACTTTTTAAAATGTACGTTTCAAAAGGATAATAAAAGGTAGTTTTATTTAAATTAAATTTCTTAGGTGGTACGTACTTTTTTCAATATAATTTTTTTTTCGAAAACGCGCTTTCTTAAATAGTACTTCTCTTAAAAAGTACTTTTTTTGTAAAGCTATATTATTTTTTATACATAATTTTCTTAAAATGCATATTTTTAAAAAGGTATTTTTTTTTTGAAAAATTACAGAAGTTGAAAAAGTACTTTTTTTGAAAACGTACTTGTTTTGAATAGGTACTTTTTTGAAAAGGTAATTTATTTCAAAAGGTCCTTTTTATTAAATGGTATTTATTTCAAAAGTACTTTTTTGAAAAGGTACTTTTTTGAAAAGGTACTTTATTTGCAAAGGTACTTGTTTTCAGTAGGTACTTGTTTTTAATAGGTACTTGTTTCGAAAAGGCTTTTTCAAGAAGTAGTCTTATAATTAGTCCAGGTACTTATTTTAAAAGATTTTTTTTAAAGATACTTTATTCCAAAGGTACTTTTGGAAAAGGGTATTTTTTTTGAAAATATACTTGTTTTGAAATGTACTTTTATTATAAGCCCATTTTATAAAGGTACTTATTTTAAAAGTTATTTTTTTAAAGAAACTTTATTTCAAAGATATTTTTTTCAAAGGTTAGTTATATCACCTTAAATCAAAAAAGTACTTTTTGTTAAAATTAAATTTTATAAAGGACCATATAGAGAAGTTTTGTAATTGGGACTTAGTGCCTTTTGTGGCAAAGGTTTTAGAAATACATGTTTTTAAAGGAACTTTTTTAAAATGTACTTTTATCCTGGTACTTACTAAACAGTACCTTTTAGAATGTCCCTTCTTAAAGGGTTCTTTGTACTGTTATAGTAAATTTTTTCGAGATACTTTTGAAAATGTACTTCTATGTAGAAGGTACTTTTCTCAATAGGTACTTTTTTGAAAAGATTTTATCTCAAATGGTACTTCCATTAACAGGTACTTTTTTTAAAGGTTTTAATTTTATTATGTATAATATTCTCAAAAGGTACTTTAAAAAAAGTACTCTTATTATTATAAAAAAGGACAAAGCACCTTAATTTAAAAAAGTACTTTTCTAAAAATAAAAATTTTTAAAGCAACATTTAGAAAAGTTATGTTATTTTACCTGTATTGTTTTCAATGATAAGTTTTTAAAAAGATATGCTTTTAAAGATTTTTGTGAAACTGTACTTTTTTAAAAGGTACTTTCTAAAAAGTACTTTTTAAGATTTTATTTCCCAAAGAATACTTTTTTAAAGTTACTTTTTTGAAAAAGTACTGATATAAAGCAGGTACTCTTTTTACTTTTTTTAAAAAAGTATTTTCTTAATAAAACTTTTCTTAAAAAGTACTTTTTTTAAAAGGTACTTTTTTTTAAATTATTTTCTTTCTAAAAAGATAATTTTTTAAAGCGCACTTTTTATGTTACTTTACTTTTGTTAAGTTTAATTTTTAAAGGTACTTTTTTTTTAAAGCCATTTTTTTAATATAATTTATTTCAAAGGTACTTTTTTTAAAGTACTATGAAAAGGAAAAGGAACGTTATTTAATGGCAATTTTATGAAAGCAAAGTTTTTGAAAAGATAAGCTCTTAAAGGTACTTTTTAAAAAATTTTTTTAGCGATTAATTTTTTAAAGGTACTTTTTTGAAAAGGTGCCTTTTTGAAGAGGTACTTTTTTGTAAGCATTTTTTAAATACTATGCCTTTCTGTAGTAGGTATTTTTTTAAAGTAAACTTTTTTTAAAATGCATTTTTTTAAATATAAAAGCGCGTAGTCATAGTCAAAATAAAGTACACTTTACGAAATTAAAACCAGTATTGTGTGTGGTAATACTGGTTTTAACTGGTTACTTTAAAAGGTACTTATTTTTAATGTATTTACTTTTTAAAATAAATTTTTTTTGAAGCGTGGGCCCTTTTTTTACATGGTATTTTTTTTTATAAAATTTACCTATTTATAATGGGGTTAACAAATTTTATAAGGTATTTTTTATAAATGTACTTACTTTAAAAGTGGTTTTTATAAATAATTTTTATAAACGAATTTTGTTTCAAAAGATATAGGGTCATATTCATAGTCAAAACAAAGTATACTTTAAGGATTTAAAACCAGTATTTTATATGGAAATACTGTTTTAAATCTTTAAAGTATACCTTGTTTTGACTATGAATACGCGCCATTTATTTTAAAAGGTAATTTTTTGTAGAGTGTTTTTTTAGTAATTATTTTTCAGTTACTTTTTAAACTTTGTTCATTAATTTACATTATTTACATTTAGTAAAACTTATTTAGGCATCATGTAACGCATAACTTACTTCAGTATAAAATGCTTAAACCAAATAAAACACGCTATTGCATTGAATTGAAACAAAATAATTTTCAAAAATAAAATCAAATCGGAATTCTTGAAAAAAATACAAAATATTAAATCAAGCAAGAAATTATTTTGCAATGAATAATGAAAATGCAACGCATTAATTAAAAAATAATAATTTATATAACTTTAAATTGCTATTGTTTGTCTTAAAGCTTAATAAATATTTATAGAACTTGTTAAATATACAATTAAAACTGTGTTAATTTTATAATGAATTTTAGAAAAGGAAAATATTAAAACTGAAGTATTGTTGAACAGCTGCTGCTGGCTTAAAGGTTGTTAAAATATTCTATTTTTATTGTTACCAAAATTGTTGTTTGAAACAAGTTTCTAAGTTGTCTAAGATTATTTGTTATACTTAAATAATATATAGATTTTGATTTCATTTGTCCTTTCGACAATTCAAATGGAATTTCCCAACAAGCTTAAGTCTTTGAAGTAATGGCTAATTTCCGAAATATTTTGGTAAACTTGTATTAAAAATTATATTTTTCAAATAAAGGATATATGAGAAGATAATATGTCCTTACAGCGAATGGTGTGAAATTCAGCAGAGCGTTTATAGTTAGAGTTTTAGAAATATTTAGATGTAAATAATATTCACAGTTCAATATTAACGAGTTCGAGGTGTGCCTATCCTGGCACAGATTTAACTTAAATTTCATTAATTTTAAGTTTTTTGATGGTTTTTTAATAATTATAGCTAATTTTTAAAATTTTTAAAGAAAGGATAACTGCACAATTGTAAAAATAGTAAAAAACCTACTTTACTTTGCTTATAACTATGTTGTATAACTATAAAATTAAATTTTTCAAATAAAGGATATATGGGATGAACCCACATCCTAGCACCAAATGAAATAAAATTCACCATACTACTTATATACATAATTTTGAAAATAGTAACAGATTTCTGCTGCATTTTGTAGCTAAAATCTATTTTTTTTTCAAAATAAAGGATATATGGGATTATCCTACGTCCTTGCACCAAATGAAACAAAATTCACCAGAATGCTTATATATATATGTAGTTTGAAAAATAGTAACAAGCTATGACTGCATTTTGTAACTAAAATAATTTTTTTTTTACAAATACATACATAAAGGATATATGGGGCGATTCCACATTCTCGTAGCAAATAAAATAAAATTCACCATATAGCTAACATGCATACTTTTAAGAATAGTAACAGATTACTGCTGCATTTTGTAGCCAAAATGTATTTTTGTTTTAAATAAAGGATATATTGGATGAACCCACATACTTGCACCAAATGAACTAAAAAAAACTCACCACACAATATATATATGTAAAAAATAGTAAACAATTATGGCATTTTGTGACTAAAATAAATCTTTTTTATATAAAGGACATTTGGAATGATCCTACAAACTTGCACCAAATGAAATAAAACTCACCAGATGGTTTATACATGTAGTATACAGTCTTACAAATATTAATATGGCTGCATTTTATAACTAACATTAAGTTTTTTAAATAAAGGATATATTGGATGATCCCACGTCCTTGCATCAAGTGAAATAAAATTCACCATATAGCTTATATATATGGTTTTACAAATAGTAACAAACTTCAGCTGCATTTTATAACTAAAATCTATTTTCCCAAATTAAGGATATATGAGATGATCCCACGTCCTTACTCCAAAATTAAATAGAATTCACTAGACGGGTTATATATACAGCTTTACAAATATTAACAAATTATGGCTGCATTTTGTAACTAAAATTTATCTTTTCAAATAAAGGATATATGGGATGATCCCACGTCCTTGCACCAAATGAAATAAAATTCACCAAACGGCTTATATATACAGTTTTACAAACAGTAATGAATTATTGTCGCATTTTGTAACTTATTAATTTATTATTTAAAAATAAAGGATATATCGTATGAACCCATTTCCTTATACTAAATGAAATAAGAGTTATCGGACAGCTTATATACACAGTTCTACAAATAGTAACGCATTATTGCAGCATTTTGATTATAAATTTTGCTGAAATTAAATTTTTAACGTAAAGGATATATGGGAGATGGTCGTCTTTTGCTGATTGTAGTAACATTTTCCATGAAGCTTTAATTTTACAAAAGATTTTACAACTGTAGAACTAGTTTTGAGTTTTGCTGTAATTGCAGCTAAAATTTTTTAGGCTAAGGACATATGTCAAGTAGCATGGATTGCAATAATTGACTAGAGAGTTTGTCTCTAGAATTAATTAAGTATTTGTAAATTTTCTATGATTGTTTTTTATAATAATTATGACTAAAGTCTAATTTTTAAAATAAAGGATATGTGGAAGGTGAGCTTGTCCTTCTATGGATTAGAATAAAATTTACTGGGTAGCTTATCTATATGATTACAGAAATAGTTATGCAAAGTTTGCTGAAATTTTTCAATGCATTTTAACTAAAATTGTAAGTTTAATAATAAAGGATATTTCAGAAATAGTCCTTGAAGTATTTTAGTTGAGACAAAATTTGCCAAAACATTCAACTTGCTTTCTGGCTACAATCGGAAAAATAAAACTCATATTTAAAATTTGGAATACATATGTGCCCGTAATTATGAAAGTGGTCTAAGTCATATATTTCTCTGATCGAGATATTTAGTAGATTGTGTTTGAACAAATGAAACAAATGAAACCAATTTAGTCGTATTTAATATCTTTTACATTTTTATTGAAGTTTTTTAAGATTTATTTTTATTTCATAACTAAGTTTACATATATCGGAGTAGACATGTCCTTGCATACGGCTTTGCTTAAACTAAAATTTTCTTAATATTGATGTTAAATATTGTCTCATCAAATTAAATTTTTTTAATGATAATTAATGTTATTCTGATGATAAATTATATCAAAGCAGACCACTGTGCGAGGCAGCAAATTTTACACCGCGAACCTTGAATGTTCTACCCTGACATTTGTCTAGACTTTAATGAATGACTTGTTTAAATTAGCTTTTTTTATCATTACATTTTAGGTATATGTGACCTTTTCCGAGAAAAGGGACCTAGTGTGTGAAAATTAAGTTTTGGGAAAAACGCGTTTAAAAAATAAAATTTTAATGACACACACCGGTTTTTTGACACACTAGGTCCCTTTTCTCGGAGAAGGTCACACATAATGAAGTAAAAAGCACTACAGAACTTTTTATGGGCCCGAAAGTGGCTGATCAAGGTTGTATATACGAGTAAATAAAGAAAAAACATCTCCGTATTAATGCAGAGATTCCCTAATGATGTTTTTCCTGATATATTTAAAATGGAACCTGCATTAGTTCATTAAAGCATTTTTATTATTATTATTTTCCTTTAGCCCCAGATTTTAATGCCAAGAAAAGGCCAAAAAAAAAGAATCATAATTTAAAATCGAAAATGCTACAAAAAGAAATCTAGAATTGAAGGCAAATAATAATAATAAAATAGAAGCAAATTTAAAATGCATTTCCTGTTGCTGTGAAATGAAAAGTGTACTCAAAAGGAACAACAAAATAAAAAGGAAAAAAATTCAGATTTTATTTTTAACACTTTACGCACTTTTGTAATTGAAATTAAGAAACAAAAATTGTCTGTATTTAAAACATCAATTTTCTTTTAATTGCAAAACTGTTTTCTGTTCTTTTTTCTTTTTCTTTTTGGATTGCAGTCGACTGGGAGGGGAAAACTGTAACAGCCACAAACAAAATATTCAATTTAGCATCGTAATTTATTTACCATGTGCGAAAAACATCAAAATGTTTAGGCAAATGATTTTGTAACATTTTTTCCGCAAGTACCAACGAACTCGTAGTGCCCTACAGACACGACTTCTTCTCTAATGGTTAATTTCAAATAAATAAAATTACAAAACACAAAACCAGCAGCTACTTTGAACTATTTCTT
This sequence comes from Tachina lurida, assembly GCA_944452675.1. Lineage (NCBI taxonomy): Eukaryota > Metazoa > Arthropoda > Insecta > Diptera > Tachinidae > Tachina > Tachina lurida. Next base: position 89,795,109 of record OX101755.1, read on the forward strand.
CCAATGATATACAATTTTTATAAAAAAAAACTGCCCTTGTTCACAGAAAAAAATTCTTTGCCAATTAAAAATTTTAATTGGAAAAATACCGATAATCAATTAAAATTTTAATTTAGTCACATAAACTTTTGTTTAAAAATTTAATTGATTAAAAGTTTGATTAAAAATTTCATTGAGTCACGTAAACTTTTGTTTAAAAATTTAATTGATTAAAAGTTTGATTAAAAAATTAATTGAGTCACGTAAACTTTTGTTTAAAAATTTAATTGATTAAAATATTTAATTGATTGAATTAAATTTTCAATTGGTTTTTGTTTATTTTCCAATTAAAGGTGTTGCTTGGAGAATTATATTTTTCTGTGTTATACATTTTAGATTCTTCGCATCCCCACTGTAGTGTGCAGCTGCCATCTTTTCAGCTTCTATTTTACGGTTTGTTATTTTTGGCTTGTGAGCAGATTTTTTTTATATTTCATAAAATTTTTTTGTTTAATGTTTATTTTTCTGTATTGAAAATCATTAATAGATTGTTCGATTGAGAGTGTGTGTGTGTGTGTGTGAATGTTTTCGTATGCTCGTTTCAATTAATGTAAACGAACCTCAAACATAAACATTTTCCCGCTTTATTTCACTTTTTAAAATTTTCTAATGGATCATAGAATATATTTGCTGCTTTTTTCGCACGTTTTTGCCTCCTGCTGTTTCAGACATTATTAAGTTTATTTTAGAAATTTGCGAAATCTAGCAATTGGCAAATTGGCAAAACTTGTATATTTACTCGTCTAAAGTTTTTTAAAATTGTTGGCAAGCGCTTTTACCCCCTGAAGTGTGGATCCAGAAGATATTTGTTAAAAAATCTCTTGCTAAAATCTATTTATTTTAACCGCTGGAATGAGAGAATGGGATTATTGTCTTTTTCTGACAATTGTGTATCATCCTAAGACTTGTGATGTATAATAAGACTAAGGTTTCACCCTAAAACTTGCGCCTTATGAAACATATTCGTCTTATATTGACTCCACCGTCTTATACTAAAACTGACGCTCATGTATAAGAGTTTTTATAACCTTTACCAACAAATGGAAAAGGGGGTAATTCAGTTTATCATTCCGTGTGTAATTTCCATAATATTAATATGCGACACGTAAAATATATAAATTCTGAATCCTTATGCATAGGAAAGACGAATAAGAGATGTCCGTACTTGAAATCGGTTTTCCGAAGCTCCCAGAGAAGCTAGAAATTTCGTTCTTGGACTGGTATGTCAGAAATGGTCCAAAATAGATTGTTATTGAAAATCAGATAAATCGAGCAGACGGTGTCAGAGCTGGAAAACTTAAACTTGATTTTGCCATATAAAAGTAACTAGCTAAAACTAATTTTTATGTTTTTCGTTAAATAGACTTAGCTTATATTTCAGTACAAATAAAATTGGTATTTTAAAAATTAAAAAAAAAAAAATTAAAAAATCAAAAAGACGTTTCCAAAATTGGAAAACTTAAACTTTTTTTGTTATATAAAAATAACTTACTAAAACTAATTTTACCCTTTTCTCTTAAAATAAAAATATTGGTGTCAGAAATCAAAAAAATCTAAACGAATGATTCCAGGGTTGGGAAACTTGCACTTTTTGTGATATATAAAATTAACTAGGTCTAATTAATTTGTTTTTCTTCTTTATAAATTAAATATAGTTATTTTATGTTTTGAAAAGCAAATTTTGGTATAGACAATTCGAAAAATAAAAACTACAGAGCTGGAAAATTTGATTTGTTTTTTTTTTTAAATATTAAAGTAACTAAATAAAACTAATTTTTTTTCTCAATTCTTTATTTTCTTTGTTCGTTCAACATATTTAATACATTTTTTAATGAACAAGATTGGTGTAAGAAATCAGAAAAATCTAAAAGGTGATTCCAGGGTTGGGAAACTTACACTTTTTGTGATATATAAAATTAACTAGGTATAAATAATTTTTTCTTCTTTATAAATTCAATATAGTTATTTTATGTTTTGAAAAGCAAAGTTTGGTATACATAATTCGAAAAATAAAAACTACAGGGATGGAAAATTTTATATTTTTTCGATATTAAAGTAACTAAATAAAACAATTTTTTTTTTACCTAAATTCCTTATTTTTTTTGTTTAGTTAACATATTTTATACATTTTTTAATGAACAAGATTGGTATAAGGAACCAGAAAAATCTACAAGGTGATTCCAGGGTTGGGAAACGTACACTTTTTATGATATATAAAACCAATTAAATAAAACTATTTATTTCCTTGGTTATTAAATATATTCTATATTTTAGAAAGAAATAAATAAGTATTAAAACCAGAAAAATCTAAATTAAGGTTGCAGGGTTGGAAATTGAAAATAAAAACTGTTGGGTAAATAATAACCAGAAATCATATTTTTTTTTCAGTTAAACATATTTCATGTTTTAAGAAGGTCTTTACTCAAGAGTTATTTATTTATTTTATTTATATGCTTAACTTTTATATGGATATCAAATTTAAGTATAAACGAAGGTTTTTGCCATGTTGTTTCTTATGCTCTCAGAACAGTTATGTTTCAAATCGATGGTCTTTAGTTGACACCTTGTGTAACGAGTTCTTATCAATGTTTGGTAAATGGAGATAAAAATTAAATTAATCGCTAAAGAACAGTTATAGCTATAAAATAAATTAAGGGCATGTTCCATTTCATTTCACTGAAGCCATTCCTTTCTGCTGAAAAATATCGTTGGTGAAGGGTATATAAGATTCGGCACTCTTACTTGTTTTATAGTAAGGCCCTGTTCCCCCTTTTCGAACATTTCGATAGAATATTCAAATTAGAAACAAAAACAAATTTAAATATTTTGATTTTTGTTATTGTTTTCATTATAAATGTTCGATCGAATGTATCGTTAGATCGTTATCGTTGGGTGGCCCTGTGGCTGAGTGGTAGCGATGCTAGCCTCTCAGTCCAGAGGTCGTGGGTTCGATTCCTGTCATAGACCCTGGGTGTTTCCGCAGACAAGCTAATCGCTTCGCGGATTGTGTTGTGTTTCTAAAAAAAACTAAAAAAAAAAATTTAGGGTCCAGGCCCTAAGGTATCGTCTTATGCTATGTTGTAACAAAACCAACTTGTTTAACTACGAGTAAAATTAATGTCTAAGACTAATGCATTAAACACATTCACTATAGCAGACTACACGAACACACGGCTTCAAATGCCTTGTATCCAGACGGGTACATCATGTGCTGATGACCTTATATTTAAGTTCAGTGGTGCCACCTTCATATATTTCGCATTTATAAATATAAAATTACTCTTTTAATAACTATGTATGTACTTATATCGCGTTAAGGTATTAAAATGACTCAATTTATTTCTCTACATAAATTTAAGGATATTCTTTCTGCTAAATAATATGATATAATTGTCAGATCTGTTGTTATGCATTGCCAGACTCAAAACATTTGTTAGAAATTGATAAATATCAATCGTTTCCGGTTGTGTTAAGTGTAAAAAGTGAAAATATAAATTATTAAAAACCATAAAGAAGCAATTGCAATGATTTTGTTTGCATATATTTTATTACATATTTTTTTCTTTAAAATTAAGCGCGTCCAGTGTTGCCCATAGAAAGAATTCTCTTACAATGATGCCATTGCACAGTGGCGTGAATTAAAAAAAAAGTGGTAAAAAGTCCGCAACTTTTGAACTAGTCAACCGATTTCGTTGAAACCAACTGTCTTGGAAAGTAGAAGTGTTGAAATTTTTAGAAGGCATATTTTGAGGTACCCTTTTGCAATACAGGGTAGCTCCAAAGAGCCTCAAAGTAGGAAAGTGCGTTTATCGAAATTCTTTCCGAGCTTGTAACTTTTGTAAATAGGGACCGATTTCAATAATTTTTTCAGCGGGACAATCTACGTTAAGAAATAAAAATAAAACATGCTTAGAGTACCATTTTTGAAAAATTAATTTTTTTATTTTTGGCCCTGACTTTTTTATTCGTTAGTACATAACTTCTTTATTACTTAGGAAAAATCAGTTTGTTTTATTGTTTTTGAAAGAAAACTTCATTACAATTCATATAAAAGAAATTTGTTTTGATATCGCAAAAATTGTAGCAAGGAATAATTATGCAATTTGGATTTTTAAAAATTATGAAAAAATTTGGTATATTTTGTGAAAAAAGTATTCTGAGAAAGGAGACATTGAGAAAGGCTGTGAAATAAATTTTGGAGATTGTTGTTGGTGCACCCTACATTCAGCATTGGTCGAAAACTAGCAATTTTTTTTTGTAAAAAAATTCGATTTTCGGATGTGGCAAAAAAATTGCACGGTCGTTTTTGTAAGTTTTTTATTATAAATAAATTTTTTATAAGTAACCTGTAAGGAACTCTTGACATCCTACACATAAATATAGGCAGGAGAGGAAATTTTCTAAAAATTCTAAAATTTTTCTAACACAATTTTTCCCAATAAGAAAAAATTATTATAAAATTATAAATTGGGAACCATTTTAATTTTAATCAATAGTATACGTTTAGCTTTGCAAACTGAAAACAAAAAATATTCTCCTACCTTCAATACTTTTTGAAATATTCGAAATCCAATTTTGATTAAAAATTTTAATTTTCTACATTTTTATTTTTGTCTAAATTATTGATATTATTTTGTTTACTGCAAATGTTTCTTAATTTTTTCTATGTTATTACAATAGTAGATATAATTGTCTATTCAACGGTATATAATTTGTATTCCTTTGCCATTATATCAGTCTTAAAATGTATACACAAATATAACACCTCAGGTAACAATTTACATGTTTTATTTGATACTCAAACAAACCCATATTTTGTATGAACCCTTGAAGCTGTTATTGATTGTCAGATGCATAAACTTCCCACATCTGACAATATTGAAATGTCTGACAATTAACTGGCAATATCACACGATTGTAAGATATCTGACAATTTGGTGTCAGCTGCTAGTCTTGCAATGGACCGGCAATACTTTTTCTGGCAACGACGTCTCATAAAAATTGCCAGTTCACACGGTTGTAAGAAATGCTTACCACATTTTACTGGCAATATTTTAAGATCTGACAGCCGCCTGCACACAGCTTAAGGTATCACTTTTCAACTTTTTGTATAATGCAGGCAACACTATATGTGCGCACTGTCACCAACAAAAATAGGAATTAGTTTAATTGGACTACAACGACAAAATCAACATGGACAACAACAACTTGCCGCCCTGTTCCCTTGCTAGCGTTTTGTGAAATGGAAAAAAGTCACATTATCCTCCACACTTTCACTCACAGAAGCTATATTTTGGGCATTGCGCACTTTGCGGCATTGCACAGGCCTGGGGGCAAATTATGGCACTCGTTATCGAATGAAATTACGAAGTATTTCAATAGAGTTTATATGGAAATATTTTAAAATTTCGAATCTTATCAAATGCTGTAATTTACCCCTTAATCACATCTGTAACGCTTCCAGTCTCTTCAAAATGTCCTTATAATGTTGTCCATTCTTTGGACAGGAGGTCGATTATGACGACCATAATCATACGGTATTGCTCGAAAGGTGTCCAGGGGTCGAATCGTCACATCCGTGAACGTACAACTCGGCACGTAAAAACACCATTTTCGGATTATGACATACGTGAACGTACTAAAATCCCATTCAGCTTATACGATTAACGTATCACTTAATTTCTTTTCGTACGATTGTCGATACGATCACGGATGTGACGATTTCAGCCCAGGTTTGAAACACCACTATTGTAGTATGTTTTAACTATTTTTACACATTCTTTGCTGGTTAAATGATCTACATATATTTATAAATGACAAATCTTGCACTAAATAAGTGATACTTCAGATGACAGATATTTAACAGCTGACAGCCTGGCCAGACCGGCAGTTTTGAAACCACTAAATATTATATTTTCTCATATATTTGTCATGTGAACGAGATGCAAATGAAATACTCAGCAATAACTGCCCTTTTATTAGGGATGTAACTTTTTTACTACAAATTTTGACAGCCACTACAATATGAAGAATATTGTACTGATAACAAAAACCAATATCTAAAGTCAGTTTGGAGCCAAAACGTCCAGCAACGAATGTGATTTCTAGAACCTTCCAAGATTTTTTTTTTAATTTTAAAGCGACATAACAATATTAATGAAAGTACAAACTAGGTGTTAAATGAAATAAATTTAAGTTTTATTTTAGTGTTTGCATTTATATGCACAGCGAAAATAAAGCTGAACAATTATTTAAAATAGTGCCATCCTAATTCAAACCTCATCGCATTTGGTACAGGCCCTTTTTAACGATCGTGAATAAGTTAAAACGCAATTATTCATATTTTCAGCCCCGCCAGGCAAATTTTGATACTCCAAAAGTTATATCTCTAATTTACATAACACAAAGTACCATTTTCCCTATGTCTTGCCCCTTTTATCCATGAACTAAAAGGTTCGCACCAAATGTTTTATAGTATGAACGGGGACCTTATAAAATTATAGTTGTTGTTGGGCATTGAATGTTTACAAGTCTTGTCATCATTTTTTAGCTAATAATAAGTCCTAATTTACACTAAACAAATCTTATTGCTAAGCTGATTAGCTTGATGGGGAGAGAAACGAGGGTAACAGATAAGTTTCCTTTCCCCTCGTCTCTAACTCCTAACAAACTAACCAGCTAAGCAATAAGACTTGTATGGTGTAAACTAGGACTAAGTGAAATTTATTTGTTGGTGGCTAAGCATGTCTATATGTATTTCAATGGTGCTTTACCAAATCGTCAGAAGACTTGAAAGCATGTTAAAGATTATGTTGATCAGTAAAATAACTTTTTTTTATAGAAAACCTGTGTTTTTTCAAAACGTCGCTGAGTTAATGATCCACCCTCGTACATATACATGTTCGTTCTAGTAGAATACTTCAAATACTTTTGTTACACTAAATAGTTGTTCTTAAATTTTAAGTGAAATAAATTGCATTAAACTCACGTTTTTCAAACATGACATTATGATGATTTCAATAGTTTCACAAAAATTTAGAGAATTTCTAATATTTTTCACGTATTCAAAGTGTATACATTGCAAAGTACGAGTAAGAAAATCTGAGCGAGATTTAAAGTAATTGAAATGTAATGTTAAAAAATATTTTTGGAATTGCTGGAATTGAATAGTTTGAATATTAAAAAAAGTTAAAAAAAAACGAATACGAATGTCGGCTGTTTATGTGGGCAATTAATTATAATAGGTACCTAAAATATTTTTTAACCTCAAATGCAATGTTCTGCAGTAGGTATTTTCTTTTTAAAGAAATTATTTATTTAAACAAAAGGAAAACCACATTCAATACTTTAGTATTGTAATTTATAAAATAATTACTAAACTTAAAACTTAAGAGAATTGCAAAGTAGCCATGCATCCGTTCATATACGTCTGTATCTAAATAGATATTAGAGCCCTGCATAAGACCATTTAAAAGAACTTCCAAGAAATGAGGGATTTTTCAAATGCTTCACTGTAGCAGCGAAGTCTTCAAAAACAAACACTGAACAACACTGTTTGCAAGACATTTATTTTCAGTTATTGTGGGTATGACGAAAGAATTTTTGATGTTTGTTTTTTCCTACGCATATTCGAAATATTAAATAAATCTTAAAAGACTGCAATAAATATTAAATAAATTTATATTAATCGAGACTACAATAACGCTAACGTCCATTTTAACAATGTATGATCAGGGTGACCGATGACATTTTTCAAAAAGTGGCACCAAATAAAGGATTGATCGAAAAAAAGAGCCAAAATTAAAAAAAAAAACGAAAAAACTACACTAAACTTCTTATTTTTAATGTATTATTACAGAATTCACTTAAAAAAGGGGACAAAAAGGGAAAAAAGTGGCAAGGCAGTCGAAAAAGTGGCAATTTAGTCGGTCAAACGGTCACGCTGTGTATGATTAAGAGCTATACCCCTTTTAGATACCCAAAGTCTACTTTGCAAAGTCTCAATTCAGCTCTGTGAAAGACAGATAGACGAATACTATCTCTTTCTGTCTTTCTCCCAGCTGAATTAAGACTTTGCGAATTAAAATTTCTGTGTCTAAAAGGGGTATTAACGTGAACTGTAACTGACAGTTCTTCATACAAAACTTGCCTTTAAAGTCCCCTGTTAGCTTTTAATTGTACATTGTGATTTGTTCAAATGTAAATCTACTAAATATTGCGACCAAAGAAATGTATGACTTAGACCACTTTCATAATTAAAAGCACATATCGATGGCTTAATACTAGAAAGGCGGAACTCAAATTTTCAATATTTTAAGGGAGAAGCAAAAAACTGAAGAAAAACTAAATCATTTACATACAGCACTAATTTTTTAAGTGACCATAAGTCCTTCATTTTTAACTGTAACGTACTAAGATCTTCAAGGAGGATGCAATAATACGTTATCTTCCAGAAAACGTTAAAAACGCGATTTCGAAAAAAATTGAGATTAAGCCATCGATATGTAAGTTGTGTGTATGCTCTTTTATTTTAGCAGAGACACCTCCAGCTATCACTGCCATGAACCTTTTATCCAAGTCACGAACCTTTAGCAAAGTACCCTGGCACTTCCCCGGAAAATTAGGGCAACACTGTTACCAGTATTTGTAACCAGCTGAAGACGCTATTTCTTCTTGTGGTATTTGAAGTGTTTGTTACGAATAAGAAGTGTTCGCGACATCACTTGTAAACACTCGTTTACACGAAGATCACTACATCCATCGTGCTTCGCTTATTATAAGACAGCATTTGTTAATGGTTTAGTATAATACATGCCACGGCAATACATTTAAAAAGAAAGACGTATTTAATAGTGTTTTCACACTGAAAGTTTAAACCTGGTGCTTTTAACATTAAAACCATAAACAGCTGATTTTGCATTCACACTGCAAGTTTATTAAATTCAGGGTTTAACTCACAGGCTGTCAAATAACTTTGCTCAAAATAAAATAAATTTCCTGCATAAATGCGTGTATTGTTGCTGTATTTTTGTCTGCTTTTTCTAATACTTATTTGACAAACTGTACAACAACTGTTTTTGTTTGTATAAAAAACTCAGGAATTTTACAATGCGTCGTAAAATGGAAATTATTTTATATTTTGTAAATAAATATTTTAAAATTATGGAACTAGTAATACAAAGAAGTGCTTGGAAACCAAGTTATTGTATATAAGATATGCAAAATAAAACTTTTTTATCCGCGGATCGATGTCAGTCATATTGTCTATTTTCACTTTCCAGAGGTCAGTGAAAATATTTTCGTTGATTTCCTTCCAAAAAACTCTTTTTTTTCATAATTTTTTGATTATTGTTGCTGCTGCATCCATTTTTAAGTTGAAAATCTTTAAAGCGACATCTATTGTTAATCACTGGAATAAACATCAGCTGCTGCCGGTTATTTTAACTTGGCAGCACTGAATTTAGCACAGCGAAAGTAAGGTTGCATTTCATAAAACAAACTTAAAACCAATTCTAAAATAGTTTTAAGTAACATCCACAAAAACAATTTGTATGATAAAACCAGCGTTTAAAAGTTGGTTTTAACGTTAAAACCAACTTTTATTAAATCATGTCAGTGTGAAAACATTATAAATTTCAAGTACGCTTACGCAGGGCTCTAATAGATTTGTATCATTGAGCACTTATAAACGAATATGTACTAATGAATTTAATTCAAACAAGTAATAATAACAGTATTAAATTGATTTTCTCAGAAATTTCATTAGATGTTTAAATGAGACAGACAGAGAGAGAGAGAGAGAGAGAGAGACTGACGTATTTGCCCATACCCACCGGCGAAAATTTCGATTACAGAAGCGACGATTCGATGCACACATGTAAGACAGTAATGCACACCACCTCATAAACGTACCTAGTATACATTTTCAAATGCATTGCCGCATTTGTGGAGTGAATGCCTTTCACTTGCACACAAAGTAAGCGAGATACGGAAGTGTTCATCCAATCAACATAAAAGCTCAGTATTGCCTAACATACATTGTAAGTTGTCAGTGGGCAGTTCGAATACAACCTAGCTTACTTTCGTACACTTTGTAAGCTAGCATTCCTTGAACACAAAGTATGACAAACATCATTAAAGAGATGTAATGTGGTATGCAGCGTTCGCCGCTGGGTACATACGTATGGGTGTTCTTTTAATTAAAATTTTTACTGGCTGTTATTTGTTCTGTAGATATAAGTAGACATATTAAATTTAAGTTGTATATAAATGAGTAAATAAATAATCTAGCTCACATTTCTTTAAAAAATTAATATAATATATAAGATCGTCTATGAGTTGTGTTTGAGGGCAAGATTATATATAAAACGTTATTCATATTGCTTTGTTTCTAACAGATGTAGTTTGCAGGTTAACCGAAAAGAATAAGAAGCTTTTTAAAGTTCAATCAGATATAATCAGATATAATCATTAATATATGTGCTTCATCTATCAGTGCTGCCATAAGCATAAACAGCTGTTTATGTTCCCATTTCAAAAGTGCAATAACAAATATGTGTATTAGGGCGGGTCGATTTAAAAATCGCACAAATTACAAGGAAAATCGTATTTTAGGGAATACGAACCACCCCTGGAACCACCCCTGGGTTTTCCCCATACAAATATTTCAAAAAATTAAAAATTTTTGTATGGGGAACCGCCCAGGGGTGGTTCCAGGGGGTGTGCCACTGGCATAGGTGGTTCGGCCCTCTAAAATTAGTGGGGGTCGGTCATACATTTTGACTCGATTGAGGAACTCTAAATGGGTAAAAGTGAGATTTTTCAAAATTTTACCCTTCAAGAAAATTTTACCTTTCGGATCAAAAGTCGGGACATCAAAATACATTTTAGAGGTATGGTTCCTTCGGCAAAGTTTCTTATTTTGATCCCTAGTATACGATTTTCCTTGTAATTTGAGCGATTTTTTTGCCTCCATACAAGTCTACCCTTCCTAATGTGTATCCAGCAAACAGCTGTTTATGTCTTATGTCTGTAGTTATGGCTATGGCTATGGTGTTATGGCGAGTCACCTATAATCAAATACGGTGTTGCCCATAACCTTGGTTCGAATTGCTATTTTATTATGGTTATGCTTATGGCATGTTTAATTGAACCTTTACACCTTCTTACTTAAAAAATGCGCGTTTCACAACAGCTGATGTTAATAAGTAGTTATATTTGATACATATGAAATTTATTAAACCATCGTATGTCAAACCTTTAACATTATGTTTGCTGGGAAATATCCACAGCTCTATTCTCTATACTTTTTGAATATAAAAATCAAAATATAAAACTATAGAAAACTACATATATATTACTTATATATGTATGCATATACACATCTTTATGTAGCAATATATAAAAAGACATTCGTCATCCAAAAGTCTGATGCCGCTGAAGCTGATGACGCTGTTGCTGGCTCATCATCATTGTCAAAGCAGCAATTTTTCTAGCGAGACGGCAACAAGACCCCAGCACTCAAGACTGACAACAATAAAAAAACTAGTTCTTTTTTATTCTTTTTTTTTTAAATCAAACAACTACATAAATGATATTTTTATTAATAATAATGTTTTAAAGAAAACTAAAATAAATTAAATTAAAAACCCCCAAACGTATGGCAATCAAATGTTTGAATGTGGTTAGACGAATGGATGGACGCAAGATGCAAGCGGTTAGAGGAATGAATGCTTGTCTTATTACCAAAGACTTGTTTTTATAAATAATATATACATATCGTTACCTTAATATAGAAAGGCCCTAACTCATTATTTTTTTGAAATCGAAATTTTTGCACTTTTCGATGCATTACATGCTCTTCCAATGAAATATGCAAACAACTCCTTTAAAAATAAATTATGAATTAGGGCCTTTCTATATTAAGGTAACGATATGTATGTATACCATTGAGAGAGAAATAAGTATATATTTAGTTTTTGAATTAGGGCCTTTCCGCATTAAGGTAGCGATATGTATGTATACCAATGAGAGAGAAATATATATTTAGTTTTTTTTTTATAAAATTTTTAAAAGAAAAAGAAAGGCAACAAAAGCAGGAAGTTGTTCGACTGCATTTACACGATGAATTTTCTTTTTTTATTTCTTAAGAAACAGTTAGGAAGTGTGAAGCACCAAATTTGGATAAATGAGTTTACTTAAATCTTTTTAAAATTACTCGTATCATGCTATCGTAGTTATACTCTATGATGAGTGCAACAATGTTAAGGTAAAAATAACTAATAGTAAAGGGTGTCTCAAAAGAGGTTGATTAAATAATACTAATAATGTTAATTAAGTTACCCATGGTTAGTCGGTTGGTTTACGTGGCTGCCTACTACACGCAGGCACTCAAGCAGTATCTAGATGATTCCTTTTTGAAAGGACCACTACACTCACCGGTGTCAACCTATGTACAACCGTATCTAAGTATTCTGATACGCTGATCGTTACTAGATCCAACCCGTCGCGTTTAGATATCTGATAAGGTCACTCAACCCAATCTCAGATAAGTCTGAAAGATCGTCTAATACATGACTACCTAAAAATTTGTGTCTCGAGAGATGCAAAACTGGACATTCGCGAAGAAAGTGGAAGATTGTTTCTTGTTTGCTTTCTTCTCGACAACTTGGGCAGAACTCATTATAGGACAGACCTATCCAGTGCCCTGTCATGACTGCAACGAGCCTCGAGATGTCCCTAACGTTCCTATTTGTTAATTGTATTGAGCACATATCTTTGTAGCAAGTCCACATCTTCTTAGCAACCTTGCACGTGACTATATTGCGCCATCTACCTTCAGCCTTATGCACTGAAAGAATTTTCAGCCTACATTCTATGAATTTCGACATTAATCTAATGAAAAATTTATTAAAATTCAACCAACGTTACGCTTCGTTGTATTAATGAAACCAGTTTTGTCAAAATTATTTTATTAAGAACTTCCTCAAATTTATTTAACAGTGTAATTAGTGCAGTGCTTCATCGAAACAATAAAATAATTTCATGAAAAGAATGAAATAACTTAATTATAAAGGGGTTTCTTAATAATTAGAAAATATTGTTGTCCTAAATCCAATAAAATATTCTTACGAAACCAGAATACCAACGAAGCAATTCTAATGAAATTCTTTCACAATATTCATGAAATTTTCATTGGATTTGTGAAATTATCATTAGATTTGTGAAAAAAATTTTAATGAAATTGTTTCATTGGACTTAAGAAGCAAAATTCTTTCGGTGTAGGGATAGTGCTTGAATATACCGCTTCTAATAGCACCAAACGACATGGCTACCGATACGGCACTTGAGGCATTCATAGCAGAGTCAGCTACACAGCTACACCCAGCTCGTCTGCCCGTTCGTTACCTAAAAAATTCCTATCTACTGGAACCCAGATAAGGGTGAGATAGCAAACTCTTACACTGCCCGACTAGAATAGAGGAAGTGATATGTGATCTTAGAGATAGAAGTGCTGCTTGGCTGCCGACAAAGAAACCAACTTGACCCTGTACATTCCTATCCATTAGCACTCTAGCCGCTTCCCTTAGCGCTAAAATTTCAGCCTTAAATACTGTGGCTTTGTGAGGGAGACGAAAGGAGCATTCTATACCAAGATCGTTCGAAAATACTCCAGAGCCGACACCGCAGGCCATTCTTGATCCATCAGTGTATGCCCTGACGTCGTATTCTGTTAGTATTGTGCCTCCCTTCCATTCACGCCTGGATGGAATCAAAACTTTAAATACTTTATCAAAGTAATCGTAGATCTCCTCAGCTTAGGGAGTAGTTGATAGAGGATTCTGGCATGGCCATAAGACCTTGATCTCCACCTTCCAGATGTCGCTAATCTTGCCGCACTATTTGAGTATGCCGCCAATACATGAAGGTCGATTGGAATAAGGTTTAGTATAGCATTCAGAGCCTACGAAGGACTAGTGCGTAAACATCCTGTTATCCCTACACAAGCGGATCTTTGTATTCTATAAATTTGGTCAAACACGTATTTCTTATTTGTGGCGGCAGGCCACCATACTACAGAGCCGTATGTCACCCATCAAAACTGTACGTTCAGGAACACTTCGTGCTCAAGTCAAAGTCGCACTTTATTGAATTTATTTTAAAACACTTGAGTGGTTCTTAATTGAAAAGTTAGGATCATCACAAACCGGCTGATTAACACTTTAAACGTTTTCTACCGATCTTGATGATCTTGGCTGCGCCGATTCTCTTCAAGCTTTTAGTTCCATTTGTTAATGCTTGGCGCAACATTTAAGTGTTGCGATTCTCTAATACTGCAGAATCTCCTATGCGTATACAGTCACGCGATTATGATTTTTGTAAAACTCTCGATCATTGTCTCTTTCTCTAACGCTCACAACTAGTGATCCCGCTCCAGGAAAGCTCCACGCTACCGGTGGAAATGTCTGGCATATCCATCAGATTCGTTGCGTTTTCGTACCAAGCTAAAGAAATATACTGGCATCTTTGTATTCAACGTGAATTTTTGAAACTCCTTGTGCTTACTCTGTTTGTGTTTATCTTTAAGTAGCGCAATATGGCAGTAAATTGAAATCTTTCTAGAAATATGTAATACCCCTAATAATTTACTAAAGTTCATCTGATTTGGCAGTTTTGTTAATTCACATGTCTGTCAAAATTGCCAATTCACAGATGACTCATAATTATTACATGTTTAATTATATCTGGCATAACCTCTTTTTTTAATAGTTCGCCGCCACACACACACTCTTGTTATGCTAAAACAGCTGATCATAGAAGCTGCTGCAGATCAAAGTAAACAGTAGCACATGGCAATGTCTTGAAAGCTTTCACACGGCAAGTAACAATTTTGCAGTGGGAAAAAGACAAGTCATGTGAAACTGACTTAACCCAATCAATAATACACCAAAGGTGAAAAGAAACCCTATTGTTTTCGCTACGCTGTCCGTCTGACCGTCTGGCCGTCTGTCCGTCTGTCTGTCACAGGGTATTTTCTCGAGAACCGTAAGAGCTACGGACCTGAAATTTGGACACAGTTTGTAGACCCTTGGCCGCTACAACAACAAATTGGAAATTAAAGGGTGTGCCAAAACGAGCAACGAAAAATTTTAAAATCCCATGTAATATACATACAATTGTATGTACATGCACTTGAAATTTGTAAAGTTAGTGTATTTTTATACAGACTACAACAATTAACACTAAAATTAAAAAAATTTTAATTAAAGGGTGTACCATCAGTTAATGTAATTTTGACTATGTAATTTTGACAACTTGCTGTATCTTGGAAACCGTAAGAGCAAACTTCTTGAAATTTTCAAAAACGTTAAAACAAAAAAATCTCAAAATTATAAAATCGCCAAACCGAAAAAAAAATCGCCAAAATCAAAAAAAAAATCGCCAAAACAAAAAAAAGCACCAAATTAAAAAAAATTCTAATATGAAAATAGATCGCAAAAAACCGGAAAAATCGCCAAAATGAAAAAAAAATCGCCAAAATGAAAAAAAAATCGCCAAAATGAAAAAAATCGCCAAAATGAAAAAAAAAATCGCCAAAATGAAAAAAATCTCCAAAATGAAAAAAAAATCGCCAAAATTAAAAAAAAATCGCCAAAATTTAAAAAATCGCCAACACGAGAAAAAACGAAAAATAATCAAAACAAAATTATTTCAGCTGAAAAAACGTAAAAAACACTGTATTAAAAAAATGCTCAAAGCCCAACGTACGGAACCCCTCGTGCGCGAGTCAAAGTCGCACTTTACTGAATTTATTTTATTTAATCATTATTTCTGTGAAAATATAAATTTTTTTGTCGAAATTCATTGAACTGATTTTTTCCGCCATTTCCAAGCAGGCGATATTTCATTCATTCTGTCTCATAATTAAAATGTTCTCTACGTTGTTTGTGTTCCTAATTAATTTGTTTAGTTTTTGTTTCAGTTTTTATATTTTTAGACGCATTTGTTGCCAATTTTTCAAAAAAAATTTTTTTTGTCGTACTTTTCATTGAAGCTGATTTGATATTAAAAAAATTGTTCTCAAATTTATTTCATGTTTTCTTTGTATGCATGTGAAATTTGAAATTGTCAAGCATATAAAATGTTTAATACTCGTATGTTTTTTTTTTCTAATAATTTTATTAAAATTCAAATAAAATTTTGTCTTAATTTTGATTTTTTTGTTTGCCTTAATGGCCAAGACATGGTCTCACATTTATTTGTGTGATTCTTTTGTTGTCATGTCAAAAAGTTAAACATGCAGAAATGTACGAACAAGCCAATATTTCGAACAGACATCTCATATCGTATATTAAAAATAAGGAAAATCTTTTTTTTTGTAATCACAACAAAAACTTTGCAGGTGGTAAAATTTAATAAAAAATCAAATTTAAAATTTTATTTATTTATCATTATTATTATTATTGTTGATATTTTTTTATTTAAAATGAAAATTCGTATAGACATTTTGAATTGACATCAACAATTGTTAACGACAAAGTGAAATTCATTGTGGCATAAATAAATAATCAAATAAAAAATATAACGTCAAATTAAATTTATTTGGAAGACTTGCTGTGAAGTGGTTCAATTTAGAGAGTTTATGGATATTCATTTAAATTTAGAAGAAAAAAACAGAAAACTAGCTGGATAAAAGTATATATGTGGGCGTGGAGCTGCCCATTGTGCCGTAGTAGGATTCCAATGTTCGAGTAAATTATTTCGTTATTTTGCCCACCAAGTGCAGATTCAAGTCCAGCATTCCAAAAAAATATAAGAAACAATTTGCAATTCTAGAACACCAACAGATTTAACGAAATTTGTAAAAAGTAGTCTTATCACTTAGTTGAGCAGCCAGGCCTGACTTGTAATAAATAAATTATTTTATTTTTAATTTATTTTAAATTATTAACAATTATTTAACCAAATTTTTAAATCTGCTTGTTTCTTTTCAGGTAAGTGAACTGGCAATAAAACCAAAAACCCAAGACCTAAAAACATAAGGTATTTAATCGAAATTTTCTACACATAAATCGAAGTCTGAATTAGAGATGGGCGCGTGTCGTGTTTTTTTTGTGACACGAACGCGCATGTGTTTGTAACAGCGCAGCTGATTTCGTGCGTAGTCGGATCGTGTCGTGTTGAGCAGAATTAACAGGAAAAACACAAAACGATTTCAAGTGCATGAATTTCCATTTAAGAAAAAGTTTCATATTTTGTATCGTCAAACACGCAACACCAGCAAATTTGTTGATAGTGTATGGCTCCCTGAAGGTTTAAGTTCTAAAATTAAGTAAAAATATAAATCTAATTTATTATAAAAAAACATTGTTGTTTGAAAAATTCGACACGCGCCCATCTCTAGTCTGAATTAGTTGCTTTCAACTATGTATGTATCTTAAATTCTTATGAATTGAATTAGGCTACTGTTCGTAACGCTTTTTAAGCCAAATTACATGTGATAATTATTAATGAACAAATAACATCAAGTTAGTTGTAAATATTCTGACAACAACACATAGTTGAACGGAACAGCCAGCCGTTTTCGAAGGCCACTAAACCTTCCTCATCAGCGTTCTTCTGTGTTTTGGTCCGCCGTGTGTGGTGTCAGTTGATGTAGATGTCTGCCCTATATACGAAACTTTATTGCAAATGGAATATGTGAATTGGTTTGATTCATTGCATTTTTCAATTTGCTCATATATATGTTTGGTAATGAAGGCTCAACAATTTACCATCTTTCATATATATTACAACAGTCTTACCATTGTCGTTTGTTCCTTACTAACTATGCACATGTTTGTTAATTTGCTTATTTTTGTTCTACTTAAGACAAACTTTTTTGGTTTGTTACTATTAAGTATATTTTTATTTTTAATTTTTGCCACAAGCCAATGACTATTAATTTTAGTTAATTATTATTTTTCGAACTGTATTTGTTTCTTAAATTCTTATGAATTTAATTAGGCTACTGTTCGTAACGCTTTTTAAGCCAAATTACATATGTATGTATCTGTTAACCGCAACAGTTCGCAGAGTTTACTAGAAGTATAACATCATACCTTTCTTGTGAGCCGAACCAAAAAAGAGTGTTGTTATAAGTTTGTAGGGGTATCTGTGCTCCTGTCTTGTACATACAAAATGGTTGGCGCAGTAGCTCCTGAACGAATGGATCGATTTTATTTTTATTTCTTTCGTTTGAAAGGTGATTTCTTCCTAAATCGTCACACCTGTATTGGAAGAAAATTGGTGCAGCCGTTTTGAAGTTATGATTAATTTTCTAGTTGATAAATGTATGTTACCATCACTGATCGAGTGGATATTTGCCACTGCGTTACTTAGGGCTAATAAATCAGTCAAAGTTTAAACCCAGGCTTAGTTAAACTAAACTCAATTTTATATGTAGTTTAAACTCAACAGAAGTAAACCAGTGAACCATACCTTATGTGTAGTTTAAAAATAATCAGGGCTTTCATGAATAAAATTCCGCGTGAAATATCTCCCTTTTCCAATTAGAATTTTTTATTTTCCCTATTATTTGCTATTAGTTGGAATTGTTCACAGGGAAAAATTTCACGCGGAATTTTATTCATGATTGTCCTGAATATTGTGGCAGCACTAGAATTAATGTAAAAAACAGCTGTTTCGCAGCAGGCTATCAATTCTTTGTACGAACAAAAGGGCAAAAACGCTAAGAAATTTTAATTAAAGCTCGCCAAATTTGACCGAGAAAGGCATTATAAAGGGTGTTTTTTTTAGAGGTATAGAACTTCGAATTGAAATAAAACACAAGAAAATCGTTTTAATGTCCATCAATTTGGCTTTATTGGAAGGATAATTTTATGCCATTAATGTTTAAATATGATTTCGGGCATGTGGCCGCCGCGGCTGGCTCGAATAAAGCCAATTCTACAGGTCCAATTTTCAACCACTTTTTCGAGCATATGGGGCCGTATGTTGGCAATAACGCCACGAATGTTGGCTTCCAAGTCCCCTAACGTTTCTGGTTTGTTGGCGTAGACGAGCGACTTTACATATCCCCAAAGAAAATAATCCAATGGTGTCAAATCACACGATCTTGGTGGCCAATTGACAGGTCCATTCCGCGAAATTATGCGCTCATCGAATGTTTCCTTCAATAAATCGATTGTGACGTGCGCTGTGTGGCATGTAGCGCCGTCTTGTTGGAACCACAACTCATCCACATTCAAAATCTTCCATAAAGTTGATGGACAAAGCTCCAATTGCTGTGCACGGTGGCGAATCGATTCATTCGGGTCCTCTTCAACACTTTGCTCTACAGCGGCAATTGTTTCTTCGGTGCGCACTGTTCGACGTCTCTGCGGATGCGTATTATCACATAGAGTAAACGTAGTGCGAAAACGATCCATGGTTAACCGAATTAATTGCTCTGATGGACGATTATGTCGACCATAAAATGGACGGAGCTTGCGATAAACTTCGCGAACTGAACCATTATTTTCGAAATAAATTTGCACGATTTGCAAGCGTTGTTCTTTTGTCAACCTGTTCATGATGAAATGGCAAACCAAACTAAATATTAATCACTTGACAGCTGACAAAATGGCCGCCAGTTAAAAAAGTGATGCCAACTTAAAGTTCTATACCTCAGTAAAAAACACCCTTTATTTATGCGTCGCGAAGTAGAAAAGTATAAAAGAATAATAGAGTGTAAGAAAACAAGTTGAACAAGATCTGAAGAAAAAGTAGAGGCTTGGAAAAAAGTTGAGTGCTCCTTTAATGCAAAACATCTGGTCTGTAAGTAACAAAACTATATGGCCTGTATTGGTAGTTTAAACGCCCAATTTTATGCGTTTACAGATTTTACAGTTTAAATACTGTATTCATTTATAGGTTTGCTAGCTTAAACACATTTTAAACCAAAAATAGAGATTAACTTGAACTGATTTATTAGCCCTTAGACTCTAACCTAAATTAGAGCGTCAAGCGTTTCGTTTTCAGCTGGGTACGTATTTTCAGTACATTTAAACTTATAAAATTGTATTTGAATGTATTGAAAATACGTACCCTGCTGCTAACGCAACGCTTGACGCTCTAATTTAGGTTGGACTCTTAGTTGAACATAGAGCACCTTAAACTTATACTGCATAACCAAGTGTGTCAGATACTTTTAAAATTATTAATTTTACAATATTTAATTTTTAGAGTGAAAAGGAACCCAGATATTTATTCCATCATTTAATGTAACTTTGACTATATAATTTTAACAACTTGTTGTAACCGTAAGAAGCAAACTCTAGAAATTTTCAAAAACGCTAAAACTAAAAAATCCCTTAATCAAAAAATCGCCAGAACGAACAAAAAGCCAAAAAACTAAAAATGCGCTTAAATGAAAAATATCACCGAAAATAAAATAAATCGTTAAAATGCAAAAAAAACACCAAAAGGAAAAAATTTGTCAAAGAACTCAAAAAAAACGCCAAACCGAACAAAACCGCCAAAACTAAAAAAGCGTCTGTACTAAAAAACGACCAAAAACCGAAAAAATCGCCATAAAGAAACAAGCGCCAAAACTTAAAATTAATCATTGCGACTAAAAATATCTTCAAAAACGGAAAGAAATCGCAAAAACTAAAAAAAACGCTAAATGGAAAAAAAACGCCAAAACTAAGAAAAAGTGTCAAAACTATAGAAACCAATAATAAAATCGCCAAAAACCTAAAAAGTCGCCACAACTAAAAAAACGCCAAAACCGGAAAAATCGCCAACACTTAATATTTATATTTTTTTAAATAATGTCTACATCAGGTAAAATATTCGATTATATAGGCTACATTTCGTTTAGTAGTACATATGTAATGTACGTACGGAACCCTTCGTGTGCGAGTCAAAGTCGCACTAAATTCAGTAATTTCGTTCGATAACGAGTGCCGTAATTTGCCCCCAGCTTATGATCGTATTAGTATTTTAATTTTTATTTTTTTTGTGAAAGTTTGTTCCACACAGAACTTCCGTATGTGTAATGAAATAAATTTGGTCCCGTTTTCTAAAATTTGGACTTAAAGCCCGTCTGTCTATTTTGTCTATTTTGCAGTGGGTTGTTTTGTAGTTGTTCAGTTATGATATAATTAATTACTCGTAATGCATAGTCCTAGTTCTCCAGACTTATACTTGCCGATGCACATTATTTTCAAAGTAACAGACACCACATTTGAGGACTGTCAGTATGGTAACTTAAAGATTTTTTGTATGGGGGTATCCTTTTCCACGCTCCTATCCCGCAATTTTTCTTTCTTGACTATGCTTATTATTTTGAAAGTAACCAAACCAAATTTGAAAACTCTGGGTATAGAAGCTGTACAGATATAGGATAACCAAAATTTTTTCGTATGTTTATTGCCCTCCTATACATTGTCTTCAAAGTAACTCTTAAAAAAATTATTGCATACATATATACATACATATGGGCATTTCCATATCAGCGTACGTGACATTTGTACGCCTACAAAGTGGAATAGATTCTGAAAAAATAGAAGTAACTCAAAAACATTTTATTGTTATGTTCCATTCAGGGCGTACTATATGCGAAAAAAAAATTATCACATTTGGAACCCTGTTGTCCAAAATATCGAGGGAAATAAGGGTATAGCGTACGTGACATAAAACGGAACTGATATCAAGCTGCATGTAAAAGTGTACGAAAATCTGCGAATTGTGAAGTTTTTTTTCTTGTTTTAAATTTCTTACACGAAGCCAACTATTTTTCCTTTATTATCAGTAATTTTGAAATAAAAAAGACTTTTGGCTGATTTTATAATGAATGAAGTTTAATAGCGTACGTGACGGATTTTTCTCTTATAATATTCTTAAGTAAAATATTTTTTTTTAATCTGTGGCAATAAATAATAATGGCTTGAGTCGAAATTTTGTATTTTGAGATATTATGGGTTTTGTCTAAAATAAATTGTGTTTGGTTTTTATATAAAATTTTTAGATACCGAAAAAAATGCACATTTATTTAGAACAAAACTGTTAATTTTATAAAAAAAAGAAACGATTTTATTAGTTATTATTCGTTGTTTTTTAGTTAAGATGTTATGAAACAATCAATTGGCAGAAAAATAAAAACTAAAGTGAACTTAAGCTATTCACCCGTTTTGCGTATGTCGAGTCGAATATTCGACTATGAATTTTGTATTTGATTAAACAAACTTTATACAAGTTTTCTTTATTCTATGACAAAATTCTCGTAGACGAATATTCGACTCGACATACGCAATACGGGTGATTATATTGAAAGGCAAAATTATTTTTATTAATAGTAAGTCGCGATAAGTGCTTCAGGTTATATTGAAAAATGCGGAAAACCTAAAATAAGATAATTTTTTAAAAGCTTATGTGCTGTTTCCACAAGTCAGGCAGGCTACTCGTCTAGAAAATTTGTATGAAAATCACTCAAAAAGATGAGTGCATTCCATAAAAATTTTATACTCAAGTCAACCGTCAGCGTTGTAGAAACAGGGAGTTAGTTAAATATAACTCCCTGTTTCTACAACCCAGACGGTCGACTTGGGTATAAAATTTACATGGAAAGCACTCATTTTCTTGAGTGACTTAAGACTTAAGTTAAAATATAAATGGGTATAGAATATGTAATAAAATGAAAAAGCACTTATGTCAACTTAAGCCATTATTATATATTGCCACAGAAATATATGCATACAAAAACTTAAAAACAAAGCGGCAATTATCCTGCTTTGAACTTTTATTTTGAAACAGTTGCGACCGGTCAAATTCAAATGATATAGAAAAATACGGTTTTTGCACCACGTACGTGACATTAGAATAGCATCCAAAGCAAACCAAAAAAATACCGCTTATCGAACTCTAAATTTTCTCTTTCCTCATGGATCTTGTTCATTGTTGTTGAAACATTAATTTTAAAGTATAATTGTAATGTTACAAATACCTGAATCGAGTCGCTAGTTAACAAAAAATAGGTGATTGCAATTTCTTAACGTTAATCAAATATATGGTCAGCTTAAGCTGCTATTTTTGCTCTTGAAAAACTTTTATAAGCTATTAATACCTCTGCATAGTAAAATTTGAGTGATTTTTTCCTCTTTGACATATTTTAAAAAAATTTTCAAGGATTTTTAATTTTTCAGTCGTGGTTGTCATTTTCATGGAAATGCCCATATGTATTATATATCAATGGACATATAGATAAATGTATTTTTTATATTTTGTGTGAATTTATATAATTTGAAAAAAAAAATATGTTTGCCTAAAGAACCTACAAAATTAGCTAATGGTATTTTCTTCACATATTTTTTTAATATGAAAATTCATCAAAAAATTCCTGTTTTATATATCATTATAATTTTGAGAACGTAAAAGGATTGTTGCGTTTTTTACTAAATAATAATTAAAAATTAAAAAACTTAGCTTAGTACGATTTTCATGCAGGTACATACATATATCAAAGGTTTCTGAAAATTTTACTATTTTTTTTTTAGAAAATCTGCTCTCCTGGCCACATTTTTCATCGGCCGGTTATTAATTAAAATCCAGATTAATTATATTAAATGTATATGATATAGTTTGTAGAGAAATTGGAAGAACTGGATTTTCGGTTTTCTGGTGTGAAGCGATTAATTTAAAATTGTGTACATTAATTTACTTAATTCGTACAATGCTGGATGTAGCGTGCTTTCTTTAATCAATACTAAATTTGAGCTGCAGTAATTTTTCAAGTGTATTCCTTTGAAATAGTGCAAAAGAAAATTTTTAGTTTTGACAATTTTTTTTGAGAAAAACGTCCAATAATTAAGCTCTAGTTTGTAAAAATTTAGTAATTTTTTTTCACGGCTATACGAATTTAGATAACTCAAAAATTTCTTCCACATACCATCAAGGATTCTTTTAGAAAATTATAAGATATTGTTTTGGAAAATTTTGGCTATGCTAGTAACGGAGCTATTAACGAAAAGAGGAACAAAGTCGTGGACAAAAACCAAAAAGCAAAATTTTAAAATTCAAATTCAAATATCTTTGAAATTATTAAAGATATCTTAAGAACATAAAATACATTTACTTTGTATATTTAAAAGCTTTACAAACATACTTAAATTTATTAAAATCGGGGGATATTTATAATAAAGAGCATAGCTTTAAAAGTTATGAAGCCAGCAAGGTTGTGCATTAGCCCGTCTCGTCTTACAGGCAAACAGAATAGTTCGCCGTACACCACCGAATATAAAGTATTGGCTGTCACCGATGAACAACGCATGGGCCACATTTTTTCCAAACTCGAGAGCCACCAAAAATACAGCCAACTTGAGTCATGTCAAAATATGATTGATTAAAATCCTTTATTTGATTTTACATTAATTTTTTGGAATTCTTGTTGAGGGTAGTTGACTCTTTAAAAAAAGAGCTCCCCGAGACAAAAATATCGATATATCATGCCCTAAGATCCAACTATAAATACCGAAGATATAACAAAAAAAATTAGAAAGGCAACCCCTACATTCGGCAAAGAAACATAAAACAGTTTTTAAAAAAGTTCTGCTGAAATTATCGAAATACTTCATTAGTAAAAGTTTAATGATTTTTTACGAACTTTAATTTTCTGACATTAGGGTGGTACATTAGGATGGTAGGAACTGAAATGTGGTGGGTAAATACTAGAACGCTATATTTGAGGTCAATGACTATTAAAGCAAAACATTGGTCTCCTCGAGACAAAAACATCGATATTTCACACTTTAAGATCCGACAGTAAATGCCGAAGATATAACGAAAAATGTATTTTGGCGACCCCTACGTTCGACAGAAAATTTTTTTTAAACTTCTTTGAATGAATTAAGTCAAACGGGAAGCACAGGACACTGCGATCAAAGTAGATCTATTGCATCACCTGCCAGGTGCTATAGCACCTCATCTAGACCTACTCTCCTGATGAATCTCAGGATTGCCAGTGGGTCCAGAGTTGGCAGTTCCCAATCCTCCAATATGTGCTTGCCCAATTGGATATATCTGCTGTGGCATAACGCTTCACAGTCCTTCAGAATATGCTCTGGAGTTTCATCTTAGTCTACAATGTCCTGTGAGGAAGCCCGTGAGCATTCTTAGATTGTTTTTACTCAAGGACATGAAAGCTATGAAACGATTTTGGTTATACGTTCCAATCATTAGCTTTGCATGCCTCAATCCTGGGAGATTAAGCCAGAGGTGTTCCCTATTACTTTTGATCCCCGTCGATTTTGTCCAAGCCGAGTCCACAAAACGGTTCTGGCCCGACCATGGCTGTACTAGCCCCCCTTCTGGCCATTTTGTCTGCATTTTCATTTCCTTAAAGCCCATTAGAGTGTGACCTTATTCATGACGCTTAGCTGATTTAGCTTAATGCGCCATTCCCACGCTAATTTAGAGGTAAACTCATATGAGCGGAGCTCTTTGATGGCAACCTGACTATCCGAGCAAATGGAAACTTCTTTGAGAGAGTACTTTACATTCGGTGGTGTACGGCGAACTTTTTTTCGAGACACTATTGTTCATGCCCGATATAGTCAAATTTGACACCCTGTAACTCTTCGTGTATTTCAACAGGGTGGTCCAAATTTCAACATTCTTTTAGCTTAAGTCCTTCTCTAAGGTTTCTGCATACATTGTTTCAAAGATACAGATTCATTGCTCTTTTTTTCTATTTGGAACCACTGTGAGCCGCCGACAAGTTTTCGCTAAGCCGCCACCATCAACTTTTTTCAACGGCTTTTTCTCTATTATAAACTCATCTATTTTTTTACCCTGAGACATCGTATTTTTGATAAGAATTTTATTTTTATTTAGCATTTTTTTTCAAAAACTATAATAAGAAATTTCTAGCCGACTTAACGCATCAAAGTAGGGTATTTAAAATTGTACATTGCCGGTTATGAAAACTTCGTATGTATTACTTTTATATTTATTTATTATGCCAGTTGCATCAGCGACAATAATTACAATTGCTTGTAATTTATGCCACATAAAATAAAATAAAAAATAAAATAAAACTAAAGCAACTACAAATTCAGTCATAAAAATTAGAGACAAAAAAAATATTAAAATAAAAGACGCCACTAAACCATTAAATAAATGCAATGATGAATTTAAATCGACTGTGAGGTTTTTTCTTATATCTTTTAAACTTTTTGCAGAAAAAGACCGAAGTAAAACTGTAGACTGGTGCTAGGGAAAAAAAGCTAATGTCTACACTTGTAGCGCCACAAAATTGAAGGCGTCAGGTTTTTTCTGTTAAAGTTTTTCTCTCTCTTCATCTTCTATGACAGATTACCTTCAAATAATTCTTTGAAAAACGAATCAGCTTTAAAATTATAATTATGAGTACAATTATTTTTAAGAAAAAAAAAAAAAATATAAGACAAATCAATGATTCAAAATAATGGCGTTTTAAGGGAAATTTCTAAGAAATTTTACATTTAATGTAAAATACCCCAGTTTTTTAAATCAGAATTTTAGCTTAAGTCTATATTGCCTGACGGTTTTGGTTTGAAATAATTAATCATTTTCATACAAAAAATGTCACAAAATTGTGTCAAAGTGTCTACTAGATTTTTCAGTTTTGTAATTTCTTTAGCTGCACTAGAACGTTTGAGCTTTTATTTCCTTTTTTGTGCTTTAATTTTTCTCAACAACTTTTCTTAAAAGAAAAAAAAAACAACTTTTGTTTTTAATGGAAACTAAAAATAAAATATTAAGAAAAGCGAAATCTAGTCGACAGATTTATGCTTCTGACCCAAAATTCAAACAATTCTAATGATGTGCATTGAATTAAAAAGTGAAATATTTTTTTTTTTAATTTTTTCTGTGGAAATTATAATTTTTTTTTTGGAAAATTAAAAAAATCTAATTGCTGCCAATGAATTAAATATATATGTGATAGCGCATAGAGAAAGGGACCTAAGGGTAAAAAATTCAATTTTCACTTTTTTTTTTGATGTGGACAACATCTGAGCAGGGTTACCGTTCACCCGACTAAAGTCGCAATTTGACCCTTTTTTTAGCGGTCTGCGACTTTTTGTGAGACATTTTTTTGTCACCGACTTTTCCGACTTTTTTTTAATTTTGTTACGACTTTTTACCCTTTTTTGTGCAACTTCTCAAAAAACTTATCAAAAAAAAAAATCGGCAAAATAACGTCGGCAAAATTTAAAAGCAATTCACAGATTATTGGTCATTTGGAAACACTTTTATCACCTTTTTGTAACATGCATGTCATGTATAAAATGTATTCAAGAAATGTTTCATAAATTTTCAGTAGAAGTTGCAAAGAATAGTTTTAGCTAAAATCTTCAGGGTACATGAAAACATATACATACCCAGCAAAAAATTTCATAAAAAGGTAATCGGGTTTGGAATGAAGCATTTTTGGTGGAAGCTATTCCTTACTGGATTACCAAGTTAATGATTTTATCAAGGCATGAGACTAAAATAATCGATTCTTGAGAAGTACTTACTTTTTTTATTTGGCAACTTGTTCACGTAATCAATTTAATCTAAAAAAATTATTATCATCATTTAGCAACTTGTATATAATTTTTTTAAATTTTAGGTAATGTGATTTGTAAGCGAGTAATGAAATTTGGTAATCAGAAAAGTAAGTCATTATATGGTAATGTGTAATTTTTTGCTGGGTACAAATATAAGCATGTATAATGCAACTGCATGTGTTGTGAAATATGATAAAAATGGATTCTGCAATAAGCTTTTTGTTTTGTTTCAATTGCTTTTTTGTTTTGTTATGCTTTTTATTAATAAAAAACGACTTTTTTGTGCGACTTTATTTTCACAAAACGACCTTTTGTGCGACTTTTCTAAAATTCCTAGCGGTAACCCTGCATCTGAGCATCGAATGAGACCGATCCCATGCCCCAAAAGTGTTGCCTCCCAGAGATATGCGCGTTTTATGAAATTGAAGTCGACGATTCTAAGTTATGTGAAAAAAATTTGTCGTACTAACATAGTGATATTCACGATTTAAAAGAATTATAAATAAATATAAATGGATTCGAAAAAACGCGAGCAAAATTGATATCAAACTCATGGAAACAGCGCGCTAGGTAGAAAACTGTAAAAACCAACTACACAAAACAAGAGGTAGGGACGACCTACGCGCGTTTTCAAGGTTAGCCAACACGTTCCTGACGTCATGAGATGTGCCGCTTTCAAATGAGACCAGTACCAACATGCTCAGTGATGGTACGCCAAAGATACACGTATTTAAATCTTTAAAATGGCTCTCCTGAACAAAACCGGTTTTTACCCTTAGGCCCCTTTCTATTTTGCGCGTCACATATGTATAAATATTTTTTTTTTACTGAAAACAAAACATTTCCACTTTTATGGCAAAGGACAACTTTGCTTTTGTGCTGATCTCTTGCTTCTTTTTGTAGCTTTATAACAGTTTTTGTGTGTATGTGTGTATTAGGCATATTGAGGAAATATTTGACTCAATATGTTCAATCAAAGTTCGTTAATAATATCTAAGTAAATGACCAGCTGTTATTTTTAATGTAGCTAACTTGCAAATTTATCATATATTTTAGTTTCACTAAGTTTTGTTTGAATTTGTAAATTGTTGTTTTCATAAAGGTAAAATAGGCTGTGTTCGTAAATGCATCACTGCTCTGCATCATACGCGCAAATAATCTGTTTTATTAGTAATCATGTCTATACACCATATGTGACATTTATTTGTGCTTTATCTATTTCATTGAACCAGTTTAGGACATTTAAAATTGCATTTGCAGCGAAGTGATGCATTAACGAACACACCCATAACTTTTAAACTGATGCCAAATAAATTCAGTAAAGTGCAACTTTGACTCGCACACGAAGGGTTCTGTACGCTATATATACTATACAAAACTATACTAACTTAAGCCTATCCCCTTATTCTGAGTGGCGTCGTCGACATCACATCTAGACGACAGTAAATATTCTCGCTTGTCTCTTCTTTATTGGCAACAATTGGATCTTATTGACAATATCTTACTAATCTCTTAGGCTTGTTAAATTAATGGAGCATATTAATAGTAGTCAATTATTGTCTAGAAAAGAGTAGACAAATGCAAATTTTTACTGTCGTCTTGATGTGACGTCGATGACGCCATTCGCAATAGGGGGTTATATAATCGAATAACTTACCTGTACCTAGATTCTGTAACTTTTAGCGAACCGAAAATCATAATATTTATCGACATATATATTCGTTTGCTGTAACGATAATCTGATTCTGTAATTTTTTTGCGATAGTCCTCAGCTATATATATTAATCACCATTTAATTCAATATCATGTGCTATATCTGTATAGAAAATGTCAAAATAGGCGAAAAGCACAAATAATAGTTAATAAAGAAAAACTAAATGAGTTTGAGCTTGTGATTTTATTTATTTTACTTCAAGCAACAGCGAATATCGTTATATGTTACAGAATAGCAAAGTCGATACATTTACGTTATATTTATTATAGCGATACGATTATTGTAGTAAAACTTACTGAATCTAGAAGTGCGATTCACAAACTTTTTTTAACGATAATTGCATCGTTAAAATATTTATAACGAAAAGTTATCGAATTTGCTATTCAGTAACATTTTTCACGATATTCAAATTCGTAGCTCGTACGGTGGTCAATAAAACAGCCTGTGGCAGACAGACGGACAGACAGACAGACAGATAGACGGACAAACAGACAGGCAAACAGATGGATATCGTAGCGAAAACAATAGGGTTCCATTTCACCTGTAGTGTACGGATGACCAATAATCTTCTGCAGAAATATGACTTTTTTTAAATTCCTTTTTCGAAAGCCCCAAAATGGTTATATACATGCAACTTAATTTGCTCGTTAGCGAGCAATCAGGAGCACCATTTCTATATAGTGGGATATATATACTCATCTCCTCTTTCCCACAATGACCAATTATCTTCCAAAATAGGACCTTTTTTAAAATTAAGTTTCTGTGTTATTGATATATCTGTTATATATTCCATTAGTATAATTTCATTATTCAGATCTCGGACCAAAGTTTCCATTAATTTTTGGGTATAGCATCAGTACCTGTTCCTAGATTTCGCCACCGAAATAATGTTCCTTTATTTTACTAGGACTGTTAAGTGCTTAACAGTGCTCTGTTAACTGCAAAATGAGCTCTGTAAAATTTTTTGGTTTTTGTCTCAGCTAATTAAATTTAAATTTATCTTCAGACACATAAAATGGCAGATGTTAGTAGTAGGGAACTCCCACTCCCACACCAATTAAAATTTGAAATTTGGGTAATTAAAATTTTAAAATTTTAAAATTCTTGGAAATTTGTGAAATTTGATACCCTACGAGGGTGGGTCAATAAGTCCGTCCAACTTTTTGTTTACATAAGGAATTTTTTGTTTACATAAGGAGTTTTGTTTACATTAACCCATGTGGGAACGGGTGATTTTTTTTGAGGTTGCATTAATTGTGTGAACGAGTGGTTTTTTTTTTTTTTGAGGTTACCTTAATATAGAAAGGGCCTAACTCATTATTTTTTTTGTGGAGTGGATTAAGGGGTTTCATAAGATTAAGATTTCATAAGTATATATGCCGACGGGAAAATCATGAAATGATTTTTCTTAATACCAACGGGAAAATCATGCAATGATTTTTCCTAATGCCTACGGGTATGCATTAATATTTTTCCTAATGCCTACGGCAATATATGAATATTTTTCCTAATGCCAACGGCAATATATGAATATTTTTCCTAATGCCTACGGCAATATATGAATATTTTTCCTAATGCCTACGGCAATACATGATTATTATTTTTTTCAAATGCCGACGGCAAAACATGATTATTATTTTTTTCAAATGCCGACGGCAAAACATGATTATTATTTTTTTCAAATGCCGACGGCAAAACATGATTATTATTTTCTAATACCAAAGGGAAAATTGCCAGTGTTGCCAGACTGTAGAAATTTGTTATCGTAATAATATATCAGTAATATCAGTGAAAATATTTATTTATGTGTTCACATGTATGTGAACACCCATACTTGTGTTCACATGTATGTGAACACCCATACTTGTGTGTGGGGGGGTCCAGCTTGATAGTCGCGGGTAATTTAATATTTTGTGTATGTATGTATGTATGTATGTATGTGTATGTATATGTATGTATGTATGTATATGTATGTATGTGTATGTATGTGTATGTATGTATGTATATGTATGTATATGTATATGTGCATGTATGAATGTGCGATCGTGGGTACTTGTGCGTGGAATATTTTGTAGAATACATATATATTTTGCTAGGTAATCATTTTCTTTGTCTACGATTATTTTAAAGCAGCAAACTAAGTACAGTCAGCAGCAGAGAAACAAAAAGTAAAATTTTTGAATGCTGCAAGGATACTGCTTCTAATTTTAGTATAAATACGCCAACATTTCTAACCAACACATCAGTACGTTATTGTATTTACAAGAAGTATCATCAGCAATTGTGTTAAAGTGAAATAATAATAAAATAATTAAAAATGAGTTCATCAGGTTATCAGTGTAATACATGTAATAAGGTATACAAATACCAAAAGTCCTTTTTGGAGCATGTTAAAAACCATAGTGTGCAGGATCAAGTGGTCGTAAGCCGGGGCATAAATCAAGAGCTACCGCAGACATCTCTTCAAAATGACCAAACTTCATCATCATCATTCATTCATCAACAATATCCTTCTCTTCAGTATCCTCAATATCAGTTACCATTAAATTTTCAACAATACGGTATGCCATGGAATAATCAGTTTCTGGGATACAATTATAATCCCAATGTGATGCAATGGCAGCCTCTTAATTATCATCAACAAGAGTACCAGCATCAACAACAAGATCATCAACATCAAGCTCAACAACAACAACAACAACAAGCTTAACAACAGGGTGTGGGTATCCTTGGAGGTAATTTATTCGACGATGCTATGGACATAAGCTTACCGGAAAGTGATGGAGAAGTAGAAGAAAGAAGAGAAAAAACTCTGCCAACTCCAATGAATACTTCGCATGCTAGAACAGATGAAGTAGAAGCGAATGTGCGATATTATAAAATATCTAAAGCATTCAAAAACCATATTGCCACTTATGCAATTTTAAACAAAAAAGATCAACTTCTGTTGGAAGAATTTGTTGAAGAAAATAAAAATGTTTTTATGGAGAGACTTCAAGGGAATTTAAGTAAGCATTCAATAATTAAATTTCATGTGAGTATTGTGGCAGAGTATATTAAAATTGTTGGAGAAGAATTGGAGTTGTGCATAATATCACATGTAGCCAAAATGAGTTTGCTGACGAAGGCAGATAGCATAGAAGAGTTATTCCGTAAGCAGGTTGCGGAGATTTCAACCAAAATGTCCGAATTTGAAGAGCGAGATTCTGGTTGGACTTTGTCACGCATAGTCCGAGCAGAAATTAACATCAACAAATCTTCGCTCGTCAAAGGATCGAACTTGATATCCACACCTGGAAAATTAGAAAGAAAAAAAGCTTGCATCAACATTGAAAATAATGATGACTACTGCTTCAAGTGGTGCCTAATCGCTGCCATGGATACTACCAAATATAATAATGCAAGACGTTGCAGTTCTTATAATATTCAAGACATTGCTGCAGAGACGATTGTTGCGCGAAATGGTGTAGCGTTAAATTTCAAAAATTTACGCTTCCCATTAGAATTAAACAAAATAAAAGAGTTTGAGGTGAACAATCCAGCAATAAGTATTAACGTATTCGGCTATGATGAGGGGGCCAATCAGATTATTGGTCCTTATTATGTCACCAAGGACGAAAAAAATAGTCATGTAAACTTGTTGCTTTTGGAAAATGGTGAAGCTCATCACTACATTTTGATAAAAGATATATCAAGGTAAGTTAAAAAACTATACAAAACTTTAATTTGATGATACATATACTTGTTTTATATATTTTATAATATATACGTTTTACTTATAAACTTTTATTTTATTTTTTATCATTCACAGACTTTTGACGAATCAGATTACCACCGATAGGCACAAACTACACTTCTGCAATAGCTGTCTCCAATATACCCATAGGGAGAACGTGATGAGTACACATAAGGAGGAATGTGGGAAGATAGTCACAACTATGCCATCAGGTGAGGATGCCATTCTTAGTTTTAAGGGACATCAACGAAAAATGGATGTCCCGTTTGTTGTTTACGCGGACTTCGAATGCGTATTAGAGGATATAAGTAATAGTGTAAGTAGTAAAACAAATTTAATAAAAAAGCACACACCTTGTGCCTTTAGTTATTTTATTAAGTGTCTCCATAGTAATAATTTAGATAAGCTTAGAATATATACGGGGGAAGATGCCTCCAAAAAATTTGTAGAATATTTAATTAAGGATTGTGAAGATATATATAATAATCACTTAGTTAACAATAGACAAATGGATACTTTATCCCCTTCGGATACTTATAATTTTTATAGTGCGGTGAATTGTCATATTTGCCAAAAATTTCTAGGCAAAGATCGCGTTAGAGATCACTGCCACATTAGTGGCAAATTTAGAGGTGCAGCCCACAATAAATGTAATTTAAATTACCAAATTCTCAAATTTATACCAGTTTACTTTCACAATTATTCAAATTATGACTCACATCTTTTCATTAAAGAATTAGGTGAAATTTCATTGCAACTGAAAGTACTCCCTCTTAATAAGGAACTTTATATATCCCTCTCCCAATTCACAGAAATGAGTGATGGCCATAAGCTTGAAATAAGATTTCTTGATACTATACGCTTTATGGCTGAGAGTTAGGAATCATTAGCCTGCAATTTGTCGGATAATGATTTCAGCACTATAAGGTCCTTATTTCAGTCAGAAAAAGAATTTCAGCTCATTAAGAAAAAAGGTATTTTCCCGTATGAGTACCTAAATTCATTCCAAAAATTATATGAATGCCAGCTGCCTTCACGCAGTGATTTTTTTAATAAGTTGAATAATAAAGAGTGTTCTTTAGAGGAATACTCACATGCTGTAGAGGTATGGAATACTTTTGGTTGTGAAACAATGAAAGATTACATGGAACTTTACTTAAAAACAGACGTCCTCTTACTGACAGATATTTTCGAGAACTTTAGAAAAGTTTGTAAGGGTATTTATGAGCTCGATCCTTGCCAGTATTATACAGCACCTGGCCTTTCCTGAGTTAGAATTATTGACAGACAGACATGTACAATTTTATGAAAAAAGGTATACGTGGGGGAATAGTACAGTGTAGTCAAAGATATTCGAAAGCAAATAATAAATATTTGCAAGATTTCGACAAAGAAAAGCCCTCAGAATTTCTCGTCTATTTAGACGCTAACAATTTGTATGGGTGGGCGATGTCGGAATATCTTCCTCATGGTGGGTTCAGATGGTTATCACAAGACGAGTTGAATCTGGATCCAAACAGCATAGCTGATAATGGAACAGACGGTTATGTATATGAGGTTACGTTGGATTATCCCTCTCATTTACACGACTTGCATAATGATCTTCCTTTTTGCGCTGAAAATAAGAAACCTATGCAAGCGAAGTATAGCAAGTTGATAACCGATTTCTCTACAAAGCAATCATATGTGATACACTTTAGAGTTCTAAAACAGTGCTTAGAATATGGCTTAGTTTTAAAGAAAACTCATCGTATTCTAGCATTTAAACAATCTCCATGGTTAAAAGGCTATATTGACCTAAATACCAGACATAGAGCCACTGCTAAAAATGCTTTTGAAAAAAATTTTTTCAAGCTACTTAATAATGCAGTGTATGGTAAAACCATGGAAAATGTGGATAAGAGGAGAGATGTTAAAATTGTTAATAATTGGGAGAGGACGAATTGCAATCATTTAGGTGCCCAAGATTGGATATCAAAACCAAATTTTCATAGTTTATCTATATTTTCTGAAGATCTTGTAGCAATCGAAATGACTAGAGTCAAAACCTGCTACAATAAACCAATTTACTTAGGATTTTGTGTACTCGAGCTGTCAAAATGGAAAATGTATAATTTCCATTACGGGTACATGCAACCTAAGTTTAAGACAAACCTCTCATTAAACTATATGGATACTGACTCTTTTATATATTCAATAAAGACTGACGACTTTTACGCTGACATAAAAAATGACATTCATGAACAATTTGACACATCGGACTATCCTACAGACAATATTTATAATTTCCCAATAGTAAATAAAAAAGTAATTGGTATGATGAAGGATGAAAATTGCGGTAAGATAATGACAGAGTTTGTTGGGCTGCGCTCAAAAATGTATTCATTTAGCGTAGAAAACCAAGATGATATTAAAAAATCGAAGGGGGTAAAGAGAGCCATATTAGATAAATATAGTTTAGCTACATATAAGAATTGCCTATTTAATAAGATTAATGTGTATGATAGTATGTTAACATTTAAATCTAAACTACATCAATTATATACTAGTGAACTAAATAAGGTAGTATTAAGCTATGGAGATGATAAGAGAAAAATTAGATCAAATAATATAAACACTTATGCATGGTATCATTTTCGTATTAAGGAAACTAACCCTGAATACGAACTTGACATGTTGCTAGATGAGATTGCTAAAATGCAAGAAAATCTTAGTTAATTAGTTAATTTTTAAATTGTATATAAAATCCTATTTATTAAGAAAAAATATTGTATTTATATCCTATTTAATCAGAAAAAATATTGTATATAAAATTTTATTTATTAAGAAAAATTCTTTTATTGTTGTTAAAATGAATGTAAAAAAGTCTAAGAAATATTATTGTATTTAAATCCTATTTATTAAGAAAAGTTATTGTAAATAAACTATTGAAAAAAGAATGGAAAATGTGAGTGGTTTTTTATTTCTTTATTGGCTTTACTTCGTGGGATCAAAAAAATTTGTGTTTTTTCTTACTTGCAAATTCTTGTTTTCATGTCGCTTAAACATGCACAGTCTTGTTTTCAGGTCACTTAAACATGCACAGTCTTGTTTTCTTTGAGAGGTTCTGCACAAGAGAAATTGAATTTCACAATATGAAATTCATATTGCCTAAGTAGAGAAGGTGAAGAAAACCTAATTGTCGAGAGTGAGCTGAGTGAATTTCTAATTCAAAATTCCCAATTTCCTGTTTGGCAATAATATATGAATTATGTATTTTAAATTATGAATAAAAAGACATTAAAGAGTTTTGTAAAATATAAATGTTTATGTTTTATTTAATATTTTCATTTATTTCATAAAGAAATTTAAGACATAAATGTCCACAGGTAAATGTATTGAAATTCTGATGCTGATTATAGTTGTATTTTATATTTGCACCAAGATATTTGACTACTTCCCAAGGAGGTTGTAAGTTTCCAAAGCTGTCGAAATATTCTTTTTCATTGTTGTTTTTATAGTATGCTACCCAATGTGTACCAGGCCCTGTTGATACATCTAAGTTGATTATTCCACATTCAATTTTCTTTGTTCGTTTTGGTAGAGTATTCAACATGAAAACTCCTCTAAAATATGGAATTTTTATAGAGAAACGGTTTAGGTCCACATCAGATAGTGGTCTGTTGGGCAGCATCTTTAAGAGTTTTTTGATTCCTCTTTGTGAACTAAACCATAACCTTTTTTATATGGTTTTAAGTAAAGTCCTTTTCCCACTGCTATAGATTCCATAGCTTTATTATGTCTAGTTGCTTCATCAAGTTGAATTTTTGCATTCTTTGTTGCATTTACAGCTTTAGCTATGGCAGCACCACCAGTTGTTAGACTACCAATTGCACCCAGAGCAGTTAAAATCGGTAGTAGAGGTAAAAAACCACCGATTTTTGGAACACGTATTACACGTGGAACTACAATTTGAGACTTTCTTCCTTTTAATGATTTGTTAATAGTTTTTCGTGCAATTTTAATAGCTGAGTTAATATCTAATGGTTTTTCCTTCTTTAGTATTTTTGTTGCAGCTCTAATTGATGTTCTAAATAGTTTTTTATCATTTGGCTTGTTCTTTTTAGCATTTTTTCTTTTTCTCCACACCCATACCAAATTTAGTTTTGGTTTTCATTGCGTTAGTAACCATATATGCAAATGATTTTTCTGCAAGACTACTGTCTTTTGCTAAAACTCGATTCCAAGCTGAATTTTCAAGTATTTTATCAGCTTTATGTCTAGTACTTAAATCCTTATTTTTTTAATACGCAATATCGTGATTTTTACAAGCAGAGTCCAATAAATTAATACCTTTGTCACCTCGATTTAAACGTTTTTGTAGTTTTGTTCCAGGTCCACAGTACTGATACCCCGGAAAATGAAGCTCAACAGGTAGAGAGTTTATTATTTTATCTACTATACCTCCTCCAACGAAGGTGTTTTTTGACTAAACGTTTTCTGATATCTGATACCATATTATCTAATTTTTTCTATAATAAGAGGTAACATTTATAAAATGTATTTAGTTACAAAAATGCAGTTAGTGAAACAACATAAAAATATTTTAGTTCGTAATATTGACGATTCAGTCAACATCAGTTCAAAAATAAAGCATAGCCCCCTCTTACCAAAATTTATTAGTGCTCTAATAGTCGGACCATCCAATTGTGGAAAGACTAATGTTATGATTGGCTTACTAGAAAGTCCTCATGGACTCAAGTTTGAAAACATCTATTTATACTCAAAATCTCTATATCAACCCAAATATGAATACCTGAAGAAACTAATTTCACCAATTAAAGGAATGGGATATTATACATATACAGATAATGAATCAGTTATTCCACCTGACGAAGCTAAAACTAATTCAATTATGATATTTGATGATGTTGCATGTGAAAAGCAGAATAATATACGTACATATTTTTGTATGGGGCGACATAGGGATGTTGATTCATTCTACTTGTGTCAAACTTATACTAGAATTCCCAAGCATTTAATAAGAGACAATGCCAATGTTATTATAATGTTTAAACAAGATGAGGCAAATATGAAGCATGTTTATAGAGATCATGTTGGTGGCGATATGAGTTATGAAAAGTTTCATGAGATTTGTCGAGAGTGTTGGAAGGATAAATATGGATTTTTGGTGATTAGCAAAGATAATGAATTAAATGATGGACGCTACCGAAAACAATTTGACTATTTCATAACTATATAAACTACTCTTCATAAACATTTACTTTAGTTATTAATCTAACTTTAAGCTTGATACATCTATTTGCTATAACCTCATCTGATACCTGATAACCTGATCTGAAAACCAGACCAGGTCCTGAAAAGCTGATCTGAAAACCAGACCAGCTACCTAATAACCTGATTTGATACCTGATAACCTGATCTGAAAACCAGACCAGGTCCTGAAAAGCTGATCTGAAAACCAGACCAGGTCCTGAAAAGCTGATCTGAAAACCAGACCAGGTCCTAAAAAGCTGATCTGAAAACCAGACCAGGTCCTAAAAAGCTGATCTGAAAACCAGACCAGGTCCTGAAAAGCTGATCTGAAAACCAGACCAGGTCCTGAAAAGCTGATCTGAAAACCAGACCAGGTCCTGAAAAGCTGATCTGAAAACCAGACCAGGTCCTAAAAAGCTGATCTGAAAACCAGACCAGGTCCTAAAAAGCTGATCTGAAAACCAGACCAGGTCCTGAAAAGCTGATCTGAAAACCAGACCAGGTCCTGAAAAGCTGATCTGAAAACCAGATCAGGTCCTGATAACCTGATCTGAAAACCAGACCAGGTCCTGAAAAGCTGATCTGAAAACCAGATCAGGTCCTGATAACCTGATCTGAAAACCAGACCAGCTCCTGATAAGCTGATCTGAAAACCAGACCAGGTCCTGAAAAGCTGATCTGAAAACCAGACCAGGTCCTAAAAAGCTGATCTGAAAACCAGACCAGGTCCTAAAAAGCTGATCTGAAAACCAGACCAGGTCCTGAAAAGCTGATCTGAAAACCAGACCAGGTCCTGAAAAGCTGATCTGAAAACCAGACCAGGTCCTGAAAAGCTGATCTGAAAACCAGACCAGGTCCTAAAAAGCTGATCTGAAAACCAGACCAGGTCCTAAAAAGCTGATCTGAAAACCAGACCAGGTCCTGAAAAGCTGATCTGAAAACCAGACCAGGTCCTGAAAAGCTGATCTGAAAACCAGATCAGGTCCTGATAACCTGATCTGAAAACCAGACCAGGTCCTGAAAAGCTGATCTGAAAACCAGATCAGGTCCTGATAACCTGATCTGAAAACCAGACCAGCTCCTGATAAGCTGATCTGATAGCTGATAGCTGATCTAATAGCTGATACCTGATCTAAAAGCTGATACCTTTTATTTATTAAACATGGATGAGAAAATTTTAAAACAGTTGGTGTTGACAAGAAATGTCTTGAAGAAAAAGCTTCGTAGTATAAAAACTGGTGAAATAGATACACGTGAACAACTAAGATATACATTTAAACCTATAACAGAACCACTCAAAGAATTCATAAATAGTTCTAAAAAAATTAAAGAAGAAAATAAAATGAAGACAGAATTTGAAAATAATACAAGTTTAAAGTCTGAAAAACCATCACTCAAGATAGAGACAAGTACACCAAAGAAACTAGCAGAAGGAACAATATTTGATAATACCACCTTATTTAATGATACTAATTCTAAAAATGATGATGATGACGATGATGATGAAGATGATTTTTACTCACAAACTTCCAATACAGAAGATACTTATACTGATTTATCAGTCTTGGAAGAAAGAAATGAATTAGATACAAACTATGGTCCACATAAAGATTTCAATAATGAATGGAAATTTGGTGATAGTAAACTTACACTTAGTGAACATAAAATACAAGTTGGTGGCCAAATATGGGCTCTAACACCTGGACTATTTTCTCTAATGTTTTATAAAATACCAAAAAATTATGATAAATTTGAACTCGAAATATATAAAAAGATTTTAATTACTACTAATGCATATAGAAGAGACTATAAACCTGATGGTCAAATTAAGGGTACTAGAGGATATAAATATAAACATATTATTAAGAAATTTATTGACGAGAAAAACCAGGATAATTTACCCGAATCAACAGGATCTAAGCCAAAAGGTAGCTACTTAGGTGATGGAATGATGGAATTTAACATCCATAAGCCCAACTATATATACTGGGATGATCCAAATGAGCTAGTAGATCGACTTCGACTCTTGCTCGCATCACAAGCTGCAGGTCATAATAATCACAATAACGAGATTATATCAATTATTGAAGAACTACGTGAAGCTAATATAATACATTAACTTTAA
The DNA here is from genome assembly GCA_944452675.1 of Tachina lurida. Lineage (NCBI taxonomy): Eukaryota > Metazoa > Arthropoda > Insecta > Diptera > Tachinidae > Tachina > Tachina lurida. The sequence goes on from OX101755.1 coordinate 89,835,554, forward strand.
TAAAGTATATAAAGCATGTCTGTTGATAAATTTGGACATTATTTAAACGATACTAGCAACATAGTTTCTTTGAAAAATGCACCTAAACTGCTGGGGTTCTTTGTGGATACGAACAACAACATTGATGTCCAAAACAAAAGGATCAAAAATGTTGCAAAAGCTGTGGAGGAAAACGATGTTATCAATAAATTGTTTCTGCAAACTCAAATCGAAAAACTAGAAGAGAAATTATTAGCATACTTTAAGAGAGACAGTACTATAATTCAAGAAAATATTCAAATGCAAATTGAGGATCTACATCGCGAAACAAAATTAGATATAGAAGAAAATTATAAAATTGAAAAAGATATTCTAAAAATTAAAACATCCTTTGAAGAACAAATTGAACAGCTTAATGAGAAAATTTATAGATTAGAAAATTACATGTTTGTATCAATAGCTGAAAGTGCTTCAACTAGATCACAACACTCTTCAAAAAATCTCTAAAAACAACTTAATGTCTTCAAAAAGAAATTTAGTAAACGAACTCCATAAGCAAGCACGAAAACATTTTGTGCGTCGCAGAGTTATAATGAAAGGAATAGATGACCTTTGGCAAGCTGATTTAGTTGAAATGGGGAACTATTCTAAAGAAAATAGAAATTATCGATTTTTGCTGACTATAATTGACACATTCTCAAAATTTGCATGGGCAGTACCACTAAAAACAAAAACTGCACTTGAAACAACTAACGCAATGGAAAATATTTTTGAATTGGGGCGAATACCAAAAAACATACAAACAGATGATGGTAAAGAATTTTTCAACAAACACTTTGAAAAATTAATGCATAAATACAACATTAATCACTACTCAACATATAGCATTATGAAAGCATCAATAGTAGAACGATTTAATAGAACACTAAAAGGAATGATGTGGAAAGAATTTAGCTATAATGGTTCTTATAAGTGGATTGATATATACAAAGATTTACTTAATACCTACAATAGAAAAGTTCATCGTACCATTAAAATGCCTCCAATTAAAGTCAACTCAACAAATGAGGAAAAGCTGCTAAATACAGTATACAGTCATATGAAAATGTATAAAATGTCAAAATTTAATGTAGGAGATCATGTACGCATAAGCAAATATAAGCATACATTTGAAAAAGGTTATACTCCAAATTGGACTACAGAAATTTTTACAATTACAAGAGTTCAAAATACAAATCCTGCAACATACATATTAGAAGACTATCTTGGTAATCCTATTAAAGGTGGATTCTATACTGACGAACTTTCAAAAACCAGATTTCCAAATACATATCTAGTTGAAAAGGTGCTTAAAATTAAAGGGAAGGAGGTATATGTTAAATGGCTGGGATTTTCTAATCAACACAATTCTTGGATAAGTAAAGATGAAATATTATAGATGAAAGAAAAACTAAATCAACAAATAATAGCATTAATATTAAGAAACTAATGTTAATTTTAAAATAAGAAAATGAAATAAATATGTAAATTATGCTTAAAAACCATACTGTCTACTAAACTTTATTTAATTGTAATCAGTCTGTTATAATGTCAATAACACTTACTCTGAGCTCTAACTCATCAGAATTATCTGCTAGTTACTTTCCTCCTATTGAATTACATGATGCATATGAGTGTGCTCTAACTGATTTTCATTCATACAACAGTATTCCAAATGTAGACACCTACAACAATATGTTTCATATAGGAGAACATACAATAGAAATACCAATTGGATCTTACGAACTAAATGATATAGTTGATTTTATAGAAGAGCAATACAATATACTCTGTCCAGCAAATAAGATTTTTATTGAAGCTAATAACAATACAATGCAAGTTAAAGTTAATAGTTCCAAGGATACTGTATATTTTAATACAGACAATACAATTGGAAAACTTTTAGGATTCAATAGCAAAATCCTAACACCAAACCAATATTATTATTCAGATCTTCCAGTTAATATTTTTAAAGTAAATCTCTTGCGAGTTGAAAGTAGTATCGCTATTAACACATATATGAATAGCTCCAAATCGCATACACTTCATGAATTTCCGATTAATGTGCCTCCAGGCTATAAAATAGATGAGGTTCCAAGAAATCTTATCTATTTACCTGTGAACACCAGAGAGATAAGTTCACTAGCGCTGCGCGTAGTTGATCAACACGGTGATTTAATTAATTTCCGAGGAGAGGAAATTACAATACGAATACATTTAAGGCCAACTAAATAATGCTAATATACAACACAAATACCTTAAAAAATATAGCAACAAGAACAACATCAACATTAAAGCGACCAGTACAACAAAAAGCACTAACAACATCAAATAAAAATTTTCTAAAGTCCTTGAATTTTAAATTGAAGACAAAATGAGTTCAATAATAGATGTCTTAGATAAGCCCTTGTCTGATGAGAATATAATCAAAAAGGACTATCATACATATGTACCATACTTACAGTCTTACAACAATAATGATGAAATTAGAATTTCAATACAAAATCAAGATTTGTACGTGCTACCCAGTGAAAGCTACATTTATGTAGAAGGTTTTGTTGCTGATGATAATAACTCTAAATCTACTTCATCATCGGACAACTTTATATTAAAAAACAACTTTGTGGCATATCTATTTGATGAAATTCGCTATGAGCTCAATGGAATTGAAATTGATCATACAAGATATTTAGGAGCCACAAGCACCATAAAAAATTTGGTGTCTATGTCACCAACAGAAAGCAACGTGATGCAAAATGCTGGATGGAACAAAATTGACGATGTCACTCTTGTAAATGGCTTTTTCAATTTCTATGTACCTCTAAAAATGCTCCTAGGATTCGCTGAAGACTACAACAAAGTTATACTAAATGGAAAACATGAATTGATACTCTTGCGCAATAAGAACGACGAAGATCTTGTACGCTCGAGTGTTTCTACTAAAAAAGCTAAACTTACAATTTCACTAATCTCATGGAGAATCCCACATGTACAATTATCCGACTTTAGCAAATTGAATATGATTAAAATTATTAACAATGGTGCTTCTATACCTATGGCATTTCGCAGTTGGGATTGTCATATCAATCCACAATTAAATATGGGAACTAGCCATATTTGGAATGTTAAACTAGCTGCAAATAGAGAACGCCCTCGTTTTGTATTGATTGCTTTTCAACAAGAAAATAAGTTTGTTCATTGTGATTTGACTAATTTAAAAGTACATTTAAATTCAGTCTCATATCCATATGATGACCTTAACATAAAGTTCAAAAATGAACGATATGCAATTCTATATGATATGTATCTAAGATTCCAACAAAGCTACTATATGAAAGAATCTCAACCACTTCTAACTGCACCAGAGTTTAAGACAAAAGCTCCTATTATTGTAGTAGATGTCAGTCATCAGAATGAATCACTCAATAATGGACCGATTGATATAAAAATAGAATTTGAAACAGCAACTAATATTGGAGCAAAAACATCAGCTTACTGTATTCTTATTCACGATCGTATAATAGAATATGTGCCCATCAAAGGTCAAGTTCGAAAAGTCTTATAAATTGGCTAATATGGAAAACAACATAATTTTCATAGACGTACAAGGTTTCAAAAATAATTCAAATGATTTCATCGCAAAAGAAGTAGCAATTGTTTTCAACAATTATGAATATAACAATTTCATTATAAAACCCCCATTTGATATCAAATGCTTATCAATAGAAAAGCAAAGAGAAGCAAAGTGGCTAACAAAAAACTATCATCACCTAAGCTGGACTGCTGGATCAGTTTCATTTCAAAGCGTTTGCAATTTTATAAAAGCCAACGCAAGATGTTCTAAAATTTATGTAAAAGGTGAAGAAAAAAGATGCTGGTTGGAAAAAATTTTATGTCGAAAAATTTTTAACGTTGAGGATATAGGCTGCATCAACTTTAAACAAATGGAAATCAAGTATCCCGAATATTTTTATTGTAATTATCATAAATTTGGTGCTTGCGCACTAAAAAATGCTATTTTACTAACAAAAGAAATGTCTTGCTTTAATTAAACTTTTTCACTTTTTAAAATATGAATGTATGTATCATTATAAAATTTTAAAAAAATTTTAAACAATAAATGTATCAAAAATAAAATGAAATACAAGTGTTTTCTTATTTAAAATACAAACTACATAAAGGAAAGAGAAGGAAGTGAGGGGAAGGAGAAATTAACTTTTTTGCTTACTTGCAAATGTTTGGTTTTTGTTTCTCTGCTGCTGACTGTACTTAGTTTGCTGCTTTAAAATAATCGTAGACAAAGAAAATTATTACCTTGCAAAATATATACATATGTATTCTACAAAATATTCCACACACAAGCACCCACGATCGCACATTCATACATGCACACATACATGCACACATACATATACATACATACACATACATACATACATACACATACATACATCCATACATATACACACATACATACATACATACATACATACACATACATACATACATACACATACATACATACATACATACATACACATACATACATACATACATATTTCTTAAACAAATACACAAAATATTAAATTACCCGCGACTATCAAGCTGGACCCCCCACACACAAGTATGGGTGTCCACATACATGTGAACACAAGTATGGGTGTTCACATACATGTGAACACATAAATAAATATTTTCACTGATATTACTGATATAGTATTACGATAACAAATTTCTATAGTCTGGCAACACTGGCAATTTTCCCTTTGGTATTAGAAAATAATAATCATGTTTTGCCGTCGGCATTTGAAAAAAATAATAATCATGTTTTGCCGTCGGCATTTGAAAAAAATAATAATCATGGCATTAGGAAAAATATTCATATATTGCCGTAGGCATTAGGAAAAATATTCATATATTGCCGTTGGCATTAGGAAAAATATTCATATATTGCCGTTGGCATTAGGAAAAATATTCATATATTGCCGTAGGCATTAGGAAAAATATTAATGCATACCCGTAGGCATTAGGAAAAATCATTGCATGATTTTCCCGTTGGTATTAAGAAAAATCATTTCATGATTTTCCCGTCGGCATATATACTTATGAAATCTTAATCTTATGAAACCCCTTAATCCACTCCACAAAAAAAAATAATGAGTTAGGCCCTTTCTATATTAAGGTAACCTCAAAAAAAAAACCACTCGTTCACACAATTAATGCAACCTCAAAAAAAATCACCCGTTCCCACATGGGTTAATGTAAACAAAACTCCTTATGTAAACAAAAAATTCCTTATGTAAACAAAAAGTTGGACGGACTTATTGACCCACCCTCGTAGGGTATCAAATTTCACAAATTTCCAAGAATTTTAAAATTTTAAAATTTTAATTACCCAAATTTCAAATTTTAATTGGTGTGGGAGTGGGAGTTCCCTACTACTGATGTTGTTAGCTCTAGACCCATTTAAATTACATGGGTTTGATCATTGGTTTGTGGCAAAAATGAACTAGTGAACGAGTTCGACCCAAGTCTAGTTAGCTCAGACGTGACTTAGTAATTCGATTAAAAAAAATTTTTTTTTTCTGTCAAAAAAGTTTGTGTCAGTATTATACGAGCGATTCTTGCAAAACTTAGCTAACAAGTGCATTTAAATTCATTGTTTAATTTCATGAACTTTTGTTTAATTTTTTAAAAAGCCAAATTACATGTGATACTAACATCATAATAACATCAAAGTTAATAGTAAATATTCTGACAAACACTAGGAGAACGGAACAACGTGTTCTTTTCGAAGGCAGGAACCACATTTTCCTCCCCATTCTTGTGCTAGGTCCACTGTGAGTGGGTGTCCACTTGATAAAAATTTCAGCTTTATTTCATTGCAAATGGAGCACTGGAATTGTTTTGATTCATTGTATTACAATTTGCTGAAAGCTTTTTGCAATGAAAGCTTTTTATTACCATCTCTAATTTACAACAGTTGTTCTTTAATAATTAAACACATGTCTTGTAATTTGCTTACGAGTATTTATCTTCTACTTGAGACAAACTTTTTTGGTTTGATACTTTTAAGTATATTTGTTTGTTTTGACTCCCTGGATGGCCAAAAACATGCTGTCGTTGTACGGTTGCGGAATTGTCCGATTCAACTTCGAAAGTTTGTACTAAATTAAAGCTTTCTTAATCTGGTATAACAAGTCAAACATGAATAGAAAAATTCGATAAACGTAAAAAGACCCATTAAATAAATAACAAACATTGCATCGTTATTACACTTAAAAAATAAATCCCTCCAGGCATAAAATGTTTTGATAAACTGATTACAAATCATAAGTCAATGATAATTAATAGCTTTTTAACCAATAAGCCACTCGTAATTCATATAAATCTCCACTAATTGATTTATAAAGTTGTTTCGCTTATTGCAACAACTGAAACAATAAAAACCAAAACAAAAACGACAGTAGCAGTTACAAACAGACAATTCAATACAAATTGTGGCCAATTTATAATGTTGATTCATGGCCACTTCTGATGGCCTCCTCATGTACATATTTATGAATGATCGCTGCCGGCAGCAATGGAAATCGTGGGAAATTTGTTCTCTTTTGGCGGCTAAACTAGAGATGAGTAGCACTAGCGTAGTTGGACGTATTAAGGCCTGTTCTTCAGGCTTTTGGCTGCACGTGGAACTCGATTTAAAACTTAAACTTGAGAACACAGTGAAAAAATTAACCGGTTCATATAGAACACAGCGAAAAATGAATCGTTTCATATAGAACAAAGTGAAAAATGGACCGATTCATATAGAACACAGTGAAAAATGAACCGGTTCAAATAGAACACAGTGAAAAATGAACCGGTTCATATAGAACACAGTGAAAAATGAACCGGTTCATATAGAATACAGTGAAAAATGAACCGGTTCATATAGAACACAGTGAAAAATGAGCCGGTTCAAATAGAACAATGTGTAAAATTAACCGGTTCATATAGAACACAGTAAAAAATTAACCGGTTCATAAAGAACACAGTGAAAAATGACCCCGTATATATAACACCGAGAAAAATGAACGGGTTCATATAGAACACAGTGAAAAATGAACCGGTTCATATAGAACACAGTGCAAAATGAACCGGTTCATATAGAACACAGTGAAAAATGATTCAGTTCATATAGAACACCGTGAAAAATGATCCGGTACATACAGAACACAGTGAAAAATGAACCGGTACATACAGAACACAATGAAAAATTAATGGGTTCATATAGAACACAATGAAAAATGAACTGGTTCAAATAGAAAAATGTGTAAAATTAACCGGTTCATATAGAACACAGTGAAAAATGAACCGGTTCATATAGAACACAGTGAAAAATGAACCGGTTCATATAGAACACAGTGAAAAATGAACCGGTTCATATAGAACACAGTGAAAAATGAACCGGTTCATATAGAACACAGTGAAAAATGAACCGGTTCATATAGAACACAGTGAAAAATGAACCGGTTCATATAGAACACAGTGAAAAATGATTCAGTTCATATACAACACAGTGAAAAATGATCCGGTACATACAGAACACAGTGAAAAATGAACCGCTACATACAGAACACAATGAAAAATTAATGGGTTCATATAGAACACAATGAAAAATGAACTGGTTCAAATAGAAAAATGTGTAAAATTAACCGGTTCATATAGAACACAGTAAAAAATTAACCGGTTCATATAGAACACAGTGAAAAATGAACCGGTATATATAACACCGTGAAAAATTAACCGGTTCATATAGAACACAGTGAAAAATGAACCGGTTCATATAGAACACAGTGAAAAATGAACCGGTTCATATAGAACACAGTGAAAAATGAACCGGTTCATATAGAACACAGTGAAAAATGAACCGGTTCATATAGAACACAGTGAAAAATGAACCGGTTCATATAGAACACAGTGAAAAAAGATTCAGTTCATACAGAACACAGTGAAAAATGATCCGGTACATACAGAACACAGTGAAAAATGAACCGGTACATACAGAACACAATGAAAAATTAATGGGTTCATATAGAACACAATGAAAAATGAACCGGTTCAAATAGAACAATGTGTAAAATTAACCGGTTCATATAGAACACAGTAAAAAATTAACCGGTTCATATAGAACACAGTGAAAAATTAACCGGTATATATAACACCGAGAAAAATGAACGAGTTCATATAGAACACAGTGAAAAATGAACCGGTTCATATAGAACACAGTGAAAAATGAACCGGTTCATATAGAACAAAGTGAAAAATGATTCAGGTCATATAGAACACAGTGAAAAATGATCCGGTACTTACAGAACACAGTGAAAAATGAACCGGTACATACAGAACACAATGAAAAATTAATGGGTTCATATAGAACACAATGAAAAATGAACCGCTTTAAATAGAACAATGTGTAAAATTAACCGGTTCATATAGATCACAGTAAAAAATTAACCGGTTCATATAGAACGCAGTGAAAATTTGAACCGGTTCATATAGAACACAGTGAACATATGAACCGGTTCATATAGAACACAGTGAAAATTTGAACCGGTTCATATAGAACACAGTGAAAATCTGAACCGGTTCATATAGAACACCGTGAAAATTTGAACCGGTTCATATAGAACACCGTGAAAATTTGAACCGGTTCTTATAGAACACAGTGAAAATTTGAACCGGTTCTTATAGAACAAAGTGAAAATTTTAACCGGTTCTTATAGAGCACAGTGAAAATTTGAACCGGTTCTTATAGAACACAGTAAAAAATGAACCGGTTTATATAGAACACAGTGAAAAATGATTCAATTCATATAGAATACAGTGAAAAATGAACCGGTACATACAGAACACAGTGAAAAATGACTCGGTACATACAAAACACAATGAAAAATTAATGGGTTCATATAGAACACAATGAAAAATGAACCGGTTCAAATAGAACAATGTGTAAAATTAACCGGTTCATATAGCACACAGTAAAAAATTTACCGGTTCATATAGAACACAGTGAAAATTTGAACCGGTTCATATAGAACACGGTGAAAATTTGAACCGGTTCATATAGAACACGGTGAAAATTTGAACCGGTTCATACAGAACACAGTGAAAATGAACCGATTCATATAGAATACAGTGAAATATGAAGCGGTTCAAATAGAACAATGTGAAAAATTAACCGGTTCAAATAGAACACAGTAAAAAATGAAATTGAATGAAATGAATGAAAAATGAAATAGAGAACACAGTGAAATATGAACTGGTTCACAGAGAACACAGTGAAAAATGAACCGGTTCATATAGAACACAGTGAAAATTTGAACCCGTTCATATAGAACACCGTGAAGATTTGAACCGGTTCATATAGAACACCGTGAAAATTTGAACGGGTTCTTGTAGAACACAGTGAAAATTTGAACCGGTTCTTATAGAACACAGTAAAAATTTGAACCGGTTCTTATAGCACACAGTGAAAATTTGAACCGGTTCTTATAGAGCACAGTGAAAATTTGAACCGGTTCTTATAGAACACAGTGAAAATTTGAACCGGTTCTTATAGAACACAGTGAAAATTTGAACCGGTTCTTATAGAACACAGTGAAAATTTGAACCGGTTCTTATAGAACACAGTAAAAAATGAACCGGTTTATATAGAACACAGTGAAAAATGATTCAATTCATATAGAATACAGTGAAAAATGAACCGGTTCATATAGAACACAGTGAAAATTTGAACCGGTTCATATAGAACACAGTGAAAATTTGAAGCGGTTTATATAGAACACAGTGAAAATTTGAACCGGTTCCTATAGAACACAGTGAAAATTTGAACCGGTTCATATAGAACACAGTGAAAGATGAACCGGTTCATATAGAACACAGTGAAAAATGAACCGGTTCATATAGAACACAGTGAAAAATGAACCGGTTCATATAGAACACAGTGAAAAATGAACCGGTTCATATAGAACACAGTGAGAACCGGTCAGTTCATATAAAACAATTGCATTGGCTTAATTTATTTAACAATGGCGACGTTCTTGAGAATGAATGAATTAGTTTAAAACACATCAATTGAATTGAATTTAACGCTGAGCCTTGCCAAATTTTGCATGCATTTTGTTTTTGTAATTACAATTTTTTCTACATAAAATTCGTCAAAGTTTAGCGCTGCGTTTTACAAAATAAGACGCTTAAATTTAATTTTGCCATATGGAGGATATTTTCGTTTTTTAAGTTTAATATAAAATATTAAATTTCCATTTCTCTTTTATTTGCAATTTTACTCAATAATATTCTAATACCCAAATTGACTTTGACAAAAATTGCCTGTAAACTGATCCAATTCGTTTTGTTTTTGATATATTTTTATTTTTTGCAACAATTTAATTTTCATAGTTTTTATGGTGCTTGCAAGCTGCCAACAAAAAAGTTGTAAGTTTTTCTTTGGAGTTTTTATACATGACTATTGCCACCATAAAACATGTGCGTGGTAAGTGAGAGTAGGGAATATATCATTCAGTCAGCCAGCAGTCATCCTCGTCAACATTCAACCAGTGTTGAAACAGCATGCAACCACAACATGAAATCTCTGAATACACTTTCAATGGTGGTGTTTGGTTGAATGTAATTGACTGACAAACTGCATCAGCAGCGGCAACAACTGAAACAAACTTTATGATTTCATTTGCAGTTTTTAGTGGCGAAAAAAAATTATAAAAAAGAAATATTGAACATCTCGTTTTAAGCCGTGCATGTATGTTTTTTTCCTCAGAGAGACATTTTGATATGTTGCAGGGATGTTTTTATATACAAGCAAAAAAAAAATAGAAAAAGAATGTCCTTATTATTGTTGGTCTGTTTTTTTAGTTTGAAACTGATTCTTTTTACAATATGATTCATATCTTAATTTAAAATACAGTGAAATGAAATATATCGCAGATCTAAATAGATTAATAGAATGCAAAAGTTTAAGTAGAAATTATATTATTAAAATGATGAAAAAATAGGAAACAATAGACCGGTTTCTGTCAAACCAAATGAATAAAAGTTTTATTTCGACCGTATGGAAGGAAACTATATGTGTAAACATATCGCTAATTTATTTCAATAGTGGCACAATTCAAAAAAAAACAGCAAACGCACTTTAAGTTTTCAATTTGCATACAACCCCATGAAAACATGCAGAAATATTCTTCTCCCAGGAGGTGATGGTACAAGCTATTTATACGAAATGCCGCATTATTCTGCATTATTAACTCAATAGCTAATTTTTTGAGTTGTGACAGTATTGAAGTAAATGAGCGATATGTATGTATAATTTTTTGCAATCCCGCGAGCTTTTATTGTTGTGACTGCATTGTTTAATTTATACTGTAGTGTTCGTAGGAAGGCTAAAGTTCGGGCTTGTCCCAATAAAAAATTTTTTACCGTAACACGGTTGCCGCATATAAAACAAATTTGAATGCTTCTAGTTTTTGCAAAACGATAAAATGACAATAATTGCCGCTTTGCTGTCAAACAATTGTTGTAGCTTGTGGCAACACCGAAAACCAGCTGTTCGAATAGGTAGCAAATTTTGTTTTGTTTATAACATAAATTTTTTTCTTTGCGTAAAGATGATTTGTTCTCTAAGAAGAGGAAAATGCATCAGTCTTGAATATCGTGCGTGCACTTGATAAACCAAAATTGAAGAAAAGAAATGTTAAAAGAAGTTCATAAGTCAGAGAGTGGCTTACAAAGAGCCCCCCACCCCCTGGATCGCTACGTAACATTTGAACAGCCCCTTGGGTCCCTATGAGATATTTCAGTGACAAGCCACAAGTTGCATTCAAAGTATATATCAATTAACTCCATCCTAGGCCATCCCCATCTAAAAGTCATTGGGCCGCTTCATATGCAGTGTTAGAGATCGGACTGATCCCTATCATTTGGGGACCGGTCACGTCACTAGTCTTATGTCAGTTCCATTTCCTGCAGGGTAATTTGTCTCATATACGAATAATGTCCAAATTAGAATTTTTTTAAGTTTAATTTTATTGTTCAGTGTTTTTGTCGTGTTTTTGGTTTTTGAATTTATGCTTGAATACCCTACTTTTGCTCTCAACTAAACTCAATTTGGGAGTCTGAGAGTCAACTCAACTATCACACAAACTAAACTTTTTTGTTATTGTGAATTAACACAACCTTTTACTTGAAATTGTTATGGCTCCAATGTGAAAGGTAAATTCACTCTCAAATCACCAAAGCAGTGTTGTCAGATAAGGGGACCTATCCCCAAATCGGAGATTTTTATCGAAAGGGGAATAAAAATTTTGGTTTGGAGATTGAGGAATCAATCAGTGATAACTTTTGTGGTTTGGCGACTTTATGAGATTTGTTTACTCGGCAGTTTTTCTTGCTCAACTTTTGATTTTATAATGAGAAAGAAAAAGATAGGTATACAAAAGCAATATATTGCTTTCTCAACTATCTCATACAAAATCAAAAGTTGAGCAACTTAAACTGCCGAGTCTAAAACCAGTGTTGGGAATTTGTATTTTACTTAATATTTTTTTTTATTTATTTCTCGGAATATTTTAATTTCAATACATATTCTAATTGCTCTTTTTTTAGTTCATAAATAATTTAAAATTGTAACAATGAACTCGTCTTTAACATTTATTGTTGGCAACATTTAAATAAAGTTTATTACAAGACAAACAGGCGGGATTACTCATCAGCTGATTTTTTTTTTTGTTTACATGTACAATACATGTACAAATTACTTTGAAAATAGCCTTGAAGGCCAACTTTGAGGGGCGGGCGCACCCCCTAAAACACAACTTATCGCTATGAAATTTTTTTGTATTTTTTTACATAAAACTGAACCGATTTGGGGGTTGAGAGTAAAAGAAATAAAAAATAAATAAATAACGATCACCCTAATGTACATATGTATATAAATTACAAATTATTTGACAATTATTTCTTTAACTTGCTTGATGAAATTGTACTATTTTTAGTGGGGATTTTTGGGGATAGTAAAAGATACCTTTTGGGAATTTTTTGGGGATAAATATTTTAAAATTCGGGAAATCTAGGAACCCTACACCAAACTAAGTTGAGTTGAAAACGCCAAGAAGAGCAATAAAGTAATCCATTAATTTCCTTCTAAGTTAATATCTGCTTTTATGTTTTGAATATTTAGTTGTGTTAGTCTATAAGTCTAGGGGTCATAAGTCCATTTCCCAATCTGGTCTGGAATGCTAGGCTTAACGAGTCTAGTAACAATGACCGTATGAAGCTCTACGCTGCTTATAAATAAGTTGCATTATATTTGTTTAATTGTACCTGCAACTTTATAAAATAAAGTATTTTTTTCCAACAATAAATAAATTCTTCTTCTGTAACCAATATGCATGTAAAAATGTATTTAATTAAAACTCAATTATTGTGCGGCATAATTATTTATTATTTAAATAAAAACCAATAACTCTCCCAACACAATAACAAATGTACACAATTATATACAACATCGTTCATAATTACCTTCTCTCTGCCATTCTCCCTACGAAGGCCTCACATATCCTTCTTCCTTCAGCCTTCGTACAGGCTGCAGCTCAACCATATTTTTATTTGTAAAATTTGCATAAGCGCTCATCATACAGATATTTTTTTTATAAATTCGAGGCAATATTAACGGCAGAACTAAATAAAATATAAAAAAGTAAAAAAATATTGCATTCATATTAAAATCCAACTCTTAATGTCTGAATTCAACTTAATGATGATGCAAAAAGCAAAAATTTTTTGCTTGCATAGCAAAAGCTCAATTTACATAATTTTCAATTGAGTGCATTTTCGCATTCAATTGGAAAAGTATTTTTTTCTTCATAAACTCGTACATTTTTATAATATTTTGTTTTTCATTCATTATTATATTATTATTGTTGTTTTTGCTTTATGCTGATTAACTACAACATTTATTATTTTTATTTATTTTTTTATTTTTATTAGGAATAACTAACGAAAGAAATCAAACAAACAAACAAACGACAATAAATAATTTGATGATACATACATACATATGTATGTATATGTACATATGTATGTATACATGTGTATTAAAATTTTAAAAATACTACTTTTTAATAAATACTAATTTGTGATCTTTTTCTTAATAATTATGTTTCCAGTTCGTTGGAATATATTTTTCAAATCGAATAAATTATTTTCCATTTGAGTCACGTATTTGAGAGACTTATTTTTTGAAATACATACGTATGTATGTACATGCAATTAATTTGTCCCGAATTTATAGCAATCTCACTTAATTTACTTACAATCTTAAAAGCGATCTATACAGAGTTCTACCAAGCTTTCAATATGTATAGAAAGTTTTACCAAACTTCGGAGTAAATTTGTTATCAATAAAAGCAATATTGCTTAGTAGAATCGATCTATACAAAGTTCTAGCAAGTTTTCAATATGTATAGAAAGTTTTACCAAAATTCGGAGTAATTATTTTTATTAATATAACCAATCTTGCTTAGAAAAACCATCTATAAAGAGTTCTACCGTTTTCAATATACATATGTATATAAAAAGTTTTATCAAAATTCGGAGTAAATTTTTTTTATCAGTAAAAGCAATCTTACTTAGGAAAACCGATATATGCAGAGTATAAGCAAGTTTTCAATGTGTATAGAAAGTTTTACTAAAATTTTTTATCAATAAAAGCATTCTTACTTAGTAAAAGTGATCTATACAGAGTTCTACTAAATTTTCAATGTGTATAGAAGGTTTTCCAAAAATTCGGAGTAAACTTTTTATAAATAAAAGCAATCTTACTTACATGTTAAACACGATCTATACAGAGTTCTACCAAATTTTCAATATGTATGGAAAGTTTTGCCAAAATTCGGAGTAAATTTTTTTTATCAATAAAAGCAATCTTGCTTAGTAAAAGCGTTCTAGCAAGTTTTCAATGTGTATAGAAAGTTTTACCAAAATTCGGTGTACATGCTTTTTATCAGTAAAAGCAATCTTACTTAGTAAAACCAATATATACAGAGTATTAGCAAGTTTTCAATATGCATAGAAAGTTCCACCAAAAATTCGTAGTCTATTTTTTATCAACAAAAGCAATCTTACTTACATATTAAAAACGATCTATACAGAGTTCTACCAAACTTTCAATATGTATAGAAAGTTTTACCAAAATTCGGAGTAAATTTTTTAACAATAAAAGCAATCTTACTTAGTAAAAGCGATCTATACAGAGTTCTACTAGGTTTTCAATGGGTATAGAAAGTTTTACCAAAATTCGGAGTAAATTTTTTTTATCAATAAAAGTAATTTTACTTAGTGAAAGCGATCTATACAGAGTTCTACTTAGTTTTCAATATGCATAGAAAGTTCCACCAAAAATTCGGAGTCAATTTTTTATCAATAAAAGCAATCTTACTTACAATATAAACGATATATACAGAGTTCTACCAAATTTTCAATATGTATAGAAAGTTTTGCCAAAAATAGGAGTAAATTTTTTTTATCAATAAAAGCAATCTTACTTAGTAAAAGCGTTCTACCAAGTTTTCAATGTGTACAGAAAGTTTTACCAAAATTCGGTGAACATGTTTTTTTTATCAGTAAAAGAAATCTTACTTAGTAAAAGCGATCTATATAGAGTTCTACCAAGCTTTAAATATGTATAGAAAGTTTTACCAAAATTCGGAGTAAATTTTTTATCAATAATAGTAAATGCGATCTTTACAGAGTTCTACCTAGTTTTCAATATGTAAAGAAAGTTTTATCAATATTCGGAGTAAATTTTTTTTATCAGTAAAAGCAATCTTACTTAGTAAAAGCGATCTATACAGAGTTCTACTAGGTTTTCAATGGGTATAGAAAGTTTTTCCAAAATTCGGAGTAAATTTTTTACCAATATGCGATCTTTACAGAGTTCTACCTAGTTTTCAATATGTAAAGAAAGTTTTATCAATATTCGGAGTAAATTTTTTTTATCAGTAAAAGCAATCTTACTTAGTAAAAGCGATCTATACAGAGTTATACTAAGTTTTCAATGTGTATAGCAAGTTTTACTAAAATTCGGAGTATATTTTCTTATCAATAAAAGCAATTTTACTTAGTAAAAGCGATCTATACAGAGTTCTAATTAGTTTTCAATATGCATAGAAAGTTCCACCAAAAATTCGGAGTCAATTTTTTATCAACAAAAGCAATCTTACTTACATATTAAAAACGATCTATACAGAGTTCTACCAAACTTTCAATATGTATAGAAAGTTTTACCAAAATTCGGAGTAAATTTTTTACCAATAATAGTAAAAGCGATCCTTACAGAGTTCTACCTAGTTTTCAATATGTAAAGAAAGTTTTATCAAAATTCGGAGTAAATTTTTTTTATCAGTAAAAGCAATCTTACTTAGTAAAAGCGATCTATACAGAGTTCTACTAAGTTTTCAATGTGTATAGCAAGTTTTACTAAAATTCGGAGTATATTTTTTTTTATCAATAAAAGCAATTTTACTTAGTAAAAGCGATCTATACAGAGTTCTAATTAGTTTTCAATATGCATAGAAAGTTCCACCAAAAATTCGGAGTCAATTTTTTATCAACAAAAGCAATCTTACTTACATATTAAAAACGATCTATACAGAGTTCTACCAAACTTTCAATATGTATAGAAAGTTTTACCAACATTCGGAGTAAATTTTTTACCAATAATAGTAAAAGCGATCTTTACAGAGTTCTACCTAGTTTTCAATATGTAAAGAAAGTTTTATCAAAATTCGGAGTAAATTTTTTTTATCAGTAAAAGCAATCTTACTTAGTAAAAGCGATCTTTACAGAGTTCTACCTAGTTTTCAATATGTAAAGAAAGTTTTATCAAAATTCGGAGTAAGTTTTTTTTATCAGTAAAAGCAATCTTACTTAGTAAAAGCGATATATACAGAGTTTTAGCAAGTTTTCAATATTTCTAAAAAGTTTTACCAAAATTCGAATTAAGTTTTTTTCAAGTTTCATTTGGATTCAGTGAATTGAATTGAAATTCAGAGTAAACTCTTCTTAAGCTAGCTCTTCCTCACATGCGGAGTAAAAGTTTCTTACAAAAGCCTTATCAATTTTCTTGCCCATGAGAGTTTTTATAGAAAATCCTAACTCGGTTTGGAGCACGAATTTCTTATAAAATGATTTGCCTTTATTCGTATTACTCGGATCGAAATACAACTCCTTACAGAAAGTTTTACTACAAATCGGTCATAACTTTTTTTATATCTCTCAGTAAAATTGATAAATAAATAAATTTTAATGTGTAGAAAATTAAAGCTTTTAAGCTTTTGCTTCAAGCCAGACTAACGTTTTTTTAAAATAGTGTTACACCGATTACGATAAAAAATTTTATAGAAAATTCTCTTTCGTTATAGAATATTTACTCCGAATCGATGCCTAAATTTCATACAAACACACAATTTTACTCAGAATCAAAATTAGAGTTTTTTACAAAAAATTTTACTCTCAATTGGAATTAGAGTTTCTTATAGAAAATTCTAGTCTAATTCAGAGAATTAGATTTTCTCACAGAAAATTTTATTCCGAATTAGTGTAGAATATTGGAAAATGAGTTCACTGCAAGAATCTATAAATCTGATTCGTTGTAAAATTTTCTATAAAAGAAAAAGGGCTTTTATGCAAACAACTATAAATTCGGAGTAGAATTTTCTGTCAGAAAATTAGAATTGTTTGGATTAAAGTTCTTTCTTAAAATTTTAATACGATTTATAGATTCTTGCAGAAAACTAATTTTCGAAAATTCTACTCCGATTCGGAGTAAAATTTTCTGTGAGCAAATCTAATTCTTATTAGAATAGGGGTTCTATAAGAAAATCTTACTCTCATTTTCTTGTACAGAGTTCTACTCCAAATCGGGGTAAAATTTTCTCCTAGATAATTTTTCTCCGAACCAGAGATACATTTTCTTATAAGACATTATAACTAGAATTTAACTTCCATTTAACTTCTCGATATTTTCATAGAATACTTTACTCCGAATCCGAGATAGACTTTCATATAGAAAATTTAATTCCTCATCAGGCTTAGATTTTCTTACAGAAAAATTCTAAGGTAAATTTTCTTGTATAGATATTATACTCTCTATCGTAATTAGAGTTTTTACAGAAATCTCCTTTCTAAATTGGTGTTAGAGTTTCGTTTAGAAAATTTTTTATACCGAATCGGAATTAAAATATCTTGCAGAAAACTCCTTTTCGGGCCGGAGCTAGATTTTTTTGCCGCAAATTTTACTAAAAGTTAGATTTTACTATAGTTATATATTTGTTTAGAAAATTCTTCTCCGAATCAGATTTAGATTTTCTCATAGAAAATTAAACTCTGAAGCTAAGCTGAATTTTCATATTAAAAAATTACTCCGAATAAGAGTATAATATTTGATAGCAATATTTAAATCCGATTTGAAAGAGAGTTTGCTGTAAAAATTTCTAACTTCGATTCGGAGTAAAATTTTTTATAAGCAAAAATCAGTCTTATTTTCTTGTAGAGAGCTCTATTTCGAATCGGAGTAAGATTTTCTTCTAGAGAATTGTTCTTGGGATCAAAGTTACATTTTCTAATAAAATATTTTACCCAAAATTGAACTTGAATTTTTTATAGAAAATGTTGCTCCGAATTCAAGATATATTTTCACAAAGAAAATTTTACTCCGTATCGTAGTTGGATTTTCCTATAGAAAATTCTACTGCGAGTCAAAGTTGGCATTTTTTTAAAGAAAATTCTACTGCGAGTTGGAGTTGGATTTTCTTATAGAAATCTCCTTTTCCTTTTTTCCTTTTTATAGAAAACTTTACTCCGAATCTAAGATGGATTTGTACATCGAAAATTTTACTCCGAATCGGAGTAGGATTTCTTGAAAAAAAATTTACTGAACTTTCTTATAGAAATCTCCTTTTTTCTTTTTTCCTTTTTATAGAAAACTTTACTCCGAATCTAAGCTGGATTCTTACATTGAAAAATTTACTCTGAATCGGAGAAGGACTTTCTTATAGAACACTTTTCGACGAATCAAAGTTAGATTTTCTTACAGAAAATGCTACTCCGAATCAGAGTTATATTGTTGTATCCAAAATGTTACTCCATTACGGAGAAAAAAAATGTTATTCCGAATCATTGCTAAAATTGCTTATAATAAAATATTTTAACTAGAATCAGAACTGAATATAAAAAATTAACGGAAATTGTTCTTAGATTTTTCTCATAGTAAGTTTGCAATTGGATGTTTTTCCTCGAAATTTTTATTCGGGAGTTACTAAGTATATGGATTTTTGATATTTGCTGCACATTTCGTTTTCAAGTGATATTTTTTTGTGAAAGATTTGTTCCCGCTAATGTTTCGTTAAAAAAATCCTCATCCTCATCCTCATCCACCCAATGGGGCGTAAAGTTTTCTTAATATTAAAATTATTAGAAACAAAAAATTAATGAAAATTGCTTTTCATTTTATAAACACCAGGGTGGGGGGTAGAATTAAATAAATTCTAAACGTTGTTTTTGTTTTCCTTTGTATAAACTCTTTAAATTAGTGCAATAAATCTTTTATCTACGTCATGATGCTCAAAAAAACAAAATTATTCAAATAAATATAATTCAAAATCCATAAATTGTATCCAGAATTGACTATAAGAGCAAAATAAAGATTCTTTATCATTTTCACGATCGCCAGAGGCAACATATGTTTTCTATTTTTATTGTTGCAACGAAAAGATAGAAAGAAAACTAATTTTTCCGACAAGACACTTTGTCTACGATTTTAATATATTTATATACAATTTCTGAATTGGTTTTGTGCTTCTTTTTTATATTTTTTCTTAAAATGTTTAATTTATTTGAAGATAAAATAATAGAATTGATTTTTTTAATAAAACAAAATGAAACACTTGCAAAAATTTGTCAATTAAATAAATGATTTTTATAAGAAATTTCCAGGGAAATTAATAAAGATTATAGAAAAAAAATTTGTTTCCGTTTGTGCTTTACAAAATTATCGATTTAAGTACTCTTTGACTGTTCGCTGGCAAATAACTCTAAATGGCATAGAAGTAAAAACTAAAAAGAAGCTTTAATCGTACACATAAGTATAAAAATACTCTGAGTATTTATTCGGCTACACGTGAGTATATACAGGAGTATTTTATTTGCATAAACTTCAAGCATCACTGCTGCCAGAAAAGCGAATTACTAAAACGCTAAAATGGCAACGGCGTTCATTTGTTTGCGTGACAGGGATGGAAAGTGCGATATAATAATTTTCGACTAAACTTTTGTATTTAAATATTTATCACATTTCAAGTTACAAATTATTTTAGATCATTAAAGATTTGTATTTGAAAACCTGATGAAAAACGTTCTAGTAACAATATCAGTTGTTTAAAGGTTATATATGGCACTATCAGCGCAGAAGTGGTGTAACCCACATTATTTTATTTAAACAATTGCTCTTTTCAATTATTTAATTGCTTTATTACTTTGCAATATTATGATCTGTGCAAAAACGAATTTCCAGCTCAATTTTCTTTAGTATACCAAAAGATGTCTTACACTACTTTCTTTTGATAGTTGGTAATGTAAATAATGTAATATAAACCAAAATACGAATGTGGGTTACAACACTTTTACGTTGATAGTTTCATATATTATAAGTTCTACCTCCTATAATTATTTGATTAATTTTTTAAAACAGCCAAAGCACATTTTCCATTCCATATCATTCACACAATTGCATACGGGGGCGTATGTTGAATAAATACTCTGAGTATCGTGCTTATATTTAGTTTGTTCGAATAAATATCCATACTCTGAGTATAAGCCTATACCGGGTATAAGTATGACTGATAGTCAATATGCAGAAGCATTTTTATTTATAGTTGTAAAGTATTTAATTTTTTTTTGCATACATGAAGTGGAGGTATTCATGTGTATTGGAATTCAAAGAAAATATTTTAATTGCAAGACATTCA
Source organism: Tachina lurida (assembly GCA_944452675.1). Lineage (NCBI taxonomy): Eukaryota > Metazoa > Arthropoda > Insecta > Diptera > Tachinidae > Tachina > Tachina lurida. The sequence goes on from OX101755.1 coordinate 89,856,652, forward strand.
ACATATCTGCTACCTTTAATTAATAAAATGGAATATTCTAGAATTAATAATATATTATAACTAATATATTTATGTATACTAAATTTAGCTAAACTAGAAGGAAGTACAAGATGTGTTGTTGTGTTATATGTATGTATGTATGTACGAGTATATACACGTATAATTTTTTTCGATAAATTAAAAACACTCTGAAAACTTTTCCATACAACTGTTGCACATAAAAATGTAATAGAAAAAAATTAAAGCAAAAACCAATTGAACAGCTAACAAAATAATAACTATAAAAATAATTGGCTAAGGGCCAAAATGTATACAAAACAGAAGTCTCTTTATATACATACATACACTGAAAGAAAAACGAATTAAATAAATAATTTAATTTAATGAACTAGTTTCGGTACTCAACAGAAGAAAAAAATAAATATAAATAAAAATAATCAGTCTTGATGTCTACAAGGCGTTCTTATACAAAAGTTAAAAAGTATAGAGTCAGCGGCTGCAATAAATGTGAATTCACTCATATTTAAGCGAATAAAAAATGGAGGAGGTTGTTAATTCGCCAGTACACTTAAGGTTTTCGATATCTATCCGTCCGTCCGTTTCCCTCTCTCTCTCTCTCTCTCTCTCTCTGTGTCACAGGCTCTTTAATAATTATCACGGTATATTTAAAACTTTGGCCGCTACAACAACAAATACTAAACATGACAGTAAAAAATTAAAGGGTCTTCTAAAGCGAGCAACGAAAAATGTTGAAATCCTAATGTAATACACAAACAATTATGTATGTAAAAACACTCAAAATTTTAAAATTTAGTGCATTTTTATGCAGACTACACTAATTAATATTGAAGTTTAAAAATCAAAATTAAAGGGTATTCTATCAGTAAATGTAATTTTGACAACTTACTGTAGCTTAAAAACCGTAAGAGGCAAACTTTTAAAATTTTCAAAAACGCTAAAACTGAAACAGCTCAAAATTCAAAAAATGCCGAAACTAAAAATCACCAAAATGAAAAAGCGCTTAATTGAAAATTATCACCAAAAATAAAATAAATCGCTAAAATACAAACCAATCACCAAAAGTAAGAAAAGACGGCCAAAAACTAAAAAAATCGCCAAAACAAAAAATCGTTGAAATCAAAAATATGTTTTGTAAAAAAGAAAAAAAAACGCTAAGTTAAAATCGCCAAAACAAAAAATGCCAAAATTACAAACGCCAAAAACCGAAAAAAAACCTCAAAAAACCAAAAATGAGCTAAAACTAAAAAATCCCCGAAAAAATCGTCAAAAAGAAAAAAAGTGTTAAAATTAAAAAAAGAACATCAAAAACTGTTCGTACGGAACCCTTGTGTGCGAATCAAAGTTAAGGATGGCTTTGGCTGAATTGGTTAGCACGTTAACTATAAAACCGAAGGTCCTGGGTTGGAGCCCGGTTTCCGACAGTCATTAAATAACAACACCACACATTTTTCTGATGTGCATTAGTGTTCCTTTGTATTGTTGCAGTCATAGACACTGTTCGCTGAACTACACCAGCCTCAGCGGATACTAGTCCTACTCAAAATCAGAGCGCCCTCCTTCGTTGGTATTGTGTAGCAGTACCATCGGCGAAGTAAAATAGCCAATGAAATGGCTACTAATCACAGCTTCGAAAACTTAATACGCCTCATTGACACCAGAGGCGCTGCAACACTGCATTATTAAAAAATGTGTCAAACAGAGTTGTAAAAGAATGAAGCTTTCCTCTATCTCTTACTTCACCACCTGCCTTCTTTATTACTATCTCTTTCTTAAAGAAGGTAACACTTAGTAATATTAGTACGCATTCATTGCCTGAGTGGTAAACTTCTCTTTATTTTATTTAAATAAAAAGAAATTAAATAAAAAAAGTTGCACTACTGAATTTATTTCTGCTTTGTTACTTCATAACTCAGTAAATTTTAAACGGCTTAAAAAAATTCATCTGAGAGAGTAAAGCTTAAAAAAGTGGGTGTAGCCACGCCCAGTAATTTTATTCTTTGATTTTATGATCTTTTAGTTATACAGTTGTGAAAAAAAACACTCACGCTCTCGTAGTTGAAAAAATAGCCGGAGTTACGCAAATTAGTACTAATATATAATGTAATGTAATAATTATGGCACGTAATTCCAGTTGATCGATTCTGAAGAAACTTAGCACGCAGCCTGAGGGGGGAAGGTGCCACTCCCATTAAAATTCTATATATTTCATTGAATTTTAAGAAACTTTGCACATGCCCTGATCTATAAAAAGGAATCAATCTTGTTTTTAAAAAAGTGGGCGGGCCACACCCATTAAAGGTTAGTACTAAAATATACATATGTACTTCTACGTATCAGATTCCCACGAAACTTGGCAACAATTTCGGCTCTTACGATGACATAATTTTGATTTACAATAAAGTGGGCGGGGCCATGCCCATTAAAGCTATTTATTTTATTTCATGTGCTTTTAATTGACGGATTTCTTATGAAACTTGGCGCACACCCCGAGTTCTGAAAGTGATGCGGTGTGGAACTTGGAAAAGTGGGCAAACGCTTATATTGGCGAATTTGGGCGTGACCACGCCCCTGAAAACATAAAATTTAAACTTAAAATTTAAATAAAATATCTTAATATGTATTACCTATTATTATTATTATTTAGTTAGCACAAATAAGAAAAAGTGCTGCTCCAGAAATGGAGCTTCTAGCGATATATCGTTTCGTCGATAATGGTGTTTATATGCTTCGACTTATGAGGCCCGCAAGCAATCTTCATTAAAACTGGAGGAGCAATTTGTATTAGTCAGGATAGGGCTTCCCCGTTACCTGAAACCTTCCTCCTTTATCCGCACTTGGCACCGGCAGGCACACGCCAGTTGGAGTTATGTATTACCTATAATGCTAATCAATGACAATGAGAACTAAACGCATAAAGAAGTAAATATAGAATTTTCTAACCTGATAAATCGGTTCAATTACTATTAAGAGAAGGTTCTGTCTTCTATCGATTTATCATAATTTGTTTTAAGAATTTAAATGATGAATTTTGACACCAAGAAAGCGAAACAAAGTGAAATCAGCTGTCGGGGTGATGCCACCCTGTAAAACGAATACGCTTTCATATGGTAGCCTTAATTTTACCGAGAAAATTTTTAAAAGTGTGTGAATATTGGACACACAATTCTAAACATCATCTGAAGCTGAAATTGTCCGATTGGTTGGGCTGGGTTGATGCCCAACCCATTGATTTTATCAAATCAATGTTACCGTTGTGCAATTTTTTAAAAACTTATTTTACCAGCGTTTTAATTCAATATCCAAGTTAATTATTGTTTTTACTTTTAGAATATTCTCAGTCAAATTATTTTTAATTTGGAAATTTTATTGCCAAGATACATATTTGACTTTTTTTCCTCTTAATTCTTTGCTCTCTTTTACTCCTCTAAATAAAATTAAAAAAAAAAATCCTAAAACAAAACTTTTTACTTGTGCTACGAGCTGCTAGAATCTGTAGAAAAAAAATCATTTTATCTATGCTGCTCCACAAAGTGTTAATGTATTGGGCAGAGAGCAATATATAATGTCTACTCTCTCTCTCTCTCTTTATATTATCCTCCCTCTCCCTTAAATGCAAAAGTTGTTCAATAAAAGTTGCTGTGTGTGATCCCAGTTTTTGGTTTGCGTCACTGTTTACACCAGCAAGCCATTGACTAGTATGCTTACATTCTGGAATCTTTGTACAAACTTAAAAAAAAAATTGTTTTTGCTTGAAAATTTTACCTGAAAATAACTCTAATTATCCCTTATTTTTAGCATCATGGCCTAAAAATCCCCTTGATAGTGCTGCATAAATTAACTTCATTTATTTTGATGCAAACTCATGAGTTTATTATATTCGTTTTATTCATTTAAATGAATGGGGGGGGGGGGGCAGAGGCAGGCAGGCCAACCAACCTATTTATGGTTTTATTTTATTTTATTTTATTTTATTTTATTTAATTTTTTTTTAAATTTATATTGAGGAGATGTAAATAAATTTAATAAACCTCTAATTGAAAACACAACATGGAAATGAAAGCAGCTGAAAAAGAAAAAAGAATTAAACATTTTGAAATTAAAATTCAGTTATTATTTTAATAAGCCAACTTCAACATTAATTAAAATAACAAACGCAATCGTACGAGTCGATTTAATACTCCAACCAACCAATAAATACATTTGTTCAGCCATTCATTTATTCATATGAAAAAATAGAAAAATTTATTTGTTTTCACCGCAACAATAAAATGCCAGAGATGAACCAACACAGTGGCACAAAAGAAAATAAAATACATACTTGCAACAAAATCTTTACACACTTCACATTAAAGTTAACACAATTTACTATGCCACACAATCGTGCGATTTTTGAGAAAATTCAACTCTGTTATTATGGAGTTCATCAAAATGCGCAACACACAATAACAATTCATTAGATCAGGCTTGTATTTTCTCGTAACGCCGGACATACACTACACAAGTTCAGTGCTCAAGTCTGGCACTGCGTAAACTGAGCTTGTGATGCACATTCTACAAGTAAACTGTGCAGTTTTTATTTTAACGCACCATAATGCAGGTCATTCTTTGTATAAGCGTAGGAACTCTTTCCAGAATATTTTTTTGTTCATTTCTTGTTTTGAACTCTTAAAAAATCACAACACAACTGAGCATTTGCAGCATACACTACACAAGTTCACTGTACAGTTTTGCAAACTTGAGCAAACATCAAAACCGTTTTGATATTTACTCAGTTCACTGCGTAAATAGTACAACCACCCCCATACACTACACAAGTTCAGTGCTAATGTCTAGCACTGCGTAAACTAAGCTTATGGCACACACTATACAAGTAAACTGTGCAGTTTTTATTTTAATGCGCCATAATGCAGGCGATGCTTTGTATAATCCTAGGAACTCTGTCCAGAATATTTTTTCTTTGCTCTCTTCTTGTTTTGAGCTCTTAAAAAATCACGACACAACTGAACGTTTGCAACATACACTACACAAGTTCACTGTACAGTTTTGCAAACTTGAGCAAATATCGAAATCGTTTTGATACTTACTCAGTTCACTTCAGAAATAGCACAATCATCCCCATACACTACACAAACGCACTGTACAGTGTCATACTTGTGCAGTGAACTTGTGTAGTGTGTGTCTGGCATAAGTCGTGCGCTTGTGTAGGATAGGGAGTCCTAGCGTTAAAGACAAAACAATACTGATTTTCTTTTGAAGTACTGTGCAGCTTTATGCTACAAAACAAGGTGAATTCACATCAATGGTGCGATTCAGTAACTTTTAACGATCCGACAATCGTAATTTTGGTCTATACATTTTGTCGTTTGCAATAACGATTGTGTGATTCTGTAACTTCTTTTTAACGGTAGTACATAGCTGATATTTTCGGTTGATTTTATCGATACAATTAACAACACATAAATTATTGTCGCTTAAATAACGACACAGCTGACATTAACGTACAGCGAATATCGTTAAAAATGTTACTGAATAGCAAATTCGATAAATTTTCGTTATAATTATTTTAACGATGCGATAATCGTTAAAAAAGAAGTTAGTGAATCGCACTACAGGTGATCTCAATTCACCAGCTGACGATCAGCTGATAACTTCTCTGTTGTAAAATCAAACTATTCAATTCGCCTTGACACAAAACATACAGCCAATTAGGGTAGCACCTGTTGCAAGATTGAGAACTACTAGTCAATCCGGCAATCTGGATATTCCTAAAAAAAGCAGCTCTAGGTGAGGTGCTCTAGCATCTGCCAAAGGATACAATACAGATCTCTTTCGTTGTTGTATCCTGTGCTGCCCTTAATAATTTAAATTCGTTCATTGAAGTGGGAAGTCTGGTTGGGCAGCTCTGTAAATCAGCATACAACATTCACTTTTTTTTTGGAGGCCTTAAAATTATTTATATTTATTATTTTAATTAACTCCATGGGCTGTTTGAACATAAAATACAGTTGAGGTTTTTTTGTGTCTATTTGTTGGTATTGTGTGTGTGTTTTTTTTTTTCTTCTTTTAATGTTGGTTGTTTATTTGTTTGAACTCCATGCAACAATTAAAAACATGTACACAAATATTTCTTTATTTTTTTTTATTATTATTTTAGAATGTATGTACATATGTGAATGTGTTTTAAAACTAGTTGTTATATTTTTCTTTTATGGTTTTATTTAAAATATATTTAAAATATACAACTAACAACAAGAGTCGTAATCATTTTCGTGGCAAATATTTGTTAAACAATTGTATTTGCAAGCAATATTTAAACAAACCTTTGAAGCACAAGTGAAACGAACGAACGAATAAAGGCCCTCCTCAGCAATCATCATTATCATCATAATTGCACGCAAATAAGTAAATATTATTTGTTGGGCAGGGGAAAATTTAAACATTTATTAGCTGGAAAATATGTATACATTGCAATAATGATGGATTAAAACGTGCGCTGTTATACGATCACAATAAGTCTATTATAGTCTGCGCAACCACAAATGCATATGTTGGTTGAAAACAAATATTTTTAGCTAAACTTTTTTTTTTACTACACATTTTGATCATTTAATGATTAGTAAGCTTTAAAATTACCAAAGTTTTGTTTTATAATAATTTAACTAGAGAAAATCCTATTGCAAACAAACACCGAATTCGCACTATGAACTTTTTTACGAAATTTTATTTAAAAAAAACTGGAAAAATGGCAAAAAAAAAAAGAAGAGAGGTGTCTTAGTTCACCCGGTTATAGCTATGCTGCTTACATAGCTATATAAAACAGTGTTAATGTGTTAAATAACAATGCAAGAAAATTATAGTATATATGATGATGTCAAATTTGCTGCAAATATTTCAAAACGTATTCATTTATTTCCCATTATTTTCTTTTCTAGCGCCGTACGCTTAAATTAATGTATTGTTGTAAAAGCTCGGCGGCTGTTAGCCGGCTTACAGCCCATCGGCTGTGTTCTCTGGTTTGTGCTCATGTGCAAAAACAATACAAAAATAAATAAATTCAGTAAAGTGCGACTTTGACTCGCGCACGAAGGGTTCCGTACGTTGGGCTTTGAGCATTTTTTTTAATACAGTGTTTGTTACGTTTTTTCAGCTGAAATAATTTTTTTTATTGTTTTTCGCTTTTTTCTCGTTTTGGCGATTTTTTAAATTTTGGCGATTTTTTTTTTTTAATTTTGGCGATTTTTTTCATTTTGGTTATTTTTTTTTGCGATTTTTTTCATTTTGGCGATTTTTTTTTTTCATTTTGGCAATTTTTTTAATTTTGGCGATTTTTTTAATTTTGGCGATTTTTTCATTTTGGCGATTTTAGTGTTAATTGTTGTAGTCTGTATAAAAATACACTAACTTTACAAATTTCAAGTGCATATACATACAATTGTATGTATATTACATGGGATTTTAAAATTTTTCGTTGCTCGTTTTGGCACACCCTTTAATTTCCAACTCTCATGTATTTGTTGTTGTAGCGGCCAAGGGTCTACACACTCTGTCCGAATTTCAGGTCCGTAGCTCTTACGGTTCTCGAGAAAATACCCTGTGACGGACAGACGGACGGACGGACAGACGGACAGCGTAGCGAAAACAATAGGGTTCTTTTTTCACCTTTGGTGTACGGAACCCTAACAAATTGAGCAAGCCTTCTCATTGTTTTTTATTTCACTCACTTCAAAGAGCGAAACGAAATAAAATCAAACAATTTGTTTCGTTTACTTTCGTACTCTGGCAGGGTGACCGATGACATTTTTCAAAAAGTGGCACAACATAGGGGATTTATCAAAAAAAGAAAGGGGCAAAATTTAAGAAAAAAACTAGAAAACTACACTAAACTTCTTTAATTCACTTTAAATAAAAAGGGAACAAAAAGGGGAAAAAAGTGGCAAAACAGTCGAAAAAGTGGCAATTTGCCACTTTAGTAGGTTTTAAGTACAAAGAAATCAAAACAAAAATAAATTTATAACTGTAATAGTGTCGCTTATTTTTGTTACGAAAATCACGTCCTTAGCTCCTGTGTCGTGAAATAAATAGCATAGCTATAAAAAAAACTGCCAGGAATTGATTTTATGAAAAAATTCATTGCATAAAATTCTTTTTTTACTAGAACATTTTATTTAGTAAAAATTAATTTTTATTTAATCCCTGTTTCCACAACACGGACGAACGACTTGAGTAGATAATTTACTTGAAAAGCACTAATTATTTTGAGTGATTTTCATAAAATTTTTTTAGAAGAGTCCTCTGAATTACTCGTGTCGAAATGAATACGAAGTTAAAAAAGGTTTCTTTATTCTATGTTAAGCACGTCTAGATGCCTTTCGTTGCTACGTAAAATATTTCATTGCCCTACAAGGTTAGGGTAAGTTAGCAGGATGCTGGTAATGAAAGGTGAAATTTAGAGTCGAGCTACTTCGGTCCCATACAATGATCCCTTTCTGCTACCTGTGAGTTGAACAGAAGATAGTGAGAGATGGTGCTAGGGAAGGGATAGTGATAGAGAAGACAGGTGGTGAAGGAAACCTTCATTTTATTTTTAAAACTCTGCTTTTTTGAACGTTTTTAATAACGCAGTGTTACAGCGCCTCTGGTGTCAATGAGGCGTATTACATTTTTAAACTGTGCTTAGTAGCCATTTTGTTGCTTAGTTTACTTTGCCGATGATCCTGCTACACAATACCGACCAAGGAGGGCGCTCTGATGTTACATTGGGATTAGCAGCCGCTGAAGCTGTTGTGACCAGTGTCTATGACTTCATTACTAGAACTTTTACTATAATAACTGATACAAATACACATCAAAAAAATGCGTGGTATTGTTACTTAATGACTACCGGAGACCATGCTCGAATCCAGGACCTTAGGTTTTTGTAGTCAACGTGTTAACTGTTTCAGCCAATGTCACCCTCATTGCCCTACAATGTTAGCAGTCTTGCAATTCTCAACAACTTTTTGGAATTTTCTCTATAATTATTGTGGGGTTTGATGTAAGCTTTTTTGAATTGCAGTTCCAGTCTACTTCTGAGTCCTCTAAGCAGCAACGAAATGCATAGAGACGTGCTTAACCAACAATAAACAATCTTTTTTTTTTAATTATTATTCGAACTCCATTTGTTTCTATATTTATAATTTAATCAGGCTAAATTTCGTATTGCTTTCCAAGCCAAATATTTATTTTAATTTATCAAACATTATTAAACAGAGATTTAAATTTTCTTGTTTATTTTTAGGTAAGTGAATTGGCCATTAAACTTGAAAAAACTTCAGGTATTTAATCAATATATTCTATATATAAATCGAAGTCTCAATTAGTTTAACAATAAGTCTCAATTAGTTTAATAAAAAAAATACATTGAAAGCAAATACTACCACATCTGGAAGAGACATGAATCGGTTTGCGGTTGAAGTTAAATATATATATCACTCATTTACTCAAGCAACGCACAGTGGTTTGAAATAAAACAAAAGTGGTAAAAAAAGTCCGCAACTTTTCAACTAGTCAACTGATTTCGATGAAAAGAAGAAGTGTTAAACTTTTGAGGCAAGCATCCTGTTGTAAGACAGGGTAGGTCCAAAGAGTGTCAAAGTTGGAAACTGCGAGTGTCGAAACTCTTTTGGAGCTTGTAACTTTTGTAAATATCGATCGATCTTAATAATTTTTTTTTTAGCGTTAAGAAACAAAAATAAAACATGCTTGCAGCACCACTTTATCTATTGCAGTTACCAAGTTATTTGATTTTTGGTCCTTGGTACATAACTTCTTTATTACTGAGCAAAAATCTTTTGGTTTTGTTGTTTTCAAAAGAAAACTTCATTCAGATTTATATGAAAAAAAAATCTTATAGCAAGGAATAATTTTACAATTTAGATTTTTGAAAAAAATGAGAAAATTTTTTAAATTTTTTGTAATATTTTAAAAAATTATTAAGTATTTGATATAAACTTCGATTATTTATAAGAGAAGAGATATTAAAAAAGGCTGTGAAATTAATCTTAGAGATTTTCGCTAATGCATCCTACATCCAGCATTGAACTAAAAATAATTATTATTTTTTTGCAAATATTCTAATGTTTAAATGTTTTTTTTTAATTTTTTGGTCTTTTATTATAAATAAACTTGTTGTAAGTAACTTGTAATAAACTCTTGACATCCTAAACGTAAATGTATGCAGGATAGGAGATATTCTTAAAACGCTCAAATTCTTCTAACACACTTTTTTCCCCCATAAAAAAACTTTTATAAATATAAAAACGTTTTATAGTATACATTTAGCTTTGCAAACTGAAAGAAAAATTATTCTCATACCTTCAATGCTTTTCGAAATATTTAAAATCAAATTTTGATTGTAAAATTAAATTTTCTAAATTTTTTCTTTTCCTTGCCTAACTTGTTGATCTCAGCTTTTTTGCTTCAAATCATGGTGTAATTATACAGGTGACTGCGTAAGGATTTGTTATACAAAAATACGGCAACCCTAGCTGTGTAAAAAGCCGAAGAATGTCAAAAGCACAAAAATAATTGTACCAAAACCAAAACAAAACGAAGTTTTTGACATTCGTTAGCTACAAAGTACATAGAGCAAAAAATTATCAGCTGAAGTAACGCTGCCACCTCTTTACATACACCTTGCTTCAAATATTTCTTAATTTTTTCTATGGAAACACAATAGAAGACGTATTTGTCTACTCAACGGTGTATAATATGTATACCTTTGCCATTATGTCAATCTTAAATGTAGCACCTGAGTTAAAAAAACAAACCCAAATATTTTATTTATTATTTTATTAAATATTTTTTTTTTATTTTATATTTTGGGAAGGCACGACCGCTCGCTACACCTTCATCAGCAGCGTTCATGTGTTTGTTTCACTGTTTGTAATGTCAGCTCAAACTGACAAAATTCCGCCTTATACGCAAAATTTTCAAAGCAAATGGAATACGAGAATTGTATTGATTCATCGTATCACAATTTGTTGAAAAATATTTAGTAATGAAAGCTCAAAGCTCATTCTACTGCTAGTGTTTGTCAGAATAACTAAAACTGTCTTTGGTGCAATTTGTTCCCTAAAAATGATCACTTGAGTCTAATTAATGGCCTGTTTCACAATAACGAAACGAAACTTTCGGCTGAAAATTTATATTAAAAATAAAAACAATTTTTCATATTTATTGTTGTTTTCAATATAAATTTTCAGTCGAAAGTTTCGTTTCGTTATTATGAAGCAGGCCATAAATCGAACAAAGTAACAAAAATAAGTTGGTTTACAAATTAAGGTTTTATTTTGTAAAACAAATTTTGTATGTGCATTGATTTTCTAATTTATATATTTTTTTATTTAAAATTTGTCAACGTTCAGCCTAGCATTTGGATTTAGCGGCTAACTACGAAAATTTATTTATATATAATCAAGAGAAAAATTTCTTCAGCACACTCAATTTCAATATTTTTCCATTCTTTTATAAATGCATTTAACGGCGGTAAATTAATTATTTTATCTACAATAAAACTATTTCTCATATTCTATTTCATTAAAAGTTCAAGTTGAATAGTTGATGTTAACAAGCAGGTAGACATGAGTGCTGTATGGGATTTTTTTTAATTCTTAATATATGCGCTCTCTAAAATACGAGGTTTGCTGTCATAAATGCGGTCTTCATTTTTTAGCTCCATCCGACGGTGCCTTCTGGTGCCTAAAGTATGCGATACACAGTGGGGTATTTTGTTGAAAAAATGGAAATAATTCTGCAGTTTCTGAACGGACCGTTCCATTCTTATGAAATTTCATGCAGCATTTGAGGTGGTGTCACATGGCTTAAGTCTGGACTATATATCTTTAAAAGGGGCGGAGCCACAAGGCCACAAAGTGGGCAGGCTCGGGTTAATGAAAAATTCAAACCGATGCCAAACAGATGTTTTTGATCTGATAAAAAAAGAGATTTTTCGCTAGTGAATTTTTTTTTCTATCCAAGAGCTAAAAAAAAAGTCTGCTATAGTTATGGGTTTTCGTTTACAGTTTAGGAAATATTCGAGAAAAAAATTAAAACTTTGGCTTTTTTCCAACCTTAGTCCACTGTTCTGCTAATGAAGAAGTAAAATCTGGTGCAATTTAGGAAATGAAACTTATTGCGAACTAAGAACAAAATTTGTAAAGCTTGGTATCAAAAGCACAATTAAGTCAAAGGTTATACGCAAATTAAATGAAAATTTTGAAAAAATTCGATTTTTCGCCTTTTTTTTTTGTATTCAGAAAAAGGGGCGTTAATTATTTCGCTTTTTTAAAACAAATTTTGCAAAATACCAATCCCACATTTTTACTTATTCAAAAGGTAATACTATAGGAAATATTACGAAGGCATTTTTCGTTAAAAATTTTCGTTGTTTAAGGAACCAGATCACTTCGAATTAGATATATTTCTGTTATAAATATAAAAATTAAGGCCTTTTCCCCAAATTCCAAAAACTGGAACCGAAAAATTCATCATGCCACCTTCAGACACAATATGTTTTTAACTCTTTCCAAAAATATTATCTGTGCCCGTGAAAAATAAGAAAAATCCCATTTTTTGGGATTTTGCGATTTTTTTCGGAATTGCCGGGAAATCAACAGCAAATTCTATTTTATCTTAATTTCTGTGTATTAGTTGCATCATTTTGCACCTAAACGAGCATTTTAAGACAAAAATATTTTAGATAGTGTAAATACGAGTATGTATATCAATTAAAGAAAAAAACTTTGCGACCAGTTTAGTGCTGATGCGGTGCGGGGTAACACAGACAACTTAACTTTTATTGCCTTCTTTAGAATATCACATGGGCTAATAAAGTATTAAAAAGAATTGAGAGATACTGACTTAGGAGTTATTCCTTGATTAAAAATTATTTATAGTTCCAATAATATAATAAAGGTATTATTCGTAAAAAATATGTTTGTTGTATAAAATATTTATACAACAGACTTCCATAAAAAAAGTTAGTTTTATAAATCTTTTATAACACAAAGCAATTTTTTATGAATAATCCATTAAATAGATTTGTGTCCAACAGTTATTTTTTAACTAGTTCGTTCAGTTGGACACAAGTTCGGTCAAAAACGTCAATGTAAATTGAATTGGTTTGAAACAACTTTTGATTCAAACGCTCTCAAACTAGTTCAAAAAGAACTGTTGGACTGTCCAACTTGGACACAAGTCGACCATTAAACATGTATTACAATTATTTATTGTATTTAAATTTTTATATTTTGTTGCTATATCTGTGTACTATGTTGTATGTTGCATAATTAAATTACCTAATTATAGTCGTATCAATAACAATTCAGTTGATAAATGTATGTGTAGCACATGTCTGTATATTGCTGGAGTTTTATTAATATTTTCGTGGAGTGGTTGCAGTTTTTTAAATAAATTTCTGCCGTTTAAGTTTTTATATCAATTGTTGTGATTTTTTGTTGTTGTAAATTTTATTGTGGTAATTGATTTTTATGATATTTATTTTAATATAATAAAACAAAGAGCCATAGTTTTTATTCTATAGTTATTTATTGTGTTTGTTTTTTTTTTTTTTTTTTTGCTTTATAATCATGCAGACTATTTAATAATGTATGAAAAGTTGTGTAATGAACTGACCATGAAATGTTTATAATAGTTAATTAATTTGGTAGAGCAAAACGAGCATAGATGTTACTTTGAAGCTGAAAAATATCCTCGTGTAAAAGGAAAAGCTGCTTGAATTTTGGATTTGGATCGAACTCGTTCACTATTTAGACCCAAGTCTAACAAGCTGAATTGGGTCGAACTATTTCACAAACAGATGATGAAACCTATTCAAATTACGTAGATTTTAGAGTTGTATCCAATAGCTCTTTCTGAACTAGTTTGAGAGCGTTCGAATCATAAGTTGTTTCAAACCCATTTAATTTACATTGCTGTTTCCAACCGGACTAGTGTCCAACAGAACGAACTAGTTCAAAAAGATCAGTTGGACACAACTCTAATGGATTTGATCACAGGTTTGTGGCAAATGAAGTGGTGAACGAGTTCGACTCAAAACTAGTAACAAGTAGTAGAGTTGGGTCCGACTCATTCGAACTCGTTCAGACGGTCGTTTGAGACACGAACTATACCATTTATATCACATAGGTTTGATCACTGTTTTGTGTCAAAAACGAGCTACTGATAAGTTCGATCCAAGTCTAACAGAAATCAGTCATCAAGCTCATTTAAATTACATTAGTTTGATCATAGTTTTATGTTAGAGTTGTATCGAACTCTTTCAGTAGCTCGTTTTAGACACAAACCTATAATCAAACCCATGGGTTTGATCAGAGGTTTGTGTCAAAAACGTGCTACTGAAAGAGTTCGATTCAAGTCTAGTTTGTGTCTAAAACAGCCGACTGAACGAGATCGAACTAGTTAGACCCAGCTCTAACAAGTATTATAGGGTTGTGTCCAACAGCTCTTTTGACCTAAAATGAGCTGTTGGGCACAAATTCGGTCAAAAGCGTCAATGATAGACTTGGGTCGAACTCGTTCACTAGTTCATTTTTGCCACAAACCAATGATCAAACCCATGTAATTTAAATGGGTTTGATCATTGGTTTGTGGCAAAAATTAACTAGTGAACGAGTTCGACCCAAGTCTAGTCAATGAAATTAAATGGGTTTGAAACTCAAACTAGTTCAAAAAGAGCTATTGGACACAACTCTAAAGTATTAGACTCTTAAGCAAAAACGATCGTTAAACTTAAAGTTGATTTAACAAACGAAATTTGGATGGCAAAACCGGTTTTAAAGCATGCTTTAACATGGGTTTGATCTTAGTCTTGTATTAAAAATAGACTTGTGTCCAACAGTTATTTTTGAACTAGTTCGTTCAGTTAGACACAAGTCCGGTCAAAAACATTAATGTAAATTAAACGGGTTTGAAACAACTTTTGATTCAAACGCTCTTAAACTAGTTCAAAAAGAACTGTTGGATACAAACCTAATTAAAAATGACCTATTGAATGAGTTCGAGCTTAGTATAACGAATAGATTTGAGTCGAAGTTCGAGTTCACAAGTTAATTTTTTTTACAAACCGTTATTGCTGGGTCCAACTTGTTCATTCGTTCATTTTAGGCACACACCTATGGTGGAACTTATTTAAATTACAAGGGTTTGATCTTAGGTTTGTGCCTAAAATGAGTGAATGAGAGAGTTGCACCAGCAAACCTACAAACCTATTTTCAAATCCATATAATTTAGATGTATCTGAGAAGACTGACTGAACGTGTTCGAACGAGTTTTACCCAGATTTATTTGCAACACAGGCTTGTCTCAAAAACGACCAACTGAATGAGTTCGAGCCAAGTCTAATAATATTCATGCACATCAAAGAAGACACCGCAAGCTTTTGAAAAACATAACTGGTGATTACACTTTAAGGATGTAGAATGATATACGGGTCTGCCCAAATAAAACTGCAAAACATTCCAAATCTCGTTATTGCCAATGCTCAACAAATTTTAATTAAAAAAAGGTTTATTTAAACTATAAAAAGATTTAAACTAAATGATGCAACGTTGCTTGCGTTCAATTTCATGCACTTAAAAAAATTGTTAATTATCCTTATGAAAAGCAAATTGACCATTAAGCATTTTTCTAATTGTCAAATTCAGTCAAAATATGAATTTCATAAATGCAAATGTTTAATATCAAAATATTTTCTGCACTCTAAATTGAATAGGCTTGTTGTTGATGAATTCATTTAGTCCTGCTGCCAAAAAAAATAAAAAGATGAACAGGAATCAGAGCATTAGACAGAAAGAATATTTCATTTAAAAAAATTCCATTCCAAAGCAATATTAACAAAAATTCAAACATACTAAATGTTGCACTAAATACAACAGCCACATACAATTTAACATATAAACACACACACACGCGCACTCACACACACTTGCACACACGCTACTCACACTGAGCAGAAAGGATAAACAATCTGTGTAGTAGTGCGATAGTTTCATAGGAAATTGACTGACATGACGAACACTGTCAGTACATGTATTTTTTCCACCCGCTCTACTCGTAACGTTTATAGAAAACCCATTTTATGTAAAATTTCACTTGCGCAAAATAGCAGTAAAGCATTCCCAAACGGTCTTTTATCCACTCCTGCACTGCCTGCCCAAAACACTCACTGAAACCAACATCAAATAACTAACATCTGTATTATTGTTGGTCAAAATATGTATGTTTGTATTCCCTTATTGTTTCATTTTACTCGTATTAAATTTCTACCACATATTCCTTCTTTTGCTAGTGTGGATCTGCTCTCTCTCATGCCTGCGTCTCTTAGTTCCTTTTGCAATCAGTTATTTTGATAAATATACCAGTGTGTGTGTGTGTGTGTGTGTGTGTGTGTGTGTGTGCAAGCATTCTATGCATGTTGTTGCCATTTTAGCATTTTCACTGTTAGATTTAGCATATTCTTTCATAAAAATAACTTCAAGTTTTCAAATGCAAATCTAGCATTTTGTTTATTCTTCTGTACAACATTTTAGCAGATATTTTTGACCGATTTAGCATTATGTTTTCATAATTTTCTGGTAACACTGGTTCATGTAGATGATGATGATGCTGGTGTTGATTTCGTTGCAATATTGCATGCATGTTGTTTGAACTTTTTCTGTATTTCCCAGAGGAAGAAAGAAATATTTCTGTTTCAATTTCAATTAAAAAAAAAGTTCAGCAACAAATTCTTAAAAATTGCTTACTTTGGCTATTAAAAAATTAGTTATTTTTTGAGCGGAGGTCCCACTTCTTAAAAAATTGCGTGACTGAGTTTTTACATATATTTTATCCAAGACACAAACCATAGATTTTAACAGAGCTCTGTTAGAATTCAAACTCAACTCTGTAAGCCATATAAAAATTATGTTAATGTTCTGTGCTTGTAATTGAACATTTTTGAATATAGATCCTCTCAACGCTTGGCTTTGCATTTCACAAAATAAGGCCCTAAGAATTGTGCAAAGCAAAATTTTTTTTTAATTTAACTAATGGCAATTTTTCTCTTTTTTATCATGAATTTTAAATTTGTGAAACTGATATGAAGACAAAAACATTTTTTTCAATTTTAAATAAATTTTTCACTGTATTGAACGGGCATTGGAAATTAGCTGGAAAGTTATCCGAATAATATTTTTGGTTTTAAAGTGAATTAATTAAATAAATTGTTGTTAAATAGTTAACAACATAATTTTAGAAATAATAGCCAATGTTCGTTATGTCCTGGATATTAGTTTAACATTTGCAAATAATAATACATTGAAAGTAGGCATATCCGTGGCCGGATTTGAAAATTAAATTTAAAAAAAAAATCGGCTGCAAAATTCTTAAAATATTTGTAAATTTTCTCAGCGTTTTTGGTCAAGTCCTGGCACAAATCGAAATAAGACTCGCAAGAGGATTTAACCATGTAATTTTTGAAGTTATCGCAAGATTTGACCCATAGCTAAAATTTTATTTTGCAAGCTAATGCTATTTTATAGTCATTGTATTGATTGATATATGATTTATTAATGTACTTAAGAATATCATTTTATAGGCAACTACAAAGTTTTGCTAAATTTAGATCATTATTGTAGTTGAAATGTAACTCCTAAAATAAAGGATATATGAGACGCAGCCAAGTCCTTGCACCGATTGCAACAATGCTTACCAGATAGCTTAAATATATAATTCTACAAGTAGTTATTGATTTTCCTTGCATTATGATCACAATTGTACCTGAAAATTATTTTTTGAAATTAAGGATATTTTGAAAATAATTTAGCCCCTGCACTAATTGAAATAAATTTTACCACAACTTTTAACTGCATAAATCTTTAAATTATCTCAAGGTTTGACTGAATGCTGACCATAATTGACCTTGTATCGATTGGAATATTAGTTATTAATGAAATTAAATATGTGATTTTATAGACAACTTTAAGTTTTTGCCAAATTTAGATCATTATTGTAGCTAAAATGTAACTCCTAAAATAAAGGATATATGAGACGCAGCCAAGTCCTTGCACCGATTGCAACAATGTTTACCAGATAGCTTAAATATATAATTCTACAAGTAGTTATAGATTTTCGGTGCTCTATGACCATATTTGTAGCTGAAATTTAGTTTTTAAAATTAAGGATATATGGTAAATAATCAAATCCTTGCACTAATACAAATTAAATTTACCAGAACACCTAACTGCATAATTTTTTAAATTATCTGAAGGTTTAACTGAATTCTGACCTTAATTGTAAATAAAATATTATATTACAAACTAAGGACATATGGGACCTAGATCTGTCCTTGCACAGTGAGAAATATAATTTACCAGCAAAGTTAACTTTGTAATATTACAGATAGGTACGAGTTTTGAATTAATTTAGGTCATTATTGGTGTACTTCAAAAAAAGGATATATGGGACGTGGCCAAGTCCTTGCATTGATTGATGTAAAATTTGCCAGATATCTTAATTATATAATTCTTGAAATAGTTACAGACTTTAAATACATTATTGCCATAATTGCAGCTGAAGTTCTGTTTAAGGATACACGTGAGATGGAGATGTCCTTTTAATTGAAATAAAATTCACAACAGTGAAAAACTAAAGATATATAGGAACTAGATATATCCTTCTACCGATTGAAAATTCATTGACCAGAAAAGTTTGTGTTATTTTAAAAAGAGTTTCAAGTTTTTGCAGAATTAAGTTGATTTTTGTAGCTGAAATGTAACTCCAAAAATAAAGGATACATGGGGCATTGGCAAGTCCCTGCAACCAATTGAACTTGTTTGAAAGCTTAAGATAATAATTCTAGAAATATTAACAGAGTTTCACTAGATTATGATCACTATTGCAGCTGAAACTTAATTTTTTAAGTTAAATATATGTGGATGGTAGGCTGGCCTCGTAGGGATTGAAATCAAATTCAGCAGACAACTTAATACTGTGACTGTTGAAGATTTTCCTGTCATAATTGTTGCTAAATTCCAGTTTTTAAAATTAAGGATATATGGGATCTAGATCAGTCCTTGCACCTGCAAGGCTTTTTCTAAATTTTGATTGATATTGCAGATAAAATTTAATTTGCAGAATAAAGGATATGTGGCGGGTAGATAACTCTTGGCACGGATTGAAGCAAAATTTATTGGAGGCGTTAAGTACGTGATTCCAGAAATAGTTACAGACTTTTTAGTGCTTTCTGATCACAACTGTAGATAAAATTTATTTTAAATTTAAAAAATCAAGGATGTATCGAAAGTAAGAACATCACTTGCCTGATACAAGTTCAATTTGTGACTGCATAACAATTTAAATTATAGTTATAACTTAGTTTATGAATTGTGGTCACCAGTTGAAAAAACAAATTTGAGAGAGATTAACTGCCTAATTTAAAAAATAGTTATTGATTCGTTATGTGATCTGATCTTAATTAAAGCTAAAATTAAATTTAAAAAAGTAAGGATACATGGGAGGTAGACATGTTTTAAAACATATTGAAAAACAATTTTTTTTTGCATTTTAATCACTATTGTAGTTGAAATTTTATTCTTAAAATAAAGGATATATGGGACGTAAGTCAGTCATTTCACCAAGGTGAATAAAATTAAGTAGTAGGCTTAACTGCATGAAACTTGAAGTAGTTAAAGAGTTTTTGCCGCATTTTGACAAAAAGGATATATAACAGACAGCCTAGCCTTACTTTTGCATAAATTATAACAAAATTTATCAGACATCTTAACTGTTTTATTTAACAACTAGCTGAAATATTTTTGTCGCAAAAAATCATTTTTCGAAATTAAGGACATGTGACACGTAGACATGTCCTTAAGCTAATTTAAATACACTTTAGAAAGAAGCTTAACTTTATGATTCTAAAAATAGTTACACAATTTTGCTTGATTATAATTATACCATAATTGTAATTTTAAATACATATAAAGGATATATGGGAGTTATATGTTGCTTTGCAGAGATTGCAATAAAACTGGGCAAGATATGTTATCAGTGCTATTTAACAAGCAGCTAAAATATTTCCACTGAATTCTACTTATAATTGTAGCCAAAATGTAGCTTTTAAAAGTAATGACATAAATCAGGTAGTTGAATCCTTACAAGGACTAAACATTTTTATTAGCAAGAAACTTAACTGTGTGATTTTTGATGCTTTTATAGAATTTTTGCAGTATTTTAAGCGTTATTGCAAATAAAATTTGTTTTATAAAATAAAGGATATATGGGAGGTAGCTCTGTCCTTGTACCGATTTTAATCAAACTTCAGATTTTTCTTAATTTTGTTATCACAGGTCCTTTTACCGAGTTTTATCCTTTTGCGAGAAGTTTTCTAATATTGCCTATACTTTATATGAAAATGTAGATGCTTTTTGAGGACACAGAAAGCTACAGCTCTACTGCTATATATACATATTTTACATTAACATTAGTTTCTACTAATTTTGAGCATACTTCAGCCCATTGTACTCTTATGCTCATTTTACATTAAGTTATTTTGTTTCCTTTGGCATTTTTTATTCTTTATGCATATTTCTTATATGCAACTGGCATTTCAACATTTCAAACTGTCCAATAATAAAAAAAAAATATGTGCAAGAAGAACCCCTTCAAGAGCTTAGAGCAGCCTACTTTTGGGGTAATGGATTCTCAGTTAAGATTTCTATAACTCCAATACAGTTATGTGGGTTTCATGTTCATGTTTAAGCTGCATAAATGGAATTTTTCGAAACTGGTTTTGCTGCAGATGTACTCGTTTTCTGTGAGTGCCTTACTTGCAACCATTGTATTTTTTTTTTTCGTCCACAAGGGGTGGGGTAATGAAGCCCACACAATTTCATATGCAAACGGACATTGTCATTCAAGGATTCACACATACACACATACGCCCAAATGCACACTCAAGCCTGCAGGCACTTGCTGTTCATAATGATTGAAGTATGAGTTGAGCCCATGCATCAACATCATAAAGACATACGAATTTTTGGGATTTTTTCTCTTTCGTAGGCAATTTGTATGTATTGTGTATCTGTGTTATTTGGTTTTCCTCTTTTTTTTTTAATATTTAATTTTTTTTGTAGCAGCAAACTATATCCATCCATCTCCAGCTGATAATGATGATGTAGCGTTTGCTGCAAATACATGCATGCTACGAGTACATATATTTTTTTTCTACCACACGAGCAATTGCAAATCGTTATGAAATGCCTAAAAAGGGCTGCTGCTGTTTTGGTTCCCGGCAAAAAAGGAGAGCAAAAATATAGTGGCAATTTTCATAAATGTTTCATATGGAATCTGAGAATTCCTGCCAACTCACTTCATATGAAAATATTTTAAAGTACATACGTACTCGTACAGTTATTATTGGCATTGCAGCTTTATTTATGGTCAGTTGGAGTTATGATATGACTTGCTGACGGACGGTCTGGTCTGTTGGCTTGACTGACTGACCATTTTTTTCCGGCTCCTGCTCTTGCTCCTAAATGTAAATATAAACGATATGCAACTGAAATGAACAGAATATTTGTTTGTATTGTAAAATATATAGAGAACAATTTGTACGTCTGCTGAAATAGTTGTTAAATACGAGTAATGGAATAGAATTTATATTAATTTGAAATATTAATATTGAAATAGTTTTGTGCATAAAATTCCTCACAGAATAAACGTTATTTTACGGATTAAAATGTTGCAAGGCGTACACAGATAGAGTTTGAGTTTTATGGGATGCAAAGGGAAGCCAAGAAATTTAACATCAAGTGGGCAGGCAGCAGCTTTTGCAGTCAAAGGTAGTAAAATATTTGGTTGATATTTGTAGGTACGTGTTCATAAGTGGCATTCAATTTATGAAGTATGATAAGTGCTTAGCAATTTATGATTTTTAGTTTTTATATTTGAGGCAGAGAGTAACACCCTGTTTTCAAATGATTTATTCTTCTAAAGTTGCCTTTGTTATTCACAAATTTTACTGAAGAAAATAAATGTTTACACATAGTTATTACGGAAAGTGTTCCAAAGATCCTTAAAGATGGCATACAATTTTTATGATATAAATCTGCCAAATGCTTTGCTGTCATCAGTATATGGGGCTTTCCAATCAAAAAAAAAATATCGTTTTTGATCTCTTTAGTTCGTTTAGGTTCTTAGCATACATCAAAATCATATTTTAGTATATTTTGAGAATTTTCACGGTCAGCATATGGGGCTTTCCAAAAACAAAATCAAGGATTTTAAAAATTTTAGTTTTATAAATACTTCCTTATTATTATTTTTTTTTATTACAGTTTGAAATATATTTATTACTATTATTATTATTATTACCAAGCAAATTCAAGAAATAAAAAAAATAGTTCAGACTTCATTCATTGTTTCTATATTTTTATCATATATCGTGAGAATTTTCACGATCATCAGCATATGGGGCTTTCCCTAGCAGAATCAAGAAATAAATAAAATTTTTGTTACGTTTGTCATAACTTTTTTTGAAATGTTTTTAGCACAAATCAGTCAAATTTGGGTGTACCTTGGGAATTTTTATGGTCCTGAGCATATGGGGCTTTCCTACAGAGAATGAAAATTGAGAATTTTTGCGGTCATCAGCCTATGGGGCTTTCCAAAACAGTCCATCTGTCATGTTTTTTTTTATCATCTTATCATAAATCCGAATCAAATTGTGTTGGATCTTGAGATTTTTCACGGTCCGTAGTATATGCGGCTTTCCAAAACAAATTCAAGAATCGTAAAGATTTTGGTTTTTAGCTTCCTTTTTCTCTTTTTGTATTTTTATTGTACTCGTAATTTGAAATCATGTTTTGCTAAGTCTCGAGAGTTTTTACCATCATCCGCATAAGGGACTTTCCCTAGCAGAATCAAGAAATAAATAAAGTTTATGTTACGTTTTTCATAAATTTTTTTAAATGTTTTTAGCACAAATCAGTCAAATTTGGGTGTACCCTGAGAATTTTTATGGTCCGTAGCATATGGGGCTTTCCAAAACTGAATAAAAAATTTTAAAGAAATATTATTTTCATTCAGTCTTTCAAATTTTTCAAGTTTTGTTGTAGATTGAAAATGTTTACGGTCATCAGCATATGGGGCTTTCCAAAAACAAAACAAAAATTAAAAAAAAAACAAATTATTTTCAGTCTTTCATATATTTTGTATGTTCTTAACATAAATTAAATTCAAGTTTTGTTGGCTCTTGGGAATTTTCACGGTCGGCAGTATATGGGGCTTTCCAAAACAAATTCAAAAATCTCGAAGATTTTGGTTTTTGACTTCCTTTTTTTTGTTTATTGTAATTTGAAATC
Source organism: Tachina lurida (assembly GCA_944452675.1). Classification (NCBI taxonomy): domain Eukaryota; kingdom Metazoa; phylum Arthropoda; class Insecta; order Diptera; family Tachinidae; genus Tachina; species Tachina lurida. Next base: position 89,880,075 of record OX101755.1, read on the forward strand.
ATGTTTTGCTGAATCTCGAGAATTTATACGATGATTAGCATATGGGGCTTTCCCTAGCAGAATCAAGAATTAAATAAAATTTGTTTTGGGTCTGTCATAAGTTTTTTAAGTGTTTTCAGCACAAATCAGTCAAGTTTTGGTGTACCTTGAGAATTTTTTGGCTATCAGAATATGGGGCTTTCCAAAAGATAATAAAAAATTAAAAAAAAAATTGTTTAAGTCTTTCACGATTTTTTTATGTTCCTAGCCTAAATCAAAATGTACTCGTAGTTTTGGTGGGTCTTGAAAGTTGTCACGGTCAGCAATCTATAGGTATTTCCAATACAAATTCAACACAATGAAAAACGTGAGTTTCAGACCTCTTTCCTTATTTTTATGGTTTTAACATAAATGAAAATCTTGATTTTGTAAATCTTGAGAGCTTTCAATGTCATCAGTATATGGGGCTTTCCAACACAAATTCAATATTTTGGAAAACGTAAGTTTCAAACTTCCTTCATTGTATACTGAAGTGAACGTGGTAAGCCAACAACAAATAAATATTTTATAAACTAAGACTTTTTGAGGGTAAATCTTGACAATTTTCACTATCAGCATAGTGTATGGGGCTTTCCAGAGCAAAATCAAGAATGACAGAAATTCAAGTTTTTGGTTTCCTCTTTTTATTTTTCAGCTTAAATCAAAATCAAATTGTGTTGAATATTGAGAATTTTCACGATTGCCAGCATATGAGGCTTTCCATTAGAAATTCAACATTTTGAAACATTTTAGTTTCAGACTTCTTTTATTTTTTCTATGTTTTTAGCATAAGTCAGAATTAAAATTTGGTGGATTTGGAACTTTAGGTTCAGACTTCCAATATTGTTTTTATGTCCTTGAAACAAGTTTTGGAGAACCTGGAAATTTTATTTTAGGTCATCAATATATGGGTGTTTCCCACATGTATTTAATAATTTGAAAAACTGAATTTTCTTAGTTCTGCCTTCAGTTTAAATTACATGGGGTTGACCATAGGTTTGTGTCAAAAATTACCGACTTGTGATTATTAAACAAAACATCGGCCAGAGAGCTTTTTTCTAACAATAATATTTCATAGTTTCTAAGCATCTCTGTATTTAAGTCCGTTTTAACTTAATTTTGCCTTAAATTTGCCAAATATATATCAATATCAGATAGTGTTCCCATAAACCCTTTCGCCATAAAATATGTGTGTAAATAACAAGAAACAAAAAGTGTTCGTGGCGTATGAATAACAATTGACAGTTTAATTAAATCACACTCATACGGCCTGTGACACAGAAAAATATAAAATTCATTTAAACAAGTTGTTTTGCGAATTTCCAACACGAACTCCCTTTCTATTCTGTTTCTCTCTCCCTCCCCCACCCACACACATATGCGCCCTCGTGTAGTTGTTGTTTTTGTTGCATGTTGTTCTCATGTTTGTTCTTTTGTAGAAACAAACACCTGTTCATTGTTGTTCTTGATTTTGTGCAATAATAAAATTGTATTGTTGCTGTCGCAGCAACAACAATGAAAACAAGAAAATAAAACAATGTTAAATTAAATGCTGAAAGCACAAAGAGCAGACAAAAGCAAAAACACCAACACACCAACACACACCCCTCAAACACAAGAAATGAAAATGGAATTTTCTCATTTAAAATGAAATATTTTTGCAGGTTTTTTAATATATTTTTTTTTAAATTTCCCTTATTTTTTGTAAAACAAACAAGAATACAATAAAGGTGGGACAACAACAAGCAAACATAATTAAAACAAAATGAAACAGCCAGTGGCAGGCAAAAGCAAGTCTCCTGCTGCAATAGCCAGCCAACACTTTGCTGATGTTAAGTTTTCAATGCCGCCTCTCCTTGGGGCAAGTACACGAGCATAAAAAACCAAAAATGCAAAAATAAATATATAATAGCGGAGATCACTCTTCATTGCAAACTACTGGTGCAAGTAGTAGCGAACGTGGCATGTATAGGACATGTGCTAGGTTCTGTCACAATAGCAAATCATATCGCATACTAAATCATAAACAGTCACAAATCAAAATTATCAAAATGGTTTTGTTTGTTGATACCACAGTTGACTGAACAAATCTCTGCCGAAAAAAATTATTTTGCAACACACTGCTGAACATCTGGTATTTCTCGTGTTGTGACTGTTTATAATTTAGTGTGCGATATGATATTGGTATACATAAACAGCTGTGCTTTTTGTTTTGTTCATAAAATGAAACTATCAAGCTGGCTCAGCTCCTAAAATTATATAAAATGTTAAAATTTAAATTGCAAATGTACTGATTTATTTAGATTTTAATAAAATGAAAAAAAAAGAAGAAAGTGTCTTAGAGTACTCGGTTAGAGCTATGCTGCTTAGCAATACAAAATAATTTGCATGTGTTAAATAACAATGCAATAAAATTATTTTTATTTTTAAAACTATTTATTTAATATTCATAAGGTTTATGTATTTTATTATTATTTATAAAACAAAATTTAATTCGTAGCAAATATATAAACGCAGACTTAGCACCCCTGTTTTGTAAAGTTTTAATTAGTAAGTCATCTGGCATCTCCTTCCTTACGAACAGAGAAAAATAAAAAAGACTAAAACTAAAAAATGTAAACAAGTAAATCAAAACAAAAATTCATTTATAACTGTAATAATATCGATTTTTTTTGTTACGAAAATAACGTCCTATCTGCTGTGTGTGGCATAAAGAGCATAGCTCTAAAAATTTTAATGATTCTATCACGTAGTTATCTTAGCGGCGGCGTTGACATTCAAATATTGCCTGCCTGTGTACTTTCGTATTTCAAAAGTCAACTGTTACAATCAGTTTGTTAAACGTTTAAAAACAACATTCACAAGCTTGTGACAGAAAGTGTTTGCATCTATCCTAAAGTTGCAGATATTCATCGTATGTATAGCAAAATAATTAAACAAATAACTACAACTACAGGCATACAGTTGATTGAATGTTTTACTGGCAAAAATATTCTTTGTAACACTTTAAATTTTTACACATGTAAACAAAGGAAGACACAAATGGCTTCAGTGGAAGGAAGTCGTGGCAAATAGTTGATCATGATGATGTTCGATGGCTGCCATTAAAATTTTAAGCTCTTTCCTCTCTTTGCTTTACTTGCAGCATGAGTGGTAAAGGAAAGTGATTGCAAGGGATTATTATTTAGCCACGTAGTATTTCTTGAAGAAAAAGTATTAACAACAAAAATTAAAAATTTTAAAAACCCCCGATATATCTAGAATAGATGTGACATCTTCTAAACGGCTGGACCGATTTTCTTCAAACATGGTTAAGAACCATCTCGATCAAGTCACCTTTCAAACAGAGAAAACTAAATAAAAATCGGTCCAGCAGTTTGGGCTGTACGTGGACACGGACAGACACACAGATACACAGACACACACTATAAACTTATAACACCCCTTTTTTGGTCGGGGGTTCAAAATAATTTCAAACATATACTAATTTTATAAAAAAAAATTTAAATATCGCAAATTTCATTATTTATTATTGGTTAAGCAACGTGTATATGAATTTCGGTTCTGCTTAAGAAGCTCGTGAGTAGACTTCTGGGGCAAAGCTTGTTCGTATTGATTATTTTTTTCGAAGGGTTACTAAAAAATTATTTAATGCTAAAATTTAAATTTAAAAATCTTTTATACAAAAATTTCTTTAGATGTTAAATTAAAAAAAAAATTACACATTATATACTTACATTTATACAGCCATTGTTTTAGGAATTAAAATTTGTATTGTATGTTTATAGAAAACCTCTCAAAATGTCTTTGAGAATTACTTACAGAAACAAAATATGTTAAAACCATCAATCAAAATCACTTCACAACAAACATCTTTATTCGACTATGAATCCGTTTTTTAAATTTTCATAACCTTTTCACAGTTAGTTGCTACGAGTACATTAGGCAATAATAAAAATGCAGTGAAACCTGTCATAACGGACACCTCCCATTACGGGGCCTCTCTAATAACCGGACAAGTTTTGTAGGTCCAAAATTAAAATAAAAGAATATATACCTCTCTCATAAGCAGACACCTCTAATAACTGGATAAAAATACCACGACCGTGAGTGTGAGAGGTTTTACTGCATTTAAGAGAGAAATTTAAAAAAAAATTATTTTGTACATAATTCTCAATAACATTTTGAAAGTTTTTCTATAAACATATAAATTTTTTTTTGGTGTATTCCAGAATTTTTCGATTGAAGCCTACTGAAGAGTTTCTGAACCAGAAACGATATGCATATAGACGTTGTTTAACAAAAATATTCTTTTATAACAATGCATTACAGACTCAAAGTCAAACAAACATACCCTGGTATTTAAAAAAATCTTTCATTAAAAATAATCTTTTTCTTAAATTCATGCTCAAGCTATTTTTCGTACAAATTTGTTTCCCATAATGCTGCCAATTAACTTTTCAATTGCTCCGCATTAATTCAACAGTATGTAGAGTACGTCAAACCACTTAGATTTTAATTTAATTATTATTTTTCGAACTGTATTTGTTTCTATATTCTTATGAATTGAATAGGCTAAAGTTCGTAACGCTTTTTAAGCCAAATTACATGTGATAATTATTAATGAACAAATAACATCAAAGTTATGCTAGGAACACAATTGGGACGAACGACGAATTTTTCGGTGCGAATTTTCGTCATAAAAAATAAAACACATGTGTGCATATGAAAATGAACACAACACCGCCGTACAACGAAATTCGTCGTGCGTGACGAATTCTGAGATAGGTTTATTTCTAATTTGTACGCCGACGAACGACGAAAAAACAATTTTCTCTCTCTCACTCTCTGTCTTTGTACACACAACAACCAACTTTATCAAATATAAGAGAGGAATTCGCTGCGTAAATTCGTCGTTATTGTGCTTCACACGACGAATTTACGCAGCGAACTCATATCGACGAATTCGTCGAGGTGGACGAAATTCGTCGTTCGTCCCAATTGTGTTCCTAGCATTAGTTGTAAATATTCTGACAACAACACATAGTTGAACGGAACAGCCAGCCGTTTTCGAAGGCCACTAAACCTTCCTCATCAGCGTTCTTCTGTGTTTTGGTCCACTGTGTGTGGTGTCAGTTGATGTAGATGTCTGCCTTATATACGTAACTTTATTGCAAATGGAATATGTGAATTGGTTTGATTCATTGCATAATGTATACGCAAGTTACCATCTATATATATATATACCATCTTCTATATATATTACCATCTTCTATATATATTACAACAGTCTTACCATTGTCGTTTTGTTCCTTACTAACTATACACATGTTTGTTAATTTGCTTATTTTTGTTCTACTTAAGACAAACTTTTTTGGTTTGTTACTATTAAGTCATTGGCTTGTGGCAAAAATTAAAAATAAAAATATACTTAATAGTAACAAACCAAAAAAGTTTGTCTTAAGTAGAACAAAAATAAGCAAATTAACAAACATGTGTATAGTTAGTAAGGAACAAAACGATAATGGTAAGACTGTTGTAATATATATAGAAGATGGTAATATATATAGAAGATGGTATATATATATATAGATGGTAACTTGCGTATACATTATGCAATGAATCAAACCAATTCACATATTCCATTTGCAATAAAGTTACGTATATAAGGCAGACATCTACATCAACTGACACCACGCACAGTGGACCAAAACACAGAAGAACGCTGATGAGGAAGGTTTAGTGGCCTTCGAAAACGGCTGGCTGTTCCGTTCAACTATGTGTTGTTGTCAGAATATTTACAACTAACTTTGATGTTATTTGTTCATTAATAATTATCACATGTAATTTGGCTTAAAAAACGTTACGAACTTAGATTTTATTTGGTGTCAGATGTCCTTGTGTTGTATCATTGCAACATCTCCAGATTACTTTGCTGTTTTAGCCGATTTCCTTAGTAGCTAGTGCTTCTAACACTCTTATATTGTTATTGTATTTAACTGTAATATCAATATTAATAAATATATTCGTCAATATGACGAAAAAAAACATTTCCTAAGTCAGACACAAATCAATTTAATTCAAATGAACTCGAAAACTCTGTAAAACTGTGTATAAAATACGTTTGTAAGAGTGTCTGTTGCTAAAAGCACAAGGCTGTGTTCATTTGTTATCCTGGTTTATTTTATGGTTACTTTACATAAGGCACTGCTAAAGGGAATGCATGTACAATTCATTCATTTTATTAAAACGAATCAAAGAATTTCAGCGCAAAATGTTAATTAACATACAAGGATAACAAATAACTAAGCCACATACATACATATGTATGTAAATGCATTTTGCACTCCGTTTAATTTGCACTTACATTCATGCACATGCACACACACAAACACACACACGCACACATACATATGTATATTTATTCGTTAATACAGATGTGGTATTAATTTTCTTTTGACTGAAGCTCTCAACCACGTTGAGCATTTCTGTTTCCTTTTTGTATCAGCTAAATCTGTTGCCGGCTTATAGGGATATTTTCCAGAAATATCTCCTCCGCATTAGCTTCTGAAATTGGAGGCTCGTGTCCATTATCCTATTTCTTATACTTCTTTCAGTAGCTGCCTAAACTAGTAATTTTGTTGCAAACTAGCAACCTTATAAAATATCTCCTTTCAGTTTCAAGGCGCCATGTTGGTTAGTTTGTATTTGCTTTTAAGTCATCAAAAATAAACGATCTCAGTGAATTTGTAAGGATGGTAGAAATTGGTCACCGTTGTCTCATTCCATGCTAGGATTTGAAAGGTCTCCGTCCAACCAATATTAAGGCCGAGCTAGATTATTCTCTACGGACGTCTGCTCTTTCGCTTACGACCATATTTTACGGTCGAATGTTTGCCTAGATTCGATACTCGTAGTTAAAGCGCTGCAGTAGAAGAATCGAGTCCAAGGAAGATACAGACAGTTGCATCTGCAGACAGGGTTACTGCGTGCATGAAGGAATTGTTATTGATTACCTTCAAAATATAAATCCAATCAACTGCAAGTATCCTGTTAGCTTATTGTGACAGGTTCAATGCACAGGTAAAGTATTGCGATGTCCCAAATCAATCAAATTGCTTCATTAAGCACCTTTTTCGCGGGAATTATTTTCCTCATATAAATTTAAAAAAAAATTAACAACAATGAAGAGTTTGAGTTTACGCTTGATAGCGATTTTAAGAACCTAGATAGCTCTTACTTCAAAGAGGATATTGAAATTATTAAATACCGCCGGAAATATTTATCGAGCTAAAAGTAGAGTACACTGAGCAAAAAATTTTTTTCCAACATTTTTTGGTTTTTTTCTTTTTTAGATCGGCTAATTTGGCGATCGCCCTCGTATATACGCTTAATCATTATCTTGGAATCCATGAAAGCAGTTAGTATAAGACGATAGCATTAATATAAGACGACAGTATTGGTATAAGATGGTAGTTATAGGTACGGTCATACTTGGCAAAATTTTATTTACCCAAATAAGCGAAACCACGAAATTCTAATGAAAAACCTTTAGTATTAGGTAGTCTTGGTATAAGACGGTAGTCTTAGTATAAGACTGTAGTTTTAGTATAATACTGTAGTTGTAATATAAGACTGAAGTCTTAGTATAAGTCGATAGTCTTAGTATAAGACAGATATCCTAATATATGACGGTAGTCCTAGTATAAGACGGTAGGCTTAGTATAGGGCGAAGTCTTACTATAAGGCGGTATTCTTTGTATAAGACGGAAGACTTGGTATATTACAGTAGTCGTAGCATAAGACGGTAGTCTTCGTATAAGACGGTAATCTTAGTATAAGACGGTAGTCTTAGTATAAGACGGTAGTCTTAGTATAGGACGGTAGTCTTAGTATAAGACGGTAGTCTTAGTATAAGACGGTAGTCTTAGTATAAGACGGTAGTCCTAGTATAAGACGGTAGGCTTAGTATAAGACGGTAGTCTTAGTATAAGACGGTAGTCTTAGTATAAGACGGTAGTCTTAGTATACGACGGTAGTCTTGTGTAAGACGGTAGTCTTAGTATAAGACGGTAGTCTTAGTATAAGACGGTAGTCTTAGTATAAGACGGTAGGCTTAGTATAAGACGGTAGTCTTAGTATAGGACGGTAGTCTTAGTATAAGACGGTAGTCTGTATAAGACGGTAGTCTGTATAAGACGGTAATCTTAGTATAAGGAGGGGGTCTTAGTATAAGACGGTAGTCTTTGTATAAGACGGTAGTCTTAGTATAAGACTGTAGTCTTTGTGTAAGACGATAGTGTTAGTATATGACGGTAGTCTTAGTATAAGACGGTAGTCTTATTATAAGACGGTAGTCTTAGTATAAGACGGTAGTCTTAGTATAAGACGGTAATCTTAGTATAAGACGGTAGTCTTAGTATAAGACGGTAGTAATTTTTTTTTTTGCTCTGTTATCCGAATAAAAAATTTGTTTGTTACTTTTTCGAATAATCGAATAAATCAAAGTTTTGTTTAATTTTATTTCACTAATTTCTGAATCGACTACTCCGTAATATTGTGCCAGGACACGCATTAATTTTGTTAAATATTTGTCATATGAGACTCTTCTTTCTTTATATTAATGGACACCCATGAAAGGGTGCTACATATTCTGCCAACACTATACTTAATCAATTAAATAAAACGCAAATATAGTTAAAAAATTCACTCTACATTTTTTACGTGTTTATTTGGATATTAACGCTTTCAAATATTTAGTTCAGTTTCTAAGTATGTTTTCATAATTTTGCAGTCCGCATCAAAACAAATTTTGCAAAACTTCAAAAATAGCAATAAATGAAAAGAAAAGGAAAAAACTTAATTTTGCATCTCGTGTATCCTTCCACTCATGCATTTATTCCTTCATTCGTTTGCGCTATAAATGGAAGGTATGTCAAATTTAATTTATGATGAATTTTTGTTTGCAAAAATTCATAACTTTTCCGGATGATGAGAATAAATATTTTCCATACCGTTCGTTGTTTTCTTGTTTTTCATTAACCTTATAAACGTTTTTTTTTTGTTTAACACACTTGCAAAAGCAAACATATTTGTTAACAATTATGTATACAATATGTGTGTACACTGTACACGTATCAACCATGTATGGATGTGCAACGCACTCATACATGTGTTGCATGTGTGTGTGTGTGTGTCCGTTAACACTGAAAGGAAACGTAAAATTTGCATGTGTTGCGCGTGGTGTGGGGTGGGCGGGGCGTGTGGGTGGCTGCTGCCTGCGGTATGTTTGCATTTTGATGTTAAATAAGAATGAAATATAAAAAATTGTTTGGCATTTATTAAACAGAAGATGAAAATTTTTTGTTGCAAAGCAAGCAAGCAACAAAAAAAAAATGAAAATGTTGGCAACAAAATATTCCATGGTCGAAATGTGAAAAATCTTAATTAACTTGATTTGTTGTTGCAATTTTTGCATACATTTTGTGTAAATGTTTGTTAATAATGAAACGAAAACAAACGGCACTAAAATTTCAATTTACATTGAAACAAAAAAAAAAAAACAGGATAATCAGTAAGAAAAAAAAATCAAGGATTTGAGTGAGTGATTTTTTTTAACTTTAAGGGAAATGATGGAAACACAATCCTGGGATATACTTTCTTTTAAAAATATTGCATTATTTGAAACAAAAATTAAGTTTCCTAGTTTAGTGTTTTTTTTATATAATGGAAATTGGACTTGCGAGTATTTAATACACAGAAAAAAAAATTATTTTTCCTATCAACACCTGTGATTAAAAAAAAGAACCAAAAATAAATTAAAAATTTACTTGTGCCAATTAAACTTTTACATTTTTTTACATTTTTAAGCTAAAGTTAAATCCATTCAAATAAATTTTTTTGTTGATTTTTTAATCAATTAAATTTGTAAATAAAACCTTAATTGATTCAATAAAATTTTTATTAGATTAATTTTATTTAATTTTTTTAAGTAAAAGTTTAACTGTCGTAATTAAATACTTAATCGATTTTTGAATGAAATAAATTTTTAAACAAAAATATTATTGACTCAATTAAATTTTCAATAAAATTTTTAAATCATTTTTATAATCAATTAAATTTTTTAAACAAAAGTTTAATTGATTCAATAAAATTTCTATTAGATTAATTTTATTTAATTTTTTTAAGTTAAAGTTTAACTGACCTAATTAAATATTTAATTGGTATATGAATCAAATCAATTTTTAATTGATTCAATAAAATTTGTATTAGATTAATTTTATTTAATTTTTTTAAGTAAAAGTGCAACTGACTTAATTAAATACTTAATCGATTTTTTAATCAATTAAATTTTTAAACAAAATTGATTGCTTGATTCAATTAAATTTTCAATTGATTATTTTTATTTATTTGTTTTAATAAAAGATGCTATAAGCAAAAAAAAAATTTGTCTTTATACTTTTAATAATCAACAAAGACACAAAATTGTTAGTGATCGGTAGGCGTGAGTTCTTGTGTTAAATAAACTTTCAAAGCCTCAAAAAAATAAGTCTTTGTGCAAACTAAAATATTAATGATATCAATATTATCAGGTTTTCTTGAACGACGAGCACGGGTTCAATTCTTTACATCATAAACTTGTGCCAACAGCTCCATTTTTTCGACCAGTTTCTCAATTGTTGGTCAAAAAGGTGCTTCACGACACAAAAATGGTTTAGTTTGTGAAGTGCGAAAGCGCGAACTTCTGAATTTTTGTAGTGAATTTTAATAATGTCAATGCGTTTTTGAATCGTTAATAGATCTATTTTTATTAATGTCGTATGTTTTGCTTGTCATCAGTCAAGTAGTTTAACGTTGACCCATGACAAACTGGTAAAATGGGGGACTTTTGAAAATGATTTGCGTTATTGGAACACAATGATTTAAGCGGCTCAATTTCCTTTTACTTCCTTCTACGCAGAGCAAAAAATATGCTCCAAAATTATCAGCAGATTGTATCTGAAGTCTTACTAAAATTTTTGTTCCCAAGTAAGAAATAATAAAAATTTCCTACTCTGAGAAATTAAATACTAAGCCTGCCAAATTACACATCTACAAGTAAAATACACACAAAACAACAATAAAATTTGTAAAAGTGTTGTTGTTTTGTGTGTATTTTACTTGAGAGTTGTAATTTGTATTTTTGAGAAACGGGCCCCTGTTCTCAAAACGAGAACACTTTTTGATGTGTAAACATATAAACGCTAGGGGGTAAAAATCATTTTCACAATACAATCACAAATTTTGAGTAAGATCGTAAAGCGTTATCAAATCGGTGTGAGCTATGTATTAGTGTATTAGTGTAATCATACGGACAACAAGATATACAGAGAAACTTAACAGCTGCATAGAAATACACTCAACCGAATTTTAAAGCATACCTTCAGGAGCAATGTTAATTTTAATAGAAATTGCTTGTGAAGTGTAATAGTGTTGCCAGTGGGGATAATTTTGCTAAAAAGTTGAAAAATAAAATAAATATAAACTTGTAAATAAAAGAGAGTTTTAAATGTCAAATGTTTGTTTAAAAGATATATAGCAGTCTTTATTATATTATAACATATTTTCATTACGTACTGTTGCCTTACACTGAAGCTGGTGCACGACAATTGGGTAACAATATCCATCTCATGCCAATTTTGCAAACCCAGAGTCGCAAGCTTTATCAAAATTTTTATATGACGTTTTCCACTTGCATATGAGCAATTCTCCACAAACCCCCACAACTAATAATTCCACTACTATAGATGCAGTTTTCCATAGATTTTTAAATACAATAGAGTCAAAAATGTGTTTATTTTAGTTACCATAAGCCAATATTAAAAAAAAATCCATTACTAGATGTTTACACATCTCCCCTGTGATCGGACTCACATTGCTTTTTTTGTTTTAACAAGTAAAGAACGAAGAAATTAATATATGAACAAATGTTCAGATGTTCCTAAAATCTGTGTTTGAAATCTCCCCCCAATATTTTTTACTGCTGGTTTGTTTTCGCCTGGCTATACAGCAATTCGCTTTTAATCTTTTTTCCGCGTCGTTGGCACTGATTGTGCGTCATAGGTGCAGGGCCCATGAGTGCAGGCAATTCAATTCATTATCTTCCATCGATCCGGCAGCCGAGCGGATATTTGACTTATTCGGGCTTATTCTCTCTCTCTCTCTTATATCGAGATTATTTATGTGTTCTTGATAATAGTTCTTAATTTTAAGTTTAGAAACCGAAGAAATGAGAAAATAGCGAGGGCACTTAAGGTTCAATTAAACGTCCCATAATCATAACCATGCTTCGAACAGCTGTTCGAACCAAACTTATGGGCAACACTGTATTTGCTTATAGGTGGCTCGCCATAATGGTAGAATTAGTCGATTCGTATCGTAATATTTTACTTAGCTTAGGTTAGGTTGACAGGTTGCTGAGAAGAGAAAGTAATTTGCCAACTCGCTTGGGTTGGTGCCAGCGTTGTTAGATTTATTTTGACCCCTCTCTCGCCAAAATTTAATATCAAAAATCCCCAAAATCGCCAAAGCATATTTTTTTCTTGCATCCTGTTTATATAAAACGCTGACGATGAAAATCTTGACGTTTTTGTAATAGATTAAATGCCAAGATTTCTAATATCAAGCAGACTGTTAGTTTATGCCAATAATATATCGAGCCTTATTTTCGATTTAATCGTAAGCGACAAAACTTAAAAGTTTTCAGGAGAAGGTTTTTTTATAATATTCAAATATGCTTTAATACGTAAATTGTCGCTTATGATAAATTTATACAGCCTGTATCTTAAAAGTTATCAACAAATTTGGCATTTTGATAATTCTAAGGTATGGATAGGCCCATATAATTTTAATTTCAATAAAAAAAGTATATTTTCGATAACATGTCGCTTACGATAAAATCAAAAATAAGGCTCGATGTGTAGGTATACTCGCAACAAATACAAAAGAAGTTGCCAACTTACTTTATTTTATTTTTAATTTATAAGCCGCCAAAATATCGCCATGTCTGCAAATAAGTTTTAAAATCGCCACGTTTGGCGAGAAATCGCCACATCTGAGAGTTCTGTTTGATGCAAGTATATATAACTAAGTGGCAGCTAGATAGAGAGAAGAGTAGCTTAATTAATTTTTATTTTCGTTTTTACAATTCTGCTATTGTGCCTTTAGTTATTTTTTCTTAGCATTTTTGCAGCGCCTCTGGTGTTAAGTAGGCGCATTATTTTAAGCAATGTTGCTATTTTATTAGTTAGTTTACTTCGCTGACGATTCATTACTATAAATATTGGCGAAGCAGTGTGCTACGATATGCATTACCATGGACACTAATGCATATAAGAAAAGTCTATGATGTCGTTATAATTAAGTCTAGCCAGGGATCGAACTCCAGCTCTCTAATACCGTCTGATGCTTGTAGTCACGCCCTGATATTTTACTTAAATGCATTTAAATTATGTTCAACTTTTTCGCATCTATTTTTGGAGTTAATTAAATATATTTTGAACCGACTTCAAAAAAAAGAAGGATGTTATAAATTCGTCTGTATTAAAGGCCATTATTATTATCCTCGCTGGCTATCGAAGATCGAAAATCGAATATTCAATTCATATTATGAGCATCGAAAATTTCGTGAAGCAACGAATTTTCTATCGAACAGAATTTAGCTTTCGATGAAGTATTTTGGTATAAAAAATTATTATAAACGATTGTTTTTTTTAGATAAAGTTGTTGCAAATTTTAAAAATCAATATTCACAATAAGGACATTATTTGTCGAATGCTCGTCATAATATCAAATGAAAATTCATTCGAAGATCGAAAATTGCTCATATTAAGGCCCATAATATTTTTTGACATTGTTATTTCATAACTCCGTACATTTAAGACCGATTGTAAAAATTATTTTTTTATTTTTTTGTCTGAGAGGGTATATCTTCCAATTGGTCCCATTGTAAAAAAAAACTGAGCGGGGGGGACTCACCCGCAAATTTTTTTATTTGATTTTATGTTATTCTGCTTATTGCCGCGAAATTTAGCAAACACCTTGTAGTTGTTCTTGTAATTACACAATTTTAAATTTTAAAAAATGGGTGGGGCTACGCCCATTTAACTTTATTATTAATTTTCACGTGGCTCTACTTAATTCATTTTTACAAAACTTACCACACACTTTGAGCTCTAAAATAGACACAATCTTCCATAAAAAAATGGGTGAAGTCACGCCCATTAAAATTTAATATTTTATTTTAAGTGGTTCTTCTTAACCAATTGATTTTCAAAACAAATTTTTTGTTTGAAAGAGTTTACTTCCAGTTTGGTCTTATCAATTATTTTCGAAAATGTTCTATCAGGTCTTTACATTGAAGTTGGTTTTTTTTTTGGTAGAATTATTTAGAAAATTTTCAAATTGCAGACAATTAAAAACAAAATCCAATATAAATATTTTCAGCATTATTTATAAAAATTATGAAGGGTTTTTAAAAAAAATTTTTCGTACTAAGCATTAATAATTTTTAAAACAAGGCTGTATCAAAATGAATACGATTTAAAAAAAAATTTCAATTTGTTAAAAACAACTCTTATATTTTTTTAAGCAAAGCGTTGATTTGATTTCTTATTAACTTTCGCTTTAAATGCAAAACAACAAAAGATTATAAATTATGTTTTTTTTATAGTTTTCCCTGGACGCTTCTCATGTAAAACTTTACATTTTATTTACTTTTATTTTTTTTTATCTCAAAACTGTTTATAATTTTTTTCTTTAACTCTTAACGTTTTTTTTTTAAATGTAAAAGTTTAAATTTATGCAGCCGTTATCACAAGCAATTTGCTGTTGTATTTATTTACATTTAAGTATATTTATTAATCGTGTTGCTGTTGCTGTTGCTGTTCTTGTTGTTTCATATTTGTTTATTGTCTGTTTATGTACAAAAACAAAACAAAAGAAATGAAAAGAAAAATGTTATAAACTAGTTTTGATTTTTAATCCGATATTGTGGATTTTATATGAAGCAGCTTGTACGAGAACAGCTCACAATGGTGCAAAATATAGTTTTTATGGTCAAAATAATTAGTTTAAAAAAGTCCTTATAGGGCAGACTACTGTGTATTATCATCCATCTTTGGTTTGTTACTTTTAAGGGCTTGTGATAAAAATTAAACAAATATACTTAAAACCAATAAAATTTTACCTTAAGTAGAATAAAAATAAACAAATTAAGAGGAGACATGTAAATAATTAATGTAGAACACATAACAATGGCAAGACTGTTGTATACGATGAATCAAAACAATTCACGTATTCCATTTGCACTACAAAATTAGTATATAAAAGCTGAATTTTGCATGAAATGACGCCACACACAGTGCAACAAACACAAGAACGCTAATAATGAAGCTGTGGCCTTCGAACAACACCATGTTGTTCCGTTCTGCTAGTGTTTGTCACCATATTTGCAATTAACTTTAGTGTTGTTGTTTTGTTTTTCTTAAAAACTATCGCAAGTAATTTGGCTTACGGAGAGATACCAACTTCAGCCTAAAACAATTTATTTATTTTAAATTTGATAATCTATACATGTGACCTTCTCCGAGAAAAGGGACCTAGTGTGTGAAAACGAGGTTTTGAGAAAAACGCATTTAAAAAATAAAATTTCAACGTTTTTCTCATTCTTATCGATTTTGACACACATCCGTTTTTTGACACACTGGGTCCCTTTTCTCGGAGAGGGTCACATACATATATTAAAATTAATGCAATTTTTTTGGCACGGCATCACGCGTGATTGGCTGCACCAATACACTCCATTTCTTTTTTGTTTTGTTTGTCATTGTCTGGAGAAGTAGAATATGAAAGAAAAAATTAAGAAATTTGCTCGGAACAGGGTAAAACGGGAAAATTTTGTGCGATTGGTATTTTTTCTGTTTTTGATAAAATGTGTATACATTTTGTTTAAAGTATACTCAGTTTCTCTCTGAATGATAATGAAGTCGCGGAGAAATTCTAGTTTATATTTTTAAATAATTTTAAGTAGCTGTGATATTTGTGTTATATCAAACATATGAAAAAGACACATCTATAAATTAGATTTCGTTAACACATTGGCGGTATTCGATGTTTGATGCAAGTTTTCGTGCGTTAGTGCAAATGCAAAATATCATAGCTTTTCTTTAAAATCCAACAACAAAATACACACACAATCCAAAGAAAAGCTACGATATTTTGCATTTACACTAACGCAAACATCGAATACCGCCAATTATTCGATTTTAGACCAATGTGCAGCAATACGAACGAGTATGATCATCATACCAACGACCCCTTGTTTGTTTGGTTTTATAACTCTGCCTATCTGTGCTTATGTTTAATTTTTCGTTGTTGTTAATTTTATGACTTTATAACATATTTAGTGCTGCATTAATATTAACAAGAAAGTATTATTGCATTTTATGTGGTAGAAGAGACAGTGGGACTAACAGTGAAGGGAATGTGTATTATAACATACATAAATATAATACAAAATTTAAGTTTAAAATTTTTTTCAATAAATAATACAAAATTGTTTTTAAGAAATCATTAAATAACTAAAATCAGTTCCTTTCCAATAGAGGCGAGAGGGAAGACTACTCGATCGAACCTCTTGAAGGATAAACAATTTTGATAAAAAGTTAAGCAGAACTTAAATTGGGAGAGTAACTACTGAATTGAAATAGGAAAGAAACCCACGTAAGGACTTGCATAATGTCACACAAACTTCAACAAATTGCGCATAAACAGTGGGGGAAAGATTTGTAATGAGACCAGATAGATAAATCTGACACCTCATAACGGTAACTACCGGTCACTGGCCACTCGAAACACACACTTACAAAGACCTCGACAACTTTATAACGACTGACTTTTTCAAAAGTTGTCTGGACGAAGAAGGTGAAGAAGCAACCCAACTCTCTCTCTCTCTCTCTCTCTGTCACTGTCCCATTTTCGGAGACTTAAGACTAAGACGTCTAGTCCAAGAATACTCGCAGATAAAACCTGTTTTAGTCTTATTGATTATGCAAAATTTTGTTACACAAACTGGGTGGTTGGAGAATAAATATGAGCCAGATATTTAAAAATATTTTCATTTAAACTCTATTAAAATATTTTGAAATTTCGATCGATATCGAACGCAGTTATTAGCACCCTGCTATCACCATGGAACCTAGTCAGGCACCAAGTGAGCTATACTTAAGGAGGCTGACAATTCAATATAAACTAACGTAAAGATTGCATTAGACTTCAGTCAAAAGAGAGCAATTGGGAATGGTGCCTTCAGAAGCTAAATTTTCTTTTAAAACTGCACTCACGAATGATTTAAATAGATTGCGAAGAGACGAGGAAGTGAGATCAAACAGTAAAGCTACTAAAATAAATCAACTCACCTTAACAAATACATGATTGGAAGGACGATCTCCTTAATAAAAGGATTTACGGCTCTCAAATTGAAAATTTGTGTAGAAATTGTATTGCAGTTTCAACAACAACAGGATATCATAACTTTCGACTTCTACAAATTAATCTAGAGATGTCCAGAAGTGTCCTCAAAAACTCTTCTGCTCCCCATCTCCTACGATTGAAAAAAAAATTAACAAAATCCTTATTCAAATTAAATTTTTTTTTAGAAATTGTGCTGTAAATTCGAAAAAAAAAACAGGATGTTATGACTTTCCACTATTGTACATTTATCTAGAGACGTCCTGGCATCTCCCCAATATTCTTTATCTATCTACCCATTTGTAAAATACTAAAAAGAATAACCAAAATCCATATAATGACTGGGTTAAGATATGGATTTGCCATGTCGTTGGAAGTATTAAATGTTACATCTAAATAAAGAAAGAGTGGAGGAAGAAACTCGGCTTCAATTTTCTGGTTCATTTTGCTTAAAAAAAATGGGTATCAAGTCCATTTTGGTTGAAAAACTTAATTTTTATTATCTAACAGAGGTCTGTTTTTTTCTTAACATAGCTCTGTAAAACATGACGGTTTGTGTTTAGGGTTATACATTTTTTTAAATTTAACTTCACACCCATTATTTTTAATGGGTATTTTTTTTTAACTTGCTGTTATTATTTTGAAGAAGGTAATTTTGTAAAAAATTAATTTTATTTAAAAAAGAATTTTTTTCAAGAATTTTTAAAAAGTCCTTTTTCTAAAAAAGTACTTTATTCAAAAAGTAATTTATAAAAGAAAATGTACTTTTTCCCAAAAAAAACCTTTTCTAAAAAGGAACTTTTTTATTAAAAAATTTACTTTTTCCAAAAAGGTACTTTTATCAAAAAGGTTTTTTTTTTCAAAAAGGTATTTTATTCAAAAAATACTTAAAAGAAGTTTTTTTTCCAAAAAGGTACTTATTGGAAAATTTTATTTTTTTTCAAAAATGTACTTTTTTCAAAAAAGTATTTTATTTAAAAAAAAATTATTTCAAAAAGGTACGTTTTTCAAGAAAATTTTTTTAAAAATATTCTTTATATTTTATTAAAAAATAAAATAATTTTAAAAAAATTTAATTTTTCCGAAAAGTTACTTTATTCAAAAAAGTATTTTATTCAACAAATAATTTTAAAAAACGTAGTTTTTCGAAAAACACTTTTTTTCAAAAAGGTACATATTTCAAAAAGATACTTTTTTCAAAAACGTACTTTTTTTAAAAAGGTACTTTTTTCAAAAAGATACTTTTTTCAAAAAGATATTTTTTTCAAAAAGGTACTTTTTCAAAGAGGTGATTTTTTCAAAAAGGTACTTTTTCAAAAATGTACTTCTATTGAAAAGATATTTTTTCAACATGTTAATTTTTTCAAAAAAGATACTTGTTTTTTAAAATTACTTTGAAAAGTGTATTACTTTGAAAGAGTGCATTTACTAAAACGGTACTTTTGCTAAAAATGTACCTTAAGCAAAACGTTACGGTTTGAGAAGCTATTAGCTTAAAAAGGTATCCAAATCTATTGATTCATTGCAGCATCGAAGCAATTTATACGCACAACACGTGCCTCATTCAGAGCACATGCCTTTGTGGCCGTATGTGGAAGACTTTCCTGTCACAACCAGCGTGAGAAGGTTTAAATCGAATAGTCCACAGACACTACTCCCTTTATCCTCCCCCCCACCCCTATAACCTATTTTCCTAGTTCTAGCACAATGCATTGCATGAGTAGGGGTTATCCCCTGAGTGCTGGTCCTAAAAAAGGGTTCCTTTTTTGAAAAGCTAATTTGTTAAAAAGGAACCTTTTTTAAAAAAATTGTTATAGTAAAATGTACTTTTATCAAAAAGGTACTTTTATCAAAAATATAATGTAATCAAAAAGCTATTTTTATAAAAAGGCACTTGTTTTATAAAATTACTTTTACAAGGGTACTTTTTTAAAACAGAAATTTTTTAAAAATATTTACTAAAACGGTACTTTTGCTAAAAAAAGGTACCTTACGTAAAAAAAGTTACGTTTTAAACAGATATTATGTTCAAAAGGTACTTTTTTTTAAAGGTTGTTTTAATAAGGTCATTTAAAAATAATTTTTTTAATTACTTTTTAAAATTCGATTATTTTCAAGAAACATTTTTGGAAAGGTTCTCTTAATTCATAAGGTACACTTTTTAAAGGCTTTTAAATTAAAAAAGTGATATTTTTATAAAAAGTTAATTATTTAAATTTTTTTAAAAAGAAAAACGCTGTTTTTTTTTAAATTAACGCATTTGTAGGCATCTAATCCACAGTTCGTCAGCATAAAATAATAACAAACTAATAAAAAGATACAAGTAACTCCCAATGTTGACTCATTCTTTTTTTTACGAATTTATCTTATGCCGATTTTTAAATCCTTTTATCTAATTTTACTATTTCCATTAGATTTTTTTTCTTCTTAATTTTTATTTAGGAAAAATGTAAATATTGTTTATAAAGATAAAAAAAAGAAGTTTAACAACTCAGAGAAAAGTTAATTCTGTTATAAAGTTGTCTAAATAGAAATCTTAGTTACAAAAAAAATCAACACATTTTCTTTGAAATAAAGAGAAAAAAAAACACTATGACAACAACAAGAGGTAATAAAAAACAAATTTGTCTCGTTTCTCGATGACCCATTTAGATAAAAAAAGCAACGAAATGCTGGACAAGAAAATTATTCTTAAAAAAAGCAACAAGCGCCGAAAGATTTTTTATTAAAAAAGTTTGGAAAAGATTTCAAAAAATAACAGGTTTCCATGTTTTACAATAAATATATGAGTTAAGTAGTTATTGATTTAAGGCCTCATTCAAGTATTTTTGGTTTTCAAGAATAACTTATAAACCTTTTGTAAATCAAAAATATTTTTCATAATTGCAAAATATCACACATGTGCTTTGCTGCTTGAATCTATTATAAGAATTATTTATTTTTTTTTATTGAAGTTCTTTTAAAAGTGATTCATGAAAACCACAAAAGCAATAAATGTCTGTCATTTGTTCTCTTGGTTGTTATTTTCTTACTTTAATTAAATGTTTGAATATTTAATTTTTTTATGCCAATAAATGGTGAAGCAAACAGGTTGCTTGTGCTTGAATTATAACATTTGAAATCCAAATCCAAGTTTTTTTTTTTTAAATTTTGCTGTTAATAAATATGAATCGAAGCGTTTTGTGTGGGTTTGAATAGCTGTTATTCACAATAGAAGCTCATTGCCATGGTCAATCACAATTAATGTTATTAACAATACACAACATTCACAATAAGGGCATGATGTTTTATTTCATTAAATAATTTTATGATGTCAATTGTTTCTAGTTATTTTATCTTATCAAATTGAGTCAATAAAAATTCATTTAAATTCAACTGGCTTTTTTATGTTTTTAGTTTAATTGCAAATTTAATTTTTTTTATGTGTTACTATTTAAATATTAGAATTACAATGGACCCAATTGGATATCCGAGTGAAGGTGCGGTATGCCACAAACCTTCCTAACCTAACATTTAAATATTTTATTATAAAATGTCTACCAGTAGGCATCAACAATTTAAATTTTTTATTGAAACTGAAATAAATTATTTCAATTGTGAAACCAATTAACCTTTTCTCTTTTCTTTTCTTTCTTTTGCAGGTATGTATTCGCACATTTTCTATCACAATATCCAATAGTTAATGATTTATCTGGGAGTTGTTGTATTAAACACCTAAAAAGGAGAGGAAAAAAATAACATAAAACTGGTAACCATGAAACAACAAGTTTGTTAATAAATAAATTTGTTATTGAACTTAAGAGAGAGGGGGAAAAAATCCCACTAAAAATCATTTGATATTTAGTAGCAAAAATTAAACATTTATATATATATCTCTTTTTTTATTTTCAACTATAAAATATAAACTTAAGATTTATAACTGGTTTTTGTTTGCCATTTTCTAAATAATTATTAACAAAAAAAATCCACAAAATGAAACAAAACTGCAAAAAAAAAGTTATAAAAAATCATTTTACATTCTGTTTCTTGAAAAAAAAAATTAACGCTCTAGTGACGCATTCAGCTAAATAAAATAAATAAATGACAAGGCGCAGAGTCTTTGTGCAGAATAGCTTAATTTTTAAGCCAACAACTAAACGTCTGTATTATATGGACAACATATGAACTTTATTTAAACTCATATGTATATGTATATAAAAATAACACCTGCTGCTCGTATGTGCTTTCAAAAAAATATATTTAAAATTTAAAAACTAAGTACGTGAAATCTCTAAGTAATTTGCATAGCCTCCTCCTCTTGATCTTAAAGTCTTCATATTCAAATTATACACTACAGAAAATTTTTCTTGAGCTTTTCGTAGCTCTTCAGCTGGTTTTTCTAAAATTAAAATACTGCTCATAATGGGTTAACTAACTAATTAACATACTATTAATTTGTTGTGTTTAAGCACTTAATTCATTTAAGTCTTTTAAGGAGTTTTGCCATTTTTTTTATAGACAGCTTTGATGATTTTAAACTAATTTAAATATTTCAAATTTTTTTTTTACTTTTTGTACACAAATAAAACAAGTTTTAAAATGTTTTTTTGAAATATATTTTTGATTTAGTTTTAATAACTTTGGTTTAAATTTGAAAGAAAAAAAAGGTGACTCATTTATGCTCGAGTCAATAAAATGACTAGAATTTTTGCCAAACTTTTATTGAGTTTTAATACATTTTATTTTTATTTTATTTTATTTTAGTTTACTGTATTTTATTTAACTTTATGTTGTTTAATTTCATTTTATTTAAGTTTATTTTATTTAATTTTATTTTTTATTTTATTTAATTTTATTCCTCTTTTATTTTCTTTTATATTATTTTATTTAATTTACTTTTATTTGATTTTATTGTATATTATTTTATTTTACTTTATTTTATTTTTTTATAATTAAATAATTCCATTTTATTTTATTGTGTTATATTAAATTTAATTTTTATTCATTTTACTTTATTTCATTTTATTTCAAATTTTATTTTATATTATTTTCTTTTATATTATTTTATTTTATTTTATTTTACTTTATTTTATTTTATTTAATTTTTTTATTTAATATATTTGTTTCCTTATTATTATTCCTTAAATTATCAATACACTTTTTTATTTAATTTTATTCTTTTTTTATTTTCTTTTATATTATTTTATTTAATTTTATTTTAATTGATTTTATTGTATATTATTTTACTTTATTTTATTTTTTTTTTTGTTTTATTTTATTCTATTTTATTTATAGTGTTATATTTAATTTAATTTTTATTTACTTTAATTTGTTTCATTTTATTTCAAATTTTATTTTATTTTATTTTATTTTATTTTATTTTATTTTTTTATTTAATTTTATTCTTTTTTTATTTTCTTTTATATTATTTTATTTAATTTTATTTTAATTGATTTTATTGTATATTATTTTATTTTATTTTATTTTTTTTGTTTTATTTTATTCTATTTTATTTATAGTGTTATATTTAATTTAATTTTTATTTATTTTAATTTGTTTCATTTTATTTCAAATTTTATTTTATTTTATTTTATTTTATTTTATTTTATTTTTTTATTTAATTTTATTCTTTTTTTATTTTCTTTTATATTATTTTATTTAATATTATTTTAATTGATTTTATTGTATATTATTTTATTTTATTTTATTTTTTTTTGTTTTATTTTATTCTATTTTATTTATAGTGTTATATTTAATTTAATTTTTATTTATTTTAATTTGTTTCATTTTATTTCAAATTTTATTTTATTTTATTTTATTTTACTTTATTTTATTTAATTTTATTTTTTATTTAATTTTATTCTTTTTTTACTTTCTTTTATATTATTTTATTTAATTTTATTCTAATTGATTTTATTGTATATTATTTTATTTTACTTTATTTTATTTTTTTTGTTTTATTTTATTCTATTTTATTTATTGTGTTATATTTAATTTAATTTTTATTTATTTTAATTCGTTTCATTTTATTTAAAATTTTATTTTATTTAAATAAATTTTTTTGTTATTTTCAGCCATGCCACAGAGTTCAATTCCGTTCGGAATCGGAATTCAATCTACCCCATTTTTGTAGATGACTAAAATACGGAACTTTGTCAGGTGTGTCCAGACTGTGGGAGGCGGTGGTATGCTGGGGTATGCTCCGGCTAAGGCTTGACATTTTGCGGTTTATTCAATTCCGGTTCCGAACGGATTTGAACTCTGTAACATGGCCGTCTATTTATCTTTTATCTATATTTTATAATATTTTTTATATTATTTTATCTCATTTCATTTTATTTACTTTTGTTTTAATAAAGTATAATTTTATTTTATTTTACGTTATATCTTTTTATTTTTTCTTACTTTTATATACTTTAACTTATTTTTTGTTTGTTTGATTTTATCCATTTTTTATTTTATTTTAATTTATTATATTTTTTTTTTATTTTATTTTGTATTTTATTTTGTTTTTTTTATTTTATTTATTTAATTTAATTTTTTTATTTTGCTTTACTTTATTTTAATATATTTTGTTTTAATTAATTTTACTTTATTTTATTTTATTTTATTTTATTTTAATTTGTTTTTCTTTTTTATTTTATTTATCTTTTATCTATATTTTTTAAAAATATTCTCAATTGTTTTGTCTCATTTTATTTTATATAGTTTTATTTTAATTTAATATAGCTGTGTTTTATTATTAATATTTATCTTTATTTTATTTTATTTTATTTTATTTTATTTTATTTTGTTTTATATTATTTTATTTAGTTTTCTTTTCATACATATATACATATATTACTTTTTGTTTGTTTTATTTTATATTATTTTATTTAATTTTGTTTTACATTTTTTCATTTTATTTAATATTATATTATTTTATTTTATTTTAGTTTATTTTTCTTTATTTATTTACTTTAATGTTTTATATCTATTTTTTGTATTATTAAATATTTTGGTATTATTTTATCTTATTTTAGTTCATTTCATTTTATTTAGTTTTATTATTTTAATTTAGTTTTATTTTTTTTTTTTTTTTAATTTTTGGTTTATCTTATATTATTTTATTTAGTTTTACTTTTATATATTTGATTTTATTTTTATTTTATTTTAATTTATCTTATTTTATTTGATTTTATATCATTTTATTTCATTTTATTTAATTTTTTATCTATGTCTTGTTATTACAGTTTTTGTTTATTTTATTTTATTTTATTTTGTTTTATTTAACTTAATTTTATTTTTAATTTGTTTTATATTCTGCTGTTTAAATTTGGTTTATTTTGTGTTATTTTCATATATATTATTTTATTTTATTTTTTGCTTTGCTTAATTTCAATTTATGATTTTTTTTTATTTAAATGTATTTTATATTTTGTTTATTAAATAGCAACATTATTTATTTTTGGCCTCCAATAGCCGAATATATCAACTTTTTTTCCTTAAGTATTTTAAGCGTTCCAATACTATTTCTACAGCTAAAATTGAAAGAAAAAAAGTTGAAAATTGTATTAAACCTTGACACAATCAATTTAGCAGACTTTTTGTACCAAACCAACAGAAAACCTTTTCAAACATTCTCTTTTTATTTTTTCATTATACATTATTTTGCTTTAAAACGTTCAACTAGTAGGGCCATTAAAAATAAAAAATAAATAAATAAATATATTTGAAATTGTTTTTGTTTTTAGGCGAACCAAGCAAAAAAAAAACAATATATTTTTACAATTGATTAGCTGCTGTCAGTCAAATTAAGAGAGGAAAAAGCAACAGTAATAAAGGAAAAGTAACCGCTAGCGATAAAATAGTACTGGATACACTTATACGAAATAAAGAAACCTGAATGTTATGCAGTGCAGTATGTTTTTAACGAACACCGGTTAGAGCGAGTTATCGCGTATAAAGATTAAAACTTCTCCGGTCCTAACAAGCTTTCATTATAAATTTCCTTATGGGAAATATCACCTCTTCAAATTTTTTTTTTCTTAGTAAAAATGTATTTGGAAAAATTTCTCAGTAATTTTTTCTCGCCTACATTTTGTCTATATCTCCCGTCCTTAGGAGCTACTATACAAAAATATTTATATAGATAAGCTTAAGGGCATATTGTGACTTTATTGGGAAGCTTTTAGATTTTGTTGTGAATCAAATATGTTTTTTTAAACATATTTAACAATAAAATAACAAAACTGCATGCTCTTCAAAATTGCTGAGTTTTATTTGTTCATTGTCCGTTAACCTCGTAGTTCGTTATAATAGAACTTTACTGTAAAAACAGTAGTTGTCTGTTCTAACTACTTTTCAATATTTTAGTTTTTTTTTTAATAAACATTTTGCCATAATTCATGTGTAAATGTAGCAGCAGCAAATTGTTTATAAATTCAAATTATGTTAAACTACCAACAACACTTTTTGCTTTAAACTTTTCCAACTAAACGTTAAGGTTTTTTTAACAGCTCTTGTTAAAAAAAAATTTATAAAATTAAGTACATTTTTAACTTTGTAAAACCCGCAGGCCTTTCATTGTAATTCTATTTTTTTTTTGTTCCTGCTGCAACATATGGGGCGTTGCAATGATCAACGTACGTACAGTTTTTGCAGTTGCAGCTTAAAACGCTTAAATGGCTGCCATATCTTGATAGTCTATTTGTTTCTTATTTTCTTATCATCAACTGCTACTGTCTGAGTATGTAGAATATGATTGAGGATCTTTTTCTTTATTGAATAGTTTTTCTTGTATTTGGGAATACAATGTTGCACGAGTAAGATTTCTTTGATAAGATACTTGACTTGTGTATTCGCATTAAACTAATCATTTGTGCAAATTAGTGGGAACATTTTGCATCAGTTATGAAATATTACCTGCAGGGGAAGAGCAGCTAAAATGATTTATATGTTTTATAGTTCTGTGGGACGCCCTGATAAAATATACAATGTATATCGTTATCTGAAACGCAAAACGCCCTTACTAACATTTTAGTAATTTTACGGGAGAAGCAAAAACATTCTCAAACGAAAAGTAAGTATTGTAGTAAGGGCTTTTTTATTTTGTCAATAAAATTGCTATTTGTGTACGTGGAAGTATGATTTATTTGGTGGTGATGTATTTTGATTAAGTACATCGGAATTTGTAAAAAACTATATTTTGAATTTTTTGTTAGTTAGGGCGTTTTGCGTTTTAGCTAACGATATGTAAAATGAATTTGTAATTTATTGAAACTTGACAGATATGTAAATTTTATACTGAGAACAGCTTAATAATATTCCGTCACGTGTACAGTAATACAGTGAAATTTCTACAGTTTCTATCAAATCTTTGAAAGTAGTAACAATATTGGCTGAACAATATCTTTCTTTGTGATGTTGCCAGAAAGTTTTGGAATTGCTTAGATCATACCCATATTATAATTCAAGACTTAAACCACTGACCCATGTTTCTGAAAATGTTAAAATTTTGAACAAATTCGAAATCAAACATAAATTCGAACATTCAACAACATTATATCAGACTCTACAAAAATCATAATTTCGGCAAATCACGAGAAATTTAAATGTTTCCCTAGAGTTCTAGTATCGTTACATAATAGCATATTAATTGAAAGTGTCCCAAACTTTTCAAATATTATATTTCCTTTCAAAATTTCAAACGCAAAAAAACTGCAAAATTTTTTTAAATATTCTTATTTTATTGTCACAATTTGAAATAAAAAACCGAAAGATTACAAAAAATCAATTTCAGACTAAAAACTTCGAAAATATCTAGAAAATTTTAAATTAAACACAGGCACCAGAAGCATGCTAAGTTGTCAAAATAATCCTAACTTCTAATAAAAATATCGAAAAATTTATAAAAATTCGAAATTGAAGAGAAAATTTCCACAATTTTCTGAAACTTAAAAACTTCAATAATTAATCGAATATATGTATAACAAGAGTGCTTTAATTCCCTCATGTACTCGTAGTCATTATTTTACAAAAGAATACAAAAACCTCAAAATTTACGATAAATTCAATCTTCGAAAAAAAACTTCCGAAAGATCTAAATTCAGCACGTATTCCAAACAGTCACTAAAAATATAATGAACCCCCCATATTATAGTAACCTACTAAGAAGATACCAAAAAATCGCCAAAAATTCGAAATTAATCAAAAAAATTTTAAAAATTTCTGAAAGTTCGAAATTCAATAAAGATTCGAATATATAGCAAAAGCTTCAGAATTCTTATAAGTAGTCATAATTTTACTAAAGAATTCAAAAATATCAAATAATTTGATCTTAAAAAAAATTTAAAGCATTGCGAAAGTTCGAAACTCTACATATCGAAGTGTAACCGCTACGAAATCTTAACCGACTCATTTTTTGAACCTTGTTTTTTTTCTTTGAAGAAAATTGATTAGTTACCATTGCAAATAATCGTTTTTGTTAAAAAAATGAAGTTCGAAAATAATGTCGCTTAAACTTTTTTGGCGGTTATGGCACGATATAATCAAACATTTACCAACATAATCATAGTTTCCTCGAAATAATCATAATTTCCAAAAATATATTTAAAGATATCGAAAAAAAATCGCTAAAAATACTAAACTGAAGAGAAAAATTCCAAGATTTTCTGAAATTTCGAAATTCGATATACATACCAATATATACAATAAAAGTATCTTAAGTCTTATAAGTAGTCATAACTTTAATAAAAAATTCAAAAAAGTAAGAATAGCGAAAAATTTCAAATTAAAAAAGTTTTTAAAACTTCGAAATTCTTCACACGTATCTTAAATTCTTCAAGTAATCGTAACTTTCAAAAATATATCCAACGATATCAAACAAAAAAAAAATTACTAAAAATTCGAAATTGAAGAAAGAGAACGAAATTTCGAAATTCATTATATATTCGAATATAGAATAAAATTGTCTTAAGTTCTCCAAAAAGTCATAATTTTATTAAGAAATTAAAAGAAAAATAAGAATTGCGAAAAATTTCAACAAAAAGTCTTTACGCTTCGAAATTCTACATATGTACATATTTTAAATTCTTTAAGTAATCGCAACTTCCAAAAATAAATCTAAGGATTCGGTATCAGTAAAAATTCGACATATCATAATTTTATTAAGAAAATCAAAAACTTGAAAATTTCGAAAAATTATAAAGTTAAAACAATTTTAAACTTCGAAATTCTATATATTATTCAAAATATATCACAAGTATCTTAAATTCTGCAATTAATAATAACTTCCAAAAATATATTAGAAAATCGTTAAGAACTCGTAATTGAACAGAAAAGTTTCTGAAAGTTCGAAATTCAGTAAATGTTCGAATATATGTATAGCCTAAATTCCTCAACCAGTCATAATTTTACTTAACAATTCAAAAATATAAAATTTGTGAATAATTCGATGTATGAAAACAAATTTAACTTTCCGAAAGTTCGAAATCTACATGTAACCAAAAAAAATTCGAAATTGTCTTGAAACTTCGAAATTTTGTGCATGTTCGAAAACTCAGTAAAAGTATCTTAAAAATAATATCGAAAGATTTCTACAAATTCTAATTCAGACAGAAAAATTCGAACATTTTTCAAAAGTTCGAAATTTTTGAAGTAAATTTTTTATATATGTAAATAAAAAATATATGTATATCAAAAAAAATTTTTAAACTTTCCGAAAGTTCGAAATTCTATATGTAATCAAACAATCAATCTTACACCGAAAAATTCGCAATTGTCTTGAAACTTCGAAATATTTTACATGTTCGAAAATACAGTAAAAGTGTTTTAGGTATAATTTCATTTAAAAAGAATTCGAATTTAGACAGAGAAATTCGAAAATTTCTTTTAAGTTTGAAATTTAAAGTAAATGTTTATATATATCAAAGAAAGCATAAATCTTATAAATACTCGTAGTAACAATTTCACCATGTAGTTCGAAAACTCCCGCAAAATTGCTAAAAACTCGGCCTTGCATGAAAATTTCCCAAAACGTTTGAAATTGAAGACATATTCGCATATTTATAAAAAGTATATTAAATCCTTCTAACTTTCATAGAATTACTAAAGAAAACAAAAGATTACAACAATTCGTACTAACATCATAATATACAATTTTTTTTCTATGTAAGAAGATTTTCGAACATATCGTATGTAAAAGTAACTTAAATGCTTTAAATTTCCATGATATAATTAAAGAAATCAAAAATAAATTACGAAAGAAGTTTAGTTTAACCAACAAAAATTCCAATATTCCAATAATTTACGAGAGTTCTAAATATAATTAGGGGCGTTCAAGCGGTAGTCTTAAATGTCATAGTGTCATAATGTTTTAAAAATTTTGTTAAAGAAAAACAAACAAAGTAATAATTAAAAAAATTATGACACTACGACACTTAAGACTACGGTTTGAATCCCCTAAATATATCTATTATGAGCAAAATTTTGTTCACAAAAAAGTTTCATTTGTTGCAACACTGATTTGGAATGAAATCAGCTGACTATCAGCTGTTGGAATAACTACACAAAAATATAAAACTTCCCATAGGGAATTACTAAAAACTCCTATGGGGAATTACTAAAAATTCCTATGGGGAACCTACCCCCAATATTCATAATTTAATTTAGACAAAAACATATTAAAATTTAAAATAATACGAGTAATAAAATTTTTAGATACATTTTTAACTAAGGCCGCGCTTACATCTGTGTGTCATGTGCCCAAAAAGGCGTAACCACTAATTACTATTGAAACAATTTTTGATTCAGGCATGTATTTATTGATTTAAACAGTTTCCAATCCAACATCTTTAAAATTGTATGAAAATGTTTAACTTACTAAATACGTGTTTGATTCAGAAACAGTTTTTCGTTAGTAATTAGTGGTTAGGCTTTTTTGGGCACATGACACACATGAAATGCCAGATGTAAACTCAGCGTAACATTTCATACATTTTCTTTGTTAGATCCTATTTACACGCAAAATATTTTCTTCCACAAGTCTTGATTTTATATTGAAAAATAAACTACATAACGTTGGCTTAGAGTGTAAACCTGATAAGTCCACTTTTAATGCTGTATGAAATGTTTAAGGCCGTTCGAAAGAAAAAGAGACGACAAGCTAAAATATTTATTTAAAAAAAATATAGAAAATGTTAAGGTTTTTTTGCCTTGCCTATAAAATTTAGTTCAAGGGAGTTAGCAGGCTTACACCCAAATTCGACGATATATTTCCCATTCATCTAACTCATGCCGAATTAAAGCTTGAGCAAGAAAATATTCATTAGAGAAACACCAAAAATATTTTTAAGAAGCTAAAATACTAAAACCAATTCCGCAAATGCATTTAGCAAAATACATTTTAAACCAATTTATTTATACACAATAATAAACTGTTGATACTTTCCATACAAAATTTTGTATGAGCTTAAGCGTTAAATAAACTTGATAAAGCTGTTGCTTTAATCTAAACCTGAGGTCATATTTACGTTTATTAAGCAAGTTAAGTTATACTGCTTTCTAACCAGCGCCAGAGAGCCCATCTCAACCGTTTCGTTCTCACATTTCGCTATGAACCTGGTAAGCGTTAGCAAAAATAGCAAATAAAGACTCTAACAAAATTACAAATAATGAAAATAATAGATGACGATAACTTATGGCCTGACACAATCAGACACAAAGTGAATGTTTTCCTGACTGCTGAGAGAGAGAGAGAGAAAAAAGAACGACAAATACATGGCCCGGATTGTTTTATTAAAATAATTGCAAATAGAAGTAAAGCCAAAATGATTTTTAAAAGGTTTTTCAAACAAGTCGAAAAGTAAGCAACAACATATGTGCATGCAACAATTGATTGGGCTTCGATTTGGCCAACAGCATACGAACAAGCACATGTAAAATTTTGACTTTTACATGAAGGTTTAATAAAACAAGTCAAAGCAAATGGCTGAAAATCGCCATCGTTCTGCCTTTCTCTTGGTTTAAACGATACAAAAAATAAAAAATAAAGAAAGAAAGATAATAAATTACGAAAAATGGCACTTTTAAAATAAATTAGTTCTCAAGGGATAGAAAGAAGCAGAAGAGAAACAAATGTAGACATAAAAAAATGTTAAAAGTGTTCTTCGGATTTGGTTTTTTAGCGGAAACAAATTATGTGTCTTAAGTCTTTCGTTTTGCACAGAGTCAATTCAGCTCCTCTTTCCTGTACGTGTCTTAAGTCTTCTGTTTATTTTCCCCATTTTTTTTATAAACCTAATTAAAATATGATTTTATTACATTAGCTTTCATTAACTAATTTCATGATTTGCGAAAGCAAACCGCAGGAGCCCCTTCTTTTAATATTTCACTGCTGAGAGCTAAATAATTTTTTATTGTAATTGTTAAACTAATTAATGCAGTTGAAAAGGCAACTGGTGTTTGCTAACACCATAACAACTTTTATAATTTATAAAATAAGTTATTATTTTCAACCTTAATTTGCTCAAGTCATAAAGTCTTTTTTTTTTCACTACGAGCACAATTTAAAATTGCTAACAAGAGCTGCTTATTTGTTATAACAAAAAACGTGTGCCTTCTTTTTTAATAAGCTTAAAATGCAAATGAACTGCTGTTATATGATGTTAATAACTCAACAACGTTCTTGTCTTACAACCACAGTTGTATAATTAACACATGATAAAGAAGCATGTACAATTAGAGATGAAATGCTTTTATTACAAGACCCTGCCTTTAAGTGTGAGTTACATACTAATAGCATGCTTACTATTAAATAGAAGAAGTAGGAGAGCAACTATTTCTTAAGCATTATTTGTTTAAGTTGTAGTACTTTACTCGTATTTCTGTCTCATGCAAATGTTATGTAACAAAAGTTTAGCAAAGCAGAAAATTGCTTTGTTTGCCAAAAACCTTTATAAAAAAAATTCTTCAAACAATTTTGTTTCTTGCAAGAATTTTTACAAAAACAAAGTACATTTTCTTACTAGCAACAACTTTTCTATAAAAAAAATTGTGTTGCTGGCTATAATTTATTTAAAGAAAAAATTATGTTGGTAGCAACAATTTTTTAAAATAAAAATTTTCTTGCCAGCAAAAATTACAAAAAAAATATGTTGCTAGCCACAATTTTTTAAAAAAAATTTATGTTGCTAGAAAAATTTAAAAAAAAATGATGTCACTAGCAACAATTTAACACAAAAAAAAAAAACTTAAAAATAATTTTTATTATAAAATTAATATGTTGCTAGCAATAATTTCTCTGAGGAAGCATTTTTGCTAACCAAAATTTTGCTAACAAAATTTTTGCTAGCAACAATTCTTCTGAATAAAAACTTATTTTGCCATTTCTTGTAAAATTTTTTTTTTGCTAGCAAAAATTATTAAAACATTTTGTTGCTAGCAACAATTTTTTTATAAACTATTATGTATGAAATGTTTAACCTATGGCAAATGTCTGCCAGCAATGAAATTTTGTCTCAAAATTTCTGTATAAAATTCTTGTTTGAGACAAACTTTTTTCTATTGGAAATTTTTTAATAAAAAAAGATACTGAATTTTTGATTTAAGCAATATTTTTTTTAACCATTAAATATTATTTATATAAAGAAAAAATATGTTTCTAGCAATTATTTATTATTCTAAGGAAGCAATCGTGTTGTCAGCAATAATCACTTTTTTTAATAAACAACAACTTTTCTAAAGAAAACATTATGTTGCTAGCAACAACTTTTCTAAAGAAAACATTATGTTGCTAGCAACAACTTTTCTAAAGAAAACATTATGTTGCTAGCAACAACTTTTCTAAAGAAAACATTATGTTGCTAGCAACAACTTTTCTAAAGAAAACATTATGTTGCTAGCAACAACTTTTCTAAAGAAAACATTATGTTGCTAGCAACAACTTTTCTAAAGAAAACATTATGTTGCTAGCAACAACTTTTCTAAAGAAAACATTATGTTGCTAGCAACAACTTTTCTAAAGAAAACATTATGTTGCTAGCAACAACTTTTCTAAAGAAAACATTATGTTGCTAGCAACAACTTTTCTAAAGAAAACATTATGTTTCTAGCAATAACTTTTTTAAAGAAAACATTATGTTGCTAGCAACAACTTTTCTAAAGAAAACATTATGTTGCTAGCAACAACTTTTCTAAAGAAAAAATTATGTTGCCAGCAACAACTTTTCTAAAGAAAACATTATGTTGCTAGCAACAACTTTTCTAAAGAAAACATTATGTTGCTAGCAACAACTTTTCTAAAGAAAACATTATGTTGCCAGCAACAACTTTTCTAAAGAAAACATTATGTTGCTAGCAACAACTTTTCTAAAGAAAACATTATGTTGCTAGCAACAACTTTTCTAAAGAAAACATTATGTTGCTAGCAACAACTTTTCTAAAGAAAACATTATGTTGCTAGCAACAACTTTTCTAAAGAAAACATTATGTTGCTAGCAACAACTTTTCTAAAGAAAACATTATGTTGCTAGCAACAACTTTTCTAAAGAAAACATTATGTTGCTAGCAACAACTTTTCTAAAGAAAAAATTATGTTGCTAGCAACAACTTTTCTAAAGAAAAATTATGTTGCTAGCAACAACTTTTCTAAAGAAAAAATTATGTTGCTAGCAACAACTTTTCTAAAGAAAAAATTATGTTGCTAGCAACAACTTTTCTAAAGAAAAAATTATGTTGCTAGCAACAACTTTTCTAAAGAAAAAATTATGTTGCTAGCAACAACTTTTCTAAAGAAAAAATTATGTTGCCAGCAACAACTTTTCTAAAGGAAACATTATGTTGCCAGCAACAACTTTTCTAAAGGAAACATTATGTTGCTAGCAACAACTTTTCTAAAGAAAACATTATGTTGCTAGCAATAACTTTTTTAAAGAAAACATGTTGCCAGCAACAACTTTTCTAAAGAAAACATTATGTTGCCAGCAACAACTTTTCTAAAGAAAACATTATGTTGCTAGCAACAACTTTTCTAAAGAAAACATTATGTTGCTAGCAACAACTTTTCTAAAGAAAACATTATGTTGCTAGCAATAACTTTTTTAAAGAAAACATGTTGCCAGCAACAACTTTTCTAAAGAAAACATTATGTTGCTAGCAACAACTTTTCTAAAGAAAAAATTATGTTGCTAGCAACAACTTTTCTAAAGAAAAAATTATGTTGCTAGCAACAACTTTTCTAAAGAAAAAATTATGTTGCCAGCAACAACTTTTCTAAAGAAAACATTATGTTGCTAGCAACAACTTTTCTAAAGAAAACATTATGTTGCTAGCAATAACTTTTATAAAGAAAACATGTTGCCAGCAACAACTTTTCTAAAGAAAACATTATGTTGCTAGCAACAACTTTTCTAAAGAAAACATTATGTTGCTAGCAACAACTTTTCTAAAGAAAACATTATGTTGCTAGCAACAACTTTTCTAAAGAAAACATTATGTTGCTAGCAACAACTTTTCTAAAGAAAACATTATGTTGCTAGCAACAACTTTTCTAAAGAAAACATTATGTTGCTAGCAACAACTTTTCTAAAGAAAACATTATGTTGCTAGCAACAACTTTTCTAAAGAAAACATTATGTTGCTAGCAACAACTTTTCTAAAGAAAACATTATGTTGCTAGCAACAACTTTTCTAAAGAAAAAATTATGTTGCTAGCAACAACTTTTCTAAAGAAAAATTATGTTGCTAGCAACAACTTTTCTAAAGAAAAAATTATGTTGCTAGCAACAACTTTTCTAAAGAAAAAATTATGTTGCTAGCAACAACTTTTCTAAAGAAAAAATTATGTTGCTAGCAACAACTTTTCTAAAGAAAAAATTATGTTGCCAGCAACAACTTTTCTAAAGAAAACATTATGTTGCTAGCAACAACTTTTCTAAAGAAAACATTATGTTGCTAGCAACAACTTTTCTAAAGAAAACATTATGTTCCTAGCAACAACTTTTCTAAAGAAAACATTATGTTGCTAGCAATAACTTTTTTAAAGAAAACATGTTGCCAGCAACAACTTTTCTAAAGAAAACATTATGTTGCTAGCAACAACTTTTCTAAAGAAAACATTATGTTGCTAGCAACAACTTTTCTAAAGAAAACATTATGTTGCTAGCAACAACTTTTCTAAAGAAAACATTATGTTGCTAGCAACAACTTTTCTAAAGAAAACATTATGTTGCTAGCAACAACTTTTCTAAAGAAAACATTATGTTGCTAGCAACAACTTTTCTAAAGAGAACATTATGTTGCTAGCAACAACTTTTCTAAAGAAAACATTATGTTGCTAGCAACAACTTTTCTAAAGAAAACATTATGTTGCTAGCAACAACTTTTCTAAAGAAAACATTATGTTGCTAGCAACAACTTTTCTAAAGAAAACATTATGTTGCTAGCAACAACTTTTCTAAAGAAAACATTATGTTGCTAGCAACAACTTTTCTAAAGAAAACATTATGTTGCTAGCAACAACTTTTCTAAAGAAAACATTATGTTGCTAGCAACAACTTTTCTAAAGAAAACATTATGTTGCTAGCAACAACTTTTCTAAAGAAAACATTATGTTGCTAGCAACAACTTTTCTAAAGAAAACATTATGTTGCTAGCAACAACTTTTCTAAAGAAAACATTATGTTGCTAGCAACAACTTTTCTAAAGAAAACATTATGTTGCTAGCAACAACTTTTCTAAAGAAAACATTATGTTGCTAGCAACAACTTTTCTAAAGAAAACATTATGTTGCTAGCAACAACTTTTCTAAAGAAAACATTATGTTGCTAGCAACAACTTTTCTAAAGAAAACATTATGTTGCTAGCAACAACTTTTCTAAAGAAAACATTATGTTGCTAGCAACAACTTTTCTAAAGAAAACATTATGTTGCTAGCAACAACTTTTCTAAAGAAAACATTATGTTGCTAGCAACAACTTTTCTAAAGAAAACATTATGTTGCTAGCAATAACTTTTTTAAAGAAAACATTATGTTGCTAGCAACAACTTTTCTAAAGAAAAAATTATGTTGCCAGCAACAAGTTTTCTAAAGAGAAAATTATGTTGCCAGCTACAACTTTTCTAAAGAAAAAATTATGTTGCAATCAAAATATATTTCACAGAATTTAGTTTGCTGCTTTTAACAAAAAATTTTTGTTGATGGCAACAAATTTCCATTGCAATTCTATACACACCATTTTGTTGCTGGCAACAGAAAATATCATTAGAACTTATTTAATAAAATTTTAACAAAATACTAAGAAGCCTCTGGTTTAATTATAAAAATTCTTAAATATAATTGAAAATTACTGAAATTAGCAAACTTAAAATCTTTAAGCAGGAAATAAAAAAACGCATTTATTCCAGCTTTAATATAAATTGTTCTTCTTAACCAGCAACTGACTCAAGTGCAAAAATGTTATTAGAGGCTTTTAACTTTCTAATCAAGGCAATTCTTGGTGGCTTTAATTTCTATATAATTAGAACTTTCTAAATGAAATCTCCTCCTTTGGAAAAGATTTTTTTTATATTAAAATATGGAATTATTTTTCACTCTTAATTTTTCTATGCATATGATTTATTGTGTCTAAATCGTTTTTAATACATACATACTCGTATTTATGGCCATTAAAGCCAAACACGCACAGCCAACTAATTTGTGACGCATAGAGACAGACATGGAGACATCGACATTAATGCGAAAAACAACATCTTAATCGCATTCTCATGACCACAAATATATTAAAATTCATATTAGAAAAATAAGTATTTATATATTTTTTAAATAGATAATTATTACCAAAAGCGATATCGGTGTAAATTAAATCCCACTGAAAATGGTTAAAACTACTTAAAAATCGTTAAGCCAAAAATGGCAAAAAAAAACATGTAAATGACAGTAACAACAACACTGTGACAACAACAACAACTTAAAGAGAGAAAAAAACTTAACGTGATTCATAAAGCACGAAAACCAATAAAAAAACTACATTTTTTTAAAGACACACGCGTTGTGAATCGAAGAAAAGAATACGTTTAAAATGATTTGTGATCGCATACAGTCAGTGACAATAAATGTTCCGAGTAGCAGGTGATTTAGTTACTTAACATAGTTTTACTTTAAAACAATTAGGCTGATCGAATGATGAATCAGTTTATCCTGGTGCATTGGATATGACTTCTTTGTATTATTATTATTTCGGTGACTTACCTTCCACAATAATTCCCATTTTTTTCACACGCACTTTTTGCTTGTCGCTGCCTGTATAATTCGACAATTAAACACAAATTAATCCTTAAATGGCAACCTGAAAGGATCAATTACAATAATAATAAATAATAATATTGTAAATTAAAAATACTTTAAAAACAACTTATAACGAAATCAAAAATAAATACAAGCATATATGAGATTATGAAAAAAAATTCAATAATTTTAAAATTTATTGAATTGAAATAGATTTTGTTTAAAATTTTTCGCTGCCACAGAGCAGCCAGCAACTTTATCAAAATAAATCGCCTCATATTGGCTGCCTCTTAAGAAAAAAAAAAACCAGAAACAAATAATTGTGCATAAAACCAGTAGCAGCCACTTAAAGACATCGTCATGTCATGCCCACACTGCCCCAAAGAAAAGTTTATGTTGCGCCTCGGGTGCAACATCTTGTAAATAGCAAAAGTCAATATCTGTTGAATTGAAATTAATACGAGTATTCTATGCAGCTGCCGTTTTTTCTGTTTGTTGCTTTACTCTTATAAAACGTTAAAAGCATTTTAACTTTATTTAACAAAAGTTGCAACGCAAACATACAAATAATCTTCAGTCGCTGCTAAAGAACATGTAAATTTAAAACCAATCCCATTCACATACAAACACTCATACATACATACATGCATACATACACACATACATGTGTACATACAGGGTGTTTTTTTAGAGGTATAGAACTTCGAATTGAAATAAAACACAAGAAAATCGTTTTAATGTCCATCAATTTGGCTTTATTGGAAGGATAATTTTATGCCATTAATGTTTAAATATGATTTCGGGCATGTGGCCGCCGCGGCTGGCTCGAATAAAGCCAATTCTACAGGTCCAATTTTCAACCACTTTTTCGAGCATATGGGGCCGTACGTTGGCAATAACGCCACGAATGTTGGCTTCCAAGTCCCCTAACGTTTCTGGTTTGTTGGCGTAGACGAGCGACTTCACATATACCCAAAGAAAATAATCCAATGGTGTCAAATCACACGATCTTGGTGGCCAATTGACAGGTCCATTCCGCGAAATTATGCGCTCGTCGAATGATTGTGACGTGCGCTGTGTGGCATGTAGCGCCGTCTTGTTGGAACCACAACTACTTCCACATTCAAAATCTTCAAAATCTTCCATAAAGTTGATGGACAAAGCTCCAATTGCTGTGCACGGTGGCGAATCGATTCATTCGGGTCCTCTTCAACACTTTGCTCTACAGCGGCAATTGTTTCTTCGGTGCGCACTGTTCGACGTCTCTGCGGCTGCGTATTATCACATAGAGTAAACGTAGTGCGAAAACGATCCATGGTTAACCGAATTAATTGCTCTGATGGACGATTATGTCGACCATAAAATGGACGGAGCTTGCGGTAAACTTCGCGAACTGAACCATTATTTTCGAAATAAATTTGCACGATTTGCAAGCGTTGTTCTTTTGTCAACCTGTTCATGATGAAATGGCAAACCAAACTAAATATTAATCACTTGACAGCTGACAAAATGGCCGCCAGTTAAAAAAGTGATGCCAACTTAAAGTTCTATACCTCAATAAAAAACACCCATTACATATGTTCATCTGGCAGGCATATTTATACTCAAAGGAAGTATGTAACATCTAAATACACACACGACTGACTTGTTTGTGTGAATGTTTAGTTTTCATTTGCTATAATTTTTTTTTTTTACTTCAATTTTATTCAACCAGACCATTCAAAATCGTAACATGGCCATTCAAAAACCCAATCAAGCTCGAAAGGTTTTTTGTTTTAGATTTTTTGCTCTTGAATCTTATTTTTTTTAATGGATTCTTAACAGTTGCTTGAAGGAATGAAATATTTTAATGATCATTTGCTAAAGTAAGCCCAAGGTTTTCCAGTCACTCAACAGAAAACAATTATTTTATTTCCCAGCAGCACACAATATTTCAGAGAAAATGTATAAGAAATTTTCACTGAAAAATATTCTCTAAAAAATTTAATTAGGATGTATGTCGTTCCTTTTTACGGAACTGGTAAATTTTTAGTAAGAAAAATTTATTTTCGAAAAAAAAACTTATGTTGCTGGCAACAATTTTCCTAAAGAAAAAATTTTGTAGCTTGCAACAATTTCCCTAAAGAAAACACTATCCCCCCCGCAACAAATTTTCAAAAGAAACTATCATGTTGCTAGCAAAAATGTTTCAAAAGAAAATATCATTTTGCTAGCAATAAATTTTCTAACGAAAATATGTTGCTCGTAACAAACTTTCTAAAGAAAATATGTTGCTAAAGAAAATGTGTTGCTAGTTACAAATTTTCTAAAGAAAATATTATGTTACTAGCAACAACTTTTTTAAAGAAAACATTATGTTGCTAGCAACAACTTTTCTAAAGAAAAAATTATGTTGCTAGCAACAAATTTTCTAAAGAAAATATTATGTTACTAGCAACAAATTTTCTAAAGAAAATATTATGTTACTAGCAACAACTTTTCTAAAGAAAACATTATGTTGCTAGCAACAACTTTTCTAAAGAAAAAATTATGTTGCTAGCAACAAATTTTCTTAAGAAAATATTATGTTGCTAGCAACAACTTTTCTAAAGAAAATATTATGTTGTTGGCAAAAAATTTTCTAAAGAAAATTTTATGTTGTTAGCAACAAAATTTCTAAAGAAAATTTCATGTTGCTAGAAACAGTTTTTCTGAAGAAAATACCATGTTGCTAGCAAAAATTTTTCTATAGAAAATTTCATGTTGCTAGCAATAACTTTTCTATGGACAATTTTATGTTGCTAGCAAAAAATTTTCTAAAGAAAATTTCATGGTGCTAGCAACAGTTTTTCTAAAGAAAATATCATGTTGCTAGCAAAAATTTTTCCATAGAAAATTTCATGTTGCTAGCAAAAAGTTTTCTATAGAAAATTTCATGTTGCTGGCAATAATTTTTCTATGGACAATTTTATATTGCTAGCCAACAATTTTTCTAAAGAAAAACAGTATGTTGCTAGCCAACAATTTTTCTAAAGAACAAAATTATGTTGCTAGCAAACAATTTTTCTCAAAAAAAAAATTATGTTGCTAGGAAACATATGCATATGTACATATTTAAAAAAAAATTATGTTGCTAGCAAGCATATTTCCTAAAGCAAAAAATTATTTTTTCTAAAGGTAAAATTATGTTGCTAGCATTAATTTTAATTGAATTATTTTCTATAGAAAATAAATTCCTTTCCACATCTGTTTGGTAATAGTAACTTGCAGTGAAATAACAAAAACAACTACAAAATGCAACTACTTGTTCTTGATGTTGTTGTTGTTGTTGTTGTTGTTGTTGTTGTTGTTGTTGTTGTTTGCTGCTGTTTATTGCTGCTGTTTATTGCTGCTGCTATTGTGTAGTAACTCGTACTTGGATGGTTTATGTACTTGTTGTTGTCATATGTAGATGATGTCTATTGATGTGTGCTGCAATTGTTGATGTTGCTGTTGCTGTTGCTGTAGTTGTGTACTTAATGTTGTTGTTTGATTTTACCATTTAACACTTTACTTTGTATTTTGCTGATCGCTTGTTGTTGTGCCAATATGTTTTATTTAATTTTTTTTCTCTGCTTTGTATTCTTTGTCTTGAAAGTTCCTTGTGTAATTATTGCTGACTCTTGTTGTTGGTATTGTTGTATTCTACTTAACCCTGGCCTAAACCAGTGAATTGTTCTTGCAATCATGTACAAGTTGCAGAACTTGAAAATCACAAAAACAACATTTTAACAGCAAACAGCAACAAAGAAAAAACAAGTAGTTACCAGAATAGTGTAAAAAGTAAAACTATGAATT
Organism: Tachina lurida; assembly: GCA_944452675.1. Classification (NCBI taxonomy): domain Eukaryota; kingdom Metazoa; phylum Arthropoda; class Insecta; order Diptera; family Tachinidae; genus Tachina; species Tachina lurida. Next base: position 89,921,659 of record OX101755.1, read on the forward strand.
GTATTGTATAACAAATGTATTATAGCAATTGTTGTTGTTATTGCTGCTGCTGTTGCTGTTGTAATACATTCATGCACTTAACTATATGTGAGTATGGGTATGTATTTGTTGTATTGTTGTATTCTTTAGTATACATACAATTCAAAAACTAAAGTGTTTTGTTTAAAATACTGGTTGTTTCTTTGTTGCTTTGCTTTATTTTGTGTGATTTTAGTTTTCTCTAGTTTTACAAAAATATGAAGTTTAAGTTTAAAATTGAAAATTTAAATTGGATTTTTGTTATTTGCTTATGCTGTTGTTATTTTTTAATGTTGTTATTGTTATTGTTATTGTTATTGTTATTGAGCTTACATGTTCATTGGGTTTGCTTGATTGCTTAATTTGTTTTTTAATGCGATTCTTTTGTTTCGACTTGAGGTCTTTAGTTTTACAATTCATTATTAAACATTTGAGAAATGAAGGGATTTTTCAAACAAACAAAAAATAAAACGATTGTCTTACAAATCTATTGGTATGTTTTTTGGGTGCTTTCATTTCCTGCTTTTGCTATCGATTGTCTGGTTATTTGTGGTTGTTGTTGGTAATTAAATCTGCCCAAGCGAATAGACATGGTTGCTGATAATGTTTTCTACACAGAAAATTCTTATTTCTTTAGTATGTTCTAATGTAATGTGTTCTATTTTTTTTTTAATTTACCATATGCATTTAAAATATGCTCATTCGAGTTAGGGATTTGGAAAATAATTGAAATTATGAAATATTATAGAAATAATTTATTTTCATCTACTTTATTATTTTATTGCCTTTTGGCACTCAATTTCAAAGAAAGAAATAACCTATTGGCTAGTTGGCAACATTTTTAGTTCAATCAACGATCATCACGAAATTGTGGTTAATAATAATTTGTTGCACATATTTTGTAGAAGTTAATTTAAAATTCAATATACGATTAAATCAAACACAGTCATTAACATTGAGGTTATTTTGGTTGCATTTGCGTCGTCATCATTTCATCATTAACAACAGACATTAGGGCATAAATAATTTATTTGTAAATTAGTGACCTCTCACTGTCTAATACGCCGAAAGGTAACTAGATGTGCCACCTTGTTTTATTATTAGCTTTAAGCTTTTTCTAAAAATATTAAGTGTTAAATAATATATTTTCTTTTAGTCAACAAGTATCGGATACTGTTTAATTTTAAAAGAATAAAAAATTTTAAGTTGCTTCTCCTCTAGCAACTAAAATTTCACTTTAATGGATTTGAAGCTATCTCTTTCACTCCCTCCCTCTTTCTGTCTTTTACCAAAAAAATTTACTTTAAGAAAATTAGCCCAATTTTGCAATGCCCTAGCAAATACACAGATGTGACGGAGATCTTCACAAAAACATTTCATTTAATATAAAGATTTTGTTCTAAGCTAAATACATATGAGTCGTAGTTCGTACATGAGTTGATGGTGATTTCAATAAAAACATTTGCTCAAATCACAACCTATTATAGGAGTCGTAGTTCATACATGAGTCGGTGGTGATTTCAATAAACATATTGTTTATAAACAAATGTTTCTATAGGAATTACCAACAACGTTTTTACGACTTATGACTCCTACAATAGGTTGTGAATTGAGCAATTGTTCATAAGCAAATGTTTACATAGAATTTACCAACAACGTTTGTATGAATTATGACTTTCACAATAGTTTGTGAATTGAGCAACTATAATTTATTTTTTAAATTTATGCCGAAACATGTGGTCACAAACTATTTTCTTATAGAAACAATTTACAGCTAGAAGATTCTTAGAATTTCCCGGTATTAAGTGATTTTACTCCCAGCTGGCGAATTTTTGTTCCAAGCAAGTTTCTTAAGTTTAAGAATTTTATACCAAAAGTTTTATTAAAAAAAAGTTTTTGTTTCAAAAATATTTCTATAAAATATCTTACTGATACAATTTCTTAAGCCCTTGTTAGCAAAACTTCTTAACGTAAGCAAATTTCTTAGGAAATAGGCTGTGCGGAGCAACAGAAAAAATCTAAAAAAAATTGCGACTAAATTTTAAACAAAAAATTTTTGGGACAAAACATTTTTAGAACAAAAAAATTATTTTTAAGGGTATAGGCTGTGCGGATTAACAGAAAAAAAATTTAAAAAAAATTTGGGACAAAGTTTTAGGACAAAAAATTTTTGGGACAAATAAGTTAAGTCTACATAGTTTAAGATAGATAAAAAAATATTAAGACAAAAATTTTTTTCAGTTTGAAAAATCTAGCTGTAAATAAGAATTTTTGAGAAAAGCTGTCTATATATAAACTTATTTCAGACAAAAACAATTTTTGATTATTGTAATTTCTGATTTGCAAGAAATTTATGGATTTAGTGAGTATTTTTGATCCCAAAAAAATTAATTTAAAACGTAGCTTAAAGAAAATTGAAACAAATAATTTATTACTGCAGATCTTGCACACAAAAATTATCCCACAAAAACTATCGAATAAAATTATATTAACAAAAAAATTATTGTTTTTAATAAAAGTTGTCGATCGAACGTTTCCTGTCGACATCGTGGGACAGGTCGTTAATCTTTTTGCAAACAAATTCACAGACACACACACTATAAACTTATAATACCCTTTTTTTTGGTCGGGGTTTAAAAATAAAAATTTCTCTGAATCAATTAATTTTCTATTGCTTTTCTTTCAACTTTCAAACACAATAACAAACAGCAAATTTCCAATAAAACTTTGTGGCTTATCTTCAATTTTCATCCCACACGAGTTTTGAATAATATTACTTTAACTAATTTAAATTTATATAGAAATATTTGTTTGTCCCAATTGTATATATATATATTTAATACTTTGTCCCAAAAAAGTTTGTAATAAACGGTTTTGTACCATACCTTTTAAGTTTAAACATAATTTATATCAAAAAATCTCTATATACATTAAGCTTTTCAGCAAAATTTTGTTATTGCAATTTTTAAGAGAATATTTTTTGTCCCAATGGTGATTTTTAGCAGATTTTTCTGCCCCAAACAAATTTGGTCTGAAAATTTTTTTCTTAAACAATTTTTTAATATATTGGCAACTGTGTATATTTTGTACCAAGCAATATTTTGTTAAAGTTTTTTGTCTCTATATACATACATACATATCGTCAGCTAAAATGCAAAAAGGCGTAACTAACACAAAATTCAAAATCCAGTTTTTGAGTGTTTATTATGAATGTCTTTAAACTAAATGTTTTGACAAAATACTACACTTCTGTGACCAAATATTACGCTTTTATTAACAAAACACAAGAGCACTTAACTACAAATTTGTTAAGTTTTTTTTTTTGTTTTTTGCTTCTGCTGTAAAATTATATTCTTGCTAGTTACGCCTTTTTGCATTTCAGCTAACGATATGTAAGTATTTTAAACTTTTCTCCTAAAATTTTTTAATATTGTTTTATTATTTAGAAGAATATTATTTTGTCCTTAAAATATTCTTATAAAAGACAATTACAAGTATTTTGTCCCAAAGAAGTTTTATTAAAGTTATTTTATCTTATTGGCATTTATAGAGAAATATATACTTTTGTCCCAAGCTTATTTCTATATTATAATTAAATTTTTCTTCTGAATTTAATGTTTTAATATTTTTTTTTACATTTAGAAGAATATTATTTTGTCCCAAAAGTATTTTAATATATCATTCAGATTTTGTCCCAAAAATGTATTACAGAAGAATATATTTTGTCACCAGTTTATTTCTACATTGTTATTAAACTTTAAATTTTAGTATTTTTTTACAATTAGAAGAATAATTTTTGTCCCAAAAAAATAATTTACCAAAACTATTTAATTTTATTCAAATTTATAGGGAACTAGTTTTAACCCACACTTGTTTCAATATTAATGCTTTTTTCAAAAAAAAAAAATTCTGCAAAATATGTTTGTCCCAAACTTATGTCTTAAGCTTTACCCTAAGCCATTTTGCATCTCTAAATATAACCTATTTTTCATTTATATCAGCATTTTCCGCAGAAAATGTTTATCACAATTAAATTTCTAGAGATTTTTTTGTCCCTAACATATTTCTATATTTATTAAATAATTTCAAAAAAATTTTGGTATTTACTTTTAACTATTAGAAAATATTTTATTATGTCCCAAAATTATTTTAATATATATTTTTCAAAATAATTTTCTACTAATAATCTTTTTTTTTTTTTTGTATATATATAAAATTTCTACGTAAATTTTATTTGTCCCAAAGGATATTCTGTAGGAAATGTTTATTTATTTATTACTTTTTCATTTATAGAGATATTAAATTTTGTGCTCCATGTGATTTTTCCAATAAAGATTTTTGCAAACAGTTTCTTGGAGAAGGTTTTGATAAATTTAAGGATTTAGAAAAAATATATTTTGAGACAAACATATGTACATATTTCTATACTGTTCTTACTTTGTGAAGAAAATAGTTTTTGTATATTTTTTCGCAAAACAAGCTTTTGTCGAAAAATTTCTGTAGAAATCTTAAAAAATTTGCGCAAAATAATTGATTTTTCAATTTTCCACGGAAAATTCATTGTCTCATTAAAATTTCGATGAAAATATTCTATATCTTAAATATACTTCGCTACAAAATTTTTTGTCTCAAAACAAAATTTCTATAACAGTTGTAGACTGTTTAAGCATTCATTTGGAAAACTTTTATAAAAAAAAATTTTTTTGTCCCAAAAATTGTTATATAAAATTTGTCCTAAAAATTTTTTTTTCCAAAAATATGGCAATTTTCCGAATAATTTGACGCGCAAAATAATATGATGACGTTTTTTTATATTTCTTGTGAAACTTTTTTGTCCCAAAAATAGTTTACCAGAAATTTTTTGTTTCTGTTCGGTGTGTAGGGGAACATATTTGTTGCAATATAGTAACAAGCTAATATTTCTAAGATTTTTGAGCAGGTTTTTTTGTAACTAAATTGCGTCAAACAAAAAAATTAATAAACAAATTTCAGAAAATATTTTCAAAGGAGTTTCTTTTAATATTATTTGTCTATATCAAGTTTACATAAGAAATTGTAGTATCATGAATCATCGAACAAAAATTATATTGATATCAAAAAAATTTGTATAATACCAATTTGTCCCAAAATAAATTTCCCTGTAAATTCTTCACTTAGAAAAATAATTTTTTTTAATTCTTTTTTATTTTTTTTTTGCCCTGAAAATTTTTTTCACAAATTATGGAGATAAACAAAGAATCGAATAAAATGTTTTTACCAAAAAATCTTTAATTGCCTTTTCGCTGAACTCTGCTCTGCTCTGCTATTTTCAATCCCAAAATATGAGTGACGTTTCGATTTTGTTGTTTTTCTTGCACTAAAAATTACTTTGTCACGCACAATCATTTCTTAGTGTAGCGTTCATGCCACGGTCATCTAAGCATGACGCTTGTACACATTTAAGGAAGTTTTCTATTTAAATTTTGTCATTTGTTGTTTTTCTTTACAAAATTTCTTCAAAAAAAAAAAATTAATTGTGAAAATAACAAATTGATAACAAAGTGTACACGAAAGAATAAATTGCTAAACAAATGCTGGCATTTGTCAAACTTTTTGTTGCAACAGAAAAATTAACAATAATTGTTTTTTGTTTGAAATTGTGCTAAACAAAGCGTATTTATTGTGCAAATTCTGCAGCCGTTTAAATTTCAATATTGTGCAATTTTAAATAGTGCGTCTGCTGGCCGCTAAGAAACACAATCTTTGACTCTTTGGTCTGCTTAAAATAATAATCGTGCTCGTTTATTATGAATACTTTTTTTTAAGTATGTATGTATGTATGTGTTTTTACTATTAGTTTCTTTTTATTTTAAATCGTCATCGTTTGTTATTGAATGCATTCACTTTATGCAACAATAATAATAATGCACTGTTTTCATTGTGTGTTTCTTAGTGGGTTTCTGTATTCTGATACGAACCGGCATCATCAGCAACTGCCAACTGCAGTTACAACAACATGATCTCATAAAACTCAACAGCAACAGATTAACGTCAACTTAAAGTCAATTGTTTTGACGTTAAATGTTCTCAAGTCAACATTTTGAAAGATTATTGCAGTGGATCTGAAGTAGGAAAAAGGAGTACGAAATTAAGTGCAATTGTGTTGAAAGATTTTTAAGAGTTGAAACAATTAAGCTTGTTTGACAATAATAAAATGACAACGAATAGAATTGAAATAAATGACAGTTTTTGATATTCTAAGAAATATTGTGGTGAAAATATTAAGTCATATTTAACTAACTTTTTTTTAACGATAATCGCATCGTTTAAATAGAGCTTCCCTTTTTGCTTCCTTTTTTTTGGGAATTATTTTGTTAAATTGTTTTTTATTTATAATAATATTGAGATGGATGTATGTAGATTTGTACAATTTTTATTAATTTTATATTCTTTGAAAAATACCATAGTATGTAAAGAAAATTTGATCTTGTTTTAGCCTAAGCTAATATTATTTTATAATGTTTTGGAAAAAATAAATCTGAATTGAATTGAATTGCATCGTTTAAATAGTTATAACGATATTCGCTGTAGGTTAATGTCTGCACTACTATTTTTTTTAACTATAATCGCATCGTTAAAATAGTTACAACGAAAATTTATCGAATTTGCTATTGAGTAACATTTCTAACGATATTCGGTGTAGCTTAATGTCAGCTGTGTCGTTATTTAAGCGACAATAACTTTTTTTTAATGATAATAGCATCGTTTAAATAATTATAACGAAAATTTATCGAATATGCTATTCAATAACATTTTTAACGATATTAGCTGTGTCGTTATTTAAGCGTTAATAATGTATGTGCTGCCAATTTTATCGACAGAAAATATCAGCTGCGTAATATCGTCAAAATGCTATTCAATAACATTTTTAACAATATTCGCTGAATGTTAATGTTAGCTGTGGCGTTAGTTAAGCGTTAATAATTTGTGTGCTGTCAATTTTATCGACAGAAAATATCAACTGCCTAATATCGTTAAAAAGTAGTTACAGAATCGCACAATCGTTATTGAAATCGATAAAATGTAACGACAAAAATTACGACAGTCGGATCGTTAAAAATTACTGAATAGCACTACAGCTGAGTACTATCGTTAGAAAGAAGCTACTTGTACACAATCACACAATCGTTATTGCAAGCGACAAAATCTATAGACCAAAAGTACGATTGTCGGATCGTTAAAAGTTACTGCATCACACTACTGGATTCTGTAACTTTTTGCGATACGAAAATCGTAATATTTGTCGACATATTCATTCGTTTGCGGTAACGACAATGTGTTTCTGTAATTGCTGTTTTACGTAAGTGTACATCTGTGATTAACTTAATTATATAACATGTGGCATCCCTGCATTCTAAATGTCAAAAGAAGCGAAAAGCACAAATAAGAACTAAAGAAAAACTATGTAAATGAATTTGAGATTATTATTTAAGTTTTTTACTTCAACGAATATTGTTAAAATATGTAACGGAATTGCAAAGTCGATAAATTTTCATTATATTTATTATACTGATACGATTATCGCAATAAAAGTTATAGGTACCCTCGCCTTGACTTGCCCTGACAAATGCATTCTTGTGATATCTAAAAATATACTTACAAATGTGTGTTGACATCTGTGTGAGATCCAAATTAAAGCGGAGAAAACAATCAGCTGATCAGGTATCGATGCCACCTGGTAAGAATTCGCCTTGGAAAAAATCAAACAATTTAAAAAAAAAATTATAATAACTATGAAAAATTCATACTTTGGAGGTCAAAAAAAATTTACTTAAAAATGTGCGTTCACATTGAACAAAACATCAGTCATCTGGGCAGTTCAGACCAGCTGGTATGGATTTGTCTTGACCATGGTGTAATTATACAGGTGACTGCGTAAGGATATACAAAAATACGGCAAACATAGCTGTGTAAAGAGCCGAAGAATGTCAAAAGCACAAAAATAATCGTACCAAAACCAAAAAAAGAAGTTTTTGACATTCTTCAGCTACAAAGCACATGGAAAAAAAATTATCAGCTGAAGTAGTGCTGCCACCTGGTTAGATGCACATTGGTCTTGACAATATTTATAGTTTTCATGACAATATTTAAAAAAAATAATTGTGTTAAAATTTTGATTTTGTCATTAAATTGAGTATTTTTATAGACTAATACATTGTAAGGAGTGCCTCGTTGCCATATTAAGCTTGTAACAGTGTTGCCAGAAAATGAGAATGGGAGAGTGCTAAAATCGATCAAAAATATTCTATATTTTCCTTATATTTTTGTTAGCAGTTTTTTAAAAAACTTTAATGCTTTTCTGCAAAAGAATATGATAAATATAAATATTAAGATGGCAACAAAAACCTGTGGCAACAAAAATTCTGATTTAATTGTTTTACATAAACGAAATGTTAGCTAAAGTAATTGGTGCGTTCGTGCGTCATATTAACATTATACGGGCCTGTTCTGAAAATCACGGTGATTTCAAAAACAAACTATTAATAACTCACTTGCTAGTGAATTTTTATTGTATTTTAAGTTTTTGTTATGTATAATAGAATATTTTATTCCAACTTCCATCGCTATAAATCGTGAAATTTACAAAAAAAAAATTTTGAAATCACCGTGATTTGACATGTCGTGATTTGCAGAACAGGCCCGATAGCGATCTCAAAAATTCCATCTGTGAGGTCTTGAAGCGATTATGGGCCAAATCTTTTCACGCAAAAGAGCGATGATATCGTCTTCAGTATCAAGAGAAACAGCTGGAGTAGTGACAGCTGTTAAAAACGCCTACTATTATTTTTCGAATGTTGTAAAAAGGTGAGAAAGTTTGTTCGAGTAATCGAATAAATTTTAAATTTCGTTTAAATGATTAATGAGCAAAAAACGTCTTATTGGAACACACTATATTTGCTTAGTCCCTGCCCAGACTTGCAATTTTTGTTGTAGCAATTCTTGAAATTATAGGTGAGAAATGTGAGAAGATTGGGCAGGGCTACACAGTTTCATGTGCTCAGCAATTCTCTTTTGTTTTGAAATTCGCTCTTGTTAATTTATAAATACTTGCGGTCTAATTCATAAATAATAATTTAGGTTTATTGCAGGTTAATTTGACAAATTTTCCATAGAAATGTGTCAAATAAGCGCTTAATAAACCTAAAATATTTTTTATGAATATGACAGTTAATGTTTTCTTTCTTCAGTTGTACGAAGAACACAAAATATAATAAAAAGTAAATATAATTGTTAATTTTTCAGCGAAATTTTGTGCTGCAATAGAATGTTTTAATACATAATTGCAAAACTAGAATTTCATAATGTGGACACTAATGCAATTTCAAAGCAGAATTTTAAAAAACTGCAAGTCTGCACGAGGACATAGAAACATGTTTAAACTCAAATTATCAAACACTTTTCTAGCCTTTACTGCAATAGAGTCATAAATCAAAAAATACCTTTATTTATGCTGCTGATCAGGCATTAAAATGTATTGAAAATAATTTTTAATAATTGTGGGGAACAGCATCAAATAGTTACTCGAGCAGCATCGAAATGCATGCAGACGTGCTTAACCAAAAAAAATAAATTGTTTAATTTTGTTTACTTTAACTAAAGCACTTTTTCTTTAACGAAAAATTTTTGATTGGCTACATTATTCTTATTTGGCAACTGAAACAGCTGTTACGAGTAGTTGCCAGCTGCCAGGCGTAATACAATTTTGGCAATTGGCAACGCAACTTAAGTTTGCTTGCCATCCATAATCGAGCCATAAACGTAATTATGCTGAATACAGACGAATAAAAAAATTTGTTAATTCAGATAAAAAAATTTACTAAAATTAAAAACTTTGTTTTACGGAAAAAGATAATGATAATTTGTTGTGGGTACTCCATAATGAAAAAAACTAAATGCAATTAAACGTGTTTATTGAATCAGATAAAATTTGTAAATTAAAAAGATGTACACAAAAGAATTTTGTAAAACAGCAGCTTATTTAATTTAAAAAAAATTATTTTTTTTTCTTGTTTCTAAGGAAAATTCGAGCTCAAAACGAAACATTTACTTAACCAGACAAACTATTTATTAAATTTAATTTTAATAGTGACCTTCAAGCAAATGCTTGTCCGAAAATAAAATTTACAAAATATTTTTCGGTGTACAGTTTTTTCTACTGTTTAAATTAGCTGAGTTGCGAAAAATAAAATTAAAAAAGCATTAAATTTCTTTTTTTAAGCTGTTTTTCTTTTTCCTTAAAACAAATTTCAAGTGATTCATTTAATCACAGTTCTGCCAACTCAGTAATTTTTTTTTTTACTTAAATTTTTGTTTAAGCAGACGACTACAAATTTCACAATAACAACCTGATATTCTTCAATTTGTAAAGATATTTTTTTTAATACGCACAACATTTTATTATATAATAATTTAAATGCTGTTGCATTTTTACGTAACAGCTTAAAAAACGAATAACGAGAATAATTTTATTGTTTTGACAAATAAATGCATACGATACATACGTCTTTACCAGCATATGTACTTAATAAAATAAATATTGTAATAGAGTAAGTCGAATTTCATGCACCCTTTAATTATGAATGCATATGGGGAAATCCGAAAAATCTATAACAAAGGTGAAATTTCAGAGTTGTAAAAATTACATACATGCATATATTTTTTAATGGAATGATGGGCTATATGTTTAATGTTCGAAATACAGTACAATCCCGATTATGCGGATCAAATAAAAAAGGGGTATTCCGGATAATCGATTTCAAAGCAAATCAAACCAAAAAATCAATTTACATACATTTAAATTTGTCATGTTTGTCGTTTATCAATTTTTATTTAAATTTTAGTCGTTTATATAATACGATATACAAAAAACGAGCTATACACAGAGAAAACAGTGCCTACTAAATACCTCATAAAACAGAACAAAATTAATAAGAAATCTCTATGGTTTTTTTCAATAAGGAAATGTTATTAATTTCATAGAGAAAACCTTTTTGAAAAAATCAAGAAGAAATCTTGTAGTTTTTATGAGGTTATCTTATTGATTTTTTCAATAAAAAAAAAAAAATTGCGTCTTTATTCTCTGTACTTATGTATTTTCATTTAAATTCTATACCATATACATATGTATGTAGTATATTGTAGATGTTATTTATTCATACATACATACATACACATTATGTTATACAGTCGAACTTCCATAACTCGAATCACCATTATCCCAAAAAAAACTTCGACTTACGGAGACTTCGAGTTACAGAATTGTATGTGATTTGTTCTTTGAATGCTACTGCCAACCAAACTAGTCCGAATTAGAGAAAATTCGAGTTAGAGAAGTTAGAGTTATGGAAGTTCGACTGTATTCTTAACTAACTTACTCACCAAGTATTGAACCAGCAAACTTTTACCTGATAGACAAGCACTATAACCAATATGCTAACAAGCAGCCTGAATAACCATTGAAACTATTGTGCAAACATTCTTATACAAAAATGAAAAAGATCATGAAAAAGATTGTCTCTATGTCTATTTATAGATATGAAATAACAAGACACCTCATAAAATCAAGAAGATTTCCTTATTAAAAAAATCAATAAGATGCTGTACACATAATCATATAGGAACCTACTAAAATCAAGAAGAAAACCTTATTAAAAAAACCAATAAGATAGCCTAATAAAATCAAGAAGAAAACCTTTTAAAAAAAAATTAATAAGGCAACCTAATAAAATCAATAAGAAATCCCTATAGTTTACAATTTATAAGAAAACCTAAGAGAATCAAGAAGTTTTTCTCTATGGATTGTTTTTTTGGTGCTTCTTCGCTTCTTTCTACTGTGATACCCCTTAGCCTAAACACGTTGCATAGAGAAAATCTTCTTGATTCTATGAGGCAGTTTTTTCTCTGTGTAATGATAGATAATGAATTACATAATACCTATGTAATTTAATTTTTGCTTGGAATGATGAGTCCGGATAATCGGTGTTCGTATAATCGGAATTCTACTGTACTATCTTTGTATTTTTATTTATTTTTCTAAAAGGTGCTATTAACATATAACGTAACGACATTTTCGGAGTTTTTAAACCTCACCCCTACCCCCGTCCCCATCTAACTAACGCTTTCTAAAAAATGTTCAGTATACATTTTCTAAACCGTACCAAGTTCCTAACTTCGTTATATAGTACGTGAATAGCCATAATGATATTTTTTTTTTAATAAAAAGATACTTAAGGTATGTATATGTATTTAATTTTATGTAATTAAATGCGCAAACAAAACGTTTTTTAAAGTCATATTTTGAATATTGTTCAGTTAAGTAACATCCGCAACGAAAACTGAAGTTATTTGAATTTAGTTGTTTGCATTTATTTTATATACATACGTATTTGTATGGCAAAATATTCGGCCCGGTTCTGTAAACCGCTCGATTTGAAGCTGCACGATTTTAGAAAACTAACTCCGACAATAGAACCATTTTTTAGATTTTTTTTAATATTTTTATTATACACCTATCCCTCGATTTACCCGAAAGATACATTCCTGAGAAAGTCGTGTAAATCGAAATTTTAAATTTTTATATGAAAAATCGTGTAAATCGAAAATAAAGGCAGATTCGCGTAAAAAATTTATTTTATTAAGAAATTATATACATATGTATTTCAACTTATTTTTTGAAATATCAGATGCGTTTACTCAAATCACATAAAAATAAAACTTTATCCATTAAACAAAATAAATGCTATTCATAAAAACAAAAGCAAAATTAATGTAATTCATAAAATATTCAAAAATATTCAATAAAACACATAAAAAATCGTGTAAATCGAGGTATTTCATAAATCTCTCAATTTAAATCATATAAAAAAAGCACCGTGGAAATCGAGGGATAAGTGTATAGATTCCCAAATATCATATCTGAAAGAAAACTATAGTGTATGATTTTCAATATGTCTTCAGTAACATTATTAATTTTTTGAAAACGGGAAATTTACTCGGATTCAGATAACAGAACAGGGCTGATTGTTTATTTGTGGAGTTATTACCCTTATCCCTTTTATAGGGAATAAAATAAAAAAGCGACTCAATTTTTCAATTGCCAAGAAAATGTTTTTATTAGATAACAAACTTCTATCTACTTAGCCAAACCTAAAATACAATGATTCGTCCTCAAAACAAAAACAACGAACGATTCGTCTTATTTTTGCGAAGTACCTCCACAAACAAGAGCGGCGTCAATTTATCCAATTTATCTCACGGCGCGTAAAAGTGTTGCCGTTGCTAGAAGTCACCGAGAAACAATACAAAGTTTGTTTTATAAACTATCTTATTAGGATTCCATAATTCATTAAAGAATCTGATATATACACAGAGAAAACAGTGCCTACTAAATACCTCATAAAATAGAACAAAATTAATAAGAAATCTTTATGGTTTTTTTTCTCAATAAGGAAATCTTATTAATTTCATAGGGAAAACCTTTTTGAAAAAAAATAAGAAGAAATCTTCTAGTTTTTATTAGGTTATCTTATTGATTTTTTCAATAAGGTTTTCTTTTTGTTTTTATTAGGCGACCTCATAAAAAATAAAAAAAATTGCGTCTTTATTCTCTGTACTTATGTATTTTCATTTAAATTCTATACCATTACATATGTATGCATGTATGTATTATATTGTAGATGTTATTTATTCATACATACATACATACACATTATGTTCTATTCTTAACTAACTTACTCACCAAGTATTGAACCAGCAATCTTCTACCTGATAGACAATCACTATAACCAATATGCTAACAAGCAGCCGGAATAACCATTGAAATTATTGTGCAAACATTCTTATACAAAAATTAAAAAGATCATGAAAAAGATTGTCTCTATGTCTATTTATAGGTATAAAATAACAAGACACCTTATAAAATCAAGAAGAAGACACATACTCATATAGGAACCTACTAAAATCAAGAAGAAACCCTTATTGAAAAAATCAATAAGGCAACCTAATGAAATCAAGAAGAAAACCTTTTTAAAGAAATCAAGAAGGCAACCTAATAAAATCAATGAGAAATCCCAATAATTTACAATTTATAAGAAAACCTAGTATAATCAAGAAGTTTTTCTCTATGGATTGTTTTTTTGGTGCCAGAAATAACAGAAATTGAGTAAAAAAAGTTGTGAATAATAAGATTTCTTCTTGATTTTATGTGGTTTTCTTCTTGATAAAATTAATAATTCGCAGAGAAAATCTTCTTGATTATATAAGGCAGTTTTTCTCTGTGTATTGTTTCTAATGGAATTTTTGCGTCACACATACCACGGTAAAGGTGCTTTGATCGCATATGCATAGAAAGGTTATTAAAAGAATTGCTTTTGCTCCCTAGAATTATAAAAAATTACCGGTAATTATGTATTTTAATGTTGCTCATGAAAATCACCAGCCTCAATACCCCAAAAAAAAGAACAAATTTTGCTCCGCGGAAACTTTGTCAAGTGATACAATTCCATAGCCTTTATTTATTTTAGTAAAAATTACGACAGAGTTGCCAGATCTGGCAGTTTAATTTCAGTCGACACATACATACATGCATAAATATAAATCTGCATGTAAAAGGATCCTGAGATCCAAGTTATTACAAACACTGCCAGAAGGAAATAAAAGCCAAACCCATCATTCTCCCCTGCCCTTATGGACTTTCTCTACCTTTTCGCTACATTCATATAGAACAAACGAACGAACATTAAAAATTTTTTATTCGCATTTGTAAAAAAAGAACAATAACACAATGACAAGTGTTTGTGATATCGGAGCTTTTGAAAGTAACAACAAGCGATATGTAAAAGAGTCTTTCATTAAGCGCTTCCTATCTTCAAATGTAAATAAAACAAAATTTTTATGTGTGAAATGTCATCGAACCTTTTTATTTGATTGAAAGGCCTATCAAAAGTGTTGCCAGATTTTATCCGACCTGTTTCGCCAAATTGATTTTAAAAATCGTCAAAAGTCGCCAAAATTGATTTTATGTAGTTTTTCTTAATGTATGTATGTATGTATGTATATTTGATAATAAGTTTGTTTTTATATAACACTTTTTTTATTATAAATTTTTTTTTTAAATAATCGTACGAAAATTTTAAAGAAAATCGCCATAATTTTAAAAAATTGCAGCAACAAAAATTTGCAAGTCTGGACGAGAACAAATATTTTGAAGTTCAATTTTGATCAAATAAAACCATAAAAATCGCCAACAAGTTTCCGTTGGTTACATTAATAACAGCGTATGTCCAAAAATCAAACTTCTTCAGTAGAGCCAGAAAAAGTTCTATTCAAGCTTCTTTTTTTTTTTTTTTTTTTTTTTTTTATAAAGAGAAGTAACACTCAGGCAATTAATGCCTACTACTATTACTAGGTGTTACCTTCTTTAGGAAAGGGATAGTGAGAGAGAAGACAGGTGGTGAAGGAAGAGATAGAGGAAAGCTTCATTCTTTTACAACTCTGCTCTTTCGCACGTTTTTGAATAATGCAGTGTTGCAGCGCCTCTCTGATGTTAAATGAGGCGTATTAATTTTTTGAAGCTGTGTCTTGTAGCCATTTTATTGATTATTTTACTTCGCCAATGATTTTGCTACACAACGAAGGAGGGCGCTCTGATGTTACATTAGGATTAGTATCTGCTGAAGTCGGTATAGTTCAGTGACCAGTGACTATGCCTTCATCACTTGAACTTTCCTACAACAACTGACACAAAGGGACACTAATGCACATCAGAAAAATGCGTGGTGTTGTTATTTAATGACTGTCGGATACAGGGATTGAACCCAGGACCTTCGGTTTTGTAGTCAACGTGCTAACTACTTCAGCCAACGCCACCCTCAAAAAAATTAGGGCTTGTTTACTCGTTCCCGAGCACAATTTTGTGCTAATGACAATATATTTCCGTTCCCTTAGTTCCAGAAAATGGCATTAGCCTGCCAACAGGAGTCAGTTATTTTCGAGAACGGGTATACAAGCCCCAATTTTTTAGTATTGTGTTAAAGTGACGTCGACGTCGACAAATGGAATAAGGGTGATTATTCAATAGCCAATATCGACTTTCTACGCCTTATTCCTAATTAAAAAAACATTCCTGAATATAGAACAACAATTTCAAAAATTAAATTAAAATTGGCATCCGTAATAGAGTCTGAACACAATGTAACGATAATTCATTGCGGTGCGGTTTTTCATACGATTTTGAAGGAAAAAACCGCAGTGCGGAACGGTATAAAATTAAAATCTATTTTATTTTCTCTGCGGACTTTTTATTCTCTCAATTTTGACTCTCTTTCTCTTTCTGATGTTGCCATAGTTTTTGAATAATTGGCGGTGTTCACAACATTATTGTGAATAAAAAAATGATTTTGTAGTTTAACCCTTAAGTGCATACCGTACCATAAATTGTACATTACTTAGTTGATAAAAATAATATAGTAAATGTAATTTGGATCAAGTTAAATTTTTTAAATAGTTTTTTCTCTCGTTTTTAATTTTTCAAAAAGAGTTGTTTTTCCAATTTTTCACGAAAACCGTTAATTTTTCTTGAAAATAAATCCTATATTCGTGTTTAGGGACCAAATTTGCATTAGAATTACTTGATCTAAGTCAAAGGTTCTGACCTCATGCATTTAAGGGTTAAAAACTTTTGTCATTAAATATAAAAGTTTAAAAATATATCAAATATATCTGCCAATGTATAAAATGTTATTAATTTCTTGTTTTTAGTTACTGATATTACAAAATATTATATATATATATGTATGTATATATGTTCCCGTCGTTCCTATAAGGAGCATAGGGCCTCCATTTCAAAATATTAAACAAACAGTAACTTTTTTAGAAAATTGTATAAAAATGTATCCACAAAAAAATTAATAAAATTTAAACAAACAATGACAAATATCGCCGTAGCCGTCTTCCGTTGTATTGTGTTTATTTTTCTCTCCCGCAACGAGAAATCGCACCGCACCGCAAACATTGTGTTTAGACTCATATAACTGAACGTATTTTTTTTTTGTAATGAAAAATACAAACTCTTCATTTTATTATTCACAATATGATTTTGATTTCAAAGTCTCTGGCAACGTTGATTGCAATCTTTTTCATTCTGGTCTGTTTGAGACTCGCATCTCCATAACTTTGAAATAGAATAAAACAAAGATGAACTTTTTAAATTAACATGAAATTTACTTTATTCGAAAGATAATCTTCTGGCATTATAATTTAAATATGACTTGTGGCATATAACCGCCACGGCTGGCTCGGACTAGTCTAATCTAGAAGTCCATTTTCGGTGACTTTTTCCAACATTTGTTGCCGTATATTGGCAATAACGCGGCGAATGTTGTCCTCCAAGTGGTCAATCGTTTCGGGCTTATGGGCGTAGACTTAGCCACTTCACATTTCCCCACAAAAAATAGTCTAGCGGCTTTAAATCACACGATCTTGTAGGTCAGTTCACGAGTCCGAAATGGGAAACTATGCGATTACCAAACGTTTTCTTTAATAAATCAATTGTAGCGCAGCTCTTGCACATAATGGTCGTTCAATTGATGAACGAAGAAGTCAGTAATCATGGCTCTATAACGGCGGCTAGACTGATGCGGGTCTTCCCCTATACGCTACGCTCTACAGCAGCAATGACTTCTTTTGTACGAACTGTAGAACGTCCTTGTGGATGTGTATTATATATAGTTAAACGAAATAATTTCTCTGATGGACGATTATGTTGACTGCAAATTCGACGTAGTGCACGATACGCGATATTTCGAACAGAATCGTGATTTTCAAAATAAATTTGCAAGCGCCTGAACGATCATGTTAAAATTCCAAATCAAACTAAATAGGAAAAATAAAGAAAAATAAATTTTAAATATAAATCACTTGACGCCAGTTAAATAAGTGTTGCCAACTTAAAATTTTATACATCTATAAAAAAACAGAGTTTATATGTATGTGACGCACAAAATAGAAAGGGACCTAAGGGTAAAAACCGGGTTTGTTCAGGAGAGCCATTTTAAAGATTTAAATACGTGTATCTTTGGTGTACCATCACTGAGCGTGTTGGTATTGGTCTCATTTGAAAGCGAAACATATCATGACGTCAGGAACGTGTTGGTCAACCTTGAAAACGTGCGTAGGTCGTCCCTACCTCTTGTTTTGTGTAGTTGGTTTTTACTGTTTTCTACCTAGCGCGCTGTTTCCACGAGTTTGATATCAATTTTGCTCGCGTTTTTTCGAATCCAGGTTTATTTTCTGAAATTATTAATTGTGAATTATAATAAATACTCATTTGTAATTCTTTTAAATTGTGAATATCACTCTGTTAGTACGAAAATTTTTTCACATAACCTTAGAATCGTCGACTTCAATTTCATAAAACGCGCATATCTCTGGGAGGGAACACCTTTTGGGGCATGGGATCGGTCTCATTCGATGCTCAGATGTTGTCCACATCAAAAGAAAAAAAAGTGAAAATTGATTTTTTTACCCTTAGGTCCCTTTCTCTATGCACTGTCACATATGCATAAATTTATAAATATACTTTTGAACCAGTCTGATGTACACCGAAAGAATTTTGCTTCATAAGTCCAATGAAACAATTTAATTAAAATTTTTCACAAATCTAATGATAATTTCACAAATCCAAAGAAAATTTCATGAATATTGTGAAAGAATTTCATTAGAATTGCTTCGTTGGTATTCTGGTTTCATAAGAATATTTTATTGGATTTATGACAGCAATATTTTCTAATTATTAAGAAACCCCTTTATATTGAAGTCATTTCATTCTTTTCATTTTTTTTAATACATATATTTATTTATTGTATCTTCAAATATGAACTAACAATAATTATTCAAATCTTAAATCTAAGTCGGACATAAACTTAGTGATAGTTATTAATAATACATAAGTCGTGATAAGCAAAAACAAAAGTATTTTCAAGCATTTTCTTCTGAAGTGATGTGAATAAGAGCCCTTGTGTCCCTCTTTTTTAGGCGGATGTGTCCAGTAAAGTTCAAAATATTACGTGCAAGCGGATTAGGATGTGACTTGAGTTTTGTTAAATATTTGCCTGCGTATTTTGCAATTTCTTCAGTCACTAGTATATTTAAATCACGATGTATACATCGAAATTCATAGAGTTTAGGCCAAAAATTCTTTCAGTGTACTCATGCACATATTTAAATACTTGCCAGCGGCTGTTCCTACTTTTGACTTATAGTTCTGGGATGAGTCATACATTTTAAATTATTATAGTACATATTTTGTTTATTTTTTGTGTTTGCATATAAATTTTGCTTATAATTTTTTTTTTTTTTGCTAATAAACTTAATAGGAATTACTGTCTATGACGAATGTGTGTTTTATACCTATAAAAGAAAAATAAATAAAAAATAATAAAACAAAAAATCATTCAAGATATTTTCCAACGAATTTTTTATACAAATTTCTTTTTTTTTGTGAAAATATATTCACTTGTGCATACGTATCGCTCATTTACCCAAACAACGTCATAACTCCAAAAAAAAAAAGTAGTTCGCCAGAAAACGAATTTAAAGTTTTCAATTTATACACAACTTAAGGGAGAAAGAAAATTTTATTTTTCTCTCAAGAGCTGAATAAACAAGATATTTGTATGAAATTTGTATACAATATGAATAACGATATGAGGATTAATTCGGCATTATTAATTCAAAAATTAAATTTTTTTTAGTTATGACGTTCTTTGAGTAAATGAGAAGTAAATTAATCATTTAATTTTCGGCACATACATGCATACATACATATGTAAATATATTGTTTCGAATCCAAAAAAAAAAATATTGTGCACAAGATGTGGAGGTAACAAGGTTACCCAATACCTAAGTACATGGATATGTACATTAGCGTGGTCGTTAACAAATTTTTTTTTTTGATTTCTTACATCCTCTCCCCCAAAATCGGTTCAGTTTTATGTATAAGAAATACCAAAAAATTTCAATGCGAGAAATTGTGTTTTAGGGGGCTGCGCCCGCCCCAAAAATCTGGCCTTCAAAATCATTTTCAATGTATTTTATTTTTTTGCATATGACTAACTTTTAAGAAAATCATTTTACATGAATATGATATATGGCAATATTTTAGCTCTTCCTAGTCAACAACATTAGTCTCAAAAAAAGTTTTTCGCTAAAATTAATATTTTAGAAAATAATAAAGAAAATAACCAACGAAACACCAACAGTTTTATATAACAAAATTATATTTATGTATATGGAAATTATTTATATTAAGCATGTACAATAAGAGCTTATATCTATTAAATTATTTCATACATATAGTCAAAAGAAAACTAAAAAAAGTTACTTTGAATAAAAGGGCCTTAGGGCCAACTTTGAAGGGGGGGGGGGCGCACCTCCTAAATCACAACTTATTATCTCTATGAAATTTTTTTGTAATTTTTTCTACATAAAACAACTGATTTGGTAAAATATAAGAAAAAATCTAACCGCATTGATCTGAAATACAAACTTAATTGATCAAAATAAGAAATTTTGCCGAAGGAACCATAGATCTAAATGTATATGTAATGATGTCCCGACTTTTCATCCGAAGGGTCAAATTTTGAAAAATCTCACTTTGACCCATTTAGAGTTCCTCAATCGAGTCAAAATGTATGACCGACCCCCCCCCCCTATAATTTTGGAGGGCCGACCCACCTATGCCAGTGGCACACCCCCTGCAACCACTCCTGGGGGTTCCCCATACAAACATTTGTGATTTTTTGAAATATTTGTGTGGGGAACCCCCCTTTAAATGGGTCAAAGTGAGAAAATTTTACCTTTCGGATCAAAAGTCGGGACATCAAAATACATTTTAGAAGTATGGTTCCTTCGGCAAAGTTTCTTATTTTGATCCCAAGAATACAATTTTCCTTGTAATTTGAGCGATTTTTTTGCCTCCATACAAATCGACCCGCCCTAATGTATATACATATACTAGATATTCGGAACCATGAAGCAACATACACAGATGGCGCAGTTCGTTTTTCAAAATAATTTTCTACTGTGCATGACGTCATCAAAGGCCACAACTGCCTGTATGTATGTCATGGAAACGGTATGAGATGCCTTGTGTCAAAATAAAAAAAATTATGATTTCTATCGAGCCAAAACTAATAATCACCCTTATTCCATTTGTCGACGTCGACGTCACTAAAAAATTGGGGCTTGTTCTCGAAAACAACTGACTCCTGTTGGCAGGCTAATGCCATTTTCTGGAACTAAGGGAACGGAAATATATTGTCATTAGCACAAAATTGTTCTCGAGAACGAGTAAACAAGCCCTAATTTTTTGGTATTGTGTTAAAGTGACGTCGATGTCGACAAATGGAATAAGGGTGAATATATATGATGTGTTTCTTAAAAATGCATTAAGCCCAATCGCGCATACTCCCCAGGAATTTAAAATAAAAATGTGTAGTAATAAGTGGCATCACTGGAATTCTTGTTTATGATTGGACTGATTGAAATTGCTTACTGAGGGGTAAACTGATTATAGACTTGGATCGAACTCTTTCAGTAGCTCATTTTTGATACAAACCTATGATCAAACCATTTTAAATTATATGTGTTTGATAATTGGTTTGTGTCAAAAACAAGCTACTGAAAGAGTTCGATCCAAGTCCAGCTGGTCCTTAAGCGCATTTCGCCGTTGCTAGTGCAGATTATCATAACAACCGTACGAAGACCAATTGAAATTGAATTTTGAGTTTTAGTTGAACGAATGACTAATAAAAGAATTAATTCGAATAAATGACGAATCGAAAAATTTTATGCAAACGAAAACAAAAAATAAAATTAAAAAATTTCTCGCATCACTAAAATTAATTATGAAAATTTTATTCGTTTATTCGGATCAAAACTAATACAAAAATTGCGTTTAACTATTACAGTAACCAACAAATGAAAAATTGTACTCGATTATACAAATAAACAATAAATAAAAAATTTTCTGGGCTTATTCGAATAAATTAAGGTTCGAATAAAATTTTTTAATCATTATTATGTATTTCAAATAATCGAATTATTTGAAATACATAATAATGAATAAAAAAACTTTATTCGAATTATTTAGTTAATTACGAATTCCAAATTTATTCGATTATTCGAATGAATAATGAATAAGAAACGTTGTTAAATTATTTAATTTAGAAAATTTTACTCGAATGAGTAATTAATTCGCTTATTCGAATAAAAACAAATGTCAAATTTCTGTCAATTATGCGAACTAGCAACGAATAAAAAATATTCTTGCATTGTTCCATAGCGAAATTCTTTCGAGTATATGAATTAGTAAGGAATAAAAATTTAAAAAATGTACTACTTGTTGGTTGCTTAGATGCATTTTGTGGCTGCTAAAGGTCGTAATAGAATATCCTACACAATCGCATGACTTACTAAAAAATACAACCCTGGTCAATGAAAATTTTCAAAAGACAATAACAATTCATCAGTTGAGGGTTGTATTTTTTTAGTAAATCGGGTGATTGTGTAGGATAGTGACTCATGGATTTAAATAAAACTTCAGTAGACTTCAATAACAATTTATATTCCACAATTTGACAAGTTGAGATGCATTGAATAAACAATTTTATGCGATTATTCGAAGGAATAGGGAGTAAAAAATTTCCTTAAATTATACAACGAATTAAAAAATAACAAGTTTTATTCTTTTCATCAAATCACATAAAATTAAATTGATCGAAGGAATCGTTTGCTATCGAATAAATTTTATGCAAATCATGAGGCTAATTAATGTTCAGGCTTTTGTCAACTTTAATATTTTTTTCTTCTTTCTGTAGCTTAATGCTATTATTTTTCCTGTTTTTTTTTTTTGCTAGTAGTAACAGGTTTTTGTTAATTATAAAAAACATAAATCAATAATTTATTTTCAACAAATTAAAAACTGTCATTAAGACCATGACGTGCCAAAATTATTGATAATTTTAAAAAATTTATGACACTTTTTAATAACTGCACAGAAAAAATTTAAACAAAATATCCTTCAACTTATAGAAATCCGAAAAAAAAATCACGTTAAAGTTTACAAAATGACTCCGGACAATGTCAAAATGAGCTGTAATGAGACAACAACCTGCAGGTGTGTTTTTTCAATTTTGACAATGGCAAAGCAAAACACACAGACAGATATTTAAATAAAGCAGAGATAAAATCTGAAAAGGTTTAAACTCAAAAGCTGAATACACTTCACCCCGTCCATAATAATGATGTTAATAATGATGAGAATGTTTTAAATGGAAGATTTGACAAAACTCACATGTCATCATTGAATTTTATTTTGGTTGCGGCAGCAATGTTAAGACCAAAACAACCAAACCGACAAATACTGCTCTCAGACCATGACCCCAATGAAGAAGCAAATTTGTTAACTGGAAAAATTATTTAAATGAAAAAAATTAATTTAAATTTGCAACAAGACTACCAAGTCATGTTAAAGCGGAGCTGGTAACGTGAGCTCATTTTTACTCACGATCAATCGCCTGTTTTCAAGTGAGAATAATATAAGTTTCATTGTTCAAAATTGAAAATTGACGTTTGCAATCGTTTGAAAATAAATGGGGAGTGAAATGGGTAGATTCCTTGAATGTACTTAACTAGTCATTTGGTGTAGTATTGTACTTTTCGAGTTTGAATAATACCAAAATAAGTACAATTTTGCCAACCCTGAAGTACATTTCTGCATTTGAACAGTGTGACCATATTATGCTATGTTTAGACGACGAGTTGAATCACCTGCTTCGCTCTCTGAATCATGTTTATGAATCATGCTGTTTAGACTATGCATTCGTGCTTCGTGTGCAGCGTGCCAATTTAGTGCTTTTCGTACTAGATTTAGAGTTTTTTAATTTATAGCAGTGCGGAATTTTTCAAATTGTTGCTTAAAAAAAAGGCACTAAATTGGTGCTTTTCACCTTTGATTTTAGTGCGTTTTACATATCTACTAAATATTAATTTGTGAAAGTGTGGTGGTTTATAAGAAACACCAAATAAAAAATTTTCACTTTTCAAAAACTATCTGCTTTCACCCCTTTTAGACATGCAAAGTTTCCTTTGCAGAATGTTAATTCAGCTGGGTGAAATACGAAGGTAGAAAAACTTTATCTTTCATAGTGAGAAAAAAGAATATATTTCTAGAAATTACAGTTATAAAATAACTTAATTACAACAATAATCTAATTACTAACCACTGAGGGAAGCAATGTATTGCTTTCTTGATAACGAAAGCTTTCAAAAATGCTTCTGAAAAGTACTAACGTAAGGCTCTCTAACAAAGTGGACAAAAGTAAAAAAAATGTAAACCAGTAACTTTTGCATCTGAGTACACAAAAACTACACATTATTACTTCTGTAAAATGAATTAGTAAAGCAAAAAATGAATGGCTTTTTGGAAACTGAATGCATTGCTTCTAGCTGGCTTACAAAAATTCTTCTGGGAAGCGGTAATTTTTGCTGGGATGGTGAAATTGAAGAAATAGAACGAAGTATCAGAAATTTAAGGATACATAAATGGACAAATTTGCTCTCGGAACTGATTAATTTTGGATTGAAGCTTATAATTATAGAAATTCAAATAATCATAATCCATTTCTAATACTGCCAATATTTTCTCTAAGACTATTAACATTACCATGTTCAAATGTTGAAGTAGAAATAACTTTTAGCGCTTATAACTTTTTTAAAAGTAAGTTAAAAATACAATAATGATTTTATAAATCAAATTGTTTCATTCATATAAAATACGGTCTAAAAGGAAAAGGCTTATGTTGTTCAGTAACTCGTTTCTGTAATTCTCGCATCGTAAAATTTCTTACATGAAGTGTGAAACACAAAATTCCATCGTTTCTCGATTTGTGAAAAAGTGTTTCTGTATTTGAATGTGAAAACAGACAGCACTGAATCTGTTTTTACTGGAATATTTCCAGTAATCGAGTGTCAAATGAAAACAAAAGTCACAAAAATATTATTTCAATAACAAAAAAATAATAATTTTCAAGAAAAATAAAATTGAATAATGAACATGAATATAAAGTGAATGTAAAATGCTTGAAATAAGTTTTTTCTAGCAACTGTCTCTATTATAGAAAATTCCACATAAAATTGTAAATAAATATAATGATATCGTCTCCTTAATAATAATTTTAGTTCAACAATTCGTTGCATATCTTTTCAACTAGTTTATTTTTCATATTTTCACACACAAATTCAAAAATTCACATGTTTTTGTACAATTTAAAATCCGAGAATTGCGAGAAACTATTCACAAAATATTGTTACAGAAACACTTTTTCTCACATCGTTCCAATAATTGCTGAAAATTTGTTTAAATGACAGATAGTTCTCGCAAAGTAACGATACAGAAACACTTATGTGAGAAAAGCCATTATGTGTTTCAATTTACACTGTTTCCACGATTCCCTTGTTTCATGCGGGAAATTTTACGATGCGAGAAATACAGAAACGAGCTACAGAATGTAACATACTGAACTATGTTCATGTAAAAATTAATTCAGATGAAACACCTAAAATCTAATTGTTTTTTTTAATACACCATAATTGCAGTGTCTTGCGAAATGAACTTCAAATAGTTTCCTACTCATGTTCTACTTATACGCAAAATCGAAATATGGCTCGATATAATTGAAATTATTACAAAAACCTATGAAATGTAGTAAATTTAAAATTGTAGTTAACTTAAATTTTTAATTTCTACTCATTCAATACATATATAATTAGCCATGTGGGCTTTCTCTGTATTGAAAATAAATAGATAAATATAAAAATATAAATAAAAAATATATTGCATTTAGTGCTTTTTGTGTGTTCATAACACAGTGATTTTTGCTCTGAAAAAGTTGGCATCATTGTTCGCGTGGCATTTTTTTATGTATATTCACACATGCATACGTATCATACGCACGTGTATACATGCATAAATACTTACATAAATTCGATTCAAGCAAAATCTTGTTTTTGAAGGCATCTCTATATTTTCTTCTTATTTTTCCTTTTTATATTATTCATAACTTAATTAAATTTATTTATATTAAACTCACATCTATGTTTTTTTGGCTTGTTTTCATTTGTTTACAAACACACACATACACATATACTTATTTTGTTTTGACAGCTAGTTCAGATAAAGTGGCGATTAACTGCGATAAAAGTTAGAGAAGATACCAATTTTACGTGCTTCGCAAGTAGATTCATATTGAATCTACTTGATTCGCTCTCATAATTTTGTATGGCGAAGCAAGTGGATTCGGTCATGATTGGGGCGTGAAGCATGAATAGAGAGCGAAGCACGTACCGTCTAAACATAGTATTAGTGTTCTTCTTACTAAATTTATTAATTTCATTTCATTTATCTGTTTACAATTTTTAGCATGATTTCTTCTAGAATATTTAACACGCCCGCCATAAATAATACATATGGGCATTTCCACAGTAATGTCAACTTTTTGTAGCGTGCGACACCAAGCAAATATGCTTGTTTTTTTTTCAAAGAAACCTAAACTTTTTTCTTACTTCTTTATATATTTTTATAGGCCGTCAGCAGCTCAACGTTAGGTAACATTTTAACAAAAATCGATTCACGTTGTTCAGAAATACAGGGTTAATTTCTTGCTGTCGCACGCGACAAAAAATTGAAATTTCTCGGAGAAATTCCCATATATAATTCAATTTTTTAAAACAAATATTTTCCGTTGCACAGAAAGTTACTTCTGTATAACGGCCAAATTAATTGAAAACAATTGTAATTTTTCCATAAATTTTTTTTAATGAAAATTTTAAAGTTATTATTTTTTGCTGTATTTATGTGAATCTCTCATTCCTTGTTACAACAAGGGGGCACGGAGTAACCCCTAACAAACAGGCAAACAAAAACAAATTTCAGTTTTTTGTTTTTATTTCTAATATAAATTTTCGATCGAATCTATCGTTCGCATTTAGATGAACAGGTCCTAAATCTTTTTTATTTTGGATTTTCAAATAAAAATCATTGCCTGTCACATCTAAATAAACTTTTTTACACTGAAAATTTTCTTTCAATTTCTACTGGTGTGACAAATAGCAAAATAAAATTTTTATTGAAACTAAAGACCAATATTTTTATTAAATCGCAAAAAGTTGGATAATTGTGAACAGTGATGCCAACTTTTTTTACTCTAGAAGCACGTCAAAATTGAAAAAAAAGCACAAAAAAGCGTAATTTTGAGATCTAAAAGGCGTAAAAAGCACTAACGTGAAAAAGAGTGAAGATCCTAGCGAGTGAAGGTTAGTAATGTTAAATATTTTCTAAGCTATTCTCTATTTCGGCAATAATATCATCTTTAATGCAATATATCAGATGGAAAATGTATGCTTTACACTGAAAAAGGAAATACACCAAGTTTTTACTAAAATAATTCTAAGAAATACACAAATTTCTTGAAAGCACTACTTAGTGCTTTTTCTTAGTTTGGCACTAACGCTCAAAATTTGGCCTTTTGAGTCTTCAAAAAGCACTAAAAATAGTGCCAAAAGCACCAAGTCGGCATCGCTGATTTTGAATTGAATTGGTTTTATTCAAAGCACCTGCGCTAATTAAAAACTTATATACGAGTAGTATGGCGCGATAAAAAATGAAAAAAATTTCTTTAAAGTATCAAAATATGCCCTAAATACGTCAAACATGGTCTAAAAAATTAGAAAAATGCTAAAAGTATGTGTGTAAGACAAATATATTAAAAAATATGCTTTAAAGGGTAAAACATGCAAAAATATGCACTTGCAAGTCAATGCCAAAATTCATAAAATTCCTGAATCATATATGTAAATATTATATCGTGGCATTAATGCGTCACAAAAGAAAAAACATGCAATTGCATATTTGCGGTTTTCTTAATTGTGACACTATGACTCTTAGGGCCATTATCACAAATTAAAGTTAGTTAACATTAGGATTTTATCGGACGTATAAAAAGTTTTTCATCAGTACGATTTTAGCTTAACCCAAAGCGGGCGCTAAGTTAATGGCAATGTAACCTTCCTATTAAGTTAAATTAAATTTATAATAACGAAAACCGTTTTATACGTCCAACAAAATCCTACTTTTAACCAACTTTAAGTTGTAATAACGGCCCTGATAGTCTTAAGTTTGAATCCCCTAAATATGAGATATAATGACGTTTTCTTTTCTAAGAAAAAATGCTATATTTATTGCATTTTTCAATGAAAATTCGCAATAAAATGGATTTTTGAAATATAGAGTTCATAAGAGCATACATTATTTGCTTTAAACGAATTTAAATTGTCTCAATTCATTTTTTTTTTATAAAAAGCTTAAAAATTTTGCACTTTTTCAAAAAAGAAAAATTATTTATTTCTATAATTTTGCTTTCACTATACTAAAAATTTATTTGATGATTAGCGATGATCAGATTTTTGTCAATATATTGTCCCACCTTCAAATATGGCATACAAATAAGCGATATTATTGTGCAATACCGACAAATTGCACAAATTTATTGAAAATGTGTTGGCCGCTTTAAATTGCCTTGTGTGACCCGGGAGTTAATAGTTCTCAATTTTGTGCCTAGATTATACATAAAATTAATGAGAACGATTCCCGTGTGTTGTGACAAATGAAGAATCTGCAGTGAATGTTTGTGTAAATTATCCCATCACTGCTGCCAGAAGTTGTTAAAGACACATTAAAATTAACACTAAATTAAAATAAAGAAGAACTGTACAAACTTAAACAGGTTAAAGTAATAAAATTGCAATTATTTTTCTTTTTCTTTTCTTGTTGGAGAGTAAACAATGAAGTCAAAAAGCACAAGTGTCAAGAGATTTAATGCCACGTTCGAAAAATTGTAATAAAAGTTGCAAACTTCACGTCTGTTTCCTCTTAATACACTGGGAAAAATTCAAATAAGCTTTCAGAAAAGTATCATGTAATAATAATGTACTCCGAAATATGGCAAATACATTTGAAACAACCCGAAAAAGGGTGTAAAAAAAATCTGGACGTAAACTTTCCTAAAACCGATAGAGTGTTCATATATATTTTTTGTCTTCGCTACCAAAACAAGTCATTAGATATTTATTATTTTGGAAATCTATTAATTTTCTTTTCTCAATATAATTAGTAATTCAAAAACAACGCAAAAATTGGCGATCATTATTTTAGGGAAAGGGAAAATTTTTCACGTGAACTTTTATTTCCGATAAGGGTGAATATATAATATATAATTTAAAATATATAATATATAATATATAATATATAATATATAAAATATAATATATAAAATATAATATGTAATATACAATATAAAATACATATATATTCCATAATATATAATAACTAATCTATAACATATAATATGTAATAATTGATATATAAAATACAATATAAAATAAAAATATATGCATATTTATATATATATATTATATAATATATATTATATATAATATATAGTATATTATTTATTATATATAGTATATAATATATAATATATATAGTATATAATATATAATATATAATGTATAATATATAATATATAATATATAATATATAATATATAATATATAATATATAATATATAATATATAATATATAATATATAATATATAATATATAATATATAATATATAATATATAATAATATATTATATAATAATATAATATATTATATATAATAT
Source organism: Tachina lurida (assembly GCA_944452675.1). Lineage (NCBI taxonomy): Eukaryota > Metazoa > Arthropoda > Insecta > Diptera > Tachinidae > Tachina > Tachina lurida. Next base: position 89,951,497 of record OX101755.1, read on the forward strand.
ATATTGTATAATATATAATATATAATATACAATATGTTGTATAACATATATAATATATAATATATAATATATAATATATAATATATAATATATAATATATAATATATAATATATAATATATAATATATAATATATAATATATAATATATAATATATAATATATAATATATAATATATAATATATAATATATAATATATAATATATAAAATATAATATATAAAATATATAAAATATAATATGTAATATACAATATAAAATACATATATATTTCATAATATATAATAACTAATCTATAACATATAATATGTAATAATTGATATATATAATACAATATAAAATAAAAATATATGCATATTTTAATATATATATTATATAATATATATTATATATAATATATAGTATATAATTTATTATATATATAGTATATAATATATAATATATTATAGTATATAATATATAATGTATAATATATAATGTATAATATATAATATATAATTTAAAATATATTATATATAATATATAATAATATATTATATAATAATATATTATATATACTATATAATATATAATATATTATATATAATATATATTGTATAATATATAATATATAATATAAAATATGTAATATATAATATATAATATATAATAAATAATATATAATATATAATATATAATATATAATTTATAATATATAATATATAATATTTAATATATAATATATAATATATAATATGTAATATGTAATATATAATATATAATACATAATACATATATAATATATAACATATGATATATAATATATAATTTATAATACATAATATATAATATATAATGTATAATATATAGTATGAAATATATAATATATAACATATGATATATAATATATAATATATAATATATAATATATAATATATAATATATAATATATAATATATAATATATAATATACAAAATATAATATATAAAATATAATATAAAATATATAATATATTTTGTATGATATGTAATATATAATATACAAAATATTATATATAATATACAAAATATAATATATATAATATAGTATAAAATATATAATATATAATATATTTGTTATGATTTATAATATATAATATACAAACAAGGGGAACCACCGAGCATCAAAAAAGCTCGTTCATAGTACATATGAATATGTTTAATTTCTTGGGAAGCAGACCAACATAAACAACCTATAAAACTGGTTTTAAAAAATATCCGTAACTAGAAGAAACTTGTAAGTACAAAAAATAAAATCCAAATCACTTATAACTAACTACCAATACATTTCTTCCAGTGAAAAGCCATTTAATGCTTTTTGTTGCAACTGATGATAATAATGTGTTGTGTTGCTTTCATTAAATTTACATTCGATAAAAGACACCAAACCGAACCTTATCTCTCTGGCTGTACGTTTGCACAGAAGAAAGCTGAAATAATAAAAACCAACAGCTTCTTTGCAAACATCGAATGATTCTGTACATCAAAGAACACTTCGTCATTATAAGCTTTAACGTTCGTGGAGAAAATAATACGGTTCAATACAAATATAATTCAATAATGAGCGGAAACGTGATACCAATTTGAAGAGGATGAATGCCATCAAATTGTTAAAATGAAAGACAAAACCAAAAAAAAGAAAAATAAAAGAAAAATCATATTATCACTTTTGCACTGCTGGTCTTGAGACACTAACAAATTTCAATTTTCAATAGAATCACGTGCTGCTGCTGCTGCTGTTGGAAACTGAATGGCTTGATGGGCGAAAGGAGAGTGTAAGCTGAACAATATTAAGCAAATGCACATTCACTTTAACCGTCAGCAAACATTTGCCTTTGATATTTGCAACTTTAAGTAAAATGCATGTCAGCGGCAAAGCGTACACAAACAAGCACACTTTGGCCACTCGCCATTTCCAAAACAAAAAAAGGAAGGCAAAGGTAAAAAGCAAAATGTGCCAATTTTATTTAAAAAAAAATATATATGGTAATAGTTACGGCAGCCAGCACCTCAGACTAGTTAAAAAGTAACTGTGGGATACATCCCAACAGCCAAGTGCTTTTGGTATTAATGGCGTAACTTTTGAGCTTTTTATTATTGAATAGATGCATATTATTTTAAAATTTAAATTCCTGTTTTGAAGACACTTTAATTTATTGCTTTTTATTTTCTCATTTATCTTTAGAACGCATGTTTTTAAGTTGGCTTATTTATTTCAGAAAATTTGTATATGCTTTAAACAAAATCTGGCAACACTGCTGGTATTTCTAAGACCTCTTAAGCCAAATTTGTATCACAGCAAGAGCCTAGTACATTTACAAAATTTTGTTGTTACCGGCTCGGCAAAAGTAAAAAAAAATATTTCTTTAAAATTTAATGGACGTGGCCCTGCCCTCTTCTTAATGGGCGCAGTACCTCCCACTTTTCCAAAAAAAAAAAGTTCTGTAAAATTCGATTGGGTAAAAGTGCTTAAATAATTGTATTAAAATTTTTTGGGCGTGAATACGCCCACTTCTTCAACTGCATGATTATGTCATTATCAGAGTCCAATATGTCTGCAAGCAAAGTTTGCTTGGAATTGGTTAAGTAAAATTGCATATTTTAAATTTTTAGTGGGCGTGTATCTGCCCATTTTTTTTTTGTCAAATGGGATCAAAATGGGGCAACTATGCTTTTTTCGACAAATACCCAATTTGCATTAAGCATTTTTTTTCATAAAATTTTACGAAATTTTTTGAACGAAACTTTAGCCATTTGCTAATTTCAGCGAGCTATAGAAGAGAGTGGTATATAAATAATTCTTGCTGCCAAAAAAAAACCAATGAAAAGATCTGATATAACAAAGATAAAAAGAAGTACGTGAAATATAAAATTAAATTTTAATGGGCGTGCCTCCCTCCCATTTTTGCAATACAAGATTGTGTATTTTTCAGAGCTCAGGGTGTCTTGTAAAAATCGGTAAAGTGCAACCATTTAAATAAAATATTAAATTTTGATGGGCGTGACTCTGCCCATTTTTTCAAATGGAGGATTGTGTCTATTTTAGAGCTAAATGTATGTGGTAAGTTTTGTAAAAATCGGTTAACTTCGTGAGATATTGTAATAAATTTTAATGGCCGCAAACCCGCCCATTTTTTCAACTTTCAAATTGTTTAATTACAAGAACCAAAGCTGTTTTATAGGTTTCGCAGCAATCAAATAAATTATTAAAGGCCTGCTTAGGAATTTTTTTGATTCTCACATTCCACACTCCCTTCTATGAGAAGGGAAAAAAGAAGCAGTACAAACATGTTTTGTTTTGTTTTTTTTTTCAAAAGAAAAATCAAAATCCATTAATTTGAAGGCCTTCTAGAATCTATGGCGAAGGAAGCAAGAGCAGAAGGCCTAATCCGCAGTAAAAGGACGTGTAAAAAAGAGTTGAGTATAGAGGCCTTCTAAAAGGCATCCTTACTCCTTTTTCCCGCTGGGATGTTGTAGCATGTTTCGGATTATTGATCTCAATGCTTAATTAAACGGGTCTTTTTTTAGTGCGTTCAAGGGTCAATTAACAGACTAAACCACGCATTTTTAGAAACTCTATAGAGGGGGAATTACTGATGACATATGTATATATTTGCCCAATTGGGTATCCGAGTGGAGGTGCGGTATAGTACCACCCTTTCTAACCTATATATTTGCAAAAAAAAAAAAAAAAACCATAAAAAATTGCAATTGATAATTTTTAAGCTTTTACTAGAGCAGAGTTTATAAATGAAAATTTTTTCTTGTGCTTACACACCCTCCGTCTAAGTATTTGGGCTGTCTTTTCTACACAAACTGCAATCTTTATATCGATGATCTTGGCAATCGTCATGTCATGTCGCAACATGTCGTCCCTAATAAACCTTTCATAAGTATGCATAATGAAATTCGAGCACCTTTTTTCTCTTGATTTTTTTTAGAGAAAAAAAATCTCAAACTCTGCTGCATAAAGGAGCATTGGGGCAAAGGTGTTTTTTTAATAATTTTTTTTCTTCTTTGGTCTAGATAATGCACACGAATAGCAATAACAAATTAAATATGCCACCAAACCCTGCCTTGTTGCAGGGCAATGACAAATAAAAAACAAAATTTAAAAAAGGTGCAGTAATAAAAATTAAAGTTACCGTTTCAAAAACCATAATCAAACAAACCAAAAAAATAAAAAAGAAGGAAAAAAATCAGCATAGAGAAAACCACTTGCAGCCAAACCAAAACATTAAAAAGCGAATAAGAAAATGACTTGAAAACCCCAGTTCAGTCAGATAAGAAAACAGTTAAGAGGAGTTATGGGACAGGTAACAGAGGAAGCAACCGAACGCGACTGTATTTAACCGCAATGACACACAATACAACAGTTGCAACAGAGATTTACCCAGCAATATATTGTATGTACTCGTATGTATGTAATGATTATATTTTGCCACCATCAACAACACCAGCAACCAAACAAACACCACAAACAACTGCACAGTCATCATCATTGTCATCAACACCCATCCTCAGCATAACCACCAGTGAGTGAGTGAGTGAGTGAGTAAGTGAGTGTTGTTGTTTACTGCCATTATGCTGCCTCAATGTACATACATACATATGCATCGTGTGTATAGAAATCTATGCAGTTGTTCATGCATTTAGCAAATCTCACTTATGCATTCGTGATGAAGAGGAAATAATGCTGCATTGATTCTGTATTAGCAAAACTACTCGTAAAACTGTCAAACAAGCTTAACAGAACCTATAAAACAGCTTCCGGGAGGATGTTTAACGTCTTTTCACTTCTCCCCTTCCCCAGCCCTCCCCTACACCACTCCCCCTTTTAGTTCAGTGCAACAACAACACTTAACATCAGTGCATAGTGTAAAATGTGAAATTGTGAAACATGTTTTTCTTTCACAAAACCACAAGCTAAATTACTTGTACGAAGTTATAGCTCAAACCACACCAAACCACACAACACAACACAACACAACACACACCAGTCACGGCAAGGGAGGGGACAAAGTTTATGTAATAACCGCCACAATAAGTTGGCGTAGGCTGTGCTACACTTAACCGCAAAACAACTATTGCCACTTCTACCACTTCTACTAACTATTTACTGGCTGATGACGATGATGATACTGTTTTGGTGTTGTGGCATAACAACTACGTCGTGATTGCTAACAATGTTTGCAACATTATCACCATCATCTCGCCATCGTCAGCATGCATCATTGTCGTCAGTCATAAGTATGCCATGTCGTCAGTCAGCCATGTTGCCAAATTATTGGTCTGGGGCAAGCTGAGGTAGCAAAAGTCGTGAAAAATTAGAAATTAAAATGTATGATCGATTATTTTAATTTCAGCAAGGAGTTTAATAAAGCAAAGAGAGAAAGAGTTCGTTGAAAAATGCATTTGTAATAAGCAGAATAAAGTTAAAGTTAGATTGGCAGACGTCTGAAATAAAGAAAAAATATGTGGGAAAAGCTATAGAACATTATACGAGAGATTGGTAGAACTCTACTGTTGAAAGAGCGACCGAAATTCTCTGGCGAACTCCAAATAGTGAAAAGAAAAGACAAAAGAGATTATAAATTTAAAATAGTCAACACTTCGGAAATTAAGTTAACACAACACCAGGACACATATATCTATGGACATTTGTTTGGGATTCAACCACAGCCACCAAATTATCGTAAAAAAATTCGAAGCAATCATCATTCCACTCTACTTCAAACCTTTAAATGTACCAGATAAATTTTTGGTCAGAAGGGAGTACTAAAAAATTCTTGTTGTTAGCACATCTACATATGTATATATTTGCATAAACATATGTACATATTACTATGAAGGTAATAACAACACAGTATCGCGATGCATCAACGTTGTCCACTATTTATAACCAAAACGCTTTGTTCCCCTTCTCAAAAGCGCGTTTGGCTTAGCTCAAAAGCACTAAATTGGCATCCCTGTGTATAATGTTATACCGTAATGATAATACGGTACTAGGGTAACACGGTACATTTTCAAACCATAATAACTAGGCCCGATCATTGTACGAAAGATATGCCCATGGGAAAATCGGCATATTTGTGTTTTTGTATTTTTTTTTTTTTTTTTATTTATTTAAAGAAATTACAGTACAACAAGACTTAAGACCATTTTCACAACTTGCCTATAGTTAAAGGTTGTCTGCCCGATAAAAATATTTGCATTACTACCTACAACTTTTTTTTTTTAATTTATAGAAAAATAATAAATGAAGGTTTTATAATGGAAAGGCATTTATAGGGCTGACAAAATCCTGCCTTTAGCCAAAGGCAAATTGTGGAAAATGCCCTTAATTAGACATACATATGTACAGCCAGGCAGCTGTTAGCAAATGCAAAAAGGTAATATCCGGATAAATTCGTCCGTCTGAGACTACTCTGGACGCCTCTAATGCAGTGTCAGTCGCAGCACCGTTCGGCACTTTTTAAGAAGTCAAGAACAATTTTTGACAAAAATTTACTATTTACGATCGCAAATAATCGATTTTGGTCAGGACATTAAGTTCTAAAATTATATCGCTTAAGCTTTTTTGGTGGTTATGGCACGATAAGTAGATACATAAGTATGTATGTATGCATGTACATACATACCTACATACATATGTATGTATGTATGTATGTAAGTACACTTATGCCGTTTCCTTTTCTAGAAAAAGTGAAAAGTTTTTTATCTTTTTGTTAAGAAAAATGCAATTTAGCGTTCGTTTAAAGCAAACATAAAAGATGATACATACATATAATAATTTCTAATACCTAAGCTCTCTATTTAAAAAAATTATTCTATTGCGAATTTTCATTGAAAGGTGCAAAAAATTTCATATACTACATACATACATACACATCTACATATGTAGGTATTTTTCCAGAAAAGAAAACGACATTAGATTAAATTTTGGCCAGTTGAAATTTTTGTATATTTTTATTGCTAGATAGGTACTGCTTATCATTTCATTTTCAAATTAACGACTTACAGTAAAATCCAGATAACGTTCAGATCTTGATAACTGGTACTTGCATACATTGTACATACATACATATGCATGTGTGTAAGTGTGTATGTGCATACGTACATATACATACATATACCTTTTTAATACTACAAAAAAAGTCATAAATTTGCTAAACAATCCCAACGAAATTTAATAAAAAAGATAAAAAAATTATTTTGCTAAGAATTTAAAAATAAAAGTTAAGCCATTCACAAATTGAAATGTACTTATGTATGTATATGTATGTATGTATGTTTGTACCCTGTTGCTAATTTTTGGAGTAGTTACGTTTTGGAACAGTCCTATACTAGTTATAAAGAGACAGAACTAAGAAGCTTGATGAAATATCGGCTGCACTTCTCTACAAGCGACGCGCTGTCTCTTTCTCTCCCTTTTTTTGTCATGTAAACAACATGAAAAAAAAAAGAATTTTTGCTTGTGCAATATTTCCATTGTAAAATGGAATGCAGCATGTGTGTGTGTGTATGTATTTGATAAAATTTTTTGTAAAGGAATTTGAATGTCTTCTGCGTCATTACAAATCGATCAGTGTTTTAACTCTCAACAATATTTTATTTTGGCGGCGGATAAGTTTCATTTAAATTTAAATACGCAGTAAGTGTTTTTCATTGTTGAGTTTTTATGTTTTGAATGAATTGTTTTATAGAATACTGGTATAAAACTATTTCATAAAATAATAGTACAAAACTATCCATAACAGGCATTGATATAAACTAGTATAACAGCAACTAGTCCTTCAACTAGTATGCAACTCTACACAAAACAACTAGTTGTGCTCGTATGACAACCCAATGTAAAAGTCGATAGTTCGTTGTATGAAAAAAAACAGATGTGCAACCAGTCTGAATTCAAAAGCAACTAGTATGTTTCTGGCCACATACTACTCCTTTTATCTACAGGGTATGTACATATGTACATCTGTGTGTGTACACTCATATCTATGTACATACATAATTACACACAAGAAAATCAAAATGTAAACAATGATTTCACAACGCCAAACAACCGTACTAATAACAACAACAACAACCAACTGTTAATTAAATTATAATACAAATTACAACAATATGACAACCCAACAAAACTGTACATAAATGCATGCATATACGCACACACCCATGCAAAACGTACATACATACATACATACATCCCCACTTACATATAATTTATAACAAGCTTACTACTGTTGATAAATTAACACACTGTTATGGGCATTTTACATTGCACGATCAAATGGAAAATGCGCTGTTAATTATTTTAACAGAGCGTATTCCCCCATCTAATAAGCAACTCATAACAAAAATATTTAAAATATTTCTGTTAATAAGCAAAATAAACAGTCACTGTTACGTTATGTGTACATTCACATGGGGAGAGAGAAAATAATGAAATATTTTACATTCCTCTATGAATGCCAGGCATACCCATACAATAACAATAAACAAAATAAACTGTATCTGTTATTTGCCGAATTCGTCAAAGGGGGAAATTGAACAGAATAAACAGTTTGTAGAGGAGGAGATTTTTTTATTCAATATTATATGAGAGTGTGCAGAGAAATATGTATTAGTGTTGCCAGCAGGGTTGCCAAGCTTTTCATACATTAAATGGCTAGATCGAGCAAATTAAATGGGTAGATATAACTAACTAATAACTAATAGTGTTTTCAGACTGACTTGGTTTTAATAAAAGTTGGTTTTAATGTCAAAACCAACTGTTAAAACATGGTTTTACCATACAAATTGTTTTTGCTAAATCCAACTTAAAACCATTTCTGAATTGGTTTTATTTTGGTTTTATGAAATGAAACCCTGTTTTCGCTGTGGTAAATTCAGTGCTGCCAAGTTAAAATGACCGGTAGCAGCTGCTCATGTTTATGCCAGTGAATAACAAGAGATGTCGCTTAAAAAATTTTCAACTTAAAAATGGATGCAGCAGCAACAATAAGTAAAAAATTATGGAAAAATAAGAGTTCTTTGGAAGGAAAACAACAAAAAAATTTTCATAGACCTCTGGAAAGTGAAAATAAACGATATGACATATCGATCCACCACTAAAAAAGTTGTATTTTGCGATTTATTTGTGCATTTTTTATATACAATAACTTTATTTCCAAGCACTTCTTCACTTTGTATTACTAGTTCCATAATTTTAAAATATTAATTTACAAAATATAAAATAATTTCCATTTTAGAGCGCATTGTAAAGTTTCTTAGTTTTTCATACAAACAAAAACAGTTGTACAGTTTGTCAAATAAGTGTTATAAAAAGCAGAAAGAGATACAACAACAAACACGCGCATTTCTGCAGGAGATTTATTTTATTTTGAGCAAAGTTATTAGACAGTCTGTGAGTTAAAACCTGAATTTAGCAAACTGGCAGTGTGAATGCAAAATCAGCTGTTTATGGTTTTAACGTTAAAACCAGGTTTTAACTTGCAGTGTGAAAACACTATAAGCCTAACGTCCCTTTTCAACAATGTATGATTAAGAATTAACCTGAACTTTAACTGAAAGTTCTTCATACAAAACTTGATGTTAAAGTCCCTTTTAGATTTTAATTGTACATTGTGAAAAAGGCTCGTAATATTAATTTTTAGAAAAAACCAGTACATCGGTTTGGAAGTAGAGTTAAAAACGTTAAAAAAAGTTAATTTCCTTTAATTTGTATATCTCCAGACGATTGGAAAACAATGTCGAAATGTGTGATGGTCTTATAACCATTCGAAAAAGTTACTCGAGAGCTTAGCTAGCAGCCCTCATGTATCAACTTCTTCAGTGATTCCTTTAATACATGTACTTAAATCAAAACTAAAGATTCAAAAGTCAATCGTATATAATCCTACGTGTATATTAAAACTGATTGAAATTCCTGTCCATGAGCTAGATACCAGATTTGGGAATCTTTGCCAAACACTAACATTTTCTATACCAACTTACTTGGACCCCCGATATAAAGGGAAGTTTTTTTTGCCGATGCTGATAACAAATATGTTCGATCTGAACTAAAGAGCTGGTATATGAAAGCACTTCGGAAGTACGAGTAGGCAGTTCTCCTGCAAAGAAAAAAGTAAACAATGCACCAAGGGAAATTGAAAAAGAAAAAACCCAAAATATTTCTTCTCAAATGAAACCTGACTTAAAAAAAGCCCAGTGGGAAAAGGTAATAAATAGTAAAGGAGAGAGGGTAATGTACAGCATGCGCACTTTTTCATTCCAGAATTCATTACTGTTAACACAGAACATGTCCTAGTAAAGTAAAGAATTATTTTCATGCGTCCGAGGAATGAATTCTATAATTAATTTTTTTTTAATCAAATGTATAATGCATTAAATTATATTACTTATGCATTCATAATAAGTTATATCTATATTATTAATGAATTATTTATTAATTAATTAATAGAATCAATATTTGTTATATTGTATTTTGCTATCTATCTTCTCCAATGCATAATTTTTGGGTATAATTTTTGGCATGCGTTCGAACACAAACTGTGTCTTCGAATAAAAACAAAAAAGTTTAAAGACGACCTAAAGGCAGCAAAAAATAACAAATTTTCTCTTTTTTTCTAAAAAAAAAATATACTAAACTCTCCATGCAGCCATAATTTTTGGGGTTTGACAAAATCTTTGAAAAATTAAAAAAATTAATTTTGCCAATATTTAGGGTGTTGATAAATATATTTATACAAAAAATAAAAACGTAGTTTATAATTATAATAACTGCAATATTAACAAAAATATTAAAATTTCATAGGACAAAAGTCTCCATACAGGCATAAAATATATGAAAAATACGTTCAAGATTGTCATCTTGTTTGAAAATTCATTGATTTCCGGTACCAAGCCGGCAATATGGTCTTATATGTTCTTAAAATAACAACAGTTTACGTTAACTTTGAAAGTGTCTAATATATTTACTAAAAATGACGTTATTGAATTTATTTTACCTCATGCATAATAACCAGGGACAGGGGCTTCATGCAAATGCATGTTTTTCCCCTTAACCCTGATAATAATGGCAAGGACGAAATATCTTTACGAAACAAGGAATTTGCGTAAAAATGGCATGGATTTGTTAGTGCATATTTTTGCATATTTTGCTGAAAATGCATATTTTTGCATGATTTGGTCATAAATGCATATTTTTGTCTCATATTTTGGTATAATTACATGGTTTTGTGTCATATTTTGTGAAAAATTCAAACTCCAAAAAATGTTATTGTTGAGAAATTATTAATGCAAGACTGCTTTTTGACAAATTTATTCGCTTGCATTGTTGTACAATTGTAGAAGGGTTGTACAAGAACACGCCCACCAAATTCAATAAAAATTGTCATTTTGATGATTGTAGGAGGAAATTGTCTGCTTTAAAGCCGAAAGTAGTGTAACAATTTTGCAGAAAATTGATATGACAACAGATTTAAAAAAGAAATCTAATAGCTAGTATTCAATTCATTGTAACTATTGTTTTAAATAAATAAATAACATTATATAAAAGGAATCATTTAAATTTGAGCCGATTACATCTACAGACCATACAAGGAGTTTTTTAATGCACAAAAGCTTTCTAAGACCAAATTCGTAGAACTTCCTATTCGAAAATATAAAAAATAATAAAATTTTTTAATGAAAATAAATAAATAACACACGTATTGCCCCTTTACTGCAATATAAATATATATCGAAAAAGGCGTGTTTGGAGTTAATAATGCAGAAAAAATCATTACATCGCATTTAATCTTGCGTAAAAATTTAATATAAGAGTACAAGCACCGCTTGAGAAAATAAAATATTTTATATCTTTAATTAGTTGTATGTAAATTTAAAACTAATTTTTTGAATAAAAAACTTTTTCAATATGTGCATATTTTATTGTTAGTAGTGCATATTTTGCATTTTTAATGTCATATTTTAGGCGCCTAAAATACCTTTTTTAAATGCATGAAGTCCTTGTCCCTGATAATAGCGAATTAAATTTAAATCCAGTTATAAATGGTGGTAGCAGTGTTAATGTTTAAAGGTCAATCGCGTCATTCGTGGCAACTTTTTTAGATACTTTCGGAGTTAATGTCAACTGTTGCTATTTTAAAAATATATTAGACCATATTCTGATGCCATTTGTTGACAGCTTGGTACCGCAAATCACTGATATAAATTAATTATTTTTTATAAATAATTGACGTTCATTATCGGGAAAATATTTCAAATGGACTAGGGTTTAGTGAATTTTCTTATTTTTAGTTATCTTTTTTTACATTTAAAAATATGTAAAATAATAAATGATGCCTGTTCTGTACTTGATTTGAACGTTAGTTTATCTTGAAATTGTTCCAATAACTGTCACATGTCGTTTCGAATTAAATACATAGCAGGCCTTACGTTCCGCATCGTATAAGTATTTTAAATGTACCTAATTACCTAACAACTGATATTAAATTACATTTCACAACATTAAATAAATTACAAAAAATATAAAAAATACATTCTTTGCAACATTCGCATTTAATGAGAATGAAATGAAATCTATATAATTGATGAAATTCGTACCACTTTCTTCTAAGAGGATCGGCCTCAGCTAAATTGGCTCTATAAACTTTTACTTTTTTTTAAATTTTATTGCATACACATACTCGTATCTCTGTTTTAAGAATGTATTTTTGTAATAAGGCAAAAAATATTGAATTTAGATAAAATGCTGTAGGTATGTACATCTATGTATACAATACACCCTTCATGTTCTTAAACAAATTTATTTTCATTTGATTTTTAATTAATTATAAGTACAGGCAAATCTCGTATAACGAATCTCGCTTTAATGGCAATCCGATATAATGAAGGTCAAAATTTTTTACATTAACAACCTTATAACGAACCTTATATATCTTAATTTTATACTGGATAAACGAATGATAAAGCAAAAATTTCAAAATAAAAAACAAAAACAAAACCTTGCTAACAACATATTTCCAACGATTAATACCTACTGCCTTATAGGTATAGCGAATGTTTTGATAAATCTGGGCTCTGTATAACGAACGTCAAAAAATATTAAACAAAATTTATAGCAACAATGTAAATTAAAAAAAGTGTGGTTAGTTTGTGTTTGGTAGCTTATTTAAAAACTAATTGCTGTCATTATTTTTATTGTATTGTAGGTAGGTATCATCTCTATAATAATAATAATTAAAATAGCACTTGAAAAATTGTTTGCGGTTTAACGAATTTTTCGGTATTACGAATGGGCCTGACATTATATCGTTCGTTACACCGGCATTTGCCTGTAAAAAATCCCATTATTTTGTTACGAAAAATAATTGTGTACCTATTAAGAGGTGTAATGGCGAGTATACACGATACTACAAATCGTACGATAAATCGTACAAGTATGAAATTAGTAACGTGTATCATGTTGTCGTACTTATGAAGTATACTTTGTAGTGTGAAAATCAAAAATTTTTGATTTCTGTGGGCGGAGCTTCGCTAAGTACGATAATAAGTATTGTGTATCACGCTGTTGTACAGCGAAATTAGTTTTATGAGGAGCTGATTTAGAAAACGCAGTGTTTCTGCGGCTCAATTTTAAAATTAGCTTTATGTAGCGGATATTTTAATTAAAAAAAGAACATAAAACACTATTATAACCATTCTCTACAACATGCTCCTTTTGTTTTTGCATTTTTTTTATTCTTTTCAATTGCAGTTCACTTATTATTAATAAATCAACCACATTATTCATTAATCCGCGTGTGTATTGGCTTAAAAATTATCTTTCAAATGAATTAGTATGATTTGTAGTAACGTGTATCTGAAAACCCGTACTACAACTCATACTACGCAAAGTACGGAATTAAGTATCGTGTATACCCGGCATAAGAATTAATGAATTTAAATTTTTTAGAAAATCTGGTCACACTGTTTGCAATATTAAAACTTGTTAAACCTCATTTGCTTACACACTAACACACCTGCGAGCTCCCTTTTGTTGTTTTTGTTTTGTTTGATCTTGTTTTTATTATTTTTTTCTTCTGTATTTTGTTTTAAAAACACGAAGAGCTTAAAGGGGAGACCAAACAAGAGAGCGTGTTGCTTTCATTGTAGACTTTTTTGTTAATGGGGTTTTCCTATTATTCTTGCTTCTTGTTATACATACCCGAATATAAAAAAAAAATATTGTCAATGGGGAGCCAAGTTGCTTTTATTTTTTGGCTTTTGCCTTTCTTATGTTTCTAGTGCAGTGCAAGAGTTTGTCAAGAGTATGAGTGTGTGTGTGTGTGCGTGTGTATGTGCATTTTGCTATGGGAGAGAATGTGTACGTTTTGGTTTAATAGCTGTTGTTGTTTTTGTTGTTGTGTGTGGAGCCCTACCTTCTTACCTCTACAAAACAACTCATTGATAGCAAACATTCAGTCTTAAACGTTCTCTTGATTCTGCGCGATCATTTAACGCGTTTTTGTTTCTGTGGTCAATTTTAAGAAATTTTTCTTAGAAAAGAATAATTGTAGGTATTTGAGGGAACCTAATTTCCCAACCTATCTAGGTATTACTTTTATTTTTTTTAACGTTTGCTTAATTGTTCTGATAATCATTAATGGATATTTTTAATTTACAGCACAGCTGTGAAAAAAAAAAATTACAAAAAAATCGAGCAAAGTGTTTTGAAATTAAAAGTTAATTAAAGAATCAAGTGGCCATACAACTTCATTGTTTTAAAAGAAAAGTGAAAAATACATACATATTTTTTTATTTATGAAAGTAAAAAAAATCAAAGAAACAATAAAGTACTTGCACATGAAGAAAAAATTCATAGAATTCTGATTTTTTTAGCTGCGCTCTTTTTAACTTGCTACGAAGCTCTTGCTGGCGCCCCCTCTCTCCATTCAATGCTCGCTCTTTCTTACTTCGCTGAACGTTAAAAGAAAATGAAGTGTAAAGTTGTGCAAAAAAATCAATAGAAAGAAAAGTTGAGAAAAAGTAAAGAAAAATATACATATTTATAAAACCAAGTGATCATTAACCTTTAGTTTATAGAAAGAAGGAAAAAACATCTTTTTCAATCCAAAACAAACATAAGCGATATAAATAAAGAGGCATAATAAATAAAATAAAGTAAAGAAAATGGAGATGTAATAAAAAAAATTGATGCCATAGCAAAGAAAATTTTTAAATGAGATAAAACATTAATACATGCAAGCAAAAGTTCAATTTTGTTAATTAATGTGCCAAATTTTAATAAATAAATAAAGAAGTTCGTCTGTTTTTATCTATTTTAAGTAGGTACACAGAATTTCATCATCAAAAATACTAAATAGTACCTATAAATTCATTAACAGCCAGAAAACGCCTTCAACGAACCCTTCACAAGCCCTCAAGACCCAGATTATAGGTATTAATCTTAATGAAATCATGCAACACTCATTAAGTTGCTGATTCACTCCTCGACTACCAACAATTAATAAGAAAATTAAAATTTGTATGTAGATAAAAAAATATACCTACGAAAAATTATTAAGAACAACGAAATATCTTTTAAATAAAAATTTTAAAGAAAATTATACCTACTAGCTGGTTTTTAAAGAGTTTTCTTAAGCTCCTTTTGTACAATTTTATTCCTTCAATTGGTTTTCTCAACATAATTACGCATGAAAAATATTACCAGTTCAGGCACTTGCGGCAGTGGCCTGCTGCAATTGCAAAATAATCTCGTGGTGAGCCATCAACTGGAAAATGGTGATGATACCAAGCAAAAAGGTGAGTTTTAAATCGATTATTTTTACATTTTCAATTAAATAACGCCAATTATTGCTCATCCCATTCAAAATATCTATACGAGGGTAGTTACAAAATTACAAGAACTAGCAAGGAAGTCTTCTAAATCAATAAAATTAACAGCGCAGGTAGTGAAGGCACAATCAATGCGAAAGCTAAAAGTAATCAATTATCTTGTTTTAATAGTATGTTAAATTATAGTTCGATTAAATGCCAAATTAAAGGAATGTTCCTAAAGGTTCAATCAGACGTGTCATAACCATACCCATGGAAAACATCTGTTCAAACCAAACTTATGGGCAACATTGTATTTGATTATAGGTGACTCGCCATAACGCCATAGAAACCAATTGAATTTTGGTTTGGTTATGGCTATGGCACGTCTAATTTAAGCTTAAAGCCTCTACTTATGCATTTACTACACGAGATGTAAAAAGCCACCTACCTGCCCATGTACCTAAGACGTCACGAGAATTTTAAGCATGTTGGTTGGATTTAAAAAAAAAAGTATTACTGGCTAGATGCCCAAAGTTTACTTTGCCAAGTCCCCTTCCACACACGTCAGGTCTGACTCGTCAAGTCTTGAGTTTTTAGGAGAGAGAAGAAAAGAGCATGAAGAGGGGTACAGACTTGACCGTACCAGTCAAGTTTGCTTTTTCGTTTTGTTTTGTCATTCGTAATATTCTACGACAACGCAAATTGATGAAACTTGATTAAACAAACTTGACGGTGTGTATGAACGCAAATGCAGGTTCAAAAGAAAATTTAACAAAAACTGCTCAGGTCAACCTGACGTTGTGCTGACGTGTGTGAAAGAGGACAAAGTTTTAATTCAGCTGGGTGAGAGACCGGGGGAGGTATACTTTCTCTTTCTGTCTTGGAAAAGGGGACTTAGAAAAAACTTAAATTTTCAGAAAAGCAGACCACAAGTTTTTTTTTATGCTCAATAACCATGTGTAAAAAAAATGCCAATAAGATTTACTTATTTATAAAAGGAGGACAGCAGAGGTAAAAAATGCGGACATTTGTTAAAAAAAAAGTAGGACTTAATTGATTGAATTGCTTTTTCTATTAATATTATTACCAATAAAATCTTAAATACATATCGATAGTGTTGCGCAAAAAGGCTCAATATCGCACCATTTTATATAAAATATTAGATCGATTTGTTTACATTAAATTGCACCTACACATTTGAGAATTATTCTGTACATGAACGCACAGAAATATCACTTTAAATATCATTTCAAATGTTGGAAAAAAAAATTTGAACTAATAGCTTTGTCGTTTACACTTATCAAAAAAGTTTTATAGCACAAGAATTCACTAAAAAGTAGTTTTTCATGAACTGATAACCCAACATTGTTTAAAGTTTAACTGATTACACATCAAATATCTCTAACGGTAGGGCTACCGACTTTAAATAAAATTTCATTGTTTGGTTAAATGTCTTGTTTATTCATAAAATAAGGATTTTTAACTGTCGCTTAAAGCTATGAACTATATTATTTGAGCCCTTTTTGCGCAACACCATCAATATTTTAAATACATATTAATAATTTTTCGTCTTAAAATAACATACCATAGTCCTTATTGACAGTGTGATTTATAAGATAACCTGGACATCCGATACCAATTATTTCCCTTTTTAGCTTGGGTTTTAATAAGTACCATTTCTCAAACAATGTAAAAGAGAAAAAATGTCCTCAAAAAGTACGACTTTCCGGGCCTTAATTTTTTTAGAGGACAGAGATCCCAAAAAGAGGACAGTGTCCGGGAAAAAGAGGACGGATAGCAACCCTACCTAAGCGCTATCACCGTGCGGATTTTTTTAAATTTAAATATTTATAAATTGCCATAGGTACGTATTTAATTTTAAAAATGGGCAGCATATCTCACGGGGCCTAGGGCGACATCGAACATAAATCCGCTGCATATATTCATATGCGTCAGACTTTATACTTAATTCATGTTTAAACATTGGTGTTAATTTTAATATTGATTCTGACGTTTAGCAAGAATATGAAAAGAACGCACAACAATGAATTATAAAAAGATAACAATGATAAAGTCAGAATCGTTCAATTTACTGAATCGTTAAACTCAACTTGTAGCTCGTTCATGAACTACACAACCCTACAGTATGTCATTTGCACTCATTTGAACAGAAATCTCATCTAAACAATCTTGTTACAAATGTTATTTTATACATATTGCATGAGTTAGAATTTTTTACTCAAACAATTTACTGAAACAGTAAAAAATATTCGCCGTGTTCGCATATATTTTATCGAATGCAAAAGTGAATAATGTAAATAGCAAAATTAACGAATAATTCGCGAAAGCGAACAGTCGTTGCATTCCTCATCTTAACCAATTCAATTTTGCACATGTAAATTCTGATATTTATTTTATTGGGCGAAAGAAATGTATTTCTGAAATAACTACATTTGTTTACTTTTGCGTCTATCCTCGTACCAATAATCATAATGTTTCTCTCTGCCTTCATCTCTGCTGGTTCTTTTTTTATCTTGTTGATATAATTTTTTTTCTTTTCCTTTACTTCGTCTAGCTGTATTATTATTTCATTCTTATTTTGCTTCATTTGTTTTTCCTCTATATAATGTTGGCTTATTTTTTGTTTGTTTTTGCATTCGTTTATGCATTTTTATTCTTATTTCTATCAGTGATGCCAACTTGTTGCTTTTGGCACTATCTTTAGTGCTTTTTGACGACTCAAAACGTTACCCTGCAAATAACGCGAGTAGTCCATACATGCATGTAAGGATTACTCCATAAAAGACCAGGACTATTACAAAACTAATCCAAATGTATGGATAAAACATGGTCGATTTAACATTGCGAGGGATGTACCACATGGTCCAAATTTGCACTACATCGGACCACCCCCAAAAATACCCCATATGGAATATTTATAGGCTAGTCGCATAAAATTTATAAGTGCCTAAGAGGAACTATGTTAATCGTTTAAACACAAACACATATCGTACAGCATTGAATGCTTGTGTGAAAACGACATGATCCATGGCTGCACTACATGGGACCATGATGTAACTAGTATGTTTCATCTAGATTGGACCACGTAATCCAATATTATTTGCAGGGTAGTGCCAAACTAAGAATAAATTCAGTAAAGTGCGACTTTGACTCGCGCACGAAGGTTTCCTTCCGTATATTGGGCCTTGAGCATTTTTTTAATACAGCGGTTTTTTTTAGATTTTGACGGTTTTTCAGCTGAAATAATTTTTTTTGTTTATTTTTCCGCTTTTTTCTCATTTTGGCAATTTTTTTAATTTTGGCGTTTTATTTTGGCGATTTTTTTTCATTTTGGCGATTTTTTCATTTTTGGGGATTTTTTTTAATTTTGGCGATTTTTTTCATTTTGGCAATTTTTTTATTTTGGCGATTTTTTAATTTTGGCGTTTTTTAAATTTTGGCGATTTTTCCGGTTTCTTTCGATTTATTTTCGTTTTAGAAATTTTTTTGTATTTGGTGCTTTTTTTCATTTTGGCGATTTTTTTCGGTTTGGCTATTTTATAATTTTGGAATTTTTTTGTTTTACCGTTTTTAAAAATTTCAAGAAGTTTGCTCTTACGGTTTCCAAGATACAGCAAGTTGTCAAAATTACGTAGTCAAAATTGCATTAATTGATGGAACACCCTTTAATTAAAATTTTTTTAAATTCTAGTGTTAATTGTTGTAGTCTGTATAAAAATACACAAACCTTACAAAATTCAAGTGTATATATATATGTATGTACATACAATGGTATATATATTACATGGTATTTTAACATTTTTCGTTGCTCGTTTTGGAACACCCTTTAATTTCCAACTCTCATGTATTTGTATTGTTGAAGCGGCCAAAGGTCTACATACTGTGTCCAAATTTCAGTCCCGTAGCTCTAACGGTTCTCGAGAAAATACCCTTTGACAGACGGACGGACAGACGGACAGCCTAGCGAAAACAATAGGGGTTCTTTTCACCTTTGGTGTACGAAACCCTAAAAAGCAAATAAATAAATAAAAACTTGGTGTATTTATTTTTTCAGTGTAAAACCTTTATCGTCTGACATATTTCATTAAATAGACAATAGCTTAGAAACATTAAACATCAGTAAACTTCACTCGTTAGGATAGATCTTCACTTGTTTTTCACCTTAGTGCTGTTTACAATTTTTAGATCTCAAAATAACGCTTTAGGGGTTTTTTTTTGTTAAATTTTGATGTACTTTTAGAAACAAAAAAGTTGGCATCCATGATTTCTATACCTTTTTTCTTTCTTATTAAATGATTTCTTATTATTTATTATTATTATTATTATTTATATTTTGCGTGTGTCGAATTTGTTGTGCTGTCACCAGAGTAGCAAGCCGTAATGGCGCGGCTAGCCGCTCAGCCGATTTCTTCCAACAAGCCGAGCCGCCGCCGAACCACTCAGCTTATCGGCGACTTAATACTCAGCCGATATTTTGTCTTCTTTTTATTTTATATACCTACTTTCTGAATTATTTTTAATCTGCCTTATCGTGGTTGACGTATTTCAAATAAATAAAATAGAAGTTTGAAATACGCCAACCATGATAAGGCAGATTGTGTCTACTCAAGTTGCGTAAGGTTTTTATTTATATATTGAAAATGATAGCGAGCGTCCCCGAAAGAAAGTTGTTTTTGCTTCCACATGGAAAGAGAATGTTTATATGAACGGTAATGTACCTGCGAAAACACGTACGTTCTCTTATGGAGTTCCCTTTTAAGCTTAAATTAGACGTGACAAAGCCATAATGCCATAGCCGTAACCAAACCAAAATTCAATTGGTTTCTATTGTGGGAGTTATGGCGAGTCACCTATAATCAAATACAGAGTTGCCCATTAGTTTGGTTCGTACGGCTGTTTTCTATGGCTATGGTTATGTCACATCTTATTGCACCTTTAAATCCATGCACGTTTACATGGATTTTTTGTCGCAGTAGTCTGGCGACTTTTTGATAACTATTTGATCAAAGCTTTTGTTTCGTTCATCCGTAGCAGTGTTGCAATAAAGTGACTAATTTTTTTCAAACGGAAAGCTTAAATGAAATTTATATATAGTCAAAATATGTTTCTATGGTAAACAAATAATTTACGAAGTTACTTTTCTTGGCAATTAGGACATAAATTGCTGCAATATTCCAATTATTACAAAATAAATAATGCTACAATGTGGTGATTCAATAATTCTACTACTTTTCCAGAAACGGACTGAGTTAAAAGAATTGTTTCAATTCTTAAACTAATCGTCGTTAAGCCGCACAGCCGTCGCCGCCGAAAATATTTGTCTTTCAGCCGCCGCCGAAAGTTTTTGGTCGGCTTGCTTCTCTGGCTGTCACTTTGTTTATCATATCTTTTCATTTTATTTCCACCTTCCTAAACTGATCTTGTTTTTGTTGTTCGTATTCTTCTTTTTCATTTACCTGTTTTCTGTTGTGTATTTGATTTGTTCAAGTGTGTATGAAAATTTGTCTATGTGTGCCTGTGTGTGTTCGTGTGTATGTGTGTTTGTCGTTTAACAAGAAAAAGTGACTTGTTTTATGTTTAATAATGTCGTTTTTTTTTTATTTTGTCTACTTTTGCTTGTATGTAAAAAGATGCAGATGTACACAGAGAAAAATTACTGGATTTAAGTTTTGAAATTACATACATATGTACATTAGGTATGACATGTGGACAACTTTCCGATTTCGACATGCGAAGACCCCTCATTTTGTGAGGTTCGGAAAAAAAATATTTGAGCCAAAAAATGGTGGCGGTCAGATGGGGGGAAAAGGTCGCCTCATCGTGCTCAAAGCTGAAGGTTAAAAATATATAACAAAAAACCATATAACTTTCTCGGGGTCACCGCCACAAGGGTCAAATGTATGAGCAGCATCCATTATTTTTCTCCGCTCAACATATTTTTTAAACACACCGACCGCCTAACTCCTCTCCTTAAGAGGGCTCCCTTACAAAGGGGTAATTTTTATAAAATTTACTCGCAGCGCTCTAACTGCCCCTAGGGCGTACCTATCGAAGTCAATTGTATGACTGACCTCTAATATTTTTTCAATACAAAGATTTCCTCTGAACATACTTATCGGCTATCTTCAAGCATTAAGGTGGTCCCCATACAAAAAAATAGTTTTTGACTAATACTCTTTTAAGAAACCCGTTTGTACCGCTTTTGTGGTGCCTCCCAGGGGTGTAAAATGTAAGATCGGCCCACAATAATTTTTTATCTTCAACATTTCCTCCGAACATACCAATGCCCTATCTGGACTCCTTAAGTGGCTCCCATATAAGCAGAAATTTTTATAACATTTACTCACAGGGGTCTAACTGCCCCTAGGGCGTATCTATCGAAGTCAAATGTATGACCGACCTCCAATATTTTTTCAATACGAAGATTTTTTCTGATCATACTTATCGCCTATCTTCATCCAATAAGCTGGTCCCCATACAAAAAAATTATTTTTGAATAATACTCTTTTAAAAACCCGCTTGTTCCGCTTTTATGGTGCCTCCCAGGGGGGTAAAATATAAAAGCGACCCACAATAATTTTGTATCTTCAACATTTCTTCGGAATATACCCATCCATGTCCTATCTCGACTCCTTAAGGGGGCGAAATTTTTATAAAATTTAGTCGCAGGGCTCTAACTGCCCCTAGGGCGTACCTATCGAAGTCAAATGTATGATCGACCTAGAATATTTATTCAATACTAACATTTGCTTTAAATATACTTGTCATCTACCTTCAACCATTAAGGTAATCCCTATACAAAAAACGAATTCTTTGTTAAATCATTAATTTATTTTTGGCAGGTGTTGGATATATCTTTTTATTTTGGGCAACGACTTCAAGTAAAAAATATTTTTTAAGCCTCTTTCTGCAGCATTGTTGACAACTTCCAGCTTTTGCAATATCTCTAGCGCTTGGTTATAGTCTTCACTTTGTCCAGCGACGGCGTAGATGATATTGAGGCAGAAAACGATAAAATAAATATCGGCGCCAGTGGAGAGGAAGGTCGTTCTCTCCCAGTCATTGGCTTCGCAGGTGTGAAACGAATTACCATAGCTGTCACAGAAGTACACCAATAAATAATGAAGGATTTGAGCCACTACGTATAGCGGACTTTTTCCACGCATTGGATTACCAATAAGTTTTTTAAATAGCGATCCGATTATGGGCATTATAATTTTTTGTGTGTTAAACAAGCTCATCACATCAAGTGGTATTTGGGAATGAAATGTGAACTTTAAATTGTTGTTATTTGCTATATTTCTTATATGTCTTCTTTTTTCCCGGACACTCTCCTCTAGTTTTTACATCTATTTTCGAATAAAAATTGGCATCCGGAAAAGTCCGTTATGTTTTTTGCTTAACAAAATTTGGTTTTATTTTTTTTTTGTACGTGTCGTAAAAAGACAAAATTTTCACTTTAGGTAATTGTGAAAAGTAGTAAACGCTGGGAAAACATTCTTTTGACGTGAAATCCTACGGATTAATCTTCAATATATCTAAATATACACATTGGTCTATAGTTGTTGGGTTGCTTTTGTAAATGGGTGAAATTAATAAAGGGTCAGAAATTTATATTTGTAAATTTAAATATATATACATACATATACATATACGTTGAATACCGAATAATGATTGTTTTCTTCCTTTCTTTATTTTCAGGTAAGCATTGTACCTATACTCGAATGAATAAAAAAAAAGACTGTTAAGCTAAGACTATGTGTTTGTGAGTATAAAAGTTTCTAACATCTTATTTTTGCTATGAGAAATATTTTGATAATAGAAATTTTAAGAGACCATAGTGAAACTAACGAAATAATTTTATTTTTTAGGGAAAGTAATATTAAAAAAAAATGGCCAATGTTCATTTCTTTATAGAAAACTAAAATCTACACTGCATTTATTTTAAAGCATTTGTTTTAAGAAATTCGCTTTTCTATATATCCTATCGTTCAACAAGAAAAGATTTAAAAATATTTAAAACTTAGGGAAAAGATAACCCTTTAAGGCAAATTTGCTCTATGACATAATTTTTTACGGTGTATTTTATGTTATAAATTAGTAGATATACATATCGTTAAACAAATTTAATCTTTTAATTGGTCAAACCACTTGTATATTAATGTTTCCTTAATAAAAAAAAATAAACGCTTAAGTACACTTGGCCTGAGCCGCCCCTTTCCTTATCTCTTACTTGATGATCCTAAAACAAAATCTCTCACGGTGTATTTACTCAAATTTATTGTCTGTGTTTATTGTCAAGCGATGTTAAAAAGTCAAAGTAACACATGTTGTTAATTAAATTTATTCAATGTGAATTCATGTTTTCTTTTATTGTTATGATATTATTGTAGCTGTTAAATATTTATTTAAATCTCTGCGGAAATAATTACTAATTAATTAATATTAATGAAAGTACATACAAAAAAAAGAACAACAAAAAACAGACCAAAAGTAAAGAGAGATTTCCTAAAGATTTCGCAAAGAAATTAATATTTCAAACATGATTCTTTCCGTTTAAAAGCAAACCAACAACCCAGTGTGTCTAATGGGTCATTTGCCAATATACTGCCGAGGTGAAATACAGTGGGCGCACACACAAGAAAATTGTGGCTGATATAGACTTTTCTTGTTGTTAACATAAATAGTTGTTAGTTAGTTTAAAAAAAATATTAGAGATATTTAGTAGATTACATTTGAACAAATCAAAAAATATTTTTGTATTATGCAACATTTTAATTTAGAGTTGTACTAGTTTCCGTTAATATCTATTAAATATTCATTAAAAATTGTTTAATATTCATTGAATATTTCGAAGTAGGTATATAGATGTATATGACTTAAACCACTTTCATAATTAAGGCCACATATTATTGTGGCATTAAGGAAAAAGTGCTTAAGTCATATTTTAATGTTTTGCAGTGAGCACTTTTAAGCTTTCAAGACGATTTTCAGAAATTTGTTTTTTTTACAGTTAAATTGGAAAATTCGGTATTCATTAATTTTTTTTAGAAAATTTCTCGGACTTTTCCAATTCCCGGGAATCGAAAAGTAAAATGTTTTATTCCCGGGAATTTCAAAAACATATGAATTTAATTAAATGGCCTCAATAAAAAATATAATTTTATGTAAAAAATATACAACATTCAAATTAAGAATAAAACAACTTTATTCGTTCATTTCATGAACAAAAATATTTAAAAAACGAAAGAAAAATAACAAAAATTAAAAATTTTAAAAACCCCCGATATATTTAGAAAATATGTTATATCTTCTAAACAGCTGGACCGATTTTCTTTAAACATGGTTAAGAACCATCTCGATCAAGTCACCTTTCAAGCAGAAAAAACTAAATCAAAATCGGTCCAGCCGTTTGGGTTGTACGTGGACACGGACAGACACACAGATACACAGACACACACTACAAACTTATAACACCCCTTTTTTTGGTCGGGGGTTAACAAATAAATTCATATGCTTTGTATTATAGCATGGATGGAAGTTCCATCTACAAATGCTAATCTAAATACTTTTTCCTATAACGACTTTTTAGGTTGAAAATATTTCGTAACGCTTCAAGTTGTTGGAGTTATCTCGCATCGTTAGAGAGTTGTATTTTTAAGTAGTAAAACAACGAACAGCAATGTAAAAAATTACCGTTGAAAATTTCCCGGGACTTGTAAAAAATAATTCCCGCGAATTCTCGGGATCTTTTTCCCGCGTAGAAACTCTAGCTGCAAGTCATTGCGCTATAACTTTCTAAAAAATCATCCAAAATAATTAAGATTTTGCACAGGAGTACTTTCAAATATGAAGATTATAGGTATGCCATGAAATCACAATCAGCTTATCTCGTCTTAAGCACATTTTTCTTTTTGGCACACATTTTTTAGTTTATTTTGTTAACTGACATTTCTTTGTCAATTTGAAAATGGGCTTGTTAGCATATAACTTAAAATCTCTTTTTACTAACCAGTTAATATAATGGGTCACAAAATACAGGTTGTCTCTAAAGCAAGCTCACATTGGCTAAGCTTCTTGCATTAACGTAGGGAATCTGAGGGGCTTGAGTAGCCTTGCTCTTGAAAATTTAAAAGATATGCAGCTGTAATCCGGGCCGTAACGAAAGAAAACCTGCCGCTAGTTTAGTATAACGAATCCGAAATGCAAGCATCATAACTTTGTTAGTTCACCTAAAGTTTTCATGAGGTATACAATCTGGATTATAATGGTCGCTTATGATAACGGGCTGATTCAATAACCTTATTTTAATTTTGATAGTACAATATTGTTCGATATCGAACAATATTGTTACATGGTTCGATAGCGAATGCAATAATCTCAAACTACAAAAACGCGATTGAATCAAATCGTTTTCGAAAGCGATAATTAGACTCCTTGTCTCTTATATTTTAAAGCTAAAAGAAGCTATGTGTAGGGATAAATCGACTTATTGACGCCTCAACTGTAAAATTTTCCTCGCTATAAACATAGAGATTTTTTTTAGTAGCACTTAGGAACTTATAATACGTCTTTGCTAAGAATTTGTGATATTTTCCCCAGAAAATTTATCTCCTCAAGAGGTGACATACATTGCCGCTCTTTAAGTCCTGTTTTAGCCCTTATGAACTTTTTCTTATGTGATTATCTGAATTCCGAGACTTACGTCACTAAAAAAGCTTCCTTGGCGTTTTTAAAAGTAAACGAAGTGACAGAATAAGATATTTCGCTGCTCTAATAAGTGAGTGAACTGATCGTGAGGGCTTACGTTTGGACAATATTATTTTTGGAAAATAAATTCATAAATTGCCCATAATAAAGAATGTTTCTTTAAAAGGCTTACTTATTTTGTAATCGATCCACTAAAATTAAACTTTCTTTTGAAACATCCTGTAATAAGAAGTCTTGCCTATCGAACGAAACAAAAAGTGTCCAAAGAGTCTCGGGTGAATTTTACTTATTCTATATATGCTCTATTCTGCAAACCAAACTGACATTGCATTTTAACTCCTCTCGGAAGATATGCTTGCAAATGAAGAAACCCAATTTCAAAAGGAATTGCTTACGAACATGACTCTGGTAGAAATTATGCTCCAAAAAAGTTTATTTTAGAAGAGTGCAGAAAATTTGTCTCTGCAAACATTACATTCACGGGCGCCCTTTGTCAGTAAAATGTCCTAAAAATGTCTTACAACCGTGTGAACTGACAAATTTTGTCTGCCTAATTTGGAAGAAAAAGCATTCTCTGTCCAAAAAGCCTTGTGAGTCAATTGCAAAACTACCAGCTGACAACAAATTGTCAGACATCATCACAATCGTGTCAACACATTTCGTTCTTATTACCAAATTATTTTCAGATGTGCGAACATTATGCATCTGACAAGGGTTGTCAGATTTCTTTCGACCTATTTCGCCAAATTGATTTTAAAAATCAATTTCTAATAATATTTTCTAAATATATATTTGATAATAAATTTATTTTTATGCGAAATTTTTTTTAATATAAATTTTTAAAAAATAATCGGTAAAAAATTTAGCAGAAAATATTGCCAAAAGTAGAAATTAAATCTCCAAAAATTATTTTTTGTAAACTTTTAGCATCCAAATTCAAAACTTATTAATTACTATAATTCATTAATTATTTAATAATAATTACAATAATTAGTATAAGAAAATTCATGAACATCAAATTGTTTTATTTTTGAAACTTCAAGAAACTAATCTTCCTGAATCAAAAAAAAAAAATCTTGAAGCTCAATTTTGTTTAAAAAAAATTGCCATAAAAATCGACTACAAAATTTATTTATCGCGAGAAAAATCGCCATGTCGCCAAATCAAAAATTTAGAAGCCAAAAAATTTGAAAAATCTCCACATTTGGTGACAAATCGCCATATCTGACAATCCTGCATCTGACAATGGCATCATTGGCAGATAATTCTTCATATTGGCAACACTGTACAGACTTGTTTTTAAAGTAAAAGGAAAGTCCACAAAAATAACAAAGTACAGTTTGTCAAGAAAATGTTTTGACATAGTTAAAATCTTTTTAAATTTTGACTTATATCGTAAATATTTTTTTTCCTTTTTTGCATGATGAAACTTTTTGTTATAGATTTCATTTTATTTACATTTAAGTGAACAAACTATAATAAGTTATAAGCAAAATGAAAAAGTGAGAGCATACAATTTGCATGAAAACCAAAAAAACTCAAAAATTTCTATGTCAAGAAAATGTTTTTAAATTCTTGTATTATAGGTATAGTAAGAAAATAGGAAGGATTTTAAGGTGTACAAAAATAATTATTTTTTTTTAAATTTCTCACGTTCCACTCGTATTACTGTTCTAAATTCCAGTTAGTTCTTGAAATACCATTTGGAAATACTATTTTTCAAATAAAGCCATAAGTTTTTAATAGTGTATACCTAGATCTGGACCTTGAGATGGAGTATCCACAACTTTACCGCAATTGAAAAGACACAATGTTCTTACCCAAAGTGCAAAGTGTTTTTTAAAACACTTGCCTTAAACATTTTTAAGACCATAAGTGAGAACATGGTATTTCAATAAATTGTCAGATTTTCTGAAAAATTTGGTACAATATTGTAAGATCTGACAATCGTCTGTAAATACATACATATGTAGCTTGATAAACCCACCCACTGAACTATTATTTAAGACTTCTTATTGTGTATTCTAGTAGTTATTTATTAATTAATTCTCCAAAAATTTGTTAGTATTGAATACAAAGTAGATAGGTACACACGTGCAGATTTTTAAATAACCATTTTAAATGTCTTTGGCCCCACAGTAGACTTCTTAGTACATACATTCATACATATTTACAACCATGCATACATACATAATGTGTGTAGGTATGATGCATGCAGATACAAATGCGCACACGCTCGCTGTACTGCAAAATAAACACGTTTATTGTGTGGCTCTTTTCCCCCTGTTTGTTGTTGTTGTTGTTTGTTTTCTTTTCCTTTTAAGTTGGAGCTGGATCTCCAAACGAACCCATTCGAAGTGTCAGGCTCTATTACTGACTGTGTGCTATATTTTTGCTGTTATTGTTGTTTTAGTTGCTGGTTTTGCTTTACAAATTTACTTGGCCACAAAATAAAAATGCGAAACAGCAGACGTGCTCACTTTTGTCGTCTAAAAGTTGTATTTTTTTTTTTTTTACTCAATAAAGTTTTTTTTCGGGTCGTGGACTTGTTTGTTTTTTTATTTCTACTTTTGTTTTCTTCTTTGTTTTTTTATTTCTACTGTTCTGTTGTTGCTATTTTGGTTATTTGTCTCGATCCCCTTTAAGCCACCAACATACGACTCACAACAGCAACAACTAGAAATGAAATGTAGACTAATAATTAAGGCGCGCTAATGCCTTTGCGCGCTTTTTTTTACTTCTAAGTTTAATGTTTTTGTTACTGTAGGTTTTGGGCTGTTTTAATTCCTGCTGAGATGTGGAAAATATTGTGTTCAATTTTAAAAAAAATTTCAAGCACATGAGTTTTGTGTCGTCGCAAATCTTTTTATTTAATATTTTTTATTTCATATGCTGCACTGTCAAACAAACATTGGTTAAGAGCTGAAATGGATTTCCATACCTAATAACATTAATTTTAATATTTGGGAAATACATACTATATACCAGTGATCTGCATGATTTCGAATCAAACGGCATAATTTTGCATTTTCTAAAATTAATATTGAGCTGGGGCACTTACATTAAACTAATGAATGATGCTGCTTGCAATCGCTATTCATTCATATGATTCACTAAAGCAATGAATCATTATGATTGTTTTGAATACTTCTTAAAACCCCTTCTGACAAATATAGTTTTATGTTTTATTTTATAAATTGTTTTAATACGAGAAAAACTATTAATTAATACGCCATGTTTTATCAACTTAAGACTTCATCTAGCCAACATGCTTTTGTGAGTAAAGCTGGATTCACCCATTGTTTCGGAACAAAATTTTTGTCCGGACAAAATTTTTTTTATATGTAGTTTGACGTTTCTCTTTTTGAGAGAGAGAGAAGAAGAGAACAAATTTTGTTCGGAACATTTTCTACTTGAATTGGTTTAATTTTAATTTTTGTCCGGACAAAATCGAACTGAGCTGCCAACTTTTTTAATTTTTCAGCCAAAGTTGAACTGAGCTGCCACATCATGTTATATAAATAATAAAAGCACAGAGTATACTTGTATTTATTACAATAGAAATAAAGAAAAATTAAGAAAAACATATCCATATGTATGGAGTTGAAGGAATCCATTGCAGTAAACAATTAAAAAGATGTGTGTGACACAACAAATTGTAATCATTTGCCGCTGTGCTGCCACCTGTAAAATTAAAACTCATCGTTTACACACGTATTTCATATGGTAGCTTTGATTTTCCAGACAAAATGTTCGAAATGGATGAATCGTCTTGCAAAAAACTCTCAGTAAAAAAAATTTTCTCCAAACTAAACTTTTGTTCCGAAACAATGGGGATTCACCCATTGTTACTTAACAGTAAGAATTTTTTATTGATTTTTACTAAAAATACTTCAAAAAAGAGAGTGATTTAATGGCAGTCAGTTGCTAGAGAGGCAACACTGCAAGCAATATCAGTAGTACATACTGATGTTAAAAAACAAAACAAAAACATTGTAATAGTAAGTGGAGAGCGAAAGTGAATCATCACATACAGCTCTCTGATATGTAGCTACCTTTCTAAAAGCATTTTCTTTCTAGAAAGTGAGCTTTGTAAAACGTAACTTTTATCAAAAGTAATTTTTATAAAAAGTATATTATATAAAAACCACTTATTATTTAAAATACTTTGGATAAAGAGTACCCTTTATATAATGTACTTTTGATATAAAGCAGCTTTTGTACAAAGTACCTTTAATAAAAATTACCTTCTATAAAAAGTACCTTCTATAAAAAGTACCTTTTATAAAAAGTACCATATATAACAAGTACATTTTATAAAAAGTACCGTTTATAAAAAGTGCATTTTATAGAAGGTACCTTTTATAAAAAGTACATTTTATAAAAAGAATCATTTATAAAAAGTATATTATATAAAAACTACCTATTATTTAAAGTAATTTGAATAAAAAGTACCTTTTATATAAAGTACTTTTGATATAAAGTACCTTTAATAAAAAGTACCTTCTATAAAAAGTCCTTTTTATAAATAGTACCTTCTATAAAAAGTATCTTCCATAAAAAGTACCTTATATAAAAAGTACCATCTATAAAAAGTGCATTTTATAAAAAGTACCCTTTATAAAAAGTGCATTTTATAAGAAGTACCTTTTATAAAAAGTATATATTATAAAAAGTACCTTCTATAAAAAGTATCTTTTATAAAAAATACCTTCTACGAAAAGTCCCTTTTATAAAAAGTTCATTTTATAAAAAGTGCATTTTATAAAAAGTGCATTTTATAAAAAGTGCATTTTATAAAAAGTACCTTTTATAAAAAGTACCTTTTTTTAAAAAGTGCATTTTATAAAAACTACCTTTTATAAAAAGTACCGTTTATAAAAAGTGCATTTTATAGAAGGTACCTTTTATAAAAATTACATTTTATAAAAAGTAAAGATACTTAAAAAAAAAGATAAAAAGTATCTTTTATAAAAAGTATATTTTATAAAAACTTCCTACTATTTAAGATACTTTGGATAAAAAGTACCTTTTATATAAAGTACTTTTGATATAAAGCAGCTTTTTTACAAAGTACCTTTAATAAAAAATACCTTCTATAATAAGTACTTTGTATAAAAAGTAACTTTTACAAATATTATCTTTTAAAGTACCTTCTATAAAAAGTACCATCTATAAAAAGTACCTTTTACAAAAAGTACCTTTTATAAAAAATACATACATAAAGTGTACTTATTTTGCAAATACGATTTTTGTGGCCAGTGCAGGACTTTATAGACCGAAAGGCTGCTTTGTTCCAGTTTATGAGGCACACGAGTTAGAATGTACATATGTATGGGTATATTCGAGTTGGTGCTAAAAATTTTATTTGATAATAAAAAGTAGTTCGTTGACCTACGTATGTAGATAAATTAAGATAAGGTCTAGTCCAAATAGCGGCACCGCATCCGACACCTGGTGGATCTTTTGTGCCCTAAACATATGGAACATCTCTCTGTGTTAATTCGGGCTTAAAACTATCTCTCTCACCTAATATTCAATACACTGATCATTGATTTATACAGAGAAAATACGAAGCATAGAAATATAAGTGCGAGTGTGATGAAGTGGAGGGTTTAAACTTGTAAACAGTCAGCCGTCGTTTGCTTAAAAAGGCAAGACGAGAAGTTGTTTGGCCAGTTTCAAATAAGTTTTTTTCTTTCGTTCAAGCCTCATTCAAAACAGTCTGTTCGTAGCAAGATGCATATACATATGTATTTTCACAGATACATACATACATACATATGTATGTTCATATGTGTTGCTGTCTGTGTATGAGTATTTGTAAGTAAGGCTTGGTTCGGTTAAGTCTGTTCTTGTTGTTGTTATTACTGCTTTAATTATCAATGTTCGGCTTGATTTGTATTCACTTCATTTTCGTATCTTTATTGTACATTTGTACATTTAAGTTTTTATATTTTATATTCAAACACACTCATGTCGTAGATACTTGTTGATTGTTGTTGTTCGCTGCTGTCGGCGCTGTTGCTGTTTTATCTATAAGAAGAAATATCTGTTAAACCAAACGGCAACGACAACGACAATAATATTTAAATAAGAAGAAATCCCCATTATACTTATTATACAAAACCGTTGTATGTATTAATTTTTTAATACATATGTACATAGGTACATACAATCATTTGGTTTATTAATATTCATGAAGTCTAAAACTTTATTATTATTTTTTTAATTGAAATTTGTATGTTTACTCAAGAATATTAAAAAGCATTTAATGGAAAAAGCTCGGGAACTGTTTTATAAAAAAAAACACATAAAAATTTTTTACTTTGTATAGGTATAGATTTTATTTTTATTTTTCGATAATATCTATTAAATTGTATGTATGTATATAGGACCTACCTAATACCTACCTATAATTTTTTAAAGTTTTCAAAAGGTTAAGAGGCAGTCAGCGAAAATATTTAAATGTACATAGGTATGTAGGTACCTACTTAAGTTTAGAACACGGTAGACAATTTTATACCTTAAGCATTTGAAGATTACCGTTTTGTAATCCAAGACAGACTGTCTTAAGTTCGTATGATTAGCATATTGGAAAAACCACTTAACACAGCCATCTTATATGCTACCGTTTCCCATAGACAAACGGTCTAACATTCTATCAAATTTATATGCGATTCATATGTAAGATTAACTCCTGAATCCGAATGTGAAGAGTTTCCTCTCATTATCGTGGAAGCCACTATTTTATCCATTTTCGATCATTTAATAATTTTTATGTATATGATTTTATCAGGCTAAAGTTCTTATCGCTTTGTAAGCCAAATTACAAAAAATAACACCCAAGTTAATTGTAAATATTCTGGCAAACACGTAGTAGAACGGAACAATTAGTTGTTTTCGAAGGCCCCTACATCTTCATCATTAGCGTTCTTTGTGTTTGATCCACTGTGTGTTGTGTCAGTTGATGTAGAATTATAAAATCAGTAATTGGGTAGAAAGCAGGACCAACAGTTCATGGCGAAGTAGGGAGCATTGTAGAGTCTCGAGGGGTTTGTGGCCAAAACTTGACTCAGGAAGTTCTAAACTGCTACTGGACATGTACGGGAAGACGATTTCCCGGAAATCAGGAGCTTCATCATGGGAATACGGTGTTTCAATGACTGATAATAGGGTCACTTCTGGCTACAATTGGGTGGTAAATATTACTTTTTTTTGGGTAACAGAAGGGTATCACAATGGAACCAATTGAGTCCATTGTGATACTTCCGAGTGGAAGTGCGGTATAGCACCACGCTTCCTAACCTAACCTAACCTAATATAAATTATGCTGACTTTTACTATTTTTCTATCTCCCAATATTTTAATTAACTAACTGCCTTATTCATAAAAAATAGTTCTGTCTTATAAAGTCTTTATAAGAATTTTTTTATTAAAATCTGTTTTAAAAACCCTTTATAAAACCTTAATAATTTGTATAAATAATGTTGTAAATGTTTGCCCAAATTTCACTTAAATATATTCAAACGGGTGTGAAGTTAAAGTTTAAAATTTATAACCCTAGACACAAACCGTGATGTTTAACAGAGCTCTGTCAACAAAAAAACAGATCTGTGTTAAATAATAAAAATTGGTTTATACTCTGAAAATAGAATTGATATCCGATTTTTTAAACAAGATGAAGCGGAAAATTGAATCCGAGTTCCTTCTCTATGCCTTTATTTAGAAGAAGAAGATTTAATACCTCCAACGACACGGAAAGTCCACATTTTAACCCACAGTCATATGAATTTTGGAGATGGAGATACAAATAATATTAGAGTAGACTTCTGGACACCGCTAGATTAATTTCCAAAAGCGAAAGTCCATTTTTTTTAGAAATTACATCATAATTGTTAAAAATAAATTCAAGTTGAAAAAGGATTTTGGAAATTGTTTGAAATACCGTAGTAGACGGAGAGAAAAAGAATATTGGAGGAGACTCCTGTAGTGCGATTCACTAACTTTTTTTTAACGATAATCGCATCGTTATAATAATTATCGTTATCGAATTTCCCATTCAGTAATATTTTTAACGATATTCGCTGTAGGTTAATATCAGCTGTGTCGTTATTCAAGCGACAATAATTTATGTGCTGTTAATTTTATCCACGAAAATCAACAGAACATATCAGCTGCGTACTATCGTTGTAAACAAGTTACAGAATCACACAATCGTTATTGCAAGCGACAAAATGTATAGACAAAAATTACGATTGTCGGATCGTTAAAAGTTACTGAATCGCACCACTGTACCTGAATTCGGTAACTTTTTTCGAACCGAAAATCGTAATATATATCGATACATTTAATCATTTGAAGAATGAAAAAACTAAAAGTATTTAAACTTATGATATTATTGTTTTTATGCTTCAACCGACAGCGCATATCGTTAAAATGCGTTTCTGGATAGCAAAGTCGATGAGTTTTCGTTATAGTATATATTATAGCGATACGATTATCTCGTAATAAAAGTTAGTGAATGACACCTGTAGATTAATGTCCAATAATCGAAAGTCATAACTTTGTAGAACGTACAACACACAACAAGACGTTCAGTTCGATGTTCTTCACTTCCAGTAGAATAAGATATGTATATGTGACGCGCAAAATAGAAAGGTACCTAAGGGTAAAAACCGGTTTTGTTCAGGAGAGCCATTTTAAAGATTTAAATACGTGTATCTTTGGTGTACCATCACTGAGCGTGTTGGTATTGGTCTCATTTGAAAGCGGCACATCTCATGACGTCAGGAACGTGTTGGTCAACCTTGAAAACGTGCGTAGGTCGTCCCTACCTCTTGTTTTGTGTAGTTGGTTTTTACTGTTTTCTACCTAGCGCGCTGTTTCCATGAGTTTGATATCAATTTTACTAGCGTTTTTTCGAATCCAGGTTTATTTTCTGAAATTATTAATTGTGAATTATAATAAATACTCATTTATAATTCTTTTAAATCGTGAATATCACTCTGTTAGTACGAAAATTTTTTCACATAACCTTAGAATCGTCGACTTCAATTTCATAAAACGCGTATATCTCTGGGAGGGAACACTTTTGGGGCATGGGATCGGTCGCATTTGATGCTCAGATGTTGTCCACATCAAAAAAAAATTGTGAATATTGATTTTTTTACCCTTAGGTCCCTTTTTCTATGCGCTGTCACATATGCAAATGCTTCCCCCGACATTAAAATTTTATTGCATCTTTGCTTTCGTTGAATACCAAGGGAAATGCATCCGTTGTCATGGGGCTGGATCGTACCATTACTATAATTTTGCAATGCATAAATATTAAACGGGCCTTAACAAGTTGGGCCTTGTCGTGGTTGGAGTATTCGACTACATCCTTTAGCTCTTAGATTAAGGAAAAAATTTTACGCTGTTCTTTAATCTATTACAAAAACGTCGTAGCCGAAAATGAAATCGCCAATCACGATAAAAGGGGGTTTATCGGCCTTTTCTTTAAAACTTGCGTAATGCGCTTATTGCAACACTGTATTTTGTTTTCTTCCTTGTGACAAGTAGTTTCCTTTTGGAATAAACTATTACGTTATTTGCAATTCGTTATTTATTTCATTTCTCTCTTACAGAATAATAAAAAAGATAGATTATTTAGTAAAAAAAGATAAAGTAAAAGACGCTTAAAAGCTTAAAACAGACTACAAAAATAAGGAGTGTTAACTACAATGTTGTGGTTGTGTATTTTTAAAACGCCTACGGCAAACGCTGAACAGGCGACGGCCAATCATACAGAAAAAAAAATTTCTAAATACCTATTAAAAGTCTAATCACAGTTGTTTCATTATAACAATCTTTAAAATCAAAATACGTATGTATCTATACAAGCACACATGAGAATATCAATTCAATTTAAGTTAAGTAAGATAAAATTTAAATTTTAGATACATTTTCAATAGTCGTATAAATTTACATAAGTAGATAGATATGTACGTAGTACATACATACATAAAAAAATTTTAAAATTACAAAATTCGTAAAGAAAGAACATTAGTATCATTGTCCCTTTTTTCTTCAAGCCAAAAGCAGAACACGCAAACTTATTTCAAATTAAAACAAATTTGCAAATTTTTATTTTTGGATTTAGATGGTGTTACTGATGATTTTCTGCAAACGTGACATGTCTAAACTTCCGGTAAAAAAAAGAAGCAAAATAAAAGCAACAACTAACGCTCACTTCGCGAAGCGAAGCTTCGTGTGCCGGACGCCTGCAACCCATGCCATTTTCAATTCTTTTTTTTATTCTTTTTTATTTGACATTTGTTTTTGTGTAATTTTATTTTATTATTATTATTTTTTGCTCAAAATGGAAAAGAAAGTCAGTTTTGTTTTTTGCTGTTGTTGTTGTTTTCTGCAATATTCTTTTTATAATTTTTATCGCTTTTTATAAACAAATAATTAAGTTCTTGTCAGTTGTAGTGCCACTTTATACACATCCATACATACATACATATGCACATACAAACAAAGATTACATAGTTGGCCATCCCACTTGACGATAAAAACCCAGCAAAAAATTTCAAAAAAGGTAATCGAGTTTGGAATTAAGCATTTTTGGTGGAAGCTGTTCCTTACTGGATTGCCCAACTTAATGATTTTAACAAGGCGTGAGACTAAAATAATCGACTCTTCAGAAGTACTTACTTTTTTTATTTGGCAACTTGTTCACGTAATCTACTTAATCTAAAAAAAAATTATTCTCCTCATTTAGCAACTTGTACATAAGTTTTTTAAATTTTAGATAATGTGATTTGTAAGCGAATAATGAAATTTGGTAATCAGAAAAGTAAGTCATTATATGACAAGTAGTTCTGATGGCAATGCGTAATTTTTTTGCTGGGAACGAATGGTTCACTAAAGCGAAGAAATTGCGAAACAAAATTGTTCGATATTTGTTCGCAAAACTAAAAAAATTCAAATTCAATTCGCTAAAGCTTCGCACTTCGAACTTCTCTCGATAGTTTTTCGAATGTGTGACGGTAGTCTGTTAGTTTAGAGAAACACGAGACCAATGTATTCGTGTATGTGTATTCATTTGTATAAGAAGCCGATTGTTGTTCGGCACTCTGGTGCTACTTTGGGCAGGCTTGGTTTAAAAGTACCAAGTTCGAGCCATGACAAAAACACATACATACATACATACATGTGTGCAGTAATTGAATAGAAAACATTTTTCCACAATAGCCTAGTGGATGTATGCTAGTCTGTTAAAATGCAGGTACCATGTACAAAGCCTGCAGCGTTTAAGTTAAATAAATAAAACAAAAAAATAAATAAAATAAGTAAGTTAAATTAAATTAATTAAAAAATAATATTACTTTTTCTGCTGCCTTTTTGCGATATCGAAATTAGTTCGATATTATCTCACTTTTGATATTGCTAGCGAAACTTCGAAATCGAATGTTTTTTTTTGGGACAAAACTGAGCGACAGGTGAACATTTTTCGATTAATTTTTTAGTGTCACTCTCGATAGTTTTACACGATAAATGTTCGAGATATATTCGAAATCGATATCATTAACGAAAGTCTTGGTCAACTGGGATGTATTTCAGACATCTTGCAATACAGATGCATGAATATATTGAGGAGTATCAGTGAGTACATTTTCGAACAAATGAAAGTATCCTCTGCGAGAACTTGGCCACCTGGGTTATATACAATATGTATTTTTCAAAAATTAAGCTAGTATAAGTATATTTTTGTCGTTTTGTGAAATTATTTGTACTTTTGTACGTATGTATGTATGTGTACTTACATATTTCTATTTTTATTACTGATTATTTCTGTGTAATTTCTAGTATGTCTACGATATTATCAATCGTACTCTCGCACTATGTCTTGTTTTTTCTTTAACTTCAAGTGTTTTGTTTTTACGTTTGCAAACCGTAATTATTTATACAGACACAACATTCTAATTATTAGATTTTTCTGAACTTTGTCATTTCTTACTTGTTAGTCATTAAGTGATGCGACTGTAGCGATTTTTTTTATTACCCAAAAATAATGTTAATGTGGAGTTATTCCTGGGGATCTACTCTGTATTTCGAAAGGAAAGAAAATGCTTTCGAATTTGTATATTATTAGCATTGCAATTCGAAATCATTGGCTTTCGTTTCGAATTACAGAGTAGACCCCCTGGATTACATCGTATAGGTACTAAGATTATTGTCTAATATAAAAATATCCTGCTATGCGGGCCTGTTATGTAACAAACAGTGTTGTTAAATCTATTCAATTCAAAACAAACTAACTATTAAATGCGGACTTATGAGTGGATTTTTATTGTATTTAAAGTTTATAATAGAATATTTTCTTTTATTAATTTTTTGAAATCACCGTGATTTGCCCTGTCGTGATTTGTAGAACAGGCACGATAATAAAAACTTCAATATTATATTATATGAGAGCATTTTACTACGACTACACGCGAGCTTGCATACTATAATTTTATACTGCTAAATTTTAAAAGAAACACTATCATCTTATGTTAAGATTATCTTTCTTTCTTAATACATAGTACTGTATTATTAATTATTCTTCGAACGTTTGGCAAAAATTTCTCGGATGAAACATTCGAAAATGACTATGGCTAGAGAAGCGAGTATTTGAGCCAAAAAGCTGGCAAAAAAATTAATTTAAAGAATTTTTAAGAACTAAGTACACAGCTCGATACACAACAAAATTTTACATCATATTGTAAATTTTGAAGACTTTTAGGGCCAATTTCACCAACTCTATTTAAATATCAATTCATGTTTAAATGTCGATTTTCATTAATTTTTGTATGGAAAATTACTTTTAAATATGAATTGATATTAAAATAAGTTGAAAAATTGGCCCTAAGTTGTGATTTGTAGCTCTGAGATATTGCTGAAGTTGGGAAACTGAAGAAAATTACAGGAGTTTATAATGAGTTTTTCGTTTTCAACATGTTTATATGATATCTTTTTATGACTACAGGAATAAAGGTATTACGTAGATTTTTTATTTATTTTTTGCTGAAAGATTTGATCAAAAGCAATTTTTAGTAATAAAACAAAAAAAAAATAATCTTGAATATTAATGTTGAAACAATTCGTTTAAAAATTAAAAAAAACATACTTTTTTTGCAAACAAAATAGAAAAAGAAGAAGGTTTTTAAAAGTAAAGATAGCTAAAACTTAAAATCTCTAATTTTGGACTCAAAAAAAAAAAGTTTGCGCAAATTTGCGCCAATTTTGTTGGGGGGATTTTTTGAAAATTTTATCTTTTTTTTCGGTTTTTGCTCATCTTGCATCGGTACTCGTAAATATGAATAAGACACCTTTTTGTCAGATAGAAAATGTTTTTCTTTGATAGGGGGGATACTTTCTTCCCCCTGCCATTTAAAGCTCAACAGTTTAATTTTTAAGGGATGAGTAGTAAATTTTTTTATAGCCTTTACCAAAAATGGAAAAGGGTATATATAGGTTTGTCATTCCATGTGTAATTTCCATAATTTTAATTTGCGACCAAAAAAATATATATATTCTGGGTCCTTATGAATAGCGATGACGAATAAGCGATGTCCGTCTGTCCGTCCGTCCGGTGTGCGTGAAATCGGTTTTCCGAAGCTCCCAGAAAAGCTAGAGACTTCGTTCTTGGACTGATGTATCAGAAATGGTTCAACTTAGATTGGTATTGAAATTCAGCAAAATCGGGCAGACGATTGCAGAGCTGGAAAACGTAAACTATATTTTGCCATATAAAAGTAACTACCGAAAACAAATTTTTATTTATTTTTTAATAAATAAATTTATTTTACACTTCAGTACGACTAAAATTGGTATTTTAAATTAAAAAAAATATAAAAAAAAATTAAAAAGACGTTTCCAGGGTTGGAAAACTTTAACTTTTTGTGTTATGTAAAATTAACTATGTCTAAAAATATATTAGTATTTTCTCGAGAACCGTAAGAGCTATACAGACCTGAAATTCGGACACAGTGTGTAGACCTTTGGCCACTACAACAACAAATACATGAGAATTGGAAATTAAATGGTGTTCCAAAACGAGCAACGAAAAATTCTAAAATCCCATGTAATATACATACAATTATATGTAATGGGTGTTTTTTATTGAGGTATAGAACTTTAAGTTGGCATCACTTTTTTAACTGGCGGCCATTTTGTCAGCTGTCAAGTGATTAATATTTAGTTTGGTTTGCCATTTCATCATGAACAGGTTGACAAAAGAACAACGCTTGCAAATCGTGCAAATTTATTTCGAAAATAATGGTTCAGTTCGCGAAGTTTACCGCAAGCTCCGTCCATTTTATGGTCAACATAATCGTCCATCAGAGCAATTAATTGGGTTAACCATGGATCGTTTTCGCACTACGTTTACTCTATGTGATAATACGCATCCGCAGAGACGTCGAACAGTGCGCACCGAAGAAACAATTGCCGCTGTAGAGCAAAGTGTTGAAGAGGACCCGAATGAATCG
The DNA here is from genome assembly GCA_944452675.1 of Tachina lurida. NCBI lineage: Eukaryota > Metazoa > Arthropoda > Insecta > Diptera > Tachinidae > Tachina > Tachina lurida. Next base: position 89,992,594 of record OX101755.1, read on the forward strand.
ATTCGCCACCGTGCACAGCAATTGGAGCTTTGTCCATCAACTTTATGGAAGATTTTGAAGATTTTGAATGTGGATGAGTTGTGGTTCCAACAAGACGGCGCTACATGCCACACAGCGCACGTCACAATCGATTTATTGAAGGAAACATTCGATGAGCGCATAATTTCGCGGAATGGACCTGTCAATTGGCCACCAAGATCGTGTGATTTGACACCATTGGATTATTTTCTTTGGGGATATGTGAAGTCGCTCGTCTACGCCAACAAACCAGAAACGTTAGGGGACTTGGAAGCCAACATTCGTGGCATTATTGCCAACATACGGCCCCATATGCTCGAAAAAGTGGTTGAAAATTGGACCTGTAGAATTGGCTTTATTCGAGCCAGCCGCGGCGGCCACATGCCCGAAATCATATTTAAACATTAATGGCATAAAATTATCCTTCCAATAAAGCCAAATTGATGGACATTAAAACGATTTTCTTGTGTTTTATTTCAATTCGAAGTTCTATACCTCTAAAAAAACACCCGTTATATACACTTGAAATTTGTAAGGTTAGTGTATTTTTATACAGACTACAAAAATTAACACTAAAATTTCAAAAAATTTAAATTAAAGGGTGTTCCATCAGTTAATGCAATTTTGACTATGCAAAACGAAAAATACCCCAAAAAAACATGAAAAAATCGCCAAAATTAAAAAAAAACCCAAAACAGGAAAAAAACGACAAAATGAAAAAAAAATCGCCAAAATTAAAAAACCCCAAAAAAGAGAAAAAAATCGCCTAAATAAAAAAAAAACCCCAAAGCAGGAAAAAACGCCATAATGAAAAAAAACTCAAAAACAGAAAAAAATCGCCATATTAAAAAAAATTCTAGGACTAAAATAAATCGCGAAAAACCGGAAAAATAGCTTAAATAAAAAAAAAATCGCCAAAATGAAAGAAAATCGCCAAAATGAAAAAAAATCGCCAAAATGAAAAAATCGCCAAATCGAAAAAAAACCCAAAAAAAAAAACAGAAAAAGTCGCCAAAATGAAAAAAAAGAAAAAAAAAATCCTAAATAAAAAAAACCGAAAAACAGAAAAAAATCGCAAAAATGAAAAAAAATCGTCAAAATCTACGAAATGAAGAAAATCCCAATAACAAAAAAAATCACCAAAATAAAAAAACCTCCAAAAACAGAAAAAATCGCCAAAACGAGAAAAAAGCGACAAAACTGAAAAAATCGTTTAAACTAAAAAAAAACTTCAAAAAAGCCGTGTGCGATTCAAAGTCGCACTTTACTGAAGTTTTTAATATTAAAGGAATTAAATGAAACTAATAAGCAGATTTTGTAAAAAATTTTGTTTCTAAACGTTTCAAATTTGTATGAAAAATAACGAAAATTCTTTTCAAAAAATATTTTTTCCATACAAATTTCAAAACGAAAAAATCGTTTGAATTTACAAAATCTGACCGTAAGTTTTTCCTTATTTCGTTTTTGCTTTTTTCACTTAACATATTTTATGTATTTTTTAAAGAACTAGATTGGTATCAATAATCAAAAAAATCCAAAATTATGACTCCAGGGTTGGAAAACTCACACTTTTTGTGTTATGTAAAATTAAATAGGTCTAACAATTTTTTTCTTTTTCTTTATAAATTGAATATATTTTATGCTTCTGAGAGAAAATTACAGCTCCAAAGATGGAAACTTTAAAAAAATGATAAATTTTTTCACAAAACAAATATGTATGTATGTATGTGTCTGTATACTATATATGTATATGTACGTACGTTGGTAAAGGGTATATAAGATTCGGCACAGCCGAATATAGCACTCTTACTTGTTTGAATACATATTTGCATTATTTTTGCAAATAATATTTTTTTTACCACAACAGGAAGCGCCCAAAAGGAAGCACAGTATCTTACGGTCTTCCGAGTCCAACTTTAAGATCTTGAACTTTCGCCGACGTTATCAGTTGCATTTGCTAAACAAAAGTGTGGGGAAATTTAAGAAAAAAATTTAATTTTTCAGAGGTAGGATTAGTTTCTCTGAGGGGAACTTTTCCCCCTCTATCCCATTTGGCTTATTTTCAAGGCCTAGGACTATAAGACATATTTCTGTAAATTTTCATTGATCTAGGAGCATTCAATAACTTTTCACAAGCAATATAAACTAAAAAAAGTAATGACACCTTATTGGCTCAAATACTCCTCTGTGTAACGTAGCGATGTTATTATGGTTTAGCGTTTTAATACGAAACATAATAGTGTCAAAAAGAATTTGGGCAGTTTTTTTCTTCTGAAAAACAGATTTTTTGTTCGCTATGGGCAGTTTATTTCCTCAAACGATTATGGCAACACTGAGCAGTGCGCACATTGCGCTAATGCACAGGCCTGACCAAATCTGTAACGCGGCTAGTCTTTTGAAATTTCTTTATAATATTGCCACTGCCTTGCTTAGTAAACCGATTATTTTTTTTTTTTATGCATGAATTTTTATTTATTGTATCTTCATATATGAACTAACAATAAGTATTCAAATCTTAAATCTAAAAAATATAATTAGGCCCGACCAATGTCGGACATAAGCTTAGTAGTAGTTATATATAATACATATGTAAGTAGTGATAATCAAAAGGAAAAAAAATAAAAGTATTTTCAAGAAGTCCCATCTGGAGTGCTGTGAATAAGAGCCATTGTGTCCCTCTTTTTTAGGCGGATGTGTCCAGTAAAGTTCAAAATATTACGGGCAAGCGGATTAGGATGTGACTCGAGTTTTGTTAAATATTTGCCAGCGTATTTTGCAATTTCTTCAGTCACTAGTGGCATATTCAAATCACGATGTATACTTGAATTTTTGATGTACCATGGAGCCGATGTTATCATGCGTAAAATTTTATTTTGCCTGCGTTGAATTTTCTCTACATTTGAAGCTGAAGCAGTGCCCCATAGTTGAATTCCGTAGCACCATATTGGCTTTAAAAGCGACTTGTATATTAAAAGTTTACAGTCTAGGCTAAGTGTTGAATTTCGACCAATCAGCCAATGTACCTGAGTTAGTTTAAGTTTCATTTGAGTTAACTTAGAATCAATGTGGTGTTTCCATGTAAGTCGTCGATCAAGGTGTATACCAAGATATTTCACATGTGAATGTTGAGAAACAACTTGATTGTTAATCCGAATGGGGGAACAAGTATCTCTTCGTAAAGTAAATGTTACTTGAACACACTTTTGTTCATTTACCTTGATTCTCCATAAGTTTAACCAAAGCTCCATCTGGCTAATGTGTTCCTGGAGTTTGCGGGATGCCTCATCAGGGTTTTCATGCATACTAAGGCAGGCTGTATCGTCGGCAAATGTGGAAGTATGGATACTACTGCTCACAGGCATATCACAAGTATAAATTAAATATAAAACTGGTCCCAGTATACTCCCCTGTGGCACACCAGATGAAATTGTTTCAGGCCTACTTGTAAAGTCTCCTTCCGCAACAGTGAACTTACGGGAAATAATGTAACTTTCCAAAAGATTTAAAATGTTTATTGGTAAGTAAGTCTTCAATTTTAAAATAAGGCCTTCATGCCACACTTTATCAAATGCCTGGGAAACGTCAATAAACAGCGCAGAACAATACTTTTTTCCCTCAAAAGTTCTTCTTATAAATTGAACTAATCTGTGAGTTTGTTCAATGGTGCTATGCTGACTTCTAAAACCAAATTGATGGTCTGGTATGCACCCACTACTAATTAGAATTGGGGACAATTTTGTTTTGAGCAGTTTTTCGAAAAGCTTTGACATTGTAGATAGTAGACTTATTGGCCTATATGACTCAGCCTTTGTTATATCTTTGCCCGGCTTTGGAATCATTTTAACCTTGGCAAGTTTCCAGTTGTGTGGATAATACTGCAGTCGTAAAATAGCATTAAATATGAATAACAGGATTCTCATTGCAATACGAGGCAAGTTCATCAGCATCTGATTACTAATTCCATCAATACCCGGAGCTTTCTTCGGATTGAGTTCGGCAATTAATTTTTGTAAATCACGCGTCTTAAACTTTATGTGTTGAGGGGGTAGAGCGACTATATTCGGCAAATCAGCAACACCAGTACATATATTTGGCATAAAAACGGATTTTAAGTGCTCAGCAAATATTTTACATTTTTCAGTATCGCTTCTTGCCCAACCTCCGGTAGATGTGCGTAGAGGTGGCTTATACTCAACGGGTGTTTTAAGCTTTCTGGCAGCGCGCCACAAGGAGTAATTAGACGCCGGTGTAACATCAAGACCCTCCAGATAATTTTTAAGAGATGCAATTTTTTCAGATGCAAGCAACTCTTGGAGTCGTTTAGTGCACTCTTTAAATCTGATTTTATTTTGTGGTGATCTGTGCTGTTGCCATTCCCTTCTAGCCCTTCTTTTTTCACGTACGAGACGTTCAATGTCTGTAGAATAAATTTTATTAAACCCAATCTGCGGATGGGAGATAGTGGCATGTTCAGCAGCCTGTTTAATATTCTCGCTGAGATTGGCAATGTTCGATTCAATATCATCGGGTGTTCTAAGCGTAATGTTTTCCGTACAATGACTGCTGAGATATTTTTTGAACCCCAGCCAATTTACACGATTGATCATCTTCACATATGGGTCAGGTAAGTTACTTCTTAATGGGCTACAAATTGTGATGATCGTCGGGGAGTGATCGGACGAGAGATCAAGAGAAGTTTGAACTTGAATTAAATCCCTAGAGATATTTTTTATGACGCCAAAATCTATAACGTCCGGAATTTTTTGTATGTCAGTAGGCCAATAAGTGGGCTCCCCACTCGAAATGACATCCAATCCCATTTTTGAAATAGTGTTGAACAATGCTCGACCTCTGGGTGTAACAAGGCGCGAACCCCAGAACGTATGTTTCGCATTGTAAACCGATTATGACGTCTACAATGCTCGAAAAGTTGTCACGCTTGAAACACCACTTGTAATAAGTTTAAAATATTTTTAACTGTTCTACGGTTAAACAATCCATATTCATAAATTGCAAACCCTGTGTTAAATAAGTGATACTTCCGATGGCAGATATTTAACAGCTGTTAAACCGTTATTGTTATAATAATACTGTGTTATATAAATTTTAATTTCCCTGCTGCAGAACGTAGCAACTCTATTTCGATATCGTACCTGCTTGCTATATCTCATTGTACAAATTAATTTTTTAATTTTTATTGTGTGTTTTTACTTTTTTTTTCTACAATAGGCAAATGTCATACCACATATTGTTAGATTATTTTTAACTATGAGATTTATATCTTGTATACATATATGTACATATGAATATACGGCATTATAGCAATAAGTTCACGATATTTGTGTGTTTTTTTTTTAACTAACAAATATTATTATTATTTCTTGTTATCAAACTACCTGTTTATTAACTCTTTCTCTTTTTATTGTTTGGTTCAGTTTGCATAACTTGTTTTATTTTTCAATTCTTGTCTTTATCACTGACAAGTGTCGCTGATAAAAGCAAACGCGAGCACCTCGTTGGTTACCAATGGCGGCAAATAAATTTTGCAAAATTATTAAATTTAAGATAAAGATACACTGACATACATATGTATAATATACATATGTATAATATACATATGTACATATGTATGTACGCTTTTCAAATTGGTAAAAAAATGCTGTTTTAATCGAATTAAGACCAATTAATAAAGGCGTTTAAAAAAACTCTCGATTGTGAGTAATAAAGAATAAGAACAAGTCCAGGAAATTTTAATGTTAGACCACAATTAGAAAGAAATGCAATAGATGCGCATATGTACATAAATATATTTATACATACATAAATATACATACATAAAATACGTAAAAGTCGCGCAAATAAGAACTTATTTTCTGTCAAGTGGAAGGCAACTAGGCTGACCATTAATCACAATGGACCCAATTGTTTCTACGAATGGAGGTGCCGTATAGCACCACCCATCCTAACCTTCTGTCAACTGACACAATTATAGTGCCTCCAAATGCTAAAAATTCAGGGCTATCATGAATAAAATTCCGCGTGAAATTTCTCCATTTTCCAATTATAATTTTTTGTTTTCCCTATTATTTGGTATTAGTTGGAATTTTTCCGTGGGAAAAATTTCACGTGGAATTTTATTCATGATAGGCCTGATTAAGTTGGCACAATAACGGAACCATTGCACAGGGGGTCCAAAGTACCTTTTTTGCGGATTAATTCATATTTCCACAATTGCATATGTAAATGTTTTTTTTTATAGAGTAACACAAGTTTAAATCATAATAAAACAAGGAAATATATTTTTAATATCGATGAAACGTGCTGTATTGAAAAGAAAATTTTATGAAATTAACGTCTAAATATGATGTCTGCAATGTGGCCGCCACGGCTGGCGCGTAGAAGGCGCAATCTGGAACACCAATTTTAAACAGCTTTTCGCAGCACTTGCGGCCGTATTTCGCCGATAACTACTCGAATGTTGATTTCCAGATGTTCAATTGTTTCTGGTTTATCGACGTAGACAAGTAACTTAACATAATTCCAAAGAAAATAATTCAATAGGGTAAATCACACGATCTTGGTGGCCAATTAATTGGGCAATTACGTGAAATTATTTTTTCATCAAAAGTTTATTTGAGTAAATCAATTGTAGCCCCCGCTGTGTGGCGTGTGGCTCCGTCCTGTTGGAACCAGTGGAGGATTTATGTTTGATGTCGCCCTAGGCCCCGTGATATATGCCGCCATTTTTTCTCTATGAAGAAAAACTTTTTAAAATTAAATATGCAATTTATAACTAATTAAATTACATTGTGCATTACATGTAAAAATCCGCACGGTCCTGACAGTATAGGTACGATAGTATTACCGAAGAAAAGTAACACCTATACTCAGTTAGGCGATTTTTGGTGATAAATTTTTTTCTATGGATCTCCAAAGATGTTGAAAATCAAAATATGGTGTCATCAGTTTTTGGCCAACGGCTAATTCAGACTTAGTAATAGTGTTTTACTTTATATGACAATAATGTAGCCAAGAGTCCACTAAATAAATCTCATTAACATTTTACTTCGAAAAAATTATTTCTTCATCACTTTATTTTTGCAGAAGTAAAGTAAAAAATTTTTTTTCATTTCTTTCAGAATAACTAACAGGAACTCCTAATTTTTTGCTAACAATATTTGGCAATATAATATGAACGTGTCTAGGCACCTTAATAGGTCATACAAACTACTTTTTGAATCAAAAATTTTCGTTTTTCACAATTTTTTTTCGAAAATCAGTCGGTCAAACCGACAACTATTCGCTCATCTCGACTGCTGAAATTCTCCGTTGTGTATAATTTTTCGTTTCATGCGTTCGCTTCGACTGCGACTGTTTACATTTTCAGAAGCAGAAGCGTAAGTAGAAGCAAATGCAATTACACAAATCAGAAGTTTTTAAACGATGATTTTCAATACCTCCTAGAGTGCGCTCTGGTTACCCGAACTGTCATTAAATCTCAATAATGCACAATGGGTCTACTGAAGTGTTTTAGAATACTATCATATAAATCGTAAAAAATGTACATAGCATCGATAAATTAATGGGTAAGATAAGAATTATATTCTAAATTTTTCATTCATTGACAAAAATGATCAATACGAGTATCAAACTATTTAAAATTTTAATTCATAGGGTTCTTAAAAATTTGCAATTTGCACGCGTTGCTCTGGTGTAAGTCTATTCATAATGAAATTTTAAAACAAACTAAACAAAAGTCAACTATCAGCTGTTAAGTGGGTGCTCAAATAAAGCAGTGATGCCAACTCAAAGTTGTGAAACTCTAAAAGGGTTCCTCCCATATAAAATAATCAATATTTATCCTTTATCCTCAGACCTACAATAATGAGACTCAACAAATTTAATGTAAATTCTAAAAATAAGCTGCATGTGCCAAAAAAAACTAGGGAGTATAGGAAGGGGGGAGACGTTTATCTCCCATACAAAGTAATTGTATGGGATTTTTAAGAAAATACAACCGTGGTATGATGGCGTTTATGAAAATTTTCAAAAGACAATAACAATTCATCAAATCAGGGTTGTATTTTGTCGTAGATCGTGCGATTGTGTAGGATAGTGAGTCATGGCCTTAATTCATTAAGAAACTTGAGTTTTTTTTTTATGTGCACACATACGAACGCATCACATTAATTCAATGATTTTCAATAAAATAGAAAATGTATGGTGAGATACTTAAAAATAAATAAAATTAATAAATTAATACTGTAAATTAACATTTTTCGATATTGAAATAAGAAATTTCAACATGACTAGACTTTCGTTAATGTTTTTTATTAATTCAATATGGTTTTTATAGATTTTAAGCTGTTTTTTGCCTGGGTGTAAGAAATACCAAAACAAAATGCATCTAAAAGGTGCTTAACCAACAAAACAAGTAACAATTAATATTTCTATTCACGCACGCACGCTCCTGATGAATTAACTGACTTTTTTGAACAAGCCTACAGCCTAGATTCCACTATGGGCACAATGTAGCGATTTTCGTCGGCTGAAATAAAGTTACAAGTAATAACCTAAATTGGCCTTATTTCTCAACTAATTGAAATATAAGGACATAATTGGACCACATTGGGCCATATAGACTTATTCCGGATTTAATTGAAAAATAACGTACAACCATAACCATAGAAAACAGCTGTTCGAACGAAACTTATGGGCAACACTGTATTTGATTATATGTGACTCGCCATAACGCCATAGCATTGTCATAGAAGTCAATTGAATTTTGGTTTGGTTATGGCTATATCATTATGGCTATGGCACGTTTAATTTAAGCTTTAGGACTTTATTGCAGTGAGCACAGTGTGCCGATAGTGGCATCTCAGCTTAAAAAAGCTAGCTAAAATCACACATATTATTTTTTATAAATTATATATAAATGCAATCACGAGCACTCGTGACTCACACGTGACTAACGCGTAACAAATCATGACATTTGTACATCTCTAGTGCTAGCAATTAAAACACTGACAACAACAACACCATTAAAAGTGTAAGTAGGAATCGTTAAGTGCTTATTATTGGTAAAACAGACCGCTTGAGGCTATTTATTATATAACTTCTGAAGCGCAACGATGCGCAGCATACATTTTTCTAAAGTAACGCTTATATGTGCAACCTTGAAAATAAAATTAAAACCTCTGCTTAGTTGAGCCAGCCCAATTAATAATTGTATGTCCACTTAAAATAAGAACATCCATTTTTTTGGACTTCCAATATAAACCTTAAAAACAAAAGCACTTCCACAAATAATTTTGGTAACAAAACATTTGAATAAATACCTGATGGTTACATAGTTAGATTTAACTATTAATTTTTTAAAATTACTTAAGGTAAATAGGATTTAATTAAAAAAAAATTTTTAACTTTTTTCTGCTAATATTTTTTAGTTTTCTCTCACAGTGTTCAATTTTAATGTGTCGTTACAAAAGCCAATTTGACATTTATTTTTGCCTAGAGATGTAGAATTTTGAGCACCTTAAGCCTTGAGTTTTTACCGTAATTGAACCTTTTTTTTTAATTAATCCATGAAATTACCGCTTTTTGCCCCTATGTGCGACGCACTGTGACAAATTTCGCGGGAAGGTAGTCAAAATTCTGTAGCTTTTGATATAATTTCTAATGTTTAATGCAGTTTTTTCGCATAGAAGATTTTTAAGGCTTCAATTTTATATATTAACTTTGAAATGGAGTCGTAGCAAAGAATGTACAGTTTCTTTGAGCTTCGGCGCACTTAAAAATTTGTTTTTTTTTAACTTGATAACGAATAAATGAATATATGTATGTTCAGATTGCAACTCTTGACACTTGTTGTCAACCTTTTTATCACTATTGTACCTTTTTATTATGTATCGAACCGCTGATGGGCTTCTATGTATCTACTATTTCTGAAATTTCTGGATATTGAAACACCAATATTCTAAGCTCAACTACTGGGGAGATCTACTCCGGTTTTTTGTATTAAATTTTTAGCCAAAACCAGAATTAAAAATAAGAAATTCTGCAAAAAGAAATTTAAAAGTTACGAAACTAAGAAAAACAAGACTGACTGACTGAACGTTATAACTAGAAAAAAAACAAACAAGTTTGCTAGAAAACGCGTTTGAAGTTTTCAATTTACGGGCACTTTAATTTTTTTTAACAAACACAACCCGCGAAGCGATAAGCTTGTATGGGAAAAACCCAGGATCTATGGGGGTATTGAACCCACAACCTCTGGACTGAGAGGCTAGCATCGATTACCACTCAGCCACAGGGGCACTCTAATGGGAAAAGAAAATTTTATTTGGCTTTCAAGAGTTAAGTATTCAAGATTTTTGTATGAAATTTTTACACAATATGAAAAACGATATGAGGATTAATTCTGCATCAATAACTCAAAAATTCAATTTTTTCAGTTATGACGTTCTTTGAGTAAATGAGCGATATGTATTTTCATGATAATGCCAATTTTCTTACTTACTGCCATTTCATGTTGTATCCATACTTTAATAAAAAGTACCAAATTTGTTTTACTAATATATGTACATATTTGCTTTTAAACATATTTTTTAAAACAATTTTTTTCACTATGTGTGCGAGTTTTGTTTGTATTTACGTAAAATAGTACTTGTGCATTTACTTTTATCTCTCAGTGTCATTGATTAAATTTATCTCTAATCAAACTAAAACTTTAAATTTCTTCAAGTGTAAATTAGTCTTGCGAAAGCCATCAAGTATTATTACCAACTTAACAGAATTTTATTCAATGGAAATTATAAGTACATGTGTATGTACTATGTACAGGGTGGGCCAAAAGTCACCATTCGATTTTAAAAAATTTTACTAAGTGTCATTGTGTCTCGCACAGTGTGGCAAGTGGCTCCATCCTGCTGAAGTCACATCTCAGGTATTTTATAAATGTTCTATCAAAAACCTATACCGCTCTCCATTTACGGTTACAAAACTTCCATCTTCATTTTAGTAGAAGTAAGGCCCATTGATATTTTCTGTTGTATGCCCACGGCATACTATACAATAGAGATCGACCGAAGGCGTTTTTTTTTGGCCGAAACCGAAGCCGAAGCCGAACTTCGGCTAAAATCTTAAACTTCGGCCAAAACCGAAGCCGAAGCCGAATGTCTTAAATTTTAAAAATGATACTTGTTTTATATGAATTAAGAAAAAAGTTTGCTTTTTTGAGATCACTGAAATAACTGTAATATCTATTGGATACATAACAAGAAAAATAAAACTATTTTGCAATTTCTAGATTGCTTTTTCATATGATCACTCACAAGAACGTCCAAGTAAAAGAAAATAGAAAGCAACAGGGTTGTATTTCAAAGCAACCCTTTCAAAACGTTAAACACAATAGAAACTGTCGGCGAGCAACGACCAAAAATAATGTTATTTTTCAAGCTTGGAATAAAAAATATTCGGCTTCGGCTAATCGGCCGATTTTTGCCATAGGCCGAATGTTGGCCGATTAATCGGTCGAACTCTACTATACAACTAATGGTTGATAAATGGCTATTGGATTTTCAGAATTACAGAACCTACAGTTCTACTTATTAACAAAGCCATGCATCACTCGTAATCATAATTGATCGCTGGTTTATGTAATACAATTCTTTTATTCTGTGTTCAGCTCCTAATCTCTTCATTACTTATTCTCCAGCCCCTGTATTCTGTAAGTTGCTAAAGCTAAAGCTGAATTCGATCGATAAAATGCTGTCCAAGATATATGCACAATGAGCAAACTTTTACAAGAGAGCTTTTGTGCTTTCATACCGACGAGAGCACAACAGCCACAACAACAACACAACTGCCAACTATGCTTGATCTTAATTTGCAAAGAGAGAAGAAAAATTTCAAGAGCTTTCAAAGCTGTTTACCTCAAAATGCATATATCAGAGTATGTGCCATAAAACAATAAAATTTGACGGATTAAATGTTTGAGCCAATGCCTGATTTAGCAATTACACGTTTGAAAATTGCATTCGTAGCCGAAAAGCGATAAATCGACTTTATAGATTTTTAGCGATAGGGATTTAGCTTTAGCGAGTTACAGAATATGTACCTACATAATCTGAAAAAAAAGTATAGGGGATACCCAGAAACGCACAAGTTATTAAATATTTAAACCCCATGGTGATCTTTGGCCCACCCTGTACATAAGTATATGTAATTACCTATGTACCTACACATATACTTATGTATGTATGTATGTATGTAAGTACCCTGCAGGAAATGCGAATAGTGAAATTGTAGTGATTTACTAGTGACATATTCTAGTACTACTGACCAGGTGTACCCCATCCAATGTAATCAATCATCTATTGACATTTAGGAGACTGCAGCACTACTGACTAAGTAGTTATTTTGGGACGACATGGAGACATTGGCACCAAAGATTCACAAGTAAATTTTAGGGGCTCTAGTCTACAATATCGATATTTCCTCGCTCGATGTCAATAGTAAAAATGTAGTGATTTACTAGTGACATTGTCAATAGTACTACTGTCTAGGTGTACCCCAGCCAATGTAATCGCCCATCGACATATAGCATAGGATTCTCATTGAAAATGTTCCAGTGGACTATTAAAGCATTCAATGACAATGTCACAGAAATACACTAGAACTGTTGTCTCAGTGTTGCCAATTTTTTTTTCTGGAGCTTATCCCCAATTTTTGATTTCTCATCCCCAAAAATCCCCAAATTGAGTTTTTTTGATTAAAATTTTTTCTTTTGTGAAAAAGTAAAATTTTTTTAATATTATTTGATAGCTACCAGTATATTTACATTCATATAAATTTAATTTGTACTTATAAAAATTGTGAAGAAAAAAGTACACATAGTTTAATATACACAAGTATAAAACAATTTTTAGCCAAAGTCTACCATTTCAAAAACTTCAGAATCGAAATCTTCTGATTCATCAGCCTCATTAACTTTGTTGTACATAGTATTTGTATTAAAAAGTTTTAGCATTTCAGCAGAAGGATTAAATTCAATCACAACAAATTGAATTATTTTTAAAGTGTGTGTTTATTCTAAGAAGTGCTTCCAACAAGTCGTATTGCATTTTGTTGCGTATTTTTGTTTTGGTAGTGTCCATTATTGGTTAATCTCCCTAGATACTTCTTCTTTATTATAAACCATTCACTATGAATAGTAACACCACATTTTTAGACTTGCCAGACAAATAATTCTTAGTTCAAAAATCATTCTTGTTTGACCATCAGCTATAAAAAAATTCCCCAAAAATGCCCTCGAATTTGGTTATCATCCCCAACAAATCCCCAGATCCCCAATACGAAATTTTCATCCCCAATCGTGGAAAAAATCCCCAATTCGGGGACAAATCCCCTAAACTGTGAACACTGTGTTGTCTCTCTATCCGCACATAAAAGGAAAGTTGTCGAAATTTCAACTAGTGCAATTGTCGCTAGAGAAAAGAGTGTTGACATAGAGAAAAATGATTCTAGGACCTAGAATCTAGGCTCACTAGAGGGTAGGTCTATATAAACACATACATATGTACATAAAAAAGTAAATAAACAAAGCAACTACACACATATCGTTACCTTAATATAGAAAGGCCCAAGTCATTATTTTTTCTTATACCGAAATTTTTTTCGATACATTAGTACCTGAATTCAGTAACTTTTAGCGAACCGAAAATCGTAATGTTTATCGACATATTTGTTCGTTTGCGTTAACGATAATGTAAGTCCGTAGTTTCTTTTTTACGATAGTCTCCAGCTTCATCTTATTTACCATTTAATTTAATAATATGTGATATGTCTGTATAGAAAATGTGAAAATAAGCGAAAATCAATGAATAATAAAGAAAAACTCAATGAATTTGAGCTTGTGATTTTATTTTATTTTCCGTCCAACCGACAGCGAATATCGTTAAAATATGTTGCTGAATAGCAAACTCTTCGTTATATTTGTTATAGTTAGTTAAAGTTACTGAATCCAGGTACAGATGTTCTTCTATCGATATGTACAAAAGAACTCGATTCCAAAAAAAAAATGAGTTAGGGCCTTTCTATATTGAGGTAACTATATATGTATACATACATACATACATACATATGTATGTACATATAATGGTAAAAAAAGATTGTGTCTATTTTAAAATAAATGACGTCTATAATTGCTTTCAACTCACTTTCCGAAAAGTTTATTTTATTTAATTTCATGTTTTTTAGTTGTTGTTGTTGGTGCTGAGATTTGCTTGTTCATATCAAAACCGCAAAGAAATAAATAAATAGAAAGATAATGATGACTCATGCACATGAACACACATACAAACATACATACATATTTACGTATACTCGCAGGCAGGCAGAGGCAGGTGCTTTTTCTTACCACACCACTCGACAAAAAGAAAAACAAAGTAGTGTAGAGTTTAATTCCCCACTACGCTATATTCACCAGACTTTTATTAATATTTCTCTTACACATGCATGTTGCAATAATCGTCAAATAAAAGCAGCCAAATCTCATTCAAAAATACATAAAAAGTAATAAAACAAAAAAAAAATAAAACTACCAAACAAATTTACTGCGTAAATGATTACTTTATTTTTAATTTTATTTTATTTTATGTATTTGCAAATGGTTTGTAGTTGTGTATAAAATAAATCTGTATGATGCATGTAAATATCGCACACTAAATCATAAAGAGCCTGCAGAAAATTTGGTGACAATTGAACCAAGCGTACTCGTCGTAGGACTTGAGAAAATTGGAGTGTTAAAAAAAAGTAGGGCGTAGTGTATGGTGAAAAGAAGACATATCGTGTAACTGGTTACATATTCACCATTTTCGTGATGTATCTAATATATTGAAAAATGCTAAAATCTCGATTTCAAAAAAAAAAAAAAAAAAAAATAATAATGAATTCGGTGGTTTCTATATTAAGGTAACTATGTTCTTTAATATTTCTATACGCTGCCTTACGTTAATGCTAATGCAAAATGTATCAGAAAATATCCAACCAAATTCTTGAGAAAAAAAAAATTGGAATTATATAAAATCTACCATAAAGTAATTGAGAATTACTAAACATCTTAAAAGCTAAAAAGCTTCAACAGACTCGTTCTAGTATTGTAGCTGAGTCCAGGACCTATCAAATAATATAAATATATATTTTTTTTTTTGATTTTCTCTACATTGGAAGCTGAAAGCGGGACATGATCCATCAAAAACTGGGATTTAAAAATAAATATCTTTTAGAAAGCGGGATGTGTAATATGCACATATACAGTTCCGTATATACTTAAGATACACAGTTTGTATTAGAAAATGTTACTACAAGTAGGGCAAATTTAAAGTTTTTTGAAGAAATCCTGAAAACTCGAAGTTCAAGAAATTCTGAGTATGCTCGTTTTTAGAGGACCACTTGGACATTAATCTATGACCAATATTATCTGACAGCATTGACTTCCAAAAGTGCGTATCCTTCAGAAAATGCCAAGTTGAAAACTTGGCAATGCGAGTATATATCTAGTTCAAATTCATGCTTTTCAGAAATAGATTCATGGGCAATGATAAAGAAGGAGCATTACATTTTTCCATCTGGGTTGCCTCATTTACTGGTAAAGTCCTTTAGAAATGCATTATAGCTTAATAGAGCTCTGTTAAAACACTAATAAAGCTCTGTTAAAGCACAAGGTTCGTGTCAAGTCTTATAAATCTATACAAGCACAAACTTGAAATTACGCCTATTCCGACAGAAAATTAGGCAGTGATAATTTTGAAATTCTTCATGACACGTTAATAATGAGAATTGTATCTGAACTACGAAGCACACAGGGATTTGGTTACTTAAGCAATAACTGCACTTAAAAAAATATTTGGATTGAATTTGTATCAGTTACATTTTAATAAAAATCTAATAAGAGATTGAAAATTTCAATAGCGGGATGTGTGGTCAGGTTACCCGTAGCTGAATTTCGTAGCACTATAAAGGTTTCTTTCAAATGTATATTAAAAGTTTACAATCTAGACTGTGGATTGAATCTCGACTAGTTAATCAGCCAATGTATCTGAGTTAATTTAAGCTTCATTTGTGTTCGCTAGAGTCAATGTGGTGTTTCCATGTAAGGAACAAGTTGGGAACAAGTATCTCTTTCTTCATAGGGCAAATGTTACCTGAACACATTTTTGTTCGTTTACTTTTATTCTCCATTAGTTTAATAGGGCACTATTACGAATATTATATATTATATGTACTACGAATATTTTTTTTGTTTAGTATGTCTATATAAGAAAGACTCCGCTAGGGCATGTATTATGTATTACGAATATTTTATTTTTGGTTTAGTATATACATATATAAGAAAGACTTGGCTGGGAAAGACAATGAATCGATATAAATAGACCTTCAAGTCACTCTGGAACAAGCCCCGTAACTATACTTAGATATTAACTGATTGACGGTTTTTTTTCGCAAAAAATAATGTTTAATAAGCACTCGAGAAATTCACTTTTTTCCATTTTTAGAAAAATACACACGAGATAGCATGTTTTCAACAGCTGTTAAACGCAAAAGTAAATGACGACACTTGCTCAAAATTTGACAGTAGTCTATTAACAGGTGGTACTTGATGGGAACAGTGTTGCATGTCGAATAACTACGAGAGAAGTTCGAAAAGTCACCCTCGTAATTCGAAAATCCGATTATTGTTAAAAAATAAAGAGATTTCACGTATTTGTAGGTCAGTCTATCCGGTTTGATCTTAATTTTTTATTTCTATTTTGTGGGTTTCATTGTAGCGTTAAAGTTTGGCGCTAGAAAACGCCATACTTGACGCGCTGATTTATGCTAGAAACACAACTGGATTGAACCACGAATTTTGGTATTGTTTGAGTACACAATCATCGATGGAAATACGCAATACGCCACGTACTCTGTGGCCGGCCAAAGACGAAAAACATAATTTATTCTTTCTGTGCACAAACAATAAACCACTTGTCAATTATAACAGCTGTTATGTTTTCCTCGTTGTTGTGCTTCATACTTGAGAATGACAAAAGTATAATTTTAAGTAGTCTTTGAGTATTGACCATCAAACAATTATGAATGCGTAGAGCGAAAAAGCAAAAACTCGCTAATATGCAAAACGAATACGTATAACAACAAACATCTAACAACTATGTATGCTTATACAAATTTTTTAAATTGCTCATCACAAACGATAACAAATAAAATTTATAGACTGCATGAGCTAGAATCATATGCATGAGTATAAAGAAGATACTCTGACTATTACTCGCCTACACTTGCATATGTATATAGGGATATTTTATTTACACACACGCATAAAGCATGTTTTCAAATAGTCACACACACACACACACCTACATATTTTGCATTCCATTTTATATACACAAATGTATGTATACGGTGATGAATGATGAATAAATATCCCGAGTATCCTGCGTATATTTCTTTTATCTGATTTAATATGCATACTCAGACTATAAGCATGAGAGAGTCAATGCGCTGGATATGCAAGTACCTTTTTATTTTTAGTTCTTGGAAAATTACCAAAAATCCTAAAAAGAAGTAAAAGTATGTATGTACATATGTAAGTAGGTACAAAGAAGAACTGAAAGCATACACAAAAACTTTTTGTAATAATTGTTCATATGAATTTCATAAAGATGGTCCTTTAAAATTTTAGAAATTTTTTAAAACTCTTTTAAACATTGACAAACACCGAACCTATTAGTATTTAATATGTGAGAGTGCGAATATTTTATTTATTTACCTTTAAAATGCAAAAATGAAACGATGTTTGTTTCAACAATCGTCTTAAAGATCAGATGGCAGAACAAAAGCAAACGGCAACAGCAACGATGACTACAACTGCGACAGCAATAACAATAAACTTAAATAAACACCAACTGAATATTAAATAAATAATTTTTTTTCTGCACTTTCAGCAGAATTATTTATTATTATTCACTCGCACTAACCTTAATGCAATGAAGATTGTTGCATAAACGTGTGCATGTATGTACGAGTATAAGTGCGAATAGTGAAAATTTCGCGTCGTCTAAGGCGTTTTTTTCACCTTCTTCTTCTTCTCGCTTCTTAAAACACACCTTAACAACATGTTACCAAACCATCATGCGAGTTGTATGTATTTAGAATTATGGTTATTTCAATATTGGTCGTATTGGTACTCACAATATGCTTTGGAGATGGTGATGACGACGCAAATCAATGCACAGTGGGCTTGAAAAAAAAAATCTAAATGATATTGCAGGCAATACCAATAACTTGCTGGTTCAATAAAACTTGCAGCCCCAAAAGCTTTACATGAGTATATATGCAAGTACATATGTATGTATTATTTTGCAAAATAGAGGTTGGCCCAAAATTCATACAAGAGTTAGATTTATTAAGACATAAACTAATAGTATGTTTCCACCGGCATGATTTAGACATATCATGTTAATTTATACATGATTTACCATAAATTTTTTTTGGGGTGGCGTTGGCTCAAGTAGTTGTCACGTCGACTTAAAAACCGAAGGTCCAGGGTTCAAGCCCGGTATCCGACAGTCATTGAATAACAACTTCAGGCATTTTTATGATGTGCATTAGTGCCCTTTGTATCAGTTGTTGTGGTAAAAGTTCCAGTGATGCAGGCATTAGTGCTGGGATACTATCGATAGTTTTAAAGTATCGAAAATATCGATAGAAAAAAATATCGACATCGATATTATTTAAAATGTAGTTTTGAAAAGGTGAGGTATTATAAAATTGTTTTTTTAAAATAAACAAGACTATAGACTTTTAATAAAGTAATAATAAAACTAACTTTAACCCGATCAAAAATTAGTTGTATTTTTCTTTCTTAAGTACAAACATTCAGTCGATAGTAATATCGATAGTATCGATAGTGAGATCTCAACTATCGATAGATATCGATAGTATCCCAGCACTAGTAGGCATAAGGTCACTTAAACTACACCGGCTTCAGCGGATGCTAATCAGCGATGCCAACTTGGTGCTTTTGACACTATTTTTAGTTGTTTTTGAAGACTCAAAACGCCAAATTTTGAGCGTTAGTGCCAAACTAAGGAAAAGCACTAAGTAGTGCTTTTAAGAAATTTGTGTATTTCTTAAAATTACTTTAATAAAAAAATTGGTATATGTGACCTGCTCCACGAAAAGGAACCTCTGCGCCGAAAAGAAGTGATTGAGAAAAACGCGTTTAAAAAAAGCGCCCGTGTAATACACATAGTTATGCAACTCTTCCTTTTTTCGGCGCAGAGGTCCCTTTTCGTGGAGCAGGTCACATATTTATTTTTTCAGTGTAAAGCATACCTTTTTTGTCTGATATATTTTATTAAAAATGATAATATTGCCAAAATAGAGAATAGCTTAGAAAATATTAAACATTATTAAACTTCACTCATTTTTCGCTTTAGTGGTTTATATGCTTTTTAGATCTCAAAATTACGCTTTTTAGTGGTTTTTTAAACTTTGATGTGCTTTTAGAGCCAAAAAAGTTGGCATCACTGATGCTAATCCTAATGTAACATCAGAGCGCTCTCCTTCGTCGGTATTGTGTAGCAGAATTAGCGGCGAAATAAAATAACCAATAAAATGACTACTAAACACAGCTTTGAAAACTTAGTACGCCTCATTGACACCAGAGGCGCTGCAACACTGCATTATTAAAAAAGATTGCATAAAAGCAGAGTAGTAAAAGAATGAAGCTTTCCTCTATCTCTTCCTTCACCACCTGTCTTCACTATCACTATCCCTTCCCTATCACTATCTCTCACCATATTCTCTCCAAATTACGGGTATCACAAAGGAATCATTGTATTGTAACCAAGTGAGCTGGGCTCTAAATTTAAGTAAGTCGCAATAAAAACAATAATATGGCAACAATTTACAGTTTTATTTGCAAATAAGCCGTGCGTATAAACGTAGTAATAGTGTTGCCCATAAGTTTGATTCGAACAGCTGTTTTGCATGGTTACGGTTATGGTTATGGCGTGTTTAATTGAACCTTTAGACGTTAAATTGTGAGCAAGCTAGAAAGCACTTCACGAAAGCTCTGCTCTGGACTAACCGCATTTTTTTACAGAATATGGTCTAATCTCTTTTGTTTTACAGAATCGCAAACAATTTCAATTTGATGTAGATATTGATATTTGCAATTTTAAAACAATTTCCATCGTCTAAAGTCCAAGTAGATATATAGATAGATGGTACAGAAGGCAAAACTAATAATAAAATATGGAAAAATAAATTTCTTGTTTACATATTTAGTTTTATTGTATTTCTTGTTATTTCTACCTTAAACAAAGTGTTGAAAGTAAATACACACATAAATAAATTTTCGTTTCAAAGAACAAAAAACATAAGCACCATTTGACTTAATGTATTCTATTGTAGTTTGTGGCTTTTTCTACTTTTTCAACGCATAAATATTTGTATACTTTTCTTTAGTTTTCTTTCTTTATTTAAGTTGTTGTAAAAGTCAACAACAAACTATAAATACGTATTATTTGTAGTATTAAATGCTTTTTATTTTATTTCATTATGTATATATTTTTTTTTTCACAAGAATCATTGAATGTTGTATGAAGTACGTGTTTTAACATATTTTAAATACTTTTTATTTAAAAATACACTTGAAGAAATAATGTTTAAGTTTGTTTAATAACATCATGACACTGATCAGCTGAGTGTTGTGTTGGTGTTGTCAATCCAGGTAGTTTTTTTTTAATTTTAATAATACATTTGCCACAATTAAAATATGTATGTATATCGTTACCTTAATATAGAAATGGGCTAACTCATTATTTTTCTGAAATCGAGGTTTTTATATATTTCGATAGAAGAACATCTAATGCATCGAAAAATGCAAAAATCTCGATTTCGAAAACATAATGATTTAGGTAACGATGTATAACTTGCTTAACTTTAAAGAAGGAATAAAAAAATATATTACGTGAAAAATTCTGCTCTTATATTTTTCTGTGAGAATCAGTCATTGTAACTTCAACTTTTTTCATGGATCAAGGATGTTTATTTAATTGTAAAGAAGAGGGTATGCCATTATTAATAGAAGAATAGAAGAATATCAGCCAAGTGGCCGCGACGGCTACACACAAAAAAGTAATATGAATGATTTTGTAATATTTATTAAAATATTTGTAATATCAATTAAAAAATTGATTAAATTTTCACCTATAAACAATTTGATAATATTAATTAAGTTTTTCCATTCAAATTAATAAATACAATTAAAAATTTAATTGAATCAATTAAATTCTTAATTGAAAATATTATTTGGTGAATTCTTTTTTCTGTGTACGCTGTCAGCTACTTATTATTTTCGAGCAATTTTTCATTAAAAATTCGCACATTTGCGGCCTTATGTTCTCGATGATAACACGAATTCCATTTTTAGGTTTAGAATCGATTGTGATCCATGTTCATACTTTACCTTATAACTTATCTTTCACGTAGCCCCTAACTTAAAGTCTATGTTCCCCTCGTCTCTCTCTCCTACAAACTAATCAGCTTAGCAGTAAGACTTGCTTAGTGTAAATTAGGACTCAAGAAAGTTTTCACTCAAAAGAGCGCTGGTATCGTTACTTGAATATAAACGCAGCCCTCAACAATATCTACCAATTCCGGTCATATAAAAGAAATCATTAATCATCGTTCGATAGTGCAACATTCACCTTAACAACAATAAATATATGACAGTTAAAAATTAAAGGGTGTTCCAAAACGAGAAACGAAAAATGTTAAAATTCCATTTAATATATATACAATATATAGACACTTGAAATTACAAGGTTAGTGTATTTCTAAACAAACTACAACAATTAAGACTAAAATTAAAAAAAAAAAAATCAAAATTAAAGGGTGTTCTAATCAGTTAATGGTATTTTGACTGTAATTTTGACAGCTGGCTGTATCTAGGAAACCGTAGGAGGCAAACTCTTGAAATTTTCAAAAACACTAAAACTAAAGAAACTCAAAATTAAAAAATTGCCAAAACCGAAAAAAATCTCCAAAAAACGAAAAAAAAACGAGCCAAACTAAAAAAAAATCTCCAAAACTCAAATAAATCACCAAAAATTTAAAAAATCGCCAAAATGAAGAAAAATGCCAAAAACCGAAAAAAGCGCAAAAATAAAAAAACCGCCAAAAAAACCGGAAAAAGTTTACCGGCCGGGTACTTATTTTTTTTTCAAATGTCTACATCAGGTCAGATATTTGATTATATAGGCTGAAGTTCGTATAGTAATACATATCGTCGGCTTAGAGTGTAAACCTGCTAGATCCACTTTTCATAAAATATGATCCTTTTATGCCATTCGAAAGAGAAAAAGACTGCCTAAAATATTTATCTAAATTTGAAACTCTAGCATGTCGAGAAAACATAATATGTTAGGCTAATTTCTTAAGCTATGTATAGAAAATGTTAACAGTATTTTGTCTCTCCTGCACAATTTGTTTGAAGTGTGTTAGCAGGTTTACACTCTAAGCCGACGGTAGTAGTGTGTGTAGTGTAGTGTCCGTACGGAACCCTTCGTGTTCGTGTCACAGTCGTACTTTACTGAATTGATTTTAGTTGCTTACAAAATTCTTCCACTGACTGACTCTTTCTAAGTGTATTTTTTTTAAGGTTGTCCCATTTTCTGCAGGGTGATTCACGTTTCAATGTTTTCACATTCTTTACAGAAACGCATAACAAACTTTCTTTGCTTTTTTTTTAAAACTGCTCATCAAGGAAAACGTCTTAATATATTAGCTAAAGCATGAGTACTTTTTTTCTCTGTGTATAAGTAGATCATTACAAAGTCTAACATGCACTTTGTTCATTAAGCTGTGGGCCAAGCGCTTAAGAGTTTACGTGAAAGCGTGTCTTTACAGACACATTTACTGTGGGTTGTATTTATGAAGAAACCAAAAAAAAAAAAAGAAGACGAAAAAGAAGAAGACATTAAAGAAACGACCAAATTATTTACAGCAAATACTACGTGTACATTTACAAGAAATGATGTATGTATCTATGTATGTATGTGTATGTGTACATCTCAGCAGCTGTTTCAACATCTCAGAGTTAAGAAATAAAGACTAAACTTATATTTATTTAATTAGGCGTAGAAATACCCTGTCTTTGTCAATAAGTTTACCTTGCACAATGGAACATTTTATTGAAGTGCTTACCTTATGAGTGCCTTTTGCACTAAATTTACTGTTTTATTGAGTCATAACAGGCGCACTTTTTCGACTTGGTGCTTTTTATTTTATTTTTTCAAAAAAATGCACTGAATTGGTGCTTTTTCAGTTTTAATGGTAACACTGTTATCGCGCTTTGCAACTCCAGTAAATATTAATTTTTAGCAGTCTGGTAGCTTCACAAAAATAGCCAAACACAAATTTTACTCTTTCTTGCAGCTCTAGGCAGATCTAACGAGGTAATCGCTTTTGCGTCTGTGACTGTTTCCGTACCAACAAATAAAATTTTAATCGAAATCTAGATCCTGGGAATATACATAAAAACATATTAAAAGCATTTAGTGCGTTTTTTATGAACAAACAGTGCGTTTTGCTATGAAAACGTTGGCATCACTGGCTTATGCGTCATTTTTATCTCTAATAATTCACAATAAAATTGTTTGATGTCACCATTGATTTTTTAATGTCAAATTAAATATAGATACATATCGTCACCTTAAATGCAAACGGACGTAACTACAATTTTATATTTTTGTACAGGAGAAATAAAAAACGTTTCAAAATCAATAATAAAAGTTGTTCTTGAAAATTGTTTTCGAAATTTTTCTTGTAGTATGGATACTTATATGTTTTTAGCCATTTATTTCCTTTTTAACCGACTTCAAAAAAAGAAGGAGGTTAACAATTCGTCTCAATTTTTTTTTTTTAGGTGTGTAGGTTCATAACTCGGTGCATTTTAGACCGATTGTAAAAATTTTTTTCTTGTCTGAGAGGGTATGGCTTCTCATTGGTCCCATTTGAAAAAAGTGGGTGGGGTCTCGCCCACAATTTTTTAAATTTGATTATGTGATCTTCTACTCATTTGATTGCTGCGAAACCTAGCAAACATCTTTGGTTCTTGTAATTACAAAATTTTTAAGTTGAAAAAATGGGCGGGGCTACGCCCATTAAAATGTATTATAGCAATACACGTGGTTCTACTTAACCGATTTTTACAAAACTTAGCACACACCTTGAACTTTTAAAAATACACAATCGTGTTTTAAAAAAATGGGCGGGGTTACGCCCATTAAAATTTTATTTTATATTTCACAGGGTTCTATTTCACCGCTTTTTACGAAACTTGGCACACCCTAAGCTTTAATAAAGCCACAAAATTGCGTTAAAAAAAGTAGGCGGGGTCACGCCTACAATTTTTTAAATTTTATTTTGTAATCTTCTACTCATTTGATTGCTGCGAAACCTAGCAAACATCTTTGGTTTTTGTAATTACAAAATTTTAAAGTTGAAAAAATGGGTGGGGCTACGCCCATTAAAATGTATTATAACATTACACGTGCTTTTGCTTCATCGATTTTTACGAAACTGGACCATATTTCTAAATAAAGAAAGATACTTACAAATAAATTTTTTTTGAATTGACCAGAGCTCAAAAGTATGCACTAAAAAGGTAAAAATAAAACTTAAAAAAAAATTAAACCGACTTCAAAAATAAGCACTAAAAAGCAACAAATAATATAGATCTAGTTAAATAAAAGATTTTTATATATGTTACCTACAGTGCCGTTTGAAGTTGGTGCCAGTAATACTGGTACTAAGCACATAGGAACATGCCCGGTAAAAAAACTGCAAGTAATTTTTATGTACATATGTATGTGCTTAGTTACCAATGTTGCTGGCACCATCTTCAAACGGCACTGTAGGTAACATATATAAAAATCTTTTATTTAACTAGATCTATATTATTTGTTGCTTTTTAGTGCTTATTTTTGAAGTCGGTTTAATTTTTTTTAACAAGTTTTATTATATACATACATATATTTAAGCTTTTATGTTAGCTACATTCTTTGCAATCAAAAAATAGATAAATTCGTAATTACGTCCGTTTAAATTTCTTTAATAAAGTCGTCATTTTTGATAGCAGAGTTCTGAATATTGGCGTGAGCATGTATTTTGATAAAATGAACCATAATCAATCAAAACCTCGATTTCGAATTTTTGTGTAGTTACGTCTGTTTGCATTTAAGGTGGCGATATGTACATATTAGTGATGTAACGAATGTCAATTTTTGATATTCGCGAATACGAATGCGAATACGAATATAATATATGAAATTTATAAACATTAAATTTGGGTTCCATTTAGGTCTGCAATATGAAATATTAAAAATTTTTTATGAAATAGGACTTCATACTAATGTTGGTGTACTTTTAAGTTAATAAAAACTGCCCAAAATCTTAATAAAGGAAAAAGTAAGCACTTTTTTTCGAGATAAGCAGATTTTGAGTTAATGGTACCTCCGTAATCTGCATATTTGAAAGTAGCCCTGTTCAAAATCTCAATTAATTTGTGTGATTTTTCAGGAAGTTATAGCACTATAACTTGCGACTTATCTTTTTTAGACTTATAATCTCATTTGGAATAAGCGCTTAATTTAGGTTATACTTTGGTATATTTCAACTTAAATGTATTACTTATAGTCTGTAGAACGATGTATGCTTGAAAAAAAAATAAGGCTTAACAGAAAATTTCTCAATTTAACTGTAAAAGAAATACATTTCTGAAAATCGACTTGAACGCTTAAAAGTGCTCTAATGCAAAACAAGCACTTTTTCCTTATTGCCACAGATATAATATTTGAAAATGATACAATACACCAATTTCTATAAAAAATTTAATGGATTTGTACAAACTAATATTTTTAGCCATTTACTTACATTTCGTTTAGGATTTATGCATTTATTTATTTAAGTTGTTTGGAAAAATATTCGTATTCGTATTCGTCTAAATTTGGCGAATACGAATACGGATACGAATATCTAAAAATGGCAGAATATTCGACAATTCGAATTCGAATACGAATATTCGTGCATCACTAGTACATATACATACAAACTTTTTACATACATACATACATAATTACAAAACTACATACATATTTAATTATCGAAATTTCATTGTCTACGAAAATCGTCTATTAATCGACACATATGTATACATACATATGTATGTAGGTCCATACATATACATACATATATATATATTATAAATCTTATGCTATAAACACAATCAAAGGCTACCGACCATCGACTACCGGCTACAAAAGTAGCTGGCTACAAAAATAGCCAAGTCGCCAGCTACTTAATTCTTTTAACGACTACCGACCACTAACTACAAAAAATAAACATCTGTTTTGACATATGTATTAAAGTTAACCAAAACAAAACAAACTTGATTTTTTTAAGTGAATTTGTGTGAAAAAAAAAATTTCTAATGTCTCAAGAAAATTTAATTAACTTTATAAGTACTATTGCTAAAATAGTGGATACAACGACTTCAGTGTATGAAGTGTATAAGTGTATATGGCCGGCCGCGTACTTCTTCTATTAGCTGCTCGTCCACGTCCATATTTGCAGTAAATTGAAGTAAACATTTACATTAAACAATATAATAAATACATATAAACAGTAAAAATGATTATTATATACTTACCAATTTCAATAAAAAAACCAAAAAATAAATATAAATGAAACAAATGAACAGATGATTATTATTTTTCAATGGTGCCACTATAATAGTTTTTCGCGTTTTTAATAGCGATATTTAATGTATTGCGTTTTTAAAACCACCATTTCATGTATTTATTGTATTGGCAGCACTAATCTGTTTTTTGTAGCCAAGAAAAATAGAAATTAGCCTAAGTTGGCTACGGGCTACAAAAGTAGCCGTGTAGTCGGTAGTCGTGTAGCGGCTAAAAGAATTATTCTCATAAGCACGCATGTATTCTATTTTTGACATCTTGTAGTCGATGGTCGGAGGACTTGATTGTGTTTATAGCATTAAGTGTCAATTTTCTTTATATTTTTATATAAAATTATCGCAGTGGGGTCCAAATGACAAAATTGTTAAGAGTCCAAAAAAGAAACAAAAGAAAATATAAATTTGTTTAATTTTGTTGCCTCCAAAAACATAAGACATTTATTGTGTCTTATGTTGTGGGGGCGTTGAAATATTGTTAACAAATTGTCGCAAAATTCATTAAAAATTTCACAATTCAAACACACGGTTTATGTATGTTTTTCTTATACTTATGTACATATGTACATAATATATGTACATATATACATATGTACATATGTATGTACATTGAATCAATTAAACGTTCATTTCTTTGTTATTTTGTACGTCATTTATTTTAATTTTTTTCTTTTACAAAACTTTGACATTTTGAACATGTCTTGCATTACTATTTCAAAAAAAAAAGGAAGAAAAAGAATTTGATTTGAATATTTGGCATTGAAATTTGTTTATAAATAATAAAAAATAAATAAAAAAAAGGAAACTAAACATCTGTTCAATTTCAACTAATTTTAGATATACAAACACCTCTAATAAGTGTCTTACATTAAATTAGCACTAATTACTTGAAAAAAAACCAGCACATGTTTAATGAAAAAAAAATGGTTTAAAATAAAACTTAAAAAAGGAAAAAGTTAATTAAAATAAATGATAAACAAAAAAAAAAAAAAGAAAACTGTAAACAGCATTAGCACAGCAACTGTACGAATTTTCATAACATTAATGTAAAGTTTAAATTGTAAACAGAGAGATTTTTACTGTAAAAGAGGGAGAGAGTATGTGATTTAAAAATGTCTCCCGTTCAGTGTTGCCGTAATTTTTACATTTTGAAATATGAAGTTTGTTAACAGATACCAGTGCACTGTAAAACGGTAAAATTAAGAAAAATATGTATGTATGTAATGGGTGTTTTTTATTGAGGTATAGAACTTTAAGTTGGCATCACTTTTTTAACTGGCGGCCATTTTGTCAGCTGTCAAGTGATTAATATTTAGTTTGGTTTGCCATTTCATCATGAACAGGTTGACAAAAGAACAACGCGTGCAAATCGTGCAAATTTATTTCGAAAATAATGGTTCAGTTCGCGAAGTTTACCGCAAGCTCCGTCCATTTTATGGTCGACATAATCGTCCATCAGAGCAATTAATTCGGTTAACCATGGATCGTTTTCGCACTACGTTTACTCTATGTGATAATACGCATCCGCAGAGACGTCGAACAGTGCGCACCGAAGAAACAATTGCCGCTGTAGAGCAAAGTGTTGAAGAGGACCCGAATGAATCGATTCGCCACCGTGCACAGCAATTGGAGCTTTGTCCATCAACTTTATGGAAGATTTTGAAGATTTTGAATGTGGATGAGTTGTGGTTCCAACAAGACGGCGCTACATGCCACACAGCGCACGTCACAATCGATTTATTGAAGGAAACATTCGATGAGCGCATAATTTCGCGGAATGGACCTGTCAATTGGCCACCAAGATCGTGTGATTTGACACCATTGGATTATTTTCTTTGGGGATATGTGAAGTCGCTCGTCTACGCCAACAAACCAGAAACGATAGGGGACTTGGAAGCCAACATTCGTGGCGTTATTGCCAACATACGGCCCCATATGCTCGAAAAAGTGGTTGAAAATTGGACCTGTAGAATTGGCTTTATTCGAGCCAGCCGCGGCGGCCACATGCCCGAAATCATATTTAAACATTAATGGCATAAAATTATCCTTCCAATAAAGCCAAATTGATGGACATTAAAACGATTTTCTTGTGTTTTATTTCAATTCGAAGTTCTATACCTCTAAAAAAACACCCTTTATATTAAACGACAGAATATTTTCAAACTCGTCTAATAATGAAAGAAAACTTAATATAATTTTTCATATCAGAAAAAAATAAATAAAAATGCAGACGAATTGATAACCTTCTCCCTATATTGGAAGTCGGTTAAAAAATAAAAAATAGAACTGAAATAATGAAAACTATTGAAGTAGAACTTTATATAATATATACATATCTATATACAAGGCGGCTGATGAATTTTTGCTCTATAAAGAAACTAAATGATTGTTTTATGATTTGTACATATATAGCCCAATAATCATAAAGAAAAATTCCGCGGGAGTTTTTTCACTTTTCCCTTTGCTCCTATTGTGAGTATGCTCTTTCGCTTTTTTTTATAAAAAAAAATTCCCGGAGAAAAACTATGTTCCCTTGCAACCACGGATGGAAATCATGGTACAATTGTACTTTTTATGGTACCTTTAAGTGTACCTTTATGAATGTAATATTTAATATTTTTTTATGTTAGTTTTTATACTAACTACTTATTCAGTTTCTGTTTTTTTTTTATTGTTTACTACTGAATTTTTACAAATTTTTTTACGTTTCCGTTCTTATTTATAAATATTAAAAAAAAATTGTACCGCCAAAAAGTACATTTTGTTTTCACAGTTGGTACAAAATCCAAGAAGTCATTTTCCTTCCCTGCTTGCAACATATGTAGATGAGAGTTTACATAAAAATATAATTATTACTCCAGTAAAATAAAATTTATACGAGTATTAATAAAAAAAGCAATATGAGTCCGATCACAGGGGAGATGTGTAAACATCTAGTAATGATTTTTTTTTTTTTAATATTGGCTTATGGTAACTACTGTAAGATATATAAATTTTTTACTCTATTTTATTTAAAAATCTATGGAAAACTGCATCTATAGTAGTGGAATTATTAGTTATTAGACTGTGGGTTTGCAAAATTTGTATTAAAATCTTCACCCATAATAATTGGCATGAGATGGAGATTGTTACCCAATTGTCGTGCACCAGCTTCAGTGTAAGGCAATAGTACGAAATGAAGATATGTTATAATATAATAAAGACTGCTTTATATGTTTAAACAAATATTTGACATTTAAAACGCTCTTTTATTTAAAAGTTTATATTTATTTCATATTTTTAAACTTTTTAACAAAATTATCCCCACTGGCAACACTATTACACTTCACAAGCAATTTCTATTAAAATTAACATTGCTCCTGAAGGTATGCTTTAAAATTCGGTTGAGTGTATTTCTATGCAGCTGTTAAGTTTCTTTATACTTCTTGTTGTCCGTATGATTACACTAATACACTCATACATAGCTCACACCGATTTGATAACGCTTTACGATCTTACTCAAAATTTGTGATTGTATTGTTAACAAGATTTTTATCAAAACTCCTTGTAGTTCGAAAAACATAAATAATACCCAAATACGTTATTTGTTAACTGGAATGAAGTTTTTTTTGTTAGATTTTCTTTCGTATTTAACGTTTCTAAACGGCAGACTTATTTCCATTTTTTTACTTACATATATCCCACTGTGCAACACTGATGTCATATGTGTTTAAGATCACATATTGCCGTTTAGTAACACTAAAATCTTAAATCATGTAAAGTAACTAAGACTTGCATAGAATTGCAATAAAAACGATTGATTTGATTGTGGTATTTTGCCAACGAAAACAAATTTTAGCTTCAACGAATGAATGATTTAATGAATACGAAACTAAACGTGGAGTAGTGTAGTGTGCGTATCAGTTTGTATACCGAGGCTGCTGCCAGTCAGTTTCGCTTCTCCGTAGCTGGACACCAGCGAATGATTCCATTCTTGAGTACATATTGTCTTAAGTTTTTTATTTCAGCGAAAAAATCTTATTCACTTGCATTTATTTAGCGAAAAGGGAACAAACTGCACTTAATTGCACTTTAATTGCCAACAGCATATTTATAAATTAATCATCAAACAAAAATAGCAGCGGTATTCAAAACAACAAACAAATAAATAAGCTTTTCAAAAAAAGATAATATAATTGACCGAGAAAGATATTATTCACATTTGTTTTTATAAAAGTAAAACAAAAATATTTTTAGGAATACGTTAGTAATTACACATACATATGGTTTTATTACAATTAAAAATTAAAAAGCATATGAAAATGTCTAAAATAAAAAAAAAACAGAAAACTTTGCGTTGTATTCAAGGAGCTTGAAACGTTAATATTGAAGTTTACAAAATTAGGGACTACTAATAAATACATAGTGCGAACTTGATGCTTTGCCCCAGGAATACCCTTAATGCACTAAGTATTGCAAGAAAAAAATCTAAAAATAGTTTTACAAATTTATGCATTTAATATACTCGTATATAAAACAAACTTTCAGTCTAGAAAATTAATAAATTTAACCAAATTATAATTTAATTGCCTGTTATGAAAAAAAAATTAAAAAGAAAATACAAACGAAGAAAAGAATTGTAAAAGAACTTAATTCAGAATGAAAAATTTCCAACTCAATGATGATGTGAATGCATCATCCCCAAAGTCATGCTCTTCATGTAAATTTTTTAGTTTTCACTGACGGAAGTTTGTTGATAAATTAAAGTTAATTGAAAATGGACTTGTCTTCTTTCTGTATCTGTCTTTGAGTTGTTTTTTTATTCTTTATTTTCATTAAAATTAATAAAGCAACATAAATAAGATGCGGAATTATTTTTTATGAAAACAAAGATCTCCACAAATAATTTGTGCAATTCCGAAAAAACGCAATATTCACCACGAAAGGCAAACTCTATTGAATAAATATACAAAAGTATTGTGCTCGCATATGCAAAGTTTGACAGTGATGACAGTATGCCCTTAACCTTAGGGCCTAAAGCGAACTGCATTCACCACTGCTCTCACCTTTTTTACTCCATTTCAGTGGACTATTTTTCTATTGGATGATCTAGAAGGAAGTTATCAATTCGTCTGTACTTCTTTTATGTGTGCTAATTTATAACTCCGTAATTTTTAAGACCGATTTTAAAGGGAATTAGCTACCATTTGATCTTATTTTCACAATAATTTTTTTCTTTTGAGTTTATGTACTTTTAGTTAGTGGATTGCTATGGAAGTTAGCACACACCTTGGGCTCTCGCAATGACACAATCTTAAATTTAAATAAAACTTTTTTAAAAAATTTAAAAAACTTTCGAAATAAGCGCTAAAAGTTAAAATTAACTTTAAACTTTTTTTTCTTCTTTAGAAACTCACATTAATTAATAAAAATATTTCATTCAATAATAATAAATTGAAAATACTGAACTTAAGCCCGATTAAGAAATTATTTCTGATTAAAATTCATTATAAAGGGTCCGCCAGATAACTTTTTTTTTTGAAAATGCTATAAAAAAAACCTACTGAATATTTTCTCAAATTTCTTTTTTTATTTGAAAGTACAATCCTTCCGGTTAATAATGAAAAATAATTTCATTCAAATGGCTGCCTCGGCTGGCCATGCAGTAGCCTACACGATCGGTCCAATTTTTAAGCACATTATCGATTGTGTGCAGCTGTATTTCACCAATGGCTTCACGAATATTGCCCTTTAAAACGTCAATTGTCTCTGGCTTGTCGGCGTAACACTTATCTTTGACGGCACCCCACAAATAATAGCCCAACGGTGTCAAATCGCAGCTCCGAGGTGGCCAAACGACATCAGCTCTGCGGCTGATAATGCGATCTTCAAAAACAGGGCGCAAAACATCGAGTGTAGCTTCGGCTGTGTGGCACGTAGCGCCGTCCTGTTGAAACCAAATGTTGCCAATATCCTCATCTTAAATTTTTGTGAACAAAAATTCGTTCAACATGGGCCGATCGACTGTAACGGCCACTCCTTGCTCATTTTCGAAAAAAAAATGGCCCAATTATGCCTCTCGACGAAAATCCGCACCAAACAGTGACTCGTTTTGTGTGCGTCGGCCTTTCAATGTATGCGTGCGGGTTTCTGTGCCCCAAATGCGACAATTTTGCTTGTTTACATACCCGCCAAGATCAAAATGAGCTGCATCTGAAAAGATGATTTTTTTTTGGCAAAATCGGCATCTTCTGTAAGTCGATCGCAGGCCCAATATTTCGCAATATTTCCCAGCGTTGTTCAATCGTATACATAACCATATTCGTTCAGCGGAAGGATAAAACTAATTATCTATCAAATCAGACATGAGCTAAGTGTTTCCATTCACGAAATAAGCACTAGTTGAAAAAAAAACGTTAGATGGCGGACGCTTTACATAGATCAATTAAATTTAATATATATCAATAACTTTTGGCTTTTGAACTTTTATTTTAAAATAGTTTAAGGGAAAAGCAATAGTAAAACATGTGCATATTTAATTACTAAAGAACAAACGAAAATGGCAAGAGTGTTGCAAATAAGAAATGGTAAAAATTGAGCTTTCATTAGTGAAAAGCTTTCATTAAATTGTAATACAATGAATCAAAACAACTCACATATTCCATTTCCACTGAAAAATATCTATAAAAACTATGTGTGGTTTTTAAAAATAAGGTATTTCAAAACAAAACTGTTCTCGAGAGCGAGTAAACAGGCGCCAATTTTTTGGTATTGTGTTAAAGTGACGTCGATGTCGACAACTGGAATAAGGGTGATTGTAAATTTGACCTGATCACATCCGAAAATGTTGCAAGACCTTTTTCAATGCACAAAAGATTTAAAAAAAAAAAATATGTACATATC
This sequence comes from Tachina lurida, assembly GCA_944452675.1. Taxonomy (NCBI): domain Eukaryota; kingdom Metazoa; phylum Arthropoda; class Insecta; order Diptera; family Tachinidae; genus Tachina; species Tachina lurida. Next base: position 90,026,321 of record OX101755.1, read on the forward strand.
TACGAGTATATGCTCAAAAAATAATTTTTTGAGGAAAATGCGTTTTAAGAAAAGTTGATTTTGATGTGCCTCTAAACGCTTTTATGGCTTGAAACTCCGTTTTATGGCTTGAAACTCGGAGGTTTTCGAATATGGAATTTGATTTTAAAAATTCAAAATGGCGGATCGAATACGACGGACTATTTCTTGCAATATTATTGCATTTGCTTGAAAGTCGTCACTCGGGGGTTTTCGGGGTAGCTGATCGCGAATCTGGAATTATATTTTGAAAATTCAAAATAGCGGATCCAATATGGTGGACTACTTTTTGTAATATTATTGAATTTGCTTGCGGTTGCTGATTACAATGGGTAATATGAATAAAAAAAGTATTTGCTTTTTACTTAAAAAATTGTTTTAAAACCCCAAATATGTGTGTGTTTTTTGGTTTTTTTAAACAAATTTTTAAGTAGAAAACAAATACAGTATTTTTCGGTTAATTGACCCTACGGTTAATTGGTTTCCACGCTTAATTGAACCATATGATCGGGCAAAAAAATATTGCATACGAAAGCACATGTAAATTTCCTCGGATAATTGAACCCGGTTAATTGATTTTCCCGCTTAATTGGTTCAAAATTCATGTCATCAAAAATAAATTTCCTCTTACTTTTACCCGGTTAATTGCATTATTACTGAATAATAATCTAGCATTTTTGCACATACATACATATTTGACATCATTTGTGAAAAACACTGGGTGGCATCTCTACTAATTGAAATAATAATAAATACCTGCGTATACACATATATGTAAATTTTTTTCTGCTACTTGCATTTTTTTCGTTTAAGGTAAAAAAAAAATATTTTGAAAAACTTAAAGTGCACATATGCGATTTCTTTTAATTCATTAGAAGTTCCAATTATGCGTGATTTCTGTAATTGAACAAACTGTTCAATTAAACGGGATTCTTGTAATTGAACGAATTGTTCAATTAAGCGGGTATCGGCTAATTGGTTCCCCGGTTAATTGAACAAAAAGTTGTGCAAATTTTGATGTGCAATTAACCGAAAAATACTGTACTTTTTTTTATTCATACTACCCAATTTGGTATTATAATACGAAAATTCTATATATATATATATATATATATATATATATATATATATATATATATATATATATACATATGTATATATATAGTATAATATAATATAATTTTTAAATATAAATTAAAAAGAAAACTTTTGAATTTGTCTCTATTGTTACATTTTTTTTCTCTGTTAAAAACGCTTTTCCGTAGATTCGTAGATTTGCAATAAATAAAAGACCCCAGTGTACTAATTAGGGTTAAGAATGATACAATCTTTATTAATCAATAAATACTGCTTATGCTAAATCTAATTCAAGAGCTTAAATACAAACACATAGATACTTCAATATTCACAACTGGTTACCACTACACCTTCTTTGCTGTTGTATATACACGTCTCAGACCACAGGCTGCGCTAGTGTTGACACAATTCTGCTTTCTCTGTTGCTCGTCACTCGCAAGACTCACTCTCCCGACACTTCCAGTTGATACACCAATAACAACTCTATGGCAGACTCTCACAGTTGATACACTAATCAGGACTCGCTGGCTTCACTTACACACGTTTATCAGATTCCACTACTCCCTTACTCTTTACTCAAGGGACTCCACAATAAACTCAAATCACGACAGACTCTAACTGTCACTATAGACTGTACTATAGTCTCTTCAATTTCCAACTCACGTATTGTAAAGCACAGACTCAAATATCAACTCACTGTTGTATCACAAATCACGGACTGCGCACAACTTAATTGTCAACTCACTTGATTAACAACAGACTTCTTATTAGCAACTGAGCTTTTTCGCAACTGATTTATTCCCAACTAACTTTTGATCGCAACTGAACTGCTGTTGGATGCGTCAACCCCTTTTTATACTTCGCACAACAACCACTAGAATTTTCATGCAAAGTCTAGACCGAATGATCATTATCTTCAATGTTGTTTACAAAGCGCGTAATTAAGTTCATGTGGTAACTATGTACATACGTGTGTATATGCATACATCATTAAGTGGTTGTTTACTTTTCATTTCTGCCTTTCGTTGGAATTGTCAGGCATGTATGTATGTATGCATGTAGCTATGCCTATCTTCTTAATAAGCAGACGCTTGTAGTTGTTGTTGGTTGTTTACGTTTAATCACGTATGTATGTGCTACGCATGTGTATATAGTTGTTTGCTATAGTGCTTGTATGTGAATACGAGTGTACGTTTAGTTATCTATTTAAATACTTCTGGATGTTTCTTTATATTGGCCCTGTTCGAATATTCTTGCGTAACACTTATGTTAACTCGACGGCCATTTCCGTAACACTATTATATTTCTTACATACTGTAAAGTGAAGTGTAAGTTTACAGTGTTCTGTACATTTACAGTGTTTATACATACAGCTCAGGGATGGTAAAATTGGTACAATTGTACTCTTTTTGGTACTATTCAAATTGGAAAAGTACAATAGTTCACCAATAGTTAATTTACTACAGTTTTAGTAATTTCAAACCGCATTTATTTCCATTGTTCAAAAGTGAAAATTGTGTACACTGTGTTGTCAAAGTATAACGCAACGAGGAAATCAATACATGTGAACTCGTCCTTTTCCAAATTATTTTTCTTCTAAATTCGGATGCTATAGCCATATAATTTGTATATTCTACATTTCAACTTAAACAGCTGTAGCATATGCTTTAACATTCGTTAAATCTTTTATTCGTTAGCCTTTTTTCTGGCTAGCCACGATTATTTTAATAAAAGTAAATAAAAATATTTCAAAAAAAGTACAATTTTTGAAAGTTATTGGTACAATTTTATATTTCTCAATCCCATCTCTGATACACCTGATGTGACTGAAGTAAAATGTTATATTGCTGCTTGAATAAATATTTTAAAAATACATACATACATATGTATATGCATATTTCGCATTTTAATGTCATATTTTAAGAGCCTAAAATATCTTTTTTTAAATGCTTTGCGTGATCTTTGTCCCTGTTTAATTTAAATCGTGTAATATTTTTATAAATAATTGCATGATTTGGCATTAACGGCATCTCCATCTCCTTCACCCACACCGGGCTGTTATCTTTTTGTAGCTTTTTTAAGCAAACTTTTTTCTTAAAAATGAAATTTCGAAAAATTAAATAAAAAAAATTCATTAAATTTTCAACAATTTGTTAAGTAGAGAAATAACCAATAAAAAGAATTTTTATTGACATTTGTCGCATTTGTTAAATACGGATTATTTTTGAAAAAAAAAAATAAAAAAAAAATACTAAAAAGCTGTCACACCCTCAACTCAAAAAAGCGATGCAACAAATTATCAATAAAAAAGAGAATTTGGCACATTAATTTTTTTATCTTGCATACGTCTTTTTTTGCTAACGAGAAATAAAAAAAAATCGAACATCTGTTGCTTATTTTGCAGATGTTAAGAATTGATGTTGGTTGTTTGTTGTCAATAACGCTGGTTGATAATGTGGCAAGTCAAGTCAATAATCTAGAAAACCAACAATATCTATGTAGAAATAGATGAATAGACAGACAAGTGCATTTTTTTAGCAAAAAGAATGCAGTGTTTATTATTATTTTTTGCTTTTTTTTTTGGCAGACATAAACAATTTATAAATAAATCATCTATGGCGACACAAACGAACCCACATTTAATAGATTAAATTATTTTAATGCAAACAATTGGGTGCCTTTGGCAAATATTTTTTTTTGAAATAACAAAAGGAAATGAAGATTTTTGAAATTAGTTTTCTTAAAAATTTCGTGTAATTTAAACGTAACACACAAAAAAAAAAATACTGGCGGTATTCGATGTTTGATGCAAATGTTCTTGAGTTAGTGCAAATGCAAAATATCGTAGCTTTCCTTTAAAATCCAACAACAAAATACACACACAATCCAAAGAAAAGCAACGATATTTTGCATTTGCACTAACGCAAGAACATTTGCATCAAACATCGAATACCGCCAACATTTTTTGTGTTACGTTTAAATTACACGAAATTTTTAAGAATATAATATCGCCATTATTTAATGGAAGTGAATTAGGAAAAATAGTGCGATCGGAAAAAGCACCAATTATTTATAACCTTGATTGATTGGCATCACCTTGCTCTTGCGATAGTCAGGTGTTGTTGTTGTTGTTTTTGTATTTATTTTCAATTCTATGCCTCTTATAACCCCTAATAAACATATAGTAGCCAAATTACGATATTCAAAATCCATCGAAATTTCCATAAAAACACATATAAAATTGTATGAAATATTTTTTCGATATCGAATCACGTACGAGTTTTCCGAAAAACTTAAAATTTGCACTACTACATGGACATTTCCTAAGGCGTAACACACACCAAAGTGAAAATAAATTGGATTAGCCTAGACACAAACCTTCGTGTTTAACAGATCTCTGTTATGCTCACGAAAAATTTACATTCTTTATTTTTTACCCGCTTTATTTATTTTTTATTCTATAAATATTAGTTCTTTGAGAAAATAAAAATAAATTTTCATGGTCTTCAAACGAAGAAGAATATGGTCTCCACGAATTATTTACATAAAAATAATAAAACACAATTGGAAAAAAATTTTGCAATAAACTTTAAAACGTATAAAAGATTTCTTAATACCTTCTTTTAAAAAAGAAATCTTATATCTTTAAATAAAAATAAAACTAATGTCCTTTTAGAATATTTTTCGCCTTTTTTTCTAAACAAAAATCCATTAATTCATTATTTTTGCCTTTCCCAAGATTTTACTTATTTTCAATTAATATAATTGAAATTAAGGAAAGCAAAAAAAAAAAAAAACAACAACAACTTGCAACCGTATCTTATTTTAGTTCTGCTCCTACTCCTTTTTAGAAATTCTTTTGCATTTCAAATATTTTCTAATCAAACTTCTCTGTTTAAAGAAAATTTATTTGACTACTTTTTTGTGTGACACCCATAAATTATACTGTCACACGTTTTGTCTTCTGTTGGTTGTTGTTGTCGACGTAGTCGTCGTCGTCGTCGTCGTCGTTGTCTGTCTTTGCTGTTTAATTTAAACTGTGTGCGTGTTTTTTTTGTAAAAGTAGTTCTTATTCAATATTCATGTTTAGAAATGAAGTGGGCCCATAATTTATGATTAAACCTGATAAATAGGAACACTATTGCAAAACCTATTATTCGTACGAATACAATGTGGTTTAAAGAGAAAAAAATTGAATGAATGAATAATTATCTTTATTAGGGAGGTGCTAAATTTTATTTCTTCTCATATATGCATCATATATGTATGTGTATATGTAAAGATGAAAATATGTATTTGTATTCCTTAAAATTAATTATGTATTTAAATGCTGCTTTAAATTCATTTAACTCAATACTTGTTTCTTTTCTTTTTGCAGGTGAGTACTTTCCAATGATTTTAAAATATGAAATCAAATTCGTGTAAGTAACTAAAAATAAATATGTAAATATGTAGCCAATTATGCAAAAAAGAATAGTCCCACTTGTTGTCAATGGCGTCGTCGACGTCACATCAAGACGATAGTAAAAATTGTCACTTGTCTACTGTTTGTCGACAACAATTGACTATTTACAAAGCTTTACAGATTAGTAAGAGATTGTCAACAAGGCCAATTGTTGCCGATAGAGAGTAGACAAGTGACAATATTTACTGTCGTCTTGATGTGACGGCCACGACGCCGTCATTTTTTTTCAAAAAAAATGCAAAAAGACCCATTTTCAGAATAGTTACAGGATTAAAGTATACCTACAAAATGTTGCTTTTAATGTTCCGAATAAATGTTCTGAAGATACTATGCACCCAAAGCCTCAATATCATGAGGCCTATTTAAAGTGCAACTTTAAATAGGCCGTAAAACAAGTTTCAGATGTAAGCTTTTAAAAGGCCGATACACTTACATTAGACCGTCCCGCCTTACAGGCAAAAAAAAAGTTTACAGTACAACACCGAATATAAATATTGTTGCAAGGCAGTTCCGATTTTTTTTTTGCCGAACGTAGGGATCGCCAAAATATATTTTTCGTTATATCTTCGGTGTGTGATATATCGACGTTTTTATCTCGAGGAGACCAATGTTTTGCTTCAATAGTCATACACTGCAACTTCAATAGCCATTGACCATTGTAGACCAGATCTCAGTTCCTACCACCCTAATTTTAGAAAATTAAATCTCGCAAAAAATCATTAGACTTTTGCTAAGGAAGTACATATTTCGACAATTCCAGCAGGACTATGTAAAAAAATGTTTTATAAATTTTGTTGAATGTAGGGGTTGTTGTTGTAGGGGGGTTGCTATTTAAATTTTTCGCCATATCTTCAGTACACAGAAAAAAATATTCCTGCAATAAACAACTTTTATTGAAAATTAAACAAAAAATCAATTAAAAATGTTATTGAGTCAATTAAACTTTGTAGTTAATTAAAATTTTAAGCAAACGTGTAATTGACTTAATACATTTTGAATTGAACTTTAGTTTTATTTTCAATTAAAGTTATTTATTGCAGGAATATTTTATTTTTAAACAAAAATTTAATTGACTTAAATACACTTCTAATTGATTTTTGGTTCTGTTTTCAATTGAAGTTGTTTATTGCAGGAGTATTTTTTTCTGTGTATTTACAGTCGGATCTTATCGGATCGATGTTTTTTTTTTGTCTCGAGGAGCCCTTATTTTTTCTTTAATAGTCATTGACCTCAAGTAGTTACACATCATATCTAGTGTTTTTCATACGGGATTTCCCGGGAAAAATTTCCCGGGATCCCGCACATTTTCCGGGAAAGAAATCCCGGGAAATTTATACGGGAATTCCCGGGATTTTTTGATTTTGTTACGGCAACTTAATTTGTATTTATACATTCCTTGATGAGTGTCGTTATTCACTTTATGTATGCGATGGTGCAATAATAAGGTGATGGCAATATCACAATAGCTAAAGCTTTACAACAACTAAGGCCGAGTTTGCATCTGGCACGCATGCGTTCTGCGATTGAAATGCCTTTATTTGGAAAAAGCAGAACTCGAAGTTCAAAATTTAATTCTACAACAATTCATAAAAATAAAAACCAGAAATGAGCAAGGAAATAAAAAAAAATACAAATAATTACAGATATTTGGTAAATAGTCTTATTTCCAAAGAAATATGCCCTTATGCAAAAACGATTTTTAAAGTTAAAGCATGCGTTAAAACTGATTTTGCCATACAAAATTCGTTTGTTAAACCAACTTTAAGTTTAACAATGATTTTTTCGTAAGGGGGATATTTTGTAATATTTTTTTTAATAATACTCGTATAATTTCTTTTTTATAATATTGGTATCTATGTATTACTATTATATAAAGAACGGAAACGGTATTATTTTTTGACTAATGTGTGTATAAAACGTTATTATTTAATGGATCTCATGAATTATAATTTGTTTTTGTTGAAATAAATTAAATTTAAAAATATTTTGTATTGTTTTGTACTGGGCGGGAATTCCCGGGATTTCCCGGGAAACCAAAAAATCTTTCCCGCTTTCCCGGGAAATGAAAAAGTCCGGGAAAAGAAAAACTCTAATCATATCTCAACGTATACAACAAGAATTAAAAAATTAATTTAAGATCAAATAATGAAATTTTAATCAATCATATTTTTACATGATTCAAGTTGGTTGTATTTTTCGCTGCTCTCGTCTCATGCATTGCTCATCGGTGACAGCCATGGCTTCTCGATTGCTAGTATCTCATCGCAATCTCCGGTATGAACAGCTCGAAGCATACGATACAAATACAATTGATCGCCTCGAACATTCCAGCCTTCTATGTTCGCTGGCATATACATATATACATACATATATACAATATATATTTTATTTTTGCCAAAAATCCTTGAAGTTCCCCTAACATTACATATATATTTTATTTTTGCCAAAAATCCTTGAAGTTCCCCTAACAAACATGGAATGAAAGCTCGATTTGTGTTTGCAATTCAGCGTTGCATCTGTTCAAGTTTCCGGTGCTGCCTTGGTGGTGTTCTTGGAGCTTCTGGGATTTTGGGGATTTTGAAATATTGTATGTATGTATAAAAAAAATACGTTTTAAACTACATATCTATACATATATTTCATTAATATTGAAACAAAACATTATGTGGCCTATTTATGTATGTATGAAATATGGTCGAACTTCCACCACAGGGCGAACCTTGGTAAATTTAAATTTTTCTACTTTTAATATAATAATCAAAGATTTAATCTAAATTTTTTGCTTTCATATTCAATTTTAACTCAACTCTTAAATACAGAGTCCCCACACGATTCTTATTCCATTTTCCTCCTTTTATTTTGTGTAATTGTGGCTCATTAAATAATTTATTAGGGTCATATCGGCTTGATCTTTAAGCCAGCAGAAAACGTTGCAGCATATTCTGCAATTAAACGTACAACAACTGTAGGAAAAATAAAAGCATAAAATGCATTTAACAATCAATCACTGGAGGAACAGCTGTTTAGATTCTTAGAGTTTGTTGTTCTTTAACTTGAAAAATCACATCTTTCACTCAGCTCAGCTCAGGCAAGTTCTTCTTCCTGACTTTTACAAACCTGCACACACACACACACATACACACTAACATACGTTCATGCATCTGCAAGAACAACTAAACACACACACTCACACACACACACACACGATCTCTTAGTCATCGAACGTGATCGTCTTCCGAGTCTCTATTATACAATCACTTATGAAAGGATTGAAAGTTTAAGTAAGACTTTCCATTGCCTTAAGACCGACTTTAAGTAAAAAACAAGTTTAAAAAAATCATAATAATAATTCTTTTGTACTTCTTTGCCATTTTCCCAGTTGGTTTTTTTTTCTTCTTTTGTTTGTTTTGCTTTCCTGCTGACTGTCTGCCTGCCGCATTGGCAATTTGCTACATCTAACCGGTTTACTACTGTTTTTGTTTAATAGTAAATGATCACAATGATGATGATGATGATGTTGATAATTACGATGACTGCTATTAAGGCCAAAAGGAACCTTTAATGGTAAGAGCTTCTTGCTTTAAGGCTATAGAAAACAAAAAGTAGGAAAATAGGTACAAGAATATTAATGAAAGAAACCGAAAACAGGTTTGCTTTTTTTTTAATATTTTTTAAATCAAAGGAGTGTAAAAGAGGAAAAAGTAGATATAATAAAAACAAACAGAATATTTTAAGCTAAAGAAGGATGCTGGATAGAGAGAAGAAGTAGCAACCATTACTTAACATTGTCTCTCCAGTTGGAATATAAATTAATTAAAAGAGTTAAACGAACTAAAGGAAAGCTACACAATGATTTCGAAGGTATTTAAAGAAATCAAAATAGCAAATATTTTTTATTTATAAGAGACTTATAAAACAAATTTTATATGAAAAACTAAACCTTAAACTCTTTATAAAGCAAAAATATTTTTATTAGTAAGGCAAACACTCTTCAATTCTATAAAATGAACAATTTTTGTTAATTATTTTATAATTGTATAACAGTTATATGAGTACATTTTCAGTGACTTAATTACAACAGCATTAAAAAGAAAGAATTTTAAATCATAAAATATGTAATTAAATAAAATTTAAAAATATTATAACACTTATAGAAATCCTATTAAAGTAGAGATCATTGAGTAATTTGTAACGATTTCAATGAAAGCTAAAATAGTTTCTTGCCAAAAAAAAATTGTAATTTTGCCTAACAAACTTTTTTAAAATAGTATAACAGTTAAAGAAATTCCATAAAAGATAGCTCATAGAGTAATTTACAAGTATTTCAATAAGAACTTAATTCACATCTAGGTAATAAAGACTTTTCTTTTAAAAAGGTTAGAATTTTCAAAAGTATAACAGTTCGCACAATTTCCAAAAAAGCATTAACAAATAATGGAAATTATTAATAATAAAATACGTGAAATTACTTCTTAAATTAAAACAGAATTTCACAAAAATAATTTTTAAATAAATTTAGTATAACAGCTTTTGTGCTTAAGAAATTTACAAACTATAGTAATTTGTAAAACAAACAAAAAATAGAGTTTTTAAAGAAAACTTTACAATATTTATAAAGTTTCGCTCGTATAACAGTTATAGTATGTTAACTATTCAATTATTTTTCGTTATTTTATAACAATTATTTTTGTTTAAAAACAAATTACATACGTTTTGGAATTTTAAATCACAAAATATGTAATTAAGTAAAATTTAGAAATATTATAACAGTTGAAGAAATTATTATGTAATTTACAATGATTTCAATAAAAACTAAATGAAATTCTTGTACATAAATGTAAAGATTTTGATTTAAAAAGTTTGTAAATTTGCTTTAAAAAAAGTTTAAAAACCGTATAACAGTTAAAGAAATACGTTAAACTAATAGCTTTTAGAGTAATTTACAGCAATTTTAATAACAAGCAAATTCATCTCTTGGTAATATAGACCTTTACTTTAACAATTTTTGAAAGTATAACAGTTTGCGTTTCTTTTAAAAAAATAGTACTAGATAATGTAAAATATTAAAAATACTAAGAAAAAAATTACTTCTGAAATTAACAGTAATTTAAAAACTTTTTTAATATTATTTTTTAATATTATTATTAGTATAACAGTTTTTGTTTTTAACAGAATTATTTTAGAAAAAAAGTAATAATATATAAAATGGAGAAAACAATATTTTTTTAGAGTAAAACGATATAATATTTACAAATTTTTGCTAGTATAACAGTATGCGTAAAACGTTATTAGCATTGTGCGAAAGATAGTTTTTTTTCAAATACAAATTCAATAATGCTGGTTATTTTTCCATTTTTCTCCTGTATAAAAGTTATTATTTTTAAAAATATAAAATCTCTTCGATATTTTCATATGTTTATTAAATTTTAAAGTTAATTTTAGCCGTGCATTTTTCAAGTGTTTTACTAAATATAACAGTTTCTAACATTTGTTATTAATGTTATATTTCGAAAAATATACATACATACCCTATATTGATTTCAATAAAAAATTATTTCATTTGTGTTGAGTTCGTTGAAGTTGTACTTGGAATAAAAATATATCAGTTTTTTCCAATTAATGGTTTCACGTTTGTACGAAGAGTTATTATTAAACCCGTATTAGACATTAATTTTTTTTAATGTTAAAACATAAAAGTTTACTACGCAAAACTGTTATACTATATTAAATTTTAGAAAAAGAGATAAAACTTGATGGATAATTTGTATTAATAATTAAGAGTAGTACAACAGTTTTTAAAATCAAGTAACAGTTATGATTTTGTTTTAATGGAAAGAGGTTTTTAAAAAAATTCCCCGGAAAGTGCCTTCAGCATTGGTCCGACTTTTTTTGTAACATAGAGGCCTTTAATAAGCATGTTGCCATAGTTGTTTCTAATCATTTATTATAAGACTAAATAAATGATTAATTTTAAAGTAATTGTATAACAGTTATGTTATGTTTTAATAAAATATGCATATTTAACCATTTTCAGTTTTTTAATGTTAATGGAATATAGCAACCAATTATAAGTTTTTAGATGTTTTATAAATTTTTCTGTATAATAGTTAACTTAAAATTTGTTATAAAAAAATTTTACACAATTAAATGTTTTCTTGTCACAATTTTAAACTTAACAATTTTAAACTTGTCAACTTAAGTATAACAGTTTAAAATTTTAATAAAAAATATTTTATTGCATACAACTTATAGATTTGACAAACCTGCCTCTACAGTAGTTGTAAGAGTTATAGAATGATTTGTAGCAGCTGTATAACAGTTAAGTTTAATAAAAATTTGTGGTATTAGAACTTTACAAAAATTTTGTATAACAGTTAACTTTTGAAATTTTATTATACTTAATTTTTTACATATTTCTAATTGCTACAATAAAATTTGCTGTGAGGGAAATTTCTATAATTTCAAAATTTTGTTACTAAAGCACTTATTTATAATTTTTGAAAAAAGTAAAATAATTACTCAAGAAAATAAAAAATTTCCCAGTTGGCAAATTTTTAGGGAAATTTTTCTTTATATTTGAAAAGTTGTTTTTGATCAATGAAATGAGTATGAATGCTCTAATCTGAAAAGTTAGGCAGTACATTTAAATTTACTTCAAGGGAAATTTTAAAGTTTTAATATTTTGCGAGCAGAAAGAGCATTGCATTTTTTCTTATGATTAAAACTCACAATGCGGCAAGAAATTTTTAAAATTTCCTTTTGGGAAATTTCTGGGAAAATTTTTTATTAAAGTTGAAAAGTTCTTTTCGAATATTAAGGAAGACTGCTTGATGAACTTTTCTGGAATGGTAGGTTCAAAATTAAAATTTACTTGAAGGGAAATTTCAGAACTGTTTCTCTATCTTAGTTAGGGGTTGAAGTATAACAGTTTTGCATGTAACATTACAATGGAATTATTCAAGCACACTTTCAAAAACTATAAAATTATTAAAGTGTACAAGTGGTAGCAAAAAAAGGCGAATTAAAAACCATGATAAGTTTATTTCAAAGCTCTTGACTTTATGTAATCAAAGCAGCAAAACTCAGCCAGAGGAGCAGAAAAGCTGGCAATTGACCGTCGAAGGAAAAAAAGTAAAAAAAAAATATAAATAAAGAAGATGAATGAATGACAAGACGTAGTGAAACGAAAGGATTTTACTTGAGGATGAGAATTGAGAATGAAATCTGGTTTTTTTCTAAATGCGACCGACCATTTTTACTAATGATTATTAAAGATGTGATGGCTGGCAGATTTTAATCATCGTCATAATGCCGCATGATAATGATGCTGTTAAGATTTACAAATGACGTCTGTATGTGAACGTTGATGTCTCTTGTTTGTTCTTTCTTTTACATTTTGATATTTTTTTTCTTGTATTACCTATTAATTTTTCTTGGGGCACGCGAAATCTTAGTCTTACGAAAAATCTAGTGTCTGCATTATAATTTTTTAGTTTAAATGCCTCGTTTTCTGGCATTTATTTGGCATTAAGTACAACTTAAAGTCAATTAAAGTGCAATTAATTTTAAAACTGTTTGATGTCGGTTGTTGTTGGTTTTGGGCTTGGTCTGCTGGTGTTAGTGTTGTCTCCCCATCCTGGTACATGTTTTAGAATTTTAAAAATGCAATTTGAATATTTATTTGGAATAGAGTTGTCAAGTTTCTAATGCATCAAATGCAATTACAAGGTAAACCCTCTGGTCAAGACCCAAAATTTCTCTGTAGCTGAGCGGATAGTACATGGCTTTCTTTTTCGATTGATGTATTGTAATCTTTGGGGTCTAAAGATTTATGTATATACCCAGGGGCCTCTGTGTGTCTTCTTTTGGACGTAGAAGGCTTGCCCGTTCCATTCCATACTCATATCAGGCCTTCTATTCTTGCTTCTTTCGCCAGAGATTCTGGAATGCTTTTGTTATCATAGAAGGGAGTGTGGAATGTGTATCGTATCTTTTATGCGAAAGAGTCCTTTAATAAGGCCTGCACCAAGAAGGTCTTCTGAGTTTTACCGCTGGGTATCTATCGGGTCTAAATTTTAGACTCACTTTATATCAGCTATTTCTTCTTAGTGCATCTGTATAGTGAATAAAAAAGGAAACACAATTTTTTATTTTATTTTTTTTTCACAAAAAGCCAATAAATCTTTCGAAATATTTCATTACATATTCGCATATGTTCGATTCTCGCAAACATTTTGCAATAAAAACTATTTTCGTTTAATTTTCCGTGGAGGTGTTTGTTTCTTCGCTTGCCCATACAAAACCAAATAATCGTACATCATTTTTGAATTGTTAATAATGCCCACATGTGAGTTTAAATGTTATTTGTTAATACATGTAAAATTTATTTATTTCTTTCAATAAAAATAATATTAAAAAAAAAAAAGAAAAATTAACACTTTAGAATGCAAGCAAATAGACTCAAAAACATAGGCGAAGGCTAAATTTTATTGCATAAAAAAATTTACAAATTGGTTTTCAAACAATAATAAATAAAACAAAAAAAAAAATCAAATATTGAAGATTTCCATGTGAAGTTTAATATAATATAATGGCGAATACACTGAGAAATATTAAAGTGTTTAAAAAAGTAGATTTATATATTCCTAAAACAAAAACGATTTAAAATATTTGTGTACATGAGTACTGTAATGGACATAAGTATACCCCAATTCGATCCAGTTACCTGTAAAATTAAGTGTTTATATGATTTTATTTTATTTTTTGTTACATATTTTTTGTATAATATCATATTCCAAACATAGATATAAAGTTCGGAGATTTTTCTTTTATCAAATTTAATAACTATTTTTCAAGTATAGATGGTCTTAGTTGTGAAAAATCTTGGCCAAAAGTGTCAAAAATCAGCCATTCGTGTTGATTCGTATTCCTGATTTTTCGATCCTGTTAAAAATTATTAAAATTTGAATCTGTTTTCCCATATCTTCTCTAAATGTTGAAATTTAATTTCTATGTAAATTGATCTTGTTTTTCTTATATTTTAAATTAAAATTGGATTTTGTAATGCTTTGTTTCATAAAAAATTATTATTTTTTCGGCAAATGATGATTTTCTTGCCAAAGCTTCTGACAACGCTATTGAAATCAATAGTTTAAGGCTCTTAAATTTTTTTAAGGCTTTCTTAAATTTTGCATTAAAAACAAAATTAAATAAATGTTTACTTTGCTATTAATTGAATTTACAAACTTTGAACTCGTTAAAGAATGGAGCGAGGATGCCATACAGAGTGTAACGATAGTGAAATAAGATCAGAGCTCTCCGTTGGCGACAGTGTTGCCAGTTTAGGGGATCTGTCCCCAAATTGGGATTTTTTTTTTGGTGATTGGGGATGAAACTTTTGTATTAGGGATCTAGGGATTTGTTAAGGATGACAACCAAATTCAAAGGGATTTTTTAGGGATTTTTTTGTAACTGATGGTAACAAGAATGATTTTTGAACTAAGAAATATGCGTCTGGCAAGTCTTAAAATGTGAATGGTTTCTAATAAACAAGTATCAAGGCAGATTAACCAATAATGAACACTAAAAACAAAAATACCCAACAAAATGCAATACAACTTGTTGGAAGAATCCCAGCAAAAAATTTCAAAAAAAGGTAATCGGGTTTGGAATTAAGCATTTTTGGTGGAAGCTGTTCCTTACTGGATTACCAACTTAACGATTTTAACAAGGCGTGAGACTAAAATAATCGATTCTTGAGAAGCACTTACATTTTTTATTTGGCAACTTGTTTACGTAATCTATTTAATCTAAAAAAATTATTCTCCTCATTTAGCAACTTGTACATAATTTTTTTAAATTTTAGGTAATGTGATTTGTAAGCGAATAATGAAATTTGGTAATCAGAAAAGTAAGTCATTATATGACAAGTAGTTCTGATGGTACTGTGTAATTTTTTGCTGGGATATGCGTACATTTTTCTTTACAAGTCTTATAAGCACAAATTAAATTTATATGAATGTAAATATATGTAGCTATCGATATAAATTAATTTGATTAAATTGTCATTTTCAAAAAAAAATTAAATTTTTTTCACAAAAGAAAAAATTTGATTAAAAAAATTCATTTGGGGATGACAAATCAAAAATTGGGGATAAGCTCTAGAAAAGAACTGGCAACACTGTTTGGGGATCATAATGTCAAGGAGCCAAAAATGACTATATAAAATCCGGGCAAGATGTCATAATTTTTAATAAAGCATTGAAATGGGCCGAAAGTGAAATGGTTGATGGTTTTTCGTGCCATCAATCAGCTGTTAGAATTGGTATTCTGTATCAAAACACTATGACGTTTTCTTTTGTGTTAAGAATTTATATATTTATCCTTTTTTGGAGCATTTATTTCTCTCAGTTTACCTAACTCACTCAAAAAGTACTGGAAAAGTTTCTTTCTTTCGAAAATCAAAATTTCTTAATTTTCAAGTATTAACTATTTTCTTCAAGTGTATTAAAATTAAACGAATGTTTATGAACTTAATGTTTATTGTGTGTCTCTGTATTTATTTTAAACGTAACGAAAACGATGTTCGTTTGTGGTGTGTTTTCTTTTTCATAATAATAAAAACAACAAAGCAATACTTTTCACAACAATATGAAGTAAATGTTGTATGCAACACAACAAAATATTGCTCATATTGCTAGACACAGAAAGCAATAATAATAATAATATAAAGAAAAAAAAAATGGCAACAGCAGAGGCAGCAGGCAGCAGGCAGCATAAGGCAAAGGCAATTGCAATAGCAATAATAAGTTACGCCAACATAAAATTCAAACATTTAAAGCACATCAAAAGCAACAGCAACAACAATTAAATGTGTTGCATGTATGTATGTACGTATTGCACGAGCTGAGTAGCATGTTTGTTGTTTCAGTTCTCTGTTTTTTTTTATTTTGTTGTTGTTTAAATGTATGAACAATTATTATTATTATTATTATCATTATTGTTATTGTTGCTGTTGTGTTTTCTGTTGCTGTTGCAATTTTGATGCAATCAAAATTTTTTAAAAGTTGTATTTGTATATTTTTGTTGCTTTTGCTGCGCAAGTATTTTGTTGGTCTTTGTAGAAAATTGAGTTGTTGCTCTGCTGTTTTTTATATTTATTATAAGTTGCACATGGTTTTATTTTGCAAATTTTGTTGTGTTACATGAGACTCCATCCATCCATCCGTCTATAATTTAAAATAACACATATTTAGAAGAGGGTTTATTTTACAATTTAATAGACATTATTTGAGTTGTTTTAATTTTTTCTCTGTGCATTTTGTTTTTTTTTCATAATAAAAAAAAACTGTGCCATTAATATTGTTCGTGTGTGAGTGTGTTGTTTTATATTAAAACGAAATACTTACAATATATGTAATTTGTATGCCAAATAAATCAGTATTTTTTGGAATTTTTTTAATTTTGATTTCATTATAACAAAAGTTTTTTTTAGAGTAACAACAAAAATTGTGTCATAATTTATTTATTGCTGCCATTAGCTTCATATGAGGAAAATAAATGATTTCATAAAAAAGAGTTTTTTTTTACAAATGCGAAATATATTTTTGGTGTATTCCTAACGTTAACCCTTACTTAACCCTTAATAACTCAACATCGCGAAACTAGTTTTATTTATAATCGACCTTATTCCAGTTGTCGACATCGACATCACTTTAACACAATAACAAACAATTCCCTAAGGTCTAGAGAACGCATAAACCTGCCAACAGGAGTCAGTTGTTTTCGACAACAAGTACACAACAGTGATGCAAAATGTGGCACAATTGGGCCATTTGTGGCACTTTTGGATGTTTGATGGCCCTGTGGTACTCTCTAGGCTATTTTGGCCCTTTCAACTCAAAATTCAACTAATTCCTTCAAACCTTTGAGTATACTTTTTAATTGAGTTTTTTTCCGTTTTAAAAACTACTTTTATTTTTTGGAAATTTTTATTTTAACTGGCTTCAGTTAAACTTTTTCAAAAGGAAACATAACAAGTAAATAACGAACATAGGGCAGTATCGCAAGTTCCAGAATTTAAAAACCTCAAAGATTTAAGTAGAAGTAAATTTTGCAGAACGTTTTCTACCACTAAAAATCGTTTAGGTAAACCTTTGCATACAAATGTATACAGAACTATTCAAGCAACTCTTTCTATTCCCATTCCTCAGCATGTGTGGAAAGTATCTTTTCTTTCGGCTGAAAATTTATATTGAAATCAACAATAAAATATGAATATTCTCTTTTTTCAATATAAATTTTTAGTCGAGAGTTTTCTTTCGATATCGTCAAGCATGCCATAAAAAAATAAAAGATTTAATGAAATCTAATTCTAATAATTTTTATGAAGATATTTTCAAACTTAACACAAAAAATGCTTATAAACAGGAGTAAATTGGGGAACTATTGAACTAATAATTTAGAGATTATGTATAATAAAATTAGAATTACATATAGAATGTTTTTCAACTAAAATCTAATTTTTTAAGCAACATACATACATACTAGAGTTCGACCGATTAATCGGCTTCGGCTTCGGCCTTCGGCCAAAAATTGGTAATCGGCCAACATTCGGCCTATGGCAAAAATCGGCCGATTAGCCGAAGCCGAATATTTTTCATTCCAAGCTTGAAAAATAACATTATTTTTGGTCGTTGCTCGCCGACAGTTTCTATTGTGTTTAACGTTTTGAAAGGGTTGCTTTGAAATACAACGCTGTTGCTTTCTATTTTCTTTTACTTGGACGTTCTTGTGAGTGATCATATGAAAAAGCAATCTAGAAATTGCAAAATAGTTTTATTTTTCTTGTTATATTTCCAATAGATATTACATCTATTTCAGTGATCTCAAAAAAGCAAACTTTTGTCTTAATTCACATAAAACGTAGGTATCATTTTTAAAATTTAAAACATTCGGCTTCGGCTTCGGTTTTGGCGAAGTTTAGGATTTTAGCCGAAGTTCGGCTTCGGCTTCGGCAAAAAAAAACGCCTTCGGTCGATCTCTAATACATACATATAAAATATGTAGTTACTTTAATTTAACAAAAAAATACTTTAAAAAATTTGAATTTATGTCGCTAATTTCTGTTTTTGCTCTAAACAAAATAAATCACATGTATTATATTATTAATACATACTTTTGTTTTTATTTAAATTAAAATATTATAGTCAAGTACATTAAAAAACTTTTTTGGCCCTATCAAAGGTATTTTGGCCCTTTTAAATCGTTAATTTGGCCCTAAAACAAAAAACTCAAAATGCATTACTGGTACACAAGCCCCGATTTTTTGGTATTGTGTTAAAGTGACGCCGATGTCGACAAGTGGAATAAGGGTGAATATTTTAAGAGCTCGTAGCATAAGTAAAAAATTCTTCTAGGATTTTTTGAAATTTTATTTTTTTGTGGCGAAAATGGATTAAGAAGGAAATGTGAAAAGCGTCCAATATGTGTTGGCGATCAGAGCTTCAAACTAAAAAATTATTTCACTAACAAAATTTTAGAAATAACAAGTAAGAGTGCTATATTCGGCTGTGCCGAATCTTATATGCCCTTTAAAAACGTATGTACATTAGTTGTATGGGGTGCGTCCGGCCCTCATAGTTAGCCCGCAATATAATTTTTTTTTTTGAGTTTTTTGATGACTATACTTAATATATGTGTGAAATAATTTAATAGATATAAACTCTTATTTTAAAAGCTTAGTAAAATAATTTCCATATAAATGCAATTTCGGTATATATAACTTTTGGTATTTTGTTGGTTATTTTCTTCATTATTTCCTAAAATATTAGTTTTAGCAAAAAACTTTCTTTGAGACTAATGTCGTAGACTAGAAGAGCTAAAATATTGCCTTACATAATTTTCTTGTAAAATGTTTTTTTTAAAAATAGTCATATGCAAAAAATTACATTGAAAAATGGGCTTGAAGGCCAACTTTGAGGGGCGGACGCACCCCTTACAATACAACTTATCGATATGAAATTTGTTTCTATTTTTTTAAAATAAAACTGAACCGATTTGGGGGTGAGAATATAAGAAATCAAAAAAATAAAAATAAATAACGGCCACTCTAATGTACATACATATATCGTCATGTGAGAACTTAAGTGTCCAATATCCAATAGTTTATAATGGCGTATTGGACACTTAAGTTCTCACAGGACGATATGTGTGTAGTATATATATTTTTTTTTGTGATACAATTTATAATTTTTTGTTATAGTGCAATTTTTAGTAAGTGACCTCTCGGTTTTTCCTAAAACATGAAATATATTTAACTGAAAAAAGAAATAATTATTGGTTAGTTTTTTTTTCAATTTCCAACTCTGGAAACATAATTTATATTTTTCAGATTATAATACGACTACTAATTTATTTATTTATAAAATATAGAATATATTTAATTACCAAAGTAATAACTAGCTTTATTTCATTAGTATTATATATCAAAAAATAAGTGTACGTTTCCCAACCCTAGTATCATCCTTTTATATTTTTCTGGTTCCTTATACCCATCTTGTTCTTTAAAAAATATATAAAGCATGTTAAGTGAACAAAAAAAAAAAAGAAGTAACGAAAATACTAATTTTATTTAATTACTTTAATATTAAAAAAGCTAAAATTTTCCAGCTCTGGAGCTGTGTTCTTATTTTTCTAACTTCCTATACCTAACTTTTCTTTCCAAAACATAATATATATGTATATATAAAATAAAATAAAAAAAAATTATTAGACCTAGTTAATTTTATATATCATAAAAAGTGTAAGTTCCCCAACCCTGGAAACATAATTTTAAATTTTTCGGATTTCTTACACCAATCTTTTTCTTTTAAGAATGTAAGATATGTTCACTTTATAGATAAAAAGGAAAAATTAGTTTTAGTGGGTTCTTTTTATATAACAAAAAAGTTAAAGTTCCCAATCCTGGAAAGGTCTTTTTTATTTATTTTTTATTTTTTTGTATTTTTAATACAAATTTTATTCGTACTGAAATATAAAATAAGTATTTAACAAAAAAAAAAAAATCGAAAAATTTGTGTTTCTTAGTTACTTTTATATGGCAGAATCTTGTTTAAGCTTTCCAGCTCTGAAACCGTCTGCTCGATTTGGCTGATTTTCAATGCCAATCTATTTCGGACCATTTCTGATACACCAAGACCGAAGTCTGTATCTTTTTTTGGAAGCATCGGAAAATCGATTTCACGTACACCAGACGGACTTTACTTGTTCGTCTTCCCTATTCATAAGGACCCAGAATATATATATTTTATGGGTCGCATATGAATATTATGGAAATTACACACGGAATGAGAAACCATTTTTGGTAAAGGGTATGAAAACAATAATTAACTTGGACATTCACAAAATTTAATGAAGTAAAACGCCGATAATATAACTTTTAAAAAAATTGCACTACGACAAAATTGATTTAATAAAACCGTAGGATTACCTTATATCTATCTGTTCTGTTGTAGCAGATATTATTTTTTATTAAGCATGAATTTTACAGTCTGAAACAAGATACTCGTATTATGCCAAATTTATTGTGTTGAAATAAAATTAATAATAACATTTAATTAATATGTAGTTTTTATAGAGATTTAATGGTTTGTACCACATCTGTCACAAGCGGTGATAAAGGGTTAAGGTTACTCCAATACAAATTTGAATTCTTCATAAAATCTGCTTCTACTTCTTCTACGGTGCCTGGCAAGGCATACAATTTTTAAACCACTAAAATTTTTGTATCTAATATTCGGGCCTGTTCTGTAAACCGGTCGATTTGAAACCGCACGATTTAGAATAAAGAATAGAATTTTTATATATGATATTTTTCAAATATCATATCAGAACGAAAATGATCGTGTATGATTTTAAAAACGTCTGCAGGACCATTATTAATTTTTTGAGAACGAGAAATTTACTCGGATGCGGTTTACAGAACAGGGCCGATTATCTCGGAGCATACCTGCCCTTGTTCCTCTCTCTTGAGCCCTTAAGGCTTTTAACGGACCTTAAAAAAGGTAGAATTTCTCAATTCGGTTGTATTTTTTTGTATTTGTGTGTTACTTGATAAGTTCGTCATTTGGGTGTACCTGGGCATAGAATGCCTTAAAAGTATGCTTGATTACATTCTAAAATAAATAGAACATTGAACTCTCCAAAAAGGTATTTTTTTTTTCTTCTCTGGTGAAAAGTGTTCAAATGAATATCCTTAAAAAGGGTGTTAAAATGCGCTGCATTCGCCATAAAATTCTTTTCACAATAAACCTAAAAATATTAATGTCCTCATACAGAAAATCA
Organism: Tachina lurida; assembly: GCA_944452675.1. NCBI lineage: Eukaryota > Metazoa > Arthropoda > Insecta > Diptera > Tachinidae > Tachina > Tachina lurida. Next base: position 90,048,225 of record OX101755.1, read on the forward strand.
TTAAGGTTTGATCGTAAAAGGAAAACTTTACGAATAAAAAGAAAAAAAAAATTTACAAAAAGGAACAAAATGGTCATAGGGGTGGAAGTAAAAATTACTTTCCCATGGCTGGCACTTTTCGTTATCGTTGCCATATTCGCACCGTCATATCCTTATCGGAAAATTAGTTCAAGTTCTGCAATTTAAAAGTTGAAGTGGTTGTTTGCCCCAGCACACTCGTATTGCATAATTTACCGTCAGTTCATTTTATAAATTTAAAGAGAGAACAACAACCTTAAAAACAATTTTGTTGACGTTGGTCGGCATTCATAATGAGTCTATTAAACATGATTACATATTTATAAAAAAAAATTCTTTTCCTTTTTGTTTTTCTTTCAATATTCCTCCATGTTGCATAATAAATGGAAGTGGTTTAAATGTAAATGCAGGTTTTGGTTTTCCTCCGTGCTGTTGTGTGCAGCAAAATTATTGAATTATTTAGAAGAAAAACAGTGCACCTGTTTTATAAATTACAATTTTTGTTTTTATTTATTTTCTAATATCATTTCTAATATCTGGCATTTTGTTGTTGATGTATGGCGAGAGTTTGGGGTTTTATCAAACATTTTAATAGATTTTTCGTATCGTTTTAATATGAAATTCTGTAATTCGTGAGGTAATGGCATATTTTTAGAAATTGTTTGATTCAACCATGAAGCACTTTGCTGCACAGTGGGGGAGATATGAAAAAAAAGTCGTTGAAAATGGCATCATTAATGGATTCGAGTTGTAATAAATATTTTTTTTATACCGTAAGTCCATATATAAATATGAAGACCCAGTTCAAAAAATGTGTATGTATAGGAGCTTCACAAAAGAGGTTTAATTTTGATTTGAAAAAAAAAACTGATATTTGTAAGCTTAATCGTTGGAGGGTTATTTAACTGTAAAGAAGAGGGACGCTTTGCCATTAATAATAGAAAAATATATCAGCCAAATGCCATGTGTGTGAAGATAAATTCATCGCATTAAATACGTTTAAAAAAAATATCGCATGCGATATTTTTCTTCTGCTTTTATTTGGTACTAATTTTCTACTAAAGTTAGGGTTTTTTGTAATAAAAATTTCACTGTGGCCAAATCCTTCTTCCTCACCGCATCAAACCTAGTGGAAAATGAAGACAACGAATTATACTATGAAACACAAATGACTATAGCTAAAATGTACGGCCTGGCCCACGATGTCGACAAGAAACTTTCTATCGCTTACTTGTATTGCAAACAAAAACAAATTTTCTTATTTTATTGTTGTTTTCAATACGATGTCTTGTCGACATCGTGGGCCAGGCTGTTATTGTATTAGCTACAATCATACGTATAAGTATAAAAATACTCTGAGTATTCATTCGGCTACACATGAGTATATATAAAGAGTATTTTATATGCACGCACTTTAAACATCAGTGTTACCAGAAAAGTAAATTTTGTAAAACGCTAAAATGGCAACAATGCTCCACTGATTATATCACAGGGATGGAAAATGCGACTTAATAATTCTCGATTGTTCCACAAGCTTTTCTAATTAAATATTTACTAAAAATACATTTACAAATTTACAAATTAAAAATTATTTTACTGCATAAGTAAAATAATAATTTGGCATTATAAGTACGTTAACAAATGTTAAAGTTTATTGTAAAAATTCCCAAAAAAAAAACACCAATTAAAAATATCACTTTGGTTCCAATTTTCGTTTGCAAATCTTACAAATTTGTATTTGTTCATAATTTTTTCAAACAGTCAAAATACTTACCATTCCATTTCATACAAATGAATGCATACGGAGGCGCATGATGAACAAATACTCTGAGTACTTAAATATATTTATTTTGGCCGAATAAATATTCATAGTACTCAGAGTAGTATATTCAGAGTATAAGTGTGACAGACACTCACCCTCATACCTAAATAAGAGCGGCAAGCGTCGCGTTAACAGCAGGGTACGTATTTTCAGTACAATCAAATAATATTTTCACATTTAAATGTACTGAAAATGCATACCCTGCTGCTAACGCAACGCTTGCCGCTTTTATTTAGGTATGATGGTCAATATGCACAAGACTCATGTGCCTTTCTATTTATAAATGTAGAGTGCTTCAGTTTTTGGTATAAATGGAGTAGAGATACTCTTGTATGTTTGAATCGGATATAGTCATAGTTGGTTTAAAGCAAATATGTGAGCGATGAATTGTTTTTGCTACAACTAATTTGCTAAAAATAAGAGTAACTATTTAAGTATATTTTTTCAGTGGATACTTGTTGTTATTCTCTGATCGACACCTCAAATTTGTCCCCCAATTTTTCGACCACCAAAAATGCTTTAGTTTTGCGAACTGAGACCTCGAAATTTTAAGCATTTTAATCGTGAATTTTAATAACTTCAATGCGTTGTTGAAGCGTATAATGTTCCTTTTTTCATTAAGGGCGTAGTTTTTACTTCCCATCTTCCAGTTTGTGATAGCTTGAGTCAGTAATAGCTTGTTAAAATGGCGGGCTATTCAAAATGATACATCCTATTGCAACACCCTGTATAACCAAATTTTAACTTATTTCCGCCTGCTCCATTTTTTGTTTAATTATATATAAAGTTCTTAAAATTTTCCATATCAAAACCTCTTTATATATACATGAATTCATGTGTATGTGTGTATATATTTAGGCACATATACACTAACATATATACGCTATACGTTTATGTATAATTAATTATTGCTGCTTTGTGGTTAGTGTGTGCTGCGGAAAATCGACAGCCTACCTCAATACATAAATGAAATTTAACTAGAAATTTTAATGTTTTTTATTGTTTCGTTCTTTATTATAGTTAATGTTACGTACTATTGACATGAAAGTTAAGAATTTACAAAAATTTTAAACGCACAAACTCACGTTTTACGACAAAAAAAAAACTTGCTAGCAATACCTTAGTTACCCAATTGATCATATGCTTAAGACATCTTAACAATTGGAAATAAATTATAAAAATTATGCCAAAATATTGCCAACTATTTGTTCGAATTCAAAGTTCTTTAACTAGTAAATGCAAAAAAAAAATATATACGAATTAACGAATACATATCATGCCTGTCCCACGATGTCGACAAAAATCTTTCGATAGACAGCAATAAAATAAGAAATATTTTTGTTTGTTTTGAATAGAAATAGTTTATCGAACGTTTTAGTCGAATAAATTTTATTCGATTATTCGCATTAATTTTGTTCGAGTAGGCGAATAAATTTTATTCGATTTTTCGTATTAATTTTGTTCGAGTAGCCGAATAAATTCTATTCGATTATTCGCAATAATTTTGTTCGAGTAAGTGAATAAACTTTAATCGATTATTCGTATTAATTTTGCTCGAGTAGGCGAATAAAATTTATTCGATTATTCGCATTCATTTTGTTCGAGTATAATTGACGAAAAAAGTTTAAATATTTGGTTAAAAAATTGCGAATAATAAGAACATTTTACTCGCATAGCCGAGTAAATTTTATTTCATTACTCGCATAAATTATGAATAAGAAAGTTTTGTCGATTATTGGAATAGCTAAGTAATGAAAACCATGCATAAATATCATTCGATGACAATTAAAAATTTACGCGTCCTACACTGAAAAAAATATGATTGCGTTAGACAATGAAACGGTTTAATTAAATCTATTTCGTTATGGTAATGAAAGTTGCCATCAATACAATGAACAATTACATTCTATACCTGCAATCTTGATTTTCATAAGTTTTAAATAATTCATTATTTTAATGAAAACCTTATTAAGAAAAACACACTTTCATCTATGCTTGTAGATCACATGTTGCTGCGTTAAAGTTTATACATACCAGTAATGCGATTCACTAACTTTTTTTTAACGATAATCGCATCGTTAAAATAATAATAACGTAAATTTATCGAATTTGCTATTCAGTAACATTTTTAACGATATTAGCTGTGGGTTAATGTCAGGTGTGTCGTTATTTAAGCGACAATAATTTATGTGCTGTTAATTTTATCGACAAAAATCAACAGAAAATATCAGCTGCGTACTATCGTTGTAAACAAGTTACATAATCACACAATCGTTATTGTAAACGACTAAATGTATAGAAAACAATTACGATTGTCGGATCGTTAAAAGTTACTGAATCGCATTACAGGAAACATATTTTATTGGTGGAATGAAGAGCACCTTTTTAATTAATAATTTCTATAATTAAATATAAAATAATTCTTCTTATTTTTAATTATAATAATCTCTAAATCTATTGAGCTTAAAAAATTTTTCTATATATTTCAATATTTCGCCACTCCTTTGTGTGGCTTCTTCAGGAATATATATATTTTTAATATAAAAACAGGAGACCTTTAAGCTCAATAAAGTTAGAGATTATTATAAGCATAAAATATTTCGCTCAGTGTAGCACAAGTGTATGCTTGCTTATATATCAAAGAATTCAAAACGCATTTACATATATAAATTCGTATCAAAATTTTCATATTCAACGATTTGGTCAACTGGGTACACACATACATACATACATACATACATACATCAGATATTCACATAGTCATTGTAATTTTTACAAAGAACTTGTCGTTGTGTGCGTGGTAATTTTTCTGTTGACATTTTCTTTTTGTTTTCCTAAAGTTTTGTGAACGTTAAATGGAATTTCAAAAATGTGTGTCTGGAAGTACAGTAGAGAAAAAAATTAAATATAAAAAAAACAAAGAATAGAAGAAGGGAAGTTTTTGGCTGTTGTTGCCGCCGCAAAGTGCATTTAAAATAAATCATATTGTATACAACAATTTGAACAACTTCAAAGGGTTGTTTGGTTTGGTTCTACCTTTGAGGCTTAAATTTTTAAAATGTTGCGCCATTACGTAGTACTACGCCCTTTACTACAGCCGAATGCAAATTTAATTGCATATTTTATTGGAAGTAAAGAAAAAAAAACAATTTGAATGTAACATATGTATGTATGCATGTATTTAGTATGTTTCAAAAAAAGGAAAAAAGGAAGTATGTACATGTTATTTAATCAAAAACCCAAATTGCAACAATATTGCTGACTGACACAAATACATTTTTAACTTAATTATGTTATGTACTGTAATTCTTACACAATGTTAAATACGATAAAACTCATTATTCAGCATTATTAACTCTAAAACAATTTTTTGGAGTTATTACCAGGGAAACTGCATACATGCAATTGCATGGTCTCTCTTATGCGGTTTCCGAACTTTTTTTATGAATTTTGGCATCGATATTGTTAGCGCATATTTCGCACTTTAAATCATGTTTTTGCATATTTTAGTCTTACACGCATATTTTTAGCATATTTTGCAATTTTAGAGCATATTTTACGCTTTTAGGACATATTTTGATAATATATAGATTTTTATTTATATTTTAATATGCTTAATTTAATATCCACGAGGGAATAGCTTATATTTCGCACTTTAAATCATGTTTTTGCATATTTTAGTCTTGCACGCATATTTTTAGCATATTTTCCACTTTTAGAGCATATTTTACGCTTTTAGGACATATTTTGATAATTTATAGATTTTAATTTATATATTAATATGCTTGGTGAAATACGAGGGTGGATCAATAAGTCCGTGTCTTTTTGAATGAAACACAGTTTCTTTTTGCAAAACAAAAATTTATTTTTCAATATAATCTCCTTTAAACTCAATACACTTAGTCCAGCTTTTCTCCACTTTTGTATCCCTTCCAAGAAATAAGATTTTTTCGAGGTCCTTAAAATAGGCATTTGTTTCGTTGTTGGAGCTAAATCTCTTTTCACCGAGCCATTTCTTTAGGTTTGGAAATAGGAAGCAGTCACTAGGGGCTAAATCCGGAGAATATGGCGGATCGGGTACCAATTCGTAGCCCAATTCATATAGTTTTGCCCTTGAGACTGCACACGTGTGCACTCGTGCATTATCTTGATGAAGAAGAACTTTTTTCATGGCCATATGGAGTCGTTTTCTTGTTAAATCCTCATTAAATCGATCTAATAAGTTGGCATAATATTCGCCATTTATTGTTTTTCTCTTTTGAAAGTAATCGCTGTGGATTATCCCGCGTGCATCCCAAAAAACTGTTGCCATCACCTCATTGGCCAACAAACGCAGCTTGGCCTTCTTCGAAGCAAGTTTGGACTGCTGCTTACAAAACTCCGCAAAAACTCATTCGGATTGCGGTTAAACAACAATCTTTTGAAGTTTTCACACGTTTACGTTTATGGTCAATTGAGGCAAACGCGGCACCCATCTTGCAGACAAGTTTCTTAAACCCAGCTGATCATTTAAAATTGAAACCACACTGCCATATGAAATGCCTATGGCATCAACAATCTCACGCACTTTTATTCTTCGATCGGCCAACATCATATCGTGGATTTTTTTCAACATTTTCGGGTGTAATGACCTCAATTGGCCGTCCGGAACGTTCAGCGTCATTTGTACTTGTGCGACCAGAATGAAAGTCAGGAAACCACTTTTTTAGCATTGAAATCGATGGTGGAGAGTCCCCATAGTATTATCGCCCTTTTCCTGGGTTTAATTGACGGGTTTTTCCGAACAAAAGAATATTTAATGAGCACACCAAATTCACTTTTTTCCATGTTCTTCTCAAAAGGCGAGGTAGTCTGCTACCAACGGCTGCCAAACACAAACTAAATGACACAGCTTGTTCAAATTTAGACAGGAGTCAACTGACAGTTTGCTCTTGACGGGAGCAGTCTTGCCATTTTAATGAAGAGGAGGGATATTCAAAAATGCACTGAGCTAATGATCCACCCTCGTATGTTCTAAGAGCCATACAAAAATTAATGAAAATCGACATTTAAATATGAATTGATATTTAAAAAGCATTGACAAAATAGGCCCTAAATCGCTTTACGAATGTTCTATCAAATCAGTCACTCCACAATTATCCAACTTATGACGATTCAATAAAAATGTTGTATCTTAATTTCAACAAAAATATAATTTTTGCTATTTGTGACGGAAGTTGCCCCAATTACATCATTACAAGTTGCAAGAAAATTTTCAATGTATAAAAGATTACTTAGATGATGTGAGAAGCTACGATTTTTATTTGAAAATCTAAGAGAATATTTAGCCAAAATACAGGTCCAAAGATTTAATTCCGCTATAGGGATCAGAGAACAAGCCGCCGACGACTTTCAATGTAACTTCAAGCCGCCGCCGATCCATGCTGCTAGCCTCGGCCTAAAATTGCAACCGACTAGCGTAAAACTTGCTTAATATTTCGCGATAAAATCTACACAAACAATTGGACTTTTTAATGGTAAACTTTTTTTTGGCAAAATTATATTATATATAATTTTTGAGACACATTTTTATATAAAATTTTTCAAATACAAAATGCACAAAAATAAACCACTTGACAGCACTTTGTTAACTATTTTTGACAGCACTTCGCTTGCTTCAAACGAAAAAAAAAAATAATCACCTGACGAATTTTATATTCAGTATAATTTTATTTTGTATCTTATCAATAGAAAGAAATTGTTATGTACAAAACAGAACTAACGACTGTCAACCGTCTCAAGCCGTCTAAGAGCCACCGTCGAGTACTTTTTTCCTAAGCCGCCGCCGAGGACTTTTTAAGACGGACTGTTTCTATGATAGGGATGTATTCTGAAGTTGAAGTTAAATTTTATCTCTTTATTAAATTTTTTATTGTTGTTTTGTATTTATTTTATTTTTGTCTTATTTTATATTCAAATGTTATTGAATTGTTGGCTTAAAAATATATTTAAAAAAAAATTATTTATATTATTTTTACATTCTGTGTACAAGAGAATTTTTCAAAGCTGTCACGCATCACACTTTTGGAGCTCAAGGTGTGTGACAAGTTTCGTAAACATCGGTGAAGTAAAAGCACGTGAAATATGATATATATTTTTAATTTGCATGGCCCTGTCCATTTTTGTAGCTATAAAATCATTTCATTCTAAGAGGCGAAACTGTTTGCCAAGTTTTTTCCTGAATCGAATAAAGGTACAGCAAAAATCGGTAAAGTACACGCAAAGAAAAAATATGGTTGAGGTAACCATAATCAAACAGCAACATACTATGATTGAATTATATGGTTGCAGTCAAATCATATTGTTGTCAATGGAAAAGCAAAGTTTAAATAATATTATTTTCTGTGTTAATAATAATATTATCTACAAAAACAGTTAACTTTGTTATACCTAATGTTATTATTGTAAATAAGACAACAATATTGTTAGATGTGACTAAAATATAATTGATACTTACAATACCATGTTCTAATATTATAATAATATTGTTAAATACGACCATAGTATTATTTTATGTAATAATAATATTTTGTTTTTTAATCATATATTTATTGGCAAATCTTTTGTTTAAAACAGCTGTGCGGTAAATCCGAAATAAAAATAAATTAATATTGTTGAAAGAAAATGTATGTATGTATCTATATAAATGTATACTTACATATATGTGTGTACACGAAATACAGACATATCTGTATAAAGAGATATACATATATACATATGTATGTACATATTATTTTTATTTATCTACCCTTTTGTTTATACTTTTTCTATTTATTTAACACCACGCGTGCACTACCGATAGCTTACAAACGAAACACTTAACTGACAGAAGATGTTTCTGAAAAAGATTTTTTTAAAAACTTAACATAGTATGGTTTTGCATAGCATTATATTGTTATTTACATCATATTATTTTTACAGAATAATACAAATTATATTGTAGTCATAAATTTTTAACAAAACTATATTGTTAAACTCTAACCATATCGCACTTTCTATGAATATAATAATGTAATTATTAAATTCAAACATTACTGTGTTTATCGTAACGAAATTAATGTTTAAAATAACAATAACTAGTTTTCAACGACCACACATTTGTTTCAGAGAACATAATATTGTTTTCCCAACCATTTTACAACCATATATTTTCTTTGCGTGTAGAAGCATATAAAATGTAAATTAAGGTTTTCGTAGGCGTTGTCCCTCCCATTTTTCAACTTCGACATTGTGTCAATATAGAAAGTAAAAGATCATAAAGTCAAAGAAAAAGTTAGTAGGTGTGTTCCCTGCCCTTTTTTTGCCAATGAGACCAAATGGAAGCTATATCCTCTTAGGAAAGAAAAAAGATTATTTAAATAGGTTTAAATTCACCGGGTTATGAACTAACAAACATAAAAAACAAACGAATATTGAGCTGCTCATTTTTGGAAGTAGGTTAAAAAGTAGCACAATGGTCACTCTCTTCTATAACTATACAGTTATTCTAACGTTAAGTAACGGTGGCTGACGTTAGAGCTGCCACTCGATTCATTTTCGAAAGAGCAAATTGTTTCAGTTGACATTTCGAAATACGAGTATACGATTGATTTAGCCACACATGGTCATGTTAAAATAATTTTTTCTTAAGAATTTGGAAAAAATAAGAAACATTTTGCATCTAAAAGTTTAGTCAAACATGTTCCGACTGGAATAATTACCTTTGTTGCGCATCAAACCTGCAAAAAGATTGCACTAAAGAGAAATATAAAAGTTGAAGGGCCTGTCGACTACACGAACGTTTTCGATATTCTGGGACATTGAAAAATGGGCTTGAAGGCCAACTTTGAGGGGCGGACACAGGCCCTAAAACACAACTTATCGCTATGAAATTTATTTGTATTGTTTTTAACATAAAACTCAAATCAATCAAAAAAAATTATAATTAACGGCCACTCTAATGCAAGCCACAGACCTTGCGACCGTTGGTAAAACACTGTTTACCAAGTTGTGTGTTTTGCGCACAAACTATGCAACAATGTGTACAACATTAGTGCACAACTTCATTACAGAAAAAAATTTTAGTAATCATGGCATCGGGTACTATGATTTTTTTTGGTGAAAAACGAAGATAAAGAATGTAAAAAAGGACAGAAAAAAATTTGTTCAAAGGAGTTGTTTATATTAAAAGAAATAAACTTTTGAAAACACTAAAATAAAGTGAGAAGTGAGCCAAAAGACTATAAAAAATACATGTGCATGACAGACGAAAGTATTCAATGACCTTTTGTCAAGGATTTCGATGCATAAACAAAAGCAAGATAACATATTAAGAAAGGCCATTCCTGCCCTCAAACTTTTAGAAAATTCAATAAAATAACTTATTTCCGCTAAATTCTCCATTTTAAACGCAAACTTGAATTCGTGCGTGCAGTTTTTTTTATATAACCACTACGAAAATAAAAACAAAATGAAATGAAGTTGTACAACATACTCCTACATTTTACAACCTGTCTATACAACTTGCCAAAAAATCAAATCTTTTTAATCTTTCATACAAACGAGACACAACTTCATACACCTTACAATTTCATATACAACCTGCTCATGTTGTACCAACGGTCGCAAGGTCTGTGGCTTGCTAAATGTATATATTCGTATGTAAATACATAGGAAAAATATTTTTTCTCATTTTTCAAGTTGAATATATAGAAATTCGGATTGAATAACAACGTACTATGTATGCTTTTAACTTTTCAGGTTACATATTTTATGGGCTTAAATTGTTTTTGTTAACTTTTCACTAGCTTTATAATATTAAATTTTATTAAATTTTAAATTTTATTATATATTTTATTAAAATTACGTACAATTTATGTCAAAATTACTTAATTAAATTTTATAAATTTTTTTTATTGTATCTGATTTATTGTATTTGCATATGCTTAGTTCCATACTGCAATATAATACGTTAAGTCTTGTGTATGGGACATCGAAAATAAATAAATAAATAAATAAATAAAAATAAATAAATAAAATACATACATATGTACATATATTATACATATGAGTACTTACATGTCCATATGTACATACAGTGGAATCTCTCTTGAGCGGACACTGAAGGGATCATTGAAATGTGTCCGTACAAGGGGACTGTCCGGTCAAGAGAAAACTAAACATTTAAATGGAGCGCTGCCGGTACCTGTCAAAAGTCCGTCCGTCAAAAGGGGGTGTCCGCCTATAGGAAGTGTCCGTTAAGGGAGATTCCACTGTATATACATATGTTTTTAAGCAAATGCAATTTGTATGCTGAAATCTGCAGTATTGACACCACCTCTTGTTCCCAACACCCAAAATGCAACAAACAAACAACAACAAAAAAAAAACAGGTTTCTTGTTTTTACACCTCTGTGAGCATGACTCATTCTGTTTGATATGATGCTGCAGTTGCTGTTGTTGTCTATTTTTTTGATTTATGGAACGTATTTATGTATCTTTTCTAATAATAAAACAAGAACTAAAAAGCCAGCAGTGGGCACACACATACTTACTTATGTAGATATAAGTACGTATGTATGTACTAGTATGTATGCACACTTGACATAAAAAATTGTTCTATATGTTTGTACCGTGTACATTCACTTTGTCAACTAAAAAAGTTTTCAATGTTGGAAAAATTAAAAAAAAAAATCTAGATAAGAAATATGTACTTATACCCAAGAGTAATTCATTTTATTAATTAGTTTTTAGCATACTCGTATGTATGTTAAAAATAACTACAATATAAGGCAGGATGAATAACTAAGTCCGTGACTTTTTGAATGAAATACAAGTTTTTGGATAAAAAAAAATCATACTATTTTTCAACGAGCATCAACACAAACTATGTATGTACATACATATATGAATTAGCTTGTTCTAATTTTGACAAGAGTCAGCTGACAGGTTACTGTTGACAGGCAATCCCTTCAGTTAAGAAGCGGGAAATTCAAATTGTCACATTCTTATAATGAGCAACAGGGTTTCAGTTTGCCTATTCGTTTACATGTAGTGGTACAAAAATTTAAAAATTTCGTGTTCTTATTTTAATCACCCTTATCGCGAATAAAAGGCGAAAATTTTGTTCACGGGAAATATTTTCCGTGAACAAAAAGTGGTGAACAAAATTAGAAAATAGTATACTGACACAACAACAACGCAAACGTTGGCGATCACAATTTTAGGGAAAGGGAACACATTTCACGTGAACTTTTATTCGCGATAAGGGTTAATAAGTGAAAAAATAAATATGTAATGAAATCTTATCAACGCAGAATCTTACGCTTCTACACTAAAAGAAAAATTATTCATTCAGCTAATGAGGCGGCTTCATTGATAATTCTTCGTCATATGAATGAAATGTTGCATTAATAGAATGCTAATTTTCATTTGCTGAATGAAATTGCACTCTTCTTGCATTTGTTAATTTTTTATCCTTCATTGTATTTATGATAATTTTTTCGTTGATACATATTATGAAATTGAATTTTTTTTACTTTAAGATGACCAAAAGCTTATCTTAACATATTTGGCGATTTCTTGCTAAAATACTTTATAATAAAAATAAAATTTGATACCAAAAATATATAATGAAATTTTCAAATTGAAAAATATATAATTTAATCAGTTTTTTTAAAATTCTTTAAAAGACTAAGAAAATGTTTCTTAGTCCTAGCAAGTATTATTGCTAAGCTCCTGCAAATTAATCAGCTTAGCAATAAGACCTGCTTAGTGTAAATTAGGACTTTCATACAACGAAACAGTTTTCATAGCAAACATTTTTTATTGGAAAAAACTTTAAAAGTGTTGAATGCACGCTGTGCTTATAGTGCGAGTGGCTGAAGTGGTTAAGGCGTTGTCTACAAATCTGATGAAAATGAAGAGTGCGTGGTAGCATTGAGTCGCTATCGAGGTAAAATAATCAATAAAATTTTGGTATACAGTTTCAGTTAATGTGCTCACTTCTCAACATTTACAAAAAGTGCATTCAATGGCTTAATTTCATATATACGAGTATAATGGAATTATCGGTCATGTCACAGAGTTCAATTCCGTTCGGAATCGGAGTTCAATCCACCCCATTTTTATAGGAGATGGTGTCTAAAAAAGAAATTTTTCAGGTGTGTCCAGACTGTGGGAGGCGGTGGTATTCTGGAGTATGCTCTGGCTAGGGCTTGATATTTTGACGTTTGTTCAATTCCGATTCCGAACGGAATTGAACTCTGTGACATGGCCGTATATAATTTTTTGAATGAAAGAAAGAGTTTCACTAAATCAATAAAGTGTTTTATATGAAACTTTATGAAACATTTTCATTTCATGCAATGAAATATTACGTTAGAATGCATTAATTCAATGAAAAAATTTATAACTGCCACGAATTAAATTATTGCAGCTTAAATAACGACACAGCTGACAGTAACCTATAGCGAATATCGTTAAAAATGTTGCTGAATAGCAAATTCAATAAATTTTCGTTATAATTTTTTTAACGTTTCGATTATCGGTACAAAAAGGTTAGTGAATCGCACTACTGTTCTGTAAACCGAATCCAAGTAAATTTCTCGTCCTGTATACATGTTTAAAATCATACAAGTTAATTTTCTTTCAGATATAATATTTGAGAATCTATATAATAAACAAATTTTGTCGGAGTTAGTTTTCGAAAATCGTGCGATTTCAAATCGATAGGTTTACAGAACAGGGCTGCCATATTGAAAATACATGCTATCCAGACTTTTAAATTTACACACATAGAAAAAACCAAGAAACTTGCCAACCCATATGTGACCTTGTCCGAGAAAAGGGACCTAGTGTGTCAAAAAATGGGTGTGTGTCAAAATGGATAAAAATGAGAAAAACATCAAAATTTGATTTTTTAAATGTGTTTTTTTTTCAAAAATTTATTTTCACACACTACGTCCCTTTTCTCGGAGAAGGTCACATATTGAGAAATTAAAATGTAAACGTTGCATTATTAAAATTTAAAATTTTTTGATTAATTACTTTTTAATTTTTCCTTTCTTTGCACAAACAGTAAACAACTTTATAAGTTGTATCTACTTCATACAAATAATTTATACTGAGAATTTTTGCCAGCGATTTGGTCGTATTGGGCGAATTCGTTAGTCCTAGTTGTATTACTTCAATATAACACAAAAAATTATGGAAATGGAATTCTTTTCGTACCATATAAATAAAACACGGCGCTTGTGGCTTTGGCGATTTTTTTTAGTATTGACGCTTCTTTTTAGTTTTAGTGTGTTTTTCGTTTGGCCGTTTTTTCGGTTTTGGCGATTTTTTTCTGTTTTTTACATTTCACATTTTTAGATTTAGCGATTTTTTAGTTTTGGTGCTTTTTTTCGTTTTGGCGATTTTTTCGGTTTCTAGCGGTTTTATGTTAGTTTTTCGATGGCTTTTTTGCTTTTGATGTTATTTTTTTTTGCATTTTAGCGATTTATTTTACTTTTGGTGATATTTATACCCTTTACCAAAAATGGTTTGTCATTCCGTGTGTAATTTCCATAATATCGGGCCCTTTTTTCGATTTTATCGTAAGCGACATGTTATCGGAAATAGACTTTTTTATTGAAATTAAAATTTTATGGGCCTACACATAGTTTAGAATTATCAAAATGGCAAAATTGTTGATAAATTTTAAGATACAGGCTGTACAATTTTATCGTAAGCGACAATTTACGTACAAAAACAAATTTGAATATTTTAAAAAAAACCTTCTCCTGAAAAATTAAATTTTTGTCGCTTACGATAAAATCGAAAATAAGGCTCGAATATATTCCGGGTCCTTATGATTAGGGAACACGAATAAGCGATGTCCCTCTGTCCGTCCCTCCGTCCGTTTGGTGTACGTGAAATCGGTTTTCCGAAGTTCTTCTGAACTGGTGTATCAGAAGTGGTCCAAAATAGATTGGTATTGAAAATCAGAGCTGGAAAACTTAAACTTTATTTTGCCATATAAAAGTAGCTAGATAAAACAAATCTTTTGACATTTTTGTTAAATAAACTTATTTTATAAGAAATTTTGTATTAAAAATATAAAAAAAAGGCGTTTCCAGGGTTGGGAACCTTAACTTTTTTTGTTATATAAAAGTAATTTACTAAAACTTTTTTACTTTTTATCTATAAATTTAAAATATCTTACATTCTTAAAAAAAAAAAATATTGGTGTAAGAAAGCAGAAAAATTTAAAATTATGATTCCAGGGTTGGGAAACTTACACTTTTTGTGATATATAAAATTAACTACATCTAATAATTTTTTTTTATATTTTAATTTATATATGTTTATATTTTATGTTTTGGAAAGAAAAGTTGGGTAGAGAAAATTAGAAAATTAACAACCACAGCTCCAAAGCTGGAAAATTTAAACTCTTTTTGATATTAAAGTAACTAAAGAAAACTAGTATTTTCCTTATTTCTTTTTTTCTTTGTTCATTTAACATGTTTTATATATCTTATAAAGCACAATACTGATACAAGGAACCAAAAAAATCTTAAAGGATGATTCCAGGTTTGGAAAAAGTACACTTTTTTATATATAAAACTAATTAAATAAATCTAGTTATTGCTTTGGTATTTGAATATAATCTATATTTTAGAAAAAAATAAATTAGTACTCGTATTAAAACCAAACAAATTTAAATTCTGGTTTCAGGGTTGGAAATTGAAAACAAATATTTGTGTAAAAAAATAATTTTCATGTTTTAGGAAGATCTTTATTCAAGCAAATTCTTTAGTCGAAAAACACCAAGAGGTCGCTTACTAAAAATTGCACTATAACAAAAAATTACAAATTTTATCACAAAACAAATACATATATATGTAACTTATGTATGTATGTATGTATCTGTATACGTTGGTAAAGGATATATGTATAAGATTCGGCACAGCCGAATATAGCACTCTTACTTGTTTTCATTTGAACGCTTTTTTCATTTCAGCGATTTTTCTTATCGACATTTTTTTTATATTGGGATTTACTGTCATTTTCTTAACATCGCTTCCAATTTGGTAACTAGGAATTGTAAAAGAGAAATTCTGGCCATGACAAACCAGTGTAAAACTCATTAGAGATGATCCAAAGTTGTACGGCTATCAGTGCGCAAGTTCTAAATTATCATGACTTCTTGGAAATGTCTTTTTTACTCGGTCCTTAAATTTGTTAAATTGGATCTAAATTCTGAAATTTTTTCCTTAAATTTTAAAAGTTTCTTCTTAGCTGGCGACCTAAACTCATAATATTTTTTATGCTTTCCAATCCACTTGTTTTTTATGTTAATTTCTTATGAATTAATTCCTTTTAAAAACTGTGTTTCCTTTCACATCCAGACGTACATACGTACATACACATTTCCACATTCTAAACTAGAATATAAATATTTTTCTATGCAATAAACTGCTAAGGAAACTGGGAGAGAAAAAAAGCAGTTAAAGTTAGGAAATACGCTTTTAAGGCAATTGGAATTTATGAGTGGCAAATAAATGTTTTGTCTGCGAGCACATTCAGGCAAGAATTTTTATAAAAATATTTATTAATTTTTTATTTTCTAGGTATTTTATGTTTGTAGTTTTGTGCTGCTGCTTTAGTTATTGTGCTCAACTCTCTCCCCCTTTTTGATCTGTAAAGCGGCATAAAACCAGCTGTAACAGGAAAATTTCGTCAGGCGAACGCTTGGTTGAATAATGGGATGAAGTCAGATAGAGCACTATAATTTTCAGATTTCTGTTGTTTCTAATAAACTCAAACGAAAATTGAAATATGTTTTTTTTTCATGAGACTGTAAATAATGTATTTAGAAAAGGTAGAACAAAACAAGAGTAGGGTATTATATACATAGACACATACGAATTCTTTATGCAGTTAAATAAACAAGAAGAAAATATAAGTGTGTAAAAACAAAACCATATTGAGGGATTAGAAATAATCATATGCTTTAAAAAGAGTGTTTCAAAAAAAGTGCGGAAATTTGAAAAATTAGGGATATTAGTAAATACATACATATGTACATATGTATGTATGTATGTAGAACAAAGCTTGTGGCCTTATTAAGATTCGTGAAGGTTAGCTAACTTTTTTGTTTAATGACTTTCAATACCCAAAGGTAATTATTTCGAATCCAATAATAAGCAGGGTGGCTTCCGCCCACGAAAATCATTCATAAATCATGTTAACAGCTTTCACATCATATTTGAGCAATCTGTTGAATGTAGATCTCCGCTTTACTTGATCTTCATTGATTTTGAAAACGCCTTTGATACCCTATACCATTGGGATATATGGAGTGCACTAAAATTGACAAGCACCTCAGAAAATATTGTCGAGCTCATAAAATCTTTAGACCATAATGCATGCTGCCGTATTTTCCATGAAGGCTCTGTTAGTCACAAACCGGAGTAAAGGCTCAATCAGACGTGCCATAACCATAACCATAGAAGACAGCCGTTCGAACCAAACTAATGGGCAACATAGGTGACTCGCCATAACGCCATAACTCTCACCATAGAAACCAATTGAATTTTGGTTTGGTTGGTTTGGCTATGGCATTATGGCTATGTCACGTCTAATTTAAGCTTAAGGCAAGGTAGCGTGACGTCACCCCTCTTCTTCTATATTTTCCTGGATAATATATATAATGCAGTAAGATTCTTGAACGCAGAGGGGGATAACAGACATGTCCCCATGGCGAATCAATAGTTGACTAGAAGATCTTTTAACTATGCAGCCGACATCTGTCTTTTATTTCACAATCACAATGACATGCAGGCTAAGCTTAACGCAGGTCAGGCCGAAGCAGCTAGATCTGATCTGAAAATGAACATTACCAAAACTAGGGTAATGGGAATAAATTCCTCCAACAACATATTATATACGTTAAATGATTAAGAACTTGAAGCTATCTCAACGATTGTTGTTCTTAATCGAATTAAATACGGCAAATAAGCATTTGATCAGCTTAACCCAATACGGCGATCTGCGCATATCTCGAAGAGAACCAAGTTGAACATAAAATGCACTCTTCTCTGTGGTTGCGAATCCTGGAATGCAGCTTCCAAAGATCTTAACTCTGTACAAGTTTTTATAAATCGGAGCCTGCAAGGAATCTTAAAAATATTTTTGGTCAGTTACTTTATTCTAGTGTAAGATTATGGAACAAAACTGGTGAAAAGAACCATAAAAACTAAAATATTAAGATGAACATTATGATGAATAGAGATGCACATTGCAAAATGCTATATAATGGAACCCACAAGGTAGTCGAAGAAGAGGTAAACCACATCCCACACCCGGCGTTGCCAAGTCGAATTCGAAGCTGTCGGACACAACAAAAGCACTGAAACGGAGTAAAAATCTGAAACCGTCAGACAAATCACAATGGAACCAATTTGTTAGGACCCTATGCTCCTGAAAATAACTACGGGAACTAATATAAATATATAGATCTGTCTTAGAAAGCGATATAATCGATATGCAATATTTTCAGTTGAATCTAAGAAATTGTTTTATTTAATTATATCTAGGTTAGGTTAGGTAGGGCTGGCGGTCAGAATTCTGGAGTCACTTTGACCGTAATACCACGGAGACTCTGTTTATGCGGAGTCCCCATCGTCGAACCAACCAGAGCTCAATATAAAGCTACTAATACATTGCAGTTCAACACTAGCAACGTCAGAAAGTTCCCTGAACTCAAGAGCGCCTATTGTGACCATTCTCTTTCTTGCAAGTGCAGGGCAGTGACACAGAAAATGTTCTAAACTTTCCTCTTCATCGATATCCTGGAAATCATTGTGTTCGACCTTTAACATTTGTGCATGCCTACCAATAAGACTGTGTCCGGTTACCACGGCCACTAGAATCGAGATTTGTTTTTTATTTGTTAAAATGAAAGAAGCTGTACTTTTCCTATTCAGATGAGTCCATAACTATCTTGTGATCACGCAATCATTTCTTGCGACCCACCTTCTATTTGTTTCATCTTCTGTCTTGCGCCTAAGTTTGAGCTTGCTAGAAAGTAGGGGTAATTCCACACATTCCAAATCCGGTTGTAAGGTTATAGGGTTGTCCCAGTTCTAGCAAACTTATCAGCCCTAGAGTTCCCCTGAAAGCCTCTATGCCCCGAGATCAAAATGATACTAATATCAAACTGCTCTGCCATCTCATTTAGAGATGATCGGCGGTCGAGGGCTTCTGTTGTTCTTAGAAGTGGGGATTCAAGGGCCATAATTGCTGCTTGACTATCAGTATATATGTTAATCAAAGTCGTTGAAGTGACATTCACTTTCAACCAATCCGCATCTTCTTTTATAGCAAGAATCTCTGCCTGGAAGACACTGCAGTATTTATATATCTAATGTTATAGGAAAATGAAGAGCAGACTTTTGGATATTTCAGACCCTTGGGACTATAATATTCAAAACAAAGTTCGCTATTCATTCCTTAAGTTGCTGCAAATATATAATCAGATAAAGAACTTGAACTCTACACTTTTTCAGCTGGAATATCCTAGGTTGACTTAAGCGATTTAATGATCAAGTGACAGGATAAACTGAGATCTAAGGCGTTTCCAAAAGTACAATATATCGTATATTGACCGAAAATTTTAAGATAAGAAAGCTATGTGCAGCATGGATGCCGAGTTTGCTCTCTATAGAATGACAACAGGGTCGTGCAGAGTTTGGTCCACTGCTTCATATCTGACAGAAAGGAAACAGCAAAGCAATGGACTGAAATGCGAGAATTGTTTCCAAATCAGTCTACCAGATGATCTAACGAGGTCACCTGCTCGATAACGAGGCAAATACTATCGATAACTAGGCAAATCAATCCCCCAATACAATTGAACAAGATCTGCAATCCCTGGAGGGATAAATATGCAAACTTGTTGCGGAAATTACCGCTAGTCTACTAAGAAATTCGAAACGAAAGAAAAATCCTTTCGTATTGGCTTGTAATTAACATACAAAGTCGAAAGTATTTTATTTCCTTACGAATTACAGAGTAGACCCATAGGTCACTGTTTTATAAGTGCGCATACTAAAATATTAAATCTACCATTACAGAAAAAGTAACTTTAGTACAATTAAGCACTACGACCAAAAGAAGTGACTCGAAATGAGGAAAAGTACACAGTGCATCCCCTCTGCCTTACGAGGATGCATTAACGTAATCGTATGGCGAAATTTAATACAAACACTTAAAACTTGGACAAGCGTTTATACTCAAATAATAATATTTTTTGTAGTGCATCCTCTCTCGATTGCATGGATACCAATTTGGATGCGAATAAGATTTTTACTTCGTGATTTGAGTTGTTATTGTTTAAATTAATTGTGTATGAAAATAAACATGTGCTTCGGTAGATCAGTGAGTATTGTTCTAGCCTATCATGCGGAGATCGTTGCATCGAGTCCTGATTCATATATAAAGAGCAATTGTTTTAAATTATATACTATATATGAAGAAGCCATGAGTTTAATGCATCTAGGATATGCAGAAAGAAGCTCTCGCCTGGAGAACTACCAAGTGGGACATGACGAACAAATTCATGGGATTCCGTAGCAGGTTGATAAGGGAGATTTAGGCTCTCTCTCTCTCCCCCTTACCAACCTACTTTCAGGTAGCTGTATATTTTTGCTGGGATGTAACGATTTCTGTAGAAGTTGCGATAATGAGGATAAGGAAGAAAGTGACTGTGCCCCGCTCTCTCTCTCTCTCTATCTCTCTCTCTCTCTCTCTCTCTCAAAAAAAGGGAGGATCCTTGCCAAACTGTTACATGAGATGTCCATTTGTGCAACCTAACCTCACTTAACCGCTTGCAAAGTTTTATTCATGAAATTAACTAATGAGCTCGTATTTGTCAAAAAGTTTCAACAGAGTTCCAAACTTCAATAGGCTTCTTATAATGGCCGAAATCAATGAACTAAAGATCAAATTGCTTCATCACGCACCTTATTCCCCAGATTTAGCACTGGGAGTCTGCGGTTGATGGCTATTTGCAGAAGGTAGACATTTTTTTTGCTATAAACCTCGAATCGAAGTTTTTAAATGTCGCTGACAACTGTATCGAACCAAGAAGAGATTATGTTGTGAAAAAAATACCCAAATTTGTACATATTTTCTTTGTTAGGTTGGGGGTAGTTTTGAGACCGTTCCCGTAACTCTGGGAAACAGCTTCAGTGATTAGTGGTATTATGGACAATATCAAGACTTCCTTTAAGGTTCTTTACGAAATAATTTTTGCATGAGTTGGCAGACGAATAGAAAGACTACAAAATATATGCTCTTTTGAAAATTTCGATATCAAAAACTATGAGATGGTCTTCTAGATAGGTCATTGTTAACCCACCGTAGTTCCGAATAAAATTTTCATTATCCAAGTAAACGAATAAGTATATTCTGACAGTCCTGAAGTTTTGAAACTTCATTACATGATGATATTCTACAATCTCTTACTCTATTGCATTTAAAAAATTGGATTACACTGTACAACGAGACTGGCTGCAGATATTTATTTTAACAAGTTTCCACCACCACCACCCCTTGATGTTATTTGAAGTCTAAAGTTTCTTTAACTAACGCTGCTTGCTGCTGGATTTGAAAATAAGTGTTGAGATAGTTCAAGGTTTGATACCTGTGCCATTCGAAATAATTCTATAGGACTGATGCTATTCTCTGCCTGATAAATTATATATATTTAGGACATAAAGAGAAATGGCAGCATACTACTTGTGTAATCATTAGCATTAGTAAAATTATAAATGCATACATATTTTTTTTAAACAGACTGCTGCACTTCATTTCATTCATCATTAGCAGCGGATAATGACAGCATACGGTACGTAGTGATGATGCGTTTCACTTCTTTCAGCACACTTTATTTTCAGTGAAGGGTGGTTTATTATTTTTACTAAACTCGCTACACACAAGTTAAATAAATTTTTTTTTTAATATTTGCTTCCAGCCTATTTCTGCTGCCTTCTGTATGCCTGCTTCATTTAAAATATTTTACGTGTCTGACTGAGTGAGTCTATAATAAATTCCTGAAATTCCTAAAGGGTAAACTTTCAATTAAGCAAATTATGAATACATATTTAGAGTTTTTATCTTTGCCTTAATGTTTATTAGAAACTCACTCAGTCTTCAATATTTATTTCATTTCGAGCGTTTAAATGGAAATTTGACATTTAAATGTTTATGGCAGAAGTGGCAGACTGTGTCTTATGATGTGAATTATGAAAATGAGGAGTTATCTAGGAATGTATTAGGAATTTTATTGTTGAAATACGGATGTTTAAAAACATTATTTTTCTTACCTTTTTTGCACCCTTAAAGAAATGAAAGGTTCGTTATATGTATTATACAAAGGAGCTGGGTAGTTGGAAACTTTTAACTTCTTTTTAGTCAATATATTCTTTTCTAGCAAGCAGAAACTGAAAAACCTGTTTATTTGCAGATGTGCTGCTGGTCAGACTTCAAGTTATTTTGTGACTAAAATTTTCTAATTGACAATACTGTTTGCTGTGACGGCGACCTAGTATTTAATAAAGAGGTTACGATTTGATCAACTGATCAGTACTGACCCGTATCATAGATCTTGAATTAATTCAAACGCGGTATGATATTCGTAATGAATGTGAGTACAGAGGAGCCTAATATCCTTCCAACAGAAAAGCTTGGAATTTTAAAATACGAGTAATACATTCGCTGGAACATGTAATCCTGTTTCATCTTTCTCAAGGTACAGACGGTTAAAATTTTAGAATATTTTCATATAAACTCCGTTGAAATAAAGAAACCAGTAACTAGTCGCAGGTCAGGTCTTCTGAAGGATGTTCTTGTAAGATAATGACTACCAAAAGCGACTTCGTTCTAAGTATTCCGCAAGCTTTGAGGGTGGCTTTGGCTTAAGTCGTTAGTACTTCGACTTCAAAACCGAAGGTCCTGGCTTCGATTCACACAGTCATTAAATAATAACACCGCACATTTTTCTGATGTGCATTAGAGTTCCTTTGCACCAGTTGTTGTGGGAAAGTTCAAGTGATGAAGGCATAGTCACTGGTCACTGCACTATACCGACTTCAGCAGATAATTAGTATCCTAATGTAACATCAGAGTGTCCTCCTTCCTTGCTATTGTGTAGCCCAATCATCGGCGAAGTAAAATAACCAATAAATTGGCTACTAAACTCAGCTTCTAAAATTTAATACGTTTCATTGACATCAGAGGTGCTGCAAAACTGTATTATTAAGTCCTAGTTTACACTATGCAAGTGTTATTGGTAAGCTGATTAGTTTGTTAGGAGAGAGAGAGAGACGAGGGGAAAGGAAACTTATCTGTTCCCCTCCTTTCTCTCTCCTTCAAACTAACCAGCTTAGCAATAAAACTTGCACAGTGTAAATTAGTACTAACAACAGAAAAAAAGGAATGTTTGTAAAATAATGAAGCTTTCCTCTATCTCTTTCTTCACCACCTGCCTTCTCTATCACTATCCCTTCCCTAAAGTAGGTAACACCTATTAGTAGCAGTAGGCATTCATTGACTGAGTGCTACTTCTCTTTAATAAAAACCGAGTTCCGTTATTGCAACTGAGTGGCGTTAAATCAAATTAATTTCATAAACACTTTCTAGACGAATTGACTGCTTGGCTGGTGGAAACGCAGTAAATTCAGAAAAAGTAATTAAGCTCGAAAAGGTTTTTGGAAAATATTACCCAATATTTATTATTGAAATCAAATGCAGATACATTCTATTAATTGCCATAAATTTGACATCATACGCAAGGTAATTCCAAGGCGATTTCAGTATCAGGTGAACTCTTCCCTATAACAATTTTACAATACAAGAAACCACACGTAGTTTGCTATGCTACAAAACCAATCTGTCAGAAGATTTCTAAGCAAATTTTGAAATTTTGGTACAAATTGCTCAAAGGGCGGAAGAGGTCACCTGATACTGAATTCGCCTTGGGTAATTCTATGCAATATATATTTGAATATGGATTTCCGGCATGACAGTTTAATCCTCGTTAAATTGTTGCATCATTGGATGTCGTATGTCAGTGATAACGTATGTTGTAAATAGTTGGCTCCGAAACGTCAATTGTCTGTTACTGGGCAAGCCGAAATCCCACTATCGGCGCAATATGCAGATTTTCGTCGGTTCACTGGCAATTAAGTCATAAGTAATCAACCAAAATGGCTTTACTTCTAAATCAATTCCAGAATAAGTCTCTATGGTTTTATTACCAATGCGAAATTTGTTTGTTCATCGAATGCTTGTTTCGCAGGTCCCTCTTTTTAAGGATATTCAATTATGGTATAAAAAGGTTCATGAATACTGCTCGTGTTATTGAATACTACACCGAATCAACTCACTTATTGCCTTGTCGCTACTGCTGAATACAGCAGCAACAGTTTCTTCGGCATGCACGTACGATATCTCTGAGAATTGTAGTTGCATTGTAGAAACTGCTGTGAGAGTAATCCAAAATAAATTTCGTATAAATTCTGCACAATTCGCGGGTCTTGTTCAGCTGTCAGAATAGAAAAAACAGCTGACACATATCGTGCCATAAAATGCTTAAGCGACATAATTTTCAAACTTAATTAAATTTTTTGACCAAAATCGATTATTTGCGATCGTAAGTAATAAGAGGCCAAAAGTGTGTCGGTTAAGCTTTTTTGGCGGTTATGGCTCGATAAGTATATGAAGCAGTATTGCCAACTCTCTATATTTCTTAAAATGCTTTATATTTTTTGAGGTGAGGTTAGATTGAAAAGAGGGATAACTATTCGGCATGCGGGGTGTCCCCAATATCCCTATCTGCCTAAAAAAAATCTATTCCTTAAACCAGTCACGCCAAAAACCAATCTGTATTAGGTATTCCCTTAGGTTTCTTCAATTATGGTCCCTAAAACATTACAACTCCGCTACTACGTTGTCTCTATGGGAAATGTGTCTCCTCAGCTGGTTAAACACTGCACAATGACACATGTTTAGTTCTAATCTCCGCATGCTCTGCGTGTTATATCTTCTAACATTCCCTTGCGAACTAGTTGAGACCTCTTCTCCATATCGCTCATTTACTTCAATAGTGGCATAACTCAAAAAATGGATTTTTTGAGTTAATAATGCAGAAAGATTCGGCATTTCGTATTTTATCTTGTGTAAAAATTTCATACAAATAGCTTGTACCATCACCTCCTGAGAGAAGATTTTTTTTTTCATATCTCCATTGAGTTGTATGCAAATTGAAAACTTAAAACGCGTTTTCTGCAAAACTAGTTTTTTCGAGTTGTGCCGCTATTGAAGCAAATGAGCGATATGGCAGACTATTATGCCAACCAGTCTCCTGAGCGTTGGCTTATTGAGTCCTAGAATCTCTTTTGACTTCTCTAGATTCGGATGACCCCATATGATCGTGCATATTCCTCCCTAAAATGTTATCAAAGATGATCACATCTTGGTAATCCTATCAGCCTGTTCGTGTCCTGTTATATTTTAATGTCCCGGTATTCATATTATCTGTAAATCTGTACCGTCATGTGTATGAGTTTATCTCATTTTTACATTGAAGGATATTCGTCCTTTATTTAAGTTTTGATAAGAGCCTCGCTATTAGTGAAAATACGGGCTGAAACCCTGTCATCAATTTCCTCTAACCATTCAGTCACATTTTTCAATTAGCTTTTGTTTTTATTTATTGTTGTCATTCATATGTTTTCTCTTAGAGGTGTTTTATAGCCGCTGCTGCTTAATAAATCTTTAAATATCAATTTTAAATTTAAGGTTTTTCTTTAATTTGGTTGTTGTGATTGTATTGTAAAGTTTATTGCGTTAAAAAGGCTTGTCAAACTCTTTGAGGTGTGTGTGTGTGTGTGTGTCTGTGTGTGTGTGGGTTGAAATTAATGTTTACTCGGTTTTTTTCATTGTTATTTTATTTGTAAAATCAACATCAAAGACATTTGAATTTTATTCAATTATTTCTTTTTTATCTTTCATCGTTTGGAAGTGAAGTCAGAAAATAAATATTGTAATAATAGAACAAAGTAATGAAACATTTTTCAAGCAATGGCAAATTTTGGAATTTCTAGAAAGCGGCCTTCGTCGCTTAAACATTACCAATTGCAAAATAAGGGGAAATTTTTAACTTGGTAATTAACCTGTAATTATTTTCAGGTTCTATTTAAATATGAAATTTTGTTTTTCAGTGCTTATTTAAATAGTTAATACTTAAATGCCCAAACTTGCGTATTTAAATATTATTTAAGTTGTATGAGCGTACCAGATGTGTGTTTATTTAAAACATATACATAAATGAACATCATGTGGTCGTATTAAAAAGAATTTCATTTAATTTTCATGAATATAACTAAAACATATGCAATACAAGGTTTCATATCATCTAATAAATCAATAAAAAAAATGCATTATGATGCTCCTTTGGTTTCATAAAATGTGTTTTTAAGCAATTTTAATTTTCTGCATATTGATAACCTGACTTTCTTGTTTTTGTTAAACAGCTGTTTTTTGAAAAGCCTTCCATAATACTGGGATATTTTGCAGTGCTACCGTACTTTCAAAGTAATTTAATAAGAACTTTAATTAACCACTGCAAAAATTAAATCGTATTTAAATACAACTTAAACTTAAATTAGCTAATTACGTACTTAAATATTAAATTAAAAACTGGGGTTTAGTCTGATGAGAAAGCTTTACTAATTGGCACTTACAGATAAATCTACAATGTTGCTTAAGGCCGTTTCACACTATAATACAAGTATTAATACTTTTGACGAAAATGTATCCCTAATCTTTTTTCTGTTTCAAAAATTTCAAAAGACAATAACAACTCAACATGTCAGAGTTGCATTTTCCACAAAAGTATTAATACTTGCATAATAGTGTGAAACGGCCTTAAAGAAGATTATATCGTCGGCTTAGAGTGTAAACCTGCTAAATCCACTTTTTATAAAATGTGACATTTTAATTTTAATTTTTTTCGAAAGAGAAAAAGACGCCGCATCGACTGCCTAATATATTTATCTAAATTTGAAACTCTACATGTCGAAAAAACTTAATGTATTAGGCTAATTTCTTAAGCTATGTATAGAACATGTTAACAGTATTTTGTCTGTCCTGCACAATTTGTTGGAAGTGAGTTAGCTGGTTTACACTCTAAGCCGACGATATGCAAATATAAATTATTAAATTAAGACCATATTTCAATTATTTAATTAAAACTTTTTTATTTTTAAAGTTTAATATACGAGTATGTGGGTTATTTTTTGCTAATAAATGTTTTTTCTTTTTTTTTTAGGTAAGTGTTCGGCAGAAATGAAAATTATTTTGAGGTATTTGAAACGACAAACAAAATTGGTAAATATACATAAGTACATACTTCTAAAATATTAAAATTAGTGACATGAAGAAAAAATTAAAATTAATTTGTGAAAATTACAATTAAATTAAAAGTTTTTTTTATTCATACCTGAAATGAAAATGTTTATAATTCCATATGTAAATATCTTGTTACTCAAATCATATGACTGCTGGATGATATCTTGAATTCTAGTGGTTTAATTTTTTTTTAAACCTAAATAAAGATTCAGATTGTGCGCTTTATTCTCTTAGTCGAGTTAATTGACCTCTAAAAATATCATTATTGACCTTTAAAAATATCATAATCACATTTTGCAATTTCAAATTACAAACTAGAAATTGGTACCAACAGGGTTGCCATATTAAATTAATCTTACGTGCCGGAAAACATGTGTAGCTTGTTCCTTGAAAATTCATCAGTCTTAATCATGATATAAAAATAGAGGTCACTTACAGTTTCTCATTTTTTGTTGACATTCGCTATATGAAAAAAATAAGGACATTTTCGATAGTATTAGTTTAATAAATCCCATTTATTTAATTTTATATATATGTATATATATATGTATATGTATTTTAAATGTTACAAATAGAACTACAAATTAAATTAGAGGCAACTTCATAATACCTAGTAGGTGAGGCGCTATGAAATAAGGTTCAAGGTAATAACCCCAAAATAAGAAATGAAATGAGCCTCAAAAAATTTAAATAAGCCCAAAGAGAAAATTTGTGAAAAAAACACCCAATATAAATGAATAAATATAGCCCAATGGAACCAATCTCAAGATGAAATAAAGCCCAAAATAATTGAAATAAAGCCTAATTAAAAATTCTTTAATTTCATTGGGCCTTATTTCATTTTCTTATTTGGGCGTTATTTCCTTGGGCCTTAAAAAGCTTACCATAACTTTTGTTTTAGTTTATATTGCTTGTGAAAAGTTATTGAGCGCTCCTAGATCAATGAAACTTAACAGAAATATGCCTTATAGTCCTAGCCTGTTAAACCTTGAAAATAAGAAAAATCGGACAATGGGGAAAAAGTTCCCCTCAGAAAAACTAGTCCTAGCTGTAGAAAATTTAATTTGTTTCTTAAATTTTCCCATACTTTTGCTTAGCAAATGCAACTTTTAACATCCGCGCAAGTTCTAACTCTTAAACTTGGACCCAGAAGAGCGTAAGATGCCATTTTTGTCCCCACTTCCTTTTGTGCAAGGTGGCAAAAATATTATTATCAAAAATATTATTATCAAAAATAATGTAAATATTTAAGAAAAAAAATGTACTACTGGTGCCTTTATACCATAAAAATTCAACTTTTGAGTTTTTATGGGCAAGGGAAAGTATCCTTCCCCTCAAAGCAAAACATTTTATGTTTGTCAAAAAGGTTTCTTTCTCATATTTGCTTATGCAAGATGAGCCAAAACAGAAAAAAGGTGAAATGTTCAAAAACG
The DNA here is from genome assembly GCA_944452675.1 of Tachina lurida. Classification (NCBI taxonomy): domain Eukaryota; kingdom Metazoa; phylum Arthropoda; class Insecta; order Diptera; family Tachinidae; genus Tachina; species Tachina lurida. Next base: position 90,076,974 of record OX101755.1, read on the forward strand.
CACAAAAAAAAATTCGCAAACTTGCGCAAACTTTTTTTCTTGTGTCTAAAATTAGCGATTTTAAGTTTAATTGTCGTATAAAATTATAATTCACTTATAAAAAACTTCTTCGTTTTTCTTGTTTGCAAAAAAAAAATCACTTTTATCAACATTAATATTCAAGATACTCGTAATTTTTTGTTTGTTTTAATACTAAAAATAGCATTTTTTCGTCCTCCTACAGTTCATGTCTGAACACACCAGATCTCGAAATTAACACCAGAAATCAGTCAAAACTCCCATTCAAGGGTTAATGTCATCCTTATTCATGCTTTGCTTCTCAGGTGTTCGTCAGTTTTCTGTAAAATCATACGAGTGGCATTTTTGTGAAACATACCTATTAAACCTGTAATTCTTTTTCATATGGGTCCTATTTGCATTTATCCTGCTTTTAAATACTTCTAATTTGGCAACACTGTAATGTAAAGAAAACAAGTACAATTTATGGACTGGGCTTAAAATTTGTAATTTTCATATTTGCCTAGATTTTGAAACATACATACAACATCTTTACACACTCTCTTTCTCTCTCTCTCTCTCTCGCCCTAAAACGTTTCTATTCCCTCGAAAAAAGGCCATGAATTTCCAATTATTTGTTTTGCTTTTACAAAAAAAAAATTACGAAATCAAATAATAGACGTATAGAAAGAAAAATACAGCAACAAACAAAAAGTACTTAAGAATCTATTAATGACTTGAACACACATACAATAACATACTTACATACATACGTACGTACACGCATATATAAAACCCCGTAAACATTTTTTCTCTCTAAATGCCATGACTCACTATCCTACAAAATTGCACGACTTACGAAAAAATACAACTCTGATCTGATGAATTTTCTTTTTGAACATTTTCATAGACTCCATCATACCAGGATTGAATTTTCTTAAAAATCGCACGATTGTGTAGGATGGTGTATTACAGACATTTTTGTGTAGGATAGTGTATCACGGCCATTTCTGCACTTGGCAAACGAAGTCTATGAAAATTTTTTATCGAAAGAGCTACTTTTGCCTAAGAAAATCTGAGGCGCCACAGCGGTAAATAGAAGTGACATAAGACTAGTCACTTGATCGGTACCCAAGTGCTAGGTACCAGTCCGAGTTCTAACACTTTCTATGAAGAGGACTACTTACTATTACATGGTACTCACTGGGTGTAGAATAATATAAATTATAAATAAATGTGATTCCTGTATGAAATTGTAACAATCAAAGCTTATTAGTTTTATTGCTCTTAGGTTCCAAATTCACAGTCTTTAGTTAACTAACGCTGGTGGTTTAACTAACGATTAGCAATTGCATTGTTTAAATCACCTTAATGAGTTAACTAAAAAACTGTGAATTTTAAGTATATTTTATTTTTAAGCAGCATTCTTTTTGGGATTCGAACTGACAACATTCGGCGTGACAGGCTTGCATACTGCACACTTCACACTCGACCACAGAGTGAACAAGTAACATTATATTTATACTATTTAATAAGTCTTAAGCTATGTAGAGACTAATGTCCTGCACAAGACCATTTATAAGACCTTTCAAGACATGAGAGATTTTTCAACTGCTTTACTACAGCGAAATATTAAAACAAACGGTAAACAATACCGTTGGCAAGGCATTTGTTTCAATTGTGCGCTTGCTTTATAATATTTCGCTGTAGCAAAGCAGTTGAAAAATCTCTCGTGTCTTGAAAGGTCTTATAAATGGTCTTGTGGAGGACTTTTTAGTACAGACGATTCTCAGATATTACAATATTGTCAGATCTAGGAATGTGCTGACAATGTACTGGCAATCAAAAATTGCCAGCACAAGGAAGATTGCCAGTTCACACGGTTGTACCAAATTTGTCAGAAAATCTTACAATTTATTGCCAGACATCTGACAAAATCGCCAGTTGAAAAATTGTCAGTTCACACGGTTGTCTTATGCACAAATTGTCAGATATGCTGTTATGCGTTGCCATACCCAAAGCATTTGTTAGAAATTGTTAAATATCAATCATTTCCGGCTGTTTTAAGTGTAAAAAGTGAAAATATAAATTACTAAGGACCATAAAGAAGCAACTTCAATGATTTTGGTCTGCATATAGTTTATTATATATATATTTTTTTAGTCTACCATGTGCAGTGTTCTGGCAATAATTTTACAATTTGTTCACACGATTGTAAAATGTCGTGCTCGTCTTGCAATGGATTGACAATGATTTTTCTGGCAACGACGTCTGTATTGTAAGATCTGACAACCGTCTGTACATAGTTTTAGATCCAGCTACATCGAACTTGTTCAGTGCCGTTTAACGCCCTGACTCACTATCCTACACAATTGCACGACTTACGAAAAAATGCAACCCTGATCTGATTAATTTTTATGGTCTGTTGAAAATTTTCACAAACTCCAACATACCAGGGTTGTATTTTCTGAAAAGTCACACCATTGTGTAGGATAGTCAGTCATGGCCTTTAACTGAAGATTAAGGGCCTGTGCCACGATGTTGACAACGTTTGACTTATCGTATAGTTACGTTAAAAACAAAAACAAATTTTCAACATTTTGTTTTTGTTTCAAATGTAAATGTGCGACAAGTCGAACATTGTCGACATTGTGGTACAGGCACTAAGACGAAACATCACGAAAATGGTGAATATAAAATTATACACTGCTCCCTTTTTCAACAATACGTTTCAATTTTAATTTTAAAAAAGGCGGAACTTTAAAAAAAAATGGGACCAATCTGAATTTAACACAATTCGAAAGACAAAACGAGGAATGAGATTAATCTTTTAGTAAACTCTGCGAAATGAACAAACAATTTTTGTTAAATTGCCCGCAGGTAACAGCTGGCTAAAAGAATAACACCCTTCTTCTGTGTTTTCAGGATGGCTGCAGCAGCAACTACAAAGCAAGAACAAAATGTTCGCTTGGCATGCAGCAATTATCTCGCACATTAAAAAATACTTTAGCATTTGTCTTGTTACATAAGGTGATTTTGTATGTATGTTTGTACATACATATACATATATACATACATAGATTCATACTTATGTATGTGTGTGTCGATTTCCTCATTTATATTTTTCCCTTTGTGACGACACTGACAATGAAAATGTCTATGATTATTATCATGAAATGATGATGATGATGAATTTGAGAGTACGTAATAATCACAATTTTTCTAATTAGAAAACGAAATACAATAAACCAAGAATTTCAACAATTTCATAAAAATAACATCTGCAATAACGTGAAAGGAAGCTAAGGACATCATATAATTCATAAAAAAAACTATGCATCTACCATAAAACCGCCACCCTTAAATTCCCAAATAGGTACATTGTACATATCGTTACCTTAATACCTTAATATAGAAAGTTCCCAAGTAATTATTTTTTTGAAATCGAGTTTTTTTTCTTTCTATATTTCGATAGAAGAACATCTAGTGTATCGAAAAATGGAAAAATCTCGATTTCCCAAAAACAAAGAGTTAGGGCCTTTCCACATTAAGGTAAGTATATGTAAGTATGTACATATATAAATTTTCTTTCAAATATATCTATGCTGCAATCAAAATTCGTAAGTTGTCAAATTTTACTGAAGCAATAATTTCACTTAAATTAAAAATCTCAACACAAACAAATTACAAAATGGTTTGCTCGTTTTTTTTTTTTTTGGTTAAGCATTGTCCCTATGCATTTCGTTACCGCTTATGGAACTCATCTATAGACTTCAAGTCTACTGATGAGTTCCACAAGACAATCACTCTTATTCCAGTTGTCCACATCGACGTCATTTTAACACAATACCAAAAAATTGGGGCTTGTTTACTCGCTCTCGAGAACAATTTTGAACTACTGATAATCTTCATATTTCCGTTCCTTAAGATCTAGAAAGTAGCATAAACCTGCTAAGAGGAATCAGCTGTTTTCGACAAAGGGTACATAAGCCCCAATTTTTTTGGTATTGTGTTAAAGTGACGTCGATGTCAACAACTGGAATAAGGGTGAATGGTTAACCCAAAAAATAAGCAAACAATTTTTGAAATTAAATAAAGACTTAATGCGAATGGCGCTGTCGACGTCACATCAAGACGACAGTAAAAATTGGCACTACTCTTTGTCGACAATAATTGTCTACTATCAATATGCTCCATTAATTTACAAAGTCTTAGAGATTAGTAAGAGATTGTCAATAAGAGCCAATTGTTGCCGATATAGAGTAGACAAGTTGGAATATTCACTGTCGTCTAGATGTGACGTCGACGACGACATTTAACAATATGGGGAATTGTCTTTATAAAATTTTCATAAACTCCATCATACCAAGGTTGTATTTTCTCAAGAATCGTACGATTGTGTATAATAACGAATCACGGTCTTTAGTATTTAAGAATATGTTTTAAGTTTTGTAAACATTTTTGAAATCTATCGAACCGAAGCGATTCAGTACCTTACGACAACATCTCAACATCTTGGCAATATCTCTTTCGAATGCGAGAAACTTTTTTGCGTTTTAGCGATTTTTTCAGTTTTGGCGATTGTTGTATTTTGGAATTTTTTAGTTTTTGCGTTGTTGGAAACTTCAAGAGTTTTTTTCCTTAAGTCCCACTTCACACTAGTCAAGACTTATTGCAAGTATTATTTTTCAGCTCATATTTTGTATGCATAGTTTTGTGTATGCATGTGTGCTTTTTTAACATTACGAATGAGAAAGAAAAACGTATTGACAGTACATGAAGCTGAGTACTAGTTTCTTTTCCCCTCGCCTCTCTCTCTCTCTCTCTCTCCTATAAACTTAATCAGCTTAGCAATAAGACTTACTTAGTGTAAACTAGGACTAACTGATAGAATAATTTAATTTAATTTGGATTTCGTAAATTTCATAATTAGTCGGTATAAAAATACACTCACCCCTATCGTGAATAACAAGTCGAATTTTTGTTCACGTGAAATTTTTATTCCACTCCAAGGGAAAAATGCTATCGGGAATCTCCCGTGAAATTTTTTGCACGCTATCAGTCCCAGTGAATCTAAAAAAGGGAAGAAGATTTGTAAAGCTTAACAATTAATTAAAAATCAGACAAATTTAAGTTTAATAATCAGAAATACAAAAATTTTAGATCCCAAATTAATTGGTCTAACTTAAAAGTTGTGTTTCTACGAGGGCGGTTCGGAAACTTCTTAGCTTATCAATGAAAGAGAATAGTTAGTTTTTCAAAAATATTTTTATTTTTCAATATAATCTCCTGAAACTTCAATACACTTTGTCCAACGCTTTTCTAGCAATTCTATCCCTTGATTAAAATAGTTTTCCTCAAGGTTTTCAAAATAGTGGTTTACAACTGCAATTGCATCTTCATTTGAGGTAAAACGCTTGCCAGCAAGGAATTTTTTTAGATTTGGGAACAGGTAAAAGTCACTGGGAGCCAAATCAGGAGAATAAGGTGGGTGGTCAAGCAACTCGTACTTTAATTCGTTGATTTTAGCCATTGTTAAAACACTCTTGTGCGCTGGTGCGTTGTCTTGATGAAAAATTATTTTTTTGTGTTGTAAGCCAGGACGTTTTTCTCGAATTTGTACATTTAATTGATCCAAAAGGTTGCAATAGTACTCTGAATTTATTGTTTTACCCTTTTGCAGATAGTCAATCAATAAAATACCTTTGAAGTCCCAAAAAACCATTGTCACAACCTTACCAGCCGATTGAATTGTTTTTGCATTCTTTGGGGCACTTCCTCCAGCTTCGGAGTATAGTGGTGGATCCATGTCTCATCAACAGTTATGAAACGACGCTTAAAATCCATTTTATTTCGCTTAAAACGATCCAAACAAGCTTGAGAAATGTTCATTCTTATGCGTTTTTGTTCGACTGTTAACAAATGCGGCACCCATCTTGCAGAAAACTTTTTCATCTGTAGTTCTTCATGCAAAATTAAATGGACTCGATCATTTGAGATGCCCATGATATTAGCTATTTCACGCACTTTTATTCGTCGATCATTAAATACCATATCATGCACTTTGCCTACAATTTCTGTTGTTGTTGCTGTTTTTGGACGTCCACTACGTGGTTCATCATCAATGCTTGTACGACCACATTTAAATTCATGAACCCAATTTTTTACTGTTGCATATGAAGGAGCACTTTCACCTAACACATTCACCATATCATTATGAATTTCTTGTCCCGATAAACCTTTTTTATGTAAATATTTAATGCACCACGCATTTCTAATTTTTCCATTGTTAAAAAATCGCGGATGCGTCTTTTGTGAACACCTGTTTCTATATGAAGGAGTTGCCAGATCGAAACAAAATTTAACATGTGTTCATAGCAGAGATGGAAGTTTCCAAAACACTTAACTTTTTTCTGTTTATACCGCACTTTTTGTGCTAGGCTAAGAAGTTTCCGAACCGCCCTCGTAAATATTCTAGATGCAGTGGAAAAAAATTCTTTAGTATACCACCGCGGTGCACCAGCATGAAATTTACTGTGTGTGAACCACAGCGATTCGTATTCAATGAAAAAATGTTTTTCAGGGAATTATTGTTAACAATCATGAACTTTCCTCATTAATCTTGTCCTAAAAATAAATATTTATAGCTTTTAATATATAATTCGAAGGAAAATATCGAAATTATTCGAAGCAATAGTCAGTTCGCCTGCAAAAATAAAGTGAAAAAAAAACCAAGGGAAAAGTGAAAAAATTCACGTGGAAAATATTATTCACGATAAAGGGAATATTTTTCACGATTGCAATTTGGTGAAAAGTGGAAATATTTCGAGGAAAAAAATATTCAAGAACATTTCAAGTGTCAACATATAATTGTCTGCATCAGTGATGCCAACTTTTTTTTGGCTCTAAAAGCACATCAGAATTTTAAAAAAGTACTAAAGCGAAAAATTAGTGAAGAATAAAACAAGTGAAGTTTAATAATGTTTAATATTTTCCAAGCTATTCTCTATTTTGGCAACATTATCATCTTTAATGAAATATATCAGACGAAAAAGGTATGCTTTACACTGAAAAAATAAATACACCAAGTTTTTATTAAAGTAATTTTAAGAAATACACAAATTTCCTAAAAGCACTACTTAGTGCTTTTTATTAGCTGGGCACTAACGCTCAAACTTTGGCGTTTTGAGTCTTCAAAAAGCACTAAAAATTGTGCCAAAAGCACCAAGTTGGCATCGCTGGTCTGTATATTACATTAGGATTTCAAAATTTTTCGTTGTTCGTCTTAGGCTACCTTTTAATTTTTAGTGGATAAAGTTTTACATATTCTGTGAAAATTTTAGGTCCGTAGCTGTTACGGTTCTCGAGACAGACATCGTATCGCAAACAATAGCGTTTCTTATCAGCTTTGTTGTACGGAACCCTGTATGTAAATACCATATAATTTCAATATTCAATAGGCACGGTGTGTGCACTTTAGTAACAAATTTTTTTCTTTAAGAAACCATTTGCCAAGTAAATGTTTTAATATAATAAAAAATAATATGATAAACCATCAAACAGCTTCAAAATTGCAATAAAAATGAAACAAGTTGATTAAACACATATTTGCAAACCCATTTTTTTTTAAGTAAAAACAATAAGCAACTGTATTAATTTGATTCAACATTTATCCTTTGAATAATAAAAATTACTTTCTCGTTCCCGTTCCTTTCAAAATGCACCTTCAATAATTTCCTTACCTCTCTTGCATTAATAGTGTTCCTTCTCTTTTAGCATTTCAAAAAATCAGCTGTTTATTAAATTTCCATCTCCTTTATCTCTATATATATAAATATGTTCGCTCTCTTTGGAACGAAAAATTCTTCAAATTCCTAAAATTCCATGCTAAGAGTCTAACAGAAATAAAACTCAATTATGATAGAGTACAAAAAGAAAAAAGAAAAAAAAAGAAGTACAAATAAAAATAACTGCCTACTCCCCCTTTTTAATATATAAGAGTTGTGGAAGCCAAGTACAAATTCTAATTCTCAAAATCTTGTTTGCCTGCTAAAAACAAACACTCAAATACTCGCATATTTTTTCCTTTTGCCTTGCAACATGCTTTTTCTACTCAAACTCTTGCTCTTGATGTCAAACAAAATATGTAAAGAAGAAAAAACCCACACAGAACAAAAAACCTCCCTCTTAGCAGGGTTCGGAATTTCATGTAAATGAATTTTTTGGTGATAGATTGAAAAAGGTATTGACTAAATAATTATCTATGCGAATCATAAAATTTTAAGTAATTAAGCATCGATTTGTAGTTGCATATTTTTGCATATTTTGGTGTTAAGTGCATATATTTGCATATTTTGGCAATAGATGCATATTTTTGCAGATATAACAATTTTTTTAATGTATTTCATAGGGGAAGGCACAGGGGCTGGTGCCTATGTCCTTGGAACGAACATTCGTAGTTCTTTCAGACTGCCGAATGAATGTAGCGTTTTCCAGGCTGAGATCTTGGTGATCCTCAGGGCCACGTAGCTTTTGGCTAGGAGTGTAGCTGAAGGTGAGAAGTTAACCTTCTACGTCGACAGCTAGGCAGCGCTAAAAGATTTGAAGGGACACAATGTCAAATCGAATTTTGTTAGTGACTATAGGAAAGCCTTCAACTTGCTTATGGATAAATATAGTGTCAGAATATGTTGGGTTCCTGGAAACAGCAGTGTTGAGGGAAATGAAATTGCCGATCAGCTGGCAAGAATAGCGTCGGAATTAGATAAGGGAATGTCAGATAAATCGGTGAAATTACCGATAGGTCATTACTATAGGGAACTCAGTAATTGGGTAGAAAGCAGGACCAACAGTTCATGGCGAAGTAGGGAGGATTGTAGAGTCTCGAGGGGTATGTGGCCAAAACTCGACTCAGGAAGGCGATGCGAATCGTGATAGGCGCATTGACTGATCACTGCTCGGTCAGAGCTAGAACCAGCATTTGGGAAACTGACACTCCAGATTTTTTTAGTATGTGCGGGGATGCAGAGTAACCAGAAACCATTGAACATATTATCTGTCACTGCCCAAAGCTGGAACGTCATAGGATCTTTTCAAAAGATCCCTTTTTGATAACCTCAGCTTTGAATCAAATTAAAAGTTTATTGATTTTTTTATATTTGCAACAAATGGAATTGTTAAACGTTTTCCTGGAATATTTTTTTCTGTATACAATTTCAGTGATTGGCTAAAAATTAAGTAAATTTTTAATTTTAAATTTTTTCTGTCTAGCTTTTTCTATTCAAACTAGATATATTTTAGAGCTATGCTCTTTATGCCAGGCACATGAGCTAGGACGTGATTTTCGTAACAAAAATAATCGAAACAGTTATAAATTTATTTTTGTTTTGATTTTTTTGTACGGAAATAAGCGAAACAAAATGTCTGATATTGTTTTGTTTCGTTCTTTGAAGTCACTAAAACAAAAACACTGAGAACTATTACTCAATTTGCTTTTGTATTGTTTTTGCACATGAGCACGAACAATACATTAATTTAATCGTACGCAGCAAGGAAATAAAACAATGGAAAATAAATGGAAACGTTTTGAAATATTTGCAGCGAATTTGACATCATCATATAATATACATAATTTTATTGCATTGTTATTTAACACATTTAATTTGTTTTATATACATAGCTAAACAGCATAGCTATAACAGTGGTTCCTAAGACACTTATCTTCTTTTGTTTAGGTACTTATTATCACTCTTTTCTTTTGTTTCGTTCTTTGAAGTGAGTGAAACAAAAACAAAACAAAAACAATGAGGAGGATTGCTCAATTTGCTTTTGTATGCACATGAGCACAAACCATAGAACACAGCCGAACGGCCACCAACAGTACATTAATTTAATCGTACTCAGCTAGAAAATAAAACATTGGAAAATAAATGGAAACATTTTGAAATATTTGCGAAGAAGTTGACATCATCATGTAATATAATTTTATTTAATGCCTTGTTATTTAACACATGAAATTAGTTTTATATATAGTGAAACCTCTCATAACCAGGCACTCACCCTCGTGGTATTTTTGTCCGGTTATTACAAGTGTCCGCTTATGAGAGGTTTCACTGCAGCTAAGCAGCATAGCTCTAACCGGATGTCGTAAGACACCTCTTTTCTATTCTTTTATTTTTTACGTGAAACTATTACACTGCAGCAAGGATTCAACTCCTTTAGTAAAGAAGTAAATTCCCGAGACACTTGAATCAGCTTCAAATATTTGAAATAAATTCAATAAAGTGCGACTTTGACTCGCGCACGAAGGGTTCCGTACGTTCGGTTTCGAGCATTTTGTTAATATGGCGTTTTTTGCGTTTTTGGCATTTTTTTCAGTTTAAACGATTTGTTTTGTTTTGTCGTTTTTTTCTCGTTTTGGCGATTTTTTTATTCGGTTTTTGGCGTTTTTTTTACATTTTGGCGATTTTTTTTCATTTTGGTGATTTTTTTTTCATTATGTCGATTTTTTCGGTTTGGCGATTTTATAAAATTGGGATTTTTTAGTTTTACCGTTTTTGAAAATTTCAAGAGTTTGCCTCTTACGGTTTCCAAGATACGCAAGTTGTCTAAATTACATAGTCAAAATCACATTAACTGATAGAACACCCTTTAATTTAGATTTTTTTTAACTTTAGTGTTAATTGTTGTAGTCTGTATAAGAATAAAGTAACTTTACAAATTTCAAGTGAATATACATACAATTGTATGTTTATTACATAGGATTTTAAAATTATTCGTTGCTCGTTTTGGAATACCCTTTAATTTTTAACTCTCATGTATTTGTTGTTGTAGCGGCCAAAGTTCTACTCACTCTGTCGAAATTTCAGGTCAGTAGCTCTTAGAAAATAGCCTGTGACAGACAGAGAGACGGACAGCGCGCTGCAGCGTAGCGAAAACAATAGGGTTTCTTTTCAACTTTGGTGTACGCAACCCTAAAAACGAACTTTCGCCGATAGATAGTATGTCGTATAGAAATACGCTGCTTTAACTTGAGTAGATGTTAATCGCCAGTTTTTCGATATATATTGGCTTCCTACGTTCAAACAGAGTTATGTGGTTTTACTTTCGAAAATATAAAAATAAATTTTATTTCTATACGTAAGCAGCAAGTACTCGTAGGATGCATTTTTTGTGTGAACAATTTTTATTTTTTTTCGAAATGATTTTTAAAATTTGTAGCATTGCTGGTTGTTGGTTTTTCTTTTAAATAATAATAAAAAATTAAAAAAAATATTAACTGAATTTTTAAGCGCTTAATACAAATTTTTAATTGCACGAAATTCCGAGCCCTGGTTATTATTATGAAAAGGAATTAAGAACAAGAAGAAGAAAGCAAATCGGCGTTATTTACTCCTGAACATTATCCTGCAAAGAATATGAGAATTGTTTTCCCTTTCAGAAAGGAAATGCTTTTTAGCGAGTATTTGAATGTTGTTGTTGTTATTGTCGTTGTTGTTGTTGTTGTTGCTGGCACTACACAATCATCCCCTACAATTTGTCTAATATATTGGTGGTGGCGTGTAAATTCTTGTTGTTTTTGCTTTTTGATTTCTTGTAATAGCTGTTGTTGTTGTTTTTGTAGTTGTTGCTGGTTTGTCTTCCTGTTTTGGGAATCATTCAGAAAAAAGAAATAAAACAAAAACAGTTTTAATATTGTTCTCATGGCAAAAACACACAAACACTGTGAACAAATCTAATGAAATTTGGTGTTATTTTTTTATATTCCTACTTTTGTAAATTAAACAAGTGAAAATTAAGTGAAGTGTTTCAAAAAAATAAAGATAATTAAAAATAAATAAATGATAAAAGAGCTAAAATTATTTATAAATCAACTTAAAATTCTTTGCATTAAAATATTTAAGAATTTTCTGTGTTATCTTGGCAAGAGCCATAAATGCCCAATATGTGAAGTTCCACCCTTGTAATACTTATTTGTAAGCGTTTGCAATAGGCAGCAGCTGCCCGTAGAAAATATTCGTATATTTGAAATCGCCGTTAAATTTTATTCAAACAACAAAGAGAAAAAAACTCTAACAGCTAAAAAAATTTATTTGATGCATTAAATGTGAAATTGTTTGTGGTGTGAGGTGTATGCAAATGCTTAAGTGCTTGTGTTAGTTCGTTCGTTCGTTCGTTCGTTCGTTCGTTTTACAAATATTTGATGATTTATTGACAAATCTTTAAAAGATTTTTTTTTATTGGATTTGAAAAAGAAAAATTATTTCGTTTTTTAGTCGGTACCAAATATCTTGTGCAAAATTTTTCTTAAGACCGAAATAAACGGCACCAAAGTGGCGCCGTTACACAAAAATTTGGATTATCTTGAGGAATTTAAAGCCTTGGCCGGTGAGTTTAAAAAATAATTGCACTAAAAAAACCTGCGCTCAAATCATCACATCCGTGATCGTATCGACAATCGTACGCAAACAAGTGATACGTCAATCGTATAAGCTGAATGGTATTTCATGTCATAATCCGAAAATGGTGTTTTTATGTGACGAATAGTACGTTCACGGATGTGACGTTTGGACCAATGGATGGAAGTTAGTTATTTCTTTTTTTTTTCATCACACATCACTTAACTATTTATCACGGTTACAAAAACCAAATACATAGAAATTGGTTGAATCTTTTAGTTCGAAAGAAAATTATATGTAAGCTTGGAATTTAAAACTTGATATCGCTAAAAATAGGGCGCGTCAATGAGTCCGTGGCTTTTTGAATGAAATACAGGCTTTTTGGATAAAAAATAATTTAACATTTTCTACCAAGTCTCGTTTAATAAGCCCTATACATTTTGTGCAACGTTTCTCCAATTTTTTTTATTCCTTCCGAAAAATAAGATTTGTGAGATGATTTCATCGTTGGATATAAAATCTCTATCCCCAAGCCATTTCTTCAGCTTTAATAACAAAAAATAGTTACTCCTATGCAGAAAATTTGGCGACAATTGAACCAAGCGTACTCGTCGTAGGACTTGAGAAAATGGAAGTGTTAAAAAAATCTCAATTTCAAAAAAAAAAGAAAAAAATAATGAGTTAGGCGGTTTCTATATTAAGGTAACTATGTTGTTTAATATTTTCTATACTCTGCATTACGTTAATGCTAATGCAAAATTTATCAGAAAATGTCCCACCAAATTCTTGAAAAAAAAAATTGGAATTATATAAAATCTACCATAAAGTAATTGAGAATTACTAAACATCTTAAAAGCTAAAAAAAGCTCCAACAGACATCACAACATGCTTCGTTATAACTCGTTATAGTTATTGGGACTCGTTCTAGTATTGTAGATGACTCCAGGACCTATCAAATAATATAAATATATGTTTTTTTTCTTTGGATTTTACTACATTGGAAGCTGAAAGCGTGACATGATCCATCAAAAACTGAGATTTAAAAATAAATATTTTTTAGAAAGCGAGATGTGTAATATGCACATATACAGTTTCGTATGTACTTAAGATACACAATTTTCACAGTTTCTAACATTAGAAAATGTTAATACAGGCAGGGCAAATTTAAAGTTTTTTGAAGAACTCCTGAAAACTCGAAGTTCAAGAAATTCTGAGAATGCACGTTTTTAGAGGAACTTCCAAAAAGAAGTGCGTATCCTTCAGAAAAATACGAGTATCTAGTTCAAATTCATGCTTTTCAGAAATAGATTCATGGGCAATAATAAAGGAGGAGCATAACTTTTTTCCGTCTGGGTTGCCTCATTTACTGGAAAAGTCCTTTCGAAATGCATTACAGCTTAACAGAGCTCTGTTAAGACAATAATAGAGCTCTGTTAAAGCGCAAGGTTTGTGTCAAGGATTATAAATCTATACAAGCAAAAATTACACCGCTTACGACAGAAAATTAGGCAGTGATAATTTTGAAATTCTTCATGACACATTAATAATGAGAATTGTATTCTACAAATGAGCTGAACTACGAAGCACACAGGGATTTGGTTACTTAAGCAATAACTGCACTTAAAAAAATATTTGGATTGAATTTGTATCAGTTACATTTTAATAAAAATCTAATAAGAGATTGAAAATTTCAATAGCGGAATGTGTGGTCAGGTCACCCGTCGTAACTGAATTCCGTAGCACCATAAAGGTTTCTTTCAAAAGTATATTAAAAGTTTACAATCTAGACTGTGGATTGAATTTCTACTAGTTAATCAGCCAATGTATCTGGGTTAAGTTAGGATTCATTTGTGTTAGCTTAGACTCAATGTGGTGTTTTATTCTCCATTAGTTCATCCATAGTTTAATAGGGCACTATTACGAATATTATATATTATATGTACTACGAATATTTTTTTTTTGTTTAGTATGTCTATATAAGAAAGACTCCGCTAGGGCATGTATTATGTATTACGAATATTTTTTTTTGGTTTAGTATATACATATATAAGAAAGACTTGGCTAGGAAAGAAAATGAGTCGATATAAATGGACCGTCAAGTCACTCTGGAACATGTCCCGTAACTATACTTAGATATTAACTTTCAGTGACAAGTGCAAAGCATTAATTAACCCCATCCTAGGCCATCCCCATGTAAAAGTGACTGGTCCGCTTCATAGGAAGTGTTAGAACTCGGACTGGTCCCTATCACTTAAAGACCGATCACGTGACTAGTCTTGTGTCAGTTCCATTTCCTGCAGGGTCGGCACTAAGTCCGGAGAATACGGCTGCTGAGGTAGCAACTCGTAGCACAATTCATAGATTTTTGGCATGGAAACTGCACATGTTAAAAAAATTTTTTTCTGGACCAAATGCATTTTTTTTTAACTTCAAAAAACGGCCGACATAAGTTTATTGGCCGAAAAACATTTTAATTTTTTAAAGATAGAAACCAACCTGGCTTACACCGGTCAAAGAGTAGTCAAAAGGGTATGTTTCTCGGAATGAATTGGAGCCGAAGAAGGTCAAAAAAAAAAAAAAAAGATTGCGACCTCGATGTATATTTAGAGAATAACCAGCGTGAAAAGATGTGAAAACGATATTAAACAAAATGGGGGTTTCACCCAATTCGCAATCTGCTGTAAGACAGGATAGCTCCAGAGGGCCTTAAAGTGGGAAACTGCTGGTGTCGAAATTCTTTCGGAGCTTGTAACATTTGTAAATATCGACCGATCTAAATAATTTTTTTCAGCGGGACAATCAACGTTAAGAAACAAAAATAAAACATGCTTGGAGCACCATTTTATCTCTTACAGTTTCCAAGTTATTTGACTTTTGGCCCTGACTTTTTTTTAATAGTTAGTAAGTACATAACTTCTTTATTACTTGGCAAAAATCAGTTGGTTTTGTAGTTTCTGAAAGAAAACTTCTCATTACAATTCATATGAAAAATAAATTTTTTTGATATCTCAAAAACTGTAGCAAGGAATAATTTTGCAATTTGGATTTTTGAAAATTATGAGAAAATTTTGCATATTTTGTGAAAAAAGTATTCTCAATTTTTTTTTTTTTTAATATTTTAAAAATTTGTTAAGTATGTGATAAAAACTTTGATTGTTTCTGAGAGAGGAGGCATTAAGAAAGACTGTGAATTAAATTTTAGAGAGTGTTGATGGTGCACCCTACATTCAGCATTGGTCGAAAATTAGCAAATTAGGAAAAAATTTAATTTTTGGATGTAGCAAAAAAAAATTGCACGCTTGGGTTTGTAAAAGTTTTGGTTTTTTATTATAAATTAACTTGTTGTAAGTAACCGGTAAGAAATGTAGGCAGGAGAGGAGATTTTCTAAAAATGCTAAAAATATTTCTAACACAATTTTGCCCAATAAAAACAAAAAGTTGTATAAAATTATATATTGGGAAACATTTTAATTTAGTTTAATAGTATACAATTAGCTTTGCAAACCGAAAACAAAATTATTCTCATACCTTCAATACTTTTCGAAATATTCTAAATCCAATTTTGATTGCAAAATTAGTTTTTCTACATTTTTTTATTTTTCCTTAAATTATTGAACTCATTTTCTTTACTTTAAATGTTTCTTAATTTTTTCTATGTTATCACTAGGGCTACTTAAAATAGGCAAAAAAAAAATTATAAATATGCGCCAGGAATATCACGAAAAAATTTCAAAATATTCACGGTTATATGCACAAATATGCAAAATATGCAAGAATAAAATCAACAATTTTGTTACTTCAAAGTATTTTTATTCAAAGAGATCTTTATTACAATGAACAATCATGTGTTTTTTTAAATTTTCGAACAGAAATTATCTTCTATTGTCACATAAAACAGATGAATACATGGAAAATATGCGTTCAACATCAGTAGATGTAACAGGAGCGTATTTAAATCCGAATGGACACCGCTCATGTCCATGTTTCGTTCATGCTCTGACATGGATGCCCGATTGAATCGAATACTGCACGCAAACGATCATAAGCCTCCGGCAGTTATAGTTTCGGTTCGACTTTGTGGTAGAAGTTATAGAAAAGTAAAGAAAAAAATTAATAACATGCAGACATACATGTGCAAGAAGAGGAGAGAAATATATTTTATGTGAATTTCTTTTACAGCAGTTTGAGTTATATGAGTCGTTATATATTAATCGCGTTGCCAGAGTGAAAAATAAGCTTTTTTATGCAAGGTGATCCAAAATAAATATTTTTCTACAAAAAAACTAAAATATGCAAAAAAATGCTTTTTCTGGCAAAAAGCCAGAAAAATTAGCTCTGGTTATCACAATAGTAGACATAATTGTCTATTCAACGATATATAATATGTATACCTTTGCCATTATATCAGTCTTAAAATGTTTGCCAGGTTGCCAGATCCAACAGTTTAGTCACGGACAGAAGACTAAGGCCCTAATTCTGTTCGACGAATGTAACGTCTTGTCTATGAACGTAAAAAAGAAGCAGTTTTGATTCTTTAAAACGATTATTATTTATTGTCTATGCGAGAAGGTTCGTGTATTTATTTATTTTATGATTTTGTTCTAAACATTATATCAAACACATATTTTTTCATATATTTTTCAAACTATTTTATAATACGTTAATTGAATTTTTATATTTTTAAAACATAAAAATTAAATTAAATTTTTATACAATAGTTTGAAAAAATACATATGTGTTGGATATAATGTTTGGAACAAAATCATACAGCAAATACACGAACCTTCTAGCATAGACAATAAATAATATTTCTTTTAAAGAATCACAACTGCGGATTTTTTTTTCGTGCATAGAGAAGACGGTACAATCGTCGCGTCGAAGAGAATTAGGGCATAAACCTTAGGAATCACACCTCTGCAGTTCAAGGGATTAGTCGAATTGAAGAAAGAGTTATATATAGTATGACTTTAAACATTTGCAGCGTTATTCATAAACGATAGTGAAACTTACATTATTCTGTAAACCGGTTTTCTCATAAAAAATTCCTAAATTAAAATAACATTAAAGTGCCTTTTCACAATGTTTGGTTAAAAGATAACAGAGACTTTAACTGCAAGTTTTGTATGAAGAAAGTTCACGTTAACTCTTAACCATACATTGTGAAAAGGGCCGTAACTGTAGTAATTGTTTGTGTATACCGGCGTTAAATTTTTTATTGAAAACACCGTCTAGTTCGAGTGAATATTAAATGGAAGAGTTTCTTAAAATTTCATAATTTTTTTAATAACTCAACAGACATTTTGTGTAACAAATTTTTGTACAATCAAATACTTGGTGTATTTGAAACGATATGCAACTGGAAAACTTAAGTTCTAAAATACATAAATTAGCAGTTACTTGATACTCAAAATTAAACAAAAGAAAAAAGAAATATTATGTTAATATACATTGTAATAAAACTTCTCCACAATACATTTGAATACCAACTTCAACAGCAATCAGCCATTAACAAATACAAAGTAATAAAAAAAGAGTTAGAATAAAAATTTGTATCTTTTAGTGTTTTATATTCATTAAGAATGTTAAACACGTCTTTGTGAAAATGTTTGGATTAATAACATGATAATTGTTTTGAAACTTGAATTGAATTGAAACTTTAGAGAAATCATCAAGGCAGTTTAATTTTACATGAAAATTATTGTACGAATAACTCTTGGAACTAGGCCTGTCAGACGGCCTAGAATAGATTGTATTATCCTGTTTTTTTGAACCCTTGTCCAGTTACCAGCTAAAATAGAATTTGTCCAGTTAAAAAAAATAATTTCTTTAACGTTCACATAAACTCGCTGTAAAATCAGTGATTGTAAAAGTTAAATCTATTCATGAATTATTTGCTGGGCCTACCAAAAGCTAATAATTCAAGACTGGAATATAACGCCATTTTCCTTCCAACAGGTGGTAACAACAGTTATACTAAATAATCATTTATCATTTTGTTAAGTCTTCATGTGTGATTCCCCGCCCATGACAATAGGAAATTACAACACACATACACACAACTTGTAAAAGATATCATCATATCTTTGTAAAATTTAAATTAAGAAGAAAAATATCGAACAAACAAATCATCATTCCAAACACAAACTTTTATCACTTCATAAAAAGAAAATTATTTAAATTTTCTTTTTATTTCTTTCATCATAAAGTTTGAAGCATGAGCCAGCCACCCATTCGAAGTGTTTGCTGCATAAAATTCAGTCTGTGTGTCAGCAACTGTTTGATAATGATGTATGACTTTAGGGGGGAGGGGGGGCAAAATACTAAAGAAAAGTGCGCACAACAAAAAAAAAAACAAAATTTATTTACATACCCTGTAGTAAATAAAATAATCAGTTGAGAAAAAACACTAACTTATAAATTAATTATTTTGCAAGTGACTACAAATTGGTTTAAATATCATGCAGCTATCAACCAATCATATTGAATAGAAGCACACGTAAGAAATAAATAAAAGCAAAATAAGTAAATGAAAAGAAAATAAAAAAGTTAAAAGAAGCATGCCATGAAATCAAATGCCAAATGTTTGTGTTGAAAAAAAAAACTAAATAATTTCAATACTTAATATGTATAATATTTTCTATGAGCGGTTCGTATGTATGGATATACTTATGTATGTACGAATTTTTTATTTTTAGTGAATATAATAATAATAAATATTTATATAGAAATATATTTATTTATATATTTACATAGATATATATGGATATATACATACATATATGTATATATATAATATATGTATATAATATAAATATAAATATATCTTTTTTTTACCATAATATGAATTAACTACTAATTGGTTGAAAAATAAGTAGTTAGCAGTCAATTTAAAAGTCATGCAGAGATGGCCAATTGACTACCGCCTATGACATGCCTATGTTAAAATAGTGAGTCGGCGACAAGGAAAAAGTCACTTAATCAACCAGTTGTGGTTATTAAAAAACCAGTTAGAAGTTACTTACAAATGGGTTTGAGTTCCTATAAGGTATGTATGTATTGGGTGTTTTTTATTGAGGTATAGAACTTTAAGTTGGCATCACTTTTTTAACTGGCGGCCATTTTGTCAGCTGTCAAGTGATTAATATTTAGTTTGGTTTGCCATTTCATCATGAACAGGTTGACAAAAGAACAACGCTTGCAAATCGTGCAAATTTATTTCGAAAATAATGGTTCAGTTCGCGAAGTTTACCGCAAGCTCCGTCCATTTTATGGTCGACATAATCGTCCATCAGAGCAATTAATTCGGTTAACCATGGATCGTTTTCGCACTACGTTTACTCTATGTGATAATACGCATCCGCAGAGACGTCGAACAGTGCGCACCGAAGAAACAATTGCCGCTGTAGAGCAAAGTGTTGAAGAGGACCCGAATGAATCGATTCGCCACCGTGCACAGCAATTGGAGCTTTGTCCATCAACTTTATGGAAGATTTTGAAGATTTTGAATGTGGATGAGTTGTGGTTCCAACAAGACGGCGCTACATGCCACACAGCGCACGTCACAATCGATTTATTGAAGGAAACATTCGATGAGCGCATAATTTCGCGGAATGGACCTGTCAATTGGCCACCAAGATCGTGTGATTTGACACCATTGGATTATTTTCTTTGGGGATATGTGAAGTCGCTCGTCTACGCCAACAAACCAGAAACGTTAGGGGACTTGGAAGCCAACATTCGTGGCGTTATTGCCAACATACGGCCCCATATGCTCGAAAAAGTGGTTGAAAATTGGACCTGTAGAATTGGCTTTATTCGAGCCAGCTGCGGCGGCCACATGCCCGAAATCATATTTAAACATTAATGTCATAAAATTATCCTTCCAATAAAGCCAAATTGATGGACATTAAAACGATTTTCTTGTGTTTTATTTCAATTCGAAGTTCTATACCTCTAAAAAAAACACCCTGTATGTATGTGTATGAGGAGCAGACATAAATGTTAAACTGAATATTTTAATTTTATTTTTCACAAATTCAATGAAAATAAAATTACAAAAAAAAATTGAAATAAAATATTATTAAAGAAGTAAATAGTCCCCCACATTGCATACGACAATATTTTATCAGATTTTTTCAAATTCATTTTTGCTGACTTCAACAGCTCAGCAAGCAGAGTTGGGAGCCCATGCAATTCAAATTACAGCAACGACGGCCACAGGCAGCAAGCAGTAAGTTGGTCTAATGAATAAATTATATGTATTCGTACAGCCACCACAACACTCAACATATTGCACACGTCTGTCTATATTTAGTATTCCCAGTTTTTATTTATTTATATTTTTATTTGAGAAAAATTACTTTAAATGTATTTAAAATTATTATTAAACATTTTATGTGGACTCCTCGTTTTCGCACTTTTCTCAAGTGTTGTTGAGTCTAGTGTTTACTATAGTGAATTATGACTTTGGTCATGAAGTGGTTTAACCACAAAAAACTTGGGCGCCACACTATATATTTTTTTTTTTGTAAATGCGTTACAGTAGCAGTATGCAGAATTATCTAGCAAAGAAAATATTTATCTGGCCAGGACACACACTTCTTTTAGCTTATGCTTGTGTTACACAGAAAATCAGTTTATTGCGAAAAATAAAGCAAAAATAAAGCAGCTTTTTTCTTGAGACTGCCCTTCCTATAAGTTTAATTACATATTTAACCAATCTTAGCAAGAAATATCACTAAAAAAAAGAGCACTCTTTTAAAATAAATTCAGTAAATCGGACTTTGACTCGCATACAAAGGGTTCCGTACGGACATGTGCACTAGAACCAGCGTGACCGTTTGACCGACTAAAGTGTCAAATTTACACTTTTTCGACTGCCTTGCCACTTTTTGCCCCCTTTTTTTAGAGTGTATTATACAAAAATACATTAAAAATAAAGAGTTTAGTGTAGTTTTCTCGTTTTTTTTTTTAATTTTGCCCATTTTTTTTTAAATCCCCTATTTGGTGGCACTTTTTGAAAAATCTCATCGGTCACCCTGACTCGAACTTTGAATTTGTTCGTTTTTGGGGTTTTATCGGTTTTTAGTTTTGGTGTTTTTTTTTTGCATTTTTTCGGCTTTGGCGATTTATTTTAGTTTTAACGATATTTTTTTAGTTTTGGTGCTAATTTTCATTATGGCGATTTTTTTGGTTTTTGGCGTTTATTTTCATTTTAGCGATTTTTTCATTTTGCGATTTTTCGGTTTTTAGCGATTTATTTTAGTCTTAGTGATTTTTCTTAGTTTGGCGTTTTTTTTTCGTTTTGGGGATTTTTTTCGGTTTTGCGATTTTATAACTGAGATTTTTTAGTTTTAGCGTTTTTGAAAATTTTAAGAGCTTGCTTTGTTTTCAAGATACAGCATTACACTTATAGTCCAACCTACATTAGAGTGTCAAGCGTTGCGTTAGCAGCAGGGTACGTATTTTTAGTACATTTAAACGTATAAAATTTTATTTGAATGTATTGAAAAAATGTACCCTGCTTTAGCAGCAACGCTTGACGCTCTAATTTAGGTTGGACTCTTACACTTGCTTTAACTGATAGAACACCCTTGAATTTAATTTTTTGAAATTTTAGTGTTAATACAATTGCAAATTTCAAGTGTCTATACAATGTACGAGTATAAAATTGTATCTATATTACATAGGATTTTAAAATTTTTCGTTGCCCATTTCGGAACACCCTTTAATTTTTAATTGTCCTGTACTTGTTGTTGTAGCGGCCAAAGTTTTCATATTCTGTCAAAATTTCAGGACAAAAAAGTGCATTTAAGAATATGTATTTACACTTAAAAAGGTGCTTTAAAAAAAAAACTTTTCCCAAAAAGTACCTATTTAAGAAAAGTACCTTTAAACAAACAAAAAAGTACTTTTCAGGTAAAATACTTGTTGGAAATGATACTTTCTTGAAAAAGCTACTTTCTATAAAAAGTGGTTTTTAAAAAAGGTGCTTCTTTGGAAAAAGTACTTTTTGAAAAAGGGTACTTTTTCCAATAAATACTTATTTCTTCGATGTCATCCTAACTTAACTTGTTTGGAAGTTGTAATAATGGGCATTGGAGTGAGTTCAATACGATTATCAATTATTATCATTATCAATTCAATTAATCATTCAAAATATACCTTAGACCTCATTGAGCTAATTAAAACATCAGCTGTGAACGCTTTCACTTCCATAGTTGCATTTCCAAACATATTCGCAGATTGCGAAGTTACCAGACATATATCTTATACAGTGTGCCAGATTGTCACTAAGAAATGGGGAACTGTATATAGCACATTGTGTATTAATTGAAAGTTCGCCATAAGATCTTCATACTAGAAGTGATTTATACCAATAACTCCTGTACAATATATGCAAATTTCTTCTAATTAATTTCAGAATCTAAAATAAGGCCAATAATCTCTGGGGAAATCTTTTGAATATCATCAAGTTACAAACACTAACTGATTCTCTTTCAAAAGTGTGAATGTATAAATACACTAGGATTTCTTTTTATTTTTATGTGCCGTCTTGGTTCGTTTTTTTTTCAGTCATGCATAAAATTTCCATATAATTTTAATTTTGAAGTACATACATTACAAATATTTTATCATATTAAGTTAAAACGAATTTAATAAAGGGCCTCCTAAATATTGCCTTCTCCCTCTCCCTCCGCCTCTCTCTGTCAGAATGTTGTTTGTTGCTGTCCATGTTTGGCAAACGACCCCTTTAACGCAGTTACAAAAACAAAAAGTCTTTTCACTGAAATTTTATGTGAATGTGTATCACTGCTCTCAGATGTGTTTTTTGTTTTTGTGTTTTTTTTTGTATTGAAAAAAAAGGACACATGTCCTTTTATACAAATGTTTTTTACGCTTCAAATATATAATTAAATTTATATTAAAAAACATTAAAATGAAAATTGAAAAGAAAAATAAAATTGCAAATAAAGGAATACAAAAAAAAAAAGAAACCCATCTAAACTCAAGTGCTAAACACCCTTGATTAGAATTTGGTGAAATAAAATAAAATTAAACAAAAAAAAAAAGGGATAGAGGGTGTTTTACTTTTGTTTGAGATGTTATCTATGACAAATGAAGTTAACTGTTTTTGCTGCATACTGCAGATACATATGTACATACATATACATACATATATATGTACATATACATGTATACCTGGAAAGCTTAAAGTCTTTCTGTACAGCTGAGCTGTCTTATGGAGTTTTAGCATTTCTATGATCAGCTACGTCCAAGCCATATGCACAATGTGCAAACTTTTGCGAAAGAGCTTTTGTGCTTTCACACCGACGAGAGTAGAGACGCTAAACGGGAAATCCCGAGCTCGGAAATCCACGGATTTTCGGGACTATTCCAATCCCGGAGCCTGGGATTTTTTAATTTTAAAGCCCGGGATTTTAAGGATTATCTGAATCCCGATTTTTTGCATAAATAATGTGTTTGACTGTCATCTTCTACATCAAAAATTATTAGAAACTCCCTCCCTGTTATTAAAAGTTAAAATGAAAAATTTGCTTTGAATAAATATTTTTCAATGAAAATTTCCAATTAAATGTCAGAATTGTATAAGTACCCTTTAAATATGCAAAAAAATTTTTTTGTAAAATTAAAATATTGTTTTTAGTATAAAGACGCACATTTGTGCACAATGTTTGCGGGATTTTGTAAGTCCCGAAAATCATGGGGTCCCGGTTCGGGATTTCGAGACTCCATGACTAAATCCCAAAGCCCGGGATTTCAAAAAGCCTGTCCCGATTAGCATCTCTAGACGAGAGTATAACAGGCACAACAACAATACAATAGACAACAATGCATGCTCTTACTTTGCAAAGAAACAAAAACGAATTTCAGAGCTTTCAAAGCAGTTTACTTCAAATGTAAATATCACTGTATATGTGTTTTTACGTAGCTGCTATAGATATATACATTTTACTTTCACTGATATCAAAAGCTTTTTACTCTCCCTAAACTGAAAGCTAAATATATATGTAAACTTTACATTGTAAAGCAGCTATGTCCAAACACACAACATACACTGATATTTGCATTTGCGGTAAACAGCTTTGAAAGCTCTTAAATTTGTTCTTGTTTCTTTGCAAAGAGCCTATTCACATTATGCCTTTTTAGCCTGCCTTCTTTCGACAATTTTCTTTTAAACCCCCTACGAAAAGTCCAGCACATTTACATTAAGACTTTTTTCTTCATGACTTTTTGACGTTTGTATACGTTTGTATACGTTAGTGCTGAGAGTACGAAAAAACAAAGAGAAATGTCAAAAATCCCCTCGAATTTTCATTTCGTGTCTTTTGTTTTACTCCTCATGCCTCTCAACACCTCTCACCCACGAACTGAAAAAGCCTGCCTACACATGCAAGCAGAAGAGGCACAGTGTAAATTGCGTCAAAGTAAGAGCAAGCATAGGTGTCTTCTGTGTTGTTGTTGTGGATGTTGTACTCTCGTTCGGTGTGAAAGCACAAAAAGCTCTTTATAAAAGTTTGCACATTGTGCATATGGCTTGGACGTAGCTGATGTAAAGATATATGCATGGAAAATATTTTTCCTTGTTAGTCGACTATACAACAAATTTTTGTAAAAGCTTGGAAAGCTCATATCTCAAAAAGTAATTGAGAATTATTAAAAATACAAACTTAATACTCTAGGGGGAACTGCTAGAAAAATTCATCACAAAAATCTTATTTACTGCGGTATATGGATTCAGTATTTTTTTTTTTAACTGAAAATCTTAAGGCCTTATTTATAAAAATTATTAAGGCCTTATAAAGAAAAATTGTATATGAAAATCTGGGGTCTAATCGTCGCTTTCAATAATGAGCTGATTCGATCACATGTTTTCAGTTTGAGATTATGGCATTTGCTATCGAACAATGTAATAACATGGTACGATACCGAATTCCATAATCTCAAAGTGACAAAACGTGATCGAATCAGCGCGTTATCGAAAGCGACGATTAGATCTCTGTTTTATAAACCCTTTATTAAGCCTTAATAATTTTTATAAATATGGCTGTTAATATATCGTCGGTTGGTTTCTGGTTTGCTGCAGACATAATGTATTTTGAATATACTGTGCCGCAAACCAGAAACAAAAAGATGATATATCGACGTATTTACTTCTTTGCAGTAACGATAATGTTATTCTGTAATTTTTTGACGATAGTGTACAGCTGTGTTTTACTCAAAATGCAATTCTTTATCATGTGGCATCTCTGCATACAAAAGATGTCAAAATAAGCGAAAATTACAAAGAAGAATAAACAAACTAAATGACAGCGAATATTTTTAAAATATGTGACTGTTTATTACGTTTATCGTACCGTTATAATAAATATGTATATCGAAATTTTATTAAATTTGGCATTCAGTAGCATATTTGAACAACATTCGCTGTCGGTTGAGGTAAAAGAAGTAAAATCACAAGCGTTACGGCAAACGAATAAACATGTTGTCGATAAATATTTCGCAAAAAGTTACTGAATCCAGGTACAGAACGAGTTGCGGTTTTCAAAGGACCCTACACCAGTGTTGTTAACCGAGAAAAATTTATTTTTGTATGTGTATTAATTTGTATAAGAAGCGACATTGACTTAAGCTTAAATTAGACGTGACATAACCATAATGCCATAGCCATAACCAAACCAAAATTCAATTGGCTTCTATGGTGAGAGTTATGGCGTTATGGCGAGTCACCTATAATCAAATACAGTGTTGCCAATTAGTTTGGTTCGTACGGCTGTTTTCTATGGCTATGGTTATGACACCTCTGATTGCACCTTTACACTTTCATCACATTAATATGTTGTGTCCACTGTGTGTGATGCTATCTACGACAAATTTCAGTCTTATATACAAAATTTTCAATGTAAATTTTGTTTTTCAAAACTTGAAAAATGTTTTTCACACTTGACAGGCCGCATCTTCATTCAGGGCCTTGAAAAATTTTGTATGTGTATATTTATGATTTGAAAAGGCTAAAGTTCGTATCGCTTTGTAAGCCAAATTACATGTGATAATTATTAATGGACAAATAACACCAAAGTTAGTTATAAATATTCTGACTAACACACAGTTGAACGGAACAACTAGCTGTTTTCGAAGGCCACTAAACCTTCATCATCAGCGTTCTCTTGTGTTTGGTCCACTGTGTGGTGGTGTCAGTTGATGTAGATTTCCGCTTTATATACTCAGCCATTATTGCAAATGGAATATGTGAATTGTTTTGATTCATTGTATTCAATTTGCTGAAAGCTTTTTTTGTAATGAAAGCTCAATTTTACCGGCTGTAAACTTACAACAGTCTTTGTATGTGTTTTGTTTTTGTAAATTACAGTCTTCTCATATAAAACTTGTCAACGCTATGATTTGCGTTTGACAAAATTAGGCCCTAAATCTTGGCTCTCTTTAAAGTTGATTGCATTCTCAAATTTATAAATTTGTAGTATACAATAATTTATTAACTATACCTTCTGAGCACGCAGGAAAAGCCCCATTTCCAATGTTCCTCCATTTTGGTCCATCGCTAAAAGCTCTTTCCCCTAATTAACTTACGAAAACCTTCTTGTTATCGAAATTTTATATTTTATTTAATTTTAAACGGAAATGTTTTAAATATAAATATATAAATACGTACGTATGCACGTATATTTAAAACAGTTTTATAATTAAATCTCTCACAAAATTTTGTCAAACGCAACCACAAAATAAAATGACAAAGTTATAAAAAAATCTAATTAAATCTCAAAGCAAAAATTTCAAATATTCATTAATAAATAATGAATATTGTTAGTAAAATTCTAGTACATACATACATACATACAAAATAATAAGGAAAAAACGCAACTGTTAGCAAATTTAAAATGATTTTAAAACTCTGTTAATTTTTAGTAAAAAAATCAATTAAGTTTTATTGCATTTTAACAACAACTAAATATTAGATCTTTTCTGTATACCAGTCAGTAGCTTTGGTAAAATAAGTGCAAGCAAAAAATGTTTTTCGGACAGAAATAGGGATGCCAGGGGCAATATGAACTGGCTTATAGCAATTGGCCATTACGTTAGACGTGCTTAAACAATAAAAAGGTAAATTTTGTAAAATACGTATTCATTTCGATACGAGTTATATAAAAATAGGAAATTACAAAAATTTAAAAAAGTGCCTTTTGCAAAAAGTAAATTTTACAAAAAGTACTTTTTTTTATGAAAAGTACCTTTTGCAAAAATTAAATTTTACAAAAACTATTTTTTTTATAAAAAGTACGAAAAAGTTTTGGAAAAACCACTTGCATTAAAAGTTCTTTTTATAAAAAGTAGCTTTTTTTTAAAAAGTATCTTTTATAAAAAGTAGCTTTTATAAAAAGTATCTTTTATAAAAAGTAGCTTTTATAAAAAGTACTTTTTATAAAAAGTAGCTTTTATAAAAAGTACTTTTTATAAAAAGTATCTTTTATAAAAAGTAGCTTTTATAAAAAGTACCTTTTACAAAAAGTACCTTTATTAAAAAGTATCTTTTATAATAAGTACCTTTTATAAAAAGTACATTTTATAAAAAGTATTTTTTATAAAAAGTACCTTTTATAAAAAGTATCTTTTATAAAAAGTACCTTTTATAAAAAGTATCTTTTATAAAAAGTACGTTTTGGAAAAAGCACTTTGCATTAAAAGTTCTTTTTATAAAAAGTAGCTTTTTTTTAAAAAGTATCTTTTATAAAAAGTAACTTTTATAAAAAGTACTTTTTATAAAAAGTATATATTATAAAAAGTAGCTTTTATAAAAAGTACCTATTACAAAAAGTACCTTTATTAAAAAGTATCTTTTATAATAAGTACCTTTTATAAAAAGTAGCTTTTATAAAAAGTACCTTTTACAAAAAGTACCTTTATTAAAAAGTATCTTTTATAATAAGTACCTTTTATAAAAAGTATCTTTTATAAAAAGTATTTTTTATAAAAAGTACCTTTTATAAAAAGTATCTTTTATAAAAAGTACGTTTTGGAAAAAGCACTTTGCATTAAAAGCTCTTTTTATAAAAAGTAGCTTTTTTTTAAAAAAGTATCTTTTATAAAAAGTATATTTTATAAAAAGTAGCTTTTATAAAAAGTATTTTTTATAAAAAGTATCTTTTATAAAAAGTAGCTTTTATAAAAAGTACCTTTTACAAAAAGTACCTTTATTAAAAAGTATCTTTTATAAAAAGTAGCTTTTATAAAAAGTACTTTTTATAAAAAGTATCTTTTATAAAAAGTAGCTTTTATAAAAAGTACCTTTTACAAAAAGTACCTTTATTAAAAAGTATCTTTTATAATAAGTACCTTTTATAAAAAGTACATTTTATAAAAAGTATTTTTTATAAAAAGTACCTTTTATAAAAAGTATCTTTTATAAAAAGTACCTTTTATAAAAAGTATCTTTTATAAAAAGTACGTTTTGGAAAAAGCACTTTGCATTAAAAGTTCTTTTTATAAAAAGTAGCTTTTTTTTAAAAAGTATCTTTTATAAAAAGTAACTTTTATAAAAAGTACTTTTTATAAAAAGTATATTTTATAAAAAGTAGCTTTTATAAAAAGTACCTATTACAAAAAGTACCTTTATTAAAAAGTATCTTTTATAATAAGTACCTTTTATAAAAAGTAGCTTTTATAAAAAGTACCTTTTACAAAAAGTACCTTTATTAAAAAGTATCTTTTATAATAAGTACCTTTTATAAAAAGTATCTTTTATAAAAAGTATTTTTTATAAAAAGTACCTTTTATAAAAAGTATCTTTTATAAAAAGTACGTTTTGGAAAAAGCACTTTGCATTAAAAGCTCTTTTTATAAAAAGTAGCTTTTTTTTTAAAAAAGTATCTTTTATAAAAAGTATCTTTTATAAAAAGTAGCTTTTATAAAAAGTAGCTTTTATAAAAAGTACTTTTTATAAAAAGTATCTTTTATAAAAAGTAGCTTTTATAAAAAGTACCTTTTACAAAAAGTACCTTTATTAAAAAGTATCTTTTATAATACGTACCTTTTATAAAAAGTACCTTTTATAAAAAGTACCTTTTATAAAAAGTATATTTTCTAAAAAGTATCTTTTATACAAAGTACCTTTTATGAAAAGTACCTTTTATAAAAGTTTCTCAAAAAGAAATGTTTTGAAATATGTAAAAAACAAGGGCCTGAGGTGCTGCAAAGGGTCCCTAAAAAGTATTTCAGTAAATATTTTAATATAATATTTATCATTTAAAAAAGGTAGCCATAAAAATTAATTTCGCGCTCAACTGAATCCCCATAATAATTTCAAATGTCTCCAGTCTGTAAAATAATTTGTATAACGAAAAAATTCCCCATTTTGTGCATCAATGGGCCAATATTGACAACCCCGGCTACACGCTAAATTATTCAAATCATAACAATTTTTCACTACCCACTCAAATCTGGAACGAATTCTTTAATACGAGTAGACACTCTTCATTCATTTCGTTGATTTAATTTTTAACTCTGTTCGTGTGTTTGTTTTAGCTTTACACTGTTGACATGGGATGCTGCATATTTTCCATTTGCTGCGGACATTTTAGTGATAAATGTTGTAATCTCAGTGTTTTAAAATGATATAAATAAATGCAAACTACGACATAAAAAGTCAAACAAATATCTAACAAAAAAAAATAAAAATAAAAAATTTGAGATAAAAAAAATACATGCGGCTAAAATTAGTTGCAATTTGATAGCTTTTTTCGATATGTTTGTTGTGTTTTTGCTCTAGTCCATTTTTGTTGGCTCATAAAACATTTTAAATGCACAAAGCTTGCATTTAAAAATTTATGGCTAAAAACTTTTTTATACTCCCAACTTTTATGGTGGTATGGCTTTGGAAATCATGTGTCAAAAAGCAATATATTTTTTTTTTCAACTCACATTCGACACGCCAGTATTAAAAACCGCAACAGTTTTATGATGATGATTATGTTTTTTTTTGGGGATTATGTGATATAAAATAAAATTTATTACATAAATCTGCATTTAGCGTATGATAAAGAAAGGGTGTTTCAAAAGGAGATATGCACAGGTTTGTTAAAAAAAGTTTACACCGACCATGAACAAAATACTTTGGTTATGATTCTTTGTAGAAAATAAATAAATTAAGTTTTGAAATAAATTTTCTTTTTCGATTTATTCTCTAATCAAATTTTATTTATTCTCTTTCTTTTTGCAGACGGTATAGTCGGCCCTGGCACTATAACCTCACCGTGGACGCCAGTGAGCGCCGGCCATCCGAGTTCACTCGGACCGGCTGACTCAAATGGCAGCATGGTAGATAGTAAAAATTTAGATGTGGGCGATATGAGTGATGTAAGTACAAATAAAAAATATGTAATTTTAAAATTTCCAAGGTAATAAAACAATTAATATCCTAAGATGGGCTTTAAGTTTATAGACTACACAGAAAGTTTAATTTGAATTAAATTAAAAAAAAACTCAAACTTTGCAGAAACCTTTAGGGGCTTATTATGCAATACCAATCATAATGAATCAAAATACTTCCTTTCAATTTGAATTACATAATCATGCCGTTTGTTTTGCATTATTTTCAATAATTTAGAACTCGGAGTAAATCCTAACACTTCGAAACCAATCATGTAATTATTAAAAAAAATTAATTCCACCAACCAAACGAAATTGGTTAAATTAACTAATGCAAAGCAGTTATATCAATGTAAGCCAATTTTTGCATATAAGTTCTAAGGAAATAAGAATACCCAAAAATAATTAAACCAATCATTGTAGGGTAGAAGCACTATTTACTATCTCTCTAAATAAATCTACTCAACCACGTCTCCCAATCCATTCCAAATTATAGAGCATTTGAAGTTACTGCCGTCGATGTTATTATGGGCTATATTAATTTGAGTGAGATTTTTCTGAAGTTGCAGACTTTAATGATGAAACAGAATAAAGTCTGCAACTTCAAATTGATAAAGCCCATAATAACACCGGCGGCAGTAACTTCAAATGCTCTCTAATTTTTGTTAAATTTTCTTTTGAGCTTATCTTTCTTTTTAGTTTTGTTTACAAAATGTATGAAATTTATTGAAAGTATGGTAAAATTTTTGAGAGAATGAGTATTTATATATGTGAGAGCATAAGAAAAAACACTCTCAAAATAAAATAGATTCTATCTCACGACTGCTTTCTGGGGCTGCTTCTTTGCGCCAATTTGTATGGAAAATGTGTTTACGCCGGTATTCTGTTTAATCATTTATTCATTATTTACACGTCCCGTTAATAAGTTTAATTGTTTGATTGATAAGTTTAATTTTATAATTGAAAGATAAATAAATATTCGGCTTTGAATTGAGTTCGTGTTTTCCCCCCTCTCCCTCTCACGGTTTCAAAAATCAATGAAGTGTTGTAGACGAATTCTGGATATCGCTGAATTTATCCCAGTCTAAGAAACATGTAGTGTGATTCAATAACTTTTTATTTTAACGATAATCGCATTGGTAAAATAATTATAACGAAAATTTATCGAATTTGATATTCAGTAACATTTTTAACGATATTCGCTGTAGGTTAATGTCAGCTGTGTCCTTATTTAAGCGAGAATAGTTCATGTGCATGTGTATCGACAAAAATCAACAGAAAATATCAGCTACGTACTATCGTTAAAAAAAAAGTTACAGAATCACACAATCGTTATTACAAGCGGTAAAAAATGTATAGACAAAAATTACGATTGTCGGAGCGTTAAAAGTTACAGAATCGCACCACTGGTCACAACCTGCACGAAGTCTAGTTCAATGGAAATGTTTGTCAAAATCTATACCGCTTCCAACAGTTTTTTTTTACATTCATCAAGATTTCTTACCCAAAACAAGAACCATTAACTGAAAATTGTTCAAATGACTGCAATATAGCGAATTCACAAACCTTTTTGAGTACATAAACTTAATTTTTAAGAACAATTTTTACAAAACCACTTAGTTTTATTAGACTTTAATTGTATTTCAAAAAAATCTGGTGACGAAGTAGATTTTGTTTTTAATGGCTAATCTACTAGATTTTGCCTAAAATCAAAATATTTCGTATTTCAAGTCATGTCGGTGTTGTACTAATTTTTATCAGCAAAATGTGCGTATATACAAAGTAAATTGAAATTTTAACTAATATGACAGTAGACTAACAATTTAAGTTGGTTATTTCAACTGAAACAACTAACAATAATATCAGTTGTTAGGATTCTCAATTTATTTCAATTAAACTTTAACATAATAGCTCTAGTTGTTCTAAAAAATTGTTAGGTTAAAGGTCCCTGATGATATGCATTAGCAACAATTAGCAACAGTGAAATTCAATTCAATTTTTATTTTTTTTTAATAAACAACACAACCCTCGAAGCGACTATCTTGTCTGTGGAAAACACCCAGGGTCTATTGCGGGAATCGAACTCACGACCTCTGAACTGAGAGGCTAGCATCGCTACGACTCAGCCACAGGGGCACCCGAAATAATCAATTCAAAAGGAAATAATGTTATCCGAGAATGAAATCCCCTTGTTCTAAACAAATGGCGAAAGAGATGAAAACCAGTTGTTTCATTTTACCCGAAAGTTTGCATATAATTTTTTTTTAAAACAAAGCTTGATTTAGATAACATTAATCAAGTCCTTAGAGATAATATTCAAGTAAAACTTCTTCTTTATTTCGAGATCTTAAAATTAAACAATCAAATTATAAAACAAACGTAGAACACTTTTTAAAGAATATTTCATGAAAACTGCTAAGATCCTTAAATCTACGATCTAAGGTCGTATACCCTGCTTAAAACTAATACTCATACATTGTCGTATATTTTTGCCATAAGTTCTACAATTACATTTTACCACATAACAAAATTCCTAGAACTAAAACACGTATCATATTCAAATGATTTATTATGACCAAACATGTAAATTCAGATTAAAGTAATTTAAGTTGAGGGTGTTGGCTGACAATAAATATGTATAATACAATAGCAAAAAGTACTTGACATAACAAGTGTCACATTATTTTAGGTGTCACAAAGTAAAATATATTATAAATGAACATACGAATTATACTTATTGATACTTAAAAATAATACACACGTTCGTTCATATTAATACTCTGAAATTAAACTAAACTAAACTACTTGACAAGTAAGTAGGAGTTCAAGTGTAATTTGAGACCTTTTTTGTGTGTGTTTAAGGCGGGATGTTCTTAACACCAGCAGCAGCGGCAGTAATGTCAGGAAGAACACTAGG
This sequence comes from Tachina lurida, assembly GCA_944452675.1. NCBI lineage: Eukaryota > Metazoa > Arthropoda > Insecta > Diptera > Tachinidae > Tachina > Tachina lurida. The sequence continues at coordinate 90,110,688 of OX101755.1, forward strand.
TTATGGTCCTTGTTTGAAACTGTTTCGTCTTTTTTTTTTTTTGCTTGATTTCATTTCCTTAAACTAATTCATGCTCGTACCATATTAATAACGATGTGTCTGTAATAATGTAGCACATGCAAAATAACCAGTCAGAGGCAGGATGATAAGAACCTTGAAGTTGCGGCTATATTTTATTTCCTCTTTTTATAATGATTTAAAAAAAATATATCTTACATTTCTTTATTTTTTAACTTTCCACTATAGAAAGTTACTGATTTTATGCCAACTTTCGTAAATAGAGTTTTCATCATATTTCGAAATTTTGAGGTCCTGGGAGTCCATTCTGACTGTTTTTGCGGTGATGTCCGTCTGTATGTATGTGCATACATATGTGCACGTTTATGTATGTGTGTATGTACAAAAAGCGTTCTCTCTCTCTCTCTCTCTTAAGAACGGCTCAACGGATCGAAAGTAACTTTGCCCCATTTAAAAGTTGTTGAGCTTACTCCCAAAATAGTGAATCGAGTCAATTCAGTAGACTTCGAAAATTCTCGAAAATGCAATTTTTCACAAACCATGTTTCTTTTTTATTTAATTTAAACCAAACCGATCAAGTACAAAATCTAATTAGCTCTTAACCTCAAAAAGATACTCCGATTTCTGCTAATTTGCCAAGAATCAGGTTATTCGTAAGATAGAAATCGTTGCCGAAAAATGTTGAAAAAATGAGGTTTTCCTTCGTCAATTCGATTTGGGATATTCACTAATTTTCATAAACCTAAGAAAAGTATCGTATGCCGCAAATTTAACTAAAGTTTGTAGTTTAGCGGAAAGTTTCTGGGATGTCCTCTAATGTCAACCGAAGTGAAGCTAAAAATTAATTTAAAACTATTAAGTTCTTGTGTTTCGTTAAAAATAAATCCATGCGTTTATCAAAGAAGCCCTTATATTTGCGCTTGTTCGCTCTGAATTTATGCACTGTTGCATTTTACCATCTTACAGCTGCATATCATATGTTGTGCAGTAGAGATGATGTTTAATAAAGAATGTGATATAAAAATCGTTGTCACTTTTGAACAGTGGCTGTGATCATATTTGAGTTGATTTCTCTTCTTTTACTTCAAAAGCATTTTTTTGTTGCAGAGTTCTGCTATTTTGGGGAATTCGGATGAAATGAATAACAGGGTAATGCTATAAACACAATTGGGACGAACGACGAATTTCGTTCACGTTAACGAATTCTTCGATAAGAATTCGCTGAGCACAATAACGACGAATTTACTCACCGAATTCTGCTGTCATAATTGATAAAGTGGTTATTGTGTATGCAAAGAGAGAGAGAGAAAATTGTTTTTTCATCGTTCGTCGGCGTACAAAATAGAAATAAACCTATCTCAGAGCTCGTCACACACGACGAATTTCGTTCTACGGTGGTGTTGTGTTCATTTTCATATGCGCAAATGTGTTTTGCGCATATGAAGAGATAGAGAGAGAGAGAGAAAGAGAAGGGAAAAGAGAGAAAGAGAAGGGAAGAGATAGAAAGAGAAGGGAAGAGAGAGAGAAAGAGAAAGGAAGAGAGAGAAATAAAGGAAGAGAGAGAAATAAAGGAAGAGAGAAAGACAGAGAAATAGATAGAAAGAAAGAGAGAAAGAAAGAGAGGGAAAGAGAGAGAAAAAAGAGAGAGAAAGAGAGAGAAAAAAGAGAGAGAAAGAGAGAGAAAAAGGAAAGGTAGAGAGAGAGAAAGAGAGACAGGGAAAAAGAGAGATAGAGTAAAAAGAAAAATTTTATCACTATAGTTAAGACGATTTTTACACCAATTTTACGGTTTTTTTTTCGGATAAAAACTCAAGATATAAAAATACTTGTTAAATTAAATCACTATAGTGATCAGTGACTCGTGCTTTTTTCAATTACCCTAGAGAGGTTAAAGAAACCCAGAATGGTACCTTATTAAAAAAAAATCCGTTAGATAAAGTTTCGGTCCTAACTAGTTTTTCAGTGGATCTATATGCCCAAGGTACGTCCAATTCCCATATATGGAGCCGTCGTGTGATGACTTGTCCTGGGTTCAGGGAGTGTTATCTTTGTGGATGCACTGGGTATGGTTGTACATCTGGTACTATTGGATGGAATATGGCAAGAAGTTAGCTACAATCTCTAAAATCCGTCTTCTCTATGGATAAGAAACGGCATCATCGGCCACTGCTGAATATTGGACACCGAAGCTTTCGGATATAGAATTAGCCAAAACTTCCCCGCTCTACTTTGTGAAAATCTTTACAATAGCCGAATGCCATCATTGTACTGCAAATAGAAGAACGGGTGTTGAATTTTATACGGATTGCTTGAAAACTGAAGAAGGCGTAGGTTACGGAGTTTAGTCAGGGATATTAGATCTTCATATTACAAATCGATTTCTAGATCACTGCTGCATTAACCACGCGGGCTGGTTGGAAGTGAATGTCATCCCAACAACAGTAATTAACATATGCAGTGATAGTCAAGCCGCTATCATGACTCTAGAATCCCTAGTTCTAAGAACAATAACAGCCGTCGACTGAGATAGTAATGCAGTTCAATATTAGGATCATCTGGATCCCAGAGAACAGGGGCTTTCAGGGAAACTCCAGGACTGATGACCCCGAAAGGATTGGGACTACCTTACGGGCTACACTGGACATGGAATATGTAGGCTTACCTTCGTTATCGTATGAAGTCAGACTTCGGAGCAAGACTGAGGAAGCAACAAACAGAAAAAAGGACACAAGAAATGACTACAATTTTACCAGGCAGTTATGGACTAATCTAAATAAGAAACATACGGTTTCTTTGATTTCAAAAAATAGGAAACAAATCTCAGCTCACACATCTGACGATTGTGATAGAGGCTGCTGCCAGACAAAGAGTAATCCATCGCAGGGAAAAGCATAGACAGGGACGGTCTAATTAGCCAGAGGGAGCAATCATCCCTGGCAATCCATTTCCCCTAATTGCGCTACCCTCTCACGTGATGGATAAAGTGTAGGACAAGAGCTTTGAAACTGTTTTGGCCAATAGAAGGGAATCGGGGGAAATAGCACCCCGGTATTCTTTTGAAACTTTCACCATCAGGTGATGCACTGATGATTCCAGAACGCCGGCATGTTCTGGTGTGGGAGTTGTAGGACCAAGGACTAACTGTGACAAGTCGTTGGGAAAATCTCCTAGTATTTTTCAATCGGAAGTTTATGACATTGAGAGATGCGCATAATTTAATCTTGATAGGTGCTACCGAGGAAAAGAATTAGCCATTTGCTCGGATAGTCAGGCTGCCATCAAAGCGCTCAGCTAATATGAGTTTACCTCTAAGTTAGCGTGGGAATGCTGCATTAAGCTAAATCAGCTACGCAGCACGAATAAGATCACACTCTGCTGGGTTCCTTGATTCGCCGGGGTGTTAGGAAATGAAAATGCAGAAGGGGGGTTAGTACACCCATGGTCGGACCAGAAAAGTTTTGTGGTCTCGGATTGGACAAAATCCGAGAAGATATATCGACAGAGATCAAAACTAATAGGGAACACCTCTGGCTCAATCTCCCAGGATTGAGGCATACAAAGCTAATGATTGGAACGTATAACCAAAATTGTTTCATAGCTTTCATGTCCCTGATTAAAACGAACTAAGAATGCTCACAGGCTTCCCCACAGGCCATAGCAGACTGAGAAAACACCTCAACAGACTTGGCATTGAGAGTAACATCCCTTGCAGATTCTGTGATTACGAAGGTGAAACTCCAGAGCATATTCAGAAGGACTGTGAAGCGTTATGCCACAGAGTATATATATACTCTGCCAATTGGGCAAGCACCTATTGGAGAATTGGAAACTGCCAACCCTGGACCCACTGGCAATTCTGAGATTCATCAGGAGAGTAGGTCTAGATGAGGTGCTCTAGCAGCTGGCAGGGGATACAATAGATCTACTTTGGTCGCAGTGTCCTGTGCTTCCCCTTTGACTTAATTCATTCATTCATTCATTCAAATCTCAGCTTTGGTGATGACTTTGTCTCATAGGCAGGTTAAGTGTTGAATATAATGATTTTTGCAGCAGTTTCCTTCCAAGATTTAGACGAAGAAGAGAATTTAAAACATTTGCTGTGCAATATCCTTGGATTAGCAAGAAGGAGAATGGCCACCATTGTGCTCTTCAGTTGAGTCAACTTTCTGACGTTGCAAAGGCTTAACTACAACGTATAATAAGCTTTATATTAGGCTCTGGTTGGCTCAAAGTTGGGCACTCCGCTTATGAACCAAGAGTGCCTAAGTGAGTCGGGAATTCTGAGTGCCACTATTACCTCACGTAACATAAGCTGTGATTAATTAACACTTGTGGAAATATCGCTCATCTTCATTGTGCAGTGATACCTTGTATACAAACAGGTGCCTTATCTTCAAAATTTTTAAAGTTTAAATTTGAAATTTAGAACCTTGGACACAGACTTCCTGGAACACTTACCATTCAAAATTTAATAAACTACAAAGTGGGCGACTAGAATTTTAATTGCTTGAGACGAAATGATTTTTTTTCCAAAAACAAATTATCAACAAATAAATCTATAAAATCTGAAACATTATTCTGCATATATTTAATTTTTTTTTAAAACACTTTTAAGCTTTGCCATTATCATTTACGACTTCAGTTGACTGTTTTTTTTTTAAAGTACTTTATTATTATTATTATTATTATGTGACACTCTTGGCAATTAAAAATCACTTGAAATTTTAGTCAAGTGTAACACTTATACTCTTACCATTACACACACACACACATACAAACTATAGCAGCCATTGAAGCTGGCAAGTATGATGTACATCCCAGGTAGCATTTGGGTGATCATTTTTGGCAGAAATATCTTATATGATTCTTTACAGATCGCTTTTGATGATTAAAAAGTGATTTATCACTTGGGCGATTGAAAGAGGATTCACTTATGATTCATCTATATGATCAAATAATGATTTCTTGAAAATAGAGCAACATCATGCAAACCGCAAAAAGGTGATTTATATGATTTAATATGAAAATTGCTCAAAAATAATCAGCAAATCGTATCATAACTGATTCTTTGGTATGATTCATCTGTAGGGTACCATTTTCTCACAACGGGAGTATCATTTATGATCGAAAAATGAGCTCATATACGGTTATTTTTCCCGTCAAGCTGATTTGGAAACGATTGGATTATGATACAAAATGCTACCTGGGATATGAAAAATTGTATGCAATAGTTTGTGCTGATGTGTATTGTAAGGATTTTAATTTGTATGAGGATGTATCATTGCACTTTGTGTAATGAGCTGAGAGAGCAAGAGAAAAATAGTGTCAAGTGTATGACACTTTGTGTGAAACGATGTACGTACGTACATATGTGAAACTTTTTCATAAATTTATGACAATTATTGAAAATTTATGAACAAAAATGCTAGTACGTGTGTTTTTATTGTAATAAAAAATCAAGTTATTTATGTAAGTTTGGATGTATTTTTTTTTTGACATTCTATAGTGATTAATATGTTTTTTAAAGTAATAAATCCCTATACATATACATATGTATGTATGTATGTACATATGTCTCCGGAAGTATACAAGAAGAATACGAAATACAATTACTAAGCAAGAAAATATATTTTACAAGACGTATGTGTGACAAAATCCATAAATATATCGGAGATATGTACTTTTTAAAGGACCCACTGTGCGAGTAGATTATAGGATTACCTACATACATAAGTATCTACATCATTTTGTCACCCGATAAATCCAAAGTTATCAACTATTTTGGAAGATTATGGACAAACATATTTTTAACTAAATTATTTTCGACAAAAATATAATTGAATAAAACTTAAAAAAAAAAAAAAATTAAACCGACTTCAAAAATAAGCACTAAAAAGCTACAAATAATATAGATCTAGTTAAATAAAAGATTTTTATATATGTTACCTACAGTGCCGTTTGAAGTTGGTGCCTGCAACATTGGTAACTGAGCACATACATATGTACATAAAATTACTTGCAGTTTTTTACCGGTCATGTTCCTATGTGTTTAGTACCAGTATTACTGGCACCAACTTCAAACGGCACTGTAGGTAACATACATATATAAAAATCTTTTATTTAACTAGATCTATATTATTTGTAGCTTTTTAGTGCTTATTTTTGAAGTCGGTTTAATTTTTTTTTTAAAGTTTTATTTGTAGCTTTTTAGTGCTTATTTAGAAATATGGTCCAGTTTTGTAAAAATCGATTAAGTAAAAACACGTGAAATATAGTAATAAATTTAATGGGGCGTGGCTACGCCTACTTTTTTTAAACAAGATTGTGTATTTGTGAGAGTTCAAGGTGTGTGCCAAGTTTCGTACAGATCGATAAAGTAAAAGCACGTGAAATTAAGTATTAAATTTTATGGGGCGTGGCTACGCCTTTTTTTTTTTTAAAAGGTGTGTATTTTTAAGAGTTCAAGGTGTGTGCCAAGTTTTGTCAATATTAGTTAAATACAAGAACATGAAATATTATACTAAAATTTAATAGGCGTGCCCCGCCCACTTTTTTGAACGCAATATTGTGCCTTTATTATAGCTTAGGGTGTGTGCCAAGTTTCGTAAAAATCAGTGAAATAGAACCTTGTGAAATATAATATAAAATTTTAGTGGGCGTAACCCCGCCCATTTTTTAAAAATAAGATTGTGTCTATTTTAGAGCTCAAGGTGTGTGCTAAGTTTCGTAAAAATCGGTTAAGTAGAACCATGTGTAATGTTATAATACATTTTAATGGGCGTAGTCCCGCCCATTTTTTCAACTTAAAAATTTTGTAATTACAAGAACCAAAGATGTTTGCTAGGTTTCGCAGCAATCAAATGAGTAGAAGATCACAAAATCAAATTTAAAAAATTGTGGGCGTAACCCCGCCCACTTTTTTCAAATGGGACCAATGGGAAGCTATACCCTCTCAGACAACAAAAAAATTTTTACAATCGGTCTAAAATGCACCGAGTTAGGGACCTACACACCTAAAAAAAAAAAATAGAGACGAATTGTTAACCTCCTTCTTTTTTTGAAGTCGGTTAAAAAAAGGAAACAATCAGGTATCTGAGGTAATTGGTTTTCGATTTCAAATTGACCGAAAAATGTAAAAATTTGTGATAATTTTTAAGAAAAAAAAATTGCACTGACGGGGGCAAATTGTCAATTATTATAACAACTACTAGCAGAACGGAACAACATGCTGTCGCCACCCATTCATCATCTGCGTTATTGATATAAGTTATGCAAGTATATTAAAATTAATCGCGTTTTCTTTGTCACGGAATCACGCGTGAACGGTTGGACCAATCCACCTCCCTCCCCCTTTCCTTTTTTGGTTTTGTTGGTTATTGTCTGGAGAAAAATTATATGAAAGAAAAACCTAAGAAAGTTGTGAGGAACTGGGTAAAATGGTAAAAGTGTGTGCTAGTGGTATTTTTTCAGTTTTTGATACGATTGGTATAAATATAGTTTAAAGTATATTCAACGAAATCGCGGGAAAACGCTAGCCATTTATATATCCTTATTAAATCCAAATGATGTAATTTGACTAATCATCTCAGACCCTATTTTCCATTAATTATATGGTGGAGGGAGACTGACACAAAGGCATACCTGACAAAATTAGAAAGTATCCAGAGAATAGCAGATCACAGCATCACTGGAGCTCTAAAAGGCTCTGCTAATGCAGCTATAGACGTTATATTGGACATTAAACTAAGAAAACTAACTGCAGTGAACGTGACATTCAAATCAGTTATCCGACTCAGGACAACAGGGCAGATGTCGTACAGATCATTTCGTCACGGTAAGTGGCTGAAAGAGATGGAGTGTAGCTCGGACTACATCATCCCAAAAATGAACTTTTTTGCCAAACCACTGATCACTATAAGGGAAGATAGCCTTCTTAGGCTTCGAAGGTCTTAACCATATTGGTTCTAGTTTCAACTTTCACTGTTTCAACTTTCACTGATGGTTGGAATGTATGGAAGGGCGTGCACTGTGGTTTACTGTCCTGAGCTCAGTATAGAGTAATCTTATAAACTTCCTTGATTACTGTAGCACCTTCCAGGCGGAAATATATGCCGCCAAAATGGCTGCAGAATTGGCTTTTACCCCTCAAACCATGAATGCGTGTTTGAATTTACGCAATCAGCAGTTAAGGCAACTTCAGCAGACTGCAACTACTGCAACTACAACAACAGCTGAAAAGTATCATAGACTCTAAGATGAAGGAAGAAGCGGCGGAAGGTTGGCGTGTGACGAAAACTTGCAAAACTAAGACTTGCAAAATCATACGGAGCTAATATGATCCCAAATAGACTAAATTTCTTTTATAACTAACCAGAAACAACTGTAGTGGGGTATTAACTGGACACTGCTTTACGGTACCTGCAGTAAATTTAAGGAACCCAATGTAATTGAAACAATAGAACATCTATTGTGCCACTGTCCGGCTCTAAACCGCACTAGATATAATTGTATTGGTGATCACACTTTTCGTACTTAACTTGTATCAATAGTGGAACTGTGTAGATTGCTACAGTTTGTTAAATCTGTGTGGGAGTCGTTCGATACAGGCACCACGAACTAGGCTGCCATACTTCTCTTCTCATTTGCTGTTATCGCTAAGTGTCAATCCCGGTCTACGCAAGGTCCTTGACCACCCAGATTAACCTAACCTAACCATTAATTGGTGAGTATAGTCTTAGTCCCCATTCCTAGATTTCGCCTCAGAAATAATATTCATTAATTTCACTAGGTCTGTTAAATGGTTAACAGTGCGCTGTTAATTGTAAAATGTGGTCTGTTAAAATGTTAGTTTTTGTCTCTGCTGCTTAAATTAAAATTTATCTCCACACACATAATAACTTCAATATATATACATATATATATATATATTTATTTTTTTGCGGGGAGGGGAGGGGTAGCGAAGCACACCGGGGTAAGCTAGTAGCCTACAAAATGCAGAAGATAGGTATTTCCCACAATTCTGAAACAAAAATGAGTTTTAAAGCAATGAACCAATAAATGTTTCGATATAAATGTGCATGTTTTGGAACCATTGCTATTACGTACTCATAACTTAGGCCGAGTCATATAGAGTCCATCATATGTTATACATTGCCTTTTTCAACGGGCAGCTAAGTTGAAATACAGGGTTTCTTTTCTTACAAAAGTTGGTCAACTTTTCACTTTTAGAATGCGTTGAGTATGTGACAGCTATTATTTGGTGATTTTGGTAGGTTTCTATTTAGGTTTGTTTGGCAGCAAAAATAAAATCAAATAAAAGAATTAAGTTTAATTAATAAAATGGAGAACAAACCTATTGTAATAATGATTTTTTTAACCAAAACCCCTCATTAAACGACATAAAAATAAAATCTCTGCCACTTTAATCGTATGAAAAATTTATTTTATTTTTTTATAAAACTGCCTTAATTCAAAAAATTTGCACGAAATTGTAAAATAATTTTATTAAAATCTTTTTCTTATTTTTTTTTTTTTTTTTTTGATTTTCTAGGATGAAAAAGATCTGTCAAATGCTGATGCCGAAGGTGTTTGGAGTCCAGATATTGAACAAAGTTTTCAGGAAGCTCTCTCAATATATCCGCCATGTGGACGTAGAAAAATTATACTCTCAGATGAGGGTAAAATGTATGGTAAGTCGGCAAATTTTTAATTCATTTAATAGAAACTACAAACAGAAGAATACGAATATCTTATAATATCTAGAAAAGAAGAACACAACCCATACTTTTTCTCTAACGCTAGAAATAATTATTAAAAAAAAAACACGTAAAAACCAGACCATAAATCAAAAAAATCAAATTACTCTATTGTTTTAAAGGGAAGACAATTTCAACTGCTTGGTTTGATGTTGGTTGCTTTCTCTGCAGAATTTATTATTTATTTTTTAATTTTGATTTTGTGAATCAGTAAACCCACGTAATATGTGTCATCCTTTTACTGTCATTATCGTGCTGCGTGGAGTTGTGAGTGAGTCGGAGTGTGCTTGCTCTTGCCCTTGCGTGTCTTTGATTGCATCTTTTGCAGCAGCAATCAACCTCAAGTCAGCTCATTAAGTTGTGCGTTTTCAAATAAATAGTTAGAAGGAACAAGATGGTTATCTTTTTTATCTTCTGCATCAGTGGAGTTGCCTCTCTGTCTCGCTTGCTGATTGTCTGCCATTTCTGTGCATGTGTGTGGCTGCTTACATATGTTGCACGTCTTTTAGCTTATGGGTTTACAACTTTGTGCATCTTTAAGAGGATGCTACAGATGTCTGTATGACCTGCCTTGTTTTAATTTTTTTTTACTAATTATGCCTCAAAAGTGGTCATCAATATACCTGTTGTACTTTTTTTATTATTATTGTTTTGTGATTTTGATATCACATTCGTTTTCTTTTCCATTTTATTTGTAAGTTATTGTTATTTGGACAGACAAACAGCTCTTTGATTTGCTGTTTTTTTTTTATTTCATAAGTTTTTATTATAATGATGATGGCGATGGCGATAGTGATATTGAGTCTCACAACATCATACTTATGTCATTAGAGTTTTTATCTCGACATTTAAAGAATAATTCAAAGTGATGTCTGCATTGAAATGAAAAATTTGTTTTTAATCGACTTCAAAAAAGGAGGAGGTTTTTGTTGTTGGCATTGTTACTTCATAACTCGGTACATTTTTTTTTTTTGGTTTAAAGGGGGTAGCTTCCATTGGGTCCCATTGCCACAAAAGTAAACGGGAACACGCCCACAATTTTTTTTTCATTTTATTTGATGATATTCTACTTATTCCATTGCTACGAAACTTACCCAACACATTGGGCTCTCGTAACGCCACAATCTCGAAGTTGAAAAAATGGGCGGAGTCACTCCCAATAAAACTTAATATTATATTTCACCTGCTTCTATTTTACCGATTTCAACGAAAGTTGGCACACACCCTGAGCTTAAAAAATACAAAATTTTGCATTCAAAAAGGTGGGCTGGGCCATGCCTATTAAATTTGAATATTATATTTCACTTGCTAGCACTTAACAAATTTCTACGAAACCTGGCAAACATCTTGAGCTCTTAAGAAGACACAGTTTCGCATTCAAAAAAGTGGGCGGTGACACGCCCATTAAAATAAATTATTATATATCACTTACCTCTACTACATATGTATGTATATCGATTTTTACGAAACTGTGCACACACCTTGGGCTGTGAAAAATACTTAATCTTGGGTTCAAAAAAGTGGGCGGTGGCACGCCCATTGAAATTAATTATTATATCTCACGTGCTTCTACTATATCGATTTTTACGAAACTGCGCACATACCTTGAGCTGTGAAAAATACTTAATCTTGCGCTCAAAAAAGTGGGCGGTGCCACGTCCATGAATGGTTAGTATTACATTTTATGTACTTCAACTTATGCGATTCCCACAAAACTTGGCAAAGAGTTTCCGCTCTTAGAATTACATATTTTTGTGCTCAAAAAAGTGGGCGGGCTACGCCCATTAAAGATTAATGTATTTCACGTGCTTCTATCTGACCGATTTTTACGAAACTTGGTACACACCTTGAGGTCTGAAACTGATTCGAGGTTAAATTAGGAAAGTAGACCACACCCCTAAAAATTTAAGCTTGGCACTATAAATTGGAAAACAAAATTTAAAAAAAGTTAAGCCGAAAATAAGCACTAAGGAACTAAAAAGTTCAGTTAAATAAAATATTTGTATATGTGTTGTCGTTACTTTTTATAATTTAAAAATTTATCGGGCTTAAAAAATACTCCATGTATTGTCTCAGTAATAAGCCCTTATTGTGATAAAGTCATTCACCCTTATTCCAGTTGTCAGCATAGACGTCACGTCAACACAATACCAAAAAATTGGGGCTTGTCTACCCGCTCTCGGGAAAATTTTTTTCTAATAGTTCATATCTGTTCTCTAGGGCCTGGAAAATAGCACGATCCGATTCGACACAGTGTAGCTAATCCCTATTTTCTTGGTATTGTATTGACGTGACGTCGATGTTGACAACTGGAATAGGGATGATCATTTCAATAGAAATATTTAGCCTGAGCTCTGTAATGATCTGTGGTACACTTGGCGTACACCTTGCTTTTTATATAGTCCCACAAAAGACAAGCCAAGCCATTCCCGGTAGGTGTGAAATTTTGAGATATTTGTGGCCAGTCATCACATGTTCATTCGCATTGAAAATTTTAATCAATCAATTCGATTTTAAAATGTACTGTATCGCAGGATATTCTTTTGAAATATCCTGCTGTATGCTAAATACTTTCTTTGCACTTCTTATTAAATTTAATACTGATTCTTAACCTATTTTTATTTGTTTTATTGAAAAAAAAAAGAAATCCATTGTTCGACAGACAACTTTGTAAAGCACATTTTAATGCACTTAATTTTAAATTCTGAAAAGAAAAAACAAAAATGCCAAACAGAAATAAAAAATGATGAATACAATTGAAAAACTAAAGAATGTGAAAATGTTTAACATTAGTTTACAACATGGCTCTAATACGCTTGAGGACATTTCCAGTATCCTGTTTTTCTCATTATTCTTTTGTGACACTTGCTCCGCCGCTGCTTCCCTACAAACTTTCACAGAGCTTAACTTTCTTTATGTCCAGACTGAACTTAAACATAATATTCTTTGTCAGAGACCATGCAGTTTTATGAAATAAATTTATTTTGTTGTTAGTTTCTCTTACCCTTTCTCTGCCACCAACAAGCAAGTGGAAGACATTTCACAATTCATCATCATCAGCAACATATTCAAAACATGACAACAGCTTTTGTCCGTCCATCAACATCATCATCGTCATCATTAACAACATCAACTCTTCTGCAGTCAGTTATAAATTTCGAATTTCAACAGCAATGACAAAAAAAAAGGACATGAACTTTCTCTCTTCACAACACATTAGATCCTTCAGACATAATCGTTGCTGAGTTTCTGCTTCATTTTTTTTTTTGCTTCTACTTTTATTCATATTTGTGCTTTACAATATAGAAATGACATACAGCCAAATGGAAAAAAGAATATAAAAAGATACAGTCAAAGTTAAATCGTAGAGTCGTATAAAAGAAAAGTCAATTTCTAGCAAATATACGAGGATCCTTTGAAGGGGAAAAAGTGTCTTTGTTGTTGGTTAAGCACGTCTAGATGCATTTCGTTGCTGCTTGGACAACTTATCAGTTGAAGTGCGGCTGATAGCACTTCAAAAGAGCTTACAAAAACCCTAATTTTTATAGAAACATTTTCAACAAATTATTGAGAATTACAAAAGTAGAAACTTGAAACTTCTGAAGTCGTATTTATTTTTACAGGCATTAAGTCAAAATATAAAGTTTTGAAAAATTGTATAAACTACACGATCCTTAAATGGTTTTATTTCGAATGAAATAAAAACTGAACTGATTGCTTGCAATTACGGGATAATTCGACTGTTTGAGTTAAAAAGAATTTGTATTAAAGCAAGGGAAATTGTTTAATGCATCTTCGAATGGAAGCTGAACCCATACATTTTGAATTTTGCGAATAATTTATCCGTTAAGGCACAAAACTTAATCACTTAATTTTGATTGGAATGAAAAATTATTGTAGCAGTTTTAAATTTTATTGCAACGAAACTTATAAATAACAAAAATTAAAAATTTAAAAAACCCCCGATATATGTAGAAAAGATGTGATATCTTCTAAACGGCTGGACCGATTTTCTTCCAACATATCCCAGAACCCTCTTGATCAAGTCACCCTTCAAACAGAAAAAAATTAAAATCGGTTCATGTCTTTGTTCTGTACGTGGACACGGAGAAACGCACCGATACAAAAAAAAACACAGACACACACTACAAACTTATTACACCCTTTTTTTGGTCGGAGGTTAAAAATATAATATAAATATATAAGCGGTAACTCAAATTCCAATCGAATAACCATGGTAGAAAAAGGGATGTTGAATTTTATGTGGACGACCCCCAAAGTGTGGGTTACGGAGATTACTCACGAACATTCGGCCTTTATATTACCAAGCGAACTCCGAATGACTGCAATGTTTACCAAGTAAATATCCTTGCTATCGAGGAAGTTGAGGAGCCTAAATCATGGCCCTAGCATCCCCACTTCTAAAACAACAACAGCCCTAGACGGCCCATTATCTTTAAACGAGTTGGCAGAGCAGTTTCATGTTAAGATCATCTGGGATTCTGGGGATTTAAGGGAAACTCTAAAGTCGTTGTTGAGCAGCCATCGTTGTCTTTATATTTTTAGTATTTTTCCCCTTCCTGTGTGTACGTGTGTGTCTTAGGAACGTGATGAATTTTGCATGAGTTAACTTTACCACCATATAAAAAGGAAACTCTTAAATTAAAAAATAAATAAATAAAAAAATTTAAATAAAATAAAAATGATTTCCATCTCTTTGAGTATTATTCCGTGAGATGTACACGAGTTGCATGAAATGAGTAGGAAAAGAAAAGAACATTAAAATATTGAAATAAATCGAGTGGACAAGTATTTAAATTGAATTTGAAAGGGTTTTCTTTTTTATATTCCATATTTATGCCACACAGGGAAATCGATCTATAAATTTATTTTGTATTAACTAAATTTTATATTATAAATAGTTTAATATAACAATGGGAGATCACTGAAATTGGTTATGTATATGAAAGTTAAAGAATGTCATTATTTAAAAAATTTATTTAAGGTTCAATAAGAAGTGTCATATCATAATGCCATAGGGCACTGCTACACGTTCAATATATATTCTGATATTTGGATCGCGATCCATTCTGATGGGTTGATGGATCACGAGGGTATGCTACACGTTCAATATTTATCGCGTCAGTATTTACGTTATTTTTGTGCTGTGCGGATCGTGTATTAATAATAAATTTATTAATAAGCTTAAAGGCTGGAACAGAATAGTAGATGTAGTACAACATAACGAGTAGCGCTGCAAGCTGTCAATCGCATTGGCGATTTCTCATAAATTGCAGGGCTTGCTTCTGATTTTGCAACTCCTCGCGAATTTTTGC
The DNA here is from genome assembly GCA_944452675.1 of Tachina lurida. Lineage (NCBI taxonomy): Eukaryota > Metazoa > Arthropoda > Insecta > Diptera > Tachinidae > Tachina > Tachina lurida. The sequence goes on from OX101755.1 coordinate 90,125,797, forward strand.
AAAGTTTGCGACATTAGTAACTTTTGCATGTTTTCAGCTTCCTGAGAGTTTCACCGATTTTTAAACAATATTAAACTACGTTATTATCCCGCTGTTAGTAACTTCGTGCAAATTTTCGTAATTTTCGCTATTTTTTGCATTCCTTAGAGTTTTTGAGATTTTTAGTCAATATTATGACTTATTTGAAATTTTGCAACTTTTCGCAATTTTTTGCAAACTTCGCGATAAAAGCGACTTTTTTCATGTTTTCTGAGTTCTAACATTTTTGCCGATTTTTAATATTAGACTTTGTTATCGTCCCGCTGCTAGCTACTTTTTACGAATTTTCGTCTTTTTCACGATTTTTACCGAATTTTTTGCATCTCTTACAGTTTTATCGATTTGTAATCAATATTATATCTTGTTTAAAATTTTGCAACTTTTCGCGATCTATCGATTTTTTCGCGATAGTCCTAATTTTCCCAAATATTTTTTCTATCTTATATTTTTAGGGATTTTAATCAATATTGTGCTTTGCAATCGTTAAAATTTTAGAAAGTTTTTTTTTGCAAATTTCATATCTTTCGCGACTTTACCGGAATGTTTGCTTGCCTTACAGTCTTACCAAGTTTTAATAAATTTTATTGTTTCTTTCCAATATTGCGATTTTTGCGAATTTTCGAAATTGCGTTTCTTAAGAAAACGCACCTTAAGAAGAATGTATTTTCTGGTGTTAGTTATCAGATATTTAGCAATTTTTATTGATTTTTAGACAACACATACGACGTTAATTCGAGCATGTGAATTGCACAAATTCACATATTATTCTTGTATAATCTTACAAGTTTTTTAAGAAGTTACATATTTGGTAACCATGCAGAAAGCTTCAATATTCACATTTTTTCTTGCTGCGCTACTAGTTACGTCGTCAGCTTCAGCTACTACTACAACTACTATATTTTGTTCCATCCTTTAGCCGACGAGTCCCACAACTCCGGCAATACCTCCAAATTAAAAATAAAGTCTTAAAATAATTTTTTCGGTCGCTAATTCCGATTACACCGCCAGAACCCATTACCATTACCCTTTATTAAAACAAACTTTACACAAATGTAATAAACTTTTTTACTTTTTATTTGTTAAATTTTTTTCACCTCGTCTTTTATTTTATTTGTTTTATTTCAATTCTTATTAAGGTATCGCGATCTAATATCATAAAAATGCTACACGTTCAATATTTCTCACGCGATCCGCCTTTCTGCGATATGGATCGCGATCGATCAATACTGCATGATACACGTTCAATATATATCACGATATTGGATCGCGTTCAATATATATTGAACGTGTAGCAGTGCCCATAGGCATAATCCAGTGTCTACACCTGATATATTTTTATCATGACAAATGTAAAATTTCATATAGGAAAAAGAGCTAACATAAAAAAAAACTGTTTTGCAATATAAAGTTTGACTTTTGTTATGATAAAAATATATGAGGTGTAGACATAGGGTAGCCATTAACATAACCATAAATATATATAGTATATATGGTGCTTTCATAACCTTAAACAGCTGTTAGTGTTTTAATTTGCTTATTCCACAATCTATCCGTTATAAATTTTATTAACCTTAAGACTTAAAATAAATAATTTTAATACAAAAATTAACTTAAATAACTAAAAAAATATAAATCAAAACTTACCAAATAATCGAGCAAATAAAAAGAGTAAAACTACAAAAAATATGAACTTGTTAATGTGCTAAAAAAAACTCTGTATGTCTATCGTAAGACTCTTAATACGTTATTGAGAATCACAGTATGCAAACATAAAAAAGCTTTAAACAAAAATATTTACAAAATAAACAAACAGCTGTTTTCGGTTACGGTGAAAGATCAAAATTCAGTTGGTTTCTATCGTTGTGGTTATAACTGTCGCCTTATGGCAAGTTACCTATAATCAAAAAAACAGTGTTGCCCATAAGGCTGCTACGAACAGCTGTTTTGTATGGCTATGGTTATGGCACGACTAATTGAACCTTTTTTTCGATTAAATAGGGAGAGCGACATAAAGATAGAGAGAGAGAGAGAGAGAGAGAATCTAAAGTGATTATGAAGGTGAAACTCCAGAGCATATTCTGAAGGACTGTGAAGCGTTATGCCACAGAAGATATAGCCAATTGGTCAAGCACCTCTTGGAGGATAGGGAACTGCCAACTCTGGACCAACTGGCAATCCTGAGATTCATCAGGAGAGTAGGTCTAGATATAATTTAGCACCTGGCAAGAGATATAATAGATCTACTTTGGTCGACGTGTCCTGTGCTTTCCGTTCGACGACTTAATTCATATATTAGGGTGCCCCTGTGGCAGAGTGGTAGCGATGCTAGCCTCTCAGTCCAGAGGTCGGGGGTTCGATCCCCACATAGACACACTAATCGCTGTGCGGGTTGAGTTTGTTCATTAAAAAAACAACAAAAAATTAAAAAAGAAATTCATACAGTGCCATGATCCTACATTTTTTTGCCACACAATTGGACCTACTGATGCATCCAAGTGAGCTATGCTCAAGGCGGTAGCCAATTCAATCCACTTACTTTTAATATAAATATCTGTAGCATACTTTCAGGCTTAAGTAAATCATGAAAATATTGACTTAACTCGCATATAACTCAATAAATTAATGTCCTTCTCATAAATTTTATATATGTTTAAATATCAGCAGATACATGCAGAAGACTTCATATTTCATGTTCACACATATTGAGAGTGAATTGCCTGCAAACAAGATTTATTGAATTCAAACTTCTAGCTGCTTAAATCTAAACACATTTTTTATGTCTTTTAAGTTTATGTTTTCATGCAAATAATAAAAATTATTTTATGGTGGTATATTAATAATAATTGCTAAGAAAAGAAAAACAAGGAATAGAAAAAGACTAAAACAGGACTCTATGCTCTGACCCAAAACAAAATAAATAAAAGAAAAGTTCTCTCGTAACAAAGCATAAAATTATAATAAATGCTTTTAACAGCTTGTTTTTGTTTCTTTGCTTAAGCATACTTTCAAGCAGAATTTATGCTCCTATTTTCATCCTTAAATAAACAAATGCTGCTGCAGTTAGTAGAGGTATAAATCTAAGTAGACACACATTTACTAAGCGTAAATCTGACTTTGCCGTTGCCGTTGCCTTTGCCTTTGCCTCGTTTGTTTGTCATTATGGTTATTTAAAATATGAAATATCGCCTTAAGGGCAAATATTTTACTTTTAACAGTATAAATATTAAAAAGTTTACTTTTCCCTTGCCTTCTTTGTTTTTAATAAGAAAAAAAAAATAGAGATGTTTGTGACTCAAAAGTTATTCGAAAGTATTTTTAAATGAAAACATAAAAGATCCTTTTTTTGCGGGCTGGAGTGGGGGCAGACACATCAAAAGTTCTGGCTTTTTGGTAAAACAAAAGCTTATTCTTAAAGATACGAGTACCTTAAGTAAACCAAACGAATTTTATATAATTTTGTTTGGATTAGGTTGGATAAGTGCGGACTAGTGGTCCCCTGTGTGCTAGTTGTAAAGTTTATCAAGAATCGTTAAAGTATTGCTTAAAACTTGTTATATGTATTTGTAAACAAATGTAAATTTAAAAAGCCAAAGTAAAAAAGAAAACTTTAAAATTGGCAAAAAAAAATTCCAGACACTTTCTTCCCAGACAAAAATAAGATAAAAATAACATATTTTTCTTCAAAATTAGAATTCTTCTGACACTCTATATGTGTATATATGTTTTTAGTGAAAGATATCTGAAGGACCGAAAAATAACTTAGTATATTTTTTATTTAAAATAAATGTATTCTGTTTGTTGACACTCTCCTCCACACTTCTGCATACGATTAACAACGTTTTTAAGTCTTAAGCTGATAGTCCACTCAACGCGTCAGCTCATTCTACGCATTGTTTAGCATCGATAGCATTGAAAATAACACAAAACTAGGCATCACTTGTAACAAAATCAGCTGACTTATTAGTATGATGCTTATTAAAGTAGAAAGTATACCTAATTTTCACCCTACGCACTCTGGAACTTCTTACACAAAATTAAACCAGAATTAGCCGAACGTCCACGTCTACCAACAACAACAGCTGATCTTCTTTGTTACTGCCACGTTGACGGCACATCTCAAGCGGCCCATTGTCGTTTTCACCTATAATATGCAATAAATGGTACAATATTTTCAAAGAAAATATTGCCCGATTTTTCTGACAATGTAAAAAAAGTAAACAAAATTGAACAATGTTGCCACCACATTACAAAATTGTCTAACATTGAACAATGTTGCCACCACATTACACAATTATTCCTTGATTGTACAATAAAAATCAAAAGTCTTTTGATATTTGCCAATACATTGTGCCACCTTCGAATATGACATACACATTGGCGATATTATTGTACAATACGAAAAATTGCACAATTATATTGCAAGTGGGTGGGCCGCTTTAGAGTGTATAAAACAGATTTTAATAATATTGTTAAAGGTCATGACACATAGACAAGCCATTAGTGCAACGACACAATTAGTACTTTGTTGACGGAAGCATTTGAATGACTTCAATAGGTTTGGTCTCTATTTTTAACCGACTTCAAAAAAAGCAGGGCGTTATCAATTCGTCTATACGTCTCTCTTTTTTTCGGCACTTCATAACTCAGCTCATATTAGATCGATTCTAAAAATTATTTTATTGTCTAAGAGGTTATAGCTTCCCATTGCTCCCATTGTAAAAAAAAATTGGGCGGGGACACTCCCACACATTTTTTTAATTTGATTTTATGATATTCTACTTATTTGACTGCTGCGAATTTTAGCAACACCTTTGGTTTTTACAATTTCACAATTTTAAAGTTAAAAAAATAGGCGGGACTACGCCCATTAAAACTTATTACTATATTTCACATGGTTCTACTTAACCTATTTTTATAAAACTTTCCATACACCTAGAGCACAAAAATAGACACAATCCTCCGTTTGAAAAAATGGGCGGAGTCACGTCCATTAAAATTTAATATATTATTTTAAGTGGTTCTACTGTATAGATTTTTACAAAAGCTAACACACACCTTGAACTCGGAAAAAACGCGAAATCTTTCATTTAAAAAATTGGCGTAGGTACGCCCATTAAAATTTAATTTTGTATCCTTTAATTTTTTTTCGAAATGTTCTATCGGCATTCGATATCGAATTAAAATTAAAACTGTATGAAAATTTTACCGATATCGAATGCCGTAATTTGGCCCAGATCTTCGCATTGAAGTTTTTTTTTTTGGCGAAATTATATTTATTAAACTCGAGTTTTTTTTATTTTTGTAATTTCTCGACCTTATTTTTAATATTAATTCGTGTAGTTTTATAGATATTGTATCTATTCAGGCTTTCAAGGTCATGCAATTTCTTTAAAATTTAAATAAAAAACGTTTTTTTTTTTAATTTTTAATGTGTCTGACGTTTCTTTGATATTTTCCAACATCTTCAGGGATAATTGTTTTTATTGAAATCTGGTAACATTGGCAATAATTAAAATTTAATATAATATCAATTAATGATAATAGAGTACCAAACTTGACTTGCATAAAATATGCTTTAGCCATTTATGTGCTTTATTCCATTTTTTTATATATTTCTTTAATATTATATTGGCTTTTTGTACTTTGCGTTGACGGAGACGTACTGCATGCGACAGAGGTCATAAGAAACCATGTTTTTCAATTTAGCTGTCAGTTGACAACGTATAACATATGGCAGATTCTATCTGACCAGGCCTTAAGTTATATTTATAAGCCAGTGCTGCCATTATTACTCAAGTGGCTGAAGTAAAGTTTCCTTATTTATTTATTTTTAATTCTGCCAATTTTTATGATAATGATTAGAAAATGTGATTTTATACTCAATAATTAATTAAAAATTTTGTTTTAAATATTTTATTAGTTAGTTAGATTTGCATTTCAGCTGACGATATGTACATACATACATATGTATATCTGGACTTGTGTGTATTAAAATTTTCTAGAAGAATTTTCTATTTCATAAATTTTCTTTAAAGTAATTCTTTAACAAATTTGAAAATGACTAAACTTTACGTGTTGGTTTCTAATCGTTATTTTATAATTTACTTTAAATTAAAATTTCCTTATCCCATTTAGCCATCATACAATTTGTTTCTATTTGCAACAAAAACCCCCACACTTGAAAATAATCATTCATAGTAAAAATTTTCCACCAGATTATAACAAAGACAACATTTGTAGCTACAAGTAAAAATTAACCAGAAAATATAGAAATATATATAATATTCTTTTTTGCCACAAAATAAATGTTGCACATCTAGTAAATTTTATTTAAGAAACTACACAAAAAAAAAGACCAAATCGTCACATAATGTGGGAAGCATAAATAAAATGCATTAAATGTGATTACAGCACATTTCCTCATCATCAACTACAACATGACGAAGATATGCAGAAAGAAAAGAAAACTTCGCAAAAAACAAGAAACTTAAATGTACAACAAGAGGCGCTACCTAACTTTTCAAAGGCAACTATAAAATAAAATAAAAAATATTTTGTATTTCATGTAAAATATGTACAAATAAGTTTAAAGCTAAAAAGTTTTTTCTTTCAAATACACACATGCAAACGAGTTAACGGCTGCCAGGCATATCAGATCATAAGTTACCATATATTCTAAGTACAATATCATTCACTCTTTGAAAACTCCTTGCAGCTAAATTTTCGGTGTAAAATAAAACAAACCGCATGGGGAACACCCACATAAGATTTTATATTATATTTTATTTTTTCAATGTATGGCCACACTAACACAAACTTTTTGCAAGTTTAAAACACTAGCATAAATATTATTTGCAATAATACTTCATTCACTGACAATTTTTCTTAGCAGCACACTAAAGATAATCTTTAATCAAAAATCCCAGTGTGGGGCTCAACTTGAAGTTAAACATTGTTTTCACTTGAAATTATTAGAAAATTTCAATACATTTGCCACGCCCTTAAATTGGTTAATTTTTTTGGCGCATTAAAGTAGGCAAGAAAAAAAGTTTTATGATGAAGCCTTAAAGTAGGCAACTATTTTAGTTACTTATGGTGTTTGATTAAGGACCTGTCCCACGATGTCGACAACTTTCGACTTTTCGCACTGTGACATTGGAAACAACAACAAAATCTTAAAATGTGTTTTTGTTTTGAAAGTAACGGCCTGTCCCACGATATCACCAGAAATCGTTCGACTGAATACTTATATTGAAAACAACAACAAATTTTCAAATGTTATTGTTGTTTGCAATACAAGTGGTTGATCGAACGATTTCTGGTGACATCGTGGGACAGGCCGTAACATTCAAAACAAAAACAAATTTTAAAATGTTGTTGTTGTTTCCAATGTAACTGTGCGACAAGTCGAACGTTGTCGACATCGTGGGACAGGTCCTTAATCAAACACCATAAGTAACTAAAATAGTTGCCTGCTTTAAGGCTTCTTTTTCTTGCATACTTTTCTGCGCCAAAAAATATTAACCAATTTAAGCGCGTGACAGTGAAACCTCATAATAAATGGACACTGATCATCGCGCTATTTTTATCCGGTTATTAGAGGTTTCCGCTTATGAGAGAGGTATAGATTCTTTTAAAATTTTATATTTTATTGCTTGGTAGTTTATTTTGTGATTAAAAAATGTTTTTAGATGGGTATAATTTCAGCTTTTGGGTTTCAAGATAACTTTAAATGTTTTTCATTTGTTGGAATGCCACAATGTTCTCTCTAGCAAAACTGCTTCAAACGGGCGATTATTAAAAGAAATTTAAAAATATGCATTATTAAAATACACCTGAAAGTTTACCTCTTTGCAATTTCATGCACAAAGGATTTCTCTTTTTAAAACTCGTTTAAAATTTGAATTTTTTCTTTAATTGATACACAATTCATTTTCTGTGCCATTTTGTGACACGAGCTAAATAGGAGACTTCATCAAATAAACAGCAGTTTCTTTGCCGTCCTCAGCGCATGAGTATGTACACTTGCGTTGACATTGATATTAATACAAATATGAATCAGAGTTAATTAAAAAATAACTACTATTTAAATACAACACTTGTTGCTGCGTTTCCACGCTTCTGTCCGCTTAGGAAGTAAATTGGCTATCAAATGATGACATGTCAAGAATTGAGCTGTCATCCTTTGACATTTATTTAGTACAAAGTGTGGAAATTTTATTTATGGAACGCTAAACTCTTGAACAAAATATTTTAATTGAGAAATTTGTGAATTTTAATTTGAAAGACCGGGCTTATGTGAACAAACCAGAAACAACTGACGCTTTGAAAGATGACATTTGGCGCTGCATTGTTGCAAAATGTTGTTCAAATTTTACGAAAAAAATCGTTTGACGACTTACTTGAGGTGAACATTTGCCCGACATCATATTCCATTATTAATTCCCATAGTTCTACTTTACATTGATATCAATAAAAAAAAAATTGTCAACAAAAAAATAGTGTGTTTTTAAGCCAATTTATTTCCTAACCTTAAATTTCCCCATCCTCTATTTGGAACAAAATTTATTAAGGCTCAGTTAGCCGACTGTAATGGAATGTAACTGCAACGCTAGGAAACAGCTGATCGATATTTTTATGTGAAAAGTAGGTTACGTTACATTACATCTCTATAACCAGTTTCATTACCTTTCATATAACAATATCGATCAGCTGTGTGCTGCCATTGTAACTACAGTCGGCTAACTGTGCCTTAAAGGACACACTTACATTCAAAACAAAAACAAATTTTTTAAAATTTGATGTTGTTTCCAATGTAACTGTGCGACAAGTCGAACTTTGTGGACATCGTGGGACAGGCCCTTAGTGTCCGCGTACGGTTACTAGTGGTATCCGGTTATGGAAGTTGTTCGTTATGCCAGCTGTCCGTTATGAGAGGTTTCACTGTAGTATACTTTTTTAGTTAAAGAACTTGTTCAATTTTGCTTATCATGGTTGATTATTTCGGCTTTGACTAACGATTAAGGAACACCACAACATTTGTTCGTTAACCTAGGACCAAAATGTCGAAGTTGAAGTCGAAATACGCCAACTATGAAAAGGACCATTATTATTATTTAACACATTCATATGAGTTAAATTTTTTTAGTACTCCCTTCTAATAAAGTTTCACTGCCTTTTTCCTCTGAAAATGCTAGTAATTTTAACTTATTTTTAGAAAATAAAAGTTCTTTCTATACATCGCCTTAAACTAGGCAATATTTTTCATGTAATTTGCACATAATACAAATGCCTTTTAAATATATAAAAAAATGCAAATAAATTTAATAAAACTGAGACTCTATTTTGAAAAATATATGTAAGTAAATTTATATAATCACAATATTAACACCAGGCAATTTTAGTAAAAGAAAATATTGAAATAAATTCGAGGCATTTTGTTTATAACTAAAGCATAACCTAAGGCTGTTTACAAATTATTCCTTCAATTAAAACCTTCTACTGGAAGACAATTCTTGTAAACAATTTTCCTATTCTACACATGCATATGTATGTATGTACTTTGTATGTATGTATGCAGATATGTATGTATGTATGTATGTATGTACGTATATTACCGGCGTTGAAAGTAAGCTCTTTTCCATTATCACACTTTTAAAATTAATTACTTCTAAAGCCCCACATTACACAAACAACACTGTATAGCATAAAAATCAAATTCTATTCAAAAAGAAAACCCAAATATAAAATGCTATAAATTTAAAGCCATGCGCATGCAATTTCCCTCGTGTGTGTGTGTGTGTGTGTGTGTGATTGTGTGTGTATGTGTGTGTACGTTTATTTTTGCCTGTTGTATTCGTTTAAAGGCAGACGACCCATACGACGCAAATTCCAAACAACATTAACAAAGAAACAAAAAAAAACTTGTATCATTTAAATGAAAATGGACATAAATTACAAAACTCGGTCGTCGCCGTAGCCGTAGCCGCTTCATATTATCACAGTCGTAATCGCAGCCAACACAGTCTTTTGTTTTATTAAATTCTCCAGTGTATCGCTCTATCGCTTTTTCTAGTTCTACACTTAAGCAAATTGTGATAAAAATGTCATCTTGTGCGTTCATTAGTGTAGTCCTGCTGTGTTATGATCCTTTCCCAAAAGAAAAAAAGGAATTATATCCTAAAACTGACAAAAGTACGAAATATTTTCTGATGAAATATGAACGTTTTATAAAAACTATCGTAACAAAAATCTTTTCTTTTTGTATTTTACAAAAGTATCTTTTATAAAAATACTAGCATTTTCCCAGAAAGAAACTCAGTATACTTTAAATTGTATCTTATAAAAAAGAGACAAAATACCAACAGCAAAAATTTTTACCATTTTTCCGGGCAACTTTCTTAATTTATTCTTTCTTATAATTCTTCTCCATATAATAACAAAAAAAAAAACAGAATGGAGGAATCGGTCCAGCAGTTCACGCCTGATGCCGTGACAAAAAAGCGATACATTTTCATATCGTTGGTCACAAGTAGAAAGGCCCTAATTCAAATAACTGTAACTTTACAGGAGAAGGTAAAAACGTAAAAACAAATAGTCCATCCAACTGCTTGTATCGTAAAAGCGTTATTTTTTACACTATTGCAATAAATTTTTGTGAAATGTATTGGAATCACTGAAAAACTCAGTTCCGTGAAAATAAAAAAAAATTTTGTATTGGAAAAAATTTAAATCTAACTTTAAAAACTATAAAATAAACAATACCCATAAAAACTGCATTTTACGAAAACAAAAACCAAAGAACTTTAAAAAAACCCTGAAAAACTATCCTTAAAAAAACTATCTCACAAAATAGCAAACAACTTAATTTAAAAGAAATATTTTTATTAAAAAGTACCTCATAAAAAATTAAAAGGTAAATAAATAACTTTTAAAATATTTACACTTTAAAGAAAAAAAAATTTTAAAAAGTATATTTTGATAAAAGTATCTTTGAAAAAAAGTACCTATTTAATGAAGTAGCTTTAAAAAAACTCTTAAAAATTGGCCTTTTACAAAAAACCTTTTTGAAAAATACTTAAAAAAATACTCAAAAAACTATTTACTTTTTAAAAATTTAACTTTTTGAATTTAAAATAAATATATTTATTTCATAAAAATTTATCGTTCAAAAGAATTAGTATATGTTTTAAAGAAAGTACTTTTAAGGAAAAAGTACCTAAAAAAATTAATTTGAGAAAATTACACATAAAGAAGTACTTTTTAAAAAGACACCTTTAAAAGAAGTACGTGTATAAAATAGCATGTTTCCAAAAATACCTATAAAAAAGTATCTTTAAATAAAGTACTTTCCAGAAAACATTTTTTCAGAAAAAGTACTTTATAAACAGTATCTTTTAAATAAAGTTTTTTCTTCTTCATTCTTAAGAAAAAGGTCTTTCTAAAGAAAATTTTTTTCTAAAAAGTACTTTTTTGAAAATACGCTTTATAAAAAGTATATTTTATAAAATACATGCTTTCTAAAAGTACCTTAAAAATTCCTTTCAAAAAAGTAGTTATTCCAAAAAAGTATCTTCTAAAAAAAGTACCTAAATATAAATAAACGAGTATTTTTAAAAAAGTATCTTTGAAAAAACATTTAAAAAAATATCTCTTAAAAGTACCCTTTACAAAAAGTTCATTAATATTAAAACAAAGTATCTTGTGAATAAATTACCTTTAAAAAGACCTTTTAAAAAGTACTTTTGAAAAGGTAAAAAAGACCTGTTAAAAAAGTACCTTTAAAAGAATTATTTTCAAAAAAGTACCTATTAAAAAGGTACGTTTTAAACGAGTACCTTTAAAAAAGTTGTTTTAAAGAAGATCTCTTAATAAAGTACCCTTAAAAAACACCTACTTATTAAAAAAATACCTCTTTATTAAAATTAAAAAGTACTTGAAAATAGTACCTCTTAAAAAATAAACGAAGAAAAAAATTAAGAAAATACTTTTAAGAAAGTACCTTTTAAAAAGTATTTAAAAAAAGTACCTTTTAAAAAGTAATTAAAAAAAGTACCTTTTAAAATAGTATTTTCAAAAAAGTTCATATAAAAAAGGTACTTTTTAAAAGAGTGTCTTTAAAAAAGTTGTTTTAAACAACATCTCTTGAAAAAAGTACCCTAAGAGTACGTCTTAATAAATAAATGAAAAAAGTCCATAAAAGTACCTATGAGAAAATACTTTCAAAAAATTATCTTTCAAAAAAGTACCTTTTAAAAAACTACTTTCAAAAAGTACTTATTAAAAAGGTACCTTTTAAAAGAGTGTCTTTAAAAAAAGTTGTTGCATACAAGACCATTTAATAAAGTACCCTTTAAAAAAGTACATACCTATTAAAAAATCCCTCTTAAAAAGAAACTTACGAATTGCTTTTAACAAAGCACTTTAAAGAAGTAACCTTAAAAAAAAGAAAGTATCAAAATATACTGTTTAAAAAAAGTGTTTTTCAAAATAGTCCTCTGGATAAAGTGCCTTTTAAATAAAAGTTCCTTAAAAAATACATATTAAAAGAGAAAATAGAATTTATTCTTAAATGCATTTTTAAAAAAGCCATTTTTATCAAAGTACTAATTAGAAAAGTACCGATTAAAAATAAAAGTGCCTTTAAAAAATACCCTTAAAAAATTTCCTTTCACATAGAGCTTTTAAAGTATGCTTTAAAAAGTTATCTTACATGCATTATTATAATTATATAATTAAAATTATATATTGGCATATATAAGAATACATTTAGTTTAAAAAATGAACCCTGCTAATATGCTTCCTCTATCAGTGTATCAGTGTGTGTAAATATATGTACATACATACATTCACAGAAAGGATCTGTAAGCATATTTTTACATACCAAAAATAATTCGCTCCAGTTTGAAAACTTGTGCTTGTGCACCAACATACAACCCAGAATGGCTTAACTCTGTTCGGTACTTTTCCACAAAAAATTATATTTTTTCTCTCTTTTTTATTTGTTTGTCCTTTCATTTTAAAGTGTCTCCTGCTTGTTACAAAACATATAGTTTTGCTGAAAATTGTTTAACCTGAAAGTTGTAAATTTTAAAATACTTTTTCTCAGCTCAAAGGCAAGATAAATAAATAAAACAATTTTAAAAATTATTTTGCCCAGCAGTATGTGATTACTAAATGTGTACATATATATTATTATAACATGTGTATGTATACTTACATATTTCACGATTTACTCAGTAGTTCTGTAGGAACGAAATTTTGTAAAAAAAAGCTATTTCACCAAAATTAGTGTAAAAAGTAAATAAAAATTTACTTGAGTTTTATGTAAGTTTTTCAACAAAGTCTTAGAAAACTTTGGCTGAAGGAGTTAGACTGACTTCGTTCCCCGCCCAAACCCAGAGCCATATATACATCATATACATATTCCTCGTATTCATTAATGAAACTTTGTGACTTGCCGCCGTATTTATAAATAAATTCAGTAAAGTGCGACTTTGACTGGCGCACGAAGGGTTCCGTATGTTGGGCTTTGAGCATTTTTTTTATTATAGTGTCTTTTTACGTTTTTCAGCTGAAATAATTTTTTTTGTTTAATTTTCGCTTTTTTCTCGTTTTGCCGATTTTTTCATTTTGGCGATTTTTTTCATTTTGGCGATTTTTTTCATTTTGGCGATTTTTTTCATTTTGGCGATTTTTTTTTCATTTTGGCGATTTTTTCATTTTGGCGATTTTTCCGGTTTTTCGCGATTTATTTTCGTTTTTAGAATTTTTTTTAATTTGGTGCTTGTTTTTGGTTTTGGCGATTTTATTTTTGTTTTGGCGATTTTATAATTTTGGGATTTTTTTGTTTTACCGTTTTCAAAATTTCAAGAAGTTTGCTCTTACGGTTTCCAAGATACAGCAAGTTGTCAAAATTACATAGTCAAAATTACATTAACTGATGGTACACCCTTTAATTAAAATTTTTTTAAATTTTAGTGTTAATTGTTGTAGTCTGTATCAAAATACATTAACCTTACAAAATTCAGGTGTATATAGATACAATTGTATATATATTACATGGGATTTTAAAAATTTTCGTTGCTCGTTTTGGCACACCCTTTAATTTCCAACTATCATGTATTTATTGTTGTAGCGGCCAAGGGTCTACACATTCTGTCCAAATTTCAGGTCCGTAGCTCTTACGGTTCTCGAGAAAATACTCTGTGACGAACAGACGGACAGACGGACAGCGTAGCGAAAACAATAGGGTTCCTTTTCACCTTTGGTGTACGGAACCCTAAAAATATTTTAGGTTCATTACAGGTTTATTTCCCATAGAAATACGTCAAATAAGCGCTTAATAGATATAAAATATTTTTTATGAATGTTGCAGTTGGTATTTAAATCCGTATTTAGTTAATTTTTATTTAAGTTGTATTTACATACGGTTTAATATTTCAAGCGGTTAACTGTAGCTTTTAATTCGTTGTGTTAAAAGTATGGCAGCACTACACCAAAAACAGCTGCTTAGCATAAATAAAAAAGTTGATTTCTCGGCGTATAGAAAATTAAAGCAACAAAAAAACACATTTTATGAAACAAAAAGAGCATTTAAAAGCTTTTTTTTTTTAATTTGTATATCTTTGTGAAAATTAAAGGAAGTTATTTTTAAACTTATATACGAGTAGATTCTAAATTCATAAAATTGGGCATTTAAGTTAAATTTAAATGTCTTTCAAGTTTATGCTGAACAACTTCAAATTGCATTTAAAGATTGGTGACATTTAATAACGAATACAAAAAATGGCCGTTATTGTCTATGCGAGTTCATACTCGTATCGCAGCGCACTTCAATGTTAGTATTTACAGCAAAATAAAATAATTCATAAAATTACAACACAGAGTAAAGAAATGCATCAGAGGCGCAGAGTTGTAAAATAAATTACGCATAATGACTACTTCAGCATCTAACTATCTGAAATATTAAAGAAAATCACTCTTGGTTGCATATCTGCAATTTTATATTATATGCAATATTTTTCTGCAACAATGGCAAGACTGTTGTAAATTTAGAGATGGTAAAATTGAGCTTTCATTACAAAAAAAACCTTTCAGCAAATTGAAATAAATTCAGTAAAGTGCGACTTTGACTCGCGCACGAAGGGTTCCGTACGTTGGGCTTTGAGCATTTTTTTAATACAGTGTTTTTTACGTTTTTTCAGCTGAAATAATTTTTTTTTACTATTTTTCGCTTTTTTCTCGTTTTGGCGATTTTTTAAATTTTGGCGATTTTTTTCATTTTGGCGATTTTTTTCATTTTGGCGATTTTTTCATTTTGGCGATTTTTTTTCATTTTGGCAATTTTCTTCAGTTTGGCGATTTTTTTTTATTTTGGCGATTTTTTCATTTTGGCGATATTTTTCCTTTTGGCGATTTTTTTATTTTGGCGATTTTTCCGGTTTTCCGCGATTTATTTTCGATTTAGAAATTTTTTTTAATTTGGTGCTTTTTTTCGTTTTGGCGATTTTTTTTTTGATTTTGGCGATTTTTTTTCGGTTTGGCGATTTTATAATTTTGAGATTTTTTTGTTTTACCGTTTTTGAAAATTTCAAGAAGTTTGCTCTTACGGTTTCCAAGATACAGCAAGTTATCAAAATTACATAGTCAAAATTACATTAACTGATGGTACACACTCTAATTAAAATTTTTTAAATTTTAGTGTTAATTGTTGTAGTCTGTATAAAAATACACTAACTTTACAAATTTCAAGTGCATATACATACAATTTTATGTATATTACATGGGATTTTAACATTTTTCGTTGCTCGTTTTGGCACACCCTTTAATTTCCAACTCTCATGTATTTGTTGTTGTAGCGGCCAAGGGTCTACACACTGTGTCCAAATTTCAGGTCCGTAGCTCTTACGGTTCTCGAGAAAATACCCTGTGACGGACAGACGGACAGACGGACAGACGGACAGACGGACAGACGGACAGCGTAGCGAAAACAATAGGGTTCCATTTTCACCTTTGGTGTACGGAACCCTAAAAAGATGAATCAAAACAATTCAAATATTCCTTTTGCAATGATGGCTGAGTATATAAAGCTAAAATTTGCATCATTTGACACCACAAACAGTAGACCAAACAGAAAAGCGCTGGTGATTAAGTTGTGAAGGCCTTCGAAAGCACCATGTTGTTCCGTTCTGCTAGTGTTAGTTATAATAATTTACAATTAACTTTGGTGTTATTTGTTCCTTAAAAATCATCAGATGTAATTTGGCTTACAAAGCGATACGAACTTTAAGGCTCAATCAGACATGACATAACCATAGCCATAGAAAACAGCCGTTCGAACCAAACTAATGGGCAACACTGCATTTGATTATACGTGACTTACCATAACGCCATAACTCTCACCATAGAAACCAATTGAATTTTGGTTTGCTTATGGCTATGGCATTATGGCTATGTCACGTCTAATTTAAGCTTTAGCCTGTTCAAATCATAAACATAGAAACAAATGAAGTTCGAACAATAATAATTAAAATTAACTAAAGCGTGAGTTTTGTTTTCGAAAGTTTAACAAACTTATTGCAACAGTTGACTTTTGAAATATCAAAGTACGCAATAAATAAATAAAGCCGATGACAAATTCAGTTTTATTGATACCAATGTAAAGTAGAAATATGGGAGCTAATAATGGAATATGATGGCGGGCAAATGGTCACCTCTAGCACGTCGGCGGACGACCGCTCCTTTCACAAAATGTTGAAACGCCTTTTGCAATAAAGCTTCGCTTATCTCGTCAATACAGCGACGAAATTCATCTTTCAGAGCTTCAGTTGTTTCTGTTTTGCTCACGTAAACCCAGTCTTTCAAATGGCTCCAGAGAAAATATTCCAGCGGCGCACTGTGGCGCCTTTTCCCAAAAACCGTGGCAAAAATACAAAATTTGATGACAAAATTTTGTAAAATGAATGAACACATCGTATAAAGACCATTTTACTGATCAGAATTCAAAAACATTTTTCTTAATTGGATAAGAATTATAGCTGGTGGAGCTGGTTAAAGTAGACAGTTTTTTGGAAAGACCAAAAAAATGTGATTTTGAGAAAAAAAAAAACAGAAATATTGCCATGTCATCACTACTTTTTTGGTATTGTTTTAAAGGTATATTTATTGTTTATTAAAAAAAGTAAGAAAATATGCACCAGATACCCTACTTTTTCGGCAGTTGCCGTTTTTCAGGCACCCTATATTTAGGTACTTTTTACAAATAAAATAGAGAATATCTAAAAATGGGCAAAAATGGTCACGCCCATATTTTTTTAGCATATTTACTACACAGTACTTTGAATAATTAGGCTAAATTGGTCCACAAAAAATTACAGGTTTTCTTGAAATTTGAAGAAAGATGTTACAATCTTATAGCCAGCGCTGCCTCAGCCAAGATATTTTTGCAACCAAAATATAAAAAAAAATTGCCAAATAAGGAAAAAAGCTACCAAAATTTTAATATTTTTTATATTTTATGTTATCTTACAGCACAAAAATGTAAATATAAGTGGAACTGATTGACATATTTTTGTTAATGTATGCATATGTGCCTACTTAGAAATATGTACATATGTAGCCTTATTTCATTGAAATATATATAATCGTATAGAAAGATCAAATCTTAGTTTTCTTTTTTTAACAAAAATAAGAGAAAAATAATTTGTACTTTTTGTTATAAAATATATTTTATTACTAAAAGATAAAAAATTATTTTATATACTTATGTAAGAAAGATGCGTTCCAAATATGAAAAGAAATTATTCTCTCTATAAAACTGTTTTTACTGCATCACTTGTTAATAATATTTATTGCTTCTCGTTAATACGAAATTTTCGCAGTGACTTTTTCCCTACATTTTTCCTTAATTCTCTTTTAAGTTGATAGCCTTTGTACACCATTCGTCAATAAAGTCTTCAAAAGTCACCATAATAAGTCATAGTATGAATCCCATATAAATGATAAACAATCACCCTTATTCCAGTTGGCGACATCGACGTCACTTTAACACAATACTAAAAATTGGGACTTGTGTACACATTGTCGAAAACAACTGACTCTTGTTGGTACGTTTATACTATTTTCTAGACCGTAGGGAAATGAAATAGATTGTCAGTAGCACAAAATTGTTCTCGAGAGTGAGTAAACAAGCGGCAATTTTTTGGTATTGTGTTCAAGTGACGTCGACGTCGCCAACTGGAATAAGGGTGAATATTTTGCTGTGTCAATCAGGTAGGCATAATTACTACAATTTGTTTATTTATTTAAATTTAAAACATATTATGAAAAAAGGCAGGTAGTTTTAAAACTTGGTTTTTATACTAAGTAAAATAAAAACTGCAGTTGTATATAATCCAGTTAATTGTGGCCTATATTTATGTTTCGCAAATCAGGTAGTTTGAACCTTTTTATTTTTGGGTATAAATTAATCTGCAATTGTGTAATGCAATCATTTAAGGTTTTACTTTGCAAAAGTAGTTGATCAGTACCAGAACTCATAATGTCATTTCAAAATTCGGAATTGTTCGAGTTATTTAAAAAATCACATAATGAAAATGTATTTAATTTGGCTATTGTGGAAAAATTGTACGGTTTACCAGGATACCACGAAAGGGATGTTAAAAACAAAATTCACTTCGTTTTCTTGGATATTCGTAGAAAATGGCTTGCCTCAAACCGTACCACAAAAACCTTTATGGAAAAGTACTCAGACTGGCTAAATGGAGTAACAACTTTTCAAAACATCGAAGAACCGCATACATCCTTGGACAGCAGAAAAGGAAGGCCTGCTAAAACTATAAACGAGTGTTTGGAGTACACAAAAAAACGTAAACTTCAAAATGCTACAAAAGATATGTATATCTACATCGAATCTGTCAGAAGCATTATGTCTTAAGTACGTAAAAGATAAAGATAAAACAAGGTCTGATATTACAAAAGCTGTGTAGCTTGCCAGCCCAGATCGAGTACGAAGGATTAAAGAAAGTATTCCAACTCCTCCGAATGCATTACCCACAAAGTATAGCATAGAAGAAGCCTTAGCGTTATTTATGGACTTGGGATTGTCAAAGGAGAAATATAATATTTTACGAAGCTCTTTAAAGAATCATAATGTGAATGTTCTTCTTGGATATAAAAAGGTTACCTCTGCCACAAAAGAAGCAGTGCCATCTAATGTAAAAGTTACTGAAGTATCAGCAGAAGTTGAACTGCAAGTCTTAATGGATTATACATCTAAACGGTTAGTTCAAAGTTTTCCTGAAAAAGAAAGAGCATTACTTCCAGATAGGCTTACATTGATAAGCAAGTGGGGATGTGATGGATCATCTGGTCAAAGTGCTTACAAACAAACAATATCGACAACTGACATAACTATTACAGATGAGCATTGGAAAAATCCTCGCCCATCGTCAGTCCATTTTTGCCGTCCGATATTTTTTAAATATGCAAAGGAGTCTTCAGAAATAATCAAGTCTACAGTAAACGATATAAAAAAGCAAATTTCCGAACTAAAGCCTTCTGTTATTGAAGTGAAGAATGGAAAAAAGGTTGTCATTAATTATGAATTTTCTCTTACAATGATTGATGGCAAAGTCTTAAATGTAATAACAGATACTTCTACAACTTTGAAGTGTGCAATTTGCAAAAAGTCACAGAAGGACTTTCAAAATTTTAATGATTCAAGTGATGAACAAAACTATGAATATGGAATTTCTCCGTTACATGCCAGAATTAGGTGCATGGAGTTTATTTTAAAATTAGCGTATACGATTCCGAGAGAAGGAGAAAGTTTTCATGAGAATGCAACACCAAAAGAAAAACTAACTGCTCGAAAAAATATTATACAAAATGCATTTTTTAAGAACCTTGGACTAAAAATAGACTGCCCAAAGCAGGGATATGGAAATACTAACGATGGTAACATGTCCAGATCGTTTTTTGAAAATGATGAGGTAACAGCCCAAATTACTGGTGTCGACAAAAAGGTTGGCAGTTATTCTAAATGTTATAAACTCTAGAGAAATGGTAAATGGCCCAAAGTTTCAGGATTATGCCCAGCTTTTGGCTCAAAAGTACCCTGAGAAGAAACTTACTCCTACGGTCCATAAGATTTTGGCTCATGGCCAAAATTTAATTGAATACCATTGCTTACCAATTGGAGAGTTATCAGAAGAAGCCCAGGAATGCAAAAACAAAGATTACAAGCACTTTAGATATGCGAATACTTGCAAAATATCACGGATTAGACAGAATGAGGATCTTTTTAATATGTTGGCGGCCTCTTCAGACCTACTGATTATATATAAGAATATATATATAAGAATATAATTATAGCTCCGATATGTTAAGCCTATTACAAATCGATCAAAATGTTAATGACTATTTTGAAGAAAACTAACTATTAAAAAAGTTAATAAAAATAACTCATTATCATATTATAATATATCATACTATAAAATAATATTATAAATTAACATTAGTATTAAAAATATTTCAATAATTTTTATCTGTAATATAAATAAAATGAGTTATATTAATATAACATGTTATATTAGAGTATAATTTTTTTCTAGATTTCCCTATGAGAATGTCATTTAAAGCACAAAAAGTTGTATATTAAATGTTTGAGAAATTTTAAAAATATCATTACTTCAAAATATATGATTTTTGCGACAAGAAAGGTCAAAGGTGTCATCGTGTCCAATGACTATCACAATAAGGGAGCTCTTATTTTGATCCTAAAAGATTTAAAAATTAAGTGTTTTCCCCATTACAAATTTCTGGGTAACTTCAAAAATTATGATGTTTTCAACAAAAAAACCACTGTGCGTAGTACCTCCACAAAGCTATGGTCAATAATGATACTCATTTTTATTAAAATTTATTTTATTTTATTTATTTATTCTTACCTTAAAAGTTATGATGTTTGTAATAAAAACAGTCGAAAGCAGACACTGTGCACAGTGCAGCGCCTAACCTATGACCGTGCAAATCATGTATATTAAAGCTAAAGGAGTTTCCTTTCAAATGCTTTTTAAAATTTTTCAATGTCTTTATCAGTTCAAAAGTTATGATTTTTGCAACGAAAAAAGTCAAAAGGCCCCACTGTGCGGCGTTAAATCACAGAAACGAGGCGGCCAGTTGACATTGCCAAATCGAGAAATTACGCGACAGTGAAATTTCTCATGCAATAACTGAATTGTTTGGCCGGCTGTGTGGCTTGTGGCGCCGTCTTGCTGAAACCAAAGGTCACTGATGTCAACATTAGCCAATTGTGGCCACAAAAAATCGGTAAGCATGGTTTGGTAGCGCAGATAATTCACGGTGACGCCAAATCCTCATTTTCGAAGATGTCGCCTGACCACAAACCGCACCATGCGGTCACTTTCCTTGGATGTAATGGTTTTTCGAGGACCGTTTGTGTGTTATGTGAGTCACATATCGTCGTTGTTTTAACTAACTGAACTAACTAACATTTTAAAAATTGAACAAGAGAGCAGCTTTTATGGATGCGTCAGAAGTCTTTTTATTTATATTGGCACAAAAGTAATGCTTACACTCATGAAAATTGTAGACAATGTGTATTATGACTTTATAATATCTAGTAAAGGACTTAACTTATTTTTCAAAAAATTTCAGTTAATTCGGTTAGTTAAAACCGCGACGATATGCGCTTAATTGAAAATGGGCCTAATCCATAAGGATGATTTTGTTAAAAATGCATTGTTTTCTTTCAGTTTTTGTATAAAAAAATTTTACAATTCAAATTATTTGTTCAAGAGTGTAGCGTTCCATGGTTAAAATTTCCCCACTTTTTACAAAATAAATGTCAAAGAATGACAGCTCAATTCTTGACATTTCATCACTTGACAGCCAATTTATTTCCTGACCTCAAATTTGCCCACCCTTTACGTCATAGAAGCATCCATAAACAAAACAAAAACACAGCTGTTTAAGCGTTGCAAGCATTTGTATCAAAGAAACATTAAGGCGGCTGCCTTAAAAAGTCGGCGGCGCCGGCTTAAGGAAAAATTGTCGGCGGCGGCTCATAAGCCGGTTTGAGCCGGCTGGATTTTATTTTGATACGTTTTTTGAACACATTTCTATAAAAAAAAATTTTAAACACCTGATGACTTCTATATAATTTGTAAGATGTGGTTAAAATTTGCACTACAAAAAACAATTATCCGGCTGCAATTTTGAGCCTAGGCTAGCCGCATGAATTGGCGGCGGCTTGAAGTTACGTTGAAAGTCGGTGCCGGCTCTTGAGCCGGCTATGACCCGATCGGCTTTTTTCTCTGATTTGTATTTCTTAGTTTGCAATGGCCTTTTCTGTTGCTTATATGAATTGGTGTAGGTAATTTAAATTTCATATGATTTGTTGTTGAGGTATTGCAGAATGTACTATTTGCGCCAGTAGTTTTCAATGAAAAATGATTTCCGCCAAGGGTTTCCTCTGATATATTTAAACTTGTGCATGCCGAGCTATTTTTTTAGCAGCCGTCAGAACTGCGGGGTTTATTCAGGACAAAGTATTTTTTATACGACATACAAAGTAGTGACAAGTGGAAAATTTGCAAAAATTAATTTGCATATCTACTCGAATTGTGGTTACTTTTCTTTTTGTTGCAATAAAATATGCTGAAAAAGATTTGTGAAAAAATAATCTGTTTTGTGTATAAATTTTTCTGGTACTTTTACCCAAATCAAATGGCTCGACACTTTTATTAAACGCTTTTTCATAGCGATGAAGGTCATTTACATACGAGTGTGTACATATATGTACTCGTATATAAGTTTATCATTCCGTTTTACAATTTATGTATATTATACCCAAAGAAATTCAAATGATCCATTTGATGAGGAGTAGCGCATATATCTTATCATTTCTAATAATTTTTATATTGGTTAAAATTTTCGGGAAGTTTTTTGTATGCCCATGTCGTGGTTGGAAGTCCTGAAGAAATGATTCCGTTGTTGCTTTTTTTTTCGTTCGAAAAAATAAAACATTTTTTATTTTAATAATGAGACAAACAGTGTCTGTCAGTTTGGTAATACGGCATTCGATATCGGGCCATATTATTACATTGTTCGATAGCAAATGCCATAATCTCAAACTAAAAAACGCTCGTTATCGAAAGCGACGATTAGACCCCTGATTTTATTGGTTAGTGTATTAGTTTTCCGGTCTTGTATGGATCCCTAGAAACACTTGAAATACCAAAAAAATTTTAGAATGAGAAACTAATACATATTTCCTTTATTAAAATAAATTACTATACATACATATCAATATCTTAATATAGAAAGGCTCACTATCATTATTTTTTTTAAATCGACTTTTTGCATATTTCGATAGAAGAACATCTAAAGTATCGAACAATGCAAAAACTTCGATCTCAAAAAAATAATGAGTTAGGACCTTTTTTCTATTTCTATTAAGGTAACGATATATTCATCAAACCAAATAAAACAAAAAACTGAATTTATATCAAGCTTACCAAATACAGGAGAAAGTATCCAAAATCCAAATTTTTACCCCCTAAAATTTAAGTACAATTTAAAAGCTATTTTAAATCAATATTAACCCGATATCATTTTGGGGTTAAAAAGAAGTTTTAATATTTTACCCTGTTTTCAATACAAAATCGGCACGAAATCAAAATTTGCAAAAAATGATCACTACTACACTCACCTTATTGATTTAAGTTACTTAACACACTTTGCTCTCTTCGAATTTTAAATATAGTAGCATCTCGAAAAAGTTAACCGAAACGTCCCAAGGACAATTAACTTCTTCGAACTATAAATTTTTCTAAGCGTTTTTCAAAGTTGAAAAAAAATGCAATAATAAACATAGATATTTCTTTTCGCTTGCTGCGATAAATATTTTATCCAATAAAAGACGACAATATAGCCCAGATTCAATATATTTCATAAATTTTTGTTCGTAAATTATTAATGTCAGCTGTTTCGCTTGAGAAGAACTCGCCACAAATATTAAGATGGCGAATGCCAAGTTTTTTTTCGTAAAATTTGCCAGCCATCCATCACTGACAATAAATTGGCGAATGCCAATTGTTTTAGTTTCTTCAAGAACCATTTATACAAATTTGCCTTAAAATCAGCATACTCGTATTTCGGTTTATAGGTATAGTGTTTTCTTGAATACTTTTGCATATGGTGTTTGTCACAGACTCGAGAATTTCATGACATTTTTTCATTATTTTTGAAATTGCTACTTAGGTACACCATCATTCAAAGCCAATCATTTTCCATGAATACCTTGATAATTTTTTTTAAATCTTCACTTTCTGCTATAAATCTAATTTGATTTGCTACGTTTTTTCTGCTTTGTAGACATCTTTTAAGTAAACAACGCACAACTTACAATTTCAAGTGCTTACGACTGACTAGATTTCTTGTTTGATAGTTTCATAACTTTTTGCAGCTCAATCAATACACAGAACAGAAAATTGGGGAATCAGAATATACAAAATTAAAAAATTAGAGCTCAGCATTGTCAAATTTCCGCTTAGTGCTAGTTTACAATATGCAAGTCTTGTTGCTAAACTGATTAGTTTTTTAGGGGAGAGAGACGAGGGCAGATAAAAAGTTTCTGTTCCCCTCGTCTTTCTTTCCCAAAAACCCAATCAGCTTAGCAACAAGACTTGCATATTGCAAACTAGGACTTAGTGACAGATGTTTTTCAGATTATCGTGAGCACCTGCCATTACGGCCTTATCTCACGGTGGTCTAAACACCGCGTGTAGGGAAGACGCTCACCATCGCCCTCTTGCACTATTTTAGAATGAACCTAGTGGCCATTCCTCAAGGCACGTAGATTGCAATCTTCGATCATAGTTGTTATCCCTTTACTACATCGAGCATCTTGCTGAGGTACTCAGAGCTATCTAAACTCTTTATGCCGTAATGACTTTGTCAACACAGTACTATATGGCAACATCACCTAGAATAGTGTGTGGCTGACCGCGTCACACCAACCACTAGCATTGGTTTAACACTAAAAAGCCAATACTATTCTCCCAGCGATTTTGGTGGCAACTAACAGCCACTATGTTTAATTCTCGAAAGTTCTCACGCCGCGAATGCAGTTTCTTATACTCACAGCGAGGTCCCTAAGAGAATACCTCAACTAATGCCGGCACAGCTCAACTACTCATCAGAGATGGACACATGCCTATGTCGCCAAAAATCCTGTGCCTACTCCACACTGATTAAGATCATCTCTTTAACTCCGTGGGGTAGGACGAACTCGACCTTTTAAGCAAAGGATCCTGACGACCGCTACATACACCCAAACACCTAGAGCAGCTCGACTGTCGGGCAACCGGCACCTGTGGTACCAGAGAAGTTGCACCATTAAGGGTTCACCTTTCGTCTTTTGAACTCAGGGTAGTTCCAGGTGACGTTGCACCTGGTTGACATAAACAGACCTGTCTTCCTTTTATAAATATGTACACATCCTTTGCTCTGTTGCCAGAGATCGGGTAGTAACACATAAGTTCCATAATGTACCAAATGTATGTCAACGGAAGAAGCCACATCACCCCAGCAGGGGTCCCGGTATTGCCACACCCGTAGTCAAAAATAGACTCCCTGGGAGGGAAGGACTTAGTGAAAAAAAAGGTTGGTTTAAAAAATGCTTACGTTCAGAAAAGTTAATTTTTTAGATTAATTGCTCGGTTAACCTAGCCGAGCGATTAACTTTTACGTGAGATAACTTCTTCGAGAGTCTATGTACTAACAAGTGAATTACTTGTGCAGCCCTTTAGTACACACTAGGGATGCCAAACGGGAAATCCCGAACCCGAAAATCCCAGGATTTTCGGGACTTAGCAAATCCCGAATCCCGGGATTTGTAAAATTCAATCCCGGGATTTCATTTTCGGGATTTCTTAGCAATTTTTATATAAAAAACTTTATAAATTCAAATTTTCGTTGATTTTATGGTATTTTTTATAATATTTAAAAGTCCCATACAATTTTATACGTACAGTTTTAACAATTTAATGACTATTCGAGACATATTTCTTATAAATTAACAATAAGAGCAAAATAAATAAACTACTTTCTTACGGTAATTTTCATCAAAGGTGCTACAATACATGTACATTTTAGAATTATTTTGAAAACAAAAGAAACATATTAGCTTTGGAATCATAAATCATCATTTATATTCTTCACAATTTATATTCTTTGATACAAGGCAAGTGAAAACTTTTTGTTGTCCGGTTGACGTAAAAGCGAGAAATATTTATAAAATAATGCGGAGTATTTTGTCTAAAAATTTGCTCGAGTGTGTGTGTATGTTTTTCACATTGCAGTTCAAAATTATTTTCTTTTTTACTTAGACCGTTTAGGTAGTTTTTGACACAAACCTAAGATCAAACCCATTTAAATTACATGGGTTTGATAAATAGTTTTAGTCAAAAACGACCGACTGAATGAGTTCGACTAAATTATAGTTTTATTCGAGTTGCAGAGGAAAAAGCCAGGACACTAATAAACCATACTCCTCTAAGCGAACGTATGAATACATATGTATCGTATCTGTTGAACTTGTAGAAAACAACCTATGTATGAATTAAATTTTTCTGTATAGCGAAAATACTGTTCAAGTGCTCACGCAAACTTTTAATATATGTGCCTATAAAAATGTAATCGTTAGACGTAATTAATATGTATGTATGTAACAAAAATGAAAGTGAATCTAAAAATTTTCGTAAGTCAACTTAAGCGGTAGTGCTAAAAGTCCACAGATACATTAGTTTTGGTTTAGATTATAGTAAAACATTTATATTGAAAACAATATAATTAACAATATATTAAGTTATTGTTTTCACTATAAATTCTCTAACATAAAATGTGATTAATCAACTTAAAAATAGATGAGAAAAATTCTTTTGATTTTTATTTTCATACTCGTATTAGAAAATTGTTCACTTTAAAGACAATTGTGGAATGATAAATTATGAACATAAAACTTTCTAAAATGCATTAAATTGTTTTTAAAGTAATATTTATTTAAAAAAATAGTTTATTTTACGAAAAAAAATTTATCCCGAAATCTCGAAAATCCCGTTATTCCGAAAAATCCCGGGATACCGAAAATCTCGGGATTTTCGGGATCGGGATTACAAAATCCCGAATCCGGGATTTCCAAAAATCGATCCCGATTGGCATCCCTAGTACACACACACTCATACACACAGATACATTTTATGTATAAATATCAATTATATTATTTTCTTATATTATTTGCAAACTTCCTTATTTAAAAAAATAACATTCCCCTTTTCAAAACTTTTATTTGTTTATAAAAACAATTAAACTTGAAAAACTCATAAATTAATCAAAATATAAAAAAACTGTATGGAATAGAAAATAAATGCAAGAAAAAAGAAAACAAGTAAAGAAAAAAATATAAAACCACTAATATTAACAACTGAACCGAGTGAACACACAAACGTTTCTTTATATTCGACGTTCTGTGTATTGCAACCGAAAAGGATAAAGCAACCGAAAGAACATGCCACAAATGGTATACGAAAATCTACATAAAGTTTTTCCTTTTTGCACAAAAACAGCAACAACAATAACGACAACAAGACTGCAAGAACTCAACATAAAGTTAAGGAAAAGTGGGGAAACATGTTAACAAAAACAAAAAGCAACTACAACAACAACAACAACTTAAATATAAACAAAAAGTCAGACATTATAACGGGAAAATTGTTTACACTTTCACATCATCATGTAGTCAAAGCCCAGTCCGTCCATTTCTTTGCCTGCTAAGAATAAACAGAAACCCTGGCAAACAAATGAACACAAAAGGCTACAAAGTACACTGCCGCCCAAAGCTGCACACCCATTTTTATCAAACACACACACACACACAGGCACAAATAAAAGAAGAATTACAACCAGCGTTGCCACAAAGTTGTTTCCCATTGAATTGTTCGTATGCCGAACCTCTTTCACTGCATCATTGAACTTTCCCAGAAATACATAGATACATCAATGCTAGTGAACGAGTTCGACCAAGTCTAGACAAAACTACATTTAAGGCTCAGTTACCCGACTGTAATGTAAAGTAACTGCAACAGTAGGAAACAGCTGATCGATATTGTTATGTGAAAAGTAATGAAAATGGTTATAGAGATGTACATAATGTAACGTAACCTACTTTTCATATAAAAATATCGATCAGCTGTTTCCTACGTTACTTTTACATTACATTACCGTCGGGTAACTGAGCCTTTAGTTTGGAAATTGCAAGGCAAATATCCTACACAGAAAGAAAAAACTCCTACTAAATTTCAAGTTTTTCATCTTAGTTTTAATACGAGTCGTACTGATAAATTTAAGTGCGAATAAAACCAAAATGTATTTAAAATAAACATAGCGAGTAGTAAGTAACTCGCTTAAGGCTAGTATGCCCTATCCCTGAAAACCAGGCTTTAAGGGGGTTATACGCGACGACATGCTTTATTTTTATGAATCACATATAACTCTATTTTTGTCAAATTTGTTGTTTTACGGAAGATTTTTCATATCCACTCACAAGTGTACAACCATTTTCAATTACTTCTGACATAATTCCTGCTTTTTACAACAGCTGATCAGAACCCAAATTTTGTTACAATAGTTTTTTGTGTTAAAATTTGTTGTGAAATGGAAACTTTTAAGAAAAATTTGCAAATTCTTTCTCTATTTTAAAACGCAAGTACAAAATAGCAAACTTTATTTTGTAGGTAGGGACAGGCAAGTCGTTTGATTGTAAAACCGCTGGCTGACATAAAAGCTTTGCGTACGTAATTATACATTATATATTGCAGTATTCCATGGATAAATTCCTCGCTCAAAAATCTCTGATTTTTTGGTAATTAAGCTGGGAAAGCATTTAAACGAATTCGTGTTATTAGCTTGAGAGGAAATTACGCGAAAATTTCACAGGGCTGCTTTTGCTCAAAATGAATTCATGAATGAACAAATAACGGCCCTGGTGTACATTAATTATCTGTACAATACCATTTATAAGACCTTTCAAGACATGTGACATTTTTCAAATGCTTTACTACAGCGAAATATTCTAAAACAAACGCTAAACAATACTGTTGGCAAGTGTTTTTTTCAGATACTTGTGTTCCCAACAGTGTTGTTTAGCGTTTGTTTTAGAATATTTCGATGTAGTGAAGCGTTTGAAAAATGACGCATGTCTTATAAATAGTCTTGTGCAGGACTTTAGTGTACGTTAGCGTCGCTTTGTGTCAGTTGTTCTAGGAAAGTTCAAGTGATGAATGCATAGACACTTTCCACTGAACTACACCGGCTTCAAGGGATACTAATGCTAAAATGGCTACTAAACACAGCTTCGAAAAAATGTAATATGCCTCATTGACACCAGAGGCGCTGCAACACTGCATTATTAAAAGAACGTGCAAAAGAGTAGAGGTGTACAAATATATTAAACTTTCCCCTTTTTCTTCCTTCACCATCTGTCTTCTCATCACTATCCCTTTCGTAAAGTAAGAAAGTAAAACCTAGTAATCGTAGTAGTGTTACTTCTTTTTAATATAAAAAAATAACACCAAAGTTAATTTGTAAATATTCTGACAAGCAAGTAGAACGGAACAACTAGCTGTTTTCTTTGTGTTTGGTCAACTGTGTGTGGTGTCAGCCATTCTTACAAATGGAATATGTGAATTGTTTTTACAATTTGCTGAAAGCTTTTTTTTTGTAATCAAAGCTCAATTTTACCATCTCTAAATTTACAGCAGTCTTGCCATTGTTGTTTGTTAAAAAAACAAACAAATTTGCTTATTTTTGTTCTAACTACTTAAGACAAACTTTTTTGGTTTGTTACTACATATTAAGTATTTTTATTTAATTTTCTGCCACAAGCCCATAGCTATTAATTTAAGTTAGTTTTTATTATTGTTCGAACTGCATATGTTTCTATATTCATTATTTTTTCTTTTGTTTAATAAAAGTTGTATGTACGTGTTGTTTAATGTTGAATGATTGACAGATGCTTATTTAAACTTGGTAACATTACTGGCAGTGTTGCTACCCAAAAGTAGCTTGGGTAAATAAATAACGTAAATAAACATAAAAGGCATTTACGCGGGGAGAAAGTATCCGTGGCTTACTGTATTCATAAAATTATTAATGAATAGTTTAAAAACACATTACTAGATTGTTATATTAATATAATACATGCAGACAACTAATACTAACGTCAATAATAAACCGCCGCTTACTGTTTTCTTTCGGGTTAGATTTCTGGCAGTGTAAAATTTGACAAGTCAAGTGTAAAAGCCCCCTTTAGTTATTCTTAAAGTCATTGATTGTTTGAATATTTTAACTTTTTGGTATTTTGAAACTTTCTTATTGTATGCCAACAACTGAAAAATATCAGTAAACAAAGAGAAATGTTCAAAGGAAGACAGGGTTGATGATTTAAGTCAAAATTGTTAAACTGCTTTTGGTTGTGGTAGTATTATGGATCCAAATCATCCACATTGTTAGGATGGTAAAAGTCTAGGCTAAATAGTTCTTCATCATACATCTAATTCACTTTATCGTGCATCAATCCTTGTATTGCGGATTCCGTACTTGGTTCAAAAAAATCCGTACTTATCGCGCTCTAGCCATCGGTTTCCATTTGATTCGATTTAAATATGGATGGCCTGATTCTTATTTTAAGTGTAGAGGTCTTGAAAGTCACGGAACCAGCGGCTGAGAATATGAGAGCTAAGGCAGGCGGGTTGTCCTCTTTATCCATAGTCAGACAGCTCTTAAGGTGCAATTAGACGTGACATGGCCATAATGCCATAGCCATAACCAAACCAAAATTCAATTGGTTTCTATAGTAATGGCTATGGCGTTATAACGAGTCACGTATAATCAAATACAGTGTTGCCCATTAGTTTGGTTCGAACGGCTGTTTTCTAGGGCTATGGTTATGTCACGTCTGATTGCAACTTAAAGTCTTCGAAGGAACAAATTGTTGTATTGAAACTTGCTGCAGGCTGCAGGACACAAAAAAAGTATATGATTTTATAATAACAATTAACATTTCGTAAAATCAGTTAAAAAGGTTTTTTGTATCAATTTCAAAATTAATTAAGTTTACATGTCAATTAAGTTTTTACACTTGAGTTAATTCAAGTAATTAAAAAGACAAACAACATTAATTATTCGAAACTCTCGAAAACCCATTAAGCAATAAATGGCTAGCCTGGAACTAAAGTACTCTGAGTAACATTTGGCTAAATCCACCTAAATCCCGCAAAAGTGGATACTTAAGTTAACTACTCAGACTTTACTTTATATCCTATGAATACATATTATCAATATAATATACATTAAAAAGCCCACATGTGTATTTTTTTTTTCCAGGCTAGCGAAATATTGATACAAGTACTTAGATAAATCCTTGGGATATTGAATTTTTTATATATAGTATATATATACATATATTTAAATATTGTATCTTCAAAAACGAACTAACAATAAGTCAAAATATAATTGTGTCGGACATAATCTGGGCACATACATATTTTCAAGAAGTTTCATCTGCAGTGTTGCGTATTATATCTCTAGTGTCCCTCTTTTTTAAGCGAATGTGTCCAAGAATGAGCGAATGTGTCCAAGATATTAAAATCAAGGCGATTAGGATAGGACTCGAGTTTTGTTTAAATATTTGCCTGCGTATTTTGCAATTTCTGCAGTCATAATGAAGAAAAAAAATTATAATATAACGGTAACACTCATTACCAACAAAAATTACACATTTAACAGTAGCTGCAACAACTACAAGCAACATGACATCTCTCCTTAGCAACTTCGTATAGCCTTGTTGAACTATAAATTATACTATATTATAATGTGTTTTGTTTTTGTTGAGGACTATCATTAGAAAAGTAAACAAAATTTCAAACTGGATACTTGGGACTTGAAGAGCTGCTTGCGCGCTGAAATACTCGTACATTAACATGTAATACACAAAACAATCCTAATACAAATTTATGTAAGTAAACGGGCGGGCAACATAAGTTTGTTCAAGAGTCTGTCCTGTACTCATGTCGGACGTGCAGCCGAGATGTTTGTGTCAAAATAATGGAGTTGTATCACCCTTTAAAATTGTAAAAAGAACAAGAATGAGATAAAGGAAGGAAAAGGAAATAAGAAAAAGGTGTGAAAAACTAAACGGAAGTTAAATAGTAAACAAATACATATGTATGTACAATAAAACAGGCAAGAGCAGAAACATGCTGCACAAAGAGAGTAATATCAATTTAAAATGTGTGTGCAGCGGTGGCTATATAATTCTATGGCAAATTCTAATGCAAGTCCGTAATCCGACTGAGAATAACAGGACAGATGTCGTACAAACCATTTGGTCACGGTAAATTGCTGGACGACATGGAGTGTAGCTCGGACTACATCATTCCAGAAATTAACTTTCTTGAAAAACCACAGATCACTATAAAGGAAGAAGGCTATCTCGAAGGTCTTAACTATAGGGGGTATAGTTTCAATTTCTTCACTGATGGTTCAAAGATGGATGAAGGAGTAGGAGCTGCGGTTTACTACACAGAGCTCAGTATAGAGGAATCTTATAAACTTCCTGATTACTGTAGCATATTCCAAGCGGAAATCTATGCAGCCAAAATGGCTGCAGAATTAGCTTAAATAGGTTATGTGCTGACAGACAAGTACATGTTTTTTGGGTACAAGGACATGTTTTTTGGGTACAGGGATTGAGGGAAACGAAATGGCAGATACACTGGCCAAAAGGGGAATCCAATTACCTGTGGAAGAAATGGTATATGTTCGGAAACCAATTCAGCACGTGAAAGGGATCTTAGACTCTAAGATGAAGGAAGAAGCGGAGGAAAGTTGGCGTGCAACGAAAACTTGTAAAACTTCTAAAATCATGTGGAGTTCCTATGATCCTAAATCGACTAAATTCCTTTTATCACTAACCAGAAGAAACTGTAGACTTCTAGTGGGGATATTAACTGGACACTGTTAAAATAGGACAAATACTTGACGGCACCTGCAGGAAATGTAAGGAACCCGGGGTAATTGAGACAGTAGAACATCTACTGTGCCGCTGTCCGGCTCTAAACCGCACTAGATATGACTGCCTTGGTGATCACACTTTTCGTAGTCTTGATCTTGTATCGGGAATAGAAATGTGTAGGCTGCTAAGGTTTGCTAAATCTGTGTGTGAGTCATTCGATACAGGCACCGCGAACTAGGCCGCCATACTTGCAGATTTCTTGTCACTTTTGGGTATTGCTAAGGATCAATCTTGGTCTATGCGAGGTCCTTTGACCACCCAGACTAACCTAACCTAACCTAACCTAATCTATGACAATATGGAATAACCGCTTAAGTCAACTTAAGCAAAGAAGTAATTTTTGGAAGTTATGGCGCTACCGCTAAGAGCTTAAAAGGCTCTAGGGCATGATTCTACTTAAGTGTGATTCTTTCTTTGCATATTTAGCATAATAAAGGTAAATTTGCTTAGGTCGACTTAAGCTATTATCCCATATTGCCACAGAATTAATTACATATAACATTCACAACTATCGGGAATAAAAGTTCACGTGAAATTTTTTCTCTTTTTGTTGTTCATGGGAAATATTTCACGCGTGAAATATTTTACGCGTAAACAAGAGTTAATAACAGCCTGTCCCACGAGGTCGATATAAAACGTTGAATCGATTACACATATCGAACACGAAATACAAGTTATTGATCGAACGTTTTCTGTCAAGGCCATAAGTTTTATAATTTGCTTCTTCTAGATTTTCGTTGTCAAGATATTCTTGACAAGCTTTTTTTCCACATAATATTTTTTCCCACGATTTTCCAATCGTGAATAATATTTTTCACTTGTATCTTGTGGTTCAATTGTAATATTTTCCTTTTTAAATGTTAAAGTTTATAAACGTTTGTTTTTAGGTTAAGCTTTATAACTCTACATCGTGAAAATAGTATTATTTTAAATATTTTAAGAGCTCGTAGCTAAGTAAAATAATTTTTTTTTAAATTTTATATTTTGTAGCGAAAATGGGTTAACAAGGAAATGTGAAGAATGTCAAATATGTTACCGATAAGAGCTTCAAATTAAAAAATAATTTCACTCACAATATTTTAGAAATAAAAACAACAATTGACTTGGTATGATACTCGCATAACTTAAAAAAAAATTACACTACGGCAACATTGATTTAATGAAAGCCAAGGGTTACAATACATTTTTTATTAATAATGAATTTTACAGTTTCGAACAAGATGTATCAAGGTTATTGAGTTGAAATTAGATTAATAACTACATTTACGTCCCTTTTCACAATGTATGATTAAGAGTTAACGTGAACTTTAACTGCAAGTTCTTCATACAAAACTTACCGTTAAAGTCCCTGTTAGCTTTTAATTGTACATTGTGAAGAAGGCTGCTTATTTATAGTTTTTAAAAAGATTTAATGGTTTGTAGCACAACTGTAAGAAGGGGGTGATAAAGGGAAACTGACCAAATAATAAAAGATACGTTTTGAAAAAAGTAAGTTTTGAGGAAAGTACCCTTTTGAAAAATATTCCTATTGAAAATAATATAACCAAACGTTTTAAAAAGCTGCCAACTTGAAGATAATACCTTAAGAAAAATATTTCTTTTGAAAAAAATCACCTTTGAAAAAAAGTACCTTGTGAAAAATCACCTTTGAAAAAAGTACCTTTTGAAAAAAGTACCTTTTGAAAA
This sequence comes from Tachina lurida, assembly GCA_944452675.1. Taxonomy (NCBI): domain Eukaryota; kingdom Metazoa; phylum Arthropoda; class Insecta; order Diptera; family Tachinidae; genus Tachina; species Tachina lurida. The sequence goes on from OX101755.1 coordinate 90,160,682, forward strand.
AATTACCTTTTGAAAAAAGTATCTTTTGCAAAAAAGTACTTTTGAAAAAAGTATATGTTGCCAAGAAGTGCATTTGAAAAAAAGTCCCTTTTGAAAAAAAAATAAACTTTGAAAATAGTATCTACCTTTTGAAAAAAGTATCTTCTGCAAAAAAGTACTTTTGAAAAAAGTATATTTTGCCAAGAAGTGCCTTTTGAAAAAAGTACCTTTTGAAAATATTGCCTTTTGAAAGAAGGCCTTTCCAAAAATGCTGGCACATTTATAAAATTTCAATTTAATTTAATTTAAAAATAGTACCTCTAAGACGTTTCTACACAAACAAAGTGTCAGTTTGAAAAAATTGTCTTGTGAAAAAAATTTCCTTTGGAAAAAAAATACGTTTTGATAAAGTGCCTTTTAATAAATGCCCCTAAAAAAGTGTTTTTTTAAGTGCCAATTTTAAAAAAGCATTTTTTGAAAAGTGTGAAAGTGAAAAAAAGTACGTTTTGTAAAATATTTCTATTTAAAATAGTAAGTTTCTTTAAAAAAAGAGTCAATATAGAAAAAATTTTCTTTAGAAAAATATTTCTTTCAACCTTTTGAAATAAGTGCATTTTAAAAAAAGTACCTTTTGTCAAAAGAATCTTCTTAAAAAAGTGCCAATTTACAAAAATTGTCTATTGACAATTTTTTTAAATTTTTTTTAAACAAGTTCCCTTTTTTTAAAAGATCCATTTACAAAAAGTGATTTTTATAAAATACATCTTATAAAGCATTTTTTAAAATTGCATACTTTTTCAAAGTACCAAAGATACAAAGGTAAAATTTCCAGGAAATCGTAAATTGTTAATTAACTATAACTATGTTTATACGCACGCCTTATTTGTAAATAAAACTGTAAATTGTTGCGTTATTATTGTTTTATTGCAACTTACTAACGCAGAAAACTATTCACAATTAACGCACTATTTGCAGATAAAATGTTTGAGGTTGCCACACTTACAAATGATTGCTAATAAAAAACATTCAATTGATAAATATTGTACAAAAAAACATTGATAGAATTAAATAATGACAATAAAATCAAATGATTGTTTGTTACTTTAAACATTTACACAATTTTTTTATAAACATAAGTAACTTTTCTATAATAGTGCGCGTATAAACGTAGTAAATGCCATATAATTTATAAGTGATTTAATTTATTTGCAAATATTTTTATATGCAAATATTACGTGTATAAACGTAGTATATGATACTTTTCAAGCGTTGAAAAAGTGGTACCTTTAGAAAGGATTGATTTTTTTTACTAAATATGTATATGTATGTATATCCATTAGAGTTTTTCTTTTCCCGGACTTTTTCATTTCCCGGGAAAGCGGGAAAGATTTTTCGGTTTCCCGGGAAATCCCGGGAATTCCCGCCCAGTACAAAACAATACAAAATATTTTTAAATTTAATTTATTTCAACAAAAACATATTATAATTCATGAGATCGATTACATAATAACGTTTTATACACACATTAGTCAAAAAATAATACCGTTTCCGTTCTTTATATAATAGTAATACATATATACCAATATTATAAAAAAGAAATTATACGAGTATTATTAAAAGAAATATTACAAAATATTCCCCTTATGAAAAAATCATTGTTAAACTTAAAGTTGGTTTAACAAACGAATTTCGTATGGCAAAACCAGTTTTAACGCATGCTTTAACTTTAACAATCGTTTTTGCATAAGGGCATATTTCTTTGGAAATAGGACTTTAGTACAGAATAAGCTGTTAATGATGTTAACCGTACTATTTACCAAATAGAATCTGTAATTATTTGTAATTTTTTTTATTTCCTTGCTCATTTCTGTTTTTTACTTTTATGAATTGTTGCAGAATTAAATTTTGAACGTCGCGTTCTGCATTTTCCAAATAAAGGCATCTTAATCTCAGAACGCATGCGTGCCAGATGTAAACTCGGCCTTAGTTGTTGTAAGTAAAGCTTTAGATATTGTGATATTGGCATCACCTTATTATTGCACCATCGCATTCAAAAAGTGAATAATGACACTCAAGGAATGTGTAAATACAAATTAAGTTGCCATAACAAAATCAAATCTCGGGAATTCCCGCACAAATTTCCCGGGATTTCTTTCCCGGAAAATGTGCGGGATCCCGGGAAAATTTTTCCGGGAAATCCCGCATGAAAAACACTAATATCCATTGATCTCTTCCTTATATTGTAAAAGCAGTTTATTGATTTCCCGCTAATTTTGAAATAATTTTTTAAATAATCATTATTGTTTGTCATAATATTATACATTTATAAAGAAGCCAACCAACGTGGTAGAGAAATATTGAATTGACAATAGAGTTTTTTTTATATAAAAAGAAAAATTAAAAAACATCTATTACTACGTTTATACGCGCAAATAAATTAACTCAATGTTTATACGGCATTGTAAGTGTATAAAAATTTGGTAGCACTTCTATAGAAAAGTTACTTATATTTACAAAAAAATTTTGTAAATGTATAAAGTGGCAAATAATCATTTTTGTGCAATATTTATCAATTTATTATTTTTAATTAACAAAGATTTGTAAGTGTGGCAACCTCAAGCATTTTATTTGCAAATATTGCGTTAATTGTGAGTAATTTTCTGAGTAGTAAGTCGCAATAAAACAATAAATATGGCAACTATTTACAGTTTTATTTGCAAATAAAGGCTCAGTTACCCGATTGTAATGTAAAGTAAATGCAACAGTAGGAAACAGCTGATCGATATTGTTATGTGAAAAGTAATGCAAACGGTTATAGAGATGGAATGTAACGTAAGCTACTTTTAATATAAAAATATCGATCAGCTGTTTCCTACGTTGCAGTTACTTTACATTACAGCCGGGTAAGTGAGCCTTAAGTCGTGCGTATAAACGTAGTATAGCTCAAGTTTAATGCAGATTAACAAAAAATTTAATTATCAAAAGCAATTAAGATATGAGATATTTATGTATGTGTGTGTATATATATGTAAATCTTTAAGTTTGTGGCATATTCCTATCACATCCTATTTTCGCCCCCACAAAATTTCTGCCATTTTTATGGCTATAATCTTCTTAAAAAGCCATATTAAAGCCACTACCTTAAAAGCCATAAAAACTTTTAGTTGAAGTGAGTTTGTCTAACGATTTGTGATAAAAAAAAAAGATATCTGACAAATTTTTTGACAAATTTCAACAATTTTAAATAAATTACTCTCGTAATAAACCAAACTTACAAAACTTTAGCATTAAGATTTGCATTTTTTTGTTTTATTTTTTTATTTGCATAAAAATAAAATATGATGAAATATGTCCATTGTGTGTCTTAGACAGAAGACAACATTAAGGTTTGACCCATAGTCTTCTAAAACGGGAACACAAAGACAAGGACAAATAAATGGCACTCATTCAATCTTCAAAGTCTTTACGAGTCACTTAAATGTGGTTATTATTTTATGTTAAAAGAGAGATAGAAAAAAAATGGCAAACTATGCTAAAAGGCGGGTGCAGTTTTCAAAGAAATACAAAATGAATAAAATGGTCTTTTGCAATTGAGGATTACAAAAAAAAAAAAATAACAAATAATATACTACGTTTATACGCAGGGCTTATTTGCAAATAAAACTGTAAATTGTTGCCATATTATTCTTTTTATTGCGACTTACTAATTCAGAAAACTATTCACGATTAACGCACTATTTGCAAATAAATTGCTTAAGGTTGCCACGCTTAAAAATGTTTGATAACAAAAACAATAAATGGACAAATATTGCAACAAAAAACATTGATAGAAGCAAATAATAACAATTAAAACAAATAATTATTTGATATTTTGTGCATTTACACTATTTTTTTTGTCAACACAAGTAAGCTTTCTATAGAAGTGCTACCAAGTTTGTGTACTTCTGCTATGCCGTATAAACAGTGAGTTAATTTAATTGCAAATAATTCTATTTGCAAATAGTGCGCGTATAAACGTAGTAATAATAAAAGAAGAAAAAGCTATAAAACAAATTTTAAAGATACATATGTATGTATGTATGTATGAATTATTTTTTTGAAGCTTAAACAAATTAAATGCAATAAAATTCGTTTAAACTTAGATAAAGAGTCAGAGATGCATAAACCATTTTCAAATTCAACAAATAGAAAAAAATAAAAAAAAAACAAATAGGAAATGTGTAGGTGTCTCTTTAAAAGCTAAAAGTCTTTAAGAAAACTGCTCATGCAATAAAATATGTCATGTTGTACGTAACCGTGAGTACTTCACTCACTCACCATTTGCAGACATCTTAAAAATCAGCCAGACATTAAACTCATGCAAGATGCTTTGTTGTTGTTGTCATTGTTGTTTTTATGTTGCCTGCTATACAAAGCTTAACAAGGAGCTTGGAAAATATACATATAGGATATCTGAAATCTTTTTTTTTTGTTAAACTTAAATGGTTGTAATTTATTGACAAGAATAAGGCAACAAAAAAATACGATTACATGAAAAGTATGTAGGTATGTAATTGTATTATAATATATTTTCTAGAATTCTGTTGCCAGTTTTTCTAAATTTAAAAATAATTTAAATATATATATTTATATATTATATATATATTTTTGTTGTTGGTAAAGGGTGGGCAAATTTTAAATTATGATTTAAATTGCATTAAAAAATACTCTGGAGTTCTTTTCTATCAAATCATTTTTACTGTTAGTCCTAGTTTACACTAAGCAAGTCTTATTGCTAAGCTGATTAGTTTTTTAGGAGAGGGAGACGAGGGGAACAGAAGCGTTTCTTTTCCCTCGTCCCTATCTCCTGAAAAACTAATCACCTTAGCAATAAGACTTGCTGTACTGAATTCAGTGCTGCCAAGTTAAAATGATCGAAAGCAGCTGATAATACTTATGCCAGTGAATTATAATAGATACCGATAAAAACATTTTAAACTTAAAAAGCCGCAACAACTATCAAAAAATTACATAGGAAAAGAAACTTGATGACGGAAAACAACGTAAATATTTTCATTTACCTGCATAAATCCGAGTTGCAAGATACTTTTTACAGAAAGTTCTATAGTTTCCCTGTCAAGAAGAAAATAGTTCGTGTAAAGTGAACGAAGTACTCTCCAAACAAACCTCTTCACAAAACTCAAACAAAAAGGCACAAACAGCAGAAAAAGGTACAGCAAGAAATACACTTATAGGGAATTTATACCTGCACAAAGTCTAGAAGATTTGAATTAAAATCTTTATGAAAATCTATACTTATACCAATTTTTTTGACATTTATCAAGATTTTTTTATCCAAAACAAAACCCATTAAATGAAAATTTTCCAAACTACAACCAAACAGCTGCAATGTAGCCCATTCACCTTTTTAAGCAGACCGTAGCAAATTCTCTCATCTTTTTTAATAAATATGTGTTACAGGGTAGTAAAAAATAAATGAAAATATTACATATTGATTAGATTTCTTACAAATCTACTGATAAAATAGATTTTGTTTTGTATGGGAAATCTATTAAAAAGCAGCAAGGCTGAACTCAAAATCTCGTAAATAGATTTCAAGGCAATGTAAATGTCCTATTACATATTTTTACAGGAGATATCCCACCAAACCAAATTCTCCGAATTCGGCAGACAAAATCTTTCGATTTCGGAACCGAAGTATTACCGAAATCGTAACGATGTTTGTATGAAATGGTTGACGCGACCTCGCAACTATATGTAGTTGACATGTCATAACGACATGTCGGTAAGAAATCGCAAGGATATTTAGGTACGATTTCTTTAAGAGATTTCTTAACGAATTCCTTTTAATAATTGTTTATTTAAATATTTTTCATAATATTATTTACTTATTTCAGTATGATACATATGTATGTACATACAAACATTATTTTCTTTAATTGATATACATATTTGCACTATCTAAAATATAAAGTTTGCTGTCATAAATGCGGTCTTATGCCCTAATTCTGTTCGACGAATGTATCGTCTTGTCTATGGACGAAAAAAATAAGCAGTTTTGATTCTTTAAAACGATTATTATTTAGTGTTTATGCTAGAAGGTTCGTGTATTTATCTATCTATATAATTAATAGGCGAACACGTTTTTTGTAATCCCTTTTACGCCGGAACTACTGCACCGATTTTGGAAAGATTTATATCATTTTAAAGGAATTTCTGCACAGATGTGCAGAATCTATATTTTATTGAAATCGGTTTAGTATTTTGGGAGCTATAAGCGTTTAAAGTTGCTACTACTACATGCAAACATAGTACACACTCATTTGTTAGTTTACACTGTGTGTGTGTGTGTGTGTATTTGTGTACTATTTTTCATGTTATTCCATTTTCTTATTTGTTATTGTATGAAAGCCATAAAACCAGGGTGGCCGATGACATTTTTCAAAAAGTTGCACCAAATAGGGGATTTATCAAAAAAAAGGGGCAAAATTAAAAAAAGACGTGAAAACTACACAAAATTTTTTATTTTTAATGTATTATTATATAATTCACTCCAAAAAAAGGGGGAAAAAGTGGCAAGGCAGTCGAAAAAGTGGCAATTTTCCCCTTTAGTCGGTCAAACGGTCACGCTGCATAAAACTTATAGGACGAGAGTTCAATAAATTGAATTAGGTTTAATAAAGAGATTTTGTTTCTGTTTAGAATGCGGACGATTGTGTCGTCCGTTTGGTATATCTAGTTTATTTTATGATTTTGTTCCAAACATTATATCCAACACAAATTTTTTCATATATTTTTCAAACTATTGTATAATAATTTAATTGAATTTTTATGCTTTAAAAACATGGCAATATTTATATTTTTCATTGTCAAAGACAGCAACAATTTTTGAAGAAAATAATTTAGAGACTTCAAAGACAAGAACTCAGCAGCATTTTTAAACAAATACGTCCTAAATCTTCTTACTGAATTAGGGCATTAATTTTTTAGCTCGATCCAACGGTACCTTCTGGTGCCTAGTGGGGCCTAAAGTACCCGATACACAGTGGGAAATTTTGTTAAAATAATTGAAATAATTATCCCATTCTTATAAAATTTCATGCAGCATTTGAGGTGGTGTCACAGAGCTTAAGTCTGGATTATATATCTTTCAAAGCCCCAAAGTGGGCAACCTTGAGTTAATGAAAAATTAAAACCGATGCCAGCTGATGTTTTTGACCTGATAAAGAGATATTTTGCAAGTGAATTTTATTTTGTCCTATGCAAGACCTATAAAAGGTCTAATACATTTATGGGTTTTCGCTTACAGCTTAGGAAATATTCTAGAATACAAATTAAATTTAAGATTGGGCTAGTCACCAGACTCTGATTTTAAAATGTGTACACTATACACTGCATACATAGAACATTGAAAATGAGATTTAGGCGGACAAAATAAAAATTAAAATTTTGAAAAAAATAAATTCTATAAATTATCAAAATATGCCCTAAAAACCTCAAATATGCTTTAAAAAGTTGAAAAAATGCTAAAAGTATGCGTGTAAGACTGACATATACAAAAACATGCTTTAAAGGGTAAAATATGCAAAAATATGCACTAACAATTTGATGCCAAAATTCATAAAAAGTTCTGAAACGGATAAATATCTTATCTTATCGCATAAATACGTCACACCAGAAAACACATGCAATTGCATATTTACGGTTTCCTTGATCATAAGCAGATAATAGCAAGAACGAAATATCTTTACGAAACAATGAATTTGCGTAAAAATGGCATCGATTTGTTAGTGCATATTTTTGCTTTTGTTTTTGCTGAAAATGCATATTTTTGCATAATTTGCTCACAAATGCATATTTTTGTCTCACATTTTGTTACAAACGCATGGTTGGTTTTGTGTCATATATATTCAAAAATACAAGTTCCATAAAATATTGTTGACAAATTATTAATGCAAAACTGTTTTTGGACAATTTGTTTGCATGAATTGTTGCAGAATTTGTAGAACGATTGTACAAGTACACGCTTGTACACCAAATTTAATGGAGATTGTAATTTTGATGATTTCAGGAGAATATTGTCGGCTATAAAAGGCGAAAGTAGTGAAATAATCGGTATATCATATTTAATCTTGTGTAAAAATTTATTGTAAAAGGCTTGTTGAGAAAAGAAAATATTTTTATTTCTTTATTTAGTTGTATGTAAATTGAAAACTTTTCTTTTGAATAAAATTTTTTTTAAATATGTATGTGCATGTTTTCCTGTTTTAAGTATATATTTTGAGTTTTTGATGGCATATTTTAGGCGTCTAAAACACCTTTTTTTAATGCATGAAGTCCTTGTCCCTGGTCATAAGTAATAAACCAAAGTGGCCTTAGATACTAACAACAACAACAACGAAGTTTGATCTCCGCTCTTGTTTTTAAAATTCTGTTCAGAAATAAAGGCGTGTTATTCCATTTCCACATTCAATGGTTAAAAATATTTTGCAGTTCCAAATTGTTCAATATATGTGATAAAATGTCTATGAGCCAGTTTAAAACTTTAAACCATCTTACACTCAAACTTAAATCCCTGTTACATTATTTCTAAAGTATGCATTTAGCTGCTGCTTAAAAATTAAAAAGTGTTGCATACATTAAGGGTTTCTAAAAGTTAAATGCAATAAAAGTAAAAAGAAAACTTAATAAATATTCTATAGACAAAAAAATTAAAACTTTATACATAATAGTAATTATTACACCTAATTGGGTATATTTTGCTAACTTTTGAGTCATCATAATAGGCCTGAGACAACATTATCATCTTCATCATCATCGTCATCATCGTTACTCTTTTCCACACAGTCACCTGTAAAGAATATGCACGCTAATTAGCGGTGTGTTATTGTTATTTTTCAATTATTTACACTAATTAAAAAGTTGTCAAGCACAATTTTTTTTTCTAGAAATACTTTTAGCAACGCAAAAATAAAAAAGTTGAATATCTTTTTTTCCGGCAACATCCCATGTTTTCTGCATTATGACACTTTTGCATCCGTAATATTTCCATTTTCTCCACACCTCCTTGACAAAAAAATATATATATATATATTAACTGTGCTAATTACAAAAACTATTTTTTGCGCCAACTAAAACTGAAAGATAGAAAATTTCTTGAAAAAATTTTGTGCATTTTTTTTTATTTTAAAATATTTCGCCTGCACAAAGTGATAGTGTAACACAACCACAAATATTTTCATCATCGTCGTCATGAGCAGCCAGCAGCCAGCAGCCAGCAGCAGCAGCAGTAACATAATAAAGCCAAAATTAAAAAACAAGTCTGAAAACAAAATTAAAAGATGAACACTTGTGCCATCATCGTGATGTTGTTATCGTCATTTCCATCATTTCATCTTTCATGCATGAATGTTGTGAAAATTTCTGCCAAAAAGATTTTTCGCTTCAGCTTTTCATCGATATTTTCATAATGCATGTTTTGACTTGATGTTGTGTAAAAGATGATTTTATAGATATTTTTTTTTATTATTATTATTTTTTTTTTGTATTCAAAGCAGTAGAGATAATTGAAATTTTTTGGTAACATCCAGACAAAGTTGGCTTGGCTCATGCCAATGATTTCCAAATATGTGTTTGAGTGTGTGTGTGTGCGTAAGTGCCTGTGCAAGTTTGCGGGAGTAACCACATCACTAAAACCATTAATAGCAACACTTCATCATTATCGATTAAATGCATATTAGTGTAAAAATATTTAACACACATAGTTCGGTTACATAGTTTTGGGCGTAAATAGATAAATTAATAATTTTGTATGTATCTGCGAGTACGAAATGTTTCTTTTTATGCATGAAGAAAACAAACAGATCATACTTGTCGATGGAAAATTTAACAAGAAACAAAATCGTAGAATAACTTATAGGATCTAGAGAAACCAGAGGACCCTTTTATCCTTTATGGAAGAAAACAAAAATATTCACGTACCTGAATGAGCATTCTAACTTCTTTAAACGTTATGTTAAATAAATGGATTTCTACAAAAAAAAATCCTTTTGTGGCAACACTCTATTCTTGCTAATGCTAGAAACACAATTAGGACGAACGACGAATATTTCGGTGCAAACTTTCGTCATAAAAAATAAAACACATTTGTACATATGAAAATGAACACAACACGCCATAGAAAGAAATTCGTCGAGTGTGACGAACTCTGAGATAGGTTTATTTCTATTTTGTACGCCGACGAACGACGAAAAAACAATTTTCTCTCTCTGTTTGCATACACAATAACCAACTTTATCAATTATGAGAGCAGAATTCGGTAAGTAAATTCGTCGTTATTGTGCTTCATATGACGAATTTACTCAGCGAATTCTTATCGACGAATTCGTTATCGTTAACGAAATTCGTCGTTCGTCCCAGTTGTGTTCCTAGCATAAAGCAATTAATAGTTCGTGGACCCAAAATAGTTTTGCTCTACCGAAAAAAAAATTAGTTAGGTATGGAATATATATATATATTTTGAATACCCTCTCTTTCTGAATCAAAAATGCGTTTCACTAAATTTATTATGGTTTCTGAGTTATTAATGGCCTGTCCCACGATGTCATTAGAATTCGTTCGATCGACAACTTGTATTACAAACAATAATAACATTAGAAAATTTGTTGCTGTTTCCAATACAAGTTGTCGATAGAACGATTTCTGGTGACATCGTGGGATAGGCAATAAGCATTCATTTTGCTCTATATCTACCATTTTTAGGTATAATAAATATTGTTTTGCTGTACACGCCACTGTTTGGCGATTGCGTCAAATTCTTCATTCAAAAACGTACGAAGTAAAGTTAACTCTTGTTTTGCTTCATTTCTATAAGAAATGAATAAATCAAAAAAGAAGGTGCCGTAAACAAAATTCAAAGGCGGCTGTTAAGCAAAAACATCATCACTCAGACGCAACCGCCGCGGATTACATGTTTTAATATAAACTTTTTAAATACTAAAATAAAATATGTAATTAAAACCTTACTTATGCATGTTTGAGTATAACAGAGATCATATAATTTCATGCTTTATAGTGTTTTCACACTGAAAGTTAAAACCTGGTTTTAAAGTTAAAACCATAAACAGCTGATCTTGCATTCACACTGCAAGTTTGTTAAATTCAGGTTTTAACTCACACACTGTCTAACAAATTTGCTCAAAATAAAATAAATCTCCTGCTTTTATAACATTTATTTGACAAACTGTAGACCAAGTGTTTTCTTTTTTGTATGAAAAACTCGGAAATTTCACAATGCGCTCTCAAATGGCAATTATTTTATATTTTGTAAATAAATATTTTAAAATTATGGAGTTAGTGATACAAATTGAAGAAGTGCTTGGAAACCAAGTTATTGTATATAAAAAAATGCACAAATAAATCACAAAAAAAAATTTTATCGGCGGATAGATGTCAGTCAAATCGTCTATTTTCACCTCCCAGAGGTCAATAAAAATATTTTCGTTGTTTTTCTTCCAAAAAACTCTTTTTTTCCATAATTTTTTGATTATTGTTGCTGCTGCATCCATTTTTAAGTTGAAAATTAGCGATGTTACCAATACCGATTCCGATATATCGGCAATGCTTCTGATTTGCCGATATATCGATTTTATAGTATCGTCGTATTTTACTGTCGATACGACGATACTTCTTAAATTTTTTAGAGCTGTTTTGAACAAACAATTCAATTTTCAACATATTAAAAGCAGAACATAAAGTCAAAAAAGAAAAATCAAATTGTTTCGTTGGTTTTGCTTTGCACCATAGCAGTGAAATGTTCTCTCAATGCTAAAACTGTATGTATTTTGTTAAAAAAAAAAATTGTTTATTTTGTTAATTTCAGAACGAATCTCTTACACTGTAATTTTCTATAAGAAAAGAATTAATCTACTTGAGTTTTGTTAAGTTTAACTTGAGTTCAATTTCTTTTTGAGTATCGGTATCGGATCGGCATCATTACATCCCTATTGAAAATCTTTCAAGCGACATCTATTGTTATTCACTGGCATAAACATTATCAGCTGTTTCGGGTAATTTTAACTTGGTAGCACTGAATTTAGCACAGCGAAAATAAGGTTGAACTTTATAAAAATAAATCTTAAAACCAATTCTAACATGGTTTTAAGTTGGTTTTAACAAAAACAATTTGTAAGGTAAAACCAGGTTTTAATGGCTAATAAATCAGTCAATGATTATTTGTATTTTATTTTTAAATCTTATTTAATCACAAAAATTTGTTTCTCACTGCACAATTAAATCAAACTTAAACAGCCAACACTGTAGATTTAAGTGTTGTTTAAATTTTACAAACACACCATATGTTTTGTGCATGTGTGTGTTTTTTGAAGGTACGTACATGAACATCATGTGGTCATATTAAAATGAATTTCGTTTAATTTTCGCAAATGTAACACATATTTTCATATCATGAAATATATAAATAGAAAAATGCATTCTGATGCTCTTTTTGTATCATAAAATGTGTTTTTTGCTATTTCACTTTTCTGCAAATTGATAAATCAACTTTCTTGTTTATATTGAACAGCTGTTTTTTGGAAAGCTTTCCATAATATTGTAGTGCTACCGTACTTTCAACTTAATTTGATAATAACTTTAATTAACCACTGAAAAAAAGAAAGTGTATTTAAACACATTTTAATTTTTAATGAAAACTAACTCAAACTATATTTAAACATTCACTGATTTATTAGCTATAACAGTTGGTTTTAATGTTAAAATCAACTTTTATTAAAACCTTGTCAGTGTGAAAACACTATTAGATTAAATACATTTCCATTACTTGTTTTTTCTTGTGTAAGTGTGTAAGGGGATCGATATTATGGCGGCGGCTTCTTGGTCGGCGTTAAGCGATAGTCTTATGCCCTAATTCTGTTTGACGAATGTATTGTCTTGTCTATGGATGAAAAAAGAAGCAGTTTTGATTCTTTAAAACGATTATTATTTATTGTTTATGCTAGAAGGTTCGTGTATTTGCTTTATGATTTTGTTATAAACATTATATCCAACACATATTTTTTCATATATTTTTCAAACTATTGTATAATAATTTAATTGAATTTTTATGTTTTAAAAACATGGCAATATTTATATTTTTCATTGTCAAAGACAGCAACAATTTTTGAAGAAAATAATTTAGAGACTTCAAAGACAAGAACTCAGAAGCATTTTCAAACAAAAACGTCCTAAATTTTCTTACTGAATTAGGACATTATTTCTCTGGACAGGAAGAAAAATAAACAAAACAACCCAATTCTCAAATCACAGCAGTAAAGTATACGCATGGAGCACAAAAAGCTAATTAAATTAAAAGTGGTGTATGCGGCACAAAACGTTTTTTACTTTTACAATAAAGTAATATTAACTTCTAACTTCATTCGTGAAAGTTCACAAAAATTTACATTGTTCTTCAAAACATGTGTTTTGGCAGCAGTGTTGAAAATACAAAAGAAATCCATCGGGTATATTTTGAGAAAACTTTATGTAGACCTGCTTTTTCGTTTTTCTCCACTCCAGCTTTGTGGCGCATGTGCTAAATCAATTCTAAGGCGACGAGTTGTTGTTGATATTTACATTTATTTTCTTTACATACTTCTTACAACTACAATTCGAGCTGAAAAAAGGCAGCCAATGCAGCAATGGTAAAGTAAGAAAATAAAAAACTTTGCTATTAGATAAACTTCTCATTTGTTTAAGAAATTTTTGGACAAAGGTTCCCTGATTATCTGCATAAGCCATAGTGAAATGCGCATAGCATCCAGTTCCCCCAATCAATAATCAATTTCAATGTATTTTTAATAAAAAATATTTAATTGTATAAGTAAAATAATAATTTGGGATTATTAGTGCGTTAACAAATGCTAAACTTGAATTTTTTGTATTTGTAAGATATTGCGTTTTGGTATGGGAGAGAACACATATTGTAGGTATGCTTAGATAAAATGTAGTTGGAAAGAAATTAAGGCTGGTCGATGCTACATTTTGACTCATGAATTTTTGTTCAGAACCTTACAAAATTAGAAGTGGTGGCTTTAAGAAATCGAAAAATACTCTCGTTTCAATCAAATATTACCAGCATTCCTCTTTCCAACTTTCTGCATTATTATCTTAAAATTTTTTCATCATAAATAAACTTTTAACATATCCATGCTATAAAAAAATTTAATTCGGAATATCGTTTTACTGCCACTTCCCACTTAACAATTCAAGCCAATAATACAATTGTGTTAATTTACACCATCTAATAAAAATAATAAATAAAATATAAAAAAAAAACAGAACATTAAAATCAGCAGATCAAAGGTCAAATTTATATGTCTTTTATTTAAAACTCTAGACAATTGAATGCAAAAAAGGAGAAAAAAATAAAAACACAGAAAAAAAATTATAATATATGAAGTAAACTGGGGCGTTTCTCTATTAAAGTTCACATAAAGAGGTTAATTGGGATTTTCAATTAAACATTAAAATGTGTGCATACAACCATACAACATACACTTTTACATCAACTAAAACAAATAAATAAATGCTGCAAAATTTGGGCAAACTGCAAACGATATGAAAATAAAAAATTTAATTGCCATAATAATTAATATAATTTGAACTGAAAGGAATTCAACTTGAAAACTAAACTATGCCAAGAATGTGCAATTACTTTTAAAGCTGTATGACTATTAAAGTTCAATAAAAAAAAAAATACGAAAAGTTCTATTTTAGAAATTATCCTACAAATTATTAAATCATCCGTAAGCTTCCAAAGAAATTAAAACTTGTACAAACTAATGAGCAGTTTCCACAAGTCAGGCAGGCGACTCTCCTAGAAAATTTGTATGAAAATCACTCACAAAAATTAGTGCTTTCCATACAAATTTTATACTTAAATCGATCGTCTGCGTTGTAGAAACAGGGAGTTAGTTCCAGTTTCTTAAAAAGAAAAAATTCCTTTAAAACTTATCGAAAACGCAAGTAGCAAGAAGCGGAAATTTTTTTTTGAAAAAGGTGTATTTAATACTCTAAAACAAACTATGGCAAAAGCTAAAGCGTAGTATATTTTATGGGGGTTTTGGGCAACAAATTTAATAGCATATTTTTGGGGGATTTGGTTTCTAATTTTTCAAATTAGAGATGGGAGCATGATTGACGTGAATCACTTGTGATAGTTCCCACATGTTAGTCAGTTGCATTGTTTAAGCCATTGCTCCATAATATTGGAACCACACATTCTATAATCCCTATTATTTCAATTGAAGTAGAAAAACTTCGTTGAGTACGACCCATTCATAGTAGTCATTTGTGCTATACGGGGATCTTTGGTGCCCCAGAAGCGATAATTTTAATTATGCAAGCATCGACAGAGATGATAATTTTCGATGGAAAGTTGTCGCACAAAAATCAAAACAATTATTTTCCTTTCTTCAAAAGTATAGCTAACTATGTATGCCTTATTGACGTATATTTTGTATCGGTTTACTCCACAAATGTCCAAGGATAACTGACATTTCAATCCCTTTGCAAAAATTATAGCATCTTCTAATAGTGTCATTAATTTTGAGTTACCCTGTATATTAGTAACATATTGCTCATTTATTTCAATAGTGTCACAACTCAAAAAATACTAGTTTTGCAGAAAACGCATTTAAAGTTTTCAATTTACATATATACAACTCAATGAAGAAATGAAAAAATATTCTTCTCTCACAAGGTGGTACTAAACGCTATTTATATGCAATTTTTACACATGATAAAATATAAAATGTCGAATTATTTTGCATTATTAACTAAAAGAAACGAATTTTTTGAGTTATGACACTATTGAAGTATATGAGCGATATAATATCGATAATTTTCTTGCGTTTGGAATCACACAATATACCCCCGGTTATGTTATGGCTCTTTAAAAGTACACATAGACTTCATAATATTATTGAGTATTTCAATGCTATTACTATGGTTGCTGTGCTCTAAACTATTCAATAAGTTGCACAAAATTAAACAAAATATAAGTATATGCGTGAAAGCAAACAAAACAAAACAACCTGTCGGAGAATGTGTGGTTGACTACAAAAATAGTTAACTTATAGTTAGCTTTTCTTAGACTGACTAAAAGCCAGCTGCAAAGTCAACCATAGCAAACCCAAAATTAATTCTTAAGTTGAGTACGTAATCGAATTTGATGAGAGCTAACAAATTTATTCTCAGCTACTTTAAAACTCATTTCAATTTTATATTAACATTTTGCTGTTGCTATTTTAGATGGCAGCTTGGCCGAGTGCTAGAAAAAAATTTTTAATTTACTGACTACCAAGTGATTTAAAAAAAGTCAACTTTAAGTTAGCTGAAAGTAGTGCAGAGTGAGACAATTGACTACCGCCTAGGACATCGCATTGTTAAAATAGTCAGTTGATTACATTGCAAAGTAATCCAAGTGTCAGTCAGTACTAGTTGAGAAATAGTTAGCTTAAAGTTAGTTTAAAGTTAGCCAAAGTTCCTACAGTGCAATTTGGGCTTAAATAATTTTAGTGATATATGTGTTGAAGCAAGCATTATTGTATAATGTTGTCAATACATTAGAAAATATTTCTTTTTGCGCAATATAAATCAAAAGACAATTGATTTTATTCAATATATTGTACCACCTACATATAATATAATATGTATCCACAAAAAATCTTTTTGCTATACAATATTAATTATTGCACAATAATATTGCAAGTGTATGATGTATATTTTTTCACTCATGTTCAAATTCCTAGATTTACTAGATTTTTAAAAAAGCCGGAATAGAGAAGTGCTCTCATTAAAGAATTACATTGGGTGTCCAATTTTGCAAGCGGCTATTTATATAAAAGCTTTAAAGAAATTACAAGAAATATTTTTTTTATTCTGTGTTTCAGAAGCTGATAAAAAAATGTTCGATTAAAAAAATTCATTCATCACGAAAACGACTGAAACTGATATAACATTTAAAAAAGTGAAGTGTCATTTAAAAAAGTGAAAAAAATCCAAGATTTTTGCAACAATTATTTCTCTTCCATTATTATTATTTTATTCAATAAACTTCTAATTTTGTAATCGTCTTTCTCTCTCTCTCTTCCAGGACGCAACGAACTCATCGCCCGTTATATTAAATTACGCACCGGAAAAACGAGAACCCGCAAACAAGTCAGTTCTCACATACAAGTTTTGGCACGCCGAAAATTACGCGAAATTCAAGCGAAAATCAAAGTTGTAAGTAAAAATTTTATATATTTTTTGTTGCTTTTAGCGCAATTATTTTTTTTTTAAATTAATTTATGGTTTTTTGTTTTCAATCATTAAATTCATAATTACGAATTCATTTCGAATTTTCATGTTAATGTTTCCTTCGATTTCATGCTTTTTTCATAATTTATCATTTTCGTTTAATATATGGAAATCATTTTAATATTGAAAATAATAATAATGTTAGAAAATGTAAAAGTCATTTTGGTGTAGAAAAAAAGCAAGTGTTTTTATAACGAAATATAAAATACATAACACTACTGTACACCCATACATATATGAGCGCATGTATGTTTGTATGTATTGGATGTATTTATGTGTGAGAGATTAAAATGCCGGGTATGTGCTTGATCAATAAGGATTAAATAAAGAAAAAAGTTTTAAGTTATAATTCGTATAATATTTTTATTAGAAATTTGTACTTCAGACTGTCATTTTTTACGTCAGATGACACTACAAGCAGTGGATTGTAGCGCCCTTTGAAAGTCTGATCTTCTTTACTGTTATCGTTTATGCGAGTAATTAAACACTCCTTCCAAAGTATCATATACCAAATAAAAAAATGCTTTCTGATATATTTTTTTTTTTATGTATTCTCATTATTTTTTTTTTTATATGGTTACACCTATTATTGTGTACCATAGAAAGTAAGAATACAAACTTATTACTGAAAGAAGAATATGGAAAATTAAGTTCCAACTGTGCACATCATAAGTTCGAACAACTGTATCAAAACGGCAACACTGATACGACTGCATACACAGCGTCGTTTAATTGACAGTAAGATATGTTGCATACTTTCAGGATTAAAAACAAACATTTGAAAATATACCCAGTAAAAAAAGACACTCCAAAAAAGTCATGAAAATGTAGAGTTTGCGATCTGGAAGTAGTGCAAATTTCGATCCGATGTAATGATTTTTACATAGGGTTGTCATTGCAAGAAGTTCTCTTTTTCGCTGCCTGGTCACCGAATCGGAAGCGATTTTAAGAAAAATGTCCTTTTTTGTGTTCTATGATAATATTTTCATCTAGAAAAAATTGCTAATAGTTACCTATTTTAACAATTAGTTTCTTTTTATATGAATTTAAACGCGAAACAGTAATTTAATGTAAATTTAAGTAAATATTTTTAAAATTTTAGACCAAAAATAGTTCATAAGTTTCTTAAAAAAAACGACTTTTTAAAAATTCTGGTGAGTAATTTCTAAAACTAGAGGGGAATTACAAGGTTTTGTATGACTAAAATAAACTTCTACTTGGTTTTCTGCTAACTATCGGCAAATTAAAAATATCGATTTTTTGGAAGCAATGAAAATGTACTTCCTTTAGAATGACTTCCAATTTTTTTTACTGGGTAGTGCCTGTCCCACGATGTCACCAGAAATCGTTGAATCGACAAATTTTATTCCAAACAACAATAACATTAGAAAATTTGTTGTTGTTTTCAATATGTATGTAAGTATTTGATCGAACTATTTCTGGTGACATCGTGGGACAGGCCGATATTTTCTGTTGTTGGCAAATCCAACACTTCATTTCACCTAAAAATAAAATAGAAGCACGTTCAAATAATAAATATAGAAACAATTGAAGTTCGAATAATAATTAAAAATTAACTAGAATTGAAAACACTGAAACAAATTAATTCATTATGCATTGAACATATTCACGACTGCAGGCTACCGACTACAACCTGTCAAAAATAGCATACATGTGTGTATATGAAAATGATTATTTTCATTGCACTATT
The DNA here is from genome assembly GCA_944452675.1 of Tachina lurida. NCBI lineage: Eukaryota > Metazoa > Arthropoda > Insecta > Diptera > Tachinidae > Tachina > Tachina lurida. The sequence goes on from OX101755.1 coordinate 90,179,730, forward strand.
TGAAAGTGGAACCACTGAAATATGTACTTGTCCGCAGCTTGTAATGTCGCTGCTGCTATTTCCTAAATAATTCTGTGCTTAAAAGCGTAAACACCTTAAGTAGACTTAAAATAAAATCGACTTATATATTCTATAAAATTATTCAAATGAAACTTTATAATTTACTTAAAATCCCCTTATACCCAACAAAGTTTACTATAAAGATATAAACAAAACAATACTTGTATTAACCCAAGTCAAAGGTTCAATAAAACTTTTAATAAGCGCCATTTTATACTGAAAAGTAATTCGTTAATACAGTAATGTTTATTTTACGATAAAAGTATTTTACTTTACCCATTTTGGTTCTTACAAAACCACGTTCATACGCTAAATGTGGGTTTTCTCGAATGTGTGACAATTGTTACCCGTATAGACGGTAGTTTGCTTTCTAAGCGACTGGAAGATAATCGCCTGTGTTGTATAAATATAGCTTAGATCTTATTTTTTTTTAAATGGTCTTATAATATGTACATACTTATAGATATCTGCGGCAAAAAGGAGAAAGTGCTTAAGTCGGGATAAGCTGATTTTGAGTTAATGGTACCTCCATAATCTGCATATTCGAAAGTATCCCTGGTCAAAATCTCCATTATTTTGTGTGACCTTTCAGGAAATTATAGCACTATAACTTGCGACTTATCTATTTTAGACTTTTAATCCCATTTGGAATAATAGCTTAATTTGGGTTATAATTTAATATATTTCAACTTAAATGTATTACTTATAGTGTGTAGAACGATGTATGCTTGAAAAAAAAATAAGGCTTAACAGATAATTTCCCAATTTAACTGTAAAAGAAATAAATATCTGAAAATCGCCTTGAATGCTTAAAAGTGCTCTAATGCAAAACAGTAAAATATGACTCAAGCACTTTTTTCTTATTGCCATAGATATATTAAAAAAAAATTAGTTTTAAATATTTTAATTAGTATAAAATTTCTCTAAAACACTAAACTCAAATTTGGCTTTTGTTCCCCGACCAACGCTTTAGTTTTCTGTTTAACAAACATGTTTTAAACATATTTTAAAAACTTTAATTTATTTTTTGTTATTTAAAAAATATAGCATGTAAATACCTTAAAACTATAAAAACATGAAATAAACTAAGAAAAACACTTAACTTACTTTGATATTTCAAATAGAAAAAGATGCCATGCCCCGTCACAAGGCACAAACAAACAAACAAACACAATACATCCACAGAGCAGCAATAAAAATGCAAAAGGGAAATAAAATAATAAAAAACATAAAATACAAACTTTTCTGCAACTTTTTTTTTTTTTGAACAAATGCATTTTTCAACAAATATAAAAAATCTGAGGAAAAATTCATTTGCTGCCTTGCTGTGAAGCTGCTTTGGCAGTCAGTCAGAGCAAACAAAAGCAATAAACTACACAAAGGCTTTTCCATCCTGGCAAGGGTGTATATGTGTGTATGTGTGTGCGTATGTGTGTGTAAGTATATTTACCATAAACTACACACTGTAACAACAAACAATAAAATTATATAAGTGTAACTATAAAATAAATAAGAAGCATTTAACAAAAAGATTTTGTGCGTGTTTTCCTTTCCCCCCAAAAGAAACCTTTGTCAGTTAGTTTTTGCCATAAAAACACAAAAGAGAAAACAAACAATAATAATGTCAAAGGATTTTTCATTTACAGTTAAAATTTCTTTGTGGCGGAATTTATGCAGAACTCGTTTCAAAATGTATACACAATTTGTCAAATGTGTATGAAACTCTGTAAATTAAGTTTATTTGTTACCCTGAACCGGACCCCTCAGGGGTATCTTTTAGGATGATTACGGGTGTGGCAACCCCGGGGAATCTAGCCGGGGTGGTATGTTTTTTTTCTATTGGGATAACTTTGGCTTTTTACCCATATGTGTTACTAACCGATCTCTGGAATAGCAGAGTAATGGATGTGCAATAGTGCGGGTCTATTCTAGGGATCAAAATAAGAAACTTTGCCGAAGGAACCATACCTCTAAAATGTATTTTGATGTCCCGAATTTTGATCCGAAGGGTCAAATTTTCTTGAATGGTCAAATTTTGGAAAATCTCACTTTGACCCATTTAGAGTTCCTCAATCGAGTGCAAGTATTTATAAAAGGAAGTACCTTGCCATTAGAGTTCGACCGATTAATCGGCTTCGGCTTCGGCCCTCGGCCAAAAATTGGTAATCGGCCAACATTCGGCCTATGGCAAAAATCGGCCGATTAGCCGAAGCCGAATATTTTTCATTCCAAGCTTGAAAAATAACATTATTTTTGGTCGTTGCTCGCCGACAGTTTCTATTGTATTTAACGTTTTGAAAGGGTTGCTTTGAAATACAACCCTGTTGCTTTCTATTTTCTTTTACTTGAACGTTCTTGTGAGTGATCATATGAAAATGCAATCTAGAAATTGCAAAATAGTTTTATTTTTCTTGTTATGTATCCAATAGATATTACAGCTATTTAAGTGATCTCAAAAAAGCAAACTTTTTTCTTAATTCATATAAAACAAGTATAATTTTTAAAATTTAAAACATTTGGCCGAAGTTTAGGATTTTAGCCGAAGTTTGGCTTCGGCTTCGGCTTCGGCAAAAAAAAAAACGCCTTCGGTCGATCTCTACTTGCCATACTGCCTGGCAGGTGCAGCATCTCCTGGAATTTCACTGATTTCAAAAGACGATAGAGTTGAAACTTTCGGATGGAACTTCGAGGTCCGATTATGGGTTTTCAAATGGTACCACTGGTATCGGTTGCCTGACAGCAGAGCTGCTCCACTAGTTGGATGGGAGTAATGTGTCTGTATTATCCTTTACCCTGAAAGGTAGACTTCGCCTGACCCTACGGGATCAAATAGATGATTTTCACCACTTGAAGTAGGGTACTGGATTGTGTTTGATGCTGACATTTGTCTGGCTCCAACATTAGTGGTTACGCTGTGCCGGTAATTGGTGAGGAATTCTCTTGGAGAACTCGCAGCGCGTAATCACGGATAATCTTGTGTTGATTATGGTTGCTACCAAAAAATCGCTGGGAAAATAGTCTTGGTTTCCCAGTGTCAAATCAATACTAGTGATTGGCGTGACGTGGTCAGCCAAACACTATTCTAAGTCGTGTTGCCATACAACTGAAGCTGTTTTGACTACGGTCTTAGCAGCAATAGTTTAGATAGCTCAGCAAGGTATATGTTCATAGTACTGGGATAACTATGCTCAAAGATTGCAACCTGTGTGTTTTCGGCAAGTCACTTAGTGCTTTCTAAGGATGCATGTAGGCGATGATTGGACGTGCAACTTCACCCGGTGTTTAGACTACCGTTAGATTAGGCCGTAATGGCGGTTGCTTACATTAACCTGAAACACATCTGCCCTGAAGTGGTGTGACAATCCCACGGACCCGAATCTCGGTAGTCTAACTTTTCAGGCATTATATTTGGTCGATTGCACGTAAAACTTATATGTTGCAATACAATCTCTGGAATAACCAAGAAACGCATGCGCACATATAGGTATACATATATATTAAAATAAAGTAGCTCCGCTACGTGCCTGGTGATAATTTAGGTTCACCTTGATCTGCCCTGAGCTTAAAGACAATATGAGAGAAACCATTCGTCGTGGAGCTTCGAAATCTAATCATTGGCTTAACACTGGTACTGCGGGCCCAACAGCTGATCCGCCTCTGGGGTCTAAGGATGATGACGAAATGGAGCGAAAAGTGGTGGTCGATTTTGTTCTAACTCTAGGGGGTTAATAGATGATGTTTGCCATGGTAGTAAGTGTTGAAAGATGTTTGTGGCATGAATTGATCCAAACCCAATATGAGAAAAAGAGACACTGTGTCCGGTGATTGGTGAGGTATTCTCTTGGAGGAAGCGTGGCGAGTATGAGCAACTACATTCGCTGCAAGTTATCACGGAGAAGCTTTGGTAGTGGCTATTGTTGCCATCCAAATGGCTGGAATAATGGTCTTGGATGTCTGTCCAGTGGCTGATCTGACGTGGTCAGCCATATACTATTCTAGGTGCTGTTGTTGTTCAAAAGATTCTACATCTGTTGATGACGAATGGTCCCGGTATTGGGAGATGCTAGGGATAACTATGTTTAAAGATTGCAACCTATGTGTTCCTTTCAAGTTTCTTAGTGCTTTATAGGTATCCACAGGAGCGGTGGCAAATACTTAAGTTAACTCGGAGTTAAGCTTAGAGTTTAGATAGCTCGTGACACACCAGCAAGATGCTCGCTCATAGCCAGGTATAACTATGTCCAAAGTAGTTTTGAGGTTCACTGAGGTTGCGAGGCATATCGAGTAATCCTAATCGAGTCTCTACTGCTCTTAGGGTATCACTATGGCAGCAAACTATAAAACACAAGTGAGCAATGCCAATCCGACTATAAATTTTACTTGAAATTTTTGCAGTTACATTCCTTTGAATAATGCTAAATACTCTCGCAAAATCGTTCAAGTTAACTTAGGTATCTTTGAAATTTAACTCAGATATATTAAAACCTAATCAAGTTCTGTTCATGTCTTAAGTATTTCATAAAATTTTTGCAAATATTTCTATAGAATTTCAAATAAAGAAAATAGAATAAATTAAACGTTTTTAGTTATGTAAGTGTAAATACAAAAAATAAAAATACAAAAATCATAATCATCTCATATGAAATGCTAAAAAATAAATAGTTTCATACCCGAAACTAAATTTTTTTCAGCAAGCTCTGCGTTAAAATATATTTGGAAATCCATCCTAATTATAATAATAATCATTGCCAATTTCAACACACAATCAAATCGTATCTTCATTAAACATAAAACATGCACATATTTACATACATATATTTATATTATATCCCTCTCTCTCTCTCTCTTTCTGTCTATCGCTCTCCTTTTTCACTCACTCGCTCGCTCGACCAAGCAACTTCCTTCACAACATGCGAGAATTCCATTATAAAATTGATGGAGCAAGTTGCCAAACTGTTCTTTTTTTTTTTCAAGCTACAACTTCACTTTGAAAACTTTATTTCGGTTACAGGAGCCAAATGGAATTTTAGGTGGACCGGGTGCAAATAATGCTGCTGTTTTGCAGTTATTGAATGAAAAGGAAAAGGCTTTGCAGGCCTTGTCTGGCATGACCAGCTCCCAGATTGTGTCTGCACAAGCGGTGAAAAATTTGACATTGGCTGCGTCGGCCCTCAGTGGTTTGCACCACCACCATCATCATGCTGTGCATCCCCACCATACACACCATCATCTGCACCATCACCACCACCCAAGCAATCAACACCATCCCTTACACAATCACACGTCGTCCTCGTCATCATCGTCGTCGTCTACGGGAACGGGGAATCCTTTGGGTCATCCTTTAAGGCCGGATATGCCGCCGCCGCCGCCACCTCCGCCTCATCCACACCAATTACAACATCACCACAGTCAGCATGCCAACTCGGTTAGTACTCTGCAACAACTCCAATCACTAGATACTGCAATTTTATTATGGCAATTCCATTATTTACTAATAGTCTCCATAATATACTAGCAATTGTAATATCATACGGCGGTAGCAGCAGCAGCCGCCTTAAGTTGACTCCATTTGAAATTTCATCATCAACAATTGCCTGCTGATCCTTTGTGTTTATGTATTAAATGTGATCGCTAAAATTTTTGCCTTTTTATACTCGTATTGTGGTGTAAGATTACCTTTCAACTAATTTCCAGCTCTGTGTGTCTTTTACAATCTGTTAATCCTTAAACGTTTATGGGTGTGTGTGTGTACATATGTATGTATATGTAAATCTGCCAGGAGCTGCTAACGTTAACTCATTTTGCACTCAAAGCATTTTTTTTTGTAATATCTTTTAATTTAATTATGCCTCAAAAGTAAATGCTAGCTGCTAATAAAATAAAATGTGAATAAGATGAAATTGCAGGATCTGTCTGCGCTTTCTGGGAAATCTTTATACAATGGTTACAAAAAATCGGCCTAGATAAACGAGAAATAGGTCAAAATGTGGAAATCTCTTATAAATACGTTGTGTTGCACGCTTTGCTAAGTTTGAGAGCTATCAAGAGCTCAGTAATATATCCATAAAATGAACTGGGTCACTCACATCAAGTTTACTTCCTCAAGTTTTAATTTTACAAAGGAAAGTAACGTCTTTCTCCTCTCACTTATACAAAATCCAAACTTCAAAAAGAAAACTTAATGTGCAATCATAGCCAAAATTTAAATTCCAATTTTCACAAATTTCAATGTGGATTACATAGTCAAGCTTGCAAAGAATATTTTTTTTAAGACCTAAAGACTTTAAGTTGTAAAAGATAACACCCAACAAATTTAATTTTAATCGAAAATTTTTGTATTGGAATGATCTTTAAATGGCATTAACAATTGCAAATTATTTTGGTCATATCGTCCTTACCATGTCAAACTATCCAATATGCAAATTTATTATTTTCAGAAGAGCGGGAAGATCCGTGAACTGTGAATTTAAAGACAGACTATTCCTAAAAGTGCCAGGCTTAAAGCATTTCTTATTGAGTTATCTATCGTCAATGAGAATTTCAGCATTTTGGAACGAAGCATATCGTATAAATTAATATACCAAGATAACGCATCTAAAAAACGAATTTTGCATATTGGATAGTTTGACGTGGTAGGGACGATATGTTCACCGCGATTGGCGAACCCCATTCTGGACATCCAATTCTGGGACCCTTTTTCGAGCATTGCTGGCCGGTTGTCACTAATAACACAAACAATGTTGTCCTGCAAGGCGTTAATTAATTGTTGCTGGTTTATCAGCAGAAACCAGTGAATTTACGTGGCCCCACAGGAAATAGACGATAGGTGTCGAATCTCCAAATTTTAGGTCCTTATTATAAGTTGCGTTCGATTTTCGATCTTCGCTGGCTATCGAATCGGAAGCAACTGGCTATCGAATCGGAGCATCGAAAATTTCGTTGAGCAACGAATTTTCTATCGGACAGAATTTAGCTTTCGATGAATTATCGAGTCGTCTGCCTGACTTGTAGAAATTGCACTTTATTAGTATAAAAAAGTATTATGAACGATTGTTTTTTTTATTTTTAGGTAAAGTTGTTGCAACTTTTAAAAATCAATTTGAGTGATATTCACTACAAGGACATTCTTTGTCGAATGCTCGTCTCAATACCAAATGAAAATTCGTTCGATCAATACTTTCGACCTAATTTCAATATGTCGATGGTTGCGGTTGCCGTATGGCAGGCACGTAGCACCATTCTGTTGAAACCAGCTCTTGCCGGGATCATGACATTGATATTTTGAAACAAAAAAAAAAAATTGATCAGGGTGTTGTAACGACCTCCATTGAGCGAGCTCCGGCTTAGTTTTTGAAGAGATAAGGTTCAATGATACCAACAGTATGTAAGCTGCACCAAACGGTGCATTTTTCTATAATTGGTTTCACTCTATATGCGACAATTTTATTTACTAACAAAGCATACTCGCTGAACACAATTTCGTCATAAAACAAGGCATCAGTTTTTATCAATCCGCGAAACAACGGCACATATGTTGGTCTCATTGCTTTAATTCCTGCACCAGCTGAATCAATAAATCTAGATCTTATTCCACACTTTCGTTTATAGCAGGGATATTCTCTTCAGTACGTATATTCCTTCGACTGTTGTTGGTGTTATTGCATTATTTACAAAGTATGTGGTAATTGGCGGTATGAAAATCACGAAGTTGTCCATAAGTTAAGCGATTTGATGATTAATTTTCCAAGTAAATCTAAATAATTTGGTAGCGTTGCTCAGGCGTCATAAATTGTCAAACAGTGAGCGCACTATGACAGTATGTTTGACAGTTGACACTTTCGTAAGTTCCATAAGGCTTAAGAAAACACTCTTTATAGTTAAAACTATACCACACAAAAAATATCAATATTATAACGATATATTCTGGGAGATGGAGCAAAAAAAATATATTATCTAGTGTTTGCAAATTGTTGTGGTAAATCATTATTAAAAACCATATAATCATTGGATTTTGTGTTTAAGATGTTTTCATTACTTTTCTGGAAATTTTTAACCCACTGACTCCTATCTATATGGGTTGTTTTTGTCCCTTGCGAGAAAGTGAGCAAAAAAATATCTTTAAGCGAGAATATCATGTTTAAAAATATTCTACAAAAATATCATCCATAAAATTCTAGGACCACCAGTCTCGAAATTATACTCAAATATCAGATATACATAATCGTAAATATGTACGCAAGTCAAATCTTTAAATGCGTATTACGCTTAATTTCGTGCTTGTTTACAATTGGTACAAAAAAAACTCAAAATATGCAATGTGCTTCCAGACTTTATGGCTAATATTTGTACAGAACATTTAAAGTCGTGATATATCCATTGAACGGTTGGGTTAGGTTGAGGGTGGCGTTGGCTGAAGTAGTCAGCACGTTGACTACAAAACTGAAAGTCCTGGGTTCGAGCCCCGTCCCCGACAGTCATTCAAAATAACAACACCACACATTTTTTTGATGCTCATTAGTGTCCCTTTGTATTAGTTGTTGTCACTCATTTGTCACCGACTAATCCTAATGTAACATCAGACCGCCCTCTTTCCTTGTGTAGCAGAATCATTTGCAAAGTAAAATAACCAATAAAATGGCTACTGAACACAGCTTAAAAAAAATTAAATACGCCTCATTTGACACCAGAAGGCGCTGCAACACTGCATTATCAAAAAAGCGTGCAAAAAAGCAGAGTTGTAAAAGAATGAAGCTTTCCTATATCTCTTCCTTCACTACCTGTCTTCTCTATCACTATACCTTCCCTATCATCCTCTCTCACTATCTTCTCTTCAACTATCAGGTAGCACAAAGGGATCATTGTATTGGACCCAAGTGAGCTGGACTCTTCCTCACCAGCAGCCTGCTAACCTAACCTAACCTTACGTGGGTTAGGTTGAAGAGAGGTGCGCGGACATGCCAGTCTATGTCTGCCAGTATATTTCTATTGTGGACTCTCATGTGAATTAAAAAAGAACCCTACCTTTATGGGAGCTCAGTATCGTTTACGTAGTCCTTCAAACTTTTCCAGACAAAAATTATTTGTTTGTAATGTCCGGTAAGGTGTCATCCCCAAAATAAGGACATATCGGCTGGGCGAAAGCTGGCCAATGACAAAGAAATTGCTCTATTGTTTTGATGTCATCCATGCTTGCCCATACAATTGACATCGTAAGTTAGAGTGTCCCGTTAAAACGCCGGTTAACTTTCCTAGCTCGGGCTTGTTTAGCTTCAACAGTCCCCTTGTTTTATTTTCTTCCAGGTCTCCCAATAGAACCTTATATATTTACATTAGTTCCTGTTGTTCCTATAATGAGGGCCTCGACGAATTCGATCCAGTTCTGCCTGTTCGTTGCTATGATCTTGACTTCGTTCCACGATTTGTTTGCTTTGCCCCCCGCTTAAGTTTCCAGCTGTCTCTCCTCCAAGTATGACTAGGTTGTCCTCTTCTTCGGCTGCCTTGGGGTTTCCATTCTATGGCGCTTTTCGTAATATCGTGGCCGATCCACCTAAATTTACATTTTTTTTTATTTCAGTTTTAATTGTCGACTGACTAGTTCCAACCGATAGTCGGTGGTTGTGATAATGTTTGGCCAGAAAATTCCTGGAATTAATACAACCTAGGTTATATTATTATTCCATCGTGTCCTGTGGGCCATATTCACCATTCCATTTAATGGTACTTTTATCTTCTTTTTGAAAAGACAAAAGAGACCCTTACAGAAAAGAGTTCAGGACGTTGAAATGTTGCATAGAGACTTTTCTCGTCAAATTTTACATACAATCTGTGAACACATTCTATTCCGAAAGGGCAAGGTTTCCGATGCCGAACGTCTACCCTATTTACAAAAGTTCATACATATATACATATGTATGTGTGTTGTCTTGTCTCCTCTGCCAGCATCAGTCATTAGAAGCTTGTTATTTAGCGAAAAAAAATGTATTTGTTTGTAGTACGACTATAAGCAAAGGATGAGGAGACGCAAGGGTATCCAAGTCTTCCACCTTAACTCGCCGTAGAGCAAACAACCCATTCAAGGAAACTTGAAAATTCGATGACGTACAACTATGGCTGTCTTAAATGAAATAATGCCCATAGAAATCACTCCCTATAAAATGTGGCAAAAAGGAAAAAGTGCTTAAGTAGAGATAAGCTAATTTTGGGTTTATGGCACTGCTGTAATCTTAATATTCGAAAGTATCCTTGGGAAAAGTCTCAACCAATATTTTGTGCGATTTTTTCCAGGATGTAAAGCGTAATGATTTACTGCTTATTATTTTTCAACTTATGATCTCGTAAGGAATATTAACTTAATTTGGTACTCGTATATTTAAATTTTAGTGTATGTAGACCCATGTTTTTCTGAATAAAATAAAAGTGAACTCCGAATTTTCCAATTTAACTGTAAAAGAAATAAATTTCTGTAAATCGACTTTAAATTCCAAAAGTGCTCTCCTAAAAACAGTAAAATGTGACTTAAGCACTTTTTTCCCAAATCTGAACGATAATAAAGTAATTGAACTAATAATAAAATCGCCTATTTTTAGTGTTTCCCTAAGTCTGAATAATTTTGAAAGCTGCAAAGAGAAATTCCTATGAAAAATCTATAAACAAAAAGGTGAAATGAAATTGGGGACTATTTAGAGTGTTTGTAATAAGAGCGTTGTTTTATTTTATAATTCTCTTTACTGTGTGCAACATTTGATTAACGCTTAGTCCTAATTTACACTATGGAAGTCTTATTGCTAAGCTGATTAGTTTGTTGGAGAGAGAGAGACGAGGGAAAGAAACGTTTCTGTCTCTCTCTCTCTCTCTCCTTAAAAAACTAATCAGCTTAGCTTAATAAGACTTGCATAGTGTAAATTAGGACTTAACGATATAAGCAATTGAGCAACAAATGCGCGCAAGCACTTTGAGCATTTTAACAAACAAAAACAAATAAATAATAATAAAAACCTTGCTTTTCATTAAAAATGGCTTTTATGTGTCTAGAAATGAATTTATGTATGTACTTATTTTTATATTTAGTGCAACTTTATTTAATCATAAACTGTATTTGTGTCTACTTTCTTTTAACAAACAGCAATTTTGGCAACCCGGTCTACAGCCGAGTACTTCACAAGAGTAAGTTATCATAAATATTTTTTTGGAAGACTTGAAATTATCTGATTACATTGACCCTCAAAGTTTTTATGATTACAGTATAAAACCATTTGCACAACAACCATATCCCGCCGGCAAACCATCAACAGCTGTATCTGGTGATATTGAAGCAGGTCTTCCGCCAGCACAGTTGCCATGGGAGGGCAGGGCGATAGCGACGCACAAATTTAGATTATTAGAATTTTCAGCGTTTATGGAAATCAGAAGAGATGAAATTGTAAGTTTTTGTTTTGGCGTTTTTCTTGGACTGGTCATTTGAACTGCATAACTTTTTAATTCGATATTTTGCTTTTCTTTTCATTTAGTATAACCGGCATTTGTTTGTACAATTGGGCGGCAAGCCGTCCTTTTCGGATCCCCTACTTGAGACTGTTGATATACGACAAATCTTTGATAAATTCCCCGAAAAATCCGGTGGTCTTAAAGATCTCTATGAGAAAGGTCCTCAGAATGCGTTCTATTTAGTGAAATGCTGGGCGGATTTGAATACAGACTTAACTGGCACCGAAACAGGAGATTTTTATGGCGTAACCAGCCAGTAAGTTGTTGATACGACTACTATTCGAAGAAAAATGTTTATAAAATATTTGTTTTTCTACAGATACGAAAGTAATGAAAATGTCGTTTTGGTGTGTTCAACGAAAGTCTGCTCGTTCGGTTCACAAGTTGTGGAAAAAGTTGAAACCGAATATTCACGTCTGGAAAATGGCCGTTTTGTTTATCGCATTGAACGTTCACCCATGTGCGAGTATATGATTAATTTTATACAAAAATTAAAAAATTTACCCGAGCACTATATGATGAATAGTGTATTGGAAAATTTTACAATATTGCAAGTAAGTTTGATGTTTTGTTTTTTACTCTCGTAAAAAGAGCTTTATTATATTATTGCTTATTGTAGGTTATTCAATCCCGCGAAACACAAGAGACCTTGCTCTGCATAGCGTATGTATTTGAAGTTGCAGCACAAAATAGTGGTGCCACGCATCACATTTATCGGTTAATAAAGGAATAGCATGAACTCCCTGCATTGACCCACAACGATAGCAGTAATAATAACAACAACACACTGTCCACAACAACAATTAATGAATTTAATAAAACCAGCAGCGGCTCAGAAAATACCAGCATGACACGTGCAGGTCTAGGCGATTTAGCGAATAGAGTTGAAAGCAGTGGTTTGTCAAGGAGTTTGCTCTTGGACGAGCGCAGCAGTGGTGTCGTAATGGAAAAGAAAGAGACAAGTGGTGCAGTGATAAATACAAGTACAAGATATTTAGCTGGCAGTAATGCAACAACGACAATAATTAAACAATCACCCACGTCACCAACATCCATGGATGTTCAGCAACAGCAACAGCAACACCAACACCACCACAATAGAGAAAATATACACCCCACATCCCTAAATACGACAGATGATACTTCAGTTAATGTAAACCTGTCAGAAAATTTAGATTTAACAACACCGTCACAAGCACACCATCAACATCATCATCTCCAGCAGCAGCAGCAACATCAACATTATCCCAGTCATCTGCAATCTCAGCGCCAGCATCATCATCAACATATGCCACAGCCTCCTCCTCCTTCTCATGCGAGTTTAAGGCTTAATGCTGGCAGTAACAGTAATAGCAGCAACAACAATCCGACCACTTCTAATACCAGCAATCTATTAATTAATTGCACACAAAATACTGCATATCCAAGACAGAAACAAGAGTTACCGTTACCTTTAACCACATCAATGGCTGAGAGCCAATTGACGCCCACAGAAGGGTTACACGACCGACCACCACCACCATCATATCACAGCACCACCACATCAGCGGCAAAACTATATCATCAACATCATCACTCTACATCGTCGTCAGCATCATCAGCCGCATCGAATGTTACATGTACAAATGAAATGGACTCAATGGTTTCTTCTACAGCCACTGATTCTTTAACTGCTCCTGCTCTTCCGCCTCCTCCTCCTGCTGCTGCTGCCTCTGCTACTGCCTCACGTCTGAGTGCTTATGAGCACTTTCTCAAGCTGTCGGCCCAAGAATACTCTGCGAGCGCCGCAGAAAGTGCAGCTCTTAATTTAAGTTCAGCAGCAGTAGCTGCTGCTGCCATGGCAGCCGCTGCAGTGGCCAATGTCACCGGAGCTGTAAGTAACAGTAGTTCATCATCGTTAGTTGGTGGTATTGTAGTTGGAGCTGGTGGTGGTAGTAGTATTTTAAGTAGTATTGGTAGTAGTAATAACAATTCCCTGTTGAATGCCAGCAATAGCAATGATTTGTCTCTGCATCATCATTAAATGTTTTTGAACGTTTTATTTTTTCAGAAGATATTGGAAATTTTAAGGTCTTAAAAACAAAAGAAGAAAAAATTAAATTTGTTTTTCAAAACAATAATGCATATTAACATTTATGTAAGTAGCATGAAGCTTTAGTTTTTGTGTGCAAAAGAAGTCATCTTTATAATATAAAACCGGGCAACAAGGCTGTAAAAGCCATTGCCTTCCCAATTTAATGCAAGTTCGAATATGTATATTTTTTTTTCGATTTGTATAAAAGAGCAATCATTGATTCGTTATAATTGTAGTAAATTTTCTAAACACATTTAAGGTGCAATTAAACGTGCCATAGCCATAATGCCATAGGCATAGCCATAACCAAACCAAAATTCAACTGGTTTCTACGGTAATGGCACTAGGCACTATGGTAATACGGCACTTAGGTAACATTGCACCGATAGTCAAATAGGGATAGGCGCGATTGGCATTGATTTAAATTTTTTTATAAGTTGTTGTGTTACTGTTGCAGAAATTTAGAATAAACAGTATCCACAGTAAATGTAAAAGTGTTGTAAATAATATAATCCTATATATGTATATCTGCTATAATATAATCAGATATCTGATGGAAACCCCTTCTGTATTTACAGTCGGATCTTGAAGTATGATATATGGAGAGCCCTTTTTTTCTTTACTAGTCATTGCCATCAAGTACCCTCTTCTAGTACTTACCCATCATATCTAAACTTATACAACAAGTATTCCAAAAAATTAATATAAAATCAAATAATGGCATTTTAATCAATCATATTTTGACATGATTCAGGTTGGCTGCCCATGTAGCCCATGTGTTGCTCATCGGTGACAGCCATGGCAGATTCATATACTACATGAAAAAAAAGCGATCAGTGTTTTGAGAATGGCGGGGAAAAAGTGTGAAAATAATTAAGTTTAGCAAAGAAAACTATCAAATGAAGTTATTTCCCTTGTGCTAACCTGGTAATTCGATAATTTATTTTGAAAATTGTAATGGTTCCAGTTGGTATTGCATATAGAACTGCAAGCATGGCAGGCGGGGTGGAAAAAGTAAGCGTTATTTTCTATGAAGGGACGAAGGGTCTGTTGAACGTGGTCCCACGAGTGACGTGTCCAAGATATATATTGGAAAACGTGGCGACTTCCGTGAATTACCGTGGTTGGGTTTTCACAAGAAACAAGAATGACGCATAAACTTTCAAAACGCACTCAGCCAGTTTTTTCCCAATATAATCGAGAGTTGCGGGCACGTCACATAAAAGGTAGAGACTCGAGAGGCTATGCTAAAAGCACCAGGCTTCTCGCTGGCTAATCTCTCATCGCATTACCGGTATAAACAGCTCGAACCATACGATACAAATAAATTGAAGTCTAGTTAAAAACTGTTAATATAATAAACTTACAAAATAGTGTATGCAATTCTGAAGATTCAGTTTCTTTCTTTCCGTTTGCCAAGCAAGGCATTAAATTAAAGTTAAATAGTTCTGCAGGAATTATTGAAATACTTCCTTAGCAAAAGTTTAATGATTTTTTGCGAGCTTTAATTTTCTGAAATTAGGGTAATAGGAACTGAGATCTGGTTGGTAAATACTAGATACTAGGATATTTGAGGTCAATGACTATTGAAGTAAAACAGTGGTCTCCTCGAGACAAAAACATCGATTCATCACACTTTAAGATCCGACTGTAAATGTAATGAAAAATGTATTTTGACAAAAACTTAATTTCGAAACTGCCTTGCAAGAATATTTTATGTTCGGTTGTGTAAGACGAACTTTTTTTGTCCATACATACATACATACTAAGTGTCTTATAACCGCCAAAAAAACTTAAGCGACATAATTTTCAAACTTAATTTGTTTTACCAAAATCAATTGTCCAAAAACGAAGTTCAAAAAATATGTCATGTGTTATATGGGCATTTTTCCGACAAATTCCACTTTTTTGTCGCGTGCGACAGCAAGCAATTAACCTTGTATTTCTGAACAATGTGACTCGATTTTTCTTAAAATTTTACCTAACGTAGAGCTACTGACGGCCTACGCAAATATATAAAGAAGTAAGAAAAAAGTTTCGTTTTCTTTGAAAAAAAAACAAGCATATTTGCTTGGTGTCGCACGCTACAAAAAGTTGACATTCCTGTGGAAATGCCCATATGTTTTTTGGTGGTTATGGCTCGATATATTCGTTGTTCGAAAGCGCAAAATATCCTTAACCACTTGAATATTGCTTTTTTTATTACAAAAATTTTAATGTAAAGGGTATGTCCTGTATTACACGTGAAATTAAAACGTGCGGAATTACCATAGAATTGTTGTTGGAAATATGTATTTATAAGAACAATGTTATGGCAATTCGGCATGTTTTAAATTCACGTGGAATGCAGAAAATACCAGTAAGAAAGTATTTTGAAAAATTACACTTTGTGACAGTGAAAATATATATGCTTTTAAAACGGCCTATAGGAGATTGTAAGTGTTCTTAGATATATAATTAATTATCTTGTTTTTAAAAATTCTATTTCACCCTATTATCGAAACTTATCGATAAAATATGATTTTTTAGAACTTTGTGTACAAAACTCTTTGTATATTACATATTTTTATTTTTAATCCAATTTCAAGTTTCGGACTGCATTTTCTAAAATTATATTTTTTGGTGACTTCTATTTCGTCAGCCCATTATTGGTTTGGAGCATAGGCCAAAAAGTCAGAATGGAGAAAAACGACAAAACAATATTTATTAAACCTTAAAATAGTTGATATGGAGCAAAATTCATGCTAAATATCTCGGAAACCATAATTAATTTCGCAAAACCTGTTTTGGATTCAGAAAGGGGATACTCAAAATATATGTATATACCCCATACCTAACTCATTTTTTTTAAAAATGGTCGGTGGGTCAAACCAATAATGGGCTGACGATTTGTTAAACATTATCGTATTTAAGCTAAACTGTTTTTATAATGTTAGTATTTTATATTATTGTTAATTTATTTTATGTTTAGAATTTTAAATTAAATTAATTGATAACAAAAAAAAAAGTAAGCGAAAAGGTCTTGAGCAATTTTTTTCGCTTACACATGATTATGTTTAAAGTTCTAAATGTTGGAAAATTTAATTTATATACAAAGCGTATGCATAAACAAACTTGTATTGAGATTTTTTTCAAAGTATAAATAATCAAGCACTGCATATATATCGAAAATAAGATTTTGTTATTTGTTGCGAAGCAAACAGCAGCAAATTCTTGACTAATATCTGTTAGAAACGCACTTAGACACATACAGCCTTATTTATAAAAATTATTAAGACTTTATAAAGTCTTGATAAGAAACATTTTGTATGAAAACCCTTTATAAAACCTTAATAATTTTTATAAATGATTAATAATAATTTAATTATGTTCAAAATTAAAGCTTATAACAGTTGTGTAAACAATTTTATATGAGATGTATTTGTTGAAAATGAAATCTTTGCACTATAAAGTTAAAATTAAAATTAATATTATATACTAACTTCGTTAGTCATAAGAAATATTTTATAGACTTATTTATAAAAATTATTAAGGCCTTATAAAGGCTTAACAAGCAAAATATTGTATAGAAATACGTTTAAAAAACCATTTATAAACCCTTAGTAATTTTTATAAACAAGGCTGTTAGTTTATAAAAGCTTTTTAGAAAAATATCTATTGAAGTTAATTTTACAAAATTTCAATGAATCGAAAATATTTTTTTTTTGTTATTTTGTTGTTGAAATTAAAATTTTATGGGCCTACCCATAGTTTGGAATTATCAAAATAGCAAAATTGTTGATAACTGTTAAAATACAGGCTGTACATTTTATTGTAAGCGACAATTTCCGTATGTAAAACATATTTGAATATTATAAAAAAAAAACTTCTCCTGAAAAATTAAATATTTTTTTTCGCTTACGATTAAATCGAAAATAAGGCTCGTATAACAGTTATATAAAAGCAGTAGGGCTCTCTGATGTCACATTAGGATGCCTTTTCCCAAAACAACTAATGCACATCAGAAAAATGTGTGGTGTTGTTATTTTAATGACTGTCGGAGACTGGGTTCGAACCCAGGAACTTCGGTTTCGTAGTCAACGTACTAACTAATTCAGCCAACGCCACCCTCTATTAAATGTATAACAGTTATATATCTGTAGTTACAAATTTAAAAAATAATAAAAGTTACATGTTTCTATACGAGTTTCATATATGTATAATAGTTTTATATTATTATACCATCTAAGTTTTATGTATGTACGTACGCGGTGCGACAGCCCTTCAATTTGAATTCCCAGTATAAATTTTATTCAAATAAATTTTAAAATTTGCAATTAATGCAAATTCATTGAATTTGCTAATACAATTTTTATAATAACTATATTACAATTACATACTTGCAAAATTCTATGCTACTGATATAAAATTCAAAGGAAAATATTTAAACTAAAAAGATTTTTATCCATTTCCCCAACCCAAATGTTCGACTTGATTAGAATATGAAAAGCACTAAATTTTTGGAGTAATTTTTATACAATATGTATAATAATTTTTGTATCTTAAAAAATTCATTAACAGGCTGGACCACGATGTCGCGACATGTCGACAAGAAAGTTTCGATAGACAAATTGTATTGAAATCAACAATAAAATAAGAAAATTTGTTATTGTTTTCAATATAAATAAGCGATAGAAAGTTTCTTGTCGACATCGTGGGCCTGGCCGTAACTTTTATTTTTATTTTTGTGAAACTAAAAAGAAAAATTTTGTATTGAGAACAACAATAATATTTCAGATGCGAAATGATAAGCACATCTTAAACTTTTCGTGAAGCTTAAAAAAACTTGAAAATTTTAGTGGTATAATAACTAAATAGTATAACAGTTTTAAGATTTTTTTAAAATTTATTTTATTAATACAAAATTTTTTTGTATAATAGCAATAAAAAAGGATTTTGTATAACAGTTTAATAGTGTTATACAAAAATTTCTTTAAAAAAAAAGCATTAAAATAGTTGTAACAGCAAAAACTATATTTTAAATTAAATATTTTAGGATCTTTGAAGAATAAATCTTTTTGGTAATTGAACTATTATACAATTTATTTAATGTTTTCCCCTTCACAATTTCATTCATAATTGTGGCACTTTGTTTAGACTGTTATACTTAAGGCAAAATAGAACATTAGAAGAATAATCATATTGAAAAATTGTCTTCATATACTCGTATTTTAATTTTAGAAAACTGTTATAGAAATTATTAAAACGTATTTCCCATAAAATGTAGCAAATTTAGTTTTAAATAGCAGTCAATAATATATATTATTTGACATTGAATGTTTTAAATTAGAAACACAATATTGCTCATTTGCAGCAACAACATTATAACTCCAAAAAAAACTAGCTTCACAGAAAACAAAACTGAAAGAAAAAAGAAAATTTTATTTTTCTCTCAAAGAGTTGGGCATACAAGATGATAATTTTATGAAATAACACAATATTGATTGGTAAGGATATGATTATTAACTCAAAAATCCCATTTTTTGAGTTGTTAGAACGTTGTTGTTGTTGTTGTAAATGGCTGATGTGTTAATAAATACATACATAAATATTTCGCCAATTTTCTATAATCCGACAGAGCTTAGGAGTTTTATATTATTTAACACAATATTATCTTGATAACCAACTGTTATATAAATTATGCTTGATAATTTTAAACTATTATGCAAGTTTTATCATATTTTTTTTTAACACTTTTAGGTATAAGCTACAAGCATCTATTTCAAATTTTGTTACTTGAAAAAATTAAAATTACGTATTAGATTTCAAAAGAACTTTAGTAGTGCTTCAGCATTTCAGAAACTCCTGCTTTAAATCTCAATATTATTTTGTTTATTCTTTCTTCTCTTTGAAGAAATTATTTTAGGGTTTAACATTTACTTTAAATTATTAAGAGGCTCAATATTGGTTTAAATGGCATAAAGATTATGTATAAAAGATTTCTCAAGTAGATCCAATTGAACCCTAAATGTTTTTGTTTTATAATATTTTTATACATTTTAAATAATTTTTCTTAAATAAAAACTAAAATATATTAACCCATCCATTATAACAAATGAAAATGATCTCAAAAATTTTTAAGATGTAAAAATATTTTTCAATTTTCTTCCCAGAATACCTTAAAATTTCCAATATGTTATACATTTTAATCATATTATTTTTTTAATACATAAAAAAATAAATAAAAGATTTTAAACTCATTAAGTTTATTTATAACTATATTTAAAAAATTTTGCAATTAAAAATAAGTTTTGTTTTTTAGTGTAAATTATATATATATATATATTAAAAATATATATCTGTGTAATATCATTTATAATTTTTAAGATTTTAAATCGTTTAACTATTAAATTCGTAAAAAAGTAAATAATTTTTAATGTTGAAACAGTAAATATTATGGTGTAATTAATGTATGTATAAAATGAATCTAAGCAACTAAATTAAAATTAAATTAAAAATAAAAATATTTATAAAATTCATTTGATGATGAATTTGAACCATCCACCGTTTTTTTTTAAACAAATCCGTAAATATTGAAATTAAATAATTATAATTTTTTTTAATTAAAAAAAGTATGAATTTTAAATCAATATTTTTGTGAACACAAAAAACTCTTTTAAGTAAATTTTAGTTGTAGTTTAGTTTTTTTTATAGCAATAAAGTATTTGATAAGTATAAAATGTATTTTAGTTTTTCACTTTTTTTTTTTAACTTAGATATTAATGTGAATATTTTTTGTTTATTAATTTTTCTTCTACTATTAACGATAATTTAAATATTTTCATCGAATTCTCGAAATGATTTAAGAGTGATACCAGAATTACCCTCCGCTTTGTGCCCGTCCATACAATGAAACATTTTCTGCATTCGTGTTCACCACAGTGAAGTTTTTGTTTTACAAATTAATATAATTTTTCGTACATATGTTGTGAGAATGAGATACTCGATTTTCTCCTCTCACCCTTAACTTAAAAGTTACACTGCAAATCGTATGGACGAGGATTTCGTAGTGTTTTAAGATTTTATTCGATTCTTCTTTAAATTTGTTTGCTACACGAAAAAAATAGCTGGTCGCATATTTTACTAAATGAAAAAAGTCAAGCAATTGGACTTGATTGATTGTTATTTTCTTGTTATATCAATTCTCTAATTTTGTTTGTATAGATTCAAGTAATATATACAAGCTTGGATACTCGTTATTAATTTTTATCACTTAAAAAAAAATATTAGCTCTACACTCTGACAATTGCACATATTATCGTTTTCAACTCAGCTTAGACGTGTGAGAGTCAACCCATCTTTCACTTCTGAGTCCCAAAAAATATTTACATGAAAATGTTATGGCACAAGGCAACTACAAACTCAACCGTTAAATACGTTGTGAATGGCAATGCCTATTTAAAATCTGGATTGAATCTCGGACAACCAAAATAAGTTGAGTTGAGAACGAGAATAGACGCTTATGTCACCGGCATTAACAAATGTCAGATCCTGGGATTACCTTACTGATCTGCTTGTCCTACGGAAGAGAATAAAAATCAATATGAGGTTGCTTTGCTGACTCTGTGGACTCAGCAACTCTAGCTGTGACATTTTTGTCTTCTTAATTTTATTGTATTTGAAAAGAGTTGACTGCTAATTGCTTATTCTTGATATTCTTCTTATTAGTATTTCTCAAAATAACAGAACTGCTACAAACAAAAGTATTCAAAACTGTTTACTAGAAAAAACATTATAAAAAAAAGAAGAGAGCTGTCTTAGGACACCCGGTTATAGCTATGCTACTTAGCCATATAAAACAACTTAATGTGTTCAATAACAATGCAATAAAATTATATTATATGATGATGTCAAATTCGCCGCAAATATTTCAAAACTCCATTTATTTTCCATTTATTTCTTTTCTACCGGCGTACTATTAAATTAATGCATTGTTTGTGGCCGACGGCGGCTGTTAGCCGGCTTACAGCCGATCGGCAGTGTTCTCTTGTTTGAGCCCATGTGCAAAAACAAATTGAGCAATCTTTCTTATTATTTCTGTTTTGTTTTTGTTTCACTCACTTCAAAGAATAAAAAAAAACAAAATCAAACAATTTGTTTCGTTTATTTTCGTACTCTGGTTTTAAGTACAAAGAAATCAAAACAAAAATAAATGTATAACTGTAATAGTGTCGATTATTTTTGTTACAAAAATCACGTCCTAGCTCCTTTGTTGTGACATAAATAGCATAGCTATAAAATTACGGGATCGCTCATCTCTAATTTCTAATCAGCGATTTGGAAGTGATGTTAAGAAAATGATCCTTTTGGCGTGCTATTTTCCTTTGGGAAAAAGGGTAAACAATTGCCAAATTTCGGTACTCGTTTCTCTTTATGCGAATTTAAACAGCAAATCATCGTTTTCATGTAAATTTCAGTAAATAGTTAAAATTTTTTTTTATAAAAATTACTTCATAAATTTCTTCAATAAATCGATCTAGAAATATATCGGAATTAAAAATTTTTGTATGACTAATATTACCTGATTTACATTAAGCATTTTTTCATGAAATTTCATGAATTTTGTTGCACGAAACTTTTTCTATTTGCTAATTGCAGAGCCCTAAAAGAGAATTTTATATAATAAATGACGTAGAATGAATCTCTGATGCATTTTTGGCAACTTTTTTGATGCAAGGCCTCCGATTGGTAAATAAAAAATTTTCATGCATTAGGTATAACAGAAATATTTATAAGCTTTTCTACTAATTATCAGCGTATTTTTAATATAGATTCATTGGAAGTAATGAAAATGTAGTTCATTAAGAATGACTTCCAATTTGTTTACTGGATACATAAATATATGTATGTATATTAGGCATACATACATAATTATTTTTTCCGAAAAATTTGGCATACCACTATGTGGTAGCAATTATTGTTTTTACGTGATTTTGGGTCAAAAATTATCTGCACTATACGCGATTTTTACGAGTAAATATCTTAATTTTGAATTAAAAATGTTTTCAAGTATTATATGAAATAAATCTTAAGTTTAAGAATGGCAAAATGCCTATTTTAATATTGCTGCGATGAACTTTTTGCCCAATGACTGAGTAAATTATTTTTGTGTAGTGTGGCGAAATTAATTTTGTTGAAAGTATGATCAGAAAGAAAGCTAAACTTCACTCCAAGCATGGCACACATATTTAGAAATAGGATATACATACATACATAATTGTGAACCATATTCAGGACATATTTTTGCCATTCGTCTTGAAGAGATGTTCCCAAGCCTGGCCGCCCCCTGGGCAGCCGTTCAGCTGAGAAACGCTGCTGTTGCCCAAGATGTTGAAAATTACAGCCAAAAATAATTACAGCAAATGAACATCGTGTGATTACTTTTGCGCCATCCTTTATAAATATCTACATAGTTATATAAAGAAGAGTGTGTATAAAATTTCGTTATTCTTGAAAACAATTCTGATAAAAAAAAATTTGGGGTCTTCCGGCATGTTATGGAAATCGTGAGATTTGAAAATGTAAAATTTTTAATAGCAAATGTTTAATGCTTACAATTCTTTATTTTGTAGATGCCTCTTTATATCAAAAGATTTTCGGTAATTCAAAACTTGTAATGAAAAATTATTATGTAACATGACCTGACTTTCCAAATGCATGCTGCTTTGCAGTAATACATAGCAACTGGTTCTTAAATGTAAAAAAAGGAAGAGGAGAAAAAAGAAGTTTCAAAAGTAAGTAGACAATGTATCTACTTTTTTACTGATACATTGTAATAATGCATATCGAGCCACAACCGCCAAATTTTTTAACTCGTTTTTTTTACGAAAATCGATTATTTAGGATCGGTTCTACTCAAAAAATTAAGTTCGAAAATTATGTCACTTAAGCGTTTTTGGCGACTATGGCACGATATGTGTATGCATGTATGTACTTCGTTTCGACACAGAAAGTTCAAAAGCAAACAAAATATGGAAATAGGAAAATTAAAAATTCCTGTTGAAACAGCTTCATCTGTCAAAATGAATTTGCATTGGTTACATCAGGTTCGGTAGTTCTGGGACCACTTTCATGTTTACATAAAAATCATAATTAAAAAAAGCAAAAAAAAAAAAAAAATAGAAAAACAAAATTTCTTAAAAACTTTTATATGTAAAAAGGAAACAACTCGTTAAGGGCCAATTTCACCAACTCTATTTAAATAGCAATTCATATTTAAATGTCGATTTTTATTAATTTTCGTATGAAAAAATTACTGCCCCGATTATGGTTTACAACACAAAAATGTTGTGTTGTTTCGGCTACAACACAACATTAATCCTTTTTGCGATTATGATTTACAACATCTAGGTGTTGTGTATGTCACACAGTTGTATTTTAATTGTAGTAGATATATACATAAATATGCAAAGCTGTGTGCCAAAAAGATTAAGTTCAAAAGAAAAACAATTAAAAAAATCCCTTAATACAATGTATGTTAGAAGAAAAAATGATAATAATGGATGTTAAAGTCGATAATTTTTTTTATGATGGTTATGAAATAGATTAGTATGTACTTACATATATACATTGTTAAAGAAGTAAATATTTTGTATTGTTTTAATTATATTCATTGCTTTTAATTCATGCAAATATATTAAATAAACAAACAAAAAAAATTAGGAAAATTTAAGAAGTTGAAGTATTACAAAAAAAATGTACATGTAGTTGCAATAAATTCTTAACACGTTGGACCAAATATGTTAAAAAGATGTGTATTTAGTTTATGCTCGTCACATCTCCTGCATTCTCTTTTTGTCAATTAGAGTTTAGAGATCAAATTTTGTCTTTTTCAATTTATACCACTTTTTATTTAATTTAAATATTTGTATAAAATTCTTTCCAAGCGTGTCATCACATCCACCCGCTTTTTATTTTTCTAAGAAATATTTTAAATTGCAGTTATAAACACTATGCAAAAACATTTACGTATGTATACCTACAAATTTTTCTTCAACGACAATAAGACAACACCTAATGAGCAGTTGTCAGTTTTTCACAGTTCTAACAACACATAAGAACACATGTTGTAAACCGTAATCGCAATTTGAAAATTACAACATTAAAATAACAACTGTTGTAAACCATAATCGGGCCCTACATTTAAATATGAATTGCTATTTAAATAAGTTAGTGCAATAGGCTCTAAATATCGAAAATGAAGGGTAAACAGTAACAATAATTTTTAATAGATATTGTATGAAAAAAACTCAAATTTAATAACTATATAATTAAATATATTATATAATACATAAAACCGTATACATA
This sequence comes from Tachina lurida, assembly GCA_944452675.1. Classification (NCBI taxonomy): domain Eukaryota; kingdom Metazoa; phylum Arthropoda; class Insecta; order Diptera; family Tachinidae; genus Tachina; species Tachina lurida. Next base: position 90,204,694 of record OX101755.1, read on the forward strand.
TTTATAAATTTCCTAAAAAAAATCTAAAAAGTAACAATTGACAACCATAAAGTTTCACTAAATTATAAAAAAATTGTATTTTGCAAAAATTGTTTAATAATATTAATTAAAATAATTAAATGAAATAGAAGAAAACAAAAAAATAAACATAATAAAATAATAGTGCCTACGTGACAGACAAAAAAGAAAAGTTTAAAATAAAAATTCAGACATTAAAAGCTAAAATTAAATAAAATAAAAAAAATTAAATTTATTTAGAGAAAAAAAATACAAGTTCCATTATAATTTATATATCGCAATTGTTTAACACATTTTTGGAGTTTCGTATATCGCAAGCACATACTGAGATTTAATTTTTTTATTTTTACAATTCCAGAGATTACTTTTTTTGTGCAAAAATAAAAAATGTAGTTTATGTATAAAAAGTATTTTTGTTTTTTTTTTTAATCCTTTTTTAAGAATCCTTTTATGAAACCAAAATATATTTTATGATTAAGGGTGAATTTTTGGGTTCGAGATTAAGATAAGTTTATTACTCTAGTTAGTTAATCCAAAAATTAACTTAATCTCACATTAATTGAGTGGCAGTTTAAACTTCTTATTATGTGTAGTATTACCATACTGAGAGAAAAAAAATAGTGGCAACTTTTTCTGAGCAAAAGTCTTACATGTTATCAATACACTTTGATTTTTTGTGGGAAGACGAGGAAACTGCCATATTTTATTATTTACAAGTAAACTATTGCGTGTGTTAAAGTAATAAGATAAATAATATAAAATATTAAAATATTTATATATAATGGGCTATTATTGGTTTGGAGCATACGCCAAAAAGTCAGAATGGAAAAAAAGGACAAAACAATATTTATTAAACCTTAAAATAGTTGATATGGGGCAAAATTAATGCTAAATATCTCGGAAACCATAATTAATTTCGCAAAACCTGTTTTGGATTGAGAAAGGATATATTCAAAATATATATACCCCATACCTAACTAATTTTTTTTTAAAAATGGTCGGTGGGTCAAACCAATAATGGGCTGTCAATATGTATATTTATTTATTTGTTTTTAAATTGTTTTATCATATAATTTTTAGAAAAATTTATATGTTTCAAAAGTGTATGTTGTCAATATTAATGCAAGATTAAACCACCACAATTGCCCGCTTAAACTAGCAAGTAAAACCATATAATCGACTACCAAAAAATCACAAATGAAGATTAAGGTTAATTTAATCTCTAATCTTGAACTCAAAAACTCGCCCTAAGGCCCTCAATATTTAAACTTGAAGTATTAAATATACATATCGTTCCTTTATTGCAACATAGTCTATTCTCAAAAAAACAATTTTTGGAGTTGATGATGCCAGAATTAATCCTCATACGAGTATAGTTATTTATATTGTGTAAAAATTTTATACAAATATCTTGACTACTCAGCTCTTGAGAGAAAAATAAAATTTTCTTTGTCCTTGTAAATTTGTAAACTCGTTTTCTGCGAACTAGTTTTTTTTTTGAGTTACTACTATGTCGCAATAAGGGAGCGATATGTATGTTAAGAGTCTGCATTCGATTGTATGTCACATTTTCGCGATTTCTGCACGCCGACGCACAGTAGGCAATTTGACCCGAAATCTTGACCAAAAATAACTTTTTGCACTAACAATAATAATATTTTTGTTAATGAAGTTCGATTAGGAATATATCAAAGTAAATAACTGCATATTTGGTTAAAAACAAAAAAATATTAGCCGAATTATCGGGCAGTCGAAGTTGACATTTGCAAGCAAAGTGCTTAGTACAGCATAAGTGTAATTTTGATATAAATTAAATCGTTTTTTATTATCAGTTATTAAATAAAAAGAAGAAAATTGTGCATTTTATAGAGAAGAGAGGGGATAGTAAGTAATTAAAAAAAAAAAACAAAATGTTTTGGTGGACGTTATTGCTTTTGTTAAAAAAAACATGTAATTCTAAGTTAAACTTAAATAAATGATTTTTCCCTTAAATACAAACTTCGCATAAGCTTTTCATAATGTTGGCCCTGTTTTTCCTTGATGAAAAGTGTTAAAAAATAATTCAGAATTTTTCTGTTTTTTTCGAGTTTTTTTCCGTTTTTGATTCATGTCAATGCTGATCGATATTTTTATATGAAAAGTAGGTGACGTTACATTACATCTCTATAACCATTTTCATTACTTTTCACATAACAATATCGATCAGCTGTTTCCTACGGTTGCATTTACTTTACATTACAGTCGGGTAACTTCATAGTGTTTTCACACTGAAAGTTAAAACCTGGTTTTAACCTTAAAACCATAAACAGCTGATTTTGCATTCACACTGCAGGTTTTAACTCACAGACTGTCTAATAACTTTGCTCAAAATAAAATAAATCTCCTGAAGAAATGCGTGTGTTTGTTGCTGTATTTTTTTCTGCTTTTTATAACACCTATTTGACAAAATGTACAACAACTGTTTTTGTTTGTATGAAAAACTCGGAAATTTTATAGTTAATGCGTTGTTAAATTGGAAATTATTTTATATTTTGTAAATAAATATTTTAAAATTATGGAACTAGTAATAAAAAGTGAAGAAATCAAGTTATTGTATGAAAAAATACACAAAAAGTTATCACACAATAAAACTTTTTTTTCGGCGGATCGATGCCAGTCATATCGTTTATTTTCACTTCCAAGGGGTCAATGAACACATTTTCGTTGTTTTCCTTCCAAAAAAAAACTATTTTTTTTCCATAATTTTTTTATTATTTTTTATAAATTTTTTTTTTAAATTTGTTTATTATTGTTGCTACATCGATTGTTATTCACTGGCATAAACATTATCAGCTGCTGCCGGTCATTTTAAACTTGGCAGCACTGAACCTACCACAGCGAAAACAGGGTTGCATTTCATAAAACCAAGTTAAATCCAATTAAAAAATGGTTTTAGGTTGGTTTTACCAAAAACAATTTGTATGGTAAAACCAGGTTTTAACGTTAAAACCAACTTTTATTAAAACCATGTCAGTGTGAAAACACTATAAGTTTCTGAAATGGTTTAGAAAACAAAACATTTAAGGTGGCTTTACACGGTAATACAAAGTATTACGACTTTGTAGAAACAAAATATTATGAAATCCTCTCCGTGTTAAAAAAAATAGCACAAGAGTCTGTTGTAGGTATTTTTCATGTTTACACTGATACTATAAGTAAAATGCAAGCAAATATATTGAACTGTTGAGTTAATAATAAAAATTGGAAAATTGCAAAAAAAAAATGTGTACTAATAAAACTGAATATTGGAGAAAACATTTTATTATTTCAATGAAATTTTACTACAGCTACTTGATGGTTGCAGTTGTACAATATTTACAAAAACAACATGAAATTTTCCTGAATTGATTTTGGTTGCTTATGAAAAAGTGTTAACATCTTCAATAGATACCATTAGTGCTGCCAATGTTTAGTTTGATATACACCTCTGGTGTGATGAGAATACTTAAGTTTCTAAAATGGTTTAGAACACAAAACATTTACCGACCCCTTGTCAAATTTTCTATCCGTATCCTCTCCTACTCGATACATTTTGCGTTTACATGGTAAGATTTTGTACATTTTACAGCATACTTTGACATGTCGTAATACATTGTATTACCATGTAAAGACAGCTGTAAGGCTCAGTTACCCGAATGTAATGTAAAGTAACTGCAACAGTAGGAAACAGCTGATCGATATTGTTATGTGAAAAGTAATGAAAATAGTTATATAGATGTAATGTTACGTAACTTACTTTTCACATAACAATATCGATCAGCTGTTTCCTACTGTGGCTGTTACTTTACATTACAGTCGGGAAACTGAGCCTTTACTGAGGCTTTAATAGAAATATTTCATTCTATATAAATTGGAAATACTGACTGAATTTAAGCCCGATTACGAAATTATTACTGATTAAAATTTATTCTAGTTCAACTAAATTTAAATATGTATGTATAACATAGTTAAAAAATGTAATTAGATTTTAGATATGCTCCTTTAACACCCGTTGGATCATAGGGCGCTAATGTCCTAGTTCGATATGCAGAGGTCGTCAACGAGTATTTCGGTTTTTTCATTTAGAGGCTGTTGTTAAAGCGATTTGTTAGCAAATTTAGGGTTTCGGGATACGTGAGTTGCTAGCTCTCGTACCATAGATTAGTGTTAGGGCTGCTTTCTTCGCGTCCAATACCACGACATAACCACGCTTCAGCGATTTATCGCCTAGTTTCCTGAGGCATCTCAGACACTCAAGATATATGGTTGTGAAGCCTTCTAACTCTAGCTAGCTTTAAAACGTTTGACTTATTTGTCATTGATGTTAGCTGCTTGGGCAATTAAACAAAGGAATATTTCTGGGAGTGGCAATCAATAACCTTCCACATCTGAGAAGATTTTAGATTAGATTTTACAAATGTAAATATGGAATCGGAATTATTATTTGATTTAAATTCAAGTGATTGCGAAGAAGATGAAAAAAAAATACGGTAACAGCTGAGGCATCGGAGTAATCCGTTGGCACTGTAGAACGCAGATTTAAAAATGCGTTTGAAAGAAGAGATTTTTTTATGTGGCCGGGATGAAGTAAATTTAAATTTTAAAACAACCAGATCCCATAACTGCTGGTGTGTAGCTTTTTCCTTAGGGAGAACATTTTCAGTGAAATGTTGGTGTTCATTTATGAACTCTATTTTCACTCTCTTGTTTTATTTCAAGTTATCACAGAACCATAATTGGATTTCAGAGCATGATTTGTTTCAGTTCTTCACTACATTTTTTAGTTTTATTTTATAAATAATTCTATTTTTAACTTGCATCATTCACATCAATACAGAGAAAAGTTTTTACCTAAAAAAGAAAATTTAAAAAATACAATTAAAGCAAATCCACAATAATCTTATAATTATGTATACATACTTAATAAATAAAAAGCGACAAAAAAGCATATTAATAAAAAAGAAAAATATATAAAAAATCATTTCGAAATTTTAAATCTGTTCTCATAATTTAAATTATCATTCAAAAGAGCTAAAGAAAAATTTTGTAAATTAGTTAAAATCTAAACTTATTAATAACATTAAAGCATTAAATAAATGAATGTAAGTTAACAAAAAACAATCTTAAATAAACTTATAAAAAGCAAAAAAAAAAAAACAAAAACAAAAAACTATTAACAAACTAAACCCGATTTTTATTATTATTTTCTTAAACAATATTTTCTAAAAAAAATAATAATTCAAATATAAATGAGTGAAATAACTAGAACTTAAATATTAAATCGCTAAAATATTATTTAATTGATTTTAGTTTATTTCTTATATTATTAATTTAAATTAAGCAATACTTTACTTTTTAACCAACCAATAAATAAAATGTATAATTTAGAAAAAAAGAAAGAAAAAATAATTACGAAAACAAAATGTCAAAAGTAAAGAAAATAATAGTTGTAATAAAAATCGTTTAAATTATTTAAAAAAATTTTATATTTTATCAATTATAATTATTATAATTTTATTTAATGTAACAAAAAATTGTTAATATAACAAATATAAGAATTAAGCTTTTAAATTTAAGAAAAATTTATTTTGTTTTATTTTTTATAATTATTTTATTTTATACATAATTTTAAATCTATTTGAAAGTAACTCCGAAAATTTGTGTCATTTTATGATTTTTTTTATAATCAAAAAATAAAAAAACAAAAAGTTTAAATAAAAATAATTTTACAAAAATTAAACAAAACAAACACCTTTATTTATTTTATGCAGTAGGTTAAATGAAAAAAAAATAATTCTTCCGTCATACATATTTCTTATTTAATTGAACTAGAATGAATTTTAAGCAGGAATAATTTATTAATCGGACTCAATTTCAGTATTCTTATTTCTAATTATACAATGAAATATTTTATTATTTAATGTGATTTCTTAAAGAAGTCAAGAAAGTTAAATTAAACTTCGGTGGCACTGCCGCATTTTGCAGTGCCACCGAGTACAAAGCTAAAGTTTTCATATAGTTTTTTCATATGAGTATAACTCACTAAGTAAAACATATAGACGTACAAATAGACATTTTTTCAAAACATCTTATTAAGAGCTATAAGGTGACAAACAATTTTGAAATCGGATGAGCAAACAAAAAAATATTAAATGTCTTCTAGTTTGACTAATAATATAAAAAAATATATGCGCTATACATTATCCATTTTTCATACAAAAAACTTAAATGGACTATACATTATATAGTTTTCCTACATAAAAAGTACACCAAAACATTAATTGAGGTATAATCGTCCATTTTTGCACAAAAAATTTTTAGTACAAAAAATTAAATGGGCTATACATTGTCCTTTTAATACAAAAAATTCATAGAAAAAAAATTTTCATAAAAAAATAAATAAATGGGCTATACATGGTTAATTTTTTATACAAAATTATTTTTTATACAAAAATTATATGGGCATCGTCCATTTTTATGCAAAACATATTTTATGAAAAAAATTTTGTGGACTATACATCGTTCATTTATCATTAAACAAATTTTTTTATTAAAAAAATTAAATGGGCTATATATTATAAAGTTTTTATGCAAATAATTAAATAAATCATGTTAAACTTAATGAACTATACATCGTGTATTTTTTATAAAAAAAATATTGCTGCACATAGTTCATTCTTCATTACAAAAATTTTTTATGCAAAAAATTAAATGGGATATACATCATCCAATTTTTACGCAAAAAATTAAATAAACTATACATCGTATATTTTTCATGCAGAGAATTAAATGGACTATACATAAAAAATTTAATGGACAATAATCATCGTCCATTTTTTAATTTTTTATGAAAAAATGTAATGGACTATAATTCGTCCATTTCGAATGCAAAAATTTAAATAGACTATATACATACGTCGTCTTTTTTTTCGTGCACAAAATTTAATGGCCTATATATATCATCCATTTTTCATGCAAAAAAATTTTTATGAAAAACATTTAATGGACATCGTCCATTTTTAAATTTTTTGTGAAAAAATTTAATGGACTTGAAATCATCCATTTCGAATGCAAAAAATTAAATGGACTACATATACAAAATTTAATGGACTTTACATTATACATCGTCCATTTTAAAATTTTTTATGAAAAATTTAATGGACTATAATTTGTCAACTTTGCATGCAAAAAAATTATATGGGCTATATACGTCGTATATTTTTCGTGCAAAAAATTTAATAGGTTATACATCATCCATTTTTCATGGAAATTTTTCTTTTTAATTTAATGGGTATATATATACATATATACATCGTCCATTTTTCAATATTTTATGAAAAAATTTTATGGTCTATAAAAAATCGTCCAGTTTGTATGCAAAAAATTAAATAAACTAAAAATCGTCTATTTTTCATGCAAAGATTTAAATGGACTATACATACAAAATTTAATGGACTATATACATAGTCCATTTTAAAATTTTTTTTTCATGAAATTTGTTACGCGAAACGATTTGCTAATTGCAGCGCTATATAAGAAAATTATTTATAAAAAATGGCGTAGCATGAATCTCTGAAGCATTTTTGGCAACTTTCTTGATTTAATTCAATAATGTAATCAATAATGTTCAATAATGTATTTATAACTCTATAGAGTCAAACTTTGAAGATTCATATTCTTATGAATTGAACAGGCTAATGTTCGTATCGCTTTTTAAGCCAAAATTACATGTGATAATTATTGATGAACAAATAACATCAAAGTTAGTTGTAAATATTCGGACAACAACACATAGTTGAATGGAACAGCCAGCTGTTTTCGAAGGCCACTAAACCTTCATCATCAGCGTTCTTCTGTGTTTGGTCCACTCTGTGTGGTGTCAGCTGATGTAGATTTCTGTCTTATATACGAAACTTTATTGCACGAAAAGAAGACGACGTATATAGTCCACTTAAGCTTTTACATACGAAATGGACGAATTATAGTCAATTTAATTTTTTATTAAAAATTTAAAAATGGACGATGTATAGTCCATTAAATTTTGTATATATATCCAGTCCATTTAATTTTTTGCATGAAAAATAGACGATGTATAGTCTATATAATTGTTTGCATACTAATCGGACGATTTATAGTCGATAAAATTTTTTCATAAAAAATTGAAAAAAGACGATGTATAGTCCATTAAATTTTTTTCATAAAAAATTTTTTTTCATGAAAAATGGATAATGTATGGTTTATTAAATTCCTTGCACGACAAGAAGACGACGTATATAGTCCACTTAAGTTTTTACATACGAAATGGACGAATTATAGTCAATTTAATTTTTTATAAAAATTTAAAAAATGGACGATGTATAGTCCATTAAATTTTTTTCATAAAAAAATTTTTTTCATGAAAAATGGATAATGTATGGTTTATTAAATTCTTTGCACGAAAAGAAGACGACGTATATAGTCCACTTAAGTTTTTACATACGAAATGGACGAATTATAGTCAATTTAAATTAAATTTTTTCATAAAAAATTGAAAAAAGACGATGTATAGTCCATTAAATTTATTTCATAAAAATTTTTTTTCATGAAAAATGGATAATGTAGGGTTTATTAAATTCCTTGCACGAAAAGAAGACGACGTATATAGTCCACTTAAGTTTTTACATACGAAATGGACGAATTATAGTCAATTTAATTTTTTATAAAAATTTTAAAAATGGACGATGTATAGTCCATTAAATTTTGTATATATAGCCAGTCCATTTAATTTTTTGCATGAAAAATAGACGATGTATAGTCTATATAATTGTTTGCATACGAATCGGACGATTTATAGTCGATTAAATTTTTTCATAAAAAATTGAAAAAAAGACGATCCATTAAATTTTTTTCATAAAAAAATTTTTTTCATGAAAAATGGATAATGTATGGTTTATTAAATTCCTTGCACGAAAAGAAGACGACGTATATAGTCCACTTAAGTTTTTACTAACGAAATGAATGAATTATTTTTTATTAAAAATTTAAAAATGGACGATGTATAGTCCATTAAATTTTTTTCATAAAAAAATTTTTTTCATGAAAAATGGATAATGTATGGTTTATTAAATTCTTTGCACGAAAAGAAGACGACGTATATAGTCCACTTAAGTTTTTACATACGAAATGGACGAATTATAGTCAATTTAAATTAAATTTTTTCATAAAAAATTGAAAAAAGACGATGTATAGTATATTAAATTTATTTCATAAAAAATTTTTTTTCATGAAAAATGGATAATGTATGGTTTATTAAATTCTTTGCACGAAAAGAAGACGACGTATATAGTACACTTAAGTTTTTACATACGAAATGGACGAATTATAGTCAATTTAATTTTTTATAAAAATTTTAAAAATGGACGATGTATAGTCCATTAAATTTTGTATATATAGCCAGTCCATTTAATTTTTTGCATGAAAAATAGACGATGTATAGTAATATAATTGTTTGCATACGAATCGGACGATTTATAGTCGATTAAATTTTTTCATAAAAAATTGAAAAAAAGACGATCCATTAAATTTTTTTCATAAAAAAATTTTTTTCATGAAAAATGGATAATGTATGGTTTATTAAATTCCTTGCACGAAAAGAAGACGACGTATATAGTCCACTTAAGTTTTTACATACGAAATGGACGATTTATAGTCGATAAAATTTTTTCATAAAAAATTGGAAAAAAGACGATGTATAGTCCATTAAATGTTTTTCATAAAAAAATTTTTTTCATGAAAAATGGATGATGTATGGTTTATTAAATTCTTTGCACGAAAAGAAGACGACGTATATAGTCCACTTAAGTTTTTAAATACGAAATGGACGAATTATAGTCAATTTAATTTTTTATAAAAATTTTAAAAATGGAAGATGTATAGTCCATTAAATATTGTATATATAGCCAGTCCATTTAATTTTTTGCATGAAAAATAGACGATGTATAGTCTATATAATTGTTTGCATACAAATCGGATGATTTATAGTCGATTAAATTTTTTCATAAAAAATTGAAAAAAAGACGATGTATAGTCCATTAAATTTTTTTCATAAAAAAATTTTTTTTATGAAAAATGGATAATGTATGGTTTATTAAATTCCTTGCAAGAAAAGAAGACGACGTATATAGTCCACTTAAGTTTTTACATACGAAATGGACGAATTATAGTCAATTTAATTTTTAATAAAAATTTTAAAAATGGACGATGTATAGTCCATTAAATATTGTATATATAGCCAGTCCATTTAATTTTTTGCATGAAAAATAGACGATGTATAGTCTATATAATTGTTTGCATACGAATCGGACGATTTATAGTCGATTAAATTTTTTCATAAAAAATTGAAAAAAAGACGATGTATAGTCCATTAAATTTTTTTCATAAAAAATTTTTTTTCATGAAAAATGGATGATGTATGGTTTATTAAATTCCTTGCACGAAAAGAAGACGACTTATATAGTCCAGTTAAGTTTTTACATACGAAATGGACGAATTATAGTCAATTTAATTTTTTATTAAAAATTTAAAAATGGACGATGTATAGTCCATTAAATTTTGTATACATAGCCAGTCCATTTAATTTTTTGCATGAAAAATAGACGATGTATAGTCTATATAATTGTTTGCATACGAATCGGACGATTTATAGTCGATTAAATTTTTTCATAAAAAATTTAAAAAAAGACGATTCAATTTAATTTTTTATATAAAAAATTTTTTTTTCATGAAAAATGGATAATGTATGGTTTATTAAATTGCTTGCACGAAAAGAAGACGACGTATATAGTCCACTTAAGTTTTTACATACGAAATGGACGAATTATAGTCAATTTAATTTTTTATAAAAATTTTAAAAATGGACGATGTATAGTCCATTAAATTTTGTATATATAGCCAGTCCATTTAATTTTTTGCATGAAAAATAGACGATGTATAGTCTATATAATTGTTTGCATACGAATCGGACGATTTATAGTCGATTAAATTTTTTCATAAAAAATTTAAAAAAAGACGATGTATAGTATATTAAATTTTTTTCATAAAAAAATTTTTTTCATGAAAAATGGATAATGTATGGTTAATTAAATTCCTTGCTAGAAAAGAAGACGACGTATATAGTCCACTTAAGTTTTTACATACGAAATGGACGAATTATAGTCAATTTAATTTTTTATAAAAATTTTAAAAATGGACGATGTATAGTCCATTAAATATTGTATATATAGCCAGTCCATTTAATTTTTTGCATGAAAAATAGACGATGTATAGTCTATATAATTGTTTGAATATGAATCGGACGATTTATAGTCGATAAAATTTTTTCATAAAAAATTGGAAAAAAGACGATGTATATATAGTCCATTAAATTTTTTTCATAAAAAAATTTTTTTCATGAAAAATGGATAATGTATGGTTTATTAAATTCCTTGCATGAAAAGAAGACGACGTATATAGTCCACTTAAGTTTTTACATACGAAATGGACGAATTATAGTCAATTTAATTTCTTATAAAAATTTAAAAAATGGACGATGTATAGTCCATTAAATGTTGTATATATAGCCAGTCCATTTAATTTTTTGCATGAAAAATAGACGATGTATAGTCTATATAATTGTTTGCATACGAATCGGACGATTTATAGTCGATTAAATTTTTTCATAAAAAAATGAAAAAAAGACAATGTATAGTCCATTAAATTTTTTTCATAAAAAAATTTTTTTCATGAAAAATGGATAATGTGTGGTTTATTAAATTCCTTGCATGAAAAGAAGACGACGTATATAGTCCACATAAGTTTTTACATACGAAATGGACGAATTATAGTCAATTTAATTTTTTATAAAAATTTTAAAACGACGATGTATAGTCCATTAAATTTTGTACATATAGCTAGTCCATTTAATTTTTTGCATGAAAAATAGACGATGTATAGTCTATATAATTGTTTGCATACGAATCGGCCGATTTATAGTCGATTAAATTTTTTCATAAAAAATTGAAAAAAAGACGATGTATAATCCATTAATTTTTTTTCATAAAAAAATTTTTTTCATGAAAAATGGATAATGTATGGTTTATTAAATTCCTTGCACGAAAAGAAGACGACGTATATAGTCCACTTAAGTTTTTACATACGAAATAGATGAATTATAGTCAATTTAATTTTTTATAAAAATTTTAAAAATGGACGATGTATAGTCCATTAAATATTGTATATATAGCCAGTCCATTTAATTTTTTGCATGAAAAATAGACGATGTATAGTCTATATAATTGTTTGCATACGAATCGGATAATGTATGGTTTAATAAATTCCTTGCAAGAAAAGAAGACGACGTATATAGTCCACTTAAGTTTTTACATACGAAATGGGCGAATTATAGTCAATTTAATTTTTTATAAAAATTTTAAAAATGGACGATGTATAGTCCATTAAATATTGTATATATAGCCAGTCCATTTAATTTTTTGCATGAAAAATAGACGATGTATAGTCTATATAATTGTTTGCATACGAATCGGACGATTTATAGTCGATTAAATTTTTTCATAAAAAATTGAAAAAAAGACAATGTATAGTCCATTAAATTTTTTTCATAAAAAAATTTTTTTCATGAAAAATGGATGATGTATGGTTTATTAAATTCCTTGCACGAAAAGAAGATAACGTATATAGTCCACTTAAGTTTTTACATACGAAATGGACGAATTATAGTCAATTTAATTTTTTATTAAAAATTTAAAAATGGACGATGTATAGTCCATTAAATTTTGTATATATAACCAGTCCATTAAATTTTTTGCATGAAAAATAGACGATGTGTAGTCTATATAATTGTTTGCATACGAATCGGACGATTTATAGTCGATTAAATTTTTTCATAAAAAATTTAAAAAAAGACGATTCAATTAAATTTTTTTCATCAAACAATTTTTTTAATGAAAAATGGATAATGTATGGTTTATTAAATTGCTTGCACGAAAAGAAGACGACGTATATAGTCCACTTAAGTTTTTACATACGAAATGGACGAATTATAGTCAATTTAATTTTTTATAAAAATTTTAAAAATGGACGATGTATAGTCCATTAAATTTTGTATATATAGCCAGTCCATTTAATTGTTTGCATGAAAAATAGACGATGTATAGTCTATATAATTGTTTGCATACGAATCGGACGATTTATAGTCGATTAAATTTTTTCATAAAAAATTTAAAAAAGACGATGTATAGTCCATTAAATTTTTTTCATAAAAAAATTTTTTTCATGAAAAATGGATAATGTATGGTTTATTAAATTCCTTGCTAGAAAAGAAGACGACGTATATAGTCCACTTAAGTTTTTACATACGAAATGGACGAATTATAGTCAATTTAATTTTTTATAAAACTTTTAAAACGACGATGTATAGTCCATTAAATTTTGTATATATAGCCAGTCCATTTAATTTTTTGCATGAAAAATAGACGATGTATAGTCTATATAATTGTTTGCATACGAATCGGCCGATTTATAGTCGATTAAATTTTTTCATAAAAAATTGAAAAAAAGACGATGTATAGTCCATTAAATTTTTTTCATAAAAAAATTTTTTTCATGATAAATGGATAATGTATGGTTTATTAAATTCCTTGCATGAAAAGAAGACGACGTATATAGTCCACTTAAGTTTTTACATACGAAATGGACGAATTATAGTCAATTTAATTTCTTATAAAAATTTTAAAACGACGATGTATAGTCCATTAAATATTGTATATATAGCCAGTCCATTTAATTTTTTGCATTAAAAATAGACGATGTATAGTCTATATAATTGTTTGCATACGAATCGGACTATTTATAGTCGATAAAATTTTTTCATAAAAAATTGAAAAAAGACGATGTATAGTCCATTAAATTTTTTTCATAAAAAAATTTTTTTCATGAAAAATAGATAATGTATGATTTATTAAATTCCTTGCACGAAAAGAAGACGACGTATATAGTCCACTTAAGTTTTTACATACGAAATGGACGAATTATAGTCAATTTAATTTTTTATAAAAATTTTAAAAATGGACGATGTATAGTCCATTAAATATTGTATATATAGCCAGTCCATTTAATTTTTTGCATTAAAAATAGACGATGTATAGTCTATATAATTGTTTGCATACGAATCGGACGATTTATAGTCGATTAAATTTTTTCATAAAAAATTGAAGAAAGACGATGTATAGTCCATTATATTTTTTTCATAAAAAAATTTTTTGCATGAAAAATGGATGATGTATAGTTTATTAAATTCTTTGCACGAAAAGAAGGCGACGTATATAGTCAATTTAATTTTTTAGATACGAAATGGACGAATTATAGTCAATTTAATTTTTTTTTTATTTAAAAATGGACGATGTATAGTCCATTAAATTTTGTATATATAGTTAGTCTATTTAATTTTTTGCATCTAAAATAGACGATGTATAGTCTATATAATTATTTGCACACGAATCGGACGATTTATAGTCGATAAAATTTTTTCATAAAAAATTGAAAAAAAGACGATGTCCATTATATTTTTTTCATAAAAAATTTTTTTGCATGAAAAATGGATGATGTATAGTTTATTAAATTCTTTGCACGAAAAGAAGACGACGTATATAGTCCATTTAATTTTTTAGATACGAAATGGACGAATTATAGTCAATTTAATTTTTTTTTAAATTTAAAAATGGACGATGTATAGTCCATTAAATTTTGTATATATAGTTAGTCTATTTAATTTTTTGCATCTAAAATAGCCGATGTATAGTCTATATAATTATTTGCACACGAATCGGACGATTTATAGTCGATAAAATTTTTTCATAAAAAATTGAAAAAAAGACGATGTATAGTCCATTATATTTTTTTCATAAAAAAATTTTTTGCATGAAAAATGGATGATGTATAGTTTATTAAATTCTTTGCACGAAAAGAAGACGACGTATATAGTCCATTTAATTTTTTAGATACGAAATGGACGAATTATAGTCAATTTAATTTTTTTTTTTAATTTAAAAATGGACGATGTATAGTCCATTAAATTTTGTATATATAGTTAGTCTATTTAATTTTTTGCATCTAAAATAGACGATGTATAGTCTATATAATTATTTGCACACGAATCGGACGATTTATAGTCGATAAAATTTTTTCATAAAAAATTGAAAAAAAGACGATGTATAGTCCATTATATTTTTTTCATAAAAAAATTTTTTGCATGAAAAATGGATGATGTATAGTTTATTAAATTCTTTGCACGAAAAGAAGACGACGTATATAGTCAATTTAATTTTTTAGATACGAAATGGACGAATTATAGTCAATTTAATATTTTTTTTTAACTTAAAAATGGACGATGTATAGTCCATTAAATTTTGTATATATAGTTAGTCTATTTAATTTTTTGCATCTAAAATAGCCGATGTATAGTCTATATAATTATTTGCACACGAATCGGACGATTTATAGTCGATAAAATTTTTTCATAAAAAATTCAAAAAAAAAAGACGATGTATAGTCCATTATATTTTTTTCATAAAAAAATTTTTTGCATGAAAAATGGATGATGTATAGTTTATTAAATTCTTTGCACGAAAAGAAGACGACGTATATAGTCCATTTAATTTTTTAGATACGAAATGGACGAATTATAGTCAATTTAATTTTTTTTTTTATTTAAAAATGGACGATGTATAGTCCATTAAATTTTGTATATATAGTTAGTCTATTTAATTTTTTGCATCTAAAATAGACGATGTATAGTCTATATAATTACTTGCACACGAATCGGACGATTTATAGTCGATAAAATTTTTTCATAAAAAATTGAAAAAAAGACGATTATTATATTTTTTTCATAAAAAAATTTTTTGCATGAAAAATGGATGATGTATAGTTTATTAAATTCTTTGCACGAAAAGAAGACGACGTATATAGTCCATTTAATTTTTTAGATACGAAATGGACGAATTATAGTCAATTTAATTTTTTTTTAAATTTAAAAATGGACGATGTATAGTCCATTAAATTTTGTATATATAGTTAGTCTATTTAATTTTTTGCATCTAAAATAGCCGATGTATAGTCTATATAATTATTTGCACACGAATCGGACGATTTATAGTCGATAAAATTTTTTCATAAAAAATTGAAAAAAAGACGATGTATAGTCCATTATATTTTTTTCATAAAAAAATTTTTTGCATGAAAAATGGATGATGTATAGTTTATTAAATTCTTTGCAAGAAAAGAAGACGACGTATATAGTCCATTTAATTTTTTAGATACGAAATGGACGAATTATAGTCAATTTAATTTTTTTTTTTAATTTAAAAATGGACGATGTATAGTCCATTAAATTTTGTATATATAGTTAGTCTATTTAATTTTTTGCATCTAAAATAGCCGATGTATAGTCTATATAATTATTTGCATACGAATCGGACGATTTATAGTCGATAAAATTTTTTCATAAAAAATTCAAAAAAAAAAAGACGATGTATAGTCCATTATATTTTTTTCATAAAAAAATTTTTTGCATGAAAAATGGATGATGTATAGTTTATTAAATTCTTTGCACGAAAAGAAGACGACGTATATAGTCCATTTAATTTTTTAGATACGAAATGGACGAATTATAGTCAATTTAATTTTTTTTTAATTTAGAAATGGACGATGTATAGTCCATTAAATTTTGTATATATAGTTAGTCTATTTAATTTTTTGCATCTAAAATAGCCGATGTATAGTCTAAAAAATTGAAAAAAAGACGATGTATAGTCCATTATATTTTTTTCATAAAAAAATTTTTTGCATGAAAAATGGATGATGTATAGTTTATTAAATTCTTTGCACGAAAAGAAGACGACGTATATAGTCCATTTAATTTTTTAGATACGAAATGGATGAATTATAGTCAATTTAATTTTTTTTTAAATTTAAAAATGGACGATGTATAGTCCATTAAATTTTGTATATATAGTTAGTCTATTTAATTTTTTGCATCTAAAATAGCCGATGTATAGTCTATATAATTATTTGCACACGAATCGGACGATTTATAGTCGATAAAATTTTTTCATAAAAAATTGAAAAAAAGACGATGTATAGTCCATTATATTTTTTTCATAAAAAAATTTTTTGCATGAAAAATGGATGATGTATAGTTTATTAAATTCTTTGCACGAAAAGAAGACGATGTATATAGTCCATTTAATTTTTTAGATACGAAATGGACGAATTATAGTCAATTTAATTTTTTTTTTTAATTTAAAAATGGACGATGTATAGTCCATTAAATTTTGTATATATAGTTAGTCTATTTAATTTTTTGCATCTAAAATAGACGATGTATAGTCTATATAATTATTTGCACACGAATCGGACGATTTATAGTCGATAAAATTTTTTCATAAAAAATTGAAAAAAAGACGATGTATAGTCCATTATATTTTTTTCATAAAAAAATTTTTTGCATGAAAAATGGATGATGTATAGTTTATTAAATTCTTTGCACGAAAAGAAGACGACGTATATAGTCAATTTAATTTTTTAGATACGAAATGGACGAATTATAGTCAATTTAATATTTTTTTTTAACTTAAAAATGGACGATGTATAGTCCATTAAATTTTGTATATATAGTTAGTCTATTTAATTTTTTGCATCTAAAATAGCCGATGTATAGTCTATATAATTATTTGCACACGAATCGGACGATTTATAGTCGATAAAATTTTTTCATAAAAAATTAAAAAAAAAAGACGATGTATAGTCCATTATATTTTTTTCATAAAAAAATTTTTTGCATGAAAAATGGATGATGTATAGTTTATTAAATTCTTTGCAAGAAAAGAAGACGACGTATATAGTCCATTTAATTTTTTAGATACGAAATGGACGAATTATAGTCAATTTAATTTTTTTTTTAATTTAGAAATGGACGATGTATAGTCCATTAAATTTTGTATATATAGTTAGTCTATTTAATTTTTTGCATCTAAAATAGCCGATGTATAGTCTATATAATTATTTGCACACGAATCGGATGATTTATAGTCGATAAAATTTTTTCATAAAAAATTGAAAAAAAGACGATGTATAGTCCGTTATATTTTTTTCATAAAAAAATTTTTTGCATGAAAAATGGATGATGTATAGTTTATTAAATTCTTTGCACGAAAAGAAGACGACGTATATAGTCAATTTAATTTTTTAGATACGAAATGGACGAATTATAGTCAATTTAATTTTTTTTTTTATTTAGAAATGGACGATGTATAGTCCATTAAATTTTGTATATATAGTTAGTCTATTTAATTTTTTGCATCTAAAATAGACGATGTATAGTCTATATAATTATTTGCACACGAATCGGACGATTTATAGTCGATAAAATTCTTTCATAAAAAATTGAAAAAAAGACGATGTATAGTCCATTATATTTTTTTCATAAAAAAATTTTTTGCATGAAAAATGGATGATGTATAGTTTATTAAATTCTTTGCACGAAAAGAAGACGACGTATATAGTCAATTTAATTTTTTAGATACGAAATGGACGAATTATAGTCAATTTAATATTTTTTTTTAACTTAAAAATGGACGATGTATAGTCCATTAAATTTTGTATATATAGTTAGTCTATTTAATTTTTTGCATCTAAAATAGCCGATGTATAGTCTATATAATTATTTGCATACGAATCGGACGATTTATAGTCGATAAAATTTTTTCATAAAAAATTCAAAAAAAAAGACGATGTATAGTCCATTATATTTTTTTCATAAAAAAATTTTTTGCATGAAAAATGGATGATGTATAGTTTATTAAATTCTTTGCACGAAAAGAAGACGACGTATATAGTCCATTTAATTATTTAGATACGAAATGGACGAATTATAGTCAATTTAATTTTTTTTTAATTTAGAAATGGACGATGTATAGTCCATTAAATTTTGTATATATAGTTAGTCTATTTAATTTTTTGCATCTAAAATAGCCGATGTATAGTCTATATAATTATTTGCACACGAATCGGACGATTTATAGTCGATAAAATTTTTTCATAAAAAATTGAAAAAAAGACGATGTATAGTCCATTATATTTTTTTCATAAAAAAATTTTTTGCATGAAAAATGGATGATGTATAGTTTATTAAATTCTTTGCACGAAAAGAAGACGACGTATATAGTCCATTTAATTTTTTAGATACGAAATGGATGAATTATAGTCAATTTAATTTTTTTTAAATTTAAAAATGGACGATGTATAGTCCATTAAATTTTGTATATATAGTTAGTCTATTTAATTTTTTGCATCTAAAATAGCCGATGTATAGTCTATATAATTATTTGCACACGAATCGGACGATTTATAGTCGATAAAATTTTTTCATAAAAAATTGAAAAAAAGACGATGTATAGTCCATTATATTTTTTTCATAAAAAAATTTTTTGCATGAAAAATGGATGATGTATAGTTTATTAAATTCTTTGCACGAAAAGAAGACGACGTATATAGTCCATTTAATTTTTTAGATACGAAATGGACGAATTATAGTCAATTTAATTTTTTTTTAATTTAAAAATGGACGATGTATAGTCCATTAAATTTTGTATATATAGTTAGTCTATTTAATTTTTTGCATCTAAAATAGACGATGTATAGTCTATATAATTATTTGCACACGAATCGCATTATATTTTTTTCATAAAAAAATTTTTTGCATGAAAAATGGATGATGTATAGTTTATTAAATTCTTTGCACGAAAAGAAGACGACGTATATAGTCCATTTAATTTTTTAGATACGAAATGGACGAATTATAGTCAATTTAATTTTTTTTTTTTAATTTAAAAATGGACGATGTATAGTCCATTAAATTTTGTATATATAGTTAGTCTATTTAATTTTTTGCATCTAAAATAGACGATGTATAGTCTATATAATTATTTGCACACGAATCGGACGATTTATAGTCGATTAAATTTTTTCATAAAAAATTGAAGAAAGACGATGTATAGTCCATTAAATTTTTTTCATAAAAAATTTTTTTTCATGAAAAATAGATAATGTATGGTTTATAAAATTCCTTGCACGAAAAGAAGACGACGTATATAGTCCACTTAAGTTTTTACATACGAAATGGACGAATTATAGTCAATTTAATTTTTTATAAAAATTTTAAAAATGGACGATGTATAGTCCATTAAATATTGTATATATAGCCAGTCCATTTAATTTTTTGCATTAAAAATAGACGATGTATAGTCTATATAATTGTTTGCATACGAATCGGACGATTTATAGTCGATTAAATTTTTTCATAAAAAATTGAAGAAAGACGATGTATAGTCCATTATATTTTTTTCATAAAAAAATTTTTTGCATGAAAAATGGATGATGTATAGTTTATTAAATTCTTTGCACGAAAAGAAGACGACGTATATAGTCCATTTAATTTTTTAGATACGAAATGGACGAATTATAGTCAATTTAATATTTTTTTTTAACTTAAAAATGGACGATGTATAGTCCATTAAATTTTGTATATATAGTTAGTCTATTTAATTTTTTGCATCTAAAATAGCCGATGTATAGTCTATATAATTATTTGCACACGAATCGGACGATTTATAGTCGATAAAATTTTTTCATAAAAAATTCAAAAAAAAAAAGACGATGTATAGTCCATTATATTTTTTTCATAAAAAAATTTTTTGCATGAAAAATGTATGATGTATAGTTTATTAAATTCTTTGCACGAAAAGAAGACGACGTATATAGTCCATTTAATTTTTTAGATACGAAATGGACGAATTATAGTCAATTTAATTTTTTTTTAAATTTAAAAATGGACGATGTATAGTCCATTAAATTTTGTATATATAGTTAGTCTATTTAATTTTTTGCATCTAAAATAGCCGATGTATAGTCTATATAATTATTTGCACACGAATCGGACGATTTATAGTCGATAAAATTTTTTCATAAAAAATTGAAAAAAAGACGATGTAAAGTCCATTATATTTTTTTCATAAAAAAATTTTTTGCATGAAAAATGGATGATGTATAGTTTATTAAATTCTTTGTACGAAAAGAAGACGACGTATATAGTCCATTTAATTTTTTAGATACGAAATGGACGAATTATAGTCAATTTAATTTTTTTTTAAATTTAAAAATGGACGATGTATGGTCCATTAAATTTTGTATATATAGTTAGTCTATTTAATTTTTTGCATCTAAAATAGCCGATGTATAGTCTATATAATTATTTGCACACGAATCGGACGATTTATAGTCGATAAAATTTTTTCATAAAAAATTGAAAAAAAGACGATGTATATAGTCCATTATATTTTTTTCATAAAAAAATTTTTTGCATGAAAAATGGATGATGTATAGTTTATTAAATTCTTTGCACGAAAAGAAGACGACGTATATAGTCAATTTAATTTTTTAGATACGAAATGGACGAATTATAGTCAATTTAATATTTTTTTTTAACTTAAAAATGGACGATGTATAGTCCATTAAATTTTGTATATATAGTTAGTCTATTTAATTTTTTGCATCTAAAATAGCCGATGTATAGTCTATATAATTATTTGCACACGAATCGGACGATTTATAGTCGATAAAATTTTTTCATAAAAAATTCAAAAAAAAAAGACGATCTATAGTCCATTATATTTTTTTCATAAAAAAATTTTTTGCATGAAAAATGGATGATGTATAGTTTATTAAATTCTTTGCACGAAAAGAAGACGACGTATATAGTCCATTTAATTTTTTAGATACGAAATGGACGAATTATAGTCAATTTAATTTTTTTTTAATTTGGAAATGGACGATGTATAGTCCATTAAATTTTGTATATATAGTTAGTCTATTTAATTTTTTGCATCTAAAATAGACGATGTATAGTCTATATAATTATTTGCACACGAATCGGACGATTTATAGTCGATAAAATTTTTTCATAAAAAATTGAAGAAAGACGATGTATAGTCCATTATATTTTTTTCATAAAAAAATTTTTTGCATGAAAAATGGATGATGTATAGTTTATTAAATTCTTTGCACGAAAAGAAGACGACGTATATAGTCCATTTAATTTTTTAGATACGAAATGGACGAATTATAGTCAATTTAATTTTTTTTTAAATTTAAAAATGGACGATGTATAGTCCATTAAATTTTGTATATATAGTTAGTCTATTTAATTTTTTGCATCTAAAATAGCCGATGTATAGTCTATATAATTATTTGCACACGAATCGGACGATTTATAGTCGATAAAATTTTTTCATAAAAAATTGAAAAAAAGACGATGTATAGTCCATTATATTTTTTTCATAAAAAAATTTTTTGCATGAAAAATGGATGATGTATAGTTTATTAAATTCTTTGCACGAAAAGAAGACGACGTATTTAGTCCATTTAATTTTTTAGATACGAAATGGACGAATTATAGTCAATTTAATTTTTTTTTAAATTTAAAAATGGACGATGTATAGTCCTTTAAATTTTGTATATATAGTTAGTCTATTTAATTTTTTGCATCTAAAATAGCCGATGTATAGTCTATATAATTATTTGCACACGAATCGGACGATTTATAGTCGATAAAATTTTTTCATAAAAAATTGAAAAAAAGACGATGTATAGTCCATTATATTTTTTTCATAAAAAAATTTTTTGCATGAAAAATGGATGATGTATAGTTTATTAAATTCTTTGCACGAAAAGAAGACGACGTATATAGTCCATTTAATTTTTTAGATACGGAATGGACGAATTATAGTCAATTTAATTTTTTTTTTAAATTTAAAAATGGACGATGTATAGTCCATTAAATTTTGTATATATAGTTAGTCTATTTAATTTTTTGCATGAAAAATAGACGATGTGTAGTCTATATAATTGTTTGCATACGAATCGGACTATTTATAGTCGATAAAATTTTTTCATAAAAAATTGAAAAAAGACGATGTATATATAGTCCATTAAATTTTTTTCATAAAAAAATTTTTTTCATGAAAAATAGATAATGTATGATTTATTAAATTCCTTGCACGAAAAGAAGACGACGTATATAGTCCACTTAAGTTTTTACATACGAAATGAAAGAATTATAGTCAATTTAATTTTTTATAAAAATTTTAAAAATGGACGATGTATAGTCCATTAAATATTGTATATATAGCCAGTCCATTTAATTTTTTGCATTAAAAATAGACGATGTATAGTCTATATAATTGTTTGCATACGAATCGGACGATTTATAGTCGACTAAATTTTTTCATAAAAAATTGAAGAAAGACGATGTATAGTCCATTAAATTTTTTTCATAAAAAATTTTTTTTCATGAAAAATAGATAATGTATGGTTTATTAAATTCCTTGCACGAAAAGAAGACGACGTATATAGTCCACTTAAGTTTTTACATACGAAATGGACGAATTATAGTCAATTTAATTTTTTATAAAAATTTTAAAAATGGACGATGTATAGTCCATTAAATATTGTATATATAGCCAGTCCATTTAATTTTTTGCATTAAAAATAGCCGATGTATAGTCTATATAATTATTTGCACACGAATCGGACGATTTATAGTCGATAAAATTTTTTCATAAAAAATTGAAGAAAGACGATGTATAGTCCATTATATTTTTTTCATAAAAAAATTTTTTGCATGAAAAATGGATGATGTATAGTTTATTAAATTCTTTGCACGAAAAGAAGACGACGTATATAGTCCATTTAATTTTTTAGATACGAAATGGACGAATTATAGTCAATTTAATTTTTTTTTAAATTTAAAAATGGACGATGTATAGTCCATTAAATTTTGTATATATAGTTAGTCTATTTAATTTTTTGCATCTAAAATAGCCGATGTATAGTCTATATAATTATTTGCACACGAATCGGACGATTTATAGTCGATAAAATTTTTTCATAAAAAATTGAAAAAAAGACGATGTATAGTCCATTATATTTTTTTCATAAAAAAATTTTTTGCATGAAAAATGGATGATGTATAGTTTATTAAATTCTTTGCACGAAAAGAAGACGACGTATTTAGTCCATTTAATTTTTTAGATACGAAATGGACGAATTATAGTCAATTTAATTTTTTTTTAAATTTAAAAATGGACGATGTATAGTCCTTTAAATTTTGTATATATAGTTAGTCTATTTAATTTTTTGCATCTAAAATAGCCGATGTATAGTCTATATAATTATTTGCACACGAATCGGACGATTTATAGTCGATAAAATTTTTTCATAAAAAATTGAAAAAAAGACGATGTATAGTCCATTATATTTTTTTCATAAAAAAATTTTTTGCATGAAAAATGGATGATGTATAGTTTATTAAATTCTTTGCACGAAAAGAAGACGACGTATATAGTCCATTTAATTTTTTAGATACGGAATGGACGAATTATAGTCAATTTAATTTTTTTTTTAAATTTAAAAATGGACGATGTATAGTCCATTAAATTTTGTATATATAGTTAGTCTATTTAATTTTTTGCATGAAAAATAGACGATGTGTAGTCTATATAATTGTTTGCATACGAATCGGACTATTTATAGTCGATAAAATTTTTTCATAAAAAATTGAAAAAAGACGATGTATAGTCCATTAAATTTTTTTCATAAAAAAATTTTTTTCATGAAAAATAGATAATGTATGATTTATTAAATTCCTTGCACGAAAAGAAGACGACGTATATAGTCCACTTAAGTTTTTACATACGAAATGAAAGAATTATAGTCAATTTAATTTTTTATAAAAATTTTAAAAATGGACGATGTATAGTCCATTAAATATTGTATATATAGCCAGTCCATTTAATTTTTTGCATTAAAAATAGACGATGTATAGTCTATATAATTGTTTGCATACGAATCGGACGATTTATAGTCGACTAAATTTTTTCATAAAAAATTGAAGAAAGACGATGTATAGTCCATTAAATTTTTTTCATAAAAAATTTTTTTTCATGAAAAATAGATAATGTATGGTTTATTAAATTCCTTGCACGAAAAGAAGACGACGTATATAGTCCACTTAAGTTTTTACATACGAAATGGACGAATTATAGTCAATTTAATTTTTTATAAAAATTTTAAAAATGGACGATGTATAGTCCATTAAATATTGTATATATAGCCAGTCCATTTAATTTTTTGCATTAAAAATAGCCGATGTATAGTCTATATAATTATTTGCACACGAATCGGACGATTTATAGTCGATAAAATTTTTTCATAAAAAATTGAAAAAAAGACGATGTATAGTCCATTATATTTTTTTCATAAAAAAATTTTTTGCATGAAAAATGGATGATGTATAGTTTATTAAATTCTTTGCACGAAAAGAAGACGACGTATATAGTCCATTTAATTTTTTAGATACGAAATGGACGAATTATAGTCAATTTAATATTTTTTTTTAACTTAAAAATGGACGATGTATAGTCCATTAAATTTTGTATATATAGTTAGTCTATTTAATTTTTTGCATCTAAAATAGCCGATGCATAGTCTATATAATTATTTGCACACGAATCGGACGATTTATAGTCGATAAAATTTTTTCATAAAAAATTAAAAAAAAAAGACGATGTATAGTCCATTATATTTTTTTCATAAAAAAATTTTTTGCATGAAAAATGGATGATGTATAGTTTATTAAATTCTTTGCACGAAAAGAAGACGACGTATATAGTCCATTTAATTTTTTAGATACGAAATGGACGAATTATAGTCAATTTAATTTTTTTTTAAATTTAAAAATGGACGATGTATAGTCCATTAAATTTTGTATATATAGTTAGTCTATTTAATTTTTTGCATCTAAAATAGCCGATGTATAGTCTATATAATTATTTGCACACGAATCGGACGATTTATAGTCGATAAAATTTTTTCATAAAAAATTGAAAAAAAGACGATGTATAATAGTCCATTATATTTTTTTCATAAAAAAATTTTTTGCATGAAAAATGGATGATGTATAGTTTATTAAATTCTTTGCACGAAAAGAAGACGACGTATATAGTCCATTTAATTTTTTAGATACGAAATGGACGAATTATAGTCAATTTAATTTTTTTTTTAAATTTAAAAATGGACGATGTATAGTCCATTAAATTTTGTATATATAGTTAGTCTATTTAATTTTTTGCATCTAAAATAGACGATGTATAGTCTATATAATTATTTGCACACGAATCGGACGATTTATAGTCGATAAAATTTTTTCATAAAAAATTGAAAAAAAGACGATGTATAGTCCATTATATTTTTTTCATAAAAAAATTTTTTGCATGAAAAATGGATGATGTATAGTTTATTAAATTCTTTGCACGAAAAGAAGACGACGTATATAGTCAATTTAATTTTTTAGATACGAAATGGACGAATTATAGTCAATTTAATATTTTTTTTTAACTTAAAAATGGACGATGTATAGTCCATTAAATTTTGTATATATAGTTAGTCTATTTAATTTTTTGCATCTAAAATAGCCGATGTATAGTCTATATAATTATTTGCACACGAATCGGACGATTTATAGTCGATAAAATTTTTTCATAAAAAATTAAAAAAAAAAAGACGATGTATAGTCCATTATATTTTTTTCATAAAAAAATTTTTTGCATGAAAAATGGATGATGTATAGTTTATTAAATTCTTTGCACGAAAAGAAGACGACGTATATAGTCCATTTAATTTTTTAGATACGAAATGGACGAATTATAGTCAATTTAATTTTTTTTTTAATTTAGAAATGGACGATGTATAGTCCATTAAATTTTGTATATATAGTTAGTCTATTTAATTTTTTGCATCTAAAATAGCCGATGTATAGTCTATATAATTATTTGCACACGAATCGGACGATTTATAGTCGATAAAATTTTTTCATAAAAAATTGAAAAAAAGACGATGTATAGTCCATTATATTTTTTTCATAAAAAAATTTTTTGCATGAAAAATGGATGATGTATAGTTTATTAAATTCTTTGCATTAAAAGAAGACGACGTATATAGTCCATTTAATTTTTTAGATACGAAATGGACGAATTATAGTCAATTTAATTTTTTTTTTAATTTAAAAATGGACGATGTATAGTCCATTAAATTTTGTATATATAGTTAGTCTATTTAATTTTTTGCATCTAAAATAGCCGATGTATAGTCTATATAATTATTTGCACACGAATCGGACGATTTATAGTCGATAAAATTTTTTCATAAAAAATTGAAAAAAAGACGATGTATAGTCCATTATATTTTTTTCATAAAAAAATTTTTTGCATGAAAAATGGATGATGTATAGTTTATTAAATTCTTTGCACGAAAAGAAGACGATGTATATAGTCAATTTAATTTTTTAGATACGAAATGGACGAATTATAGTCAATTTAATATTTTTTTTAACTTAAAAATGGACGATGTATAGTCCATTAAATTTTGTATATATAGTTAGTCTATTTAATTTTTTGCATCTAAAATAGCCGATGTATAGTCTATATAATTATTTGCACACGAATCGGACGATTTATAGTCGATAAAATTTTTTCATAAAAAATTCAAAAAAAAAAAAAGACGATGTATAGTCCATTATATTTTTTTCATAAAAAAATTTTTTGCATGAAAAATGGATGATGTATAGTTTATTAAATTCTTTGCACGAAAAGAAGACAACGTATTTAGTCCATTTAATTTTTTAGATACGAAATGGACGAATTATAGTCAATTTAATTTTTTTTTAAATTTAAAAATGGACGATGTATAGTCCTTTAAATTTTGTATATATAGTTAGTCTATTTAATTTTTTGCATCTAAAATAGCCGATGTATAGTCTATATAATTATTTGCACACGAATCGGACGATTTATAGTCGATAAAATTTTTTCATAAAAAATTGAAAAAAAGACGATGTATAGTCCATTATATTTTTTTCATAAAAAAATTTTTTGCATGAAAAATGGATGATGTATAGTTTATTAAATTCTTTGCACGAAAAGAAGACGACGTATATAGTCCATTTAATTTTTTAGATACGGAATGGACGAATTATAGTCAATTTAATTTTTTTTTTAAATTTAAAAATGGACGATGTATAGTCCATTAAATTTTGTATATATAGTTAGTCTATTTAATTTTTTGCATGAAAAATAGACGATGTGTAGTCTATATAATTGTTTGCATACGAATCGGACTATTTATAGTCGATAAAATTTTTTCATAAAAAATTTAAAAAAGACGATGTATAGTCCATTAAATTTTTTTCATAAAAAAATTTTTTTCATGAAAAATAGATAATGTATGATTTATTAAATTCCTTGCACGAAAAGAAGACGACGTATATAGTCCACTTAAGTTTTTACATACGAAATGAAAGAATTATAGTCAATTTAATTTTTTATAAAAATTTTAAAAATGGACGATGTATAGTCCATTAAATATTGTATATATAGCCAGTCCATTTAATTTTTTGCATTAAAAATAGACGATGTATAGTCTATATAATTGTTTGCATACGAATCGGACGATTTATAGTCGACTAAATTTTTTCATAAAAAATTGAAGAAAGACGATGTATAGTCCATTAAATTTTTTTCATAAAAAATTTTTTTTCATGAAAAATAGATAATGTATGGTTTATTAAATTCCTTGCACGAAAAGAAGACGACGTATATAGTCCACTTAAGTTTTTACATACGAAATGGACGAATTATAGTCAATTTAATTTTTTATAAAAATTTTAAAAATGGACGATGTATAGTCCATTAAATATTGTATATATAGCCAGTCCATTTAATTTTTTGCATTAAAAATAGCCGATGTATAGTCTATATAATTATTTGCACACGAATCGGACGATTTATAGTCGATAAAATTTTTTCATAAAAAATTGAAGAAAGACGATGTATAGTCCATTATATTTTTTTCATAAAAAAATTTTTTGCATGAAAAATGGATGATGTATAGTTTATTAAATTCTTTGCACGAAAAGAAGACGACGTATATAGTCCATTTAATTTTTTAGATACGAAATGGACGAATTATAGTCAATTTAATTTTTTTTTAAATTTAAAAATGGACGATGTATAGTCCATTAAATTTTGTATATATAGTTAGTCTATTTAATTTTTTGCATCTAAAATAGCCGATGTATAGTCTATATAATTATTTGCACACGAATCGGACGATTTATAGTCGATAAAATTTTTTCATAAAAAATTGAAAAAAAAAAAGACGATGTATAGTCCATTATATTTTTTTCATAAAAAAATTTTTTGCATGAAAAATGGATGATGTATAGTTTATTAAATTCTTTGCACGAAAAGAAGACGACGTATTTAGTCCATTTAATTTTTTAGATACGAAATGGACGAATTATAGTCAATTTAATTTTTTTTTAAATTTAAAAATGGACGATGTATAGTCCTTTAAATTTTGTATATATAGTTAGTCTATTTAATTTTTTGCATCTAAAATAGCCGATGTATAGTCTATATAATTATTTGCACACGAATCGGACGATTTATAGTCGATAAAATTTTTTCATAAAAAATTGAAAAAAAGACGATGTATAGTCCATTATATTTTTTTCATAAAAAAATTTTTTGCATGAAAAATGGATGATGTATAGTTTATTAAATTCTTTGCACGAAAAGAAGACGACGTATATAGTCCATTTAATTTTTTAGATACGGAATGGACGAATTATAGTCAATTTAATTTTTTTTTTAAATTTAAAAATGGACGATGTATAGTCCATTAAATTTTGTATATATAGTTAGTCTATTTAATTTTTTGCATGAAAAATAGACGATGTGTAGTCTATATAATTGTTTGCATACGAATCGGACTATTTATAGTCGATAAAATTTTTTCATAAAAAATTGAAAAAAGACGATGTATAGTCCATTAAATTTTTTTCATAAAAAAATTTTTTTCATGAAAAATAGATAATGTATGATTTATTAAATTCCTTGCACGAAAAGAAGACGACGTATATAGTCCACTTAAGTTTTTACATACGAAATGAAAGAATTATAGTCAATTTAATTTTTTATAAAAATTTTAAAAATGGACGATGTATAGTCCATTAAATATTGTATATATAGCCAGTCCATTTAATTTTTTGCATTAAAAATAGACGATGTATAGTCTATATAATTGTTTGCATACGAATCGGACGATTTATAGTCGACTAAATTTTTTCATAAAAAATTGAAGAAAGACGATGTATAGTCCATTAAATTTTTTTCATAAAAAATTTTTTTTCATGAAAAATAGATAATGTATGGTTTATTAAATTCCTTGCACGAAAAGAAGACGACGTATATAGTCCACTTAAGTTTTTACATACGAAATGGACGAATTATAGTCAATTTAATTTTTTATAAAAATTTTAAAAATGGACGATGTATAGTCCATTAAATATTGTATATATAGCCAGTCCATTTAATTTTTTGCATTAAAAATAGCCGATGTATAGTCTATATAATTATTTGCACACGAATCGGACGATTTATAGTCGATAAAATTTTTTCATAAAAAATTGAAAAAAAGACGATGTATAGTCCATTATATTTTTTTCATAAAAAAATTTTTTGCATGAAAAATGGATGATGTATAGTTTATTAAATTCTTTGCACGAAAAGAAGACGACGTATATAGTCCATTTAATTTTTTAGATACGAAATGGACGAATTATAGTCAATTTAATATTTTTTTTTAACTTAAAAATGGACGATGTATAGTCCATTAAATTTTGTATATATAGTTAGTCTATTTAATTTTTTGCATCTAAAATAGCCGATGCATAGTCTATATAATTATTTGCACACGAATCGGACGATTTATAGTCGATAAAATTTTTTCATAAAAAATTAAAAAAAAAAGACGATGTATAGTCCATTATATTTTTTTCATAAAAAAATTTTTTGCATGAAAAATGGATGATGTATAGTTTATTAAATTCTTTGCACGAAAAGAAGACGACGTATATAGTCCATTTAATTTTTTAGATACGAAATGGACGAATTATAGTCAATTTAATTTTTTTTTAAATTTAAAAATGGACGATGTATAGTCCATTAAATTTTGTATATATAGTTAGTCTATTTAATTTTTTGCATCTAAAATAGCCGATGTATAGTCTATATAATTATTTGCACACGAATCGGACGATTTATAGTCGATAAAATTTTTTCATAAAAAATTGAAAAAAAGACGATGTATAATAGTCCATTATATTTTTTTCATAAAAAAATTTTTTGCATGAAAAATGGATGATGTATAGTTTATTAAATTCTTTGCACGAAAAGAAGACGACGTATATAGTCCATTTAATTTTTTAGATACGAAATGGACGAATTATAGTCAATTTAATTTTTTTTTTAAATTTAAAAATGGACGATGTATAGTCCATTAAATTTTGTATATATAGTTAGTCTATTTAATTTTTTGCATCTAAAATAGACGATGTATAGTCTATATAATTATTTGCACACGAATCGGACGATTTATAGTCGATAAAATTTTTTCATAAAAAATTGAAAAAAAGACGATGTATAGTCCATTATATTTTTTTCATAAAAAAATTTTTTGCATGAAAAATGGATGATGTATAGTTTATTAAATTCTTTGCACGAAAAGAAGACGACGTATATAGTCCATTTAATTTTTTAGATACGAAATGGACGAATTATAGTCAATTTAATTTTTTTTTAAATTTAAAAATGGACGATGTATAGTCCATTAAATTTTGTATATATAGTTAGTCTATTTAATTTTTTGCATCTAAAATAGCCGATGTATAGTCTATATAATTATTTGCACACGAATCGGACGATTTATAGTCGATAAAATTTTTTCATAAAAAATTGAAAAAAAGACGATGTATAGTCCATTATATTTTTTTCATAAAAAAATTTTTTGCATGAAAAATGGATGATGTATAGTTTATTAAATTCTTTGCACGAAAAGAAGACGACGTATATAGTCCATTTAATTTTTTAGATACGAAATGGACGAATTATAGTCAATTTAATTTTTTTTTTAATTTAAAAATGGACGATGTATAGTCCATTAAATTTTGTATATATAGTTAGTCTATTTAATTTTTTGCATCTAAAATAGCCGATGTATAGTCTATATAATTATTTGCACATGAATCGGACGATTTATAGTCGATAAAATTTTTTCATAAAAAATTGAAAAAAAGACGATGTATAGTCCATTATATTTTTTTCATAAAAAAATTTTTTGCATGAAAAATGGATGATGTATAGTTTATTAAATTCTTTGCACGAAAAGAAGACGATGTATATAGTCAATTTAATTTTTTAGATACGAAATGGACGAATTATAGTCAATTTAATATTTTTTTTAACTTAAAAATGGACGATGTATAGTCCATTAAATTTTGTATATATAGTTAGTCTATTTAATTTTTTGCATCTAAAATAGCCGATGTATAGTCTATATAATTATTTGCACACGAATCGGACGATTTATAGTCGATAAAATTTTTTCATAAAAAATTCAAAAAAAAAAAAAGACGATGTATAGTCCATTATATTTTTTTCATAAAAAAATTTTTTGCATGAAAAATGGATGATGTATAGTTTATTAAATTCTTTGCACGAAAAGAAGACGACGTATATAGTCCATTTAATTTTTTAGATACGAAATGGACGAATTATAGTCAATTTAATTTTTTTTTTAATTTAGAAATGGACGATGTATAGTCCATTAAATTTTGTATATATAGTTAGTCTATTTAATTTTTTGCATCTAAAATAGCCGATGTATAGTCTATATAATTATTTGCACACGAATCGGACGATTTATAGTCGATAAAATTTTTTCATAAAAAATTGAAAAAAAGACGATGTATAGTCCATTATATTTTTTTCATAAAAAAATTTTTTGCATGAAAAATGGATGATGTATAGTTTATTAAATTCTTTGCACGAAAAGAAGACGACGTATATAGTCCATTTAATTTTTTAGATACGAAATGGACGAATTATAGTCAATTTAATTTTTTTTTAAATTTAAAAATGGACGATGTATAGTCCATTAAATTTTGTATATATAGTTAGTCTATTTAATTTTTTGCATCTAAAATAGCCGATGTATAGTCTATATAATTATTTGCACACGAATCGGACGATTTATAGTCGATAAAATTTTTTCATAAAAAATTGAAAAAAAGACGATGTTATAGTCCATTATATTTTTTTCATAAAAAAATTTTTTGCATGAAAAATGGATGATGTATAGTTTATTAAATTCTTTGCACGAAAAGAAGACGACGTATATAGTCCATTTAATTTTTTAGATACGAAATGGACGAATTATAGTCAATTTAATATTTTTTTTTAATTTAAAAATGGACGATGTATAGTCCATTAAATTTTGTATATATAGTTAGTCTATTTAATTTTTTGCATCTAAAATAGCCGATGTATAGTCTATATAATTATTTGCACACGAATCGGACGATTTATAGTCGATAAAATTTTTTCATAAAAAATTCAAAAAAAAGACGATGTATAGTCCATTATATTTTTTTCATAAAAAAATTTTTTGCATGAAAAATGGATGATGTATAGTTTATTAAATTCTTTGCACGAAAAGAAGACGACGTATATAGTCCATTTAATTTTTTAGATACGAAATGGACGAATTATAGTCAATTTAATTTTTTTTAAATTTAAAAATGGACGATGTATAGTCCATTAAATTTTGTATATATAGCCAGTCCATTTAATTTTTTGCATCTAAAATAGCCGATGTATAGTCTATATAATTATTTGCACACGAATCGGACGATTTATAGTCGATAAAATTTTTTCATAAGAAATTGAAAAAAAGACGATGTATAGTCCATTATATTTTTTTCATAAAAAAATTTTTTGCATGAAAAATGGATGATGTATAGTTTATTAAATTCTTTGCACGAAAAGAAGACGACGTATATAGTCCATTTAATTTTTTAGATACGAAATGGACGAATTATAGTCAATTTAATTTTTTTTTTTTAATTTAAAAATGGACGATGTATAGTCCATTAAATTTTGTATATATAGTTAGTCTATTTAATTTTTTGCATCTAAAATAGACGATGTATAGTCTATATAATTATTTGCACACGAATCGGACGATTTATAGTCGATAAAATTTTTTCATAAAAAATTGAAAAAAAGACGATGTATAGTCCATTATATTTTTTTCATAAAAAAATTTTTTGCATGAAAAATGGATGATGTATAGTTTATTAAATTCTTTGCACGAAAAGAAGACGACGTATATAGTCCATTTAATTTTTTAGATACGAAATGGACGAATTATAGTCAATTTAATATTTTTTTTTAATTTAAAAATGGACGATGTATAGTCCATTAAATTTTGTATATATAGTTAGTCTATTTAATTTTTTGCATCTAAAATAGCCGATGTATAGTCTATATAATTATTTGCACACGAATCGGACGATTTATAGTCGATAAAATTTTTTCATAAAAAATTCAAAAAAAAGACGATGTATAGTCCATTATATTTTTTTCATAAAAAAATTTTTTGCATGAAAAATGGATGATGTATAGTTTATTAAATTCTTTGCACGAAAAGAAGACGACGTATATAGTCCATTTAATTTTTTAGATACGAAATGGACGAATTATAGTCAATTTAATTTTTTTTAAATTTAAAAATGGACGATGTATAGTCCATTAAATTTTGTATATATAGCCAGTCCATTTAATTTTTTGCATCTAAAATAGCCGATGTATAGTCTATATAATTATTTGCACACGAATCGGACGATTTATAGTCGATAAAATTTTTTCATAAGAAATTGAAAAAAAGACGATGTATAGTCCATTATATTTTTTTCATAAAAAAATTTTTTGCATGAAAAATGGATGATGTATAGTTTATTAAATTCTTTGCACGAAAAGAAGACGACGTATATAGTCCATTTAATTTTTTAGATACGAAATGGACGAATTATAGTCAATTTAATTTTTTTTTTTTAATTTAAAAATGGACGATGTATAGTCCATTAAATTTTGTATATATAGTTAGTCTATTTAATTTTTTGCATCTAAAATAGACGATGTATAGTCTATATAATTATTTGCACACGAATCGGACGATTTATAGTCGATAAAATTTTTTCATAAAAAATTGAAAAAAAGACGATGTATAGTCCATTATATTTTTTTCATAAAAAAATTTTTTGCATGAAAAATGGATGATGTATAGTTTATTAAATTCTTTGCACGAAAAGAAGACGACGTATATAGTCCACTTAAGTTTTTACATACGAAATGGACGAATTATAGTCAATTTAATTTTTTATAAAAATTTTAAAAATGGACGATGTATAGTCCATTAAATATTGTATATATAGCCAGTCCATTTAATTTTTTGCATTAAAAATAGACGATGTATAGTCTATATAATTATTTGCACACGAATCGGACGATTTATAGTCGATTAAATTTTTTCATAAAAAATTGAAGAAAGACGATGTATAGTCCATTAAATTTTTTTCATAAAAAATTTTTTTTCATGAAAAATAGATAATGTATGGTTTATAAAATTCCTTGCACGAAAAGAAGACGACGTATATAGTCCACTTAAGTTTTTACATACGAAATGGACGAATTATAGTCAATTTAATTTTTTATAAAAATTTTAAAAATGGACGATGTATAGTCCATTAAATATTGTATATATAGCCAGTCCATTTAATTTTTTGCATTAAAAATAGACGATGTATAGTCTATATAATTGTTTGCATACGAATCGGACGATTTATAGTCGATTAAATTTTTTCATAAAAAATTGAAGAAAGACGATGTATAGTCCATTATATTTTTTTCATAAAAAAATTTTTTGCATGAAAAATGGATGATGTATAGTTTATTAAATTCTTTGCACGAAAAGAAGACGACGTATATAGTCAATTTAATTTTTTAGATACGAAATGGACGAATTATAGTCAATTTAATATTTTTTTTTAACTTAAAAATGGACGATGTATAGTCCATTAAATTTTGTATATATAGTTAGTCTATTTAATTTTTTGCATCTAAAATAGCCGATGTATAGTCTATATAATTATTTGCACACGAATCGGACGATTTATAGTC
The DNA here is from genome assembly GCA_944452675.1 of Tachina lurida. NCBI lineage: Eukaryota > Metazoa > Arthropoda > Insecta > Diptera > Tachinidae > Tachina > Tachina lurida. Next base: position 90,241,014 of record OX101755.1, read on the forward strand.
GATAAAATTTTTTCATAAAAAATTCAAAAAAAAAGACGATGTATAGTCCATTATATTTTTTTCATAAAAAAATTTTTTGCATGAAAAATGGATGATGTATAGTTTATTAAATTCCTTGCACGAAAAGAAGACGACGTATATAGTCCATTTAATTTTTTAGATACGAAATGGACGAATTATAGTCAATTTAATTTTTTTTTAAATTTAAAAATGGACGATGTATAGTCCATTAAATTTTGTATATATAGTTAGTCTATTTAATTTTTTGCATCTAAAATAGCCGATGTATAGTCTATATAATTATTTGCACACGAATCGGACGATTTATAGTCGATAAAATTTTTTCATAAAAAATTGAAAAAAAGACGATGTATAGTCCATTATATTTTTTTCATAAAAAAATTTTTTGCATGAAAAATGGATGATGTATAGTTTATTAAATTCTTTGCACGAAAAGAAGACGACGTATATAGTCCATTTAATTTTTTAGATACGAAATGGACGAATTATAGTCAATTTAATTTTTTTTTTAAATTTAAAAATGGACGATGTATAGTCCATTAAATTTTGTATATATAGTTAGTCTATTTAATTTTTTGCATCTAAAATAGACGATGTATAGTCTATATAATTATTTGCACACGAATCGGACGATTTATAGTCGATAAAATTTTTTCATAAAAAATTGAAAAAAAGACGATGTATAGTCCATTATATTTTTTTCATAAAAAAATTTTTTGCATGAAAAATGGATGATGTATAGTTTATTAAATTCTTTGCACGAAAAGAAGACGACGTATATAGTCAATTTAATTTTTTAGATACGAAATGGACGAATTATAGTCAATTTAATATTTTTTTTTAACTTAAAAATGGACGATGTATAGTCCATTAAATTTTGTATATATAGTTAGTCTATTTAATTTTTTGCATCTAAAATAGCCGATGTATAGTCTATATAATTATTTGCACACGAATCGGACGATTTATAGTCGATAAAATTTTTTCATAAAAAATTCAAAAAAAAAAGACGATGTATAGTCCATTATATTTTTTTCATAAAAAAATTTTTTGCATGAAAAATGGATGATGTATAGTTTATTAAATTCTTTGCACGAAAAGAAGACGACGTATATAGTCCATTTAATTTTTTAGATACGAAATGGACGAATTATAGTCAATTTAATTTTTTTTTTAATTTAGAAATGGACGATGTATAGTCCATTAAATTTTGTATATATAGTTAGTCTATTTAATTTTTTGCATCTAAAATAGCCGATGTATAGTCTATATAATTATTTGCACACGAATCGGACGATTTATAGTCGATAAAATTTTTTCATAAAAAATTGAAAAAAAGACGATGTATAGTCCATTATATTTTTTTCATAAAAAAATTTTTTGCATGAAAAATGGATGATGTATAGTTTATTAAATTCTTTGCACGAAAAGAAGACGACGTATATAGTCCATTTAATTTTTTAGATACGAAATGGACGAATTATAGTCAATTTAATTTTTTTTTAAATTTAAAAATGGACGATGTATAGTCCATTAAATTTTGTATATATAGTTAGTCTATTTAATTTTTTGCATCTAAAATAGCCGATGTATAGTCTATATAATTATTTGCACACGAATCGGACGATTTATAGTCGATAAAATTTTTTCATAAAAAATTGAAAAAAAGACGATGTATAGTCCATTATATTTTTTTCATAAAAAAATTTTTTGCATGAAAAATGGATGATGTATAGTTTATTAAATTCTTTGCACGAAAAGAAGACGACGTATATAGTCCATTTAATTTTTTAGATACGAAATGGACGAATTATAGTCAATTTAATTTTTTTTTTAATTTAAAAATGGACGATGTATAGTCCATTAAATTTTGTATATATAGTTAGTCTATTTAATTTTTTGCATCTAAAATAGACGATGTATAGTCTATATAATTATTTGCACATGAATCGGACGATTTATAGTCGATAAAATTTTTTCATAAAAAATTGAAAAAAAGACGATGTATAGTCCATTATATTTTTTTCATAAAAAAATTTTTTGCATGAAAAATGGATGATGTATAGTTTATTAAATTCTTTGCACGAAAAGAAGACGATGTATATAGTCAATTTAATTTTTTAGATACGAAATGGACGAATTATAGTCAATTTAATATTTTTTTTAACTTAAAAATGGACGATGTATAGTCCATTAAATTTTGTATATATAGTTAGTCTATTTAATTTTTTGCATCTAAAATAGCCGATGTATAGTCTATATAATTATTTGCACACGAATCGGACGATTTATAGTCGATAAAATTTTTTCATAAAAAATTCAAAAAAAAAAAGACGATGTATAGTCCATTATATTTTTTTCATAAAAAAATTTTTTCCATGAAAAATGGATGATGTATAGTTTATTAAATTCTTTGCACGAAAAGAAGACGACGTATATAGTCCATTTAATTTTTTAGATACGAAATGGACGAATTATAGTCAATTTAATTTTTTTTTTAATTTAGAAATGGACGATGTATAGTCCATTAAATTTTGTATATATAGTTAGTCTATTTAATTTTTTGCATCTAAAATAGCCGATGTATAGTCTATATAATTATTTGCACACGAATCGGACGATTTATAGTCGATAAAATTTTTTCATAAAAAATTGAAAAAAAGACGATGTATAGTCCATTATATTTTTTTCATAAAAAAATTTTTTGCATGAAAAATGGATGATGTATAGTTTATTAAATTCTTTGCACGAAAAGAAGACGACGTATATAGTCCATTTAATTTTTTAGATACGAAATGGACGAATTATAGTCAATTTAATTTTTTTTTAAATTTAAAAATGGACGATGTATAGTCCATTAAATTTTGTATATATAGTTAGTCTATTTAATTTTTTGCATCTAAAATAGCCGATGTATAGTCTATATAATTATTTGCACACGAATCGGACGATTTATAGTCGATAAAATTTTTTCATAAAAAATTGAAAAAAAGACGATGTTATAGTCCATTATATTTTTTTCATAAAAAAATTTTTTGCATGAAAAATGGATGATGTATAGTTTATTAAATTCTTTGCACGAAAAGAAGACGACGTATATAGTCCATTTAATTTTTTAGATACGAAATGGACGAATTATAGTCAATTTAATTTTTTTTAAATTTAAAAATGGACGATGTATAGTCCATTAAATTTTGTATATATAGCCAGTCCATTTAATTTTTTGCATTAAAAATAGACGATGTATAGTCTATATAATTGTTTGCATACGAATCGGACGATTTATAGTCGATTAAATTTTTTCATAAAAAATTGAAGAAAGACGATGTATAGTCCATTATATTTTTTTCATAAAAAAATTTTTTGCATGAAAAATGGATGATGTATAGTTTATTAAATTCTTTGCACGAAAAGAAGACGACGTATATAGTCAATTTAATTTTTTAGATACGAAATGGACGAATTATAGTCAATTTAATATTTTTTTTTAACTTAAAAATGGACGATGTATAGTCCATTAAATTTTGTATATATAGTTAGTCTATTTAATTTTTTGCATCTAAAATAGCCGATGTATAGTCTATATAATTATTTGCACACGAATCGGACGATTTATAGTCGATAAAATTTTTTCATAAAAAATTCAAAAAAAAAGACGATGTATAGTCCATTATATTTTTTTCATAAAAAAATTTTTTGCATGAAAAATGGATGATGTATAGTTTATTAAATTCTTTGCACGAAAAGAAGACGACGTATATAGTCCATTTAATTTTTTAGATACGAAATGGACGAATTATAGTCAATTTAATTTTTTTTTTTAATTTAAAAATGGACGATGTATAGTCCATTAAATTTTGTATATATAGTTAGTCTATTTAATTTTTTGCATCTAAAATAGCCGATGTATAGTCTATATAATTATTTGCACACGAATCGGACGATTTATAGTCGATAAAATTTTTTCATAAAAAATTGAAAAAAAGACGATGTATAGTCCATTATATTTTTTTCATAAAAAAAATTTTTTGCATGAAAAATGGATGATGTATAGTTTATTAAATTCTTTGCACGAAAAGAAGACGACGTATATAGTCCATTTAATTTTTTAGATACGAAATGGACGAATTATAGTCAATTTAATTTTTTTTTAAATTTAAAAATGGACGATGTATAGTCCATTAAATTTTGTATATATAGTTAGTCTATTTAATTTTTTGCATCTAAAATAGCCGATGTATAGTCTATATAATTATTTGCACACGAATCGGACGATTTATAGTCGATAAAATTTTTTCATAAAAAATTGAAAAAAAGACGATGTATAGTCCATTATATTTTTTTCATAAAAAAATTTTTTGCATGAAAAATGGATGATGTATAGTTTATTAAATTCTTTGCACGAAAAGAAGACGACGTATATAGTCCATTTAATTTTTTAGATACGAAATGGACGAATTATAGTCAATTTAATTTTTTTTTTTTAATTTAAAAATGGACGATGTATAGTCCATTAAATTTTGTATATATAGTTAGTCTATTTAATTTTTTGCATCTAAAATAGACGATGTATAGTCTATATAATTATTTGCACACGAATCGGACGATTTATAGTCGATAAAATTTTTTCATAAAAAATTGAAAAAAAGACGATGTATAGTCCATTATATTTTTTTCATAAAAAAATTTTTTGCATGAAAAATGGATGATGTATAGTTTATTAAATTCTTTGCACGAAAAGAAGACGACGTATATAGTCAATTTAATTTTTTAGATACGAAATGGACGAATTATAGTCAATTTAATATTTTTTTTTAACTTAAAAATGGACGATGTATAGTCCATTAAATTTTGTATATATAGTTAGTCTATTTAATTTTTTGCATCTAAAATAGCCGATGTATAGTCTATATAATTATTTGCACACGAATCGGACGATTTATAGTCGATAAAATTTTTTCATAAAAAATTCAAAAAAAAAAGACGATGTATAGTCCATTATATTTTTTTCATAAAAAAATTTTTTGCATGAAAAATGGGTGATGTATAGTTTATTAAATTCTTTGCACGAAAAGAAGACGACGTATATAGTCCATTTAATTTTTTAGATACGAAATGGACGAATTATAGTAAATTTAATTTTTTTTTTTAATTTAAAAATGGACGATGTATAGTCCATTAAATTTTGTATATATAGTTAGTCTATTTAATTTTTTGCATCTAAAATAGACGATGTATAGTCTATATAATTATTTGCACACGAATCGGACGATTTATAGTCGATAAAATTTTTTCATAAAAAATTGAAAAAAAGACGATGTATAGTCCATTATATTTTTTTCATAAAAAATTTTTTGCATGAAAAATGGATGATGTATAGTTTATTAAATTCTTTGCACGAAAAGAAGACGACGTATATAGTCAATTTAATTTTTTAGATACGAAATGGACGAATTATAGTCAATTTAATATTTTTTTTTAACTTAAAAATGGACGATGTATAGTCCATTAAATTTTGTATATATAGTTAGTCTATTTAATTTTTTGCATCTAAAATAGCCGATGTATAGTCTATATAATTATTTGCACACGAATCGGACGATTTATAGTCGATAAAATTTTTTCATAAAAAATTCAAAAAAAAAGACGATGTATAGTCCATTATATTTTTTTCATAAAAAAATTTTTTGCATGAAAAATGGATGATGTATAGTTTATTAAATTCTTTGCACGAAAAGAAGACGACGTATATAGTCCATTTAATTTTTTAGATACGAAATGGACGAATTATAGTCAATTTAATTTTTTTTTTAAATTTAAAAATGGACGATGTATAGTCCATTAAATTTTGTATATATAGTTAGTCTATTTAATTTTTTGCATCTAAAATAGACGATGTATAGTCTATATAATTATTTGCACACGAATCGGACGATTTATAGTCGATAAAATTTTTTCATAAAAAATTGAAAAAAAGACGATGTATAGTCCATTATATTTTTTTCATAAAAAATTTTTTTGCATGAAAAATGGATAATGTATGATTTATTAAATTCCTTGCACGAAAAGAAGACGACGTATATAGTCCACTTAAGTTTTTACATACGAAATGGACGAATTATAGTCAATTTAATTTTTTATAAAAATTTTAAAAATGGACGATGTATAGTCCATTAAATATTGTATATATAGCCAGTCCATTTAATTTTTTGCATTAAAAATAGACGATGTATAGTCTATATAATTGTTTGCATACGAATCGGACGATTTATAGTCGACTAAATTTTTTCATAAAAAATTGAAGAAAGACGATGTATAGTCCATTAAATTTTTTTCATAAAAAATTTTTTTTCATGAAAAATAGATAATGTATGGTTTATTAAATTCCTTGCACGAAAAGAAGACGACGTATATAGTCCACTTAAGTTTTTACATACGAAATGGACGAATTATAGTCAATTTAATTTTTTATAAAAATTTTAAAAATGGACGATGTATAGTCCATTAAATATTGTATATATAGCCAGTCCATTTAATTTTTTGCATTAAAAATAGACGATGTATAGTCTATATAATTGTTTGCATACGAATCGGACGATTTATAGTCGATTAAATTTTTTCATAAAAAATTGAAGAAAGACGATGTATATATAGTCCATTATATTTTTTTCATAAAAAAATTTTTTGCATGAAAAATGGATGATGTATAGTTTATTAAATTCTTTGCACGTATATAGTCAATTTAATTTTTTAGATACGAAATGGACGAATTATAGTCAATTTAATATTTTTTTTTAACTTAGAAATGGACGATGTATAGTCCATTAAATTTTGTATATATAGTTAGTCTATTTAATTTTTTGCATCTAAAATAGCCGATGTATAGTCTATATAATTATTTGCACACGAATCGGACGATTTATAGTCGATAAAATTTTTTCATAAAAAATTGAAAAAAAGACGATGTATAGTCCATTATATTTTTTTCATAAAAAATTTTTTTGCATGAAAAATGGATGATGTATAGTTTATTAAATTCTTTGCACGAAAAGAAGACGACGTATATAGTCAATTTAATTTTTTAGATACGAAATGGACGAATTATAGTCAATTTAATATTTTTTTTTAACTTAAAAATGGACGATGTATAGTCCATTAAATTTTGTATATATAGTTAGTCTATTTAATTTTTTGCATCTAAAATAGCCGATGTATAGTCTATATAATTATTTGCACATGAATCGGACGATTTATAGTCGATAAAATTTTTTCATAAAAAATTCAAAAAAAAAAGACGATATATAGTCCATTATATTTTTTTCATAAAAAAATTTTTTGCATGAAAAATGGATGATGTATAGTTTATTAAATTCTTTGCACGAAAAGAAGACGACGTATATAGTCCATTTAATTTTTTAGATACGAAATGGACGAATTATAGTCAATTTAATTTTTTTTTTAATTTAGAAATGGACGATGTATAGTCCATTAAATTTTGTATATATAGTTAGTCTATTTAATTTTTTGCATCTAAAATAGCCGATGTATAGTCTATATAATTATTTGCACACGAATCGGACGATTTATAGTCGATAAAATTTTTTCATAAAAAATTGAAAAAAAAGACGATGTATAGTCCGTTATATTTTTTTCATAAAAAAATTTTTTGCATGAAAAATGGATGATGTATAGTTTATTAAATTCTTTGCACGAAAAGAAGACGACGTATATAGTCCATTTAATTTTTTAGATACGAAATGGACGAATTATAGTCAATTTAATTTTTTTTTTTAATTTAAAAATGGACGATGTATAGTCCATTAAATTTTGTATATATAGTTAGTCTATTTAATTTTTTGCATCTAAAATAGACGATGTATAGTCTATATAATTATTTGCACACGAATCGGACGATTTATAGTCGATAAAATTTTTTCATAAAAAATTGAAAAAAAGACGATGTATATATAGTCCATTATATTTTTTTCATAAAAAAATTTTTTGCATGAAAAATGGATGATGTATAGTTTATTAAATTCTTTGCACGAAAAGAAGACGACGTATATAGTCCATTTAATTTTTTAGATACGAAATGGACGAATTATAGTCAATTTAATTTTTTTTTAAATTTAAAAATGGACGATGTATAGTCCATTAAATTTTGTATATATAGTTAGTCTATTTAATTTTTTGCATCTAAAATAGCCGATGTATAGTCTATATAATTATTTGCACACGAATCGGACGATTTATAGTCGATAAAATTTTTTCATAAAAAATTGAAAAAAAGACGATGTATATATAGTCCATTATATTTTTTTCATAAAAAAATTTTTTGCATGAAAAATGGATGATGTATAGTTTATTAAATTCTTTGCACGAAAAGAAGACGACGTATATAGTCCATTTAATTTTTTAGATACGAAATGGACGAATTATAGTCAATTTAATTTTTTTTTTAATTTAAAAATGGACGATGTATAGTCCATTAAATTTTGTATATATAGTTAGTCTATTTAATTTTTTGCATCTAAAATAGACGATGTATAGTCTATATAATTATTTGCACACGAATCGGACGATTTATAGTCGATAAAATTTTTTCATAAAAAATTGAAAAAAAGACGTGTATAGTCCATTATATTTTTTTCATAAAAAAATTTTTTGCATGAAAAATGGATGATGTATAGTTTATTAAATTCTTTGCACGAAAAGAAGACGACGTATATAGTCAATTTAATTTTTTAGATACGAAATGGACGAATTATAGTCAATTTAATATTTTTTTTTAACTTAAAAATGGACGATGTATAGTCCATTAAATTTTGTATATATAGTTAGTCTATTTAATTTTTTGCATCTAAAATAGCCGATGTATAGTCTATATAATTATTTGCACACGAATCGGACGATTTATAGTCGATAAAATTTTTTCATAAAAAATTCAAAAAAAAAGACGATGTATAGTCCATTATATTTTTTTCATAAAAAAATTTTTTGCATGAAAAATGGATGATGTATAGTTTATTAAATTCTTTGCACGAAAAGAAGACGACGTATATAGTCCATTTAATTTTTTAGATACGAAATGGACGAATTATAGTCAATTTAATTTTTTTTTTTAATTTAAAAATGGACGATGTATAGTCCATTAAATTTTGTATATATAGTTAGTCTATTTAATTTTTTGCATCTAAAATAGCCGATGTATAGTCTATATAATTATTTGCACACGAATCGGACGATTTATAGTCGATAAAATTTTTTCATAAAAAATTGAAAAAAAGACGATGTATATATAGTCCATTATATTTTTTTCATAAAAAAATTTTTTGCATGAAAAATGGATGATGTATAGTTTATTAAATTCTTTGCACGAAAAGAAGACGACGTATATAGTCCATTTAATTTTTTAGATACGAAATGGACGAATTATAGTCAATTTAATTTTTTTTTTTTAATTTAAAAATGGACGATGTATAGTCCATTAAATTTTGTATATATAGTTAGTCTATTTAATTTTTTGCATCTAAAATAGACGATGTATAGTCTATATAATTATTTGCACACGAATCGGACGATTTATAGTCGATAAAATTTTTTCATAAAAAATTGAAAAAAAGACGATGTATAGTCCATTATATTTTTTTCATAAAAAAATTTTTTGCATGAAAAATGGATGATGTATAGTTTATTAAATTCTTTGCACGAAAAGAAGACGACGTATATAGTCAATTTAATTTTTTAGATACGAAATGGACGAATTATAGTCAATTTAATATTTTTTTTTAACTTAAAAATGGACGATGTATAGTCCATTAAATTTTGTATATATAGTTAGTCTATTTAATTTTTTGCATCTAAAATAGCCGATGTATAGTCTATATAATTATTTGCACACGAATCGGACGATTTATAGTCGATAAAATTTTTTCATAAAAAATTTAAAAAAAGACGATATATAGTCCATTATATTTTTTTCATAAAAAAATTTTTTGCATGAAAAATGGATGATGTATAGTTTATTAAATTCTTTGCACGAAAAGAAGACGACGTATATAGTCCATTTAATTTTTTAGATACGAAATGGACGAATTATAGTCAATTTAATTTTTTTTTTTTATTTAAAAATGGACGATGTATAGTCCATTAAATTTTGTATATATAGTTAGTCTATTTAATTTTTTGCATCTAAAATAGACGATGTATAGTCTATATAATTATTTGCACACGAATCGGACGATTTATAGTCGATAAAATTTTTTCATAAAAAATTCAAAAAAAAAAAAAGACGATGTATAGTCCATTATATTTTTTTCATAAAAAAATTTTTTGCATGAAAAATGGATGATGTATAGTTTATTAAATTCTTTGCACGAAAAGAAGACGACGTATATAGTCCATTTAATTTTTTAGATACGAAATGGACGAATTATAGTCAATTTAATTTTTTTTTTTTAATTTAGAAATGGACGATGTATAGTCCATTAAATTTTGTATATATAGCCAGTCCATTTAATTTTTTGCATTAAAAATAGACGATGTATAGTCTATATAATTGTTTGCATACGAATCGGACGATTTATAGTCGATTAAATTTTTTCATAAAAAATTGAAGAAAGACGATGTATAGTCCATTATATTTTTTTCATAAAAAAATTTTTTGCATGAAAAATGGATGATGTATAGTTTATTAAATTCTTTGCACGAAAAGAAGACGACGTATATAGTCAATTTAATTTTTTAGATACGAAATGGACGAATTATAGTGAATTTAATATTTTTTTTTAACTTAAAAATGGACGATGTATAGTCCATTAAATTTTGTATATATAGTTAGTCTATTTAATTTTTTGCATCTAAAATAGCCGATGTATAGTCTATATAATTATTTGCACACGAATCGGACGATTTATAGTCGATAAAATTTTTTCATAAAAAATTCAAAAAAAAAGACGATATATAGTCCGTTATATTTTTTTCATAAAAAAATTTTTTGCATGAAAAATGGATGATGTATAGTTTATTAAATTCTTTGCACGAAAAGAAGACGACGTATATAGTCCATTTAATTTTTTAGATACGAAATGGACGAATTATAGTCAATTTAATTTTTTTTTTAATTTAGAAATGGACGATGTATAGTCCATTAAATTTTGTATATATAGTTAGTCTATTTAATTTTTTGCATCTAAAATAGCCGATGTATAGTCTATATAATTATTTGCACACGAATCGGACGATTTATAGTCGATAAAATTTTTTCATAAAAAATTGAAAAAAAGACGATGTATAGTCCGTTATATTTTTTTCATAAAAAAATTTTTTGCATGAAAAATGGATGATGTATAGTTTATTAAATTCTTTGCACGAAAAGAAGACGACGTATATAGTCAATTTAATTTTTTAGATACGAAATGGACGAATTATAGTCAATTTAATTTTTTTTTTATTTAAAAATGGACGATGTATAGTTCATTAAATTTTGTATATATAGTTAGTCTATTTAATTTTTTGCATCTAAAATAGACGATGTATAGTCTATATAATTATTTGCACACGAATCGGACGATTTATAGTCGATAAAATTTTTTCATAAAAAATTCAAAAAAAAAAGACGATGTATATATAGTCCATTATATATTTTTCATAAAAAAAATTTTTTTCATGAAAAATGGATGATGTATAGTTTATTAAATTCTTTGCACGAAAAGAAGACGACGTATATAGTCCATTTAATTTTTTAGATACGAAATGGACGAATTATAGTCAATTTAATTTTTTTTTTAATTTAAAAATGGACGATGTATAGTCCATTAAATTTTGTATATATAGTTAGTCTATTTAATTTTTTGCATCTAAAATAGCCGATGTATAGTCTATATAATTATTTGCACACGAATCGGACGATTTATAGTCGATAAAATTTTTTCATAAAAAATTGAAAAAAAAGACGATGTATATATAGTCCATTATATTTTTTTCATAAAAAAATTTTTTGCATGAAAAATGGATGATGTTTAGTTTATTAAATTCTTTGCACGAAAAGAAGACGACGTATATAGTCCATTTAATTTTTTAGATACGAAATGGACGAATTATAGTCAATTTAATTTTTTTTTTTAATTTAAAAATGGACGATGTATAGTCCATTAAATTTTGTATATATAGTTAGTCTATTTAATTTTTTGCATCTAAAATAGACGATGTATAGTCTATATAATTATTTGCACACGAATCGGACGATTTATAGTCGATAAAATTTTTTCATAAAAAATTGAAAAAAAGACGATGTATAGTCCATTATATTTTTTTCATAAAAAAATTTTTTGCATGAAAAATGGATGATGTATAGTTTATTAAATTCTTTGCACGAAAAGAAGACGACGTATATAGTCAATTTAATTTTTTAGATACGAAATGGACGAATTATAGTCAATTTAATATTTTTTTTTAACTTAAAAATGGACGATGTATAGTCCATTAAATTTTGTATATATAGTTAGTCTATTTAATTTTTTGCATCTAAAATAGCCGATGTATAGTCTATATAATTATTTGCACACGAATCGGACGATTTATAGTCGATAAAATTTTTTCATAAAAAATTCAAAAAAAAAGACGATGTATAGTCCATTATATTTTTTTCATAAAAAAATTTTTTGCATGAAAAATGGATGATGTATAGTTTATTAAATTCTTTGCACGAAAAGAAGACGACGTATATAGTCCATTTAATTTTTTAGATACGAAATGGACGAATTATAGTCAATTTAATTTTTTTTTTTAATTTAAAAATGGACGATGTATAGTCCATTAAATTTTGTATATATAGTTAGTCTATTTAATTTTTTGCATCTAAAATAGCCGATGTATAGTCTATATAATTATTTGCACACGAATCGGACGATTTATAGTCGATAAAATTTTTTCATAAAAAATTGAAAAAAAGATGATGCATAGTCCATTATATTTTTTTCATAAAAAAATTTTTTGCATGAAAAATGGATGATGTATAGTTTATTAAATTCTTTGCACGAAAAGAAGACGACGTATATAGTCAATTTAATTGTTTAGATACGGAATGGACGAATTATAGTCAATTTAATTTTTTTTTTAAATTTAAAAATGGACGATGTATAGTCTATATAATTATTTGCATACGAATCGGACGATTTATAGTCGATAAAATTTTTTCATAAAAAATTGAAAAAAAGACGATGTATAGTCCGTTATATTTTTTTCATAAAAAAAATTATTGCATGAAAAATGGATGATGTATAGTTTATTAAATTCTTTGCACGAAAAGAAGACGACGTATATAGTCAATTTAATTTTTTAGATACGAAATGGACGAATTATAGTCAATTTAATTTTTTTTTTTAATTTAAAAATGGACGATGTATAGTCCATTAAATTTTCTATATATAGTTAGTCTATTTAATTTTTTGCATGAAAAATAGCCGATGTATAGTCTATATAATTATTTGCACACGAATCGGACGATTTATAGTCGATAAAATTTTTTCATAAAAAATTGAAAAAAAGACGATGTATAGTCCGTTATATTTTTTTCATAAAAAAAATTATTGCATGAAAAATGGATGATGTATAGTTTATTAAATTCTTTGCACGAAAAGAAGACGACGTATATAGTCAATTTAATTTTTTAGATACGAAATGGACGAATTATAGTCAATTTAATTTTTTTTTTTAATTTAAAAATGGACGATGTATAGTCCATTAAATTTTCTATATATAGTTAGTCTATTTAATTTTTTGCATGAAAAATAGACGATGTGTAGTCTATATAATTGTTTGCATACGAATCGGACTATTTATAGTCGATAAAATTTTTTCATAAAAAATTGAAAAAAGACGATGTATAGTCAGTCCATTAAATTTTTTTCATAAAAAAATTTTTTTCATGAAAAATAGATAATGTATGATTTATTAAATTCCTTGCACGAAAAGAAGACGACGTATATAGTCCACTTAAGTTTTTACATACGAAATGGACGAATTATAGTCAATTTAATTTTTTATAAAAATTTTAAAAATGGACGATGTATAGTCCATTAAATATTGTATATATAGCCAGTCCATTTAATTTTTTGCATTAAAAATAGACGATGTATAGTCTATATAATTGTTTGCATACGAATCGGACGATTTATAGTCGACTAAATTTTTTCATAAAAAATTGAAGAAAGACGATGTATAGTCCATTAAATTTTTTTCATAAAAAATTTTTTTTCATGAAAAATAGATAATGTATGGTTTATTAAATTCCTTGCACGAAAAGAAGACGACGTATATAGTCCACTTAAGTTTTTACATACGAAATGGACGAATTATAGTCAATTTAATTTTTTATAAAAATTTTAAAAATGGACGATGTATAGTCCATTAAATATTGTATATATAGCCAGTCCATTTAATTTTTTGCATTAAAAATAGACGATGTATAGTCTATATAATTGTTTGCATACGAATCGGACGATTTATAGTCGATTAAATTTTTTCATAAAAAATTGAAGAAAGACGATGTATAGTCCATTATATTTTTTTCATAAAAAAATTTTTTGCATGAAAAATGGATGATGTATAGTTTATTAAATTCTTTGCACGAAAAGAAGACGACGTATATAGTCCATTTAATTTTTTAGATACGAAATGGACGAATTATAGTCAATTTAATATTTTTTTTTAACTTAGAAATGGACGATGTATAGTCCATTAAATTTTGTATATATAATTAGTCTATTTAATTTTTTGCATCTAAAATAGCCGATGTATAGTCTATATAATTATTTGCACACGAATCGGACGATTTATAGTCGATAAAATTTTTTCATAAAAAATTGAAAAAAAGACGATGTATAGTCCATTATATTTTTTTCATAAAAAAATTTTTTGCATGAAAAATGGATGATGTATAGTTTATTAAATTCTTTGCACGAAAAGAAGACGACGTATATAGTCCATTTAATTTTTTAGATACGAAATGGACGAATTATAGTCAATTTAATTTTTTTTTTAATTTAGAAATGGACGATGTATAGTCCATTAAATTTTGTATATATAGTTAGTCTATTTAATTTTTTGCATCTAAAATAGACGATGTATAGTCTATATAATTGTTTGCATACGAATCGGACGATTTATAGTCGATTAAATTTTTTCATAAAAAATTGAAGAAAGACGATGTATAGTCCATTATATTTTTTTCATAAAAAATTTTTTGCATGAAAAATGGATGATGTATAGTTTATTAAATTCTTTGCACGAAAAGAAGACGACGTATATAGTCAATTTAATTTTTTAGATACGAAATGGACGAATTATAGTCAATTTAATTTTTTTTTTATTTAAAAATGGACGATGTATAGTCCATTAAATTTTGTATATATAGTTAGTCTATTTAATTTTTTGCATCTAAAATAGACGATGTATAGTCTATATAATTATTTGCACACGAATCGGACGATTTATAGTCGATAAAATTTTTTCATAAAAAATTGAAAAAAAGACGATGTATAGTCCATTATATTTTTTTCATAAAAAAATTTTTTGGATGAAAAATGGATGATGTATAGTTTATTAAATTCTTTGCACGAAAAGAAGACGACGTATATAGTCCATTTAATTTTTTAGATACGAAATGGACGAATTATAGTCAATTTAATTTTTTTTTTTTATTTAAAAATGGACGATGTATAGTCCATTAAATTTTGTATATATAGTTAGTCTATTTAATTTTTTGCATCTAAAATAGACGATGTATAGTCTATATAATTATTTGCACACGAATCGGACGATTTATAGTCGATAAAATTTTTTCATAAAAAATTGAAAAAAGACGATGTATAGTCCATTATATTTTTTTCATAAAAAAATTTTTTGCATGAAAAATGGATGATGTATAGTTTATTAAATTCTTTGCACGAAAAGAAGACGACGTATATAGTCCATTTAATTTTTTAGATACGAAATGGACGAATTATAGTCAATTTAATTTTTTTTTAATTTAAAAATGGACGATGTATAGTCCATTAAATTTTGTATATATAGTTAGTCTATTTAATTTTTTGCATCTAAAATAGCCGATGTATAGTCTATATAATTATTTGCACACGAATCGGACGATTTATAGTCGATAAAATTTTTTCATAAAAAATTGAAAAAAGACGATGTATAGTCCATTATATTTTTTTCATAAAAAAATTTTTTGCATGAAAAATGGATGATGTATAGTTTATTAAATTCTTTGCACGAAAAGAAGACGACGTATATAGTCCATTTAATTTTTTAGATACGAAATGGACGAATTATAGTCAATTTAATTTTTTTTTTTTAATTTAAAAATGGACGATGTATAGTCCATTAAATTTTGTATATATAGTTAGTCTATTTAATTTTTTGCATCTAAAATAGACGATGTATAGTCTATATAATTATTTGCACACGAATCGGACGATTTATAGTCGATAAAATTTTTTCATAAAAAATTGAAAAAAAGACGATGTATAGTCCATTATATTTTTTTCATAAAAAAATTTTTTGCATGAAAAATGGATGATGTATAGTTTATTAAATTCTTTGCACGAAAAGAAGACGACGTATATAGTCAATTTAATTTTTTAGATACGAAATGGACGAATTATAGTCAATTTAATATTTTTTTTTAACTTAAAAATGGACGATGTATAGTCCATTAAATTTTGTATATATAGTTAGTCTATTTAATTTTTTGCATCTAAAATAGCCGATGTATAGTCTATATAATTATTTGCACACGAATCGGACGATTTATAGTCGATAAAATTTTTTCATAAAAAATTCAAAAAAAAAAAAGACGATGTATAGTCCATTATATTTTTTTCATAAAAAAATTTTTTGCATGAAAAATGGATGATGTATAGTTTATTAAATTCTTTGCACGAAAAGAAGACGACGTATATAGTCCATTTAATTTTTTAGATACGAAATGGACGAATTATAGTCAATTTAATTTTTTTTTTAATTTAGAAATGGACGATGTATAGTCCATTAAATTTTGTATATATAGTTAGTCTATTTAATTTTTTGCATCTAAAATAGCCGATGTATAGTCTATATAATTATTTGCACACGAATCGGACGATTTATAGTCGATAAAATTTTTTCATAAAAAATTGAAAAAAAGACGATGTATAGTCCGTTATATTTTTTTCATAAAAAAAATTATTGCATGAAAAATGGATGATGTATAGTTTATTAAATTCTTTGCACGAAAAGAAGACGACGTATATAGTCAATTTAATTTTTTAGATACGAAATGGACGAATTATAGTCAATTTAATTTTTTTTTAAATTTAAAAATGGACGATGTATAGTCCATTAAATTTTGTATATATAGTTAGTCTATTTAATTTTTTGCATCTAAAATAGCCGATGTATAGTCTATATAATTATTTGCACACGAATCGGACGATTTATAGTCGATAAAATTTTTTCATAAAAAATTGAAAAAAAGACGATGTATAGTCCATTATATTTTTTTCATAAAAAAATTTTTTGCATGAAAAATGGATGATGTATAGTTTATTAAATTCTTTGCACGAAAAGAAGACGACGTATATAGTCCATTTAATTTTTTAGATACGAAATGGACGAATTATAGTCAATTTAATTTTTTTTTTAATTTAAAAATGGACGATGTATAGTCCATTAAATTTTGTATATATAGTTAGTCTATTTAATTTTTTGCATCTAAAATAGCCGATGTATAGTCTATATAATTATTTGCACACGAATCGGACGATTTATAGTCGATAAAATTTTTTCATAAAAAATTGAAAAAAAGACGATGTATAGTCCATTATATTTTTTTCATAAAAAATTTTTTTGCATGAAAAATGGATGATGTATAGTTTATTAAATTCTTTGCACGAAAAGAAGACGACGTATATAGTCCATTTAATTTTTTAGATCCGAAATGGACGAATTATAGTCAATTTAATATTTTTTTTTAATTTAAAAATGGACGATGTATAGTCCATTAAATTTTGTATATATAGTTAGTCTATTTAATTTTTTGCATCTAAAATAGCCGATGTATAGTCTATATAATTATTTGCACACGAATCGGACGATTTATAGTCGATAAAATTTTTTCATAAAAAATTCAAAAAACAAAAGACGATGTATAGTCCATTATATTTTTTTCATAAAAAAATTTTTTGCATGAAAAATGGATGATGTATAGTTTATTAAATTCTTTGCACGAAAAGAAGACGACGTATATAGTCCATTTAATTTTTTAGATACGAAATGGACGAATTATAGTCAATTTAATTTTTTTTTTAATTTAGAAATGGACGATGTATAGTCCATTAAATTTTGTATATATAGTTAGTCTATTTAATTTTTTGCATCTAAAATAGCCGATGTATAGTCTATATAATTATTTGCACACGAATCGGACGATTTATAGTCGATAAAATTTTTTCATAAAAAATTGAAAAAAAGACGATGTATAGTCCATTATATTTTTTTCATAAAAAAATTTTTTGCATGAAAAATGGATGATGTATAGTTTATTAAATTCTTTGCACGAAAAGAAGACGACGTATATAGTCCATTTAATTTTTTAGATACGAAATGGACGAATTATAGTCAATTTAATTTTTTTTTTTAATTTAAAAATGGACGATGTATAGTCCATTAAATTTTGTATATATAGTTAGTCTATTTAATTTTTTGCATCTAAAATAGCCGATGTATAGTCTATATAATTATTTGCACACGAATCGGACGATTTATAGTCGATAAAATTTTTTCATAAAAAATTGAAAAAAAGACGATGTATAGTCCATTATATTTTTTTCATAAAAAAATTTTTTGCATGAAAAATGGATGATGTATAGTTTATTAAATTCTTTGCACGAAAAGAAGACGACGTATATAGTCCATTTAATTTTTTAGATACGAAATGGACGAATTATAGTCAATTTAATTTTTTTTTTTAATTTAAAAATGGACGATGTATAGTCCATTAAATTTTGTATATATAGTTAGTCTATTTAATTTTTTGCATCTAAAATAGACGATGTATAGTCTATATAATTATTTGCACACGAATCGGACGATTTATAGTCGATAAAATTTTTTCATAAAAAATTGAAAAAAAGACGATGTATAGTCCATTATATTTTTTTCATAAAAAAATTTTTTGCATGAAAAATGGATGATGTATAGTTTATTAAATTCTTTGCACGAAAAGAAGACGACGTATATAGTCAATTTAATTTTTTAGATATGAAATGGACGAATTATAGTCAATTTAATATTTTTTTTAACTTAAAAATGGACGATGTATAGTCCATTAAATTTTGTATATATAGTTAGTCTATTTAATTTTTTGCATCTAAAATAGCCGATGTATAGTCTATATAATTATTTGCACACGAATCGGACGATTTATAGTCGATAAAATTTTTTCATAAAAAATTAAAAAAAAAAAAGACGATGTATAGTCCATTATATTTTTTTCATTAAAAAATTTTTTGCATGAAAAATGGATGATGTATAGTTTATTAAATTCTTTGCACGAAAAGAAGACGACGTATATAGTCCATTTAATTTTTTAGATACGAAATGGACGAATTATAGTCAATTTAATTTTTTTTTTAATTTAAAAATGGACGATGTATAGTCCATTAAATTTTGTATATATAGTTAGTCTATTTAATTTTTTGCATCTAAAATAGCCGATGTATAGTCTATATAATTATTTGCACACGAATCGGACGATTTATAGTCGATAAAATTTTTTCATAAAAAATTGAAAAAAAGACGATGTATAGTCCATTATATTTTTTTCATAAAAAAATTTTTTGCATGAAAAATGGATGATGTATAGTTTATTAAATTCTTTGCACGAAAAGAAGACGACGTATATAGTCCATTTAATTTTTTAGATACGAAATGGACGAATTATAGTCAATTTAATTTTTTTTTTAATTTAGAAATGGACGATGTATAGTCCATTAAATTTTGTATATATAGTTAGTCTATTTAATTTTTTGCATCTAAAATAGACGATGTATAGTCTATATAATTGTTTGCATACGAATCGGACGATTTATAGTCGATTAAATTTTTTCATAAAAAATTGAAGAAAGACGATGTATAGTCCATTATATTTTTTTCATAAAAAATTTTTTGCATGAAAAATGGATGATGTATAGTTTATTAAATTCTTTGCACGAAAAGAAGACGACGTATATAGTCAATTTAATTTTTTAGATACGAAATGGACGAATTATAGTCAATTTAATTTTTTTTTTATTTAAAAATGGACGATGTATAGTCCATTAAATTTTGTATATATAGTTAGTCTATTTAATTTTTTGCATCTAAAATAGACGATGTATAGTCTATATAATTATTTGCACACGAATCGGACGATTTATAGTCGATAAAATTTTTTCATAAAAAATTGAAAAAAAGACGATGTATAGTCCATTATATTTTTTTCATAAAAAAATTTTTTGGATGAAAAATGGATGATGTATAGTTTATTAAATTCTTTGCACGAAAAGAAGACGACGTATATAGTCCATTTAATTTTTTAGATACGAAATGGACGAATTATAGTCAATTTAATTTTTTTTTTTTATTTAAAAATGGACGATGTATAGTCCATTAAATTTTGTATATATAGTTAGTCTATTTAATTTTTTGCATCTAAAATAGACGATGTATAGTCTATATAATTATTTGCACACGAATCGGACGATTTATAGTCGATAAAATTTTTTCATAAAAAATTCAAAAAACAAAAGACGATGTATAGTCCATTATATTTTTTTCATAAAAAAATTTTTTGCATGAAAAATGGATGATGTATAGTTTATTAAATTCTTTGCACGAAAAGAAGACGACGTATATAGTCCATTTAATTTTTTAGATACGAAATGGACGAATTATAGTCAATTTAATTTTTTTTTTAATTTAGAAATGGACGATGTATAGTCCATTAAATTTTGTATATATAGTTAGTCTATTTAATTTTTTGCATCTAAAATAGCCGATGTATAGTCTATATAATTATTTGCACACGAATCGGACGATTTATAGTCGATAAAATTTTTTCATAAAAAATTGAAAAAAAGACGATGTATAGTCCATTATATTTTTTTCATAAAAAAATTTTTTGCATGAAAAATGGATGATGTATAGTTTATTAAATTCTTTGCACGAAAAGAAGACGACGTATATAGTCCATTTAATTTTTTAGATACGAAATGGACGAATTATAGTCAATTTAATTTTTTTTTTTAATTTAAAAATGGACGATGTATAGTCCATTAAATTTTGTATATATAGTTAGTCTATTTAATTTTTTGCATCTAAAATAGCCGATGTATAGTCTATATAATTATTTGCACACGAATCGGACGATTTATAGTCGATAAAATTTTTTCATAAAAAATTGAAAAAAAGACGATGTATAGTCCATTATATTTTTTTCATAAAAAAATTTTTTGCATGAAAAATGGATGATGTATAGTTTATTAAATTCTTTGCACGAAAAGAAGACGACGTATATAGTCCATTTAATTTTTTAGATACGAAATGGACGAATTATAGTCAATTTAATTTTTTTTTTTAATTTAAAAATGGACGATGTATAGTCCATTAAATTTTGTATATATAGTTAGTCTATTTAATTTTTTGCATCTAAAATAGACGATGTATAGTCTATATAATTATTTGCACACGAATCGGACGATTTATAGTCGATAAAATTTTTTCATAAAAAATTGAAAAAAAGACGATGTATAGTCCATTATATTTTTTTCATAAAAAAATTTTTTGCATGAAAAATGGATGATGTATAGTTTATTAAATTCTTTGCACGAAAAGAAGACGACGTATATAGTCAATTTAATTTTTTAGATATGAAATGGACGAATTATAGTCAATTTAATATTTTTTTTAACTTAAAAATGGACGATGTATAGTCCATTAAATTTTGTATATATAGTTAGTCTATTTAATTTTTTGCATCTAAAATAGCCGATGTATAGTCTATATAATTATTTGCACACGAATCGGACGATTTATAGTCGATAAAATTTTTTCATAAAAAATTAAAAAAAAAAAAGACGATGTATAGTCCATTATATTTTTTTCATTAAAAAATTTTTTGCATGAAAAATGGATGATGTATAGTTTATTAAATTCTTTGCACGAAAAGAAGACGACGTATATAGTCCATTTAATTTTTTAGATACGAAATGGACGAATTATAGTCAATTTAATTTTTTTTTTAATTTAAAAATGGACGATGTATAGTCCATTAAATTTTGTATATATAGTTAGTCTATTTAATTTTTTGCATCTAAAATAGCCGATGTATAGTCTATATAATTATTTGCACACGAATCGGACGATTTATAGTCGATAAAATTTTTTCATAAAAAATTGAAAAAAAGACGATGTATAGTCCATTATATTTTTTTCATAAAAAATTTTTTTGCATGAAAAATGGATGATGTATAGTTTATTAAATTCTTTGCACGAAAAGAAGACGACGTATATAGTCCATTTAATTTTTTAGATACGAAATGGACGAATTATAGTCAATTTAATTTTTTTTTTAAATTTAAAAATGGACGATGTATAGTCCATTAAATTTTGTATATATAGTTAGTCTATTTAATTTTTTGCATCTAAAATAGCCGATGTATAGTCTATATAATTATTTGCACACGAATCGGACGATTTATAGTCGATAAAATTTTTTCATAAAAAATTGAAAAAAAGACGATGTATAGTCCATTATATTTTTTTCATAAAAAAATTTTTTGCATGAAAAATGGATGATGTATAGTTTATTAAATTCTTTGCACGAAAAGAAGACGACGTATATAGTCAATTTAATTTTTTAGATACGAAATGGACGAATTTTAGTCAATTTAATTTTTTTTTTAATTTAAAAATGGACGATGTATAGTCCATTAAATTTTGTATATATAGTTAGTCTATTTAATTTTTTGCATCTAAAATAGACGATGTATAGTCTATATAATTATTTGCACACGAATCGGACGATTTATGGTCGATAAAATTTTTTCATAAAAAATTGAAAAAAAGACGATGTATAGTCCATTATATTTTTTTCATAAAAAAATTTTTTGCATGAAAAATGGATGATGTATAGTTTATTAAATTCTTTGCACGAAAAGAAGACGACGTATATAGTCAATTTAATTTTTTAGATACGAAATGGACGAATTATAGTCAATTTAATATTTTTTTTTAACTTAAAAATGGACGATGTATAGTCCATTAAATTTTGTATATATAGTTAGTCTATTTAATTTTTTGCATCTAAAATAGCCGATGTATAGTCTATATAATTATTTGCACACGAATCGGACGATTTATAGTCGATAAAATTTTTTCATAAAAAATTAAAAAAAAAAGACGATGTATAGTCCATTATATTTTTTTCATAAAAAAATTTTTTGCATGAAAAATGGATGATGTATAGTTTATTAAATTCTTTGCACGAAAAGAAGACGACGTATATAGTCCATTTAATTTTTTAGATACGAAATGGACGAATTATAGTCAATTTAATTTTTTTTTTAATTTAAAAATGGACGATGTATAGTCCATTAAATTTTGTATATATAGTTAGTCTATTTAATTTTTTGCATCTAAAATAGACGATGTATAGTCTATATAATTATTTGCACACGAATCGGACGATTTATAGTCGATAAAATTTTTTCATAAAAAATTGAAAAAAAGACGATGTATAGTCCATTATATTTTTTTCATAAAAAAATTTTTTGCATGAAAAATGGATGATGTATAGTTTATTAAATTCTTTGCACGAAAAGAAGACGACGTATGTAGTCAATTTAATTTTTTAGATACGAAATGGACGAATTATAGTCAATTTAATATTTTTTTTTAACTTAAAAATGGACGATGTATAGTCCATTAAATTTTGTATATATAGTTAGTCTATTTAATTTTTTGCATCTAAAATAGCCGATGTATAGTCTATATAATTATTTGCACACGAATCGGACGATTTATAGTCGATAAAATTTTTTCATAGAAAATTCAAAAAAAAAAAGACGATGTATAGTCCATTATATTTTTTTCATAAAAAAATTTTTTGCATGAAAAATGGATGATGTATAGTTTATTAAATTCTTTGCACGAAAAGAAGACGACGTATATAGTCCATTTAATTTTTTAGATACGAAATGGACGAATTATAGTCAATTTAATTTTTTTTTTAATTTAAAAATGGACGATGTATAGTCCATTAAATTTTGTATATATAGTTAGTCTATTTAATTTTTTGCATCTAAAATAGACGATGTATAGTCTATATAATTATTTGCACACGAATCGGACGATTTATAGTCGATAAAATTTTTTCATAAAAAATTGAAAAAAAGACGATGTATAGTCCATTATATTTTTTTCATAAAAAAATTTTTTGCATGAAAAATGGATGATGTATAGTTTATTAAATTCTTTGCACGAAAAGAAGACGACGTATGTAGTCAATTTAATTTTTTAGATACGAAATGGACGAATTATAGTCAATTTAATATTTTTTTTTAACTTAAAAATGGACGATGTATAGTCCATTAAATTTTGTATATATAGTTAGTCTATTTAATTTTTTGCATCTAAAATAGCCGATGTATAGTCTATATAATTATTTGCACACGAATCGGACGATTTATAGTCGATAAAATTTTTTCATAGAAAATTCAAAAAAAAAAAGACGATGTATAGTCCATTATATTTTTTTCATAAAAAAATTTTTTGCATGAAAAATGGATGATGTATAGTTTATTAAATTCTTTGCACGAAAAGAAGACGACGTATATAGTCCATTTAATTTTTTAGATACGAAATGGACGAATTATAGTCAATTTAATTTTTTTTTTTTATTTAAAAATGGACGATGTATAGTCCATTAAATTTTGTATATATAGTTAGTCTATTTAATTTTTTGCATCTAAAATAGACGATGTATAGTCTATATAATTATTTGCACACGAATCGGACGATTTATAGTCGATAAAATTTTTTCATAAAAAATTGAAAAAAAGACGATGTATAGTCCATTATATTTTTTTCATAAAAAAATTTTTTGCATGAAAAATGGATGATGTATAGTTTATTAAATTCTTTGCACGAAAAGAAGACGACGTATATAGTCAATTTAATTTTTTAGATATGAAATGGACGAATTATAGTCAATTTAATATTTTTTTTAACTTAAAAATGGACGATGTATAGTCCATTAAATTTTGTATATATAGTTAGTCTATTTAATTTTTTGCATCTAAAATAGCCGATGTATAGTCTATATAATTATTTGCACACGAATCGGACGATTTATAGTCGATAAAATTTTTTCATAAAAAATTAAAAAAAAAAAAGACGATGTATAGTCCATTATATTTTTTTCATTAAAAAATTTTTTGCATGAAAAATGGATGATGTATAGTTTATTAAATTCTTTGCACGAAAAGAAGACGACGTATATAGTCCATTTAATTTTTTAGATACGAAATGGACGAATTATAGTCAATTTAATTTTTTTTTTAATTTAAAAATGGACGATGTATAGTCCATTAAATTTTGTATATATAGTTAGTCTATTTAATTTTTTGCATCTAAAATAGCCGATGTATAGTCTATATAATTATTTGCACACGAATCGGACGATTTATAGTCGATAAAATTTTTTCATAAAAAATTGAAAAAAAGACGATGTATAGTCCATTATATTTTTTTCATAAAAAATTTTTTTGCATGAAAAATGGATGATGTATAGTTTATTAAATTCTTTGCACGAAAAGAAGACGACGTATATAGTCCATTTAATTTTTTAGATACGAAATGGACGAATTATAGTCAATTTAATTTTTTTTTTAATTTAAAAATGGACGATGTATAGTCCATTAAATTTTGTATATATAGTTAGTCTATTTAATTTTTTGCATCTAAAATAGACGATGTATAGTCTATATAATTATTTGCACACGAATCGGACGATTTATAGTCGATAAAATTTTTTCATAAAAAATTGAAAAAAAGACGATGTATAGTCCATTATATTTTTTTCATAAAAAAATTTTTTGCATGAAAAATGGATGATGTATAGTTTATTAAATTCTTTGCACGAAAAGAAGACGACGTATATAGTCAATTTAATTTTTTAGATACGAAATGGACGAATTTTAGTCAATTTAATTTTTTTTTTAATTTAAAAATGGACGATGTATAGTCCATTAAATTTTGTATATATAGTTAGTCTATTTAATTTTTTGCATCTAAAATAGACGATGTATAGTCTATATAATTATTTGCACACGAATCGGACGATTTATGGTCGATAAAATTTTTTCATAAAAAATTGAAAAAAAGACGATGTATAGTCCATTATATTTTTTTCATAAAAAAATTTTTTGCATGAAAAATGGATGATGTATAGTTTATTAAATTCTTTGCACGAAAAGAAGACGACGTATATAGTCAATTTAATTTTTTAGATACGAAATGGACGAATTATAGTCAATTTAATATTTTTTTTTAACTTAAAAATGGACGATGTATAGTCCATTAAATTTTGTATATATAGTTAGTCTATTTAATTTTTTGCATCTAAAATAGCCGATGTATAGTCTATATAATTATTTGCACACGAATCGGACGATTTATAGTCGATAAAATTTTTTCATAAAAAATTAAAAAAAAAAGACGATGTATAGTCCATTATATTTTTTTCATAAAAAAATTTTTTGCATGAAAAATGGATGATGTATAGTTTATTAAATTCTTTGCACGAAAAGAAGACGACGTATATAGTCCATTTAATTTTTTAGATACGAAATGGACGAATTATAGTCAATTTAATTTTTTTTTTAATTTAAAAATGGACGATGTATAGTCCATTAAATTTTGTATATATAGTTAGTCTATTTAATTTTTTGCATCTAAAATAGACGATGTATAGTCTATATAATTATTTGCACACGAATCGGACGATTTATAGTCGATAAAATTTTTTCATAAAAAATTGAAAAAAAGACGATGTATAGTCCATTATATTTTTTTCATAAAAAAATTTTTTGCATGAAAAATGGATGATGTATAGTTTATTAAATTCTTTGCACGAAAAGAAGACGACGTATGTAGTCAATTTAATTTTTTAGATACGAAATGGACGAATTATAGTCAATTTAATATTTTTTTTTAACTTAAAAATGGACGATGTATAGTCCATTAAATTTTGTATATATAGTTAGTCTATTTAATTTTTTGCATCTAAAATAGCCGATGTATAGTCTATATAATTATTTGCACACGAATCGGACGATTTATAGTCGATAAAATTTTTTCATAGAAAATTCAAAAAAAAAAAGACGATGTATAGTCCATTATATTTTTTTCATAAAAAAATTTTTTGCATGAAAAATGGATGATGTATAGTTTATTAAATTCTTTGCACGAAAAGAAGACGACGTATATAGTCCATTTAATTTTTTAGATACGAAATGGACGAATTATAGTCAATTTAATTTTTTTTTTAATTTAAAAATGGACGATGTATAGTCCATTAAATTTTGTATATATAGTTAGTCTATTTAATTTTTTGCATCTAAAATAGACGATGTATAGTCTATATAATTATTTGCACACGAATCGGACGATTTATAGTCGATAAAATTTTTTCATAAAAAATTGAAAAAAAGACGATGTATAGTCCATTATATTTTTTTCATAAAAAAATTTTTTGCATGAAAAATGGATGATGTATAGTTTATTAAATTCTTTGCACGAAAAGAAGACGACGTATGTAGTCAATTTAATTTTTTAGATACGAAATGGACGAATTATAGTCAATTTAATATTTTTTTTTAACTTAAAAATGGACGATGTATAGTCCATTAAATTTTGTATATATAGTTAGTCTATTTAATTTTTTGCATCTAAAATAGCCGATGTATAGTCTATATAATTATTTGCACACGAATCGGACGATTTATAGTCGATAAAATTTTTTCATAGAAAATTCAAAAAAAAAAAGACGATGTATAGTCCATTATATTTTTTTCATAAAAAAATTTTTTGCATGAAAAATGGATGATGTATAGTTTATTAAATTCTTTGCACGAAAAGAAGACGACGTATATAGTCCATTTAATTTTTTAGATACGAAATGGACGAATTATAGTCAATTTAATTTTTTTTTTTAATTTAAAAATGGACGATGTATAGTCCATTAAATTTTGTATATATAGTTAGTCTATTTAATTTTTTGCATCTAAAATAGCCGATGTATAGTCTATATAATTATTTGCACACGAATCGGACGATTTATAGTCGATAAAATTTTTTCATAAAAAATTGAAAAAAAGACGATGTATAGTCCATTATATTTTTTTCATAAAAAAATTTTTTGCCTGAAAAATGGATGATGTATAGTTTATTAAATTCTTTGCACGAAAAGAAGACGACGTATATAGTCCATTTAATTTTTTAGATACGAAATGGACGAATTATAGTCAATTTAATTTTTTTTTTTAATTTAAAAATGGACGATGTATAGTCCATTAAATTTTGTATATATAGTTAGTCTATTTAATTTTTTGCATCTAAAATAGCCGATGTATAGTCTATATAATTATTTGCACACGAATCGGACGATTTATAGTCGATAAAATTTTTTCATAAAAAATTGAAAAAAAGACGATGTATATATAGTCCGTTATATTTTTTTCATAAAAAAATTTTTTGCATGAAAAATGGATGATGTATAGTTTATTAAATTCTTTGCACGAAAAGAAGACGACGTATATAGTTCATTTAATTTTTTAGATACGAAATGGACGAATTATAGTCAATTTAATTTTTTTTTTAATTTAAAAATGGACGATGTATAGTCCATTAAATTTTGTATATATAGTTAGTCTATTTAATTTTTTGCATCTAAAATAGACGATGTATAGTCTATATAATTATTTGCACACGAATCGGACGATTTATAGTCGATAAAATTTTTTCATAAAAAATTGAAAAAAAGACGATGTATAGTCCATTATATTTTTTTCATAAAAAAATTTTTTGCATGAAAAATGGATGATGTATAGTTTATTAAATTCTTTGCACGAAAAGAAGACGACGTATATAGTCAATTTAATTTTTTAGATACGAAATGGACGAATTATAGTCAATTTAATATTTTTTTTTAACTTAAAAATGGACGATGTATAGTCCATTAAATTTTGTATATATAGTTAGTCTATTTAATTTTTTGCATCTAAAATAGCCGATGTATAGTCTATATAATTATTTGCACACGAATCGGACGATTTATAGTCGATAAAATTTTTTCATAAAAAATTCAAAAAAAAAGACGATGTATAGTCCATTATATTTTTTTCATAAAAAAATTTTTTGCATGAAAAATGGATGATGTATAGTTTATTAAATTCTTTGCACGAAAAGAAGACGACGTATATAGTCCATTTAATTTTTTAGATACGAAATGGACGAATTATAGTCAATTTAATTTTTTTTTTTTAATTTAAAAATGGACGATGTATAGTCCATTAAATTTTGTATATATAGTTAGTCTATTTAATTTTTTGCATCTAAAATAGACGATGTATAGTCTATATAATTATTTGCACACGAATCGGACGATTTATAGTCGATAAAATTTTTTCATAAAAAATTGAAAAAAAGACGATGTATAGTCCATTATATTTTTTTCATAAAAAAATTTTTTGCATGAAAAATGGATGATGTATAGTTTATTAAATTCTTTGCACGAAAAGAAGACGACGTATATAGTCAATTTAATTTTTTAGATACGAAATGGACGAATTATAGTCAATTTAATATTTTTTTTTAACTTAAAAATGGACGATGTATAGTCCATTAAATTTTGTATATATAGTTAGTCTATTTAATTTTTTGCATCTAAAATAGCCGATGTATAGTCTATATAATTATTTGCACACGAATCGGACGATTTATAGTCGATAAAATTTTTTCATAAAAAATTGAAAAAAAGACGATGTATAGTCCATTATATTTTTTTCATAAAAAAATTTTTTGCATGAAAAATGGATGATGTATAGTTTATTAAATTCTTTGCACGAAAAGAAGACGACGTATATAGTCAATTTAATTTTTTAGATACGAAATGGACGAATTATAGTCAATTTAATATTTTTTTTTAACTTAAAAATGGACGATGTATAGTCCATTAAATTTTGTATATATAGTTAGTCTATTTAATTTTTTGCATCTAAAATAGCCGATGTATAGTCTATATAATTATTTGCACACGAATCGGACGATTTATAGTCGATAAAATTTTTTCATAAAAAATTCAAAAAAAAAGACGATGTATAGTCCATTATATTTTTTTCATAAAAAAATTTTTTGCATGAAAAATGGATGATGTATAGTTTATTAAATTCTTTGCACGAAAAGAAGACGACGTATATAGTCCATTTAATTTTTTAGATACGAAATGGACGAATTATAGTCAATTTAATTTTTTTTTTTTAATTTAAAAATGGACGATGTATAGTCCATTAAATTTTGTATATATAGTTAGTCTATTTAATTTTTTGCATCTAAAATAGACGATGTATAGTCTATATAATTATTTGCACACGAATCGGACGATTTATAGTCGATAAAATTTTTTCATAAAAAATTGAAAAAAAGACGATGTATAGTCCATTATATTTTTTTCATAAAAAAATTTTTTGCATGAAAAATGGATGATGTATAGTTTATTAAATTCTTTGCACGAAAAGAAGACGACGTATATAGTCAATTTAATTTTTTAGATACGAAATGGACGAATTATAGTCAATTTAATATTTTTTTTTTAACTTAAAAATGGACGATGTATAGTCCATTAAATTTTGTATATATAGTTAGTCTATTTAATTTTTTGCATCTAAAATAGCCGATGTATAGTCTATATAATTATTTGCACACGAATCGGACGATTTATAGTCGATAAAATTTTTTCATAGAAAATTCAAAAAAAAAAAGACGATGTATAGTCCATTATATTTTTTTCATAAAAAAATTTTTTGCATGAAAAATGGATGATGTATAGTTTATTAAATTCTTTGCACGAAAAGAAGACGACGTATATAGTCCATTTAATTTTTTAGATACGAAATGGACGAATTATAGTCAATTTAATTTTTTTTTAAATTTAAAAATGGACGATGTATAGTCCATTAAATTTTGTATATATAGTTAGTCTATTTAATTTTTTGCATCTAAAATAGCCGATGTATAGTCTATATAATTATTTGCACACGAATCGGACGATTTATAGTCGATAAAATTTTTTCATAAAAAATTGAAAAAAAGACGATGTATAGTCGATTATATTTTTTTCATAAAAAAAATTTTTGCATGAAAAATGGATGATGTATAGTTTATTAAATTCTTTGCACGAAAAGAAGACGACGTATATAGTCCATTTAATTTTTTAGATACGAAATGGACGAATTATAGTCAATTTAATTTTTTTTTTAAATTTAAAAATGGACGATGTATAGTCCATTAAATTTTGTATATATAGTTAGTCTATTTAATTTTTTGCATCTAAAATAGCCGATGTATAGTCTATATAATTATTTGCACACGAATCGGACGATTTATAGTCGATAAAATTTTTTCATAAAAAATTGAAAAAAAGACGATGTATAGTCCATTATATTTTTTTCATAAAAAAATTTTTTGCATGAAAAATGGATGATGTATAGTTTATTAAATTCTTTGCACGAAAAGAAGACGACGTATATAGTCCATTTAATTTTTTAGATACGAAATGGACGAATTATAGTCAATTTAATTTTTTTTTTTAATTTAAAAATGGACGATGTATAGTCCATTAAATTTTGTATATATAGTTAGTCTATTTAATTTTTTGCATCTAAAATAGACGATGTATAGTCTATATATATAGTCCATTATATTTTTTTCATAAAAAAATTTTTTGCATGAAAAATGGATGATGTATAGTTTATTAAATTCTTTGCACGAAAAGAAGACGACGTATATAGTCCATTTAATTTTTTAGATACGAAATGGACGAATTATAGTCAATTTAATATTTTTTTTTAACTTAAAAATGGACGATGTATAGTCCATTAAATTTTGTATATAGTTAGTCTATTTAATTTTTTGCATCTAAAATAGCCGATGTATAGTCTATATAATTATTTGCACACGAATCGGACGATTTATAGTCGATAAAATTTTTTCATAGAAAATTCAAAAAAAAAAGACGATGTGTCCATTATATTTTTTTCATAAAAAAATTTTTTGCATGAAAAATGGATGATGTATAGTTTATTAAATTCTTTGCACGAAAAGAAGACGACGTATATAGTCCATTTAATTTTTTAGATACGAAATGGACGAATTATAGTCAATTTAATTTTTTTTTTTAATTTAAAAATGGACGATGTATAGTCCATTAAATTTTGTATATATAGTTAGTCTATTTAATTTTTTGCATCTAAAATAGCCGATGTATAGTCTATATAATTATTTGCACACGAATCGGACGATTTATAGTCGATTATATTTTTTTCATAAAAAAAATTTTTGCATGAAAAATGGATGATGTATAGTTTATTAAATTCTTTGCACGAAAAGAAGACGACGTATATAGTCCATTTAATTTTTTAGATACGAAATGGACGAATTATAGTCAATTTAATTTTTTTTTTAAATTTAAAAATGGACGATGTATAGTCCATTAAATTTTGTATATATAGTTAGTCTATTTAATTTTTTGCATCTAAAATAGCCGATGTATAGTCTATATAATTATTTGCACACGAATCGGACGATTTATAGTCGATAAAATTTTTTCATAAAAAATTGAAAAAAAGACGATGTATAGTCCATTATATTTTTTTCATAAAAAAATTTTTTGCATGAAAAATGGATGATGTATAGTTTATTAAATTCTTTGCACGAAAAGAAGACGACGTATATAGTCCATTTAATTTTTTAGATACGAAATGGACGAATTATAGTCAATTTAATTTTTTTTTTAATTTAAAAATGGACGATGTATAGTCCATTAAATTTTGTATATATAGTTAGTCTATTTAATTTTTTGCATCTAAAATAGACGATGTATAGTCTATATATATAGTCCATTATATTTTTTTCATAAAAAAATTTTTTGCATGAAAAATGGATGATGTATAGTTTATTAAATTCTTTGCACGAAAAGAAGACGACGTATATAGTCAATTTAATTTTTTAGATACGAAATGGACGAATTATAGTCAATTTAATATTTTTTTTTAACTTAAAAATGGACGATGTATAGTCCATTAAATTTTGTATATATAGTTAGTCTATTTAATTTTTTGCATCTAAAATAGCCGATGTATAGTCTATATAATTATTTGCACACGAATCGGACGATTTATAGTCGATAAAATTTTTTCATAGAAAATTCAAAAAAAAAAGACGATGTATAGTCCATTATATTTTTTTCATAAAAAAATTTTTTGCATGAAAAATGGATGATGTATAGTTTATTAAATTCTTTGCACGAAAAGAAGACGACGTATATAGTCCATTTAATTTTTTAGATACGAAATGGACGAATTATAGTCAATTTAATTTTTTTTTTTAATTTAAAAATGGACGATGTATAGTCCATTAAATTTTGTATATATAGTTAGTCTATTTAATTTTTTGCATCTAAAATAGCCGATGTATAGTCTATATAATTATTTGCACACGAATCGGACGATTTATAGTCGATAAAATTTTTTCATAAAAAATTTAAAAAAAGACGATGTATAGTCCATTATATTTTTTTATAAAAAAATTTTTTGCATGAAAAATGGATGATGTATAGTTTATTAAATTCTTTGCACGAAAAGAAGACGACGTATATAGTCCATTTAATTTTTTAGATACGAAATGGACGAATTATAGTCAATTTAATTTTTTTTTTAATTTAAAAATGGACGATGTATAGTCCATTAAATTTTGTATATATAGTTAGTCTATTTAATTTTTTGCATCTAAAATAGCCGATGTATAGTCTATATAATTATTTGCACACGAATCGGACGATTTATAGTCGATAAAATTTTTTCATAAAAAATTGAAAAAAAGACGATGTATAGTCCATTATATTTTTTTCATAAAAAAATTTTTTGCATGAAAAATGGATGATGTATAGTTTATTAAATTCTTTGCACGAAAAGAAGACGACGTATATAGTCCATTTAATTTTTTAGATACGAAATGGACGAATTATAGTCAATTTAATTTTTTTTTTAATTTAGAAATGGACGATGTATAGTCCATTAAATTTTGTATATATAGTTAGTCTATTTAATTTTTTGCATCTAAAATAGCCGATGTATAGTCTATATAATTATTTGCACACGAATCGGACGATTTATAGTCGATAAAATTTTTTCATAAAAAATTGAAAAAAAGACGATGTATATATAGTCCGTTATATTTTTTTCATAAAAAAATTTTTTGCATGAAAAATGGATGATGTATAGTTTATTAAATTCTTTGCACGAAAAGAAGACGACGTATATAGTCAATTTAATTTTTTAGATACGAAATGGACGAATTATAGTCAATTTAATTTTTTTTTTATTTAAAAATGGACGATGTATAGTCCATTAAATTTTGTATATATAGTTAGTCTATTTAATTTTTTGCATCTAAAATAGACGATGTATAGTCTATATAATTATTTGCACACGAATCGGACGATTTATAGTCGATAAAATTTTTTCATAAAAAATTGAAAAAAAGACGATGTATAGTCCATTATATTTTTTTCATAAAAAAATTTTTTGCATGAAAAATGGATGATGTATAGTTTATTAAATTCTTTGCACGAAAAGAAGACGACGTATATAGTCCATTTAATTTTTTAGATACGAAATGGACGAATTATAGTCAATTTAATTTTTTTTTTAAATTTAAAAATGGACGATGTATAGTCCATTAAATTTTGTATATATAGTTAGTCTATTTAATTTTTTGCATCTAAAATAGCCGATGTATAGTCTATATAATTATTTGCACACGAATCGGACGATTTATAGTCGATAAAATTTTTTCATAAAAAATTCAAAAAAAAAAAAGACGATGTATAGTCCATTATATTTTTTTCATTAAAAAATTTTTTGCATGAAAAATGGATGATGTATAGTTTATTAAATTCTTTGCACGAAAAGAAGACGACGTATATAGTCCATTTAATTTTTTAGATACGAAATGGACGAATTATAGTCAATTTAATTTTTTTTTTAATTTAGAAATGGACGATGTATAGTCCATTAAATTTTGTATATATAGTTAGTCTATTTAATTTTTTGCATCTAAAATAGCCGATGTATAGTCTATATAATTATTTGCACACGAATCGGACGATTTATAGTCGATAAAATTTTTTCATAAAAAATTGAAAAAAAGACGATGTATAGTCCGTTATATTTTTTTCATAAAAAAATTTTTTCCATGAAAAATGGATGATGTATAGTTTATTAAATTCTTTGCACGAAAAGAAGACGACGTATATAGTCAATTTAATTTTTTAGATACGAAATGGACGAATTATAGTCAATTTAATTTTTTTTTTAATTTAAAAATGGACGATGTATAGTCCATTAAATTTTGTATATATAGTTAGTCTATTTAATTTTTTGCATCTAAAATAGACGATGTATAGTCTATATAATTATTTGCACACGAATCGGACGATTTATAGTCGATAAAATTTTTTCATAAAAAATTAAAAAAAAAAGACGATGTATAGTCCATTATATTTTTTTCATAAAAAAATTTTTTGCATGAAAAATGGATGATGTATAGTTTATTAAATTCTTTGCACGAAAAGAAGACGACGTATATAGTCCATTTAATTTTTTAGATACGAAATGGACGAATTATAGTCAATTTAATTTTTTTTTTAATTTAAAAATGGACGATGTATAGTCCATTAAATTTTGTATATATAGTTAGTCTATTTAATTTTTTGCATCTAAAATAGCCGATGTATAGTCTATATAATTATTTGCACACGAATCGGACGATTTATAGTCGATAAAATTTTTTCATAAAAAATTGAAAAAAAGACGATGTATAGTCCATTATATTTTTTTCATAAAAAAATTTTTTGCATGAAAAATGGATGATGTATAGTTTATTAAATTCTTTGCACGAAAAGAAGACGACGTATATAGTCCATTTAATTTTTTAGATACGAAATGGACGAATTATAGTCAATTTAATTTTTTTTTTTTAATTTAAAAATGGACGATGTATAGTCCATTAAATTTTGTATATATAGTTAGTCTATTTAATTTTTTGCATCTAAAATAGACGATGTATAGTCTATATAATTATTTGCACACGAATCAGACGATTTATAGTCGATAAAATTTTTTCATAAAAAATTGAAAAAAAGACGATGTATAGTCCATTATATTTTTTTCATAAAAAAATTTTTTGCATGAAAAATGGATGATGTATAGTTTATTAAATTCTTTGCACGAAAAGAAGACGACGTATGTAGTCAATTTAATTTTTTAGATACGAAATGGACGAATTATAGTCAATTTAATATTTTTTTTTAACTTAAAAATGGACGATGTATAGTCCATTAAATTTTGTATATATAGTTAGTCTATTTAATTTTTTGCATCTAAAATAGCCGATGTATAGTCTATATAATTATTTGCACACGAATCGGACGATTTATAGTCGATAAAATTTTTTCATAGAAAATTCAAAAAAAAAAAGACGATGTATAGTCCATTATATTTTTTTCATAAAAAAATTTTTTGCATGAAAAATGGATGATGTATAGTTTATTAAATTCTTTGCACGAAAAGAAGACGACGTATATAGTCCATTTAATTTTTTAGATAGGAAATGGACGAATTATAGTCAATTTAATTTTTTTTTTTAATTTAAAAATGGACGATGTATAGTCCATTAAATTTTGTATATATAGTTAGTCTATTTAATTTTTTGCATCTAAAATAGCCGATGTATAGTCTATATAATTATTTGCACACGAATCGGACGATTTATAGTCGATAAAATTTTTTCATAAAAAATTGAAAAAAAGACTATAGTCCATTATATTTTTTTCATAAAAAAATTTTTTGCATGAAAAATGGATGATGTATAGTTTATTAAATTCTTTGCACGAAAAGAAGACGACGTATATAGTTCATTTAATTTTTTAGATACGAAATGGACGAATTATAGTCAATTTAATTTTTTTTTTAATTTAAAAATGGACGATGTATAGTCCATTAAATTTTGTATATATAGTTAGTCTATTTAATTTTTTGCATCTAAAATAGACGATGTATAGTCTATATAATTATTTGCACACGAATCGGACGATTTATAGTCGATAAAATTTTTTCATAAAAAATTGAAAAAAAGACGATGTATAGTCCATTATATTTTTTTCATAAAAAAATTTTTTGCATGAAAAATGGATGATGTATAGTTTATTAAATTCTTTGCACGAAAAGAAGACGACGTATATAGTCAATTTAATTTTTTAGATACGAAATGGACGAATTATAGTCAATTTAATATTTTTTTTTAACTTAAAAATGGACGATGTATAGTCCATTAAATTTTGTATATATAGTTAGTCTATTTAATTTTTTGCATCTAAAATAGCCGATGTATAGTCTATATAATTATTTGCACACGAATCGGACGATTTATAGTCGATAAAATTTTTTCATAAAAAATTAAAAAAAAAAGACGATGTATAGTCCATTATATTTTTTTCATAAAAAAATTTTTTGCATGAAAAATGGATGATGTATAGTTTATTAAATTCTTTGCACGAAAAGAAGACGACGTATATAGTCCATTTAATTTTTTAGATACGAAATGGACGAATTATAGTCAATTTAATTTTTTTTTTTAATTTAAAAATGGACGATGTATAGTCCATTAAATTTTGTATATATAGTTAGTCTATTTAATTTTTTGCATCTAAAATAGACGATGTATAGTCTATATAATTATTTGCACACGAATCGGACGATTTATAGTCGATAAAATTTTTTCATAAAAAATTGAAAAAAAGACGATGTATAGTCCATTATATTTTTTTCATAAAAAAATTTTTTGCATGAAAAATGGATGATGTATAGTTTATTAAATTCTTTGCACGAAAAGAAGACGACGTATATAGTCCATTTAATTTTTTAGATACGAAATGGACGAATTATAGTCAATTTAATTTTTTTTTTTAACTTAAAAATGGACGATGTATAGTCCATTAAATTTTGTATATATAGTTAGTCTATTTAATTTTTTGCATCTAAAATAGCCGATGTATAGTCTATATAATTATTTGCACATGAATCGGACGATTTATAGTCGATAAAATTTTTTCATAAAAAATTCAAAAAAAAAAGACGATGTATAGTCCAATATATTTTTTTTTCATAAAAAAATTTTTTGCATGAAAAATGGATGATGTATAGTTTATTAAATTCTTTGCACGAAAAGAAGACGACGTATATAGTCCATTTAATTTTTTAGATACGAAATGGACGAATTATAGTCAATTTAATTTTTTTTTTTTAATTTAAAAATGGACGATGTATAGTCCATTAAATTTTGTATATATAGTTAGTCTATTTAATTTTTTGCATCTAAAATAGCCGATGTATAGTCTATATAATTATTTGCACACGAATCGGACGATTTATAGTCGATAAAATTTTTTCATAAAAAATTGAAAAAAAGACGATGTATAGTCCATTATATTTTTTTCATAAAAAAATTTTTTGCATGAAAAATGGATGATGTATAGTTTATTAAATTCTTTGCACGAAAAGAAGACGACGTATATAGTCCATTTAATTTTTTAGATACGAAATGGACGAATTATAGTCAATTTAATTTTTTTTTTAATTTAAAAATGGACGATGTATAGTCCATTAAATTTTGTATATATAGTTAGTCTATTTAATTTTTTGCATCTAAAATAGCCGATGTATAGTCTATATAATTATTTGCACACGAATCGGACGATTTATAGTCGATAAAATTTTTTCATAAAAAATTGAAAAAAAGACGATGTATAGTCCATTATATTTTTTTCATAAAAAAATTTTTTGCATGAAAAATGGATGATGTATAGTTTATTAAATTCTTTGCACGAAAAGAAGACGACGTATATAGTCCATTTAATTTTTTAGATACGAAATGGACGAATTATAGTCAATTTAATTTTTTTTAAATTTAAAAATGGACGATGTATAGTCCATTAAATTTTGTATATATAGTTAGTCTATTTAATTTTTTGCATCTAAAATAGCCGATGTATAGTCTATATAATTATTTGCACACGAATCGGACGATTTATAGTCGATAAAATTTTTTCATAAAAAATTGAAAAAAAGACGATGTATAGTCCATTATATTTTTTTCATAAAAAAATTTTTTGCATGAAAAATGGATGATGTATAGTTTATTAAATTCTTTGCACGAAAAGAAGACGACGTATATAGTCCATTTAATTTTTTAGATACGAAATGGACGAATTATAGTCAATTTAATTTTTTTTAAATTTAAAAATGGACGATGTATAGTCCATTAAATTTTGTATATATAGTTAGTCTATTTAATTTTTTGCATCTAAAATAGCCGATGTATAGTCTATATAATTATTTGCACACGAATCGGACGATTTATAGTCGATAAAATTTTTTCATAAAAAATTGAAAAAAAGACGATGTATAGTCCATTATATTTTTTTCATAAAAAAATTTTTTGCATGAAAAATGGATGATGTATAGTTTATTAAATTCTTTGCACGAAAAGAAGACGACGTATATAGTCCATTTAATTTTTTAGATACGAAATGGACGAATTATAGTCAATTTAATTTTTTTTTTAATTTAAAAATGGACGATGTATAGTCCATTAAATTTTGTATATATAGTTAGTCTATTTAATTTTTTGCATCTAAAATAGCCGATGTATAGTCTATATAATTATTTGCACACGAATCGGACGATTTATAGTCGATAAAATTTTTTCATAAAAAATTGAAAAAAAGACGATGTATAGTCCATTATATTTTTTTCATAAAAAAATTTTTTGCATGAAAAATGGATGATGTATAGTTTATTAAATTCTTTGCACGAAAAGAAGACGACGTATATAGTCCATTTAATTTTTTAGATACGAAATGGACGAATTATAGTCAATTTAATTTTTTTTAAATTTAAAAATGGACGATGTATAGTCCATTAAATTTTGTATATATAGTTAGTCTATTTAATTTTTTGCATCTAAAATAGCCGATGTATAGTCTATATAATTATTTGCACACGAATCGGACGATTTATAGTCGATAAAATTTTTTCATAAAAAATTGAAAAAAAGACGATGTATAGTCCATTATATTTTTTTCATAAAAAAAATTTTTGCATGAAAAATGGATGATGTATAGTTTATTAAATTCTTTGCACGAAAAGAAGACGACGTATATAGTCCATTTAATTTTTTAGATACGAAATGGACGAATTATAGTCAATTTAATTTTTTTTTTAAATTTAAAAATGGACGATGTATAGTCCATTAAATTTTGTATATATAGTTAGTCTATTTAATTTTTTGCATCTAAAATAGCCGATGTATAGTCTATATAATTATTTGCACACGAATCGGACGATTTATAGTCGATAAAATTTTTTCATAAAAAATTGAAAAAAA
Organism: Tachina lurida; assembly: GCA_944452675.1. NCBI lineage: Eukaryota > Metazoa > Arthropoda > Insecta > Diptera > Tachinidae > Tachina > Tachina lurida. The sequence goes on from OX101755.1 coordinate 90,281,898, forward strand.
GACGATGTATAGTCCATTATATTTTTTTCATAAAAAAATTTTTTGCATGAAAAATGGATGATGTATAGTTTATTAAATTCTTTGCACGAAAAGAAGACGACGTATATAGTCCATTTAATTTTTTAGATACGAAATGGACGAATTATAGTCAATTTAATTTTTTTTTTTAATTTAAAAATGGACGATGTATAGTCCATTAAATTTTGTATATATAGTTAGTCTATTTAATTTTTTGCATCTAAAATAGCCGATGTATAGTCTATATAATTATTTGCACATGAATCGGACGATTTATAGTCGATAAAATTTTTTCATAAAAAATTCAAAAAAAAAAGACGATGTATAGTCCAATATATTTTTTTTTCATAAAAAAATTTTTTGCATGAAAAATGGATGATGTATAGTTTATTAAATTCTTTGCACGAAAAGAAGACGACGTATATAGTCCATTTAATTTTTTAGATACGAAATGGACGAATTATAGTCAATTTAATTTTTTTTTTTTAATTTAAAAATGGACGATGTATAGTCTATTAAATTTTGTATATATAGTTAGTCTATTTAATTTTTTGCATCTAAAATAGCCGATGTATAGTCTATATAATTATTTGCACACGAATCGGACGATTTATAGTCGATAAAATTTTTTCATAAAAAATTGAAAAAAAGACGATGTATAGTCCATTATATTTTTTTCATAAAAAAATTTTTTGCATGAAAAATGGATGATGTATAGTTTATTAAATTCTTTGCACGAAAAGAAGACGACGTATATAGTCCATTTAATTTTTTAGATACGAAATGGACGAATTATAGTCAATTTAATTTTTTTTTTAATTTAAAAATGGACGATGTATAGTCCATTAAATTTTGTATATATAGTTAGTCTATTTAATTTTTTGCATCTAAAATAGCCGATGTATAGTCTATATAATTATTTGCACACGAATCGGACGATTTATAGTCGATAAAATTTTTTCATAAAAAATTGAAAAAAAGACGATGTATAGTCCATTATATTTTTTTCATAAAAAAATTTTTTGCATGAAAAATGGATGATGTATAGTTTATTAAATTCTTTGCACGAAAAGAAGACGACGTATATAGTCCATTTAATTTTTTAGATACGAAATGGACGAATTATAGTCAATTTAATTTTTTTTAAATTTAAAAATGGACGATGTATAGTCCATTAAATTTTGTATATATAGTTAGTCTATTTAATTTTTTGCATCTAAAATAGCCGATGTATAGTCTATATAATTATTTGCACACGAATCGGACGATTTATAGTCGATAAAATTTTTTCATAAAAAATTGAAAAAAAGACGATGTATAGTCCATTATATTTTTTTCATAAAAAAAATTTTTGCATGAAAAATGGATGATGTATAGTTTATTAAATTCTTTGCACGAAAAGAAGACGACGTATATAGTCCATTTAATTTTTTAGATACGAAATGGACGAATTATAGTCAATTTAATTTTTTTTTTAATTTAAAAATGGACGATGTATAGTCCATTAAATTTTGTATATATAGTTAGTCTATTTAATTTTTTGCATCTAAAATAGCCGATGTATAGTCTATATAATTATTTGCACACGAATCGGACGATTTATAGTCGATAAAATTTTTTCATAACAAATTGAAAAAAAGACGATGTATAGTCCATTATATTTTTTTCATAAAAAAATTTTTTGCATGAAAAATGGATGATGTATAGTTTATTAAATTCTTTGCACGAAAAGAAGACGACGTATATAGTCCATTTAATTTTTTAGATACGAAATGGACGAATTATAGTCAATTTAATTTTTTTTTTTTAATTTAAAAATGGACGATGTATAGTCCATTAAATTTTGTATATATAGTTAGTCTATTTAATTTTTTGCATCTAAAATAGACGATGTATAGTCTATATAATTATTTGCACACGAATCGGACGATTTATAGTCGATAAAATTTTTTCATAAAAAATTGAAAAAAAGACGATGTATAGTCCATTATATTTTTTTCATAAAAAAATTTTTTGCATGAAAAATGGATGATGTATAGTTTATTAAATTCTTTGCACGAAAAGAAGACGACGTATATAGTCAATTTAATTTTTTAGATACGAAATGGACGAATTATAGTCAATTTAATATTTTTTTTTAACTTAAAAATGGACGATGTATAGTCCATTAAATTTTGTATATATAGTTAGTCTATTTAATTTTTTGCATCTAAAATAGCCGATGTATAGTCTATATAATTATTTGCACACGAATCGGACGATTTATAGTCGATAAAATTTTTTCATAAAAAATTGAAAAAAAGACGATGTATAGTCCATTATATTTTTTTCATAAAAAAATTTTTTGCATGAAAAATGGATGATGTATAGTTTATTAAATTCTTTGCACGAAAAGAAGACGACGTATATAGTCCATTTAATTTTTTAGATACGAAATGGACGAATTATAGTCAATTTAATTTTTTTTTAAATTTAAAAATGGACGATGTATAGTCCATTAAATTTTGTATATATAGTTAGTCTATTTAATTTTTTGCATCTAAAATAGCCGATGTATAGTCTATATAATTATTTGCACACGAATCGGACGATTTATAGTCGATAAAATTTTTTCATAAAAAATTGAAAAAAAGACGATGTATAGTCCATTATATTTTTTTCATAAAAAAAATTTTTGCATGAAAAATGGATGATGTATAGTTTATTAAATTCTTTGCACGAAAAGAAGACGACGTATATAGTCCATTTAATTTTTTAGATACGAAATGGACGAATTATAGTCAATTTAATTTTTTTTTTAAATTTAAAAATGGACGATGTATAGTCCATTAAATTTTGTATATATAGTTAGTCTATTTAATTTTTTGCATCTAAAATAGCCGATGTATAGTCTATATAATTATTTGCACACGAATCGGACGATTTATAGTCGATAAAATTTTTTCATAAAAAATTGAAAAAAAGACGATGTATAGTCCATTATATTTTTTTCATAAAAAAATTTTTTGCATGAAAAATGGATGATGTATAGTTTATTAAATTCTTTGCACGAAAAGAAGACGACGTATATAGTCCATTTAATTTTTTAGATACGAAATGGACGAATTATAGTCAATTTAATTTTTTTTTTTAATTTAAAAATGGACGATGTATAGTCCATTAAATTTTGTATATATAGTTAGTCTATTTAATTTTTTGCATCTAAAATAGACGATGTATAGTCTATATATATAGTCCATTATATTTTTTTCATAAAAAAATTTTTTGCATGAAAAATGGATGATGTATAGTTTATTAAATTCTTTGCACGAAAAGAAGACGACGTATATAGTCAATTTAATTTTTTAGATACGAAATGGACGAATTATAGTCAATTTAATATTTTTTTTAACTTAAAAATGGACGATGTATAGTCCATTAAATTTTGTATATATAGTTAGTCTATTTAATTTCTTGCATCTAAAATAGCCGATGTATAGTCTATATAATTATTTGCACACGAATCGGACGATTTATAGTCGATAAAATTTTTTCATAGAAAATTCAAAAAAAAAAAGACGATGTATAGTCCATTATATTTTTTTCATAAAAAAATTTTTTGCATGAAAAATGGATGATGTATAGTTTATTAAATTCTTTGCACGAAAAGAAGACGACGTATATAGTCCATTTAATTTTTTAGATACGAAATGGACGAATTATAGTCAATTTAATTTTTTTTTTTTAATTTAAAAATGGACGATGTATAGTCCATTAAATTTTGTATATATAGTTAGTCTATTTAATTTTTTGCATCTAAAATAGCCGATGTATAGTCTATATAATTATTTGCACACGAATCGGACGATTTATAGTCGATAAAATTTTTTCATAAAAAATTGAAAAAAAGACGATGTATAGTCCATTATATTTTTTCATAAAAAAATTTTTTGCATGAAAAATGGATGATGTATAGTTTATTAAATTCTTTGCACGAAAAGAAGACGACGTATATAGTCCATTTAATTTTTTAGATACGAAATGGACGAATTATAGTCAATTTAATTTTTTTTTTAATTTAAAAATGGACGATGTATAGTCCATTAAATTTTGTATATATAGTTAGTCTATTTAATTTTTTGCATCTAAAATAGCCGATGTATAGTCTATATAATTATTTGCACACGAATCGGACGATTTATAGTCGATAAAATTTTTTCATAAAAAATTGAAAAAAAGACGATGTATAGTCCATTATATTTTTTTCATAAAAAAATTTTTTGCATGAAAAATGGATGATGTATAGTTTATTAAATTCTTTGCACGAAAAGAAGACGACGTATATAGTTCATTTAATTTTTTAGATACGAAATGGACGAATTATAGTCAATTTAATTTTTTTTTTTATTTAAAAATGGACGATGTATAGTCCATTAAATTTTGTATATATAGTTAGTCTATTTAATTTTTTGCATCTAAAATAGACGATGTATAGTCTATATAATTATTTGCACACGAATCGGACGATTTATAGTCGATAAAATTTTTTCATAAAAAATTGAAAAAAAGACGATGTATAGTCCATTATATTTTTTTCATAAAAAAATTTTTTGCATGAAAAATGGATGATGTATAGTTTATTAAATTCTTTGCACGAAAAGAAGACGACGTATATAGTCAATTTAATTTTTTAGATACGAAATGGACGAATTATAGTCAATTTAATATTTTTTTTTAACTTAAAAATGGACGATGTATAGTCCATTAAATTTTGTATATATAGTTAGTCTATTTAATTTTTTTCATCTAAAATAGCCGATGTATAGTCTATATAATTATTTGCACACGAATCGGACGATTTATAGTCGATAAAATTTTTTCATAAAAAATTCAAAAAAAAAGACGATGTATAGTCCATTATATTTTTTTCATAAAAAAATTTTTTGCATGAAAAATGGATGATGTATAGTTTATTAAATTCTTTGCACGAAAAGAAGACGACGTATATAGTCCATTTAATTTTTTAGATACGAAATGGACGAATTATAGTCAATTTAATTTTTTTTTTTTAATTTAAAAATGGACGATGTATAGTCCATTAAATTTTGTATATATAGTTAGTCTATTTAATTTTTTGCATCTAAAATAGCCGATGTATAGTCTATATAATTATTTGCACACGAATCGGACGATTTATAGTCGATAAAATTTTTTCATAAAAAATTGAAAAAAAGACGATGTATAGTCCATTATATTTTTTTCATAAAAAAATTTTTTGCATGAAAAATGGATGATGTATAGTTTATTAAATTCTTTGCACGAAAAGAAGACGACGTATATAGTTCATTTAATTTTTTAGATACGAAATGGACGAATTATAGTCAATTTAATTTTTTTTTTTAATTTAAAAATGGACGATGTATAGTCCATTAAATTTTGTATATATAGTTAGTCTATTTAATTTTTTGCATCTAAAATAGACGATGTATAGTCTATATAATTATTTGCACACGAATCGGACGATTTATAGTCGATAAAATTTTTTCATAAAAAATTGAAAAAAAGACGATGTATAGTCCATTATATTTTTTTCATAAAAAAATTTTTTGCATGAAAAATGGATGATGTATAGTTTATTAAATTCTTTGCACGAAAAGAAGACGACGTATATAGTCAATTTAATTTTTTAGATACGAAATGGACGAATTATAGTCAATTTAATATTTTTTTTTAACTTAAAAATGGACGATGTATAGTCCATTAAATTTTGTATATATAGTTAGTCTATTTAATTTTTTGCATCTAAAATAGCCGATGTATAGTCTATATAATTATTTGCACACGAATCGGACGATTTATAGTCGATAAAATTTTTTCATAAAAAATTCAAAAAAAAAGACGATGTATAGTCCACTATATTTTTTTCATAAAAAAATTTTTTGCATGAAAAATGGATGATGTATAGTTTATTAAATTCTTTGCACGAAAAGAAGACGACGTATATAGTCAATTTAATTTTTTAGATACGAAATGGACGAATTATAGTCAATTTAATTTTTTTTTTAATTTAAAAATGGACGATGTATAGTCCATTAAATTTTGTATATATAGTTAGTCTATTTAATTTTTTGCATCTAAAATAGCCGATGTATAGTCTATATAATTATTTGCACACGAATCGGACGATTTATAGTCGATAAAATTTTTTCATAAAAAATTGAAAAAAAAAGACGATGTATATATAGTCCATTATATTTTTTTCATAAAAAAATTTTTTGCATGAAAAATGGATGATGTATAGTTTATTAAATTCTTTGCACGAAAAGAAGACGACGTATATAGTCCATTTAATTTTTTAGATACGAAATGGACGAATTATAGTCAATTTAATTTTTTTTTTAATTTAAAAATGGACGATGTATAGTCCATTAAATTTTGTATATATAGTTAGTCTATTTAATTTTTTGCATCTAAAATAGCCGATGTATAGTCTATATAATTATTTGCACACGAATCGGACGATTTATAGTCGATAAAATTTTTTCATAAAAAATTGAAAAAAAGACGATGTATAGTCCATTATATTTTTTTCATAAAAAAATTTTTTGCATGAAAAATGGATGATGTATAGTTTATTAAATTCTTTGCACGAAAAGAAGACGACGTATATAGTCCATTTAATTTTTTAGATACGAAATGGACGAATTATAGTCAATTTAATTTTTTTTTAAATTTAAAAATGGACGATGTATAGTCCATTAAATTTTGTATATATAGTTAGTCTATTTAATTTTTTGCATCTAAAATAGCCGATGTATAGTCTATATAATTATTTGCACACGAATCGGACGATTTATAGTCGATAAAATTTTTTCATAAAAAATTGAAAAAAAGACGATGTATAGTCCATTATATTTTTTTCATAAAAAAATTTTTTGCATGAAAAATGGATGATGTATAGTTTATTAAATTCTTTGCACGAAAAGAAGACGACGTATATAGTCCATTTAATTTTTTAGATACGAAATGGACGAATTATAGTCAATTTTAATTTTTTTTTTAAATTTAAAAATGGACGATGTATAGTCCATTAAATTTTGTATATATAGTTAGTCTATTTAATTTTTTGCATCTAAAATAGCCGATGTATAGTCTATATAATTATTTGCACACGAATCGGACGATTTATAGTCGATAAAATTTTTTCATAAAAAATTGAAAAAAAGACGATGTATAGTCCATTATATTTTTTTCATAAAAAAATTTTTTGCATGAAAAATGGATGATGTATAGTTTATTAAATTCTTTGCACGAAAAGAAGACGACGTATATAGTCCATTTAATTTTTTAGATACGAAATGGACGAATTATAGTCAATTTAATTTTTTTTTTTTAATTTAAAAATGGACGATGTATAGTCCATTAAATTTTGTATATATAGTTAGTCTATTTAATTTTTTGCATCTAAAATAGACGATGTATAGTCTATATAATTATTTGCACACGAATCGGACGATTTATAGTCGATAAAATTTTTTCATACAAAATTGAAAAAAAGACGATGTATAGTCCATTATATTTTTTTCATAAAAAAATTTTTTGCATGAAAAATGGATGATGTATAGTTTATTAAATTCTTTGCACGAAAAGAAGACGACGTATATAGTCAATTTAATTTTTTAGATACGAAATGGACGAATTATAGTCAATTTAATATTTTTTTTTAACTTAAAAATGGACGATGTATAGTCCATTAAATTTTGTATATATAGTTAGTCTATTTAATTTTTTGCATCTAAAATAGCCGATGTATAGTCTATATAATTATTTGCACACGAATCGGACGATTTATAGTCGATAAAATTTTTTCATAAAAAATTCAAAAAAAAAAAGACGATGTATAGTCCATTATATTTTTTTCATAAAAAAATTTTTTGCATGAAAAATGGATGATGTATAGTTTATTAAATTCTTTGCACGAAAAGAAGACGACGTATATAGTCCATTTAATTTTTTAGATACGAAATGGACGAATTATAGTCAATTTAATTTTTTTTTTTTAATTTAAAAATGGACGATGTATAGTCCATTAAATTTTGTATATATAGTTAGTCTATTTAATTTTTTGCATCTAAAATAGACGATGTATAGTCTATATAATTATTTGCACACGAATCGGACGATTTATAGTCGATAAAATTTTTTCATAAAAAATTGAAAAAAAGACGATGTATAGTCCATTATATTTTTTTCATAAAAAAATTTTTTGCATGAAAAATGGATGATGTATAGTTTATTAAATTCTTTGCACGAAAAGAAGACGACGTATATAGTCAATTTAATTTTTTAGATACGAAATGGACGAATTATAGTCAATTTAATATTTTTTTTTAACTTAAAAATGGACGATGTATAGTCCATTAAATTTTGTATATATAGTTAGTCTATTTAATTTTTTGCATCTAAAATAGCCGATGTATAGTCTATATAATTATTTGCACACGAATCGGACGATTTATAGTCGATAAAATTTTTTCATAGAAAATTCAAAAAAAAAAGACGATGTATAGTCCATTATATTTTTTTCATAAAAAAATTTTTTGCATGAAAAATGGATGATGTATAGTTTATTAAATTCTTTGCACGAAAAGAAGACGACGTATATAGTCCATTTAATTTTTTAGATACGAAATGGACGAATTATAGTCAATTTAATTTTTTTTTTTTAATTTAAAAATGGACGATGTATAGTCCATTAAATTTTGTATATATAGTTAGTCTATTTAATTTTTTGCATCTAAAATAGCCGATGTATAGTCTATATAATTATTTGCACACGAATCGGACGATTTATAGTCGATAAAATTTTTTCATAAAAAATTGAAAAAAAGACGATGTATAGTCCATTATATTTTTTTCATAAAAAAATTTTTTGCATGAAAAATGGATGATGTATAGTTTATTAAATTCTTTGCACGAAAAGAAGACGACGTATATAGTCCATTTAATTTTTTAGATACGAAATGGACGAATTATAGTCAATTTAATTTTTTTTTTAATTTAAAAATGGACGATGTATAGTCCATTAAATTTTGTATATATAGTTAGTCTATTTAATTTTTTGCATCTAAAATAGCCGATGTATAGTCTATATAATTATTTGCACACGAATCGGACGATTTATAGTCGATAAAATTTTTTCATAAAAAATTGAAAAAAAGACGATGTATAGTCCATTATATTTTTTTCATAAAAAAATTTTTTGCATGAAAAATGGATGATGTATAGTTTATTAAATTCTTTGCACGAAAAGAAGACGACGTATATAGTTCATTTAATTTTTTAGATACGAAATGGACGAATTATAGTCAATTTAATTTTTTTTTTAATTTAAAAATGGACGATGTATAGTCCATTAAATTTTGTATATATAGTTAGTCTATTTAATTTTTTGCATCTAAAATAGACGATGTATAGTCTATATAATTATTTGCACACGAATCGGACGATTTATAGTCGATAAAATTTTTTCATAAAAAATTGAAAAAAAGACGATGTATAGTCCATTATATTTTTTTCATAAAAAAATTTTTTGCATGAAAAATGGATGATGTATAGTTTATTAAATTTTTTGCAAGAAAAGAAGACGACGTATATAGTCAATTTAATTTTTTAGATACGAAATGGACGAATTATAGTCAATTTAATATTTTTTTTTAACTTAAAAATGGACGATGTATAGTCCATTAAATTTTGTATATATAGTTAGTCTATTTAATTTTTTGCATCTAAAATAGCCGATGTATAGTCTATATAATTATTTGCACACGAATCGGACGATTTATAGTCGATAAAATTTTTTCATAAAAAATTCAAAAAAAAAGACGATGTATAGTCCATTATATTTTTTTCATAAAAAAATTTTTTGCATGAAAAATGGATGATGTATAGTTTATTAAATTCTTTGCACGAAAAGAAGACGACGTATATAGTCAATTTAATTTTTTAGATACGAAATGGACGAATTATAGTCAATTTAATTTTTTTTTTTAATTTAAAAATGGACGATGTATAGTCCATTAAATTTTGTATATATAGTTAGTCTATTTAATTTTTTGCATCTAAAATAGCCGATGTATAGTCTATATAATTATTTGCACACGAATCGGACGATTTATAGTCCATTATATTTTTTTCATAAAAAAATTTTTTGCATGAAAAATGGATGATGTATAGTTTATTAAATTCTTTGCACGAAAAGAAGACGACGTATATAGTCCATTTAATTTTTTAGATACGAAATGGACGAATTATAGTCAATTTAATTTTTTTTTTAATTTAAAAATTGACGATGTATAGTCCATTAAATTTTGTATATATAGTTAGTCTATTTAATTTTTTGCATCTAAAATAGCCGATGTATAGTCTATATAATTATTTGCACACGAATCGGACGATTTATAGTCGATAAAATTTTTTCATAAAAAATTGAAAAAAAGACGATGTATAGTCCATTATATTTTTTTCATAAAAAAATTTTTTGCATGAAAAATGGATGATGTATAGTTTATTAAATTCTTTGCACGAAAAGAAGACGACGTATATAGTCCATTTAATTTTTTAGATACGAAATGGACGAATTATAGTCAATTTAATTTTTTTTTAAATTTAAAAATGGACGATGTATAGTCCATTAAATTTTGTATATATAGTTAGTCTATTTAATTTTTTGCATCTAAAATAGCCGATGTATAGTCTATATAATTATTTGCACACGAATCGGACGATTTATAGTCGATAAAATTTTTTCATAAAAAATTGAAAAAAAGACGATGTATAGTCCATTATATTTTTTTCATAAAAAAATTTTTTGCATGAAAAATGGATGATGTATAGTTTATTAAATTCTTTGCACGAAAAGAAGACGACGTATATAGTCAATTTAATTTTTTAGATACGAAATGGACGAATTATAGTCAATTTAATTTTTTTTTAAATTTAAAAATGGACGATGTATAGTCCATTAAATTTTGTATATATAGTTAGTCTATTTAATTTTTTGCATCTAAAATAGCCGATGTATAGTCTATATAATTATTTGCACACGAATCGGACGATTTATAGTCGATAAAATTTTTTCATAAAAAATTGAAAAAAAGACGATGTATAGTCCATTATATTTTTTTCATAAAAAAATTTTTTGCATGAAAAATGGATGATGTATAGTTTATTAAATTCTTTGCACGAAAAGAAGACGACGTATATAGTCCATTTAATTTTTTAGATACGAAATGGACGAATTATAGTCAATTTAATTTTTTTTTTTTTAATTTAAAAATGGACGATGTATAGTCCATTAAATTTTGTATATATAGTTAGTCTATTTAATTTTTTGCATCTAAAATAGACGATGTATAGTCTATATAATTATTTGCACACGAATCGGACTATTTATAGTCGATAAAATTTTTTCATAAAAAATTGAAAAAAAGACGATGTATAGTCCATTATATTTTTTTCATAAAAAAATTTTTTGCATGAAAAATGGATGATGTATAGTTTATTAAATTCTTTGCACGAAAAGAAGACGACGTATATAGTCCATTTAATTTTTTAGATACGAAATGGACGAATTATAGTCAATTTAATTTTTTTTTTAATTTAAAAATGGACGATGTATAGTCCATTAAATTTTGTATATATAGTTAGTCTATTTAATTTTTTGCATCTAAAATAGCCGATGTATAGTCTATATAATTATTTGCACACGAATCGGACGATTTATAGTCGATAAAATTTTTTCATAAAAAATTGAAAAAAAGACGATGTATAGTCCATTATATTTTTTTCATAAAAAAATTTTTTGCATGAAAAATGGATGATGTATAGTTTATTAAATTCTTTGCACGAAAAGAAGACGACGTATATAGTCCATTTAATTTTTTAGATACGAAATGGACGAATTATAGTCAATTTAATTTTTTTTTTAAATTTAAAAATGGACGATGTATAGTCCATTAAATTTTGTATATATAGTTAGTCTATTTAATTTTTTGCATCTAAAATAGCCGATGTATAGTCTATATAATTATTTGCACACGAATCGGACGATTTATAGTCGATAAAATTTTTTCATAAAAAATTGAAAAAAAGACGATGTATAGTCCATTATATTTTTTTCATAAAAAAATTTTTTGCATGAAAAATGGATGATGTATAGTTTATTAAATTCTTTGCACGAAAAGAAGACGACGTATATAGTCCATTTAATTTTTTAGATACGAAATGGACGAATTATAGTCAATTTAATTTTTTTTTTTTTAATTTAAAAATGGACGATGTATAGTCCATTAAATTTTGTATATATAGTTAGTCTATTTAATTTTTTGCATCTAAAATAGACGATGTATAGTCTATATAATTATTTGCACACGAATCGGACGATTTATAGTCGATAAAATTTTTTCATAAAAAATTGAAAAAAAGACGATGTATAGTCCATTATATTTTTTTCATAAAAAAATTTTTTGCATGAAAAATGGATGATGTATAGTTTATTAAATTCTTTGCACGAAAAGAAGACGACGTATATAGTCAATTTAATTTTTTAGATACGAAATGGACGAATTATAGTCAATTTAATATTTTTTTTTAACTTAAAAATGGACGATGTATAGTCCATTAAATTTTGTATATATAGTTAGTCTATTTAATTTTTTGCATCTAAAATAGCCGATGTATAGTCTATATAATTATTTGCACACGAATCGGACGATTTATAGTCGATAAAATTTTTTCATAAAAAATTCAAAAAAAAAAAAGACGATGTATAGTCCATTATATTTTTTTCATAAAAAAATTTTTTGCATGAAAAATGGATGATGTATAGTTTATTAAATTCTTTGCACGAAAAGAAGACGACGTATATAGTCCATTTAATTTTTTAGATACGAAATGGACGAATTATAGTCAATTTAATTTTTTTTTTAATTTAAAAATGGACGATGTATAGTCCATTAAATTTTGTATATATAGTTAGTCTATTTAATTTTTTGCATCTAAAATAGCCGATGTATAGTCTATATAATTATTTGCACACGAATCGGACGATTTATAGTCGATAAAATTTTTTCATAAAAAATTGAAAAAAAGACGATGTATAGTCCATTATATTTTTTTCATAAAAAAATTTTTTGCATGAAAAATGGATGATGTATAGTTTATTAAATTCTTTGCACGAAAAGAAGACGACGTATATAGTCCATTTAATTTTTTAGATACGAAATGGACGAATTATAGTCAATTTAATTTTTTTTTTAATTTAAAAATGGACGATGTATAGTCCATTAAATTTTGTATATATAGTTAGTCTATTTAATTTTTTGCATCTAAAATAGACGATGTATAGTCTATATAATTATTTGCACACGAATCGGACGATTTATAGTCGATAAAATTTTTTCATAAAAAATTGAAAAAAAGACGATGTATAGTCCATTATATTTTTTTCATAAAAAAATTTTTTGCATGAAAAATGGATGATGTATAGTTTATTAAATTCTTTGCACGAAAAGAAGACGACGTATATAGTCAATTTAATTTTTTAGATACGAAATGGACGAATTATAGTCAATTTAATATTTTTTTTTAACTTAAAAATGGACGATGTATAGTCCATTAAATTTTGTATATATAGTTAGTCTATTTAATTTTTTGCATCTAAAATAGCCGATGTATAGTCTATATAATTATTTGCACACGAATCGGACGATTTATAGTCGATAAAATTTTTTCATAAAAAATTCAAAAAAAAAAAGACGATGTATAGTCCATTATATTTTTTTCATAAAAAAATTTTTTGCATGAAAAATGGATGATGTATAGTTTATTAAATTCTTTGCACGAAAAGAAGACGACGTATATAGTCCATTTAATTTTTTAGATACGAAATGGACGAATTATAGTCAATTTAATTTTTTTTTTAATTTAAAAATGGACGATGTATAGTCCATTAAATTTTGTATATATAGTTAGTCTATTTAATTTTTTGCATCTAAAATAGCCGATGTATAGTCTATATAATTATTTGCACACGAATCGGACGATTTATAGTCGATAAAATTTTTTCATAAAAAATTGAAAAAAAGACGATGTATAGTCCATTATATTTTTTTCATAAAAAAATTTTTTGCATGAAAAATGGATGATGTATAGTTTATTAAATTCTTTGCACGAAAAGAAGACGACGTATATAGTCCATTTAATTTTTTAGATACGAAATGGACGAATTATAGTCAATTTAATTTTTTTTTAAATTTAAAAATGGACGATGTATAGTCCATTAAATTTTGTATATATAGTTAGTCTATTTAATTTTTTGCATCTAAAATAGCCGATGTATAGTCTATATAATTATTTGCACACGAATCGGACGATTTATAGTCGATAAAATTTTTTCATAAAAAATTGAAAAAAAGACGATGTATAGTCCATTATATTTTTTTCATAAAAAAATTTTTTGCATGAAAAATGGATGATGTATAGTTTATTAAATTCTTTGCACGAAAAGAAGACGACGTATATAGTCCATTTAATTTTTTAGATACGAAATGGACGAATTATAGTCAATTTAATTTTTTTTTTTTAATTTAAAAATGGACGATGTATAGTCCATTAAATTTTGTATATATAGTTAGTCTATTTAATTTTTTGCATCTAAAATAGCCGATGTATAGTCTATATAATTATTTGCACACGAATCGGACGATTTATAGTCGATAAAATTTTTTCATAAAAAATTTAAAAAAAAGACGATGTATAGTCCATTATATTTTTTTCATAAAAAAATTTTTTCCATGAAAAATGGATGATGTATAGTTTATTAAATTCTTTGCACGAAAAGAAGACGACGTATATAGTCCATTTAATTTTTTAGATACGAAATGGACGAATTATAGTCAATTTAATTTTTTTTTTAATTTAAAAATGGACGATGTATAGTCCATTAAATTTTGTATATATAGTTAGTCTATTTAATTTTTTGCATCTAAAATAGCCGATGTATAGTCTATATAATTATTTGCACACGAATCGGACGATTTATAGTCGATAAAATTTTTTCATAAAAAATTCAAAAAAAAAAGACGATGTATAGTCCATTATATTTTTTTCATAAAAAAATTTTTTGCATGAAAAATGGATGATGTATAGTTTATTAAATTCTTTGCACGAAAAGAAGACGACGTATATAGTCCATTTAATTTTTTAGATACGAAATGGACGAATTATAGTCAATTTAATTTTTTTTTTTTAATTTAAAAATGGACGATGTATAGTCCATTAAATTTTGTATATATAGTTAGTCTATTTAATTTTTTGCATCTAAAATAGCCGATGTATAGTCTATATAATTATTTGCACACGAATCGGACGATTTATAGTCGATAAAATTTTTTCATAAAAAATTGAAAAAAAGACGATGTATAGTCCATTATATTTTTTTCATAAAAAAATTTTTTGCATGAAAAATGGATGATGTATAGTTTATTAAATTCTTTGCACGAAAAGAAGACGACGTATATAGTCCATTTAATTTTTTAGATACGAAATGGACGAATTATAGTCAATTTAATTTTTTTTTTAATTTAAAAATGGACGATGTATAGTCCATTAAATTTTGTATATATAGTTAGTCTATTTAATTTTTTGCATCTAAAATAGCCGATGTATAGTCTATATAATTATTTGCACACGAATCGGACGATTTATAGTCGATAAAATTTTTTCATAAAAAATTGAAAAAAAGACGATGTATAGTCCATTATATTTTTTTCATAAAAAAATTTTTTGCATGAAAAATGGATGATGTATAGTTTATTAAATTCTTTGCACGAAAAGAAGACGACGTATATAGTCCATTTAATTTTTTAGATACGAAATGGACGAATTATAGTCAATTTAATTTTTTTTTTAATTTAAAAATGGACGATGTATAGTCCATTAAATTTTGTATATATAGTTAGTCTATTTAATTTTTTGCATCTAAAATAGCCGATGTATAGTCTATATAATTATTTGCACACGAATCGGACGATTTATAGTCGATAAAATTTTTTCATAAAAAATTGAAAAAAAGACGATGTATAGTCCATTATATTTTTTTCATAAAAAAATTTTTTGCATGAAAAATGGATGATGTATAGTTTATTAAATTCTTTGCACGAAAAGAAGACGACGTATATAGTCCATTTAATTTTTTAGATACGAAATGGACGAATTATAGTCAATTTAATTTTTTTTTTAATTTAAAAATGGACGATGTATAGTCCATTAAATTTTGTATATATAGTTAGTCTATTTAATTTTTTGCATCTAAAATAGCCGATGTATAGTCTATATAATTATTTGCACACGAATCGGACGATTTATAGTCGATAAAATTTTTTCATAAAAAATTGAAAAAAAGACGATGTATAGTCCATTATATTTTTTTCATAAAAAAATTTTTTGCATGAAAAATGGATGATGTATAGTTTATTAAATTCTTTGCACGAAAAGAAGACGACGTATATAGTCCATTTAATTTTTTAGATACGAAATGGACGAATTATAGTCAATTTAATTTTTTTTTAAATTTAAAAATGGACGATGTATAGTCCATTAAATTTTGTATATATAGTTAGTCTATTTAATTTTTTGCATCTAAAATAGCCGATGTATAGTCTATATAATTATTCGCACACGAATCGGACGATTTATAGTCGATAAAATTTTTTCATAAAAAATTGAAAAAAAGACGATGTATAGTCCATTATATTTTTTTCATAAAAAAATTTTTTGCATGAAAAATGGATGATGTATAGTTTATTAAATTCTTTGCACGAAAAGAAGACGACATATATAGTCCATTTAATTTTTTAGATACGAAATGGACGAATTATAGTCAAGTTAATTTTTTTTTTTAATTTAAAAATGGACGATGTATAGTCCATTAAATTTTGTATATATAGTTAGTCTATTTAATTTTTTGCATCTAAAATAGCCGATGTATAGTCTATATAATTATTTGCACACGAATCGGACGATTTATAGTCGATAAAATTTTTTCATAAAAAATTGAAAAAAAGACGATGTATAGTCCATTATATTTTTTTCATAAAAAAATTTTTTGCATGAAAAATGGATGATGTATAGTTTATTAAATTCTTTGCACGAAAAGAAGACGACGTATATAGTCCATTTAATTTTTTAGATACGAAATGGACGAATTATAGTCAATTTAATTTTTTTTTTTATTTAAAAATGGACGATGTATAGTCCATTAAATTTTGTATATATAGTTAGTCTATTTAATTTTTTGCATCTAAAATAGCCGATGTATAGTCTATATAATTATTTGCACACGAATCGGACGATTTATAGTCGATAAAATTTTTTCATAAAAAATTGAAAAAAAGACGATGTATAGTCCATTATATTTTTTTCAAAAAAAAATTTTTTGCATGAAAAATGGATGATGTATAGTTTATTAAATTCTTTGCACGAAAAGAAGACGACGTATATAGTCCATTTAATTTTTTAGATACGAAATGGACGAATTATAGTCAATTTAATTTTTTTTTTAATTTAAAAATGGACGATGTATAGTCCATTAAATTTTGTATATATAGTTAGTCTATTTAATTTTTTGCATCTAAAATAGCCGATGTATAGTCTATATAATTATTTGCACACGAATCGGACGATTTATAGTCGATAAAATTTTTTCATAAAAAATTGAAAAAAAGACGATGTATAGTCCATTATATTTTTTTCATAAAAAAATTTTTTGCATGAAAAATGGATGATGTATAGTTTATTAAATTCTTTGCACGAAAAGAAGACGACGTATATAGTCCATTTAATTTTTTAGATACGAAATGGACGAATTATAGTCAATTTAATTTTTTTTTAAATTTAAAAATGGACGATGTATAGTCCATTAAATTTTGTATATATAGTTAGTCTATTTAATTTTTTGCATCTAAAATAGCCGATGTATAGTCTATATAATTATTCGCACACGAATCGGACGATTTATAGTCGATAAAATTTTTTCATAAAAAATTGAAAAAAAGACGATGTATAGTCCATTATATTTTTTTCATAAAAAAATTTTTTGCATGAAAAATGGATGATGTATAGTTTATTAAATTCTTTGCACGAAAAGAAGACGACATATATAGTCCATTTAATTTTTTAGATACGAAATGGACGAATTATAGTCAATTTAATTTTTTTTTTTTAATTTAAAAATGGACGATGTATAGTCCATTAAATTTTGTATATATAGTTAGTCTATTTAATTTTTTGCATCTAAAATAGCCGATGTATAGTCTATATAATTATTTGCACACGAATCGGACGATTTATAGTCGATAAAATTTTTTCATAAAAAATTTAAAAAAAGACGATGTATAGTCCATTATATTTTTTTCATAAAAAAATTTTTTGCATGAAAAATGGATGATGTATAGTTTATTAAATTCTTTGCACGAAAAGAAGACGACGTATATAGTCCATTTAATTTTTTAGATACGAAATGGACGAATTATAGTCAATTTAATTTTTTTTTTAATTTAAAAATGGACGATGTATAGTCCATTAAATTTTGTATATATAGTTAGTCTATTTAATTTTTTGCATCTAAAATAGCCGATGTATAGTCTATATAATTATTTGCACACGAATCGGACGATTTATAGTCGATAAAATTTTTTCATAAAAAATTCAAAAAAAAAAGACGATGTATAGTCCATTATATTTTTTTCATAAAAAAATTTTTTGCATGAAAAATGGATGATGTATAGTTTATTAAATTCTTTGCACGAAAAGAAGACGACGTATATAGTCCATTTAATTTTTTAGATACGAAATGGACGAATTATAGTCAATTTAATTTTTTTTTTTTAATTTAAAAATGGACGATGTATAGTCCATTAAATTTTGTATATATAGTTAGTCTATTTAATTTTTTGCATCTAAAATAGCCGATGTATAGTCTATATAATTATTTGCACACGAATCGGACGATTTATAGTCGATAAAATTTTTTCATAAAAAATTGAAAAAAAGACGATGTATAGTCCATTATATTTTTTTCATAAAAAAATTTTTTGCATGAAAAATGGATGATGTATAGTTTATTAAATTCTTTGCACGAAAAGAAGACGACGTATATAGTCCATTTAATTTTTTAGATACGAAATGGACGAATTATAGTCAATTTAATTTTTTTTTTAATTTAAAAATGGACGATGTATAGTCCATTAAATTTTGTATATATAGTTAGTCTATTTAATTTTTTGCATCTAAAATAGCCGATGTATAGTCTATATAATTATTTGCACACGAATCGGACGATTTATAGTCGATAAAATTTTTTCATAAAAAATTTAAAAAAAGACGATGTATAGTCCATTATATTTTTTTCATAAAAAAATTTTTTGCATGAAAAATGGATGATGTATAGTTTATTAAATTCTTTGCACGAAAAGAAGACGACGTATATAGTCCATTTAATTTTTTAGATACGAAATGGACGAATTATAGTCAATTTAATTTTTTTTTTAATTTAAAAATGGACGATGTATAGTCCATTAAATTTTGTATATATAGTTAGTCTATTTAATTTTTTGCATCTAAAATAGCCGATGTATAGTCTATATAATTATTTGCACACGAATCGGACGATTTATAGTCGATAAAATTTTTTCATAAAAAATTGAAAAAAAGACGATGTATAGTCCATTATATTTTTTTCATAAAAAAATTTTTTGCATGAAAAATGGATGATGTATAGTTTATTAAATTCATTGCACGAAAAGAAGACGACGTATATAGTCCATTTAATTTTTTAGATACGAAATGGACGAATTATAGTCAATTTAATTTTTTTTTTAATTTAAAAATGGACGATGTATAGTCCATTAAATTTTGTATATATAGTTAGTCTATTTAATTTTTTGCATCTAAAATAGACGATGTATAGTCTATATAATTATTTGCACACGAATCGGACGATTTATAGTCGATAAAATTTTTTCATAAAAAATTGCAAAAAAGATTTTTTGCATGAAAAATGGATGATGTATAGTTTATTAAATTCTTTGCACGAAAAGAAGACGACGTATATAGTCCATTTAATTTTTTAGATACGAAATGGACGAATTATAGTCAATTTAATTTTTTTTTTAATTTAAAAATGGACGATGTATAGTCCATTAAATTTTGTATATATAGTTAGTCTATTTAATTTTTTGCATCTAAAATAGACGATGTATAGTCTATATAATTATTTGCACACGAATCGGACGATTTATAGTCGATAAAATTTTTTCATAAAAAATTGAAAAAAAGACGATGTATAGTCCATTATATTTTTTTCATAAAAAAATTTTTTGCATGAAAAATGGATGATGTATAGTTTATTAAATTCTTTGCACGAAAAGAAGACGACGTATATAGTCAATTTAATTTTTTAGATACGAAATGGACGAATTATAGTCAATTTAATATTTTTTTTTAACTTAAAAATGGACGATGTATAGTCCATTAAATTTTGTATATATAGTTAGTCTATTTAATTTTTTGCATCTAAAATAGCCGATGTATAGTCTATATAATTATTTGCACATGAATCGGACGATTTATAGTCGATAAAATTTTTTCATAAAAAATTAAAAAAAAAGGCGATGTATAGTCCATTATATTTTTTTCATAAAAAAATTTTTTGCATGAAAAATGGATGATGTATAGTTTATTAAATTCTTTGCACGAAAAGAAGACGACGTATATAGTCCATTTAATTTTTTAGATACGAAATGGACGAATTATAGTAAATTTAATTTTTTTTTAATTTAAAAATGGACGATGTATAGTCCATTAAATTTTGTATATATAGTTAGTCTATTTAATTTTTTGCATCTAAAATAGCCGATGTATAGTCTATATAATTATTTGCACACGAATCGGACGATTTATAGTCGATAAAATTTTTTCATAAAAAATTGAAAAAAAGACGATGTATAGTCCATTATATTTTTTTCATAAAAAAATTTTTTGCATGAAAAATGGATGATGTATAGTTTATTAAATTCTTTGCACGAAAAGAAGACGACGTATATAGTCCATTTAATTTTTTAGATACGAAATGGACGAATTATAGTCAATTTAATTTTTTTTTAAATTTAAAAATGGACGATGTATAGTCCATTAAATTTTGTATATATAGTTAGTCTATTTAATTTTTTGCATCTAAAATAGCCGATGTATAGTCTATATAATTATTTGCACACGAATCGGACGATTTATAGTCGATAAAATTTTTTCATAAAAAATTGAAAAAAAGACGATGTATAGTCCATTATATTTTTTTCATAAAAAAATTTTTTGCATGAAAAATGGATGATGTATAGTTTATTAAATTCATTGCACGAAAAGAAGACGACGTATATAGTCCATTTAATTTTTTAGATACGAAATGGACGAATTATAGTCAATTTAATTTTTTTTTTAATTTAAAAATGGACGATGTATAGTCCATTAAATTTTGTATATATAGTTAGTCTATTTAATTTTTTGCATCTAAAATAGACGATGTATAGTCTATATAATTATTTGCACACGAATCGGACGATTTATAGTCGATAAAATTTTTTCATAAAAAATTGCAAAAAAGATTTTTTGCATGAAAAATGGATGATGTATAGTTTATTAAATTCTTTGCACGAAAAGAAGACGACGTATATAGTCCATTTAATTTTTTAGATACGAAATGGACGAATTATAGTAAATTTAATTTTTTTTTTAATTTAAAAATGGACGATGTATAGTCCATTAAATTTTGTATATATAGTTAGTCTATTTAATTTTTTGCATCTAAAATAGCCGATGTATAGTCTATATAATTATTTGCACACGAATCGGACGATTTATAGTCGATAAAATTTTTTCATAAAAAATTGAAAAAAAGACGATGTATAGTCCATTATATTTTTTTTCAAAAAAAAATTTTTTGCATGAAAAATGGATGATGTATAGTTTATTAAATTCTTTGCACGAAAAGAAGACGACGTATATAGTCCATTTAATTTTTTAGATACGAAATGGACGAATTATAGTCAATTTAATTTTTTTTTTAATTTAAAAATGGACGATGTATAGTCCATTAAATTTTGTATATATAGTTAGTCTATTTAATTTTTTGCATCTAAAATAGACGATGTATAGTCTATATAATTATTTGCACACGAATCGGACGATTTATAGTCGATAAAATTTTTTCATAAAAAATTGAAAAAAAGACGATGTATAGTCCATTATATTTTTTTCATAAAAAAATTTTTTGCATGAAAAATGGATGATGTATAGTTTATTAAATTCTTTGCACGAAAAGAAGACGACGTATATAGTCAATTTAATTTTTTAGATACGAAATGGACGAATTATAGTCAATTTAATATTTTTTTTTAACTTAAAAATGGACGATGTATAGTCCATTAAATTTTGTATATATAGTTAGTCTATTTAATTTTTTGCATCTAAAATAGCCGATGTATAGTCTATATAATTATTTGCACATGAATCGGACGATTTATAGTCGATAAAATTTTTTCATAAAAAATTAAAAAAAAAAGGCGATGTATAGTCCATTATATTTTTTTCATAAAAAAATTTTTTGCATGAAAAATGGATGATGTATAGTTTATTAAATTCTTTGCACGAAAAGAAGACGACGTATATAGTCCATTTAATTTTTTAGATACGAAATGGACGAATTATAGTAAATTTAATTTTTTTTTTAATTTAAAAATGGACGATGTATAGTCCATTAAATTTTGTATATATAGTTAGTCTATTTAATTTTTTGCATCTAAAATAGCCGATGTATAGTCTATATAATTATTTGCACACGAATCGGACGATTTATAGTCGATAAAATTTTTTCATAAAAAATTGAAAAAAAGACGATGTATAGTCCATTATATTTTTTTCAAAAAAAAATTTTTTGCATGAAAAATGGATGATGTATAGTTTATTAAATTCTTTGCACGAAAAGAAGACGACGTATATAGTCCATTTAATTTTTTAGATACGAAATGGACGAATTATAGTCAATTTAATTTTTTTTTTAATTTAAAAATGGACGATGTATAGTCCATTAAATTTTGTATATATAGTTAGTCTATTTAATTTTTTGCATCTAAAATAGACGATGTATAGTCTATATAATTATTTGCACACGAATCGGACGATTTATAGTCGATAAAATTTTTTCATAAAAAATTGAAAAAAAGACGATGTATAGTCCATTATATTTTTTTCATAAAAAAATTTTTTGCATGAAAAATGGATGATGTATAGTTTATTAAATTCTTTGCACGAAAAGAAGACGACGTATATAGTCAATTTAATTTTTTAGATACGAAATGGACGAATTATAGTCAATTTAATATTTTTTTTTAACTTAAAAATGGACGATGTATAGTCCATTAAATTTTGTATATATAGTTAGTCTATTTAATTTTTTGCATCTAAAATAGCCGATGTATAGTCTATATAATTATTTGCACATGAATCGGACGATTTATAGTCGATAAAATTTTTTCATAAAAAATTAAAAAAAAAAGGCGATGTATAGTCCATTATATTTTTTTCATAAAAAAATTTTTTGCATGAAAAATGGATGATGTATAGTTTATTAAATTCTTTGCACGAAAAGAAGACGACGTATATAGTCCATTTAATTTTTTAGATACGAAATGGACGAATTATAGTAAATTTAATTTTTTTTTTAATTTAAAAATGGACGATGTATAGTCCATTAAATTTTGTATATATAGTTAGTCTATTTAATTTTTTGCATCTAAAATAGCCGATGTATAGTCTATATAATTATTTGCACACGAATCGGACGATTTATAGTCGATAAAATTTTTTCATAAAAAATTGAAAAAAAGACGATGTATAGTCCATTATATTTTTTTCATAAAAAAATTTTTTGCATGAAAAATGGATGATGTATAGTTTATTAAATTCTTTGCACGAAAAGAAGACGACGTATATAGTCCATTTAATTTTTTAGATACGAAATGGACGAATTATAGTCAATTTAATTTTTTTTTAAATTTAAAAATGGACGATGTATAGTCCATTAAATTTTGTATATATAGTTAGTCTATTTAATTTTTTGCATCTAAAATAGCCGATGTATAGTCTATATAATTATTTGCACACGAATCGGACGATTTATAGTCGATAAAATTTTTTCATAAAAAATTGAAAAAAAGACGATGTATAGTCCTAATATATTTTTTTCATAAAAAAATTTTTTGCATGAAAAATGGATGATGTATAGTTTATTAAATTCATTGCACGAAAAGAAGACGACGTATGTAGTCCATTTAATTTTTTAGATACGAAATGGACGAATTATAGTCAATTTAATTTTTTTTTTAATTTAAAAATGGACGATGTATAGTCCATTAAATTTTGTATATATAGTTAGTCTATTTAATTTTTTGCATCTAAAATAGACGATGTATAGTCTATATAATTATTTGCACACGAATCGGACGATTTATAGTCGATAAAATTTTTTCATAAAAAATTGAAAAAAAGACGATGTATAGTCCATTATATTTTTTTCATAAAAAAATTTTTTGCATGAAAAATGGATGATGTATAGTTTATTAAATTCTTTGCACGAAAAGAAGACGACGTATATAGTCCATTTAATTTTTTAGATACGAAATGGACGAATTATAGTCAATTTAATATTTTTTTTTAACTTAAAAATGGACGATGTATAGTCCATTAAATTTTGTATATATAGTTAGTCTATTTAATTTTTTGCATCTAAAATAGCCGATGTATAGTCTATATAATTATTTGCACACGAATCGGACGATTTATAGTCGATAAAATTTTTTCATAAAAAATTCAAAAAAAAAAGACGATGTATAGTCCATTATATTTTTTTCATAAAAAAATTTTTTGCATGAAAAATGGATGATGTATAGTTTATTAAATTCTTTGCACGAAAAGAAGACGACGTATATAGTCCATTTAATTTTTTAGATACGAAATGGACGAATTATAGTCAATTTAATTTTTTTTTTTAATTTAAAAATGGACGATGTATAGTCCATTAAATTTTGTATATATAGTTAGTCTATTTAATTTTTTGCATCTAAAATAGCCGATGTATAGTCTATATAATTATTTGCACACGAATCGGACGATTTATAGTCGATAAAATTTTTTCATAAAAAATTGAAAAAAAGACGATGTATAGTCCATTATATTTTTTTCATAAAAAAATTTTTTGCATGAAAAATGGATGATGTATAGTTTATTAAATTCTTTGCACGAAAAGAAGACGACGTATATAGTCCATTTAATTTTTTAGATACGAAATGGACGAATTATAGTCAATTTAATTTTTTTTTTAATTTAAAAATGGACGATGTATAGTCCATTAAATTTTGTATATATAGTTAGTCTATTTAATTTTTTGCATCTAAAATAGACGATGTATAGTCTATATAATTATTTGCACACGAATCGGACGATTTATAGTCGATAAAATTTTTTCATAAAAAATTGAAAAAAAGACGATGTATAGTCCATTATATTTTTTTCATAAAAAAATTTTTTGCATGAAAAATGGATGATGTATAGTTTATTAAATTCTTTGCACGAAAAGAAGACGACGTATATAGTCAATTTAATTTTTTAGATACGAAATGGACGAATTATAGTCAATTTAATATTTTTTTTTAACTTAAAAATGGACGATGTATAGTCCATTAAATTTTGTATATATAGTTAGTCTATTTAATTTTTTGCATCTAAAATAGCCGATGTATAGTCTATATAATTATTTGCACACGAATCGGACGATTTATAGTCGATAAAATTTTTTCATAAAAAATTCAAAAAAAAAAGACGATGTATAGTCCATTATATTTTTTTCATAAAAAAATTTTTTGCATGAAAAATGGATGATGTATAGTTTATTAAATTCTTTGCACGAAAAGAAGACGACGTATATAGTCCATTTAATTTTTTAGATACGAAATGGACGAATTATAGTCAATTTAATTTTTTTTTTTAATTTAAAAATGGACGATGTATAGTCCATTAAATTTTGTATATATAGTTAGTCTATTTAATTTTTTGCATCTAAAATAGACGATGTATAGTCTATATAATTATTTGCACACGAATCGGACGATTTATAGTCGATAAAATTTTTTCATAAAAAATTGAAAAAAAGACGATGTATAGTCCATTATATTTTTTTCATAAAAAAATTTTTTGCATGAAAAATGGATGATGTATAGTTTATTAAATTCTTTGCACGAAAAGAAGACGACGTATATAGTCAATTTAATTTTTTAGATACGAAATGGACGAATTATAGTCAATTTAATATTTTTTTTTAACTTAAAAATGGACGATGTATAGTCCATTAAATTTTGTATATATAGTTAGTCTATTTAATTTTTTGCATCTAAAATAGCCGATGTATAGTCTATATAATTATTTGCACACGAATCGGACGATTTATAGTCGATAAAATTTTTTCATAAAAAATTCAAAAAAAAAAGACGATGTATAGTCCATTATATTTTTTTCATAAAAAAATTTTTTGCATGAAAAATGGATGATGTATAGTTTATTAAATTCTTTGCACGAAAAGAAGACGACGTATATAGTCCATTTAATTTTTTAGATACGAAATGGACGAATTATAGTCAATTTAATTTTTTTTTTTTTAATTTAAAAATGGACGATGTATAGTCCATTAAATTTTGTATATATAGTTAGTCTATTTAATTTTTTGCATCTAAAATAGCCGATGTATAGTCTATTTAATTATTTGCACACGAATCGGACGATTTATAGTCGATAAAATTTTTTCATAAAAAATTGAAAAAAAGACGATGTATAGTCCATTATATTTTTTTCATAAAAAAATTTTTTGCATGAAAAATGGATGATGTATAGTTTATTAAATTCTTTGCACGAAAAGAAGACGACGTATATAGTCCATTTAATTTTTTAGATACGAAATGGACGAATTATAGTCAATTTAATTTTTTTTTTAATTTAAAAATGGACGATGTATAGTCCATTAAATTTTGTATATATAGTTAGTCTATTTAATTTTTTGCATCTAAAATAGCCGATGTATAATCTATATAATTATTTGCACACGAATCGGACGATTTATAGTCGATAAAATTTTTTCATAAAAAATTGAAAAAAAGACGATGTATAGTCCATTATATTTTTTTCATAAAAAAATTTTTTGCATGAAAAATGGATGATGTATAGTTTATTAAATTCTTTGCACGAAAAGAAGACGACGTATATAGTCCATTTAATTTTTTAGATACGAAATGGACGAATTATAGTCAATTTAATATTTTTTTTTAATTTAAAAATGGACGATGTATAGTCCATTAAATTTTGTATATATAGTTAGTCTATTTAATTTTTTGCATCTAAAATAGACGATGTATAGTCTATATAATTATTTGCACACGAATCGGACGATTTATAGTCGATAAAATTTTTTCATAAAAAATTGAAAAAAAGACGATGTATAGTCCATTATATTTTTTTCATAAAAAAATTTTTTGCATGAAAAATGGATGATGTATAGTTTATTAAATTCTTTGCACGAAAAGAAGACGACGTATATAGTCAATTTAATTTTTTAGATACGAAATGGACGAATTATAGTCAATTTAATATTTTTTTTTAACTTAAAAATGGACGATGTATAGTCCATTAAATTTTGTATATATAGTTAGTCTATTTAATTTTTTGCATCTAAAATAGCCGATGTATAGTCTATATAATTATTTGCACACGAATCGGACGATTTATAGTCGATAAAATTTTTTCATAAAAAATTCAAAAAAAAAGACGATGTATAGTCCATTATATTTTTTTCATAAAAAAATTTTTTGCATGAAAAATGGATGATGTATAGTTTATTAAATTCTTTGCACGAAAAGAAGACGACGTATATAGTCCATTTAATTTTTTAGATACGAAATGGACGAATTATAGTCAATTTAATTTTTTTTTTAATTTAAAAATGGACGATGTATAGTCCATTAAATTTTGTATATATAGTTAGTCTATTTAATTTTTTGCATCTAAAATAGCCGATGTATAGTCTATATAATTATTTGCACACGAATCGGACGATTTAAAGTCGATAAAATTTTTTCATAAAAAATTGAAAAAAAGACGATGTATAGTCCATTATATTTTTTTCATAAAAAAATTTTTTGCATGAAAAATGGATGATGTATAGTTTATTAAATTCTTTGCACGAAAAGAAGACGACGTATATAGTCCATTTAATTTTTTAGATACGAAATGGACGAATTATAGTCAATTTAATTTTTTTTTAAATTTAAAAATGGACGATGTATAGTCCATTAAATTTTGTATATATAGTTAGTCTATTTAATTTTTTGCATCTAAAATAGCCGATGTATAGTCTATATAATTATTTGCACACGAATCGGACGATTTATAGTCGATAAAATTTTTTCATAAAAAATTGAAAAAAAGACGATGTATAGTCCATTATATTTTTTTCATAAAAAAATTTTTTGCATGAAAAATGGATGATGTATAGTTTATTAAATTCTTTGCACGAAAAGAAGACGACGTATATAGTCCATTTAATTTTTTAGATACGAAATGGACGAATTATAGTCAATTTAATTTTTTTTTTAAATTTAAAAATGGACGATGTATAGTCCATTAAATTTTGTATATATAGTTAGTCTATTTAATTTTTTGCATCTAAAATAGCCGATGTATAGTCTATATAATTATTTGCACACGAATCGGACGATTTATAGTCGATAAAATTTTTTCATAAAAAATTGAAAAAAAGACGATGTATAGTCCATTATATTTTTTTCATAAAAAAATTTTTTGCATGAAAAATGGATGATGTATAGTTTATTAAATTCTTTGCACGAAAAGAAGACGACGTATATAGTCCATTTAATTTTTTAGATACGAAATGGACGAATTATAGTCAATTTAATTTTTTTTTTTTAATTTAAAAATGGACGATGTATAGTCCATTAAATTTTGTATATATAGTTAGTCTATTTAATTTTTTGCATCTAAAATAGACGATGTATAGTCTATATAATTATTTACACACGAATCGGACGATTTATAGTCGATAAAATTTTTTCATAAAAAATTGAAAAAAAGACGATGTATAGTCCATTATATTTTTTTCATAAAAAAATTTTTTGCATGAAAAATGGATGATGTATAGTTTATTAAATTCTTTGCACGAAAAGAAGACGACGTATATAGTCAATTTAATTTTTTAGATACGAAATGGACGAATTATAGTCAATTTAATATTTTTTTTTAACTTAAAAATGGACGATGTATAGTCCATTAAATTTTGTATATATAGTTAGTCTATTTAATTTTTTGCATCTAAAATAGCCGATGTATAGTCTATATAATTATTTGCACACGAATCGGACGATTTATAGTCGATAAAATTTTTTCATAAAAAATTCAAAAAAAAAAAAGACGATGTATTATATTATATTTTTTTCATAAAAAAATTTTTTGCATGAAAAATGGATGATGTATAGTTTATTAAATTCTTTGCACGAAAAGAAGACGACGTATATAGTCCATTTAATTTTTTAGATACGAAATGGACGAATTATAGTCAATTTAATTTTTTTTTTTTAATTTAAAAATGGACGATGTATAGTCCATTAAATTTTGTATATATAGTTAGTCTATTTAATTTTTTGCATCTAAAATAGACGATGTATAGTCTATATAATTATTTGCACACGAATCGGACGATTTATAGTCGATAAAATTTTTTCATAAAAAATTCAAAAAAAAAAAGACGATGTATAGTCCATTATATTTTTTTCATAAAAAAATTTTTTGCATGAAAAATGGATGATGTATAGTTTATTAAATTCTTTGCACGAAAAGAAGACGACGTATATAGTCAATTTAATTTTTTAGATACGAAATGGACGAATTATAGTCAATTTAATATTTTTTTTTAACTTAAAAATGGACGATGTATAGTCCATTAAATTTTGTATATATAGTTAGTCTATTTAATTTTTTGCATCTAAAATAGCCGATGTATAGTCTATATAATTATTTGCACATGAATCGGACGATTTATAGTCGATAAAATTTTTTCATAAAAAATTCAAAAAAAAAGACGATGTATAGTCCATTATATTTTTTTCATAAAAAAATTTTTTGCATGAAAAATGGATGATGTATAGTTTATTAAATTCTTTGCACGAAAAGAAGACGACGTATATAGTCCATTTAATTTTTTAGATACGAAATGGACGAATTATAGTCAATTTAATTTTTTTTTTAATTTAAAAATGGACGATGTATAGTCCATTAAATTTTGTATATATAGTTAGTCTATTTAATTTTTTGCATCTAAAATAGCTGATGTATAGTCTATATAATTATTTGCACACGAATCGGACGATTTATAGTCGATAAAATTTTTTCATAAAAAATTGAAAAAAAGACGATGTATAGTCCATTATATTTTTTTCATAAAAAAATTTTTTGCATGAAAAATGGATGATGTATAGTTTATTAAATTCTTTGCACGAAAAGAAGACGACGTATATAGTCCATTTAATTTTTTAGATACGAAATGGACGAATTATAGTCAATTTAATTTTTTTTTAAATTTAAAAATGGACGATGTATAGTCCATTAAATTTTGTATATATAGTTAGTCTATTTAATTTTTTGCATCTAAAATAGCCGATGTATAGTCTATATAATTATTTGCACACGAATCGGACGATTTATAGTCGATAAAATTTTTTCATAAAAAATTGAAAAAAAGACGATGTATAGTCCATTATATTTTTTTCATAAAAAAATTTTTTGCATGAAAAATGGATGATGTATAGTTTATTAAATTCTTTGCACGAAAAGAAGACGACGTATATAGTCCATTTAATTTTTTAGATACGAAATGGACGAATTATAGTCAATTTAATTTTTTTTTAAATTTAAAAATGGACGATGTATAGTCCATTAAATTTTGTATATATAGTTAGTCTATTTAATTTTTTGCATCTAAAATAGCCGATGTATAGTCTATATAATTATTTGCACACGAATCGGACGATTTATAGTCGATAAAATTTTTTCATAAAAAATTGAAAAAAAAAAGATGTATAGTCCATTATATTTTTTTCATAAAAAAATTTTTTGCATGAAAAATGGATGATGTATAGTTTATTAAATTCTTTGCACGAAAAGAAGACGACGTATATAGTCCATTTAATTTTTTAGATACGAAATGGACGAATTATAGTCAATTTAATTTTTTTTTTTAATTTAAAAATGGACGATGTATAGTCCATTAAATTTTGTATATATAGTTAGTCTATTTAATTTTTTGCATCTAAAATAGACGATGTATAGTCTATATAATTATTTGCACACGAATCGGACGATTTATAGTCGATACAATTTTTTCATAAAAAATTCAAAAAAAAAAAGACGATGTATAGTCCATTATATATTTTTCATAAAAAAATTTTTTGCATGAAAAATGGATGATGTATAGTTTATTAAATTCTTTGCACGAAAAGAAGACGACGTATATAGTCAATTTAATTTTTTAGATACGAAATGGACGAATTATAGTCAATTTAATATTTTTTTTTAACTTAAAAATGGACGATGTATAGTCCATTAAATTTTGTATATATAGTTAGTCTATTTAATTTTTTGCATCTAAAATAGCCGATGTATAGTCTATATAATTATTTGCACACGAATCGGACGATTTATAGTCGATAAAATTTTTTCATAAAAAATTCAAAAAAAAAAAGACGATCTATATAGTCCATTATATTTTTTTCATAAAAAAATTTTTTGCATGAAAAATGGATGATGTATAGTTTATTAAATTCTTTGCACGAAAAGAAGACGACGTATATAGTCCATTTAATTTTTTAGATACGAAATGGACGAATTATAGTCAATTTAATTTTTTTTTTTTTAATTTAAAAATGGACGATGTATAGTCCATTAAATTTTGTATATATAGTTAGTCTATTTAATTTTTTGCATCTAAAATAGCCGATGTATAGTCTATTTAATTATTTGCACACGAATCGGACGATTTATAGTCGATAAAATTTTTTCATAAAAAATTGAAAAAAAGACGATGTATAGTCCATTATATTTTTTTCATAAAAAAATTTTTTGCATGAAAAATGGATGATGTATAGTTTATTAAATTCTTTGCACGAAAAGAAGACGACGTATATAGTCCATTTAATTTTTTAGATACGAAATGGACGAATTATAGTCAATTTAATTTTTTTTTTAATTTAAAAATGGACGATGTATAGTCCATTAAATTTTGTATATATAGTTAGTCTATTTAATTTTTTGCATCTAAAATAGCCGATGTATAGTCTATATAATTATTTGCACACGAATCGGACGATTTATAGTCGATAAAATTTTTTCATAAAAAATTGAAAAAAAGACGATGTATAGTCCATTATATTTTTTTCATAAAAAAATTTTTTGCATGAAAAATGGATGATGTATAGTTTATTAAATTCTTTGCACGAAAAGAAGACGACGTATATAGTCCATTTAATTTTTTAGATACGAAGTGGACGAATTATAGTCAATTTAATTTTTTTTTTTAATTTAAAAATGGACGATGTATAGTCCATTAAATTTTGTATATATAGTTAGTCTATTTAATTTTTTGCATCTAAAATAGCCGATGTATAGTCTATATAATTATTTGCACACGAATCGGACGATTTATAGTCGATAAAATTTTTTCATAAAAAATTGAAAAAAAGACGATGTATAGTAGTCCATTATATTTTTTTCATAAAAAAATTTTTTGCATGAAAAATGGATGATGTATAGTTTATTAAATTCTTTGCACGAAAAGAAGACGACGTATATAGTCCATTTAATTTTTTAGATACGAAATGGACGAATTATAGTCAATTTAATTTTTTTTTTAAATTTAAAAATGGACGATGTATAGTCCATTAAATTTTGTATATATAGTTAGTCTATTTAATTTTTTGCATCTAAAATAGCCGATGTATAGTCTATATAATTATTTGCACACGAATCGGACGATTTATAGTCGATAAAATTTTTTCATAAAAAATTGAAAAAAAGACGATGTATAGTCCATTATATTTTTTTCATAAAAAAATTTTTTGCATGAAAAATGGATGATGTATAGTTTATTAAATTCTTTGCACGAAAAGAAGACGACGTATATAGTCCATTTAATTTTTTAGATACGAAATGGACGAATTATAGTCAATTTAACTTTTTTTTTTTAATTTAAAAATGGACGATGTATAGTCCATTAAATTTTGTATATATAGTTAGTCTATTTAATTTTTTGCATCTAAAATAGACGATGTATAGTCTATATAATTATTTGCACACGAATCGGACGATTTATAGTCGATAAAATTTTTTCATAAAAAATTGAAAAAAAGACGATGTATAGTCCATTATATTTTTTTCATAAAAAAATTTTTTGCATGAAAAATGGATGATGTATAGTTTATTAAATTCTTTGCACGAAAAGAAGACGACGTATATAGTCAATTTAATTTTTTAGATACGAAATGGACGAATTATAGTCAATTTAATATTTTTTTTTAACTTAAAAATGGACGATGTATAGTCCATTAAATTTTGTATATATAGTTAGTCTATTTAATTTTTTGCATCTAAAATAGCCGATGTATAGTCTATATAATTATTTGCACACGAATCGGACGATTTATAGTCGATAAAATTTTTTCATAAAAAATTCAAAAAAAAAAAGACGATGTATAGTCCATTATATTTTTTTCATAAAAAAATTTTTTGCATGAAAAATGGATGATGTATAGTTTATTAAATTCTTTGCACGAAAAGAAGACGACGTATATAGTCCATTTAATTTTTTAGATACGAAATGGACGAATTATAGTCAATTTAATTTTTTTTTTTTAATTTAAAAATGGACGATGTATAGTCCATTAAATTTTGTATATATAGTTAGTCTATTTAATTTTTTGCATCTAAAATAGCCGATGTATAGTCTATATAATTATTTGCACACGAATCGGACGATTTATAGTCGATAAAATTTTTTCATAAAAAATTGAAAAAAAGACGATGTATATATGTATAGTCCATTATATTTTTTTCATAAAAAATTTTTTTGCATGAAAAATGGATGATGTATAGTTTATTAAATTCTTTGCACGAAAAGAAGACGACGTATATAGTCCATTTAATTTTTTAGATACGAAATGGACGAATTATAGTCAATTTAATTTTTTTTTTAATTTAAAAATGGACGATGTATAGTCCATTAAATTTTGTATATATAGTTAGTCTATTTAATTTTTTGCATCTAAAATAGACGATGTATAGTCTATATAATTATTTGCACACGAATCGGACGATTTATAGTCGATAAAATTTTTTCATAAAAAATTTAAAAAAAGACGATTATATTTTTTTCATAAAAAAATTTTTTGCATGAAAAATGGATGATGTATAGTTTATTAAATTCTTTGCACGAAAAGAAGACGACGTATATAGTCCATTTAATTTTTTAGATACGAAATGGACGAATTATAGTCAATTTAATTTTTTTTTAATTTAAAAATGGACGATGTATAGTCCATTAAATTTTGTATATATAGTTAGTCTATTTAATTTTTTGCATCTAAAATAGCCGATGTATAGTCTATATAATTATTTGCACACGAATCGGACGATTTATAGTCGATAAAATTTTTTCATAAAAAATTCAAAAAAAAAAGACGATGTATAGTCCATTATATTTTTTTCATAAAAAAATTTTTTGCATGAAAAATGGATGATGTATAGTTTATTAAATTCTTTGCACGAAAAGAAGACGACGTATATAGTCCATTTAATTTTTTAGATACGAAA
This sequence comes from Tachina lurida, assembly GCA_944452675.1. Taxonomy (NCBI): domain Eukaryota; kingdom Metazoa; phylum Arthropoda; class Insecta; order Diptera; family Tachinidae; genus Tachina; species Tachina lurida. The sequence continues at coordinate 90,316,983 of OX101755.1, forward strand.
TGGACGAATTATAGTCAATTTAATTTTTTTTTTTAATTTAAAAATGGACGATGTATAGTCCATTAAATTTTGTATATATAGTTAGTCTATTTAATTTTTTGCATCTAAACTAGACGATGTATAGTCTATATAATTATTTGCACACGAATCGGACGATTTATAGTCGATAAAATTTTTTCATAAAAAATTGAAAAAAAGACGATGTATAGTCCATTATATTTTTTTCATAAAAAAATTTTTTGCATGAAAAATGGATGATGTATAGTTTATTAAATTCTTTGCACGAAAAGAAGACGACGTATATAGTCCATTTAATTTTTTAGATACGAAATGGACGAATTATAGTCAATTTAATTTTTTTTTTAATTTAAAAATGGACGATGTATAGTCCATTAAATTTTGTATATATAGTTAGTCTATTTAATTTTTTGCATCTAAAATAGACGATGTATAGTCTATATAATTATTTGCACACGAATCGGACGATTTATAGTCGATAAAATTTTTTCATAAAAAATTTAAAAAAAGACGATGTATAGTCCATTATATTTTTTTCATAAAAAAATTTTTTGCATGAAAAATGGATGATGTATAGTTTATTAAATTCTTTGCACGAAAAGAAGACGACGTATATAGTCAATTTAATTTTTTAGATACGAAATGGACGAATTATAGTCAATTTAATATTTTTTTTTAACTTAAAAATGGACGATGTATAGTCCATTAAATTTTGTATATATAGTTAGTCTATTTAATTTTTTGCATCTAAAATAGCCGATGTATAGTCTATATAATTATTTGCACACGAATCGGACGATTTATAGTCGATAAAATTTTTTCATAAAAAATTCAAAAAAAAAAGACGATGTATAGTCCATTATATTTTTTTCATAAAAAAATTTTTTGCATGAAAAATGGATGATGTATAGTTTATTAAATTCTTTGCACGAAAAGAAGACGACGTATATAGTCCATTTAATTTTTTAGATACGAAATGGACGAATTATAGTCAATTTAATATTTTTTTTTAACTTAAAAATGGACGATGTATAGTCCATTAAATTTTGTATATATAGTTAGTCTATTTAATTTTTTGCATCTAAAATAGCCGATGTATAGTCTATATAATTATTTGCACACGAATCGGACGATTTATAGTCGATAAAATTTTTTCATAAAAAATTGAAAAAAAGACGATGTATAGTCCATTATATTTTTTTCATAAAAAAATTTTTTGCATGAAAAATGGATGATGTATAGTTTATTAAATTCTTTGCACGAAAAGAAGACGACGTATATAGTCAATTTAATTTTTTAGATACGAAATGGACGAATTATAGTCAATTTAATATTTTTTTTTAACTTAAAAATGGACGATGTATAGTCCATTAAATTTTGTATATATAGTTAGTCTATTTAATTTTTTGCATCTAAAATAGCCGATGTATAGTCTATATAATTATTTGCACACGAATCGGACGATTTATAGTCGATAAAATTTTTTCATAAAAAATTCAAAAAAAAAAAAGACGATGTATAGTCCATTATATTTTTTTCATAAAAAAATTTTTTGCATGAAAAATGGATGATGTATAGTTTATTAAATTCTTTGCACGAAAAGAAGACGACGTATATAGTCCATTTAATTTTTTAGATACGAAATGGACGAATTATAGTCAATTTAATTTTTTTTTTTTAATTTAAAAATGGACGATGTATAGTCCATTAAATTTTGTATATATAGTTAGTCTATTTAATTTTTTGCATCTAAAATAGCCGATGTATAGTCTATATAATTATTTGCACACGAATCGGACGATTTATAGTCGATAAAATTTTTTCATAAAAAATTGAAAAAAAGACGATGTATAGTCCATTATATTTTTTTCATAAAAAATTTTTTTGCATGAAAAATGGATGATGTATAGTTTATTAAATTCTTTGCACGAAAAGAAGACGACGTATATAGTCCATTTAATTTTTTAGATACGAAATGGACGAATTATAGTCAATTTAATTTTTTTTTAATTTAAAAATGGACGATGTATAGTCCATTAAATTTTGTATATATAGTTAGTCTATTTAATTTTTTGCATCTAAAATAGACGATGTATAGTCTATATAATTATTTGCACACGAATCGGACGATTTATAGTCGATAAAATTTTTTCATAAAAAATTCAAAAAAAAAAAGACGATGTATAGTCCATTATATTTTTTTCATAAAAAAATTTTTTGCATGAAAAATGGATGATGTATAGTTTATTAAATTCTTTGCACGAAAAGAAGACGACGTATATAGTCAATTTAATTTTTTAGATACGAAATGGACGAATTATAGTCAATTTAATATTTTTTTTTAACTTAAAAATGGACGATGTATAGTCCATTAAATTTTGTATATATAGTTAGTCTATTTAATTTTTTGCATCTAAAATAGCCGATGTATAGTCTATATAATTATTTGCACACGAATCGGACGATTTATAGTCGATAAAATTTTTTCATAAAAAATTGAAAAAAGACGATGTATAGTCCATTATATTTTTTTCATAAAAAAATTTTTTGCATGAAAAATGGATGATGTATAGTTTATTAAATTCTTTGCACGAAAAGAAGACGACGTATATAGTCCATTTAATTTTTTAGATACGAAATGGACGAATTATAGTCAATTTAATATTTTTTTTTAACTTAAAAATGGACGATGTATAGTCCATTAAATTTTGTATATATAGTTAGTCTATTTAATTTTTTGCATCTAAAATAGCCGATGTATAGTCTATATAATTATTTGCACACGAATCGGACGATTTATAGTCGATAAAATTTTTTCATAAAAAATTAAAAAAAAAAGACGATGTATAGTCCATTATATTTTTTTCATAAAAAAATTTTTTGCATGAAAAATGGATGATGTATAGTTTATTAAATTCTTTGCACGAAAAGAAGACGACGTATATAGTCCATTTAATTTTTTAGATACGAAATGGACGAATTATAGTCAATTTAATTTTTTTTTTTTAATTTAAAAATGGACGATGTATAGTCCATTAAATTTTGTATATATAGTTAGTCTATTTAATTTTTTGCATCTAAAATAGCCGATGTATAGTCTATATAATTATTTGCACACGAATCGGACGATTTATAGTCGATAAAATTTTTTCATAAAAAATTGAAAAAAAGACGATGTATAGTCCATTATATTTTTTTCATAAAAAATTTTTTTGCATGAAAAATGGATGATGTATAGTTTATTAAATTCTTTGCACGAAAAGAAGACGACGTATATAGTCCATTTAATTTTTTAGATACGAAATGGACGAATTATAGTCAATTTAATAAATCTAAAATAGCCGATGTATAGTCTATATAATTATTTGCACACGAATCGGACGATTTATAGTCGATAAAATTTTTTCATAAAAAATTGAAAAAAAGACGATGTATAGTCCATTATATTTTTTTCATAAAAAAATTTTTTGCATGAAAAATGGATGATGTATAGTTTATTAAATTCTTTGCACGAAAAGAAGACGACGTATATAGTCCATTTAATTTTTTAGATACGAAATGGACGAATTATAGTCAATTTAATTTTTTTTTTTTAATTTAAAAATGGACGATGTATAGTCCATTAAATTTTGTATATATAGTTAGTCTATTTAATTTTTTGCATCTAAAATAGACGATGTATAGTCTATATAATTATTTGCACACGAATCGGACGATTTATAGTCGATAAAATTTTTTCATAAAAAATTGAAAAAAAGACGATGTATAGTCCATTATATTTTTTTCATAAAAAAATTTTTTGCATGAAAAATGGATGATGTATAGTTTATTAAATTCTTTGCACGAAAAGAAGACGACGTATATAGTCAATTTAATTTTTTAGATACGAAATGGACGAATTATAGTCAATTTAATATTTTTTTTTAACTTAAAAATGGACGATGTATAGTCCATTAAATTTTGTATATATAGTTAGTCTATTTAATTTTTTGCATCTAAAATAGCCGATGTATAGTCTATATAATTATTTGCACACGAATCGGACGATTTATAGTCGATAAAATTTTTTCATAAAAAATTGAAAAAAAGACGATGTATAGTCCATTATATTTTTTTCATAAAAAAATATTTTGCATGAAAAATGGATGATGTATAGTTTATTAAATTCTTTGCACGAAAAGAAGACGACGTATATAGTCCATTTAATTTTTTAGATACGAAATGGACGAATTTTAGTCAATTTAATTTTTTTTTTTAATTTAAAAATGGACGATGTATAGTCCATTAAATTTTGTATATATAGTTAGTCTATTTAATTTTTTGCATCTAAAATAGCCGATGTATAGTCTATATAATTATTTGCACACGAATCGGACGATTTATAGTCGATAAAATTTTTTCATAAAAAATTGAAAAAAAGACGATGTATAGTCCATTATATTTTTTTCATAAAAAAATTTTTTGCATGAAAAATGGATGATGTATAGTTTATTAAATTCTTTGCACGAAAAGAAGACGACGTATATAGTCCATTTAATTTTTTAGATACGAAATGGACGAATTATAGTCAATTTAATTTTTTTTTTAATTTAAAAATGGACGATGTATAGTCCATTAAATTTTGTATATATAGTTAGTCTATTTAATTTTTTGCATCTAAAATAGCCGATGTATAGTCTATATAATTATTTGCACACGAATCGGACGATTTATAGTCGATAAAATTTTTTCATAAAAAATTGAAAAAAAGACGATGTATAGTCCATTATATTTTTTTCATAAAAAAATTTTTTGCATGAAAAATGGATGATGTATAGTTTATTAAATTCTTTGCACGAAAAGAAGACGACGTATATAGTCCATTTAATTTTTTAGATACGAAATGGACGAATTATAGTCAATTTAATTTTTTTTTTAATTTAAAAATGGACGATGTATAGTCCATTAAATTTTGTATATATAGTTAGTCTATTTAATTTTTTGCATCTAAAATAGACGATGTATAGTCTATATAATTATTTGCACACGAATCGGACGATTTATAGTCGATAAAATTTTTTCATAAAAAATTGAAAAAAAGACGATGTATAGTCCATTATATTTTTTTCATAAAAAAATTTTTTGCATGAAAAATGGATGATGTATAGTTTATTAAATTCTTTGCACGAAAAGAAGACGACGTATATAGTCAATTTAATTTTTTAGATACGAAATGGACGAATTATAGTCAATTTAATATTTTTTTTTAACTTAAAAATGGACGATGTATAGTCCATTAAATTTTGTATATATAGTTAGTCTATTTAATTTTTTGCATCTAAAATAGCCGATGTATAGTCTATATAATTATTTGCACACGAATCGGACGATTTATAGTCGATAAAATTTTTTCATAAAAAATTGAAAAAAGACGATGTATAGTCCATTATATTTTTTTCATAAAAAAATTTTTTGCATGAAAAATGGATGATGTATAGTTTATTAAATTCTTTGCACGAAAAGAAGACGACGTATATAGTCCATTTAATTTTTTAGATACGAAATGGACGAATTATAGTCAATTTAATATTTTTTTTTAACTTAAAAATGGACGATGTATAGTCCATTAAATTTTGTATATATAGTTAGTCTATTTAATTTTTTGCATCTAAAATAGCCGATGTATAGTCTATATAATTATTTGCACACGAATCGGACGATTTATAGTCGATAAAATTTTTTCATAAAAAATTCAAAAAAAAAGACGATGTATAGTCCATTATATTTTTTTCATAAAAAAATTTTTTGCATGAAAAATGGATGATGTATAGTTTATTAAATTCTTTGCACGAAAAGAAGACGACGTATATAGTCCATTTAATTTTTTAGATACGAAATGGACGAATTATAGTCAATTTAATTTTTTTTTTTAATTTAAAAATGGACGATGTATAGTCCATTAAATTTTGTATATATAGTTAGTCTATTTAATTTTTTGCATCTAAAATAGCCGATGTATAGTCTATATAATTATTTGCACACGAATCGGACGATTTATAGTCGATAAAATTTTTTCATAAAAAATTGAAAAAAAGACGATGTATAGTCCATTATATTTTTTTCATAAAAAATTTTTTTGCATGAAAAATGGATGATGTATAGTTTATTAAATTCTTTGCACGAAAAGAAGACGACGTATATAGTCCATTTAATTTTTTAGATACGAAATGGACGAATTATAGTCAATTTAATAAATCTAAAATAGCCGATGTATAGTCTATATAATTATTTGCACACGAATCGGACGATTTATAGTCGATAAAATTTTTTCATAAAAAATTGAAAAAAAGACGATGTATAGTCCATTACATTTTTTTCATAAAAAAATTTTTTGCATGAAAAATGGATGATGTATAGTTTATTAAATTCTTTGCACGAAAAGAAGACGACGTATATAGTCCATTTAATTTTTTAGATACGAAATGGACGAATTATAGTCAATTTAATTTTTTTTTTAATTTAAAAATGGACGATGTATAGTCCATTAAATTTTGTATATATAGTTAGTCTATTTAATTTTTTGCATCTAAAATAGACGATGTATAGTCTATATAATTATTTGCACACGAATCGGACGATTTATAGTCGATAAAATTTTTTCATAAAAAATTCAAAAAAAGACGATGTATAGTCCATTATATTTTTTTCATAAAAAAATTTTTTGCATGAAAAATGGATGATGTATAGTTTATTAAATTCTTTGCACGAAAAGAAGACGACGTATATAGTCAATTTAATTTTTTAGATACGAAATGGACGAATTATAGTCAATTTAATATTTTTTTTTAACTTAAAAATGGACGATGTATAGTCCATTAAATTTTGTATATATAGTTAGTCTATTTAATTTTTTGCATCTAAAATAGCCGATGTATAGTCTATATAATTATTTGCACACGAATCGGACGATTTATAGTCGATAAAATTTTTTCATAAAAAATTGAAAAAAAGACGATGTATAGTCCATTATATTTTTTTCATAAAAAAATATTTTGCATGAAAAATGGATGATGTATAGTTTATTAAATTCTTTGCACGAAAAGAAGACGACGTATATAGTCCATTTAATTTTTTAGATACGAAATGGACGAATTATAGTCAATTTAATTTTTTTTTTTTAATTTAAAAATGGACGATGTATAGTCCATTAAATTTTGTATATATAGTTAGTCTATTTAATTTTTTGCATCTAAAATAGCCGATGTATAGTCTATATAATTATTTGCACACGAATCGGACGATTTATAGTCGATAAAATTTTTTCATAAAAAATTGAAAAAAAGACGATGTATAGTCCATTATATTTTTTTCATAAAAAAATTTTTTGCATGAAAAATGGATGATGTATAGTTTATTAAATTCTTTGCACGAAAAGAAGACGACGTATATAGTCCATTTAATTTTTTAGATACGAAATGGACGAATTATAGTCAATTTAATTTTTTTTTTTAATTTAAAAATGGACGATGTATAGTCCATTAAATTTTGTATATATAGTTAGTCTATTTAATTTTTTGCATCTAAAATAGCCGATGTATAGTCTATATAATTATTTGCACACGAATCGGACGATTTATAGTCGATAAAATTTTTTCATAAAAAATTGAAAAAAAGACGATGTATAGTCCATTATATTTTTTTCATAAAAAAATTTTTTGCATGAAAAATGGATGATGTATAGTTTATTAAATTCTTTGCACGAAAAGAAGACGACGTATATAGTCCATTTAATTTTTTAGATACGAAATGGACGAATTATAGTCAATTTAATTTTTTTTTTAATTTAAAAATGGACGATGTATAGTCCATTAAATTTTGTATATATAGTTAGTCTATTTAATTTTTTGCATCTAAAATAGCCGATGTATAGTCTATATAATTATTTGCACACGAATCGGACGATTTATAGTCGATAAAATTTTTTCATAAAAAATTGAAAAAAAGACGATGTATAGTCCATTATATTTTTTTCATAAAAAAATTTTTTGCATGAAAAATGGATGATGTATAGTTTATTAAATTCTTTGCACGAAAAGAAGACGACGTATATAGTCCATTTAATTTTTTAGATACGAAATGGACGAATTATAGTCAATTTAATTTTTTTTTTAATTTAAAAATGGACGATGTATAGTCCATTAAATTTTGTATATATAGTTAGTCTATTTAATTTTTTGCATCTAAAATAGCCGATGTATAGTCTATATAATTATTTGCACACGAATCGGACGATTTATAGTCGATAAAATTTTTTCATAAAAAATTGAAAAAAAGACGATGTATAGTCCATTATATTTTTTTCATAAAAAAATTTTTTGCATGAAAAATGGATGATGTATAGTTTATTAAATTCTTTGCACGAAAAGAAGACGACGTATATAGTCCATTTAATTTTTTAGATACGAAATGGACGAATTATAGTCAATTTAATTTTTTTTTTAATTTAAAAATGGATGATGTATAGTCCATTAAATTTTGTATATATAGTTAGTCTATTTAATTTTTTGCATCTAAAATAGACGATGTATAGTCTATATAATTATTTGCACACGAATCGGACGATTTATAGTCGATAAAATTTTTTCATAAAAAATTCAAAAAAAAAAAAGACGATGTATAGTCCATTATATTTTTTTCATAAAAAAATTTTTTGCATGAAAAAAGGATGATGTATAGTTTATTAAATTCTTTGCACGAAAAGAAGACGACGTATATAGTCAATTTAATTTTTTAGATACGAAATGGACGAATTATAGTCAATTTAATATTTTTTTTAACTTAAAAATGGACGATGTATAGTCCATTAAATTTTGTATATATAGTTAGTCTATTTAATTTTTTGCATCTAAAATAGCCGATGTATAGTCTATATAATTATTTGCACACGAATCGGACGATTTATAGTCGATAAAATTTTTTCATAAAAAATTCAAAAAAAAAAGACGATGTATAGTCCATTATATTTTTTTCATAAAAAAATTTTTTGCATGAAAAATGGATGATGTATAGTTTATTAAATTCTTTGCACGAAAAGAAGACGACGTATATAGTCCATTTAATTTTTTAGATACGAAATGGACGAATTATAGTCAATTTAATTTTTTTTTAATTTAAAAATGGACGATGTATAGTCCATTAAATTTTGTATATATAGTTAGTCTATTTAATTTTTTGCATCTAAAATAGCCGATGTATAGTCTATATAATTATTTGCACACGAATCGGACGATTTATAGTCGATAACATTTTTTCATAAAAAATTGAAAAAAAGACGATGTATAGTCCATTATATTTTTTTCATAAAAAAATTTTTTGCATGAAAAATGGATGATGTATAGTTTATTAAATTCTTTGCACGAAAAGAAGCCGACGTATATAGTCCATTTAATTTTTTAGATACGAAATGGACGAATTATAGTCAATTTAATTTTTTTTTTTAATTTAAAAATGGACGATGTATAGTCCATTAAATTTTGTATATATAGTTAGTCTATTTAATTTTTTGCATCTAAAATAGCCGATGTATAGTCTATATAATTATTTGCACACGAATCGGACGATTTATAGTCGATAAAATTTTTTCATAAAAAATTGAAAAAAAGACGATGTATAGTCCATTATATTTTTTTCATAAAAAAATTTTTTGCATGAAAAATGGATGATGTATAGTTTATTAAATTCTTTGCACGAAAAGAAGACGACGTATATAGTCCATTTAATTTTTTAGATACGAAATGGACGAATTATAGTCAATTTAATTTTTTTTTAAATTTAAAAATGGACGATGTATAGTCCATTAAATTTTGTATATATAGTTAGTCTATTTAATTTTTTGCATCTAAAATAGCCGATGTATAGTCTATATAATTATTTGCACACGAATCGGACGATTTATAGTCGATAAAATTTTTTCATAAAAAATTGAAAAAAAGACGATGTATAGTCCATTATATTTTTTTCATAAAAAAATTTTTTGCATGAAAAATGGATGATGTATAGTTTATTAAATTCTTTGCACGAAAAGAAGACGACGTATATAGTCCATTTAATTTTTTAGATACGAAATGGACGAATTATAGTCAATTTAATTTTTTTTTTTTAATTTAAAAATGGACGATGTATAGTCCATTAAATTTTGTATATATAGTTAGTCTATTTAATTTTTTGCATCTAAAATAGCCGATGTATAGTCTATATAATTATTTGCACACGAATCGGACGATTTATAGTCGATAAAATTTTTTCATAAAAAATTGAAAAAAAGACGATGTATAGTCCATTATATTTTTTTCATAAAAAATTTTTTTGCATGAAAAATGGATGATGTATAGTTTATTAAATTCTTTGCACGAAAAGAAGACGACGTATATAGTCCATTTAATTTTTTAGATACGAAATGGACGAATTATAGTCAATTTAATTTTTTTTTTTTTATTTAAAAATGGACGATGTATAGTCCATTAAATTTTGTATATATAGTTAGTCTATTTAATTTTTTGCATCTAAAATAGACGATGTATAGTCTATATAATTATTTGCACACGAATCGGACGATTTATAGTCGATAAAATTTTTTCATAAAAAATTGAAAAAAAGACGATGTATAGTCCATTATATTTTTTTCATAAAAAAATTTTTTGCATGAAAAATGGATGATGTATAGTTTATTAAATTCTTTGCACGAAAAGAAGACGACGTATATAGTCAATTTAATTTTTTAGATACGAAATGGACGAATTATAGTCAATTTAATATTTTTTTTTAACTTAAAAATGGACGATGTATAGTCCATTAAATTTTGTATATATAGTTAGTCTATTTAATTTTTTGCATCTAAAATAGCCGATGTATAGTCTATATAATTATTTGCACACGAATCGGACGATTTATAGTCGATAAAATTTTTTCATAAAAAATTCAAAAAAAAAGACGATGTATAGTCCATTATATTTTTTTCATAAAAAAATTTTTTGCATGAAAAATGGATGATGTATAGTTTATTAAATTCTTTGCACGAAAAGAAGACGACGTATATAGTCCATTTAATTTTTTAGATACGAAATGGACGAATTATAGTCAATTTAATTTTTTTTTTTTAATTTAAAAATGGACGATGTATAGTCCATTAAATTTTGTATATATAGTTAGTCTATTTAATTTTTTGCATCTAAAATAGCCGATGTATAGTCTATATAATTATTTGCACACGAATCGGACGATTTATAGTCGATAAAATTTTTTCATAAAAAATTGAAAAAAAGACGATGTATAGTCCATTATATTTTTTTCATAAAAAAATTTTTTGCATGAAAAATGGATGATGTATAGTTTATTAAATTCTTGGCAAAAAAAGAAGACGACGTATATAGTCCATTTAATTTTTTAGATACGAAATGGACGAATTATAGTCAATTTAATTTTTTTTTTAATTTAAAAATGGACGATGTATAGTCCATTAAATTTTGTATATATAGTTAGTCTATTTAATTTTTTGCATCTAAAATAGCCGATGTATAGTCTATATAATTATTTGCACACGAATCGGACGATTTATAGTCGATAAAATTTTTTCATAAAAAATTGAAAAAAAGACGATGTATAGTCCATTATATTTTTTTCATAAAAAAATTTTTTGCATGAAAAATGGATGATGTATAGTTTATTAAATTCTTTGCACGAAAAGAAGACGACGTATATAGTCCATTTAATTTTTTAGATACGAAATGGACGAATTATAGTCAATTTAATTTTTTTTTTTATTTAAAAATGGACGATGTATAGTCCATTAAATTTTGTATATATAGTTAGTCTATTTAATTTTTTGCATCTAAAATAGACCATGTATAGTCTATATAATTATTTGCACACGAATCGGACGATTTATAGTCGATAAAATTTGTTCATAAAAAATTGAAAAAAAGACGATGTATAGTCCATTATATTTTTTTCATAAAAAAATTTTTTGCATGAAAAATGGATGATGTATAGTTTATTAAATTCTTTGCACGAAAAGAAGACGACGTATATAGTCCATTTAATTTTTTAGATACCAAATGGACGAATTATAGTCAATTTAATTTTTTTTTTTTAATTTAAAAATGGACGATGTATAGTCCATTAAATTTTGTATATATAGTTAGTCTATTTAATTTTTTGCATCTAAAATAGCCGATGTATAGTCTATATAATTATTTGCACACGAATCGGACGATTTATAGTCGATAAAATTTTTTCATAAAAAATTGAAAAAAAGACGATGTATAGTCCATTATATTTTTTTCATAAAAAAATTTTTTGCATGAATAATGGATGATGTATAGTTTATTAAATTCTTTGCACGAAAAGAAGACGACGTATATAGTCCATTTAATTTTTTAGATACGAAATGGACGAATTATAGTCAATTTAATTTTTTTTTTAATTTAAAAATGGACGATGTATAGTCCATTAAATTTTGTATATATAGTTAGTCTATTTAATTTTTTGCATCTAAAATAGCCGATGTATAGTCTATATAATTATTTGCACACGAATCGGACGATTTATAGTCGATAAAATTTTTTCATAAAAAATTGAAAAAAAGACGATGTATAGTCCATTATATTTTTTTCATAAAAAAATTTTTTCCATGAAAAATGGATGATGTATAGTTTATTAAATTCTTTGCACGAAAAGAAGACGACGTATATAGTCCATTTAATTTTTTAGATACGAAATGGACGAATTATAGTCAATTTAATTTTTTTTTTAATTTAAAAATGGACGATGTATAGTCCATTAAATTTTGTATATATAGTTAGTCTATTTAATTTTTTGCATCTAAAATAGACGATGTATAGTCTATATAATTATTTGCACACGAATCGGACGATTTATAGTCGATAAAATTTTTTCATAAAAAATTGAAAAAAAGACGATGTATAGTCCATTATATTTTTTTCATAAAAAAATTTTTTGCATGAAAAATGGATGATGTATAGTTTATTAAATTCTTTGCACGAAAAGAAGACGACGTATATAGTCAATTTAATTTTTTAGATACGAAATGGACGAATTATAGTCAATTTAATATTTTTTTTTAACTTAAAAATGGACGATGTATAGTCCATTAAATTTTGTATATATAGTTAGTCTATTTAATTTTTTGCATCTAAAATAGCCGATGTATAGTCTATATAATTATTTGCACACGAATCGGACGATTTATAGTCGATAAAATTTTTTCATAAAAAATTCAAAAAAAAAAGACGATGTATAGTCCATTATATTTTTTTCATAAAAAAATTTTTTGCATGAAAAATGGATGATGTATAGTTTATTAAATTCTTTGCACGAAAAGAAGACGACGTATATAGTCCATTTAATTTTTTAGATACGAAATGGACGAATTATAGTCAATTTAATTTTTTTTTAATTTAAAAATGGACGATGTATAGTCCATTAAATTTTGTATATATATTGTTAGTCTATTTAATTTTTTGCATCTAAAATAGCCGATGTATAGTCTATATAATTATTTGCACACGAATCGGACGATTTATAGTCGATAAAATTTTTTCATAAAAAATTGAAAAAAAGACGATGTATAGTCCATTATATTTTTTTCATAAAAAAATTTTTTGCATGAAAAATGGATGATGTATAGTTTATTAAATTCTTTGCACGAAAAGAAGACGACGTATATAGTCCATTTAATTTTTTAGATACGAAATGGACGAATTATAGTCAATTTAATTTTTTTTTAAATTTAAAAATGGACGATGTATAGTCCATTAAATTTTGTATATATAGTTAGTCTATTTAATTTTTTGCATCTAAAATAGCCGATGTATAGTCTATATAATTATTTGCACACGAATCGGACGATTTATAGTCGATAAAATTTTTTCATAAAAAATTGAAAAAAAGACGATGTATAGTCCATTATATTTTTTTCATAAAAAAATTTTTTGCATGAAAAATGGATGATGTATAGTTTATTAAATTCTTTGCACGAAAAGAAGACGACGTATATAGTCCATTTAATTTTTTAGATACGAAATGGACGAATTATAGTCAATTTAATTTTTTTTTTAAATTTAAAAATGGACGATGTATAGTCCATTAAATTTTGTATATATAGTTAGTCTATTTAATTTTTTGCATCTAAAATAGCCGATGTATAGTCTATATAATTATTTGCACACGAATCGGACGATTTATAGTCGATAAAATTTTTTCATAAAAAATTCAAAAAAAAAAAGACGATGTATAGTCCATTATATTTTTTTCATAAAAAAATTTTTTGCATGAAAAATGGATGATGTATAGTTTATTAAATTCTTTGCACGAAAAGAAGACGACGTATATAGTCCATTTAATTTTTTAGATACGAAATGGACGAATTATAGTCAATTTAATTTTTTTTTAATTTAAAAATGGACGATGTATAGTCCATTAAATTTTGTATATATAGTTAGTCTATTTAATTTTTTGCATCTAAAATAGCCGATGTATAGTCTATATAATTATTTGCACACGAATCGGACGATTTATAGTCGATAAAATTTTTTCATAAAAAATTGAAAAAAAGACGATGTATAGTCCATTATATTTTTTTCATAAAAAAATTTTTTGCATGAAAAATGGATGATGTATAGTTTATTAAATTCTTTGCACGAAAAGAAGACGACGTATATAGTCCATTTAATTTTTTAGATACGAAATGGACGAATTATAGTCAATTTAATTTTTTTTTAATTTAAAAATGGACGATGTATAGTCCATTAAATTTTGTATATATAGTTAGTCTATTTAATTTTTTGCATCTAAAATAGCCGATGTATAGTCTATATAATTATTTGCACACGAATCGGACGATTTATAGTCGATAAAATTTTTTCATAAAAAATTGAAAAAAAAACGATTATAGTCCATTATATTTTTTTCATAAAAAAATTTTTTGCATGAAAAATGGATGATGTATAGTTTATTAAATTCTTTGCACGAAAAGAAGACGACGTATATAGTCCATTTAATTTTTTAGATACGAAATGGACGAATTATAGTCAATTTAATTTTTTTTTTAATTTAAAAATGGACGATGTATAGTCCATTAAATTTTGTATATATAGTTAGTCTATTTAATTTTTTGCATCTAAAATAGACGATGTATAGTCTATATAATTATTTGCACACGAATCGGACGATTTATAGTCGATAAAATTTTTTCATAAAAAATTGAAAAAAAGACGATGTATAGTCCATTATATTTTTTTCATAAAAAAATTTTTTGCATGAAAAATGGATGATGTATAGTTTATTAAATTCTTTGCACGAAAAGAAGACGACGTATGTAGTCAATTTAATTTTTTAGATACGAAATGGACGAATTATAGTCAATTTAATATTTTTTTTTAACTTAAAAATGGACGATGTATAGTCCATTAAATTTTGTATATATAGTTAGTCTATTTAATTTTTTGCATCTAAAATAGCCGATGTATAGTCTATATAATTATTTGCACACGAATCGGACGATTTATAGTCGATAAAATTTTTTCATAAAAAATTCAAAAAAAAAAGACGATGTATAGTCCATTATATTTTTTTCATAAAAAAATTTTTTGCAATGAAAAATGGATGATGTATAGTTTATTAAATTCTTTGCACGAAAAGAAGACGACGTATATAGTCCATTTAATTTTTTAGATACGAAATGGACGAATTATAGTCAATTTAATTTTTTTTTTAATTTAAAATAGGACGATGTATAGTCCATTAAATTTTGTATATATAGTTAGTCTATTTAATTTTTTGCATCTAAAATAGCCGATGTATAGTCTATATAATTATTTGCACACGAATCGGACGATTTATAGTCGATAAAATTTTTTCATAAAAAATTGAAAAAAAGACGATTATAGTCCATTATATTTTTTTCATAAAAAAATTTTTTGCATGAAAAATGGATGATGTATAGTTTATTAAATTCTTTGCACGAAAAGAAGACGACGTATATAGTCCATTTAATTTTTTAGATACGAAATGGACGAATTATAGTCAATTTAATTTTTTTTTAAATTTAAAAATGGACGATGTATAGTCCATTAAATTTTGTATATATAGTTAGTCTATTTAATTTTTTGCATCTAAAATAGCCGATGTATAGTCTATATAATTATTTGCACACGAATCGGACGATTTATAGTCGATAAAATTTTTTCATAAAAAATTGAAAAAAAAATTTTTTGCATGAAAAATGGATGATGTATAGTTTATTAAATTCTTTGCACGAAAAGAAGACGACGTATATAGTCCATTTAATTTTTTAGATACGAAATGGACGAATTATAGTCAATTTAATTTTTTTTTTAATTTAAAAATGGACGATGTATAGTCCATTAAATTTTGTATATATAGTTAGTCTATTTAATTTTTTGCATCTAAAATAGCCGATGTATAGTCTATATAATTATTTGCACACGAATCGGACGATTTATAGTCGATAAAATTTTTTCATAAAAAATTGAAAAAAAGACGATGTATAGTCCATTATATTTTTTTCATAAAAAAATTTTTTGCATGAAAAATGGATGATGTATAGTTTATTAAATTCTTTGCACGAAAAGAAGACGACGTATATAGTCCATTTAATTTTTTAGATACGAAATGGACGAATTATAGTCAATTTAATTTTTTTTTTTAATTTAAAAATGGACGATGTATAGTCCATTAAATTTTGTATATATAGTTAGTCTATTTAATTTTTTGCATCTAAAATAGACGATGTATAGTCTATATAATTATTTGCACACGAATCGGACGATTTATAGTCGATAAAATTTTTTCATAAAAAATTGAAAAAAAGACGATGTATAGTCCATTATATTTTTTTCATAAAAAAATTTTTTGCATGAAAAATGGATGATGTATAGTTTATTAAATTCTTTGCACGAAAAGAAGACGACGTATATAGTCAATTTAATTTTTTAGATACGAAATGGACGAATTATAGTCAATTTAATATTTTTTTTAACTTAAAAATGGACGATGTATAGTCCATTAAATTTTGTATATATAGTTAGTCTATTTAATTTTTTGCATCTAAAATAGCCGATGTATAGTCTATATAATTATTTGCACACGAATCGGACGATTTATAGTCGATAAAATTTTTTCATAAAAAATTCAAAAAAAAAAGACGATGTATAGTCCATTATATTTTTTTCATAAAAAAATTTTTTGCATGAAAAATGGATGATGTATAGTTTATTAAATTCTTTGCACGAAAAGAAGACGACGTATATAGTCCATTTAATTTTTTAGATACGAAATGGACGAATTATAGTCAATTTAATTTTTTTTTTTTAATTTAAAAATGGACGATGTATAGTCCATTAAATTTTGTATATATAGTTAGTCTATTTAATTTTTTGTATCTAAAATAGCCGATGTATAGTCTATATAATTATTTGCACACGAATCGGACGATTTATAGTCGATAAAATTTTTTCATAAAAAATTGAAAAAAAGACGATGTATAGTCCATTATATTTTTTTCATAAAAAAATTTTTTGCATGAAAAATGGATGATGTATAGTTTATTAAATTCTTTGCACGAAAAGAAGACGACGTATATAGTCCATTTAATTTTTTAGATACGAAATGGACGAATTATAGTCAATTTAATTTTTTTTTAATTTAAAAATGGACGATGTATAGTCCATTAAATTTTGTATATATAGTTAGTCTATTTAATTTTTTGCATCTAAAATAGCCGATGTATAGTCTATATAATTATTTGCACACGAATCGGACGATTTATAGTCGATAAAATTTTTTCATAAAAAATTGAAAAAAAGACGATGTATAGTCCATTATATTTTTTTCATAAAAAAATTTTTTGCATGAAAAATGGATGATGTATAGTTTATTAAATTCTTTGCACGAAAAGAAGACGACGTATATAGTCCATTTAATTTTTTAGATACGAAATGGACGAATTATAGTCAATTTAATTTTTTTTTTTAATTTAAAAATGGACGATGTATAGTCCATTAAATTTTGTATATATAGTTAGTCTATTTAATTTTTTGCATCTAAAATAGCCGATGTATAGTCTATATAATTATTTGCACACGAATCGGACGATTTATAGTCGATAAAATTTTTTCATAAAAAATTGAAAAAAAGACGATGTATATAGTCCATTATATTTTTTTCATAAAAAAATTTTTTGCATGAAAAATGGATGATGTATAGTTTATTAAATTCTTTGCACGAAAAGAAGACGACGTATATAGTCCATTTAATTTTTTAGATACGAAATGGACGAATTATAGTCAATTTAATTTTTTTTTAAATTTAAAAATGGACGATGTATAGTCCATTAAATTTTGTATATATAGTTAGTCTATTTAATTTTTTGCATCTAAAATAGCCGATGTATAGTCTATATAATTATTTGCACACGAATCGGACGATTTATAGTCGATAAAATTTTTTCATAAAAAATTGAAAAAAAGACGATGTATAGTCCATTATATTTTTTTCATAAAAAAATTTTTTGCATGAAAAATGGATGATGTATAGTTTATTAAATTCTTTGCACGAAAAGAAGACGACGTATATAGTCCATTTAATTTTTTAGATACGAAATGGACGAATTATAGTCAATTTAATTTTTTTTTTAATTTAAAAATGGACGATGTATAGTCCATTAAATTTTGTATATATAGTTAGTCTATTTAATTTTTTGCATCTAAAATAGCCGATGTATAGTCTATATAATTATTTGCACACGAATCGGACGATTTATAGTCGATAAAATTTTTTCATAAAAAATTGAAAAAAAGACGATGTATAGTCCATTATATTTTTTTCATAAAAAAATTTTTTGCATGAAAAATGGATGATGTATAGTTTATTAAATTCTTTGCACGAAAAGAAGACGACGTATATAGTCCATTTAATTTTTTAGATACGAAATGGACGAATTATAGTCAATTTAATTTTTTTTTAAATTTAAAAATGGACGATGTATAGTCCATTAAATTTTGTATATATAGTTAGTCTATTTAATTTTTTGCATCTAAAATAGCCGATGTATAGTCTATATAATTATTTGCACACGAATCGGACGATTTATAGTCGATAAAATTTTTTCATAAAAAATTGAAAAAAAGACGATGTATAGTCCATTATATTTTTTTCATAAAAAAATTTTTTGCATGAAAAATGGATGATGTATAGTTTATTAAATTCTTTGCACGAAAAGAAGACGACGTATATAGTCCATTTAATTTTTTAGATACGAAATGGACGAATTATAGTCAATTTAATTTTTTTTTTAAATTTAAAAATGGACGATGTATAGTCCATTAAATTTTGTATATATAGTTAGTCTATTTAATTTTTTGCATCTAAAATAGACGATGTATAGTCTATATAATTATTTGCACACGAATCGGACGATTTATAGTCGATAAAATTTTTTCATAAAAAATTGAAAAAAAGACGATGTATAGTCCATTATATTTTTTTCATAAAAAAATTTTTTGCATGAAAAATGGATGATGTATAGTTTATTAAATTCTTTGCACGAAAAGAAGACGACGTATATAGTCAATTTAATTTTTTAGATACGAAATGGACGAATTATAGTCAATTTAATATTTTTTTTTAACTTAAAAATGGACGATGTATAGTCCATTAAATTTTGTATATATAGTTAGTCTATTTAATTTTTTGCATCTAAAATAGCCGATGTATAGTCTATATAATTATTTGCACACGAATCGGACGATTTATAGTCGATAAAATTTTTTCATAAAAAATTCAAAAAAAAAAAAGACGATGTATAGTCCATTATATTTTTTTCATAAAAAAATTTTTTGCATGAAAAATGGATGATGTATAGTTTATTAAATTCTTTGCACGAAAAGAAGACGACGTATATAGTCCATTTAATTTTTTAGATACGAAATGGACGAATTATAGTCAATTTAATTTTTTTTTTTAATTTAAAAATGGACGATGTATAGTCCATTAAATTTTGTATATATAGTTAGTCTATTTAATTTTTTGCATCTAAAATAGACGATGTATAGTCTATATAATTATTTGCACACGAATCGGACGATTTATAGTCGATAAAATTTTTTCATAAAAAATTCAAAAAAAAAAAAAGACGATGTATAGTCCATTATATTTTTTTCATAAAAAAATTTTTTGCATGAAAAATGGATGATGTATAGTTTATTAAATTCTTTGCACGAAAAGAAGACGACGTATATAGTCCATTTAATTTTTTAGATACGAAATGGACGAATTATAGTCAATTTAATTTTTTTTTTTAATTTAAAAATGGACGATGTATAGTCCATTAAATTTTGTATATATAGTTAGTCTATTTAATTTTTTGCATCTAAAATAGCCGATGTATAGTCTATATAATTATTTGCACATGAATCGGACGATTTATAGTCGATAAAATTTTTTCATAAAAAATTCAAAAAAAAAAGACGATGTATAGTCCATTATATTTTTTTCATAAAAAAATTTTTTGCATGAAAAATGGATGATGTATAGTTTATTAAATTTCTTGCACGAAAAGAAGACGACGTATATAGTATACGAAATGGACGAATTATAGTCAATTTAATTTTTTTTTTTTAATTTAAAAATGGACGATGTATAGTCCATTAAATTTTGTATATATAGTTAGTCTATTTAATTTTTTGCATCTAAAATAGCCGATGTATAGTCTATATAATTATTTGCACACGAATCGGACGATTTATAGTCGATAAAATTTTTTCATAAAAAATTGAAAAAAAGACGATGTATAGTCCATTATATTTTTTTCATAAAAAAATTTTTTGCATGAAAAATGGATGATGTATAGTTTATTAAATTCTTTGCACGAAAAGAAGACGACGTATATAGTCCATTTAATTTTTTAGATACGAAATGGACGAATTATAGTCAATTTAATTTTTTTTTTAATTTAAAAATGGACGATGTATAGTCCATTAAATTTTGTATATATAGTTAGTCTATTTAATTTTTTGCATCTAAAATAGCCGATGTATAGTCTATATAATTATTTGCACACGAATCGGACGATTTATAGTCGATAAAATTTTTTCATAAAAATTGAAAAAAAGACGATGTATAGTCCATTATATTTTTTTCATAAAAAAATTTTTTGCATGAAAAATGGATGATGTATAGTTTATTAAATTCTTTGCACGAAAAGAAGACGACGTATATAGTCCATTTAATTTTTTAGATACGAAATGGACGAATTATAGTCAATTTATTTTTTTTTTTAATTTAAAAATGGACGATGTATAGTCCATTAAATTTTGTATATATAGTTAGTCTATTTAATTTTTTGCATCTAAAATAGCCGATGTATAGTCTATATAATTATTTGCATACGAATCGGACGATTTATAGTCGATAAAATTTTTTCATAAAAAATTGAAAAAAAGACGATGTATAGTCCATTATATTTTTTTCATAAAAAATTTTTTGCATGAAAAATGGATGATGTATAGTTTATTAAATTCTTTGCACGAAAAGAAGACGACGTATATAGTCCATTTAATTTTTTAGATACGAAATGGACGAATTATAGTCAATTTAATTTTTTTTTAAATTTAAAAATGGACGATGTATAGTCCATTAAATTTTGTATATATAGTTAGTCTATTTAATTTTTTGCATCTAAAATAGCCGATGTATAGTCTATATAATTATTTGCACACGAATCGGACGATTTATAGTCGATAAAATTTTTTCATAAAAAATTGAAAAAAAGACGATGTATAGTCCATTATATTTTTTTCATAAAAAAATTTTTTGCATGAAAAATGGATGATGTATAGTTTATTAAATTCTTTGCACGAAAAGAAGACGACGTATATAGTCCATTTAATTTTTTAGATACGAAATGGACGAATTATAGTCAATTTAATTTTTTTTTTAAATTTAAAAATGGACGATGTATAGTCCATTAAATTTTGTATATATAGTTAGTCTATTTAATTTTTTGCATCTAAAATAGCCGATGTATAGTCTATATAATTATTTGCACACGAATCGGACGATTTATAGTCGATAAAATTTTTTCATAAAAAATTGAAAAAAAGACGATGTATAGTCCATTATATTTTTTTCATAAAAAAATTTTTTGCATGAAAAATGGATGATGTATAGTTTATTAAATTCTTTGCACGAAAAGAAGACGACGTATATAGTCCATTTAATTTTTTAGATACGAAATGGACGAATTATAGTCAATTTAATTTTTTTTTTTAATTTAAAAATGGACGATGTATAGTCCATTAAATTTTGTATATATAGTTAGTCTATTTAATTTTTTGCATCTAAAATAGACGATGTATAGTCTATATAATTATTTGCACACGAATCGGACGATTTATAGTCGATAAAATTTTTTCATAAAAAATTGAAAAAAAGACGATGTATAGTCCATTATATTTTTTTCATAAAAAAATTTTTTGCATGAAAAATGGATGATGTATAGTTTATTAAATTCTTTGCACGAAAAGAAGACGACGTATATAGTCAATTTAATTTTTTAGATACGAAATGGACGAATTATAGTCAATTTAATATTTTTTTTTAACTTAAAAATGGACGATGTATAGTCCATTAAATTTTGTATATATAGTTAGTCTATTTAATTTTTTGCATCTAAAATAGCCGATGTATAGTCTATATAATTATTTGCACACGAATCGGACGATTTATAGTCGATAAAATTTTTTCATAAAAAATTCAAAAAAAAAAGACGATGTATAGTCCATTATATTTTTTTCATAAAAAAATTTTTTGCATGAAAAATGGATGATGTATAGTTTATTAAATTCTTTGCACGAAAAGAAGACGACGTATATAGTCCATTTAATTTTTTAGATACGAAATGGACGAATTATAGTCAATTTAATTTTTTTTTTTTAATTTAAAAATGGACGATGTATAGTCCATTAAATTTTGTATATATAGTTAGTCTATTTAATTTTTTGCATCTAAAATAGCCGATGTATAGTCTATATAATTATTTGCACACGAATCGGACGATTTATAGTCGATAAAATTTTTTCATAAAAAATTGAAAAAAAGACGATGTATAGTCCATTATATTTTTTTCATAAAAAAATTTTTTGCATGAAAAATGGATGATGTATAGTTTATTAAATTCTTTGCACGAAAAGAAGACGACGTATATAGTCCATTTAATTTTTTAGATACGAAATGGACGAATTATAGTCAATTTAATTTTTTTTTTAATTTAAAAATGGACGATGTATAGTCCATTAAATTTTGTATATATAGTTAGTCTATTTAATTTTTTGCATCTAAAATAGCCGATGTATAGTCTATATAATTATTTGCACACGAATCGGACGATTTATAGTCGATAAAATTTTTTCATAAAAAATTGAAAAAAGACGATGTATAATAGTCCATTATATTTTTTTCATAAAAAAATTTTTTGCATGAAAAATGGATGATGTATAGTTTATTAAATTCTTTGCACGAAAAGAAGACGACGTATATAGTCCATTTAATTTTTTAGATACGAAATGGACGAATTATAGTCAATTTAATTTTTTTTTTAATTTAAAAATGGACGATGTATAGTCCATTAAATTTTGTATATATAGTTAGTCTATTTAATTTTTTGCATCTAAAATAGACGATATATAGTCTATATAATTATTTGCACACGAATCGGACGATTTATAGTCGATAAAATTTTTTCATAAAAAATTGAAAAAAAGACGATGTATAGTCCATTATATTTTTTTCATAAAAAAATTTTTTGCATGAAAAATGGATGATGTATAGTTTATTAAATTCTTTGCACGAAAAGAAGACGACGTATATAGTCAATTTAATTTTTTAGATACGAAATGGACGAATTATAGTCAATTTAATATTTTTTTTTAACTTAAAAATGGACGATGTATAGTCCATTAAATTTTGTATATATAGTTAGTCTATTTAATTTTTTGCATCTAAAATAGCCGATGTATAGTCTATATAATTATTTGCACACGAATCGGACGATTTATAGTCGATAAAATTTTTTCATAAAAAATTCAAAAAAAAAAAGACGATGTATAGTCCATTATATTTTTTTCATAAAAAAATTTTTTGCATGAAAAATGGATGATGTATAGTTTATTAAATTCTTTGCACGAAAAGAAGACGACGTATATAGTCCATTTAATTTTTTAGATACGAAATGGACGAATTATAGTCAATTTAATTTTTTTTTTAAATTTAAAAATGGACGATGTATAGTCCATTAAATTTTGTATATATAGTTAGTCTATTTAATTTTTTGCATCTAAAATAGCCGATGTATAGTCTATATAATTATTTGCACACGAATCGGACGATTTATAGTCGATAAAATTTTTTCATAAAAAATTCAAAAAAAAAAAGACGATGTATAGTCCATTATATTTTTTTCATAAAAAAATTTTTTGCATGAAAAATGGATGATGTATAGTTTATTAAATTCTTTGCACGAAAAGAAGACGACGTATATAGTCCATTTAATTTTTTAGATACGAAATGGACGAATTATAGTCAATTTAATTTTTTTTTTTTAATTTAAAAATGGACGATGTATAGTCCATTAAATTTTGTATATATAGTTAGTCTATTTAATTTTTTGCATCTAAAATAGCCGATGTATAGTCTATATAATTATTTGCACACGAATCGGACGATTTATAGTCGATAAAATTTTTTCATAAAAAATTGAAAAAAAGACGATGTATAGTCCATTATATTTTTTTCATAAAAAAATTGTTTGCATGAAAAATGGATGATGTATAGTTTATTAAATTCTTTGCACGAAAAGAAGACGACGTATATAGTCAATTTAATTTTTTAGATACGAAATGGACGAATTATAGTCAATTTAATATTTTTTTTTAACTTAAAAATGGACGATGTATAGTCCATTAAATTTTGTATATATAGTTAGTCTATTTAATTTTTTGCATCTAAAATAGCCGATGTATAGTCTATATAATTATTTGCACACGAATCGGACGATTTATAGTCGATAAAATTTTTTCATAAAAAATTCAAAAAAAAAAAGACGATGTATAGTCCATTATATTTTTTTCATAAAAAAATTTTTTGCATGAAAAATGGATGATGTATAGTTTATTAAATTCTTTGCACGAAAAGAAGACGACGTATATAGTCCATTTAATTTTTTAGATACGAAATGGACGAATTATAGTCAATTTAATTTTTTTTTTAAATTTAAAAATGGACGATGTATAGTCCATTAAATTTTGTATATATAGTTAGTCTATTTAATTTTTTGCATCTAAAATAGCCGATGTATAGTCTATATAATTATTTGCACACGAATCGGACGATTTATAGTCGATAAAATTTTTTCATAAAAAATTCAAAAAAAAAAAGACGATGTATAGTCCATTATATTTTTTTCATAAAAAAATTTTTTGCATGAAAAATGGATGATGTATAGTTTATTAAATTCTTTGCACGAAAAGAAGACGACGTATATAGTCCATTTAATTTTTTAGATACGAAATGGACGAATTATAGTCAATTTAATTTTTTTTTTAATTTAAAAATGGACGATGTATAGTCCATTAAATTTTGTATATATAGTTAGTCTATTTAATTTTTTGCATCTAAAATAGCCGATGTATAGTCTATATAATTATTTGCACACGAATCGGACGATTTATAGTCGATAAAATTTTTTCATAAAAAATTGAAAAAAAGACGATGTATAGTCCATTATATTTTTTTCATAAAAAAATTTTTTGCATGAAAAATGGATGATGTATAGTTTATTAAATTCTTTGCACGAAAAGAAGACGACGTATATAGTCCATTTAATTTTTTAGATACGAAATGGACGAATTATAGTCAATTTAATTTTTTTTTAATTTAAAAATGGACGATGTATAGTCCATTAAATTTTTTATATATAGTTAGTCTATTTAATTTTTTGCATCTAAAATAGACGATGTATAGTCTATATAATTATTTGCACACGAATCGGACGATTTATAGTCGATAAAATTTTTTCATAAAAAATTGAAAAAAAGACGATGTATAATAGTCCATTATATTTTTTTCATAAAAAAATTTTTTGCATGAAAAATGGATGATGTATAGTTTATTAAATTCTTTGCACGAAAAGAAGACGACGTATATAGTCCATTTAATTTTTTAGATACGAAATGGACGAATTATAGTCAATTTAATTTTTTTTTAATTTAAAAATGGACGATGTATAGTCCATTAAATTTTTTATATATAGTTAGTCTATTTAATTTTTTGCATCTAAAATAGACGATGTATAGTCTATATAATTATTTGCACACGAATCGGACGATTTATAGTCGATAAAATTTTTTCATAAAAAATTGAAAAAAAGACGATGTATAGTCCATTATATTTTTTTCATAAAAAAATTTTTTGCATGAAAAATGGATGATGTATAGTTTATTAAATTCTTTGCACGAAAAGAAGACGACGTATATAGTCCATTTAATTTTTTAGATACGAAATGGACGAATTATAGTCAATTTAATTTTTTTTTTAATTTAAAAATGGACGATGTATAGTCCATTAAATTTTGTATATATAGTTAGTCTATTTAATTTTTTGCATCTAAAATAGCCGATGTATAGTCTATATAATTATTTGCACACGAATCGGACGATTTATAGTCGATAAAATTTTTTCATAAAAAATTGAAAAAAAGACGATGTATAGTCCATTATATTTTTTTCATAAAAAAATTTTTTGCATGAAAAATGGATGATGTATAGTTTATTAAATTCTTTGCACGAAAAGAAGACGACGTATATAGTCCATTTAATTTTTTAGATACGAAATGGACGAATTATAGTCAATTTAATTTTTTTTTAATTTAAAAATGGACGATGTATAGTCCATTAAATTTTTTATATATAGTTAGTCTATTTAATTTTTTGCATCTAAAATAGACGATGTATAGTCTATATAATTATTTGCACACGAATCGGACGATTTATAGTCGATAAAATTTTTTCATAAAAAATTGAAAAAAAGACGATGTATAGTCCATTATATTTTTTTCATAAAAAAATTTTTTGCATGAAAAATGGATGATGTATAGTTTATTAAATTCTTTGCACGAAAAGAAGACGACGTATATAGTCAATTTAATTTTTTAGATACGAAATGGACGAATTATAGTCAATTTAATATTTTTTTTAACTTAAAAATGGACGATGTATAGTCCATTAAATTTTGTATATATAGTTAGTCTATTTAATTTTTTGCATCTAAAATAGCCGATGTATAGTCTATATAATTATTTGCACACGAATCGGACGATTTATAGTCGATAAAATTTTTTCATAAAAAATTCAAAAAAAAAAGACGATGTATAGTCCATTATATTTTTTTCATAAAAAAATTTTTTGCATGAAAAATGGATGATGTATAGTTTATTAAATTCTTTGCACGAAAAGAAGACGACGTATATAGTCCATTTAATTTTTTAGATACGAAATGGACGAATTATAGTCAATTTAATTTTTTTTTTTAATTTAAAAATGGACGATGTATAGTCCATTAAATTTTGTATATATAGTTAGTCTATTTAATTTTTTGCATCTAAAATAGCCGATGTATAGTCTATATAATTATTTGCACACGAATCGGACGATTTATAGTCGATAAAATTTTTTCATAAAAAATTGAAAAAAAGACGATGTATAGTCCATTATATTTTTTTCATAAAAAAATTTTTTGCATGAAAAATGGATGATGTATAGTTTATTAAATTCTTTGCACGAAAAGAAGACGACGTATATAGTCCATTTAATTTTTTAGATACGAAATGGACGAATTATAGTCAATTTAATTTTTTTTTTAATTTAAAAATGGACGATGTATAGTCCATTAAATTTTGTATATATAGTTAGTCTATTTAATTTTTTGCATCTAAAATAGCCGATGTATAGTCTATATAATTATTTGCACACGAATCGGACGATTTATAGTCGATAAAATTTTTTCATAAAAAATTGAAAAAAAGACGATGTATAGTCCATTATATTTTTTTCATAAAAAAATTTTTTGCATGAAAAATGGATGATGTATAGTTTATTAAATTCTTTGCATGAAAAGAAGACGACGTATATAGTCCATTTAATTTTTTAGATACGAAATGGACGAATTATAGTCAATTTAATTTTTTTTTTAATTTAAAAATGGACGATGTATAGTCCATTAAATTTTGTATATATAGTTAGTCTATTTAATTTTTTGCATCTAAAATAGCCGATGTATAGTCTATATAATTATTTGCACACGAATCGGACGATTTATAGTCGATAAAATTTTTTCATAAAAAATTGAAAAAAAGACGATGTATAGTCCATTATATTTTTTTCATAAAAAAATTTTTTGCATGAAAAATGGATGATGTATAGTTTATTAAATTCTTTGCACGAAAAGAAGACGACGTATATAGTCCATTTAATTTTTTAGATACGAAATGGACGAATTATAGTCAATTTAATTTTTTTTTTAATTTAAAAATGGACGATGTATAGTCCATTAAATTTTGTATATATAGTTAGTCTATTTAATTTTTTGCATCTAAAATAGACGATGTATAGTCTATATAATTATTTGCACACGAATCGGACGATTTATAGTCGATAAAATTTTTTCATAAAAAATTGAAAAAAAGACGATGTATAGTCCATTATATTTTTTTCATAAAAAAATTTTTTGCATGAAAAATGGATGATGTATAGTTTATTAAATTCTTTGCACGAAAAGAAGACGACGTATATAGTCAATTTAATTTTTTAGATACGAAATGGACGAATTATAGTCAATTTAATATTTTTTTTAACTTAAAAATGGACGATGTATAGTCCATTAAATTTTGTATATATAGTTAGTCTATTTAATTTTTTGCATCTAAAATAGCCGATGTATAGTCTATATAATTATTTGCACACGAATCGGACGATTTATAGTCGATAAAATTTTTTCATAAAAAATTCAAAAAAAAAAGACGATGTATAGTCCATTATATTTTTTTCATAAAAAAATTTTTTGCATGAAAAATGGATGATGTATAGTTTATTAAATTCTTTGCACGAAAAGAAGACGACGTATATAGTCCATTTAATTTTTTAGATACGAAATGGACGAATTATAGTCAATTTAATTTTTTTTTTTAATTTAAAAATGGACGATGTATAGTCCATTAAATTTTGTATATATAGTTAGTCTATTTAATTTTTTGCATCTAAAATAGCCGATGTATAGTCTATATAATTATTTGCACACGAATCGGACGATTTATAGTCGATAAAATTTTTTCATAAAAAATTCAAAAAAAAAAGACGATGTATAGTCCATTATATTTTTTTCATAAAAAAATTTTTTGCATGAAAAATGGATGATGTATAGTTTATTAAATTCTTTGCACGAAAAGAAGACGACGTATATAGTCCATTTAATTTTTTAGATACGAAATGGACGAATTATAGTCAATTTAATTTTTTTTTTAATTTAAAAATGGACGATGTATAGTCCATTAAATTTTGTATATATAGTTAGTCTATTTAATTTTTTGCATCTAAAATAGCCGATGTATAGTCTATATAATTATTTGCACACGAATCGGACGATTTATAGTCGATAAAATTTTTTCATAAAAAATTGAAAAAAAGACGATGTATAGTCCATTATATTTTTTTCATAAAAAAATTTTTTGCATGAAAAATGGATGATGTATAGTTTATTAAATTCTTTGCATGAAAAGAAGACGACGTATATAGTCCATTTAATTTTTTAGATACGAAATGGACGAATTATAGTCAATTTAATTTTTTTTTTAATTTAAAAATGGACGATGTATAGTCCATTAAATTTTGTATATATAGTTAGTCTATTTAATTTTTTGCATCTAAAATAGCCGATGTATAGTCTATATAATTATTTGCACACGAATCGGACGATTTATAGTCGATAAAATTTTTTCATAAAAAATTGAAAAAAAGACGATGTATAGTCCATTATATTTTTTTCATAAAAAAATTTTTTGCATGAAAAATGGATGATGTATAGTTTATTAAATTCTTTGCACGAAAAGAAGACGACGTATATAGTCCATTTAATTTTTTAGATACGAAATGGACGAATTATAGTCAATTTAATTTTTTTTTTAATTTAAAAATGGACGATGTATAGTCCATTAAATTTTGTATATATAGTTAGTCTATTTAATTTTTTGCATCTAAAATAGACGATGTATAGTCTATATAATTATTTGCACACGAATCGGACGATTTATAGTCGATAAAATTTTTTCATAAAAAATTGAAAAAAAGACGATGTATAGTCCATTATATTTTTTTCATAAAAAAATTTTTTGCATGAAAAATGGATGATGTATAGTTTATTAAATTCTTTGCACGAAAAGAAGACGACGTATATAGTCAATTTAATTTTTTAGATACGAAATGGACGAATTATAGTCAATTTAATATTTTTTTTTAACTTAAAAATGGACGATGTATAGTCCATTAAATTTTGTATATATAGTTAGCCTATTTAATTTTTTGCATCTAAAATAGCCGATGTATAGTCTATATAATTATTTGCACACGAATCGGACGATTTATAGTCGATAAAATTTTTTCATAAAAAATTAAAAAAAAAAAGACGATGTATAGTCCATTATATTTTTTTCATAAAAAAATTTTTTGCATGAAAAATGGATGATGTATAGTTTATTAAATTCTTTGCACGAAAAGAAGACGACGTATATAGTCCATTTAATTTTTTAGATACGAAATGGACGAATTATAGTCAATTTAATTTTTTTTTTAATTTAAAAATGGACGATGTATAGTCCATTAAATTTTGTATATATAGTTAGTCTATTTAATTTTTTGCATCTAAAATAGCCGATGTATAGTCTATATAATTATTTGCACACGAATCGGACGATTTATAGTCGATAAAATTTTTTCATAAAAAATTCAAAAAAAGACGATGTATAGTCCATTATATTTTTTTCATAAAAAAATTTTTTGCATGAAAAATGGATGATGTATAGTTTATTAAATTCTTTGCACGAAAAGAAGACGACGTATATAGTCCATTTAATTTTTTAGATACGAAATGGACGAATTATAGTCAATTTAATTTTTTTTTAAATTTAAAAATGGACGATGTATAGTCCATTAAATTTTGTATATATAGTTAGTCTATTTAATTTTTTGCATCTAAAATAGCCGATGTATAGTCTATATAATTATTTGCACACGAATCGGACGATTTATAGTCGATAAAATTTTTTCATAAAAAATTGAAAAAAAGACGATGTATAGTCGATTATATTTTTTTCATAAAAAAATTTTTTGCATGAAAAATGGATGATGTATAGTTTATTAAATTCTTTGCACGAAAAGAAGACGACGTATATAGTCCATTTAATTTTTTAGATACGAAATGGACGAATTATAGTCAATTTAATTTTTTTTTTTAATTTAAAAATGGACGATGTATAGTCCATTAAATTTTGTATATATAGTTAGTCTATTTAATTTTTTGCATCTAAAATAGCCGATGTATAGTCTATATAATTATTTGCACACGAATCGGACGATTTATAGTCGATAAAATTTTTTCATAAAAAATTGAAAAAAAGACGATGTATAGTCCATTATATTTTTTTCATAAAAAAATTTTTTGCATGAAAAATGGATGATGTATAGTTTATTAAATTCTTTGCACGAAAAGAAGACGACGTATATAGTCCATTTAATTTTTTAGATACGAAATGGACGAATTATAGTCAATTTAATTTTTTTTTTAATTTAAAAATGGACGATGTATAGTCCATTAAATTTTGTATATATAGTTAGTCTATTTAATTTTTTGCATCTAAAATAGCCGATGTATAGTCTATATAATTATTTGCACACGAATCGGACGATTTATAGTCGATAAAATTTTTTCATAAAAAATTGAAAAAAAGACGATGTATAGTCCATTATATTTTTTTCATAAAAAAATTTTTTGCATGAAAAATGGATGATGTATAGTTTATTAAATTCTTTGCATGAAAAGAAGACGACGTATATAGTCCATTTAATTTTTTAGATACGAAATGGACGAATTATAGTCAATTTAATTTTTTTTTTAATTTAAAAATGGACGATGTATAGTCCATTAAATTTTGTATATATAGTTAGTCTATTTAATTTTTTGCATCTAAAATAGCCGATGTATAGTCTATATAATTATTTGCACACGAATCGGACGATTTATAGTCGATAAAATTTTTTCATAAAAAATTGAAAAAAAGACGATGTATAGTCCATTATATTTTTTTCATAAAAAAATTTTTTGCATGAAAAATGGATGATGTATAGTTTATTAAATTCTTTGCACGAAAAGAAGACGACGTATATAGTCCATTTAATTTTTTAGATACGAAATGGACGAATTATAGTCAATTTAATTTTTTTTTTAATTTAAAAATGGACGATGTATAGTCCATTAAATTTTGTATATATAGTTAGTCTATTTAATTTTTTGCATCTAAAATAGCCGATGTATAGTCTATATAATTATTTGCACACGAATCGGACGATTTATAGTCGATAAAATTTTTTCATAAAAAATTGAAAAAAAGACGATGTATAGTCCATTATATTTTTTTCATAAAAAAATTTTTTGCATGAAAAATGGATGATGTATAGTTTATTAAATTCTTTGCACGAAAAGAAGACGACGTATATAGTCAATTTAATTTTTTAGATACGAAATGGACGAATTATAGTCAATTTAATATTTTTTTTTAACTTAAAAATGGACGATGTATAGTCCATTAAATTTTGTATATATAGTTAGCCTATTTAATTTTTTGCATCTAAAATAGCCGATGTATAGTCTATATAATTATTTGCACACGAATCGGACGATTTATAGTCGATAAAATTTTTTCATAAAAAATTAAAAAAAAAAAAGACGATGTATAGTCCATTATATTTTTTTCATAAAAAAATTTTTTGCATGAAAAATGGATGATGTATAGTTTATTAAATTCTTTGCACGAAAAGAAGACGACGTATATAGTCCATTTAATTTTTTAGATACGAAATGGACGAATTATAGTCAATTTAATTTTTTTTTAATTTAAAAATGGACGATGTATAGTCCATTAAATTTTGTATATATAGTTAGTCTATTTAATTTTTTGCATCTAAAATAGCCGATGTATAGTCTATATAATTATTTGCACACGAATCGGACGATTTATAGTCGATAAAATTTTTTCATAAAAAATTGAAAAAAAGACGATGTATATATAGTCCATTATATTTTTTTCATAAAAAAATTTTTTGCATGAAAAATGGATGATGTATAGTTTATTAAATTCTTTGCACGAAAAGAAGACGACGTATATAGTCCATTTAATTTTTTAGATACGAAATGGACGAATTATAGTCAATTTAATTTTTTTTTTAATTTAAAAATGGACGATGTATAGTCCATTAAATTTTGTATATATAGTTAGTCTATTTAATTTTTTGCATCTAAAATAGCCGATGTATAGTCTATATAATTATTTGCACACGGATCGGACGATTTATAGTCGATAAAATTTTTTCATAAAAAATTCAAAAAAAAAAAGACGATGTATAGTCCATTATATTGTTTTCATAAAAAAATTTTTTGCATGAAAAATGGATGATGTATAGTTTATTAAATTCTTTGCACGAAAAGAAGACGACGTATATAGTCCATTTAATTTTTTAGATACGAAATGGACGAATTATAGTCAATTTAATTTTTTTTTTTTAATTTAAAAATGGACGATGTATAGTCCATTAAATTTTGTATATATAGTTAGTCTATTTAATTTTTTGCATCTAAAACAGCCGATGTATAGTCTATATAATTATTTGCACACGAATCGGACGATTTATAGTCGATAAAATTTTTTCATAAAAAATTTAAAAAAAGACGATGTATAGTCCATTATATTTTTTTCATAAAAAAATTTTTTGCATGAAAAATGGATGATGTATAGTTTATTAAATTCTTTGCACGAAAAGAAGACGACGTATATAGTCAATTTAATTTTTTAGATACGAAATGGACGAATTATAGTCAATTTAATATTTTTTTTTAACTTAAAAATGGACGATGTATAGTCCATTAAATTTTGTATATATAGTTAGTCTATTTAATTTTTTGCATCTAAAATAGCCGATGTATAGTCTATATAATTATTTGCACACGAATCGGACGATTTATAGTCGATAAAATTTTTTCATAAAAAATTCAAAAAAAAAAAGACGATGTATAGTCCATTATATTTTTTTCATAAAAAAATTTTTTGCATGAAAAATGGATGATGTATAGTTTATTAAATTCTTTGCACGAAAAGAAGACGACGTATATAGTCCATTTAATTTTTTAGATACGAAATGGACGAATTATAGTCAATTTAATTTTTTTTTTTAATTTAAAAATGGACGATGTATAGTCCATTAAATTTTGTATATATAGTTAGTCTATTTAATTTTTTGCATCTAAAATAGACGATGTATAGTCTATATAATTATTTGCACACGAATCGGACGATTTATAGTCGATAAAATTTTTTTATAAAAAATTGAAAAAAAGACGATGTATAGTCCATTATATTTTTTTCATAAAAAAATTTTTTGCATGAAAAATGGATGATGTATAGTTTATTAAATTCTTTGCACGAAAAGAAGACGACGTATATAGTAAATTTAATTTTTTAGATACGAAATGGACGAATTATAGTCAATTTAATATTTTTTTTAACTTAAAAATGGACGATGTATAGTCCATTAAATTTTGTATATATAGTTAGTCTATTTAATTTTTTGCATCTAAAATAGACGATGTATAGTCTATATAATTATTTGCACACGAATCGGACGATTTATAGTCGATAAAATTTTTTCATAAAAAATTGAAAAAAAGACGATGTATAGTCCATTATATTTTTTTCATAAAAAAATTTTTTGCATGAAAAATGGATGATGTATAGTTTATTAAATTCTTTGCACGAAAAGAAGACGACGTATATAGTCCATTTCATTTTTTAGATACGAAATGGACGAATTATAGTCAATTAAATTTTTTTTTTTTAATTTAAAAATGGACGATGTATAGTCCATTAAATTTTGTATATATAGTTAGTCTATTTAATTTTTTGCATCTAAAATAGACGATGTATAGTCTATATAATTATTTGCACACGAATCGGACGATTTATAGTCGATAAAATTTTTTCATAAAAAATTGAAAAAAAGACGATGTATATAGTCCATTATATTTTTTTCATAAAAAAATTTTTTGCATGAAAAATTGATGATGTATAGTTTATTAAATTCTTTGCACGAAAAGAAGACGACGTATATAGTCCATTTAATTTTTTAGATACGAAATGGACGAATTATAGTCAATTTAATTTTTTTTTTAATTTAAAAATGGACGATGTATAGTCCATTAAATTTTGTATATATAGTTAGTCTATTTAATTTTTTGCATCTAAAATAGCCGATGTATAGTCTATATAATTATTTGCACACGAATCGGACGATTTATAGTCGATAAAATTTTTTCATAAAAAATTGAAAAAAAGACGATGTATAGTCCATTATATTTTTTTCATAAAAAAATTTTTTGCATGAAAAATGGATGATGTATAGTTTATTAAATTCTATGCACGAAAAGAAGACGACGTATATAGTCCATTTAATTTTTTAGATACGAAATGGACGAATTATAGTCAATTTAATTTTTTTTTAAATTTAAAAATGGACGATGTATAGTCCATTAAATTTTGTATATATAGTTAGTCTATTTAATTTTTTGCATCTAAAATAGCCGATGTATAGTCTATATAATTATTTGCACACGAATCGGACGATTTATAGTCGATAAAATTTTTTCATAAAAAATTCAAAAAAAAAAGACGATGTATAGTCCATTATATTTTTTTCATAAAAAAATTTTTTGCATGAAAAATGGATGATGTATAGTTTATTAAATTCTTTGCACGAAAAGAAGACGACGTATATAGTCCATTTAATTTTTTAGATACGAAATGGACGAATTATAGTCAATTTAATTTTTTTTTTAAATTTAAAAATGGACGATGTATAGTCCATTAAATTTTGTATATATAGTTAGTCTATTTAATTTTTTGCATCTAAAATAGCCGATGTATAGTCTATATAATTATTTGCACACGAATCGGACGATTTATAGTCGATAAAATTTTTTCATAAAAAATTGAAAAAAAGACGATGTATAGTCCATTATATTTTTTTCATAAAAAAATTTTTTGCATGAAAAATGGATGATGTATAGTTTATTAAATTCTTTGCACGAAAAGAAGACGACGTATATAGTCCATTTAATTTTTTAGATACGAAATGGACGAATTATAGTCAATTTAATTTTTTTTTTTTAATTTAAAAATGGACGATGTATAGTCCATTAAATTTTGTATATATAGTTAGTCTATTTAATTTTTTGCATCTAAAATAGACGATGTATAGTCTATATAATTATTTGCACACGAATCGGACGATTTATAGTCGATAAAATTTTTTCATAAAAAATTGAAAAAAAGACGATGTATAGTCCATTATATTTTTTTCATAAAAAAATTTTTTGCATGAAAAATGGATGATGTATAGTTTATTAAATTCTTTGCACGAAAAGAAGACGACGTATATAGTCAATTTAATTTTTTAGATACGAAATGGACGAATTATAGTCAATTTAATATTTTTTTTTAACTTAAAAATGGACGATGTATAGTCCATTAAATTTTGTATATATAGTTAGTCTATTTAATTTTTTGCATCTAAAATAGCCGATGTATAGTCTATATAATTATTTGCACACGAATCGGACGATTTATAGTCGATAAAATTTTTTCATAAAAAATTGAAAAAAAGACGATGTATAGTCCATTATATTTTTTTCATAAAAAAATTTTTTGCATGAAAAATGGATAATGTATAGTTTATTAAATTCTTTGCACGAAAAGAAGACGACGTATATAGTCCATTTAATTTTTTAGATACGAAATGGACGAATTATAGTCAATTTAATTTTTTTTTTAAATTTAAAAATGGACGATGTATAGTCCATTAAATTTTGTATATATAGTTAGTCTATTTAATTTTTTGCATCTAAAATAGCCGATGTATAGTCTATATAATTATTTGCACACGTTATATTTTTTTCATAAAAAAATTTTTTGCATGAAAAATGGATGATGTATAGTTTATTAAATTCTTTGCACGAAAAGAAGACGACGTATATAGTCCATTTAATTTTTTAGATACGAAATGGACGAATTATAGTCAATTTAATTTTTTTTTTTAATTTAAAAATGGACGATGTATAGTCCATTAAATTTTGTATATATAGTTAGTCTATTTAATTTTTTGCATCTAAAATAGACGATGTATAGTCTATATAATTATTTGCACACGAATCGGACGATTTATAGTCGATAAAATTTTTTCATAAAAAATTGAAAAAAAGACGATGTATAGTAGTCCATTATATTTTTTTCATAAAAAAATTTTTTGCATGAAAAATGGATGATGTATAGTTTATTAAATTCTTTGCACGAAAAGAAGACGACGTATATAGTCAATTTAATTTTTTAGATACGAAATGGACGAATTATAGTCAATTTAATATTTTTTTTAACTTAAAAATGGACGATGTATAGTCCATTAAATTTTGTATATATAGTTAGTCTATTTAATTTTTTGCATCTAAAATAGCCTATGTATAGTCTATATAATTATTTGCACACGAATCGGACGATTTATAGTCGATAAAATTTTTTCATAAAAAATTCAAAAAAAAAAAGACGATGTATAGTCCATTATATTTTTTTCATAAAAAAATTTTTTGCATGAAAAATGGATGATGTATAGTTTATTAAATTCTTTGCACGAAAAGAAGACGACGTATATAGTCCATTTAATTTTTTAGATACGAAATGGACGAATTATAGTCAATTTAATTTTTTTTTTTTAATTTAAAAATGGACGATGTATAGTCCATTAAATTTTGTATATATAGTTAGTCTATTTAATTTTTTGCATCTAAAATAGACGATGTATAGTCTATATAATTATTTGCACACGAATCGGACGATTTATAGTCGATAAAATTTTTTCATAAAAAATTGAAAAAAAGACGATGTATAGTCCATTATATTTTTTTCATAAAAAAATTTTTTGCATGAAAAATGGATGATGTATAGTTTATTAAATTCTTTGCACGAAAAGAAGACGACGTATATAGTCCATTTAATTTTTTAGATACGAAATGGACGAATTATAGTCAATTTAATTTTTTTTTTTTAATTTAAAAATGGACGATGTATAGTCCATTAAATTTTGTATATATAGTTAGTCTATTTAATTTTTTGCATCTAAAATAGACGATGTATAGTCTATATAATTATTTGCACACGAATCGGACGATTTATAGTCGATAAAATTTTTTCATAAAAAATTGAAAAAAAGACGATGTATAGTCCATTATATTTTTTTCATAAAAAAATTTTTTGCATGAAAAATGGATGATGTATAGTTTATTAAATTCTTTGCACGAAAAGAAGACGACGTATATAGTCAATTTAATTTTTTAGATACGAAATGGACGAATTATAGTCAATTTAATATTTTTTTTTAACTTAAAAATGGACGATGTATAGTCCATTAAATTTTGTATATATAGTTAGTCTATTTAATTTTTTGCATCTAAAATAGCCGATGTATAGTCTATATAATTACTTGCACACGAATCGGACGATTTATAGTCGATAAAATTTTTTCATAAAAAATTGAAAAAAAGACGATGTATAGTCCATTATATTTTTTTCATAAAAAAATTTTTTGCATGAAAAATGGATGATGTATAGTTTATTAAATTCTTTGCACGAAAAGAAGACGACGTATATAGTCCATTTAATTTTTTAGATACGAAATGGACGAATTATAGTCAATTTAATTTTTTTTTTAAATTTAAAAATGGACGATGTATAGTCCATTAAATTTTGTATATATAGTTAGTCTATTTAATTTTTTGCATCTAAAATAGACGATGTATAGTCTATATAATTATTTGCACACGAATCGGACGATTTATAGTCGATAAAATTTTTTCATAAAAAATTGAAAAAAAGACGATGTATAGTCCATTATATTTTTTTCATAAAAAAATTTTTTGCATGAAAAATGGATGATGTATAGTTTATTAAATTCTTTGCACGAAAAGAAGACGACGTATATAGTCCATTTAATTTTTTAGATACGAAATGGACGAATTATAGTCAATTTAATTTTTTTTTTAATTTAAAAATGGACGATGTATAGTCCATTAAATTTTGTATATATAGTTAGTCTATTTAATTTTTTGCATCTAAAATAGACGATGTATAGTCTATATAATTATTTGCACACGAATCGGACGATTTATAGTCGATAAAATTTTTTCATAAAAAATTGAAAAAAAGACGATGTATAGTCCATTATATTTTTTTCATAAAAAAATTTTTTCCATGAAAAATGGATGATGTATAGTTTATTAAATTCTTTGCACGAAAAGAAGACGACGTATATAGTCAATTTAATTTTTTAGATACGAAATGGACGAATTATAGTCAATTTAATATTTTTTTTTAACTTAAAAATGGACGATGTATAGTCCATTAAATTTTGTATATATAGTTAGTCTATTTAATTTTTTGCATCTAAAATAGCCGATGTATAGTCTATATAATTATTTGCACACGAATCGGACGATTTATAGTCGATAAAATTTTTTCATAAAAAATTGAAAAAAAGACGATGTATAGTCCATTATATTTTTTTCATAAAAAAATTTTTTGCATGAAAAATGGATGATGTATAGTTTATTAAATTCTTTGCACGAAAAGAAGACGACGTATATAGTCCATTTAATTTTTTAGATACGAAATGGACGAATTATAGTCAATTTAATTTTTTTTTTAATTTAAAAATGGACGATGTATAGTCCATTAAATTTTGTATATATAGTTAGTCTATTTAATTTTTTGCATCTAAAATAGCCGATGTATAGTCTATATAATTATTTGCACACGAATCGGACGATTTATAGTCGATAAAATTTTTTCATAAAAAATTGAAAAAAAGACGATGTATAGTCCATTATATTTTTTTCATAAAAAAATTTTTTGCATGAAAAATGGATGATGTATAGTTTATTAAATTCTATGCACGAAAAGAAGACGACGTATATAGTCCATTTAATTTTTTAGATACGAAATGGACGAATTATAGTCAATTTAATTTTTTTTTAAATTTAAAAATGGACGATGTATAGTCCATTAAATTTTGTATATATAGTTAGTCTATTTAATTTTTTGCATCTAAAATAGCCGATGTATAGTCTATATAATTATTTGCACACGAATCGGACGATTTATAGTCGATAAAATTTTTTCATAAAAAATTGAAAAAAAGACGATGTATAGTCCATTATATTTTTTTCATAAAAAAATTTTTTGCATGAAAAATGGATGATGTATAGTTTATTAAATTCTTTGCACGAAAAGAAGACGACGTATATAGTCCATTTAATTTTTTAGATACGAAATGGACGAATTATAGTCAATTTAATTTTTTTTAAATTTAAAAATGGACGATGTATAGTCCATTAAATTTTGTATATATAGTTAGTCTATTTAATTTTTTGCATCTAAAATAGACGATGTATAGTCTATATAATTATTTGCACACGAATCGGACGATTTATAGTCGATAAAATTTTTTCATAAAAAATTGAAAAAAAGACGATGTATAGTCCATTATATTTTTTTCATAAAAAAATTTTTTGCATGAAAAATGGATGATGTATAGTTTATTAAATTCTTTGCACGAAAAGAAGACGACGTATATAGTCCATTTAATTTTTTAGATACGAAATGGACGAATTATAGTCAATTTAATTTTTTTTTTTTAATTTAAAAATGGACGATGTATAGTCCATTAAATTTTGTATATATAGTTAGTCTATTTAATTTTTTGCATCTAAAATAGCCGATGTATAGTCTATATAATTATTTGCACACGAATCGGACGATTTATAGTCGATAAAATTTTTTCATAAAAAATTGAAAAAAGACGATGTATAGTCCATTATATTTTTTTCATAAAAAAATTTTTTGCATGAAAAATGGATGATATATAGTTTATTAAATTCTTTGCACGAAA
Organism: Tachina lurida; assembly: GCA_944452675.1. Classification (NCBI taxonomy): domain Eukaryota; kingdom Metazoa; phylum Arthropoda; class Insecta; order Diptera; family Tachinidae; genus Tachina; species Tachina lurida. The sequence goes on from OX101755.1 coordinate 90,358,436, forward strand.
AGAAGACGACGTATATAGTCCATTTAATTTTTTAGATACGAAATGGACGAATTATAGTCAATTTAATTTTTTTTTAAATTTAAAAATGGACGATGTATAGTCCATTAAATTTTGTATATATAGTTAGTCTATTTAATTTTTTGCATCTAAAATAGCCGATGTATAGTCTATATAATTATTTGCACACGAATCGGACGATTTATAGTCGATAAAATTTTTTCATAAAAAATTGAAAAAAAGACGATGTATAGTCCATTATATTTTTTTCATAAAAAAATTTTTTGCATGAAAAATGGATGATGTATAGTTTATTAAACTCTTTGCACGAAAAGAAGACGACGTATATAGTCCATTTAATTTTTTAGATACGAAATGGACGAATTATAGTCAATTTAATTTTTTTTTTAAATTTAAAAATGGACGATGTATAGTCCATTAAATTTTGTATATATAGTTAGTCTATTTAATTTTTTGCATCTAAAATAGCCGATGTATAGTCTATATAATTATTTGCACACGAATCGGACGATTTATAGTCGATAAAATTTTTTCATAAAAAATTGAAAAAAAGACGATGTATAGTCCATTATATTTTTTTCATAAAAAAATTTTTTGCATGAAAAATGGATGATGTATAGTTTATTAAATTCTTTGCACGAAAAGAAGACGACGTATATAGTCCATTTAATTTTTTAGATACGAAATGGACGAATTATAGTCAATTTAATTTTTTTTTTTTAATTTAAAAATAGTTAGTCTATTTAATTTTTTGCATCTAAAATAGACGATGTATAGTCTATATAATTATTTGCACACGAATCGGACGATTTATAGTCGATAAAATTTTTTCATAAAAAATTGAAAAAAAGACGATGTATAGTCCATTATATTTTTTTCATAAAAAAATTTTTTGCATGAAAAATGGATGATGTATAGTTTATTAAATTCTTTGCACGAAAAGAAGACGACGTATATAGTCAATTTAATTTTTTAGATACGAAATGGACGAATTATAGTCAATTTAATATTTTTTTTTAACTTAAAAATGGACGATGTATAGTCCATTAAATTTTGTATATATAGTTAGTCTATTTAATTTTTTGCATCTAAAATAGCCGATGTATAGTCTATATAATTATTTGCACACGAATCGGACGATTTATAGTCGATAAAATTTTTTCATAAAAAATTCAAAAAAAAAAAGACGATGTATAGTCCATTATATTTTTTTCATAAAAAAATTTTTTGCATGAAAAATGGATGATGTATAGTTTATTAAATTCTTTGCAGGAAAAGAAGACGACGTATATAGTCCATTTAATTTTTTAGATACGAAATGGACGAATTATAGTCAATTTAATTTTTTTTTTTAATTTAAAAATGGACGATGTATAGTCCATTAAATTTTGTATATATAGTTAGTCTATTTAATTTTTTGCATCTAAAATAGCCGATGTATAGTCTATATAATTATTTGCACACGAATCGGACGATTTATAGTCGATAAAATTTTTTCATAAAAAATTGAAAAAAAGACGATGTATAGTCCATTATATTTTTTTCATAAAAAAATTTTTTGCATGAAAAATGGATGATGTATAGTTTATTAAATTCTTTGCACGAAAAGAAGACGACGTATATAGTCCATTTAATTTTTTAGATACGAAATGGACGAATTATAGTCAATTTAATTTTTTTTTTAATTTAAAAATGGACGATGTATAGTCCATTAAATTTTGTATATATAGTTAGTCTATTTAATTTTTTGCATCTAAAATAGACGATGTATAGTCTATATAATTATTTGCACACGAATCGGACGATTTATAGTCGATAAAATTTTTTCATAAAAAATTGAAAAAAAGACGATGTATATAGTCCATTATATTTTTTTCATAAAAAAATTTTTTGCATGAAAAATGGATGATGTATAGTTTATTAAATTCTTTGCACGAAAAGAAGACGACGTATATAGTCCATTTAATTTTTTAGATACGAAATGGACGAATTATAGTCAATTTAATTTTTTTTTTTAATTTAAAAATGGACGATGTATAGTCCATTAAATTTTGTATATATAGTTAGTCTATTTAATTTTTTGCATCTAAAATAGCCGATGTATAGTCTATATAATTATTTGCACACGAATCGGACGATTTATAGTCGATAAAATTTTTTCATAAAAAATTGAAAAAAAGACGATGTATAGTCCATTATATTTTTTTCATAAAAAAATTTTTTGCATGAAAAATGGATGATGTATAGTTTATTAAATTCTTTGCACGAAAAGAAGACGACGTATATAGTCCATTTAATTTTTTAGATACGAAATGGACGAATTATAGTCAATTTAATATTTTTTTTTTAATTTAAAAATGGACGATGTATAGTCCATTAAATTTTGTATATATAGTTAGTCTATTTAATTTTTTGCATCTAAAATAGCCGATGTATAGTCTATATAATTATTTGCACACGAATCGGACGATTTATAGTCGATAAAATTTTTTCATAAAAAATTCAAAAAAAAAAAGACGATGTATAGTCCATTATATTTTTTTCATAAAAAAATTTTTTGCATGAAAAATGGATGATGTATAGTTTATTAAATTCTTTGCACGAAAAGAAGACGACGTATATAGTCCATTTAATTTTTTAGATACGAAATGGACGAATTATAGTCAATTTAATTTTTTTTTTTAATTTAAAAATGGACGATGTATAGTCCATTAAATTTTGTATATATAGTTAGTCTATTTAATTTTTTGCATCTAAAATAGCCGATGTATAGTCTATATAATTATTTGCACACGAATCGGACGATTTATAGTCGATAAAATTTTTTCATAAAAAATTGAAAAAAAGACGATGTATAGTCCATTATATTTTTTTCATAAAAAAATTTTTTGCATGAAAAATGGATAATGTATAGTTTATTAAATTCTTTGCACGAAAAGAAGACGACGTATATAGTCCATTTAATTTTTTAGATACGAAATGGACGAATTATAGTCAATTTAATTTTTTTTTTAAATTTAAAAATGGACGATGTATAGTCCATTAAATTTTGTATATATAGTTAGTCTATTTAATTTTTTGCATCTAAAATAGCCGATGTATAGTCTATATAATTATTTGCACACGAATCGGACGATTTATAGTCGATAAAATTTTTTCATAAAAAATTCAAAAAAAAACAGACGATGTATAGTCCATTATATTTTTTTCATAAAAAAATTTTTTGCATGAAAAATGGATGATGTATAGTTTATTAAATTCTTTGCACGAAAAGAAGACGACGTATATAGTCCATTTAATTTTTTAGATACGAAATGGACGAATTATAGTCAATTTAATTTTTTTTTTTAATTTAAAAATGGACGATGTATAGTCCATTAAATTTTGTATATATAGTTAGTCTATTTAATTTTTTGCATCTAAAATAGCCGATGTATAGTCTATATAATTATTTGCACACGAATCGGACGATTTATAGTCGATAAAATTTTTTCATAAAAAATTGAAAAAAAGACGATGTATAGTCCATTATATTTTTTTCATAAAAAAATTTTTTGCATGAAAAATGGATAATGTATAGTTTATTAAATTCTTTGCACGAAAAGAAGACGACGTATATAGTCCATTTAATTTTTTAGATACGAAATGGACGAATTATAGTCAATTTAATTTTTTTTTTAAATTTAAAAATGGACGATGTATAGTCCATTAAATTTTGTATATATAGTTAGTCTATTTAATTTTTTGCATCTAAAATAGCCGATGTATAGTCTATATAATTATTTGCACACGAATCGGACGATTTATAGTCGATAAAATTTTTTCATAAAAAATTCAAAAAAAAACAGACGATGTATAGTCCATTATATTTTTTTCATAAAAAAATTTTTTGCATGAAAAATGGATGATGTATAGTTTATTAAATTCTTTGCACGAAAAGAAGACGACGTATATAGTCCATTTAATTTTTTAGATACGAAATGGACGAATTATAGTCAATTTAATTTTTTTTTAATTTAAAAATGGACGATGTATAGTCCATTAAATTTTGTATATATAGTTAGTCTATTTAATTTTTTGCATCTAAAATAGACGATGTATAGTCTATATAATTATTTGCACACGAATCGGACGATTTATAGTCGATAAAATTTTTTCATAAAAAATTGAAAAAAAGACGATGTATAGTCCATTATATTTTTTCATAAAAAAATTGTTTGCATGAAAAATGGATGATGTATAGTTTATTAAATTCTTTGCACGAAAAGAAGACGACGTATATAGTCAATTTAATTTTTTAGATACGAAATGGACGAATTATAGTCAATTTAATATTTTTTTTTAACTTAAAAATGGACGATGTATAGTCCATTAAATTTTGTATATATAGTTAGTCTATTTAATTTTTTGCATCTAAAATAGCCGATGTATAGTCTATATAATTATTTGCACACGAATCGGACGATTTATAGTCGATAAAATTTTTTCATAAAAAATTCAAAAAAAAAAAGACGATGTATAGTCCATTATATTTTTTTCATAAAAAAATTTTTTGCATGAAAAATGGATGATGTATAGTTTATTAAATTCTTTGCACGAAAAGAAGACGACGTATATAGTCCATTTAATTTTTTAGATACGAAATGGACGAATTATAGTCAATTTAATTTTTTTTTTTAATTTAAAAATGGACGATGTATAGTCCATTAAATTTTGTATATATAGTTAGTCTATTTAATTTTTTGCATCTAAAATAGCCGATGTATAGTCTATATAATTATTTGCACACGAATCGGACGATTTATAGTCGATAAAATTTTTTCATAAAAAATTGAAAAAAAGACGATGTATAGTCCATTATATTTTTTTCATAAAAAAATTTTTTGCATGAAAAATGGATAATGTATAGTTTATTAAATTCTTTGCACGAAAAGAAGACGACGTATATAGTCCATTTAATTTTTTAGATACGAAATGGACGAATTATAGTCAATTTAATTTTTTTTTTAAATTTAAAAATGGACGATGTATAGTCCATTAAATTTTGTATATATAGTTAGTCTATTTAATTTTTTGCATCTAAAATAGCCGATGTATAGTCTATATAATTATTTGCACACGAATCGGACGATTTATAGTCGATAAAATTTTTTCATAAAAAATTCAAAAAAAAACAGACGATGTATAGTCCATTATATTTTTTTCATAAAAAAATTTTTTGCATGAAAAATGGATGATGTATAGTTTATTAAATTCTTTGCACGAAAAGAAGACGACGTATATAGTCCATTTAATTTTTTAGATACGAAATGGACGAATTATAGTCAATTTAATTTTTTTTTAATTTAAAAATGGACGATGTATAGTCCATTAAATTTTGTATATATAGTTAGTCTATTTAATTTTTTGCATCTAAAATAGACGATGTATAGTCTATATAATTATTTGCACACGAATCGGACGATTTATAGTCGATAAAATTTTTTCATAAAAAATTGAAAAAAAGACGATGTATAGTCCATTATATTTTTTCATAAAAAAATTGTTTGCATGAAAAATGGATGATGTATAGTTTATTAAATTCTTTGCACGAAAAGAAGACGACGTATATAGTCAATTTAATTTTTTAGATACGAAATGGACGAATTATAGTCAATTTAATATTTTTTTTTAACTTAAAAATGGACGATGTATAGTCCATTAAATTTTGTATATATAGTTAGTCTATTTAATTTTTTGCATCTAAAATAGCCTATGTATAGTCTATATAATTATTTGCACACGAATCGGACGATTTATAGTCGATAAAATTTTTTCATAAAAAATTCAAAAAAAAAGACGATGTATAGTCCATTATATTTTTTTCATAAAAAAATTTTTTGCATGAAAAATGGATGATGTATAGTTTATTAAATTCTTTGCACGAAAAGAAGACGACGTATATAGTCAATTTAATTTTTTAGATACGAAATGGACGAATTATAGTCAATTTAATATTTTTTTTTAACTTAAAAATGGACGATGTATAGTCCATTAAATTTTGTATATATAGTTAGTCTATTTAATTTTTTGCATCTAAAATAGCCGATGTATAGTCTATATAATTATTTGCACACGAATCGGACGATTTATAGTCGATAAAATTTTTTCATAAAAAATTCAAAAAAAAAGACGATGTATAGTCCATTATATTTTTTTCATAAAAAAATTTTTTGCATGAAAAATGGATGATGTATAGTTTATTAAATTCTTTGCACGAAAAGAAGACGACGTATATAGTCAATTTAATTTTTTAGATACGAAATGGACGAATTATAGTCAATTTAATATTTTTTTTTAACTTAAAAATGGACGATGTATAGTCCATTAAATTTTGTATATATAGTTAGTCTATTTAATTTTTTGCATCTAAAATAGCCGATGTATAGTCTATATAATTATTTGCACACGAATCGGACGATTTATAGTCGATAAAATTTTTTCATAAAAAATTCAAAAAAAAAAGACGATGTATAGTCCATTATATTTTTTTCATAAAAAAATTTTTTGCATGAAAAATGGATGATGTATAGTTTATTAAATTCTTTGCACGAAAAGAAGACGACGTATATAGTCCATTTAATTTTTTAGATACGAAATGGACGAATTATAGTCAATTTAATTTTTTTTTTAAATTTAAAAATGGACGATGTATAGTCCATTAAATTTTGTATATATAGTTAGTCTATTTAATTTTTTGCATCTAAAATAGCCGATGTATAGTCTATATAATTATTTGCACACGAATCGGACGATTTATAGTCGATAAAATTTTTTCATAAAAAATTGAAAAAAAGACGATGTATAGTCCATTATATTTTTTTCATAAAAAAATTTTTTGCATGAAAAATGGATGATGTATAGTTTATTAAATTCTTTGCACGAAAAGAAGACGACGTATATAGTCCATTTAATTTTTTAGATACGAAATGGACGAATTATAGTCAATTTAATTTTTTTTTTAAATTTAAAAATGGACGATGTATAGTCCATTAAATTTTGTATATATAGTTAGTCTATTTAATTTTTTGCATCTAAAATAGCCGATGTATAGTCTATATAATTATTTGCACACGAATCGGACGATTTATAGTCGATAAAATTTTTTCATAAAAAATTCAAAAAAAAAAGACGATGTATAGTCCATTATATTTTTTTCATAAAAAAATTTTTTGCATGAAAAATGGATGATGTATAGTTTATTAAATTCTTTGCACGAAAAGAAGACGACGTATATAGTCCATTTAATTTTTTAGATACGAAATGGACGAATTATAGTCAATTTAATTTTTTTTTTAATTTAAAAATGGACGATGTATAGTCCATTAAATTTTGTATATATAGTTAGTCTATTTAATTTTTTGCATCTAAAATAGCCGATGTATAGTCTATATAATTATTTACACACGAATCGGACGATTTATAGTCGATAAAATTTTTTCATAAAAAATTGAAAAAAAGACGATGTATAGTCCATTATATTTTTTTCATAAAAAAATTTTTTGCATGAAAAATGGATGATGTATAGTTTATTAAATTCTTTGCACGAAAAGAAGACGACGTATATAGTCCATTTAATTTTTTAGATACGAAATGGACGAATTATAGTCAATTTAATTTTTTTTTTAATTTAAAAATGGACGATGTATAGTCCATTAAATTTTGTATATATAGTTAGTCTATTTAATTTTTTGCATCTAAAATAGCCGATGTATAGTCTATATAATTATTTGCACACGAATCGGACGATTTATAGTCGATAAAATTTTTTCATAAAAAATTGAAAAAAAGACGATGTATAGTCCATTATATTTTTTTCATAAAAAAATTTTTTGCATGAAAAATGGATGATGTATAGTTTATTAAATTCTTTGCACGAAAAGAAGACGACGTATATAGTCAATTTAATTTTTTAGATACGAAATGGACGAATTATAGTCAATTTAATATTTTTTTTTAACTTAAAAATGGACGATGTATAGTCCATTAAATTTTGTATATATAGTTAGTCTATTTAATTTTTTGCATCTAAAATAGCCGATGTATAGTCTATATAATTATTTGCACACGAATCGGACGATTTATAGTCGATAAAATTTTTTCATAAAAAATTGAAAAAAAGACGATGTATAGTCAGTCCATTATATTTTTTTCATAAAAAAATTTTTTGCATGAAAAATGGATGATGTATAGTTTATTAAATTCTTTGCACGAAAAGAAGACGACGTATATAGTCCATTTAATTTTTTAGATACGAAATGGACGAATTATAGTCAATTTAATTTTTTTTTTTTTAATTTAAAAATGGACGATGTATAGTCCATTAAATTTTGTATATATAGTTAGTCTATTTAATTTTTTGCATCTAAAATAGACGATGTATAGTCTATATAATTATTTGCACACGAATCGGACGATTTATAGTCGATAAAATTTTTTCATAAAAAATTGAAAAAAAGACGATGTATAAGTCCATTATATTTTTTTCATAAAAAAATTTTTTGCATGAAAAATGGATGATGTATAGTTTATTAAATTCTTTGCACGAAAAGAAGACGACGTATATAGTCAATTTAATTTTTTAGATACGAAATGGACGAATTATAGTCAATTTAATATTTTTTTTAACTTAAAAATGGACGATGTATAGTCCATTAAATTTTGTATATATAGTTAGTCTATTTAATTTTTTGCATCTAAAATAGCCGATGTATAGTCTATATAATTATTTGCACACGAATCGGACGATTTATAGTCGATAAAATTTTTTCATAAAAAATTCAAAAAAAAAAGACGATGTATAGTCCATTATATTTTTTTCATAAAAAAATTTTTTGCATGAAAAATGGATGATGTATAGTTTATTAAATTCTTTGCACGAAAAGAAGACGACGTATATAGTCCATTTAATTTTTTAGATACGAAATGGACGAATTATAGTCAATTTAATTTTTTTTTTTTAATTTAAAAATGGACGATGTATAGTCCATTAAATTTTGTATATATAGTTAGTCTATTTAATTTTTTGCATCTAAAATAGCCGATGTATAGTCTATATAATTATTTGCACACGAATCGGACGATTTATAGTCGATAAAATTTTTTCATAAAAAATTGAAAAAAAGACGATGTATAGTCCATTATATTTTTTTCATAAAAAAATTTTTTGCATGAAAAATGGATGATGTATAGTTTATTAAATTCTTTGCACGAAAAGAAGACGACGTATATAGTCCATTTAATTTTTTAGATACGAAATGGACGAATTATAGTCAATTTAATTTTTTTTTAAATTTAAAAATGGACGATGTATAGTCCATTAAATTTTGTATATATAGTTAGTCTATTTAATTTTTTGCATCTAAAATAGCCGATGTATAGTCTATATAATTATTTGCACACGAATCGGACGATTTATAGTCGATAAAATTTTTTCATAAAAAATTGAAAAAAAGACGATGTATAGTCCATTATATTTTTTTCATAAAAAAATTTTTTGCATGAAAAATGGATGATGTATAGTTTATTAAATTCTTTGCACGAAAAGAAGACGACGTATATAGTCCATTTAATTTTTTAGATACGAAATGGACGAATTATAGTCAATTTAATTTTTTTTTTAATTTAAAAATGGACGATGTATAGTCCATTAAATTTTGTATATATAGTTAGTCTATTTAATTTTTTGCATCTAAAATAGACGATGTATAGTCTATATAATTATTTGCACACGAATCGGACGATTTATAGTCGATAAAATTTTTTCATAAAAAATTGAAAAAAAGACGATGTATAGTCCATTATATTTTTTTCATAAAAGAATTTTTTGCATGAAAAATGGATGAGGTATAGTTTATTAAATTCTTTGCACGAAAAGAAGACGACGTATATAGTCAATTTAATTTTTTAGATACGAAATGGACGAATTATAGTCAATTTAATATTTTTTTTTAACTTAAAAATGGACGATGTATAGTCCACTAAATTTTGTATATATAGTTAGTCTATTTAATTTTTTGCATCTTTTTTGCACACGAATCGGACGATTTATAGTCGATAAAATTTTTTCATAAAAAATTCAAAAAAAAAAGACGATGTATAGTCCATTATATTTTTTTCATAAAAAAATTTTTTGCATGAAAAATGGATGATGTATAGTTTATTAAATTCTTTGCACGAAAAGAAGACGACGTATATAGTCCATTTAATTTTTTAGATACGAAATGGACGAATTATAGTCAATTTAATTTTTTTTTAAATTTAAAAATGGACGATGTATAGTCCATTAAATTTTGTATATATAGTTAGTCTATTTAATTTTTTGCATCTAAAATAGCCGATGTATAGTCTATATAATTATTTGCACACGAATCGGACGATTTATAGTCGATAAAATTTTTTCATAAAAAATTGAAAAAAAGACGATGTATAGTCCATTATATTTTTTTCATAAAAAAATTTTTTGCATGAAAAATGGATGATGTATAGTTTATTAAATTCTTTGCACGAAAAGAAGACGACGTATATAGTCCATTTAATTTTTTAGATACGAAATAGACGAATTATAGTCAATTTAATTTTTTTTTTAAATTTAGAAATGGACGATGTATAGTCCATTAAATTTTGTATATATAGTCAGTCCATTTAATTTTTTGCATCTAAAATAGACGACGTATAGTCTATTTAATTATTTGCACACGAATCGGACGATTTATAGTCGATAAAATTTTTTCATAAAAAATTGAAAAAAGACGATGTATAGTCCATTATATTTTTTTCATAAAAAAATTTTTTGCATGAAAAATGGATGATGTATAGTTTATTAAATTCTTTGCACAAAAAGAAGACGACGTATATAGTCCATTTAATTTTTTAGATACGAAATAGACGAATTATAGTCAATTTAATTTTTTTTTTAAATTTAGAAATGGACGATGTATAGTCCATTAAATTTTGTATATATAGTTAGTCTATTTAATTTTTTGCATCTAAAATAGCCGATGTATAGTCTATATAATTATTTGCACACGAATCGGACGATTTATAGTCGATAAAATTTTTTCATAAAAAATTCAAAAAAAAAGACGATGTATAGTCCATTATATTTTTTTCATAAAAAAATTTTTTGCATGAAAAATGGATGATGTATAGTTTATTAAATTCTTTGCACGAAAAGAAGACGACGTATATAGTCCATTTAATTTTTTAGATACGAAATGGACGAATTATGGTCAATTTAATTTTTTTTTTAATTTAAAAATGGACGATGTATAGTCCATTAAATTTTGTATAGATAGTTAGTCTATTTAATTTTTTGCATCTAAAATAGCCGATGTATAGTCTATATAATTATTTACACATGAATCGGACGATTTATAGCCGATAAAATTTTTTCATAAAAAATTGAAAAAAAGACGATGTATAGTCCATTATATTTTTTTCATAAAAAAATTTTTTGCATGAAAAATGGATGATGTATAGTTTATTAAATTCTTTGCACGAAAAGAAGACGACGTATATAGTCCATTTAATTTTTTAGATACGAAATGGACGAATTATAGTCAATTTAATTTTTTTTTAATTTAAAAATGGACGATGTATAGTCCATTAAATTTTGTATATATAGTTAGTCTATTTAATTTTTTGCATCTAAAATAGACGATGTATAGTCTATATAATTATTTGCACACGAATCGTACGATTTATAGTCGATAAAATTTTTTCATAAAAAATTGAAAAAAAGACGATGTATAGTCCATTATATTTTTTTCATAAAAAAATTTTTTGCATGAAAAATGGATGATGTATAGTTTATTAAATTCTTTGCACGAAAAGAAGACGACGTATATAGTCAATTTAATTTTTTAGATACGAAATGGACGAATTATAGTCAATTTAATATTTTTTTTTAACTTAAAAATGGACGAGGTATAGTCCATTAAATTTTGTATATATAGTTAGTCTATTTAATTTTTTGCATCTAAAATAGCCGATGTATAGTCTATATAATTATTTGCACACGAATCGGACGATTTATAGTCGATAAAATTTTTTCATAAAAAATTCAAAAAAAAAAAGACGATGTATAGTCCATTATATTTTTTTCATAAAAAAATTTTTTGCATGAAAAATGGATGATGTATAGTTTATTAAATTCTTTGCACGAAAAGAAGACGACGTATATAGTCCATTTAATTTTTTAGATACGAAATGGACGAATTATAGTCAATTTAATTTTTTTTTTAATTTAAAAATGGACGATGTATAGTCCATTAAATTTTGTATATATAGTTAGTCTATTTAATTTTTTGCATCTAAAATAGCCGATGTATAGTCTATATAATTATTTGCACACGAATCGGACGATTTATAGTCGATAAAATTTTTTCATAAAAAATTGAAAATAAGACGATGTATAGTCCATTATATTTTTTTCATAAAAAAATTTTTTGCATGAAAAATGGATGATGTATAGTTTATTAAATTCTTTGCACGAAAAGAAGACGACGTATATAGTCCATTTAATTTTTTAGATACGAAATGGACGAATTATAGTCAATTTAATTTTTTTTTAAATTTAAAAATGGACGATGTATAGTCCATTAAATTTTGTATATATAGTTAGTCTATTTAATTTTTTGCATCTAAAATAGCCGATGTATAGTCTATATAATTATTTGCACACGAATCGGACGATTTATAGTCGATAAAATTTTTTCATAAAAAATTGAAAAAAAGACGATGTATAGTCCATTATATTTTTTTCATAAAAAAATTTTTTGCATGAAAAATGGATGATGTATAGTTTATTAAATTCTTTGCACGAAAAGAAGACGACGTATATAGTCCATTTAATTTTTTAGATACGAAATGGATGAATTATAGTCAATTTAATTTTTTTTTTAAATTTAAAAATGGACGATGTATAGTCCATTAAATTTTGTATATATAGTTAGTCTATTTAATTTTTTGCATCTAAAATAGCCGATGTATAGTCTATATAATTATTTGCACACGAATCGGACGATTTGTAGTCGATAAAATTTTTTCATAAAAAATTGAAAAAAAGACGATGTATAGTCCATTATATTTTTTTCATAAAAAAATTTTTTGCATGAAAAATGGAGGATGTATAGTTTATTAAATTCTTTGCACGAAAAGAAGACGACGTATATAGTCCATTTAATTTTTTAGATACGAAATGGACGAATTATAGTCAATTTAATTTTTTTTTTAATTTAAAAATGGACGATGTATAGTCCATTAAATTTTGTATATATAGTTAGTCTATTTAATTTTTTGCATCTAAAATAGACGATGTATAGTCTATATAATTATTTGCACACGAATCGGACGATTTATAGTCGATAAAATTTTTTCATAAAAAATTCAAAAAAAAAAAGACGATGTATAGTCCATTATATTTTTTTCATAAAAAAATTTTTTGCATGAAAAATGGATGATGTATAGTTTATTAAATTCTTTGCACGAAAAGAAGACGACGTATATAGTCAATTTAATTTTTTAGATACGAAATGGACGAATTATAGTCAATTTAATATTTTTTTTTAACTTAAAAATGGACGATGTATAGTCCATTAAATTTTGTATATATAGTTAGTCTATTTAATTTTTTGCATCTAAAATAGCCGATGTATAGTCTATATAATTATTTGCACACGAATCGGACGATTTATAGTCGATAAAATTTTTTCATAAAAAATTCAAAAAAAAAAAAGACGATGTATAGTCCATTATATTTTTTTCATAAAAAAATTTTTTGCATGAAAAATGGATGATGTATAGTTTATTAAATTCTTTGCACGAAAAGAAGACGACGTATATAGTCCATTTAATTTTTTAGATACGAAATGGACGAATTATAGTCAATTTAATTTTTTTTTTTTAATTTAAAAATGGACGATGTATAGTCCATTAAATTTTGTATATATAGTTAGTCTATTTAATTTTTTGCATCTAAAATAGCCGATGTATAGTCTATATAATTATTTGCACACGAATCGGACGATTTATAGTCGATAAAATTTTTTCATAAAAAATTGAAAAAAAGACGATGTATAAGTCCATTATATTTTTTTCATAAAAAAATTTTTTTCATGAAAAATGGATGATGTATAGTTTATTAAATTCTTTGCACGAAAAGAAGACGACGTATATAGTCAATTTAATTTTTTAGATACGAAATGGACGAATTATAGTCAATTTAATATTTTTTTTTAACTTAAAAATGGACGATGTATAGTCCATTAAATTTTGTATATATAGTTAGTCTATTTAATTTTTTGCATCTAAAATAGCCGATGTATAGTCTATATAATTATTTGCACACGAATCGGACGATTTATAGTCGATAAAATTTTTTCATAAAAAATTCAAAAAAAAAAAGACGATGTATAGTCCATTATATTTTTTTCATAAAAAAATTTTTTGCATGAAAAATGGATGATGTATAGTTTATTAAATTCTTTGCACGAAAAGAAGACGACGTATATAGTCCATTTAATTTTTTAGATACGAAATGGACGAATTATAGTCAATTTAATTTTTTTTTTAATTTAAAAATGGACGATGTATAGTCCATTAAATTTTGTATATATAGTTAGTCTATTTAATTTTTTGCATCTAAAATAGCCGATGTATAGTCTATATAATTATTTGCACACGAATCGGACGATTTATAGTCGATAAAATTTTTTCATAAAAAATTGAAAAAAAGACGATGTATAGTCCATTATATTTTTTTCATAAAAAAATTTTTTGCATGAAAAATGGATGATGTATAGTTTATTAAATTCTTTGCACGAAAAGAAGACGACGTATATAGTCCATTTAATTTTTTAGATACGAAATGGACGAATTATAGTCAATTTAATTTTTTTTTAAATTTAAAAATGGACGATGTATAGTCCATTAAATTTTGTATATATAGTTAGTCTATTTAATTTTTTGCATCTAAAATAGCCGATGTATAGTCTATATAATTATTTGCACACGAATCGGACGATTTATAGTCGATAAAATTTTTTCATAAAAAATTGAAAAAAAGACGATGTATAGTCCATTATATTTTTTTCATAAAAAAATTTTTTGCATGAAAAATGGATGATGTATAGTTTATTAAATTCTTTGCACGAAAAGAAGACGACGTATATAGTCCATTTAATTTTTTAGATACGAAATGGACGAATTATAGTCAATTTAATTTTTTTTTTAAATTTAAAAATGGACGATGTATAGTCCATTAAATTTTGTATATATAGTTAGTCTATTTAATTTTTTGCATCTAAAATAGCCGATGTATAGTCTATATAATTATTTGCACACGAATCGGACGATTTATAGTCGATAAAATTTTTTCATAAAAAATTGAAAAAAGACGATGTATAGTCCATTATATTTTTTTCATAAAAAAATTTTTTGCATGAAAAATGGATGATGTATAGTTTATTAAATTCTTTGCACGAAAAGAAGACGACGTATATAGTCCATTTAATTTTTTAGATACGAAATGGACGAATTATAGTCAATTTCATTTTTTTTTAATTTAAAAATGGACGATGTATAGTCCATTAAATTTTGTATATATAGTTAGTCTATTTAATTTTTTGCATCTAAAATAGCCGATGTATAGTCTATATAATTATTTGCACACGAATCGGACGATTTATAGTCGATAAAATTTTTTCATAAAAAATTGAAAAAAAGACGATGTATAGTCCATTATATTTTTTTCATAAAAAAAATTTTCGCATGAAAAATGGATGATGTATAGTTTATTAAATTCTTTGCACGAAAAGAAGACGACGTATATAGTCCATTTAATTTTTTAGATACGAAATGGACGAATTATAGTCAATTTAATTTTTTTTTAAATTTAAAAATGGACGATGTATAGTCCATTAAATTTTGTATATATAGTTAGTCTATTTAATTTTTTGCATCTAAAATAGCCGATGTATAGTCTATATAATTATTTGCACACGAATCGGACGATTTATAGTCGATAAAATTTTTTCATAAAAAATTGAAAAAAAGACGATGTATAGTCCATTATATTTTTTTCATAAAAAAATTTTTTGCATGAAAAATGGATGATGTATAGTTTATTAAATTCTTTGCACGAAAAGAAGACGACGTATATAGTCAATTTAATTTTTTAGATACGAAATGGACGAATTATAGTCAATTTAATATTTTTTTTTAACTTAAAAATGGACGATGTATAGTCCATTAAATTTTGTATATATAGTTAGTCTATTTAATTTTTTGCATCTAAAATAGCCGATGTATAGTCTATATAATTATTTGCACACGAATCGGACGATTTATAGTCGATAAAATTTTTTCATAAAAAATTCAAAAAAAAAGACGATGTATAGTCCATTATATTTTTTTCATAAAAAAATTTTTTGCATGAAAAATGGATGATGTATAGTTTATTAAATTCTTTGCACGAAAAGAAGACGACGTATATAGTCCATTTAATTTTTTAGATACGAAATGGACGAATTATAGTCAATTTAATTTTTTTTTTAATTTAAAAATGGACGATGTATAGTCCATTAAATTTTGTATATATAGTTAGTCTATTTAATTTTTTGCATCTAAAATAGCCGATGTATAGTCTATATAATTATTTGCACACGAATCGGACGATTTATAGTCGATAAAATTTTTTCATAAAAAATTCGAAAAAAAAAGACGATGTATAGTCCATTATATTTTTTTCATAAAAAAATTTTTTGCATGAAAAATGGATGATGTATAGTTTATTAAATTCTTTGCACGAAAAGAAGACGACGTATATAGTCCATTTAATTTTTTAGATACGAAATGGACGAATTATAGTCAATTTAATTTTTTTTTTTTAATTTAAAAATGGACGATGTATAGTCCATTAAATTTTGTATATATAGTTAGTCTATTTAATTTTTTGCATCTAAAATAGCCGATGTATAGTCTATATAATTATTTGCACACGAATCGGACGATTTATAGTCGATAAAATTTTTTCATAAAAAATTGAAAAAAAGACGATGTATAAGTCCATTATATTTTTTTCATAAAAAAATTTTTTTCATGAAAAATGGATGATGTATAGTTTATTAAATTCTTTGCACGAAAAGAAGACGACGTATATAGTCAATTTAATTTTTTAGATACGAAATGGACGAATTATAGTCAATTTAATATTTTTTTTTAACTTAAAAATGGACGATGTATAGTCCATTAAATTTTGTATATATAGTTAGTCTATTTAATTTTTTGCATCTAAAATAGCCGATGTATAGTCTATATAATTATTTGCACACGAATCGGACGATTTATAGTCGATAAAATTTTTTCATAAAAAATTCAAAAAAAAAGACGATGTATAGTCCATTATATTTTTTTCATAAAAAAATTTTTTGCATGAAAAATGGATGATGTATAGTTTATTAAATTCTTTGCACGAAAAGAAGACGACGTATATAGTCCATTTAATTTTTTAGATACGAAATGGACGAATTATAGTCAATTTAATTTTTTTTTAATTTAAAAATGGACGATGTATAGTCCATTAAATTTTGTATATATAGTTAGTCTATTTAATTTTTTGCATCTAAAATAGCCGATGTATAGTCTATATAATTATTTGCACACGAATCGGACGATTTATAGTCGATAAAATTTTTTCATAAAAAATTGAAAAAAAAGACGATGTATAGTCCATTATATTTTTTTCATAAAAAAAATTTTTTGCATGAAAAATGGATGATGTATAGTTTATTAAATTCTTTGCACGAAAAGAAGACGACGTATATAGTCCATTTAATTTTTTAGATACGAAATGGACGAATTATAGTCAATTTAATTTTTTTTTAAATTTAAAAATGGACGATGTATAGTCCATTAAATTTTGTATATATAGTTAGTCTATTTAATTTTTTGCATCTAAAATAGCCGATGTATAGTCTATATAATTATTTGCACACGAATCGGACGATTTATAGTCGATAAAATTTTTTCATAAAAAATTCAAAAAAAAAAGACGATGTATAGTCCATTATATTTTTTTCATAAAAAAATTTTTTGCATGAAAAATGGATGATGTATAGTTTATTAAATTCTTTGCACGAAAAGAAGACGACGTATATAGTCCATTTAATTTTTTAGATACGAAATGGACGAATTATAGTCAATTTAATTTTTTTTTTTTAATTTAAAAATGGACGATGTATAGTCCATTAAATTTTGTATATATAGTTAGTCTATTTAATTTTTTGCATCTAAAATAGCCGATGTATAGTCTATATAATTATTTGCACACGAATCGGATGATTTATAGTCGATAAAATTTTTTCATAAAAAATTGAAAAAAAGACGATGTATAGTCCATTATATTTTTTTCATAAAAAAATTTTTTGCATGAAAAATGGATGATGTATAGTTTATTAAATTCTTTGCACGAAAAGAAGACGACGTATATAGTCCATTTAATTTTTTAGATACGAAATGGACGAATTATAGTCAATTTAATTTTTTTTTTAATTTAAAAATGGACGATGTATAGTCCATTAAATTTTGTATATATAGTTAGTCTATTTAATTTTTTGCATCTAAAATAGCCGATGTATAGTCTATATAATTATTTGCACACGAATCGGACGATTTATAGTCGATAAAATTTTTTCATAAAAAATTCAAAAAAAAAAAGACGATGTATAGTCCATTATATTTTTTTCATAAAAAAATTTTTTGCATGAAAAATGGATGATGTATAGTTTATTAAATTCTTTGCACGAAAAGAAGACGACGTATATAGTCAATTTAATTTTTTAGATACGAAATGGACGATTTATAGTCAATTTAATATTTTTTTTTAACTTAAAAATGGACGATGTATAGTCCATTAAATTTTGTATATATAGTTAGTCTATTTAATTTTTTGCATCTAAAATAGCCGATGTATAGTCTATATAATTATTTGCACACGAATCGGACGATTTATAGTCGATAAAATTTTTTCATAAAAAATTGAAAAAAAGACGATGTATAGTCCATTATATTTTTTTCATAAAAAAATTTTTTGCATGAAAAATGGATGATGTATAGTTTATTAAATTCTTTGCACGAAAAGAAGACGACGTATATAGTCCATTTAATTTTTTAGATACGAAATGGACGAATTATAGTCAATTTAATTTTTTTTTAAATTTAAAAATGGACGATGTATAGTCCATTAAATTTTGTATATATAGTTAGTCTATTTAATTTTTTGCATCTAAAATAGCCGATGTATAGTCTATATAATTATTTGCACACGAATCGGACGATTTATAGTCGATAAAATTTTTTCATAAAAAATTCAAAAAAAAAAAGACGATGTATAGTCCATTATATTTTTTTCATAAAAAAATTTTTTGCATGAAAAATGGATGATGTATAGTTTATTAAATTCTTTGCACGAAAAGAAAACGACGTATATAGTCCATTTAATTTTTTAGATACGAAATGGACGAATTATAGTCAATTTAATTTTTTTTTTAATTTAAAAATGGACGATGTATAGTCCATTAAATTTTGTATATATAGTTAGTCTATTTAATTTTTTGCATCTAAAATAGCCGATGTATAGTCTAAAAAATTGAAAAAAAGACGATGTATAGTCCATTATATTTTTTTCATAAAAAAATTTTTTGCATGAAAAATGGATGATGTATAGTTTATTAAATTCTTTGCACGAAAAGAAGACGACGTATATAGTCCATTTAATTTTTTAGATACGAAATGGACGAATTATAGTCAATTTAATTTTTTTTTTAATTTAAAAATGGACGATGTATAGTCCATTAAATTTTGTATATATAGTTAGTCTATTTAATTTTTTGCATCTAAAATAGCCGATGTATAGTCTATATAATTATTTGCACACGAATCGGACGATTTATAGTCGATAAAATTTTTTCATAAAAAATTGAAAAAAAGACGATGTATAGTCCATTATATTTTTTTCATAAAAAAATTTTTTGCATGAAAAATGGATGATGTATAGTTTATTAAATTCTTTGCACGAAAAGAAGACGACGTATATAGTCCATTTAATTTTTTAGATACGAAATGGACGAATTATAGTCAATTTAATTTTTTTTTTAATTTAAAAATGGACGATGTATAGTCCATTAAATTTTGTATATATAGTTAGTCTATTTAATTTTTTGCATCTAAAATAGCCGATGTATAGTCTATATAATTATTTGCACACGAATCGGACGATTTATAGTCGATAAAATTTTTTCATAAAAAATTGAAAAAAAGACGATGTATAGTCCATTATATTTTTTTCATAAAAAAATTTTTTGCATGAAAAATGGATGATGTATAGTTTATTAAATTCTTTGCACGAAAAGAAGACGACGTATATAGTCCATTTAATTTTTTAGATACGAAATGGACGAATTATAGTCAATTTAATTTTTTTTTTAATTTAAAAATGGACGATGTATAGTCCATTAAATTTTGTATATATAGTTAGTCTATTTAATTTTTTGCATCTAAAATAGCCGATGTATAGTCTATATAATTATTTGCACACGAATCGGACGATTTATAGTCGATAAAATTTTTTCATAAAAAATTGAAAAAAAGACAATGTATAGTCCATTATATTTTTTTCATAAAAAAATTTTTTCCATGAAAAATGGATGATGTATAGTTTATTAAATTCTTTGCACGAAAAGAAGACGACGTATATAGTCCATTTAATTTTTTAGATACGAAATGGACGAATTATAGTCAATTTAATTTTTTTTTTTAATTTAAAAATGGACGATGTATAGTCCATTAAATTTTGTATATATAGTTAGTCTATTTAATTTTTTGCATCTAAAATAGCCGATGTATAGTCTATATAATTATTTGCACACGAATCGGACGATTTATAGTCGATAAAATTTTTTCATAAAAAATTGAAAAAAAGACGATGTATAGTCCATTATATTTTTTTCATAAAAAAATTTTTTGCATGAAAAATGGATGATGTATAGTTTATTAAATTCTTTGCACGAAAAGAAGACGACGTATATAGTCAATTTAATTTTTTAGATACGAAATGGACGAATTATAGTCAATTTAATATTTTTTTTTAACTTAAAAATGGACGATGTATAGTCCATTAAATTTTGTATATATAGTTAGTCTATTTAATTTTTTGCATCTAAAATAGCCGATGTATAGTCTATATAATTATTTGCACACGAATCGGACGATTTATAGTCGATAAAATTTTTTCATAAAAAATTCAAAAAAAAAGACGATGTATAGTCCATTATATTTTTTTCATAAAAAAATTTTTTGCATGAAAAATGGATGATGTATAGTTTATTAAATTCTTTGCACGAAAAGAAGACGACGTATATAGTCCATTTAATTTTTTAGATACGAAATGGACGAATTATAGTCAATTTAATTTTTTTTTTTAATTTAAAAATGGACGATGTATAGTCCATTAAATTTTGTATATATAGTTAGTCTATTTAATTTTTTGCATCTAAAATAGCCGATGTATAGTCTATATAATTATTTGCACACGAATCGGACGATTTATAGTCGATAAAATTTTTTCATAAAAAATTGAAAAAAAGACGATGTATAGTCCATTATATTTTTTTCATAAAAAAATTTTTTGCATGAAAAATGGATGATGTATAGTTTATTAAATTCTTTGCACGAAAAGAAGACGACGTATATAGTCCATTTAATTTTTTAGATACGAAATGGACGAATTATAGTCAATTTAATTTTTTTTTTTAATTTAAAAATGGACGATGTATAGTCCATTAAATTTTGTATATATAGTTAGTCTATTTAATTTTTTGCATCTAAAATAGCCGATGTATAGTCTATATAATTATTTGCACATGAATCGGACGATTTATAGTCGATAAAATTTTTTCATAAAAAATTGAAAAAAAGACGATGTATAGTCCATTATATTTTTTTCATAAAAAAATTTTTTGCATGAAAAATGGATGATGTATAGTTTATTAAATTCTTTGCACGAAAAGAAGACGACGTATATAGTCCATTTAATTTTTTAGATACGAAATGGACGAATTATAGTCAATTTAATTTTTTTTTTAATTTAAAAATGGACGATGTATAGTCCATTAAATTTTGTATATATAGTTAGTCTATTTAATTTTTTGCATCTAAAATAGACGATGTATAGTCTATATAATTATTTGCACACGAATCGGACGATTTATAGTCGATAAAATTTTTTCATAAAAAATTGAAAAAAAGACGATGTATAGTCCATTATATTTTTTTCATAAAAAAATTTTTTGCATGAAAAATGGATGATGTATAGTTTATTAAATTCTTTGCACGAAAAGAAGACGACGTATATAGTCAATTTAATTTTTTAGATACGAAATGGACGAATTATAGTCAATTTAATATTTTTTTTTAACTTAAAAATGGACGATGTATAGTCCATTAAATTTTGAATATATAGTTAGTCTATTTAATTTTTTGCATCTAAAATAGCCGATGTATAGTCTATATAATTATTTGCACACGAATCGGACGATTTATAGTCGATAAAATTTTTTCATAAAAAATTAAAAAAAAAAAGACGATGTATAGTCCATTATATTTTTTTCATAAAAAAATTTTTTGCATGAAAAATGGATGATGTATAGTTTATTAAATTCTTTGCACGAAAAGAAGACGACGTATATAGTCCATTTAATTTTTTAGATACGAAATGGACGAATTATAGTCAATTTAATTTTTTTTTTTTAATTTAAAAATGGACGATGTATAGTCCATTAAATTTTGTATATATAGTTAGTCTATTTAATTTTTTGCATCTAAAATAGCCGATGTATAGTCTATATAATTATTTGCACACGAATCGGACGATTTATAGTCGATAAAATTTTTTCATAAAAAATTGAAGAAAAGACGATGTATAGTCCATTATATTTTTTTCATAAAAAAATTTTTTGCATGAAAAATGGATGATGTATAGTTTATTAAATTCTTTGCACGAAAAGAAGACGACGTATATAGTCCATTTAATTTTTTAGATACGAAATGGACGAATTATAGTCAATTTAATTTTTTTTTAAATTTAAAAATGGACGATGTATAGTCCATTAAATTTTGTATATATAGTTAGTCTATTTAATTTTTTGCATCTAAAATAGCCGATGTATAGTCTATATAATTATTTGCACACGAATCGGACGATTTATAGTCGATAAAATTTTTTCATAAAAAATTGAAAAAAAGTCCATTATATTTTTTT
Organism: Tachina lurida; assembly: GCA_944452675.1. NCBI lineage: Eukaryota > Metazoa > Arthropoda > Insecta > Diptera > Tachinidae > Tachina > Tachina lurida. The sequence continues at coordinate 90,381,810 of OX101755.1, forward strand.
CATAAAAAAATTTTTTGCATGAAAAATGGATGATGTATAGTTTATTAAATTCTTTGCACGAAAAGAAGACGACGTATATAGTCCATTTAATTTTTTAGATACGAAATGGACGAATTATAGTCAATTTAATTTTTTTTTTAAATTTAAAAATGGACGATGTATAGTCCATTAAATTTTGTATATATAGTTAGTCTATTTAATTTTTTGCATCTAAAATAGCCGATGTATAGTCTATATAATTATTTGCACACGAATCGGACGATTTATAGTCGATAAAATTTTTTCATAAAAAATTCAAAAAAAAAAAAGACGATGTATAGTCCATTATATTTTTTTCATAAAAAAATTTTTTGCATGAAAAATGGATGATGTATAGTTTATTAAATTCTTTGCACGAAATAAAGACGACGTATATAGTCCATTTAATTTTTTAGATACGAAATGGACGAATTATAGTCAATTTAATTTTTTTTTTTAATTTAAAAATGGACGATGTATAGTCCATTAAATTTTGTATATATAGTTAGTCTATTTAATTTTTTGCATCTAAAATAGACGATGTATAGTCTATATAATTATTTGCACACGAATCGGACGATTTATAGTCGATAAAATTTTTTCATAAAAAATTTAAAAAAAGACGATGTATAGTCCATTATATTTTTTTCATAAAAAAATTTTTTGCATGAAAAATGGATGATGTATAGTTTATTAAATTCTTTGCACGAAAAGAAGACGACGTATATAGTCAATTTAATTTTTTAGATACGAAATGGACGAATTATAGTCAATTTAATATTTTTTTTTAACTTAAAAATGGACGATGTATAGTCCATTAAATTTTGTATATATAGTTAGTCTATTTAATTTTTTGCATCTAAAATAGCCGATGTATAGTCTATATAATTATTTGCACACGAATCGGACGATTTATAGTCGATAAAATTTTTTCATAAAAAATTCAAAAAAAAAAAGACTATGTATATATAGTCCATTATATTTTTTTCATAAAAAAATTTTTTGCATGAAAAATGGATGATGTATAGTTTATTAAATTCTTTGCACGAAAAGAAGACGACGTATATAGTCCATTTAACTTTTTAGATACGAAATGGACGAATTATAGTCAATTTAATTTTTTTTTTAATTTAAAAATGGACGATGTATAGTCCATAAAATTTTGTATATATAGTTAGTCTATTTAATTTTTTGCATCTAAAATAGCCGATGTATAGTCTATATAATTATTTGCACACGAATCGGACGAATTATAGTCGATAAAATTTTTTCATAAAAAATTGAAAAAAAGACGATGTATAGTCCATTATATTTTTTTCATAAAAAAATTTTTTGCATGAAAAATGGATGATGTATAGTTTATTAAATTCTTTGCACGAAAAGAAGACGACGTATATAGTCCATTTAATTTTTTATATACGAAATGGACGAATTATAGTCAATTTAATTTTTTTTTTTTAATTTAAAAATGGACGATGTATAGTCCATTAATTTTTGTATATATAGTTAGTCTATTTAATTTTTTGCATCTAAAATAGACGATGTATAGTCTATATAATTATTTGCACACGAATCGGACGATTTATAGTCGATAAAATTTTTTCATAAAAAATTGAAAAAAAGACGATGTATAGTCCATTATATTTTTTTCATAAAAAAATTTTTTGCATGAAAAATGGATGATGTATAGTTTATTAAATTCTTTGCACGAAAAGAAGACGACGTATATAGTCAATTTAATTTTTTAGATACGAAATGGACGAATTATAGTCAATTTAATATTTTTTTTTAACTTAAAAATGGACGATGTATAGTCCATTAAATTTTGTATATATAGTTAGTCTATTTAATTTTTTGCATCTAAAATAGCCGATGTATAGTCTATATAATTATTTGCACACGAATCGGACGATTTATAGTCGATAAAATTTTTTCATAAAAAATTCAAAAAAAAAAGACGATGTATAGTCCATTATATTTTTTTCATAAAAAAATTTTTTGCATGAAAAATGGATGATGTATAGTTTATTAAATTCTTTGCACGAAAAGAAGACGACGTATATAGTCCATTTAATTTTTTAGATACGAAATGGACGAATTATAGTCAATTTAATTTTTTTTTTAATTTAAAAATGGACGATGTATAGTCCATTAAATTTTGTATATATAGTTAGTCTATTTAATTTTTTGCATCTAAAATAGCCGATGTATAGTCTATATAATTATTTGCACACGAATCGGACGATTTATAGTCGATAAAATTTTTTCATAAAAAATTGAAAAAAAGACGATGTATAGTCCATTATATTTTTTTCATAAAAAAATTTTTTGCATGAAAAATGGATGATGTATAGTTTATTAAATTCTTTGCACGAAAAGAAGACGACGTATATAGTCCATTTAATTTTTTAGATACGAAATGGACGAATTATAGTCAATTTAATTTTTTTTTTTTAATTTAAAAATGGACGATGTAAAGTCCATTAAATTTTGTATATATAGTTAGTCTATTTAATTTTTTGCATCTAAAATAGACGATGTATAGTCTATATAATTATTTGCACACGAATCGGACGATTTATAGTCGATAAAATTTTTTCATAAAAAATTGAAAAAAAGACGATGTATAGTCCATTATATTTTTTTCATAAAAAAATTTTTTGCATGAAAAATGGATGATGTATAGTTTATTAAATTCTTTGCACGAAAAGAAGACGACGTATATAGTCAATTTAATTTTTTAGATACGAAATGGACGAATTATAGTCAATTTAATATTTTTTTTTAACTTAAAAATGGACGATGTATAGTCCATTAAATTTTGTATATATAGTTAGTCTATTTAATTTTTTGCATCTAAAATAGCCGATGTATAGTCTATATAATTATTTGCACACGAATCGGACGATTTATAGTCGATAAAATTTTTTCATAAAAAATTGAAAAAAGACGATGTATAGTCCATTATATTTTTTTCATAAGAAAATTTTTTGCATGAAAAATGGATGATGTATAGTTTATTAAATTCTTTGCACGAAAAGAAGACGACGTATATAGTCCATTTAATTTTTTAGATACGAAATGGACGAATTATAGTCAATTTAATTTTTTTTTTTTAATTTAAAAATGGACGATGTATAGTCCATTAAATTTTGTATATATAGTTAGTCTATTTAATTTTTTGCATCTAAAATAGCCGATGTATAGTCTATATAATTATTTGCACACGAATCGGACGATTTATAGTCGATAAAATTTTTTCATAAAAAATTGAAAAAAAGACGATGTATAGTCCATTATATTTTTTTCATAAAAAAATTTTTTGCATGAAAAATGGATAATGTATAGTTTATTAAATTCTTTGCACGAAAAGAAGACGACGTATATAGTCCATTTAATTTTTTAGATACGAAATGGACGAATTATAGTCAATTTAATTTTTTTTTTAATTTAAAAATGGACGATGTATAGTCCATTAAATTTTGTATATATAGTTAGTCTATTTAATTTTTTGCATCTAAAATAGCCGATGTATAGTCTATATAATTATTTGCACACGAATCGGACGATTTATAGTCGATAAAATTTTTTCATAAAAAATTGAAAAAAAGACGATGTATAGTCCATTATATTTTTTTCATAAAAAAATTTTTTGCATGAAAAATGGATGATGTATAGTTTATTAAATTCTTTGCACGAAAAGAAGACGACGTATATAGTCCATTTAATTTTTTAGATACGAAATGGACGAATTATAGTCAATTTAATTTTTTTTTTTAATTTAAAAATGGACGATGTATAGTCCATTAAATTTTGTATATATAGTTAGTCTATTTAATTTTTTGCATCTAAAATAGACGATGTATAGTCTATATAATTATTTGCACACGAATCGGACGATTTATAGTCGATAAAATTTTTTCATAAAAAATTGAAAAAAAGACGATGTATGTCCATTATATTTTTTTCATAAAAAAATTTTTTGCATGAAAAATGGATGATGTATAGTTTATTAAATTCTTTGCACGAAAAGAAGACGACGTATATAGTCAATTTAATTTTTTAGATACGAAATGGACGAATTATAGTCAATTTAATATTTTTTTTTAACTTAAAAATGGACGATGTATAGTCCATTAAATTTTGTATATATAGTTAGTCTATTTAATTTTTTGCATCTAAAATAGCCGATGTATAGTCTATATAATTATTTGCACACTATAGTCCATTATATTTTTTTCATAAAAAAATTTTTTGCATGAAAAATGGATGATGTATAGTTTATTAAATTCTTTGCACGAAAAGAAGACGACGTATATAGTCCATTTAATTTTTTAGATACGAAATGGACGAATTATAGTCAATTTAATTTTTTTTTTTAATTTAAAAATGGACGATGTATAGTCCATTAAATTTTGTATATATAGTTAGTCTATTTAATTTTTTGCATCTAAAATAGCCGATGTATAGTCTATATAATTATTTGCACACGAATCGGACGATTTATAGTCGATAAAATTTTTTCATAAAAAATTGAAAAAAAGACGATGTATAGTCCATTATATTTTTTTCATAAAAAAATTTTTTGCATGAAAAATGGATAATGTATAGTTTATTAAATTCTTTGCACGAAAAGAAGACGACGTATATAGTCCATTTAATTTTTTAGATACGAAATGGACGAATTATAGTCAATTTAATTTTTTTTTTAATTTAAAAATGGACGATGTATAGTCCATTAAATTTTGTATATATAGTTAGTCTATTTAATTTTTTGCATCTAAAATAGCCGATGTATAGTCTATATAATTATTTGCACACGAATCGGACGATTTATAGTCGATAAAATTTTTTCATAAAAAATTGAAAAAAGACGATGTATAGTCCATTATATATTTTTCATAAAAAAATTTTTTGCATGAAAAATGGATGATGTATAGTTTATTAAATTCTTTGCACGAAAAGAAGACGACGTATATAGTCCATTTAATTTTTTAGATACGAAATGGACGAATTATAGTCAATTTAATTTTTTTTTTTAATTTAAAAATGGACGATGTATAGTCCATTAAATTTTGTATATATAGTTAGTCTATTTAATTTTTTGCATCTAAAATAGCCGATGTATAGTCTATATAATTATTTGCACACGAATCGGACGATTTATAGTCGATAAAATTTTTTCATAAAAAATTGAAAAAAAGACGATGTATAGTCCATTATATTTTTTTCATAAAAAAATTTTTTGCATGAAAAATGGATAATGTATAGTTTATTAAATTCTTTGCACGAAAAGAAGACGACGTATATAGTCCATTTAATTTTTTAGATACGAAATGGACGAATTATAGTCAATTTAATTTTTTTTTTAATTTAAAAATGGACGATGTATAGTCCATTAAATTTTGTATATATAGTTAGTCTATTTAATTTTTTGCATCTAAAATAGCCGATGTATAGTCTATATAATTATTTGCACACGAATCGGACGATTTATAGTCGATAAAATTTTTTCATAAAAAATTGAAAAAAAGACGATGTATAGTCCATTATATTTTTTTCATAAAAAAATTTTTTGCATGAAAAATGGATGATGTTTAGTTTATTAAATTCTTTGCACGAAAAGAAGACGACGTATATAGTCCATTTAATTTTTTAGATACGAAATGGACGAATTATAGTCAATTTAATATTTTTTTTTAACTTAAAAATGGACGATGTATAGTCCATTAAATTTTGTATATATAGTTAGTCTATTTAATTTTTTGCATCTAAAATAGCCGATGTATAGTCTATATAATTATTTGCACACGAATCGGACGATTTATAGTCGATAAAATTTTTTCATAAAAAATTGAAAAAAAGACGATGTATAGTCCATTATATTTTTTTCATAAAAAAATTTTTTGCATGAAAAATGGATGATGTATAGTTTATTAAATTCTTTGCACGAAAAGAAGACGACGTATATAGTCCATTTAATTTTTTAGATACGAAATGGACGAATTATAGTCAATTTAATTTTTTTTTTAATTTAAAAATGGACGATGTATAGTCCATTAAAGTTTGTATATATAGTTAGTCTATTTAATTTTTTGCATCTAAAATAGCCGATGTATAGTCTATATAATTATTTGCACACGAATCGGACGATTTATAGTCGATAAAATTTTTTCATAAAAAATTGAAAAAAAGACGATGTATAGTCCATTATATTTTTTTCATAAAAAAATTTTTTGCATGAAAAATGGATGATGTATAGTTTATTAAATTCTTTGCACGAAAAGAAGACGACGTATATAGTCCATTTAATTTTTTAGATACGAAATGGACGAATTATAGTCAATTTAATTTTTTTTTTTAATTTAAAAATGGACGATGTATAGTCCATTAAATTTTGTATATATAGTTAGTCTATTTAATTTTTTGCATCTAAAATAGACGATGTATAGTCTATATAATTATTTGCACACGAATCGGACGATTTATAGTCGATAAAATTTTTTCATAAAAAATTGAAAAAAAGACGATGTATAGTCCATTATATTTTTTTCATAAAAAAATTTTTTGCATGAAAAATGGATGATGTATAGTTTATTAAATTCTTTGCACGAAAAGAAGACGACGTATATAGTCAATTTAATTTTTTAGATACGAAATGGACGAATTATAGTCAATTTAATATTTTTTTTTAACTTAAAAATGGACGATGTATAGTCCATTAAATTTTGTATATATAGTTAGTCTATTTAATTTTTTGCATCTAAAATAGCCGATGTATAGTCTATATAATTATTTGCACACTATAGTCCATTATATTTTTTTCATAAAAAAATTTTTTGCATGAAAAATGGATGATGTATAGTTTATTAAATTCTTTGCACGAAAAGAAGACGACGTATATAGTCCATTTAATTTTTTAGATACGAAATGGACGAATTATAGTCAATTTAATTTTTTTTTTTAATTTAAAAATGGACGATGTATAGTCCATTAAATTTTGTATATATAGTTAGTCTATTTAATTTTTTGCATCTAAAATAGCCGATGTATAGTCTATATAATTATTTGCACACGAATCGGACGATTTATAGTCGATAAAATTTTTTCATAAAAAATTGAAAAAAAGACGATGTATAGTCCATTATATTTTTTTCATAAAAAAATTTTTTGCATGAAAAATGGATAATGTATAGTTTATTAAATTCTTTGCACGAAAAGAAGACGACGTATATAGTCCATTTAATTTTTTAGATACGAAATGGACGAATTATAGTCAATTTAATTTTTTTTTTAATTTAAAAATGGACGATGTATAGTCCATTAAATTTTGTATATATAGTTAGTCTATTTAATTTTTTGCATCTAAAATAGCCGATGTATAGTCTATATAATTATTTGCACACGAATCGGACGATTTATAGTCGATAAAATTTTTCCATAAAAAATTGAAAAAAGACGATGTATAGTCCATTATATTTTTTTCATAAAAAAATTTTTTGCATGAAAAATGGATGATGTATAGTTTATTAAATTCTTTGCACGAAAAGAAGACGACGTATATAGTCCATTTAATTTTTTAGATACGAAATGGACGAATTATAGTCAATTTAATATTTTTTTTTAACTTAAAAATGGACGATGTATAGTCCATTAAATTTTGTATATATAGTTAGTCTATTTAATTTTTTGCATCTAAAATAGCCGATGTATAATCTATATAATTATTTGCACACGAATCGGACGATTTATAGTCGATAAAATTTTTTCATAAAAAATTGAAAAAAAGACGATGTATAGTCCATTATATTTTTTTCATAAAAAAATTTTTTGCATGAAAAATGGATGATGTATAGTTTATTAAATTCTTTGCACGAAAAGAAGACGACGTATATAGTCCATTTAATTTTTTAGATACGAAATGGACGAATTATAGTCAATTTAATTTTTTTTTAAATTTAAAAATGGACGATGTATAGTCCATTAAATTTTGTATATATAGTTAGTCTATTTAATTTTTTGCATCTAAAATAGCCGATGTATAGTCTATATAATTATTTGCACACGAATCGGACGATTTATAGTCGATAAAATTTTTTCATAAAAAATTGAAAAAAAGACGATGTATAATAGTCCATTATATTTTTTTCATAAAAAAATTTTTTGCATGAAAAATGGATGATGTATAGTTTATTAAATTCTTTGCACGAAAAGAAGACGACGTATATAGTCCATTTAATTTTTTAGATACGAAATGGACGAATTATAGTCAATTTAATTTTTTTTTTTAATTTAAAAATGGACGATGTATAGTCCATTAAATTTTGTATATATAGTTAGTCTATTTAATTTTTTGCATCTAAAATAGACGATGTATAGTCTATATAATTATTTGCACACGAATCGGACGATTTATAGTCGATAAAATTTTTTCATAAAAAATTGAAAAAAAGACGATGTATAGTCCATTATATTTTTTTCATAAAAAAATTTTTTGCATGAAAAATGGATGATGTATAGTTTATTAAATTCTTTGCACGAAAAGAAGACGACGTATATAGTCAATTTAATTTTTTAGATACGAAATGGACGAATTATAGTCAATTTAATATTTTTTTTTAACTTAAAAATGGACGATGTATAGTCCATTAAATTTTGTATATATAGTTAGTCTATTTAATTTTTTGCATCTAAAATAGCCGATGTATAGTCTATATAATTATTTGCACACGAATCGGACGATTTATAGTCGATAAAATTTTTTCATAAAAAATTCAAAAAAAAAAAGACGATGTATAGTCCATTATATTTTTTTCATAAAAAAATTTTTTGCATGAAAAATGGATGATGTATAGTTTATTAAATTCTTTGCACGAAAAGAAGACGACGTATATAGTCCATTTAATTTTTTAGATACGAAATGGACGAATTATAGTCAATTTAATTTTTTTTTTTTTAATTTAAAAATGGACGATGTATAGTCCATTAAATTTTGTATATATAGTTAGTCTATTTAATTTTTTGCATCTAAAATAGACGATGTATAGTCTATATAATTATTTGCACACGAATCGGACGATTTATAGTCGATAAAATTTTTTCATAAAAAATTGAAAAAAGACGATGTATAGTCCATTATATTTTTTTCATAAAAAAATTTTTTGCATGAAAAATGGATGATGTATAGTTTATTAAATTCTTTGCACGAAAAGAAGACGACGTATATAGTCAATTTAATTTTTTAGATACGAAATGGACGAATTATAGTCAATTTAATATTTTTTTTTAACTTAAAAATGGACGATGTATAGTCCATTAAATTTTGTATATATAGTTAGTCTATTTAATTTTTTGCATCTAAAATAGCCGATGTATCGTCTATATAATTATTTGCACACGAATCGGACGATTTATAGTCGATAAAATTTTTTCATAAAAAATTGAAAAAAAGACGATGTATAGTCCATTATATTTTTTTCATAAAAAAATTTTTTGCATGAAAAATGGATGATGTATAGTTTATTAAATTCTTTGCACGAAAAGAAGACGACGTATATAGTCCATTTAATTTTTTAGATACGAAATGGACGAATTATAGTCAATTTAATTTTTTTTTAAATTTAAAAATGGACGATGTATAGTCCATTAAATTTTGTATATATAGTTAGTCTATTTAATTTTTTGCATCTAAAATAGCCGATGTATAGTCTATATAATTATTTGCACACGAATCGGACGATTTATAGTCGATAAAATTTTTTCATAAAAAATTGAAAAAAAGACGATGTATAGTCCATTATATTTTTTTCATAAAAAAATTTTTTGCATGAAAAATGGATGATGTATAGTTTATTAAATTCTTTGCACGAAAAGAAGACGACGTATATAGTCAATTTAATTTTTTAGATACGAAATGGACGAATTATAGTCAATTTAATATTTTTTTTTAACTTAAAAATGGACGATGTATAGTCCATTAAATTTTGTATATATAGTTAGTCTATTTAATTTTTTGCATCTAAAATAGCCGATGTATAGTCTATATAATTATTTGCACACGAATCGGACGATTTATAGTCGATAAAATTTTTTCATAAAAAATTCAAAAAAAAAAAGACGATGTATAGTCCATTATATTTTTTTCATAAAAAAATTTTTTGCATGAAAAATGGATGATGTATAGTTTATTAAATTCTTTGCACGAAAAGAAGACGACGTATATAGTCCATTTAATTTTTTAGATACGAAATGGACGAATTATAGTCAATTTAATTTTTTTTTTTTAATTTAAAAATGGACGATGTATAGTCCATTAAATTTTGTATATATAGTTAGTCTATTTAATTTTTTGCATCTAAAATAGCCGATGTATAGTCTATATAATTATTTGCACACGAATCGGACGATTTATAGTCGATAAAATTTTTTCATAAAAAATTGAAAAAAAGACGATGTATAGTCCATTATATTTTTTTCATAAAAAAATTTTTTGCATGAAAAATGGATGATGTATAGTTTATTAAATTCTTTGCACGAAAAGAAGACGACGTATATAGTCCATTTAATTTTTTAGATACGAAATGGACGAATTATAGTCAATTTAATTTTTTTTTTAATTTAAAAATGGACGATGTATAGTCCATTAAATTTTGTATATATAGTTAGTCTATTTAATTTTTTGCATCTAAAATAGCCGATGTATAGTCTATATAATTATTTGCACACGAATCGGACGATTTATAGTCGATAAAATTTTTTCATAAAAAATTGAAAAAAAGACGATGTATAGTCCATTATATTTTTTTCATAAAAAAATTTTTTGCATGAAAAATGGATGATGTATAGTTTATTAAATTCTTTGCACGAAAAGAAGACGACGTATATAGTCCATTTAATTTTTTAGATACGAAATGGAC